>OX244040.2:1945000-4345000 GCA_945859785.2 Tridacna gigas | reverse complement strand
AAAAAGGCCCACGAGGTTGCAAGTGGCTCTACCAGAAGTTACCGAATAGTACATTTTAACGTGATAGAAATCAATGAAAACAAATCAAGGAAAAAGTTGGGGTGTTTTTTTCTTTCACAATCTTCTACCATCTATCAGAAAATGATGACAAAATAGTTATGTCCAAGATTGGAACCCTACCTTTTTGCTCACAGAATTAATAGCATATCAAGTATTTACATGTACATCAAATATAACAGATAAAACAACAATTAAAATGTAACAACTTATTTTTTTGAAGTGGAGCAAGATTTGATTGGTATTCAGTACTTATAGTAATAAGCAATCCCTCAAACTTTAAAAATTTAGAACAAATAATGCAGACCTTGTTGCTTACCAAGAAAACCTAGTCCAATGGCTAATTTTCAGGAGCAAACAATTGGATTTTCCCTAGGCAATTCAACTCTGTTGTAGATAGAAATGATTTGTACACGTTTCAAAAGATTGCAATAAAATATGCAGACTCTAATAGGTAAAGAAGACAGACAGACAGGTGACAGAAACCAAATCATGTCTGACGACAAAAGTTCTGTTTAAGATATTTAAAGGGCATAACTCCCATAAATTTTGATGAATGTCACCCTTAAATCAAATATGACCTGTTAGTAGAAGTTGATCAATAGCCCAATAATTTTAACTCTTTGACCAAACAAAAAAAATTCAGACTGGTCCAAATTCAAATCATTTGCAGACGACCATAAACCTTACCAACTCCAAAATTGAAATTTGTTTCGGGAAAGGTAGAAAACATTCTGGGGAAAAAAAGACAATGATGGCTACCATGCATTTTCTTTTTTTCAAAATGTTTCCAAAAGGCTTTATTTCCAAGTTTGTTCAAACTCGTGATTGTGTGGTAAAGGGAAGCATTATGCAAAAATTGAAGTTGGAGAAGTGCGATGACTGAAACAGTTATAAGTTGATTCTAACCTTAATCCTTTACAAAACAGTCCTGTGTGTTAACAACATACAGGAGGATGGCGTTTGAAAACACTGTGAGAACTTGATCTGTATTTTGTGATTTAATCCCTTTGTATAAAATATGAATCCAATACATAAATGTATCCAAAAGACAACAAATAGAAATCAATTCAGTGTATGAGATGTGCGGGATATATGACAGATTGAACTGACTGAATGGTGTTTTATTCTGCTTCCATCATTGAGCCAGTCATATCAACAGCTCGCTTATTTATCATGTATGTCCTGGGTTTCAATAGCACTAGGCTAAGGCCTTGAAGTGTCTTGCCCCACCAAAAACCCATTATTGAGGATGCAACCTCCCGTTTTCAAATCCTATACCTTCACCACTGAACCATACAGGACTCTAAAGGATATACAAACATACATTGGTGATACTATATACCCCCCCCATGGTCAAAAAAGTTTCCAAACCCACTCATCCTGTAAGGTGAGTGAATTTAAAAAAAATACTCGTCCTTCTTCTATCACTTGATCTACTTTTCAGTCAAGATAGAAAATAAACACAGATATTACCAAATAAGATACTTGAGAATCCCAGCCTTTAGCAGACGGCAAATGTGCATTTATGAACATTTTTGATACGCAATGGGTCTCTTTGTTTAGATTTTCCTCTGGGCATTTTATCGTCGATAATCTATTTTAAATTCTTCTTCCTTATATGTAATATGAAAAATATCGAAACCAATATAAATCCTTATATTGATAATATTCAACTATTCTAGAATTTGTTTAGTTTTACTCCGTCAGAAAGTTAAAAATATTATTTGCATTATGGCGAGATCGTAATCTTTTCTCTGACTTGATAAAATCAAGTGCTGCGTATATCATGGAAATCATGCCTGCGCAGTGAAAAAAGTGACTCCAGTTTTCATTTTACCACTGCTGCGGACAAATAAATGATCAGTACTTTTTTGTTTTGTACGAATAACAGCCTTGAGTTTTCAACGATATTTTCCGGGAAACCTGCTTCGATAGTTTTGCTTGACCTACCTTTAGAATAGCTACTCGTCCTGTCGGACAATTGCCTTGGAAATGTTACTCATCAATACGGACTCTTCCAACTCTATCCCCCACCCCTGAAATTGTCCGAGGCATTAAAATAAATAAGAAAACTTAATACATACCACTATGTAAAGACTTTCTCTCCCAAACATAAATGATGCTTGTTGTAAATACATGGGTCACTATTCCATAATCTATGCTTATTCTCACTTTTCCACAGTTTTTGACCAATCCTTTCACAGCTTCTGTAACATAAAAAATAGTATAAATGGAACACTGATGGGCAGCATAAGGTTAGAGCACTCATATGCAGAAACTTGTGAGTTCAAGCCCTAACTGAGCTTTAAAGGCCCAGTAGCGGCCAAAAGTAAACTATGAGGGAGTTACAATGCACTGAACTCCTTACCACATGACAAAATTTTAGACCCGTCCAAATTGAAACCATTTGCAGACGACAATTTCAGCGTGACTCAAATGATGCGATTTGTCTTTGATAGCGTAGAAAACATTGTGGGAATAGGAGAAAATGCTGGTTGCCAGCATTTTCTCCTTTTCCCACAATGTTTTCAAAAGGCTTCAACATCAGGGTCGTTAAAAGTCGGGATTGTGTGGTAAAGGGTTAATTAAACTCATATTATACCATACCATTTAAAAGTATAGAAATTATTTAGGAGAAGACAATCCGTTAGTGTACGGTAGGTCAAAGTTTTAGCTGCTGCCAGAAAAATTATTTTTAAGACCAGGTGAAAAGCAAACAAGTGATAGAGCTACTTAACATTTTATCTAGTTTTTAAATTTACTCTTCTGCCTTTAGCTCATATATCATATATTTTTTTAATTATCTGGTTAATTTTACAAATACATCAGAAGATGGCAACATCTATAGAAAACAAAAGGGCTTTTCAATGCCCGGGGGGCTAAAGTATAATATTTTCCTTTCCTTAGAAGTGAGCTGCCAGTGCAGATCCAAGATCAAATTGCATTTCATGTGCAGTCCGATCTCAATAAACTCAAGCCTATCTAATTGCCATTGATTTGGAGCTGTGGTCTGAAAGAGGAAGTGTTAACGCTGCCTAAGATACTTAACCCTTTACTAGACGACATAATTTTAGCCTTGTCCAAATTGAAAGCATTTGCAGACGACAATTTCAGTGTGGCTCATATGGTGCAACTTTTCTTTTATAGGGTAGAAAACATTGTGGGAAAAGGAGAAAATGCTGGTTACTAGCATTTTCTCCTTTTCCCACAATGTTTACATAAGGCTTCTTTCCCAGGGGCGTCAAAAGGCGGGATTGTGCAGTAAAGGGTTAAAGACAAGTTTCAGGTACAGTTGGCACCTTTTTGGGTATAGTCAAATTTAATAGCTTAACCCTTTACCACACAAACCTGACTTTTAATGACCCTGAGAAAGTAAGCTTTTAAGAAACATTCTGGGAAAAGAAGCAAATGCTGGTAACCAGCATTTTCCTCTTTTCCCCTAATTTTTTCTACCCCTCTCAATACAAATTTCAATTTTGAGATTAAATTTGTTTTTGATATCTGGAAATGCCTTTCAGTTTGGACCAGTCTAAAATTATGTCATTTGGTAAAGACTTAAACTACAGTTTCTTTCAGTCTGCACACATCCTTATTCTCCCCTACCCTCTTGAGACATATTATTTGATTCTATACTATAGTGTATGAATTAATACCTTAACAAAACTTTTTTTTTTGCATTTCCAGGGGAGATAAAATCAAACTCAAAAGCACTACAGTTATGGTTCTTAGCATTGTACTTTAACCGTCTTACTTCTAAGTTCCTTTGCAAAGTCATTCGATCATCTATTTCAGTAAAAATGTTATATGCAATCATTGCATTTGAAGGGGAATCATTTTTAAACTATGAAAGCCAGATATACTTCCTTCATATATCAATTCACCTGACTGGCCCCTATTGAATAGCTTTTGATTATCTATAACAGTATGAGAGAATTGATCGGGACTTCAAACTAATAACAATATGGACATACATTTAAACTTCGGAAGCTCGAACACCTTTCGGGATATCGGTAGTTTGACGATATTTCAAGTACAAAGTGCTCAGTAGACGAGTTATATGTATTTTTATTGCATCTTTAAAACTTTTGTATTTACCACATGTAAATGCTGCTAAAAAGACTCCTTCTCCCTGCGATAGGGTAGAAACATTGTGGAAAAAGGAGAAAATGCTGGTCAACAGCATTTTCTGCTTTTTTCACAGTCTTTTCAGAATTTTTCTCTTTTGGGGTTGTTAAAAGAAGGGATTATGGTAAAGGGTTAGGGCTTTTGATTATCTCCTTTGGTGCTGGAGATAAGAACATATTTCTTTCTTTTTTTTTCATTTGAAGGGGAAATAATTTCAACACTACATGTAAACAATGTTAAAACTTCCATTCTTCTGCTCTGCACTCTGCCACGTTAACCCTTTTGCACCTGTGAAATTTTTAATTACCTACTACGGCATAGGAGATCTTGCTAACATACGTAAATGTAACACCAATTCTGCTTAATGCAAATGTGACAGGTAAAGCATGTACTAATCTGTGAATCATCAAGCCAAATAAAAATCTGTGATTTTTCAAAGTTTTCAGATGAATAGGCAATTATCATATGCTATAGGAAAAGAAGAATATACACATAGAATTACTAACCATTACATTCATGTTGTTTCCTGAATTCCTGTGAAAACCAGAAAAGGAGAAAAATTCGTTTTACACGAAATATTTCATTTGCATAAAATTCGGTTGACACTGGCAAAGAACCTGTCTTATTTTAAAAGAAAGAACTATATTCTGTAATGTATACTATCCATAAATGATTGATTGATTGTATGGTGTTTAACGCCGTTTTCAACATTATTTCAGTTATATCAAGGTGGCCAGTGCACCTATCCATGCTTTCCTGGTGTTTTCTTTACCAGTACTCCACACAATATTCTTTCCAAGCCACCGGCTGCTTTCCCACATAACCATCATCGAAACAATGGTCAGCGGTGAGAGAGGAATGAATCCTGTTGCAATGACTCTCATCAATCCTCGGAAAGAAATTGGCCAAGCCGGGGATCGAACCCGCGACCACCTGTTCTCAAGTCCTGTAAGCTACTGACTGTGCTACGGGGGCTTGGCTACTTTCCCTAAAAAAACAGATTCCACATTTACAATAAGAAGTGAGTATAATTACAATATCATTTCTATTTCAGGATGAACTTTTGAAGTACACTGTGTTTCCATTCCAATGTTAACTCTAGACAAAGCATGAACAATAAACAAGAGGGCCATGATGGCCCTGGATCGCTCACCTGAGTCAATAGGCAAAATTTCACTCCAGGGTCATAATGACTAAATTTAAAACTCATCTGAGATATTATTAAGACAAATATTTTGACCATTTGTCAGGTCAATTGAGCTGAAAATGTGGCCTCCAGAGTGTCTAAAATGTATTTCTTCAATTTGACCTAGTGACCTAGTTTATGACCCTATGTGACCATATTTCAAACTCATCCGAGATATTATCAACACAAACATGCTGACCTATTTTCAGGGCAATTGAGCAAAAATTGTGGCCACTAGAGCGCCCACAAGATTTTTTTTTTAAAATCTGACCTTGTGACCTAGTTTATGACCATATGTGACCCAATTTTGAAGTCATCCAAGATTTTATCAAGACAAACATGCTGATCAATTTTCAGGTCAATTGAGTAAGAATTGTAACCTCTTGAGCGCCCACAAAAAATTTCTTTTAGTGGACCTAGTTTATGACCCAAGGTGACCAAAATTCAAACTCATCTGAAATTTCATCAAGAAAACATTCTGACCAATTTTTTAGTCAATTCAGCAATAAGTGTGGCCTCTAAAGTGCCTACAAGGTATTTCTTTAATTTGACCTTGTGACCTAGTTTATGACCCAAGGTATCCCAAATTGAAACTCATCCAAGATTTTAATTAGACAAAGATTCTGACCAATTTTCAAGACAATTGAGCAATAAATGTGGCCTCTAGACTGCCCACAAGGTATTTCTTTAATTTGACCTGGTGACTTAGATTATTTCCCCAGGTGACCCAATTTTGAAGTTACCCAAGATTTTATCAAGACAAACATTCTGACCGATTTTTGGGTCAATTGAGAAATAAATGTGGCCTCTAGAGTGCCCACAAGGCACTTCTTTAATTTGACCTAGTGACCTAGTTTATGACCCCAACACGTCCGAGATTTAATCATGACAAACATTCTGACCAATTTTCAAGTCAATTGAGCAAACAATGTGGCCTCTAGAATGTCGACATGGTATTTCTTTGATTCGACCTAGTGACCTAGTTTATGACCTCAGATGACCCAATTTCAATACCATCTGAGATTTAATTAAGACAAACATTCTGACCAATTTTCAAGTCAATTGAGCCAAAAATGTGGCTTCTAGAGTGCCCACAAGGTATTTCTAAGATTTGACCTAGTGACCTACTTTTTGACCCCACATGACCCAATTTCAAATCAAACGAGATTTTATCAAGACAAACATTCTGACCAAGTTTCACAAGTATCTTACTGAAAATGTGGCTTATAGAGCGCAAACAAGGTTTTTCTAAGATTTGACCTAGTGACCTAGTTTTTGACCCCACATGACCCAATTTCAAACTCGTACGGGATTTTATCAAGACAAACAATCTGACCAAGTTTCACAAGTATCTGACTAAAAATGTGGCTTCTAGAGCGCAAACAAGGTTTTTCTAAGATTTGACCTTGTGAACTAGTTTTTGACCCCACATGACCCAATTTCATACTTTTCCAAGATTTTATCAAGACAAACATTCTGACCATGTTTCATGAGGATCGGACTAAAAATGTGGCCTCTAGAGCGTACACAAGGTTTTTCTAAGATTTGACTTAGTGACCTAGTTTTTGACCCCACATGACCCAATTTCACACTTTTCCAAGATTTTATCAAGACAAACATTCTGACCAAGTTTCATGAGGATCGGACTGAAAATGTGGCCTCTAGAGCATACACAAGGTTTTTCTAAGATTTAACCTAGTGACCTAGTTTTTGACCCCACATGACCAAATTTCGGAGTCGTCTTAGATTCCATCAAGACAAACATTCTGACCAAGTTTCATGAGGATCAGACTGAAAATGTGGCCCCTAGAGCATACACAAGGTAAAAAGTTGACGACAGACGACGTACAACAGACGACGCATGATGGACGCCGGACGCCGGACACATCACCATCACAATAGCTCACCATGAGCACTTTCTGCTCAGGTGAGCTAAAAAACCTCAGAGGCAGAGTTATTTCAACCTTTAAATGTCATTAACCTTGATTGAAGTTTATATTAATCTGTAACACATTTAATGGAATTCTGAAACCCTTATGTTTTCAAAAGCCTTCAATTTTCCAAAATTTTGGCAACCCTGACTGAGGACATTTTTGAAAACATTGTGGGAAAAGAAGAAAATACTGGATTTTCTCATTTTGCCACAATGTTTTTGATCATTTCTCTGACAATTTTCCTCATTGGAATCAGATTTAGTCTGCTGTCTGCAAATGCTTGCAATTTTGACAAGTCTAAAACTTTTTAGTAAAGAGTAAATGAGCCATGCTCTGCAAAAGGGGGCTTAATGCATCTCCGTAATGCATAATACCAAGCAAGCTATCACATAATTATGGATCAACAATACCCATTTTCTTAAAAACCGACTTAATCATGAGGTAGACTGGTTATTGAACATAAAGAAAATTGACCAATAGCGAAAAGTATCGGTCCAAGTCAGCCTGCGCAGACTGCACAGGCTGACCTGGGTCTATACTTTTCAGAGATGAATTAAGCCCCCTTTTCACTGAGCATGTCTAAAATATTTTTCTGTACATGCCCTCCTCCCTCACGGGTAACAAACTTACCAGTGAACTACAATGTACAAGTAACTACATGTCCTTATTGAAAGCATTTCAAAGGAAATGTGAAGTGAAATGGGAGAAGGAGAAAATGATCATTACCAGTGCATACACCTCTTTTCCCACAAAGTTTTCAAAATGCTTTCAATCTCAGGGCCATAAAAACATGCAACTGTTTGGAATAAGGTCAAATATAGTTGTAGATTCACTGCTATTGCAGTCAGTATTTGAACAATTTTGGGAGTCTTTGCTACTGGATTGAAAATTACCTGATGAGACATTTTCTTCCTTAGGGTTGTTAAAACATGGGATTGTGTGGTAAAGGGTTACAGGATACAACACTTCATTTCAAAATAAAGAATGAATTTATTGTTACATGGAATTAAATTTTCTTGCCAGCAAAAACTATTTTTATGTCCAACTAAATTCACTTCTTTGTTTAAATAATACCTCCTACTTGCAACATAACAAACTTTTATCTTATCTTTCAAAATTGGGAGTTTCAGTTGTATTCCTTGAAAGCAAAAGAAAAAAAGAAAATGTTTGTAAGAGCAATCAATGCAAACCCAAAATTATATCTTGTTGTCGTTTCTATTCAAAGTTCATTTGTGCAAATTTTCTACATCACTACCTTAACCCCTTAACAAACAAACCTATGCCATAAAACCCTGTGAAAGAAATTGTAAGCAAACGAAACAAGAGGGTCAGGATGGCCCTGTATCGCTCCACTGAATTTTAAATATCTGAATCATGCACGTAATTGGCATACGAAATATCAATTAACGCTAACAAAAAGTGCTTCGACAAGACGATTTCCCGATCTAAGAACCAGAAAACATTTTTTCAAAGGCATGAGTAGTAAAGTTCTGGAACGAAAAAATAAATCATAGAATCCTTACTTTAAACTAAATTAACCACTCTCACTGAAAACTGAACATTTTCTTTCCAAAAAACTTAAATACCAAACACCAATCATGTAATAGTATAGTTTGCTAATCAAGGGATGTGTGTTACGGGAGATCACTCCTTCCTTACGGCATAGCTTCTTCCCGTATGAAATCAATACCTGACAACTGCGTTGGGGAGAATACTCTTTAGCTCAGGGGTTAGTGTATTGGTCTTTTAACCCTCGATAAACAATGATCTTTGCCGCACGGGTTCGAATTCCAGCTGGAGTGGTTTATATTTGAGCTATGCATTTCTTTCGAACTTTCATGTTCGTAAGATGGGGGCTCATCCAGGATTGGCCATTGAGCCATTATTGCCTGTTATTGGCCATTGAGCCATTTGTTGTCTAAATAATAGACTTACTACCTAACAAGGCTTTCCGTCATCAAAATGACTTCTCTTGAGAGGGGGTATGTTAAGGGATATTACTCCTTCCTTACAGCATAGCTTCTTCCCGTATAAAATCAATACCTGACAACTGCCTTAGGGAGAATTCTCTTTAGCTCAGTGGTTAATGCATTGGTCTTTTAAACCTCGATAAAGGAGGAACTTTACCGCATGGGTTCGAATCCCAGCCGGAGCGGTTTATATTTGAGCTATGCATTTGTTGCGAACTTTCATGTTCGTAAGAGAGGTAAATGGTAACAATAAATATAGATGTTTGAACAGGGGTTATTTCCCCTGATCAGTACTCTATAAGCTTAAGTCGTAGTACTAAAAGAAGATTTTTCACTTTGTTTTAACCATTTAAGCCTATTTAAAATGTGTTACCCCCACGGCTATAATTCAAACAATCTTGCAACAGGTCGACAAGATGGAGCTATATGCAAAATTTGTTAAGTTGGTAAGCCCAGACCTTACAGTTAGGAACCAGACAATTCTTTCAGTTTTCAGTTTATAAGCCCATGAAAAATTTGTGATCCCTGGGGTGGGGCCAGTTTTGACCCTAGGGCTTTGAATGGGACAAACTTGATAGAGGCTTACTATACTAATGCAAATTTGGTAGCCATAGGCCTTTTGTGTAGGTTCAAAAAGATTTTTGAAGTTTTCACTACACACGTATTAGTGCATGTGAAACTTGTGACCCCTGCCCGGGGTGAGACCAATTTTGACCCAAGTACTATAATTTGAATAAAGTTAGTAGGGGTTGACAAGATACATCTACATGCAAAATTTGTAGACCTAAGCTTTTTGCTTTAAGAATAAAAATATTTTTAAACTTTATAAACCAATGTAAAACTTGGGACCACCTTTGATCCTAGGGATATTATTTGAAGAATTTTGGTAGAGCTTTACTAGATTAAGCTACATGCCAAATTTGGTAGTCCTTATTGTTTCAGACCCAAAGATTTTTAAAGATTTTCAATATTTTTCAAGATCTGTTGCTATGGCAACCAGAGTTTCATTTGGAATCAAATTCTTTGAAGAAATTCTGAAGAGGGCCATGGCAGGATCATTTCTGTGACTTTTCGTCAAAATTGGATGGGTAGTTTCAGAGAAGTAGTTTGAAATAGAAGTTAACACAGGCAGATGGATGCAAGAAAGACACCAGGCCATGACATAAGCTCACTGGCCTTCAGCTAGTGGAACTAACAATGCTAGGAGGCCCATTTTTGTCTCCTTTTTCCACAATTTGTTTAATTATCCTAAGAAAGAAAGCTTTCGAAACCTTGTGCGAAAAGGAGAAAATGCTGGTAACTAGCATTTTCTCCTTTTCCCATAATGTTTTCCAACATTTCTATAAGACAGATCTAATCATCTGAACCACAATGAATCATTGTTGTATGCAAATGGTTAGCATTTAGATAAGTCTAAAATCTAATTGTGTGGTAAAACTTGAAAGTGTTAAAAAATCAGGAAAAATCAGATCTATCAGTTAAAAGTACAAACATAAACATGTTATACCTTGACTGTATACTTGTCCAAATGATAAATAACAAACAGAACCTCTTTCAGGTGTGTGTTTTTACTTTCAAAACTCCTGACAGCAGAGAACATAGCATGTGCCACTTGATGTTGAGGGTAGCCAAGTTTGCCTGTTCCTATAGCAGGAAAGGCTATTGTTTTACACTTGCGTCTGTTAGCTTCTAAGAGACAGTCAACTACAAACTTGTATAGACCCTTTGAAATAGATGAAATAAGTAAAATTTACACCATAATGCATACATACTATTTTTGCAATTAAAAATCAAAATTCAATTTACATCTTACATGTAGAGTGATACAAATGGCAAGTTATAGTTTCTAAAACTCTGTACTCTCTGTTTATTTGAGTCTTTCATATTTTGCCAAAGTGCCTTTGCAAATATCAATTTACTGACTTCCAGAAGGTTGCACAGCAGTCATCTTTAGGTTGAAGACATTGCTAGACCACACTACCGTATCAGTGCTAAAATTTTACAACATAACTCTGTTCAGAGGTTGTGTTGTCTAGAGTGCAAGTTATGATTTGTAGTAACGTCCAATAATGTTATAAAATGTGTAAGCTGATCAAATTTTGAATATTTTGCCATCATCCAGTAAAAAATTTGTCTAATTTCATCTATGTTTAGAAAAGTTAGAGATATTTTTAGAATGTACTTAATCAAGTTAGATTTTGGTACGGAATCCGCAGAGTGGTATAATCGGTTGATCTAAGAAGCTTGCAATTCGTTCAGAAAATGATATACGAACGTTTCAGTGACAACACAGCCGATCAAGATGACGATCTCAGTTGTCAACAAAATATGCAATGAAAATCAGTCAAATTACGTATCGTGAGAAACATGTGCGTATTTGTTATGCTTTAAAATAAGTTTAGTTGCGTATTTGCTGTTCCAAATAGCGTAAAATAAGCAAATACGCAGCTTATCTGGGGCACTGAGTATGGAGACGGGCCTTATCAAGCGTGACAGTGATATTCGCACAGTGGGGCTGAATGAAAGGAAGAACCTCTGCTGCAAGAACATCATTGATGTAAGTCTTGGCCTTGATGTTACTGTTGATCAAGATTAAGCAAGCCTTGTTGCAACTCATAGTCCAACCCCAGATTAAGACTGAACCGACTCCAACATGGTCTCTCTCTGGATAATGCTCACGCCCTGGCAGTAAACTCTCCCATGACTGTCGACATGGCTAGACTTTAACAGAGAAAAAAACAAGACGATTCTCTAATCAGCATGCTGGCATAGCAGATGACAGCAGCACCAGCCTTGCCACCTGATGTTGTTAGGTAAGAATTTGACCAAAGTCCAATGACTGATACGTGCAATTCGGTCGAACATTCTGTCTTTACTGATTACGGAGAGTCTGTGGATGATTACCATGCTGTCTCGTGGTTCCTGCTGCATTCACGCATATGTTATGAAGATATTGCATGATGATATACCGATCATCAGCAGCGGTCATCATAATTGACCTACTACTTTGGGGCAGAAGCAAAAGTTACCCGTGACTTCGAACTGTTTCTGCAAAAGCTCAGTTGTCTTTCAAGTGCAACCAAATAGCTGGGATACACCATTTACTGACCTACCTGCATTAAACATCCCTGTAGCTTGGTTTCGTTGACTATTATTCAATCAGAATTTTGGGTCAAAATCTGGTTTAATGCCCCTTTAAAGATACTTGTGTCAACATAATATTAAAAGACACATTAAGAATTGATATTGATGCATTCCAAACTCAATCCACATATTCCAAATTGTTGTTCCTAGGCTCTGGAAGGGCTCATAATGGTGGTTAAAAAATTAAAATTCCTAGAACCTTACGGTTGTACATGGAAGATGTTAACCCTTAAGCTGCTAAGCGAGACCCAAGGACCTTTTGTGGACAGTGTAGATCAAGATCAGACTGCACAGAACATGCAGTCTGATCTTGAACCTACACCGTCCGATATTAAGTTTTTTTTTTAACCAATATGTAACTTTGAAAAAGCAAAATTCAAGTGTTACTATCCGTTTGAGAGTTTCGTTTAACTTAATCAGCAGGATAAGAGTTAAAAGTTTAATCCCTATCAAACGAGTTGTTTTGGCGTGGTGTGTACGGAGATCATTCTGTGATTTTGGAAATCCTGTTTTTGTTTGACATTTTGATATGTTATTTATTATACTTCTTTATGGCAGTAGTGGTTATATGAATCTTTTCCCAGGACTTGAGTGGGCTTACATCGATCTGCACTTCGATGCAGCCTGATGTGGATCCCCATTTCCCAAACACATAAAACTTGATGTTCATACATCATATGTTGTCAATGACCCTTTTATTACAGACTGCTTTGGCGGATTGTGTGTGTGGAGATTGTTCTGCACATTAGTGCAGGCTGATCTGGAGGCACTCATTCCCTCTATGTGCTTCATAAATTTAAGCTAGATTAAGGTATATTTTACCTAGACACTGGGTCATGTTGGAGCAATGATTGGGACCCTTGTCAACATCAATGAGTGCCTTTTTTCATCAAAGTCAACCTAAATACCAGTTTAGTTGCAATTAATACTCGGAGCGGAGTGATTCTTACAGTATGTATTTCACATGCAAGATCGTCTGTTGCAGTTTTTGACAGAGGTAAAAACATGCATAAGGTCAGTATTTAGTAATTCGTGAAATTTTAGACCCGCAATAATATCCACTTTTACATAGTAAAAATTTCGAAATCCTCTAACCCATTAAGCAGGAATGCTAATGTACAGGTTTATCTATTGTAGTTCTGGTGGCCATCTTGTCCTACCAAGCAAACATATCGAACACTGTTGGTACACAAAAGGAACACTCTTGGGAAATCATTTCAAACTTTGTTAATCCATTTCATGGGATATTTTGTTTAGACTTTTTTCTACTTTAAGCTCTGGAAGCTATCTTATTCAAAAGACAAATTGGTTTGAGCAAGTTCTGTGCAGGGTAACACACAAACCATTCTCCTGTAAATGTTTGAGAAAAGATGTTTATACGAGGGTTGTACCGAAAGTTTTGAGACTGCATTGATAAAATGAAATTTACTTCTGATTTTATCCAGAGTTTGGATCTAATAAAACGCACATTTGATAAGTATTTCTGAAGAATTTCATTAAAATCGGGCAAGCCAATTATCACTACAAGCATATGAACATACAACGGTAACTCAACACGGAGCAGTTTAAAGACGTCGATGTAGTTTAGTAAGTAAAATTATTTAAACTTTCTCAAAATACCAACAGCATCCACACATTTAGCGCTAACCTTTGGCACATTTAACTTATCTTTCATCAGTTTGTAAGTCACAGTTGCCGATAAATCCAACATTTCACTGACTTCACATATAGTCTGTCTTCTATCCTCCTTTAGCAAATCCTTCACAACCACGATGTTTGGCATTCCCTGAATTCCGGCCTTCCAATCCGGTGTTTGTCTATTATGCTGTAATCCCAGTCCGTAAATCTTTGGTGCCACCAAAACATGAGTGCTCTTTAACACATAGATTTAGTTTTATTGCATAATTGAATCGGAATTTCTCTGTAGGAGTCATTCCTTTGTTTGAACAATATTTTATCATGGCTTGGTATTTGATTTTCAACATTACCTTCAGCGTTTTTGTTGCCATTTCAAGTCACCTGTGTCTTTCTTTTTGAGTTTGCATAGCTGTTTCTCGTGCTATGACAACATCAATTTGAACGTACATTAATAAACATTCATTTGACATCGTATAATTTATTAGCAGTATTTGCATGCCATTTTTGTTTCTTACAGAAAGATTGCGAAAATGAAATATTTCAGAAAATGTCATATTTCAAAGTTTCAAAGTGCTCTGTGATGCTCAATTTGCGTTGCCCTGGTGATGTGCTATGACAACATCAATTTGTACGCACACACACTTAATAAACATTCATTTGACATCGTATAATTTATTAGCAGTATTTGGGCGCCATTTTTGTTTCTTACAGAAAGATTTGCGAAAATGAAATATTTCAGAAAATGTCATATTTCAAAGTGCTCCGTGATGCTCAACCTGCATTGCCCTGGTGATGTGCTATGTTAATAATACAAATTTGATAGAGTTTATCATTTGCACAAACACTCGGGGTTGCTGCTTCTTGTTGGTATAAATATCATTGCCACATGAATTACAGTTCAGGCGATATAAACAGTCTCAAAACTTTCAGAACACACCTCGCAACAGCTATAAGTACAATTTTGAACAGAACAGTTTAAAACTTCTGCAGGTGGGGGGGGGGGGCATTAAAGGAACAATTCTCTGAAATTGTATCAGGTTTTCTCCTATCTGATCTTGATGTACACAGGCAGCAAAGGCAACCAAAAATTTGAAAGCTTAAAGGGTCTCTTGCAAACGAAACATTAACATTTCTTTCCCCTTCTTTAACACTATTTCCTGACATGTAAGTACGATTACTTGCCAAGTTCATAACAGGATTCTTTGTTGTCCAGTACTGAACTGTTCACTTCATGCTGCAGCAAATTCGTGTACCTTTCACCACAATATATAAAAGACAAATCAACAGTTGAAAGGCATAAAATAAGTGTTAAAACTCATGTTTACCTTTATATTTCCTGCTGCAGAAAAACTCTCCAGTGCACCATGAAAGACAAACTTACAGCCCTTTAGCCGGTAACCATTGGTAACAACAATTTCTCCAAACTTAATTCCATTTGGACATTTCCTCCTGACTTCAAACTGTAATTCCTGACCAGCAGATTGCAGTAGGGCATTTGATACCTTACCATTTAATAAATTTAGATCTGTGCTTGTTGTGTTCACTATTACATCAGCCTGCAAAGTGTTTGAAATTCTACAATTAAGAAATGATTTATATCGGTTGAAATCAAACCTAGGTTAAAAATGCATGTACTGTTAATTGTTCAATGAGCTTAACTATCAATGCAATACAAAATTTTGTATTTGTAGCTTTGGTACTCATATAAAGTATAGAATATTTAAGTAATCACCTTCTCTTGAAATTACAAAACATTTCACTAAAATACATTCACCCTTAATGTCTTAATGTGTCAAGAGCCATGCACAACCCAAGATATGTTTGTATAAAGTGTGCAGACAATGAGCAGTATGATCTTGTATCTACACTGTTAGTTATAGTGTGTTTTTGCTAAAAAGAGCCTTTGGCCTTTTTGGCTTATTGAAAATGTCTGTGTATACTTGAGACTCCAAGAATTAACCCTTTACCGCACAATGCCGCCTTTTGACGCCTCTAAGAAAAAAGCCTTTTGAAAACATTGTGGGAAAAGGAGAAAATGCTGGTAACCAGCATCTTCTCCCTTTCCCACAGTTTTCTATTCTATCATAGAAAAATTGCACTATTTGAGCCACAATGAAATTGTCGTCTGCAAATGCTTTCAATTTGAACAAGACTAAAATTCTGTCGTCTGGTAAAGGGTTAAGAGACAGCTATGATCAACATAAAGCTGATTTTTGTCAAAGAGAAAAAATGGCTTTGTCATTTGGAGAAAATACCACAAAATAGCAATCAGAAAACTGGATAGATGTACTGATTAATGCAGGTTAATGCATGCATCAGCATGTTCTGTTTCTAGGAAGGATGCTGGTATATTGTAAAACATTGCTGCAGACAGATTTTTGAAACGTTGTAATAAGTACAGAAAGTGTATATTTCTAACCTTCCCTGAACAGAATACCAACATGTCAGTGTTTTATGTTCTATTCTTTAGATGTATTTCTTACGTGCAATAGAGGAAGTACAGATTTGCAAGAGACTTCTTACCTTTGTTCCATTCAACTGTCCAGAAATCACAGATATCTTAATATGAGGTGCAGGTATTTCTACAACAGAATTAAATATAAATAAGTGCCTGTAAAAGACTATTCAACCCTTTACAAAACCATGTCCCAGAGGAATGGTGCTCTTGAAAACATTTCGAGAAAATGAGGTAACTAGCATTTCCTCCTTTTGCACCAATGTGTTCAACCCTTTCAAAGACAAATCCGAGCATTGGAACCACATCTTACTTTTCATCTGCAAGTGCTTTAAATTTGGGCTAAGTCTAAAGTACAGCCATCAGTTCTGGTAAAGGGAAAATATTCTGTCAAAAAAAGGAACATTTTCACCCTTCTCCTAAAATTTATGTGAGAAAAGCCCAAACTTACACCTTAACACGATAATATTTTTTCAGTTTCAGACAAAAAGAACATACTTTGCAACATCTCTTTGAACCAGGGCATTTGTATGAAAAACAGTTTCTGCGGATCAAAGTTCACAACAAGCAATGTTGGGCAAGTGTAACATGTATACAACTAATGACAAGTAACTTTTGCCCGTCACAGCATATATAATATTATGACCATTAAGTTCCTTAGGATAGACATTTTTAGAAACTATTGAAGAAAAAGGAGCAAATTGCTTGTAAAAATCAGTGGCTCCTCTCCCAAAATATGTTCAAAAATATCATATTGATTATTTAAATTCCTTAACACACAATCCCCTGCTTTTAGAACCTTGACCAAACAAACTTTGCAAACATTGTTGGAAAAGGAGAAACTGATGGTAACCAGCATTTTCTCCTACTTCCACTAAGTTTCCTTCCCTCCAAAGGACAAACTTCACTTTTTGAGTGAGGTTCACAGTATCGTCTGCAAATCCTTTCAACTTGGATGTGGCCCAATTGCATCATATGGTCAAGGTTTAACTTGCTTCTTTGGTACTCCTCTGTATTATTTGAGTCTTCACCCTTAACCACACAATCTCCTATTTTCACAAACTTTAGGAAGATGCCCTGTGAGAACATTGTGGGAATATGAGAAAATGCTGGTACCAGCATTTTTCTGATTCTCACAATGTTTTCTACCCTTTCAGAGACGAATTCCACGATTTTAAACGTGTATGATTTGTCATCTTCAAAAGCTTACAATTTCAATGAGTCTATAATTTTGGCCTTTCATAAATGCCAATAAACCTGTAATAATGTGTTGAATATTAATACAAAAACTAGCTTTAAGTGAAAAGTAAAAAGTTACAATAATCTCTTACTATTAATTATTTCAACCAAAGACAGCTCTGTTGTAGTTGAAAGTATACAACCTTATTAATTTATCCACACATTAGAGTATATTCATCCTACAAGTCACCATCTGGAAACACTTTTAATAAAAGTTTAAGACAACTTGCAGTAATACTTGTATATACTCAAACATTTGAGTAGAGTTTAATCTCCATGATGCATTTCAGTGAGAGACAATCTCAAACCTAGGAAAGCTAGAATTACAGTTCTTTTGCTCAGCCCTCCACCTTGTTACCCCCATGCATCTGTCAAGTATCATTCTAAAAAGCGGTGGCCTAGACAAGTTTTTTTTGCCTTTGAAGGGGAGATAATTTCTAAATCAAGGATCCAACAGTTTAGCTATTTTTGCTGTACATTCTGCCTTATTTATTGAAATGCGAGAGTGAAACATCAATAGATTATCTACCATAACATAGAAGTTATAGCCTGCATATTCCTTAACACTTTGGCTGCTAAGGGTGACTTTGTGGGCTTTTGTCGACCCTTTAGATCAAGATCACACTGCACAGAACTTGAAGTCTGATCCCTGATCTACACTGTCCGATACGGCGAGATTTTTTCGAAAAGCGAAATTTTAAAATTGTCAACTATGGGTTTTCACTATTGCTGGAAACCTTTATGTTTAGTTTATTCAGCAGCTTAAGGGTTAAAACTCAGAACTTTGTAAACCCTTTACCACACAGTCTCAAGTTTTAAAGACTCTGAAAGACACAGATTTGAAAACGCTGAGGAAAATGGAGAAAATGCTGGCAACCAGCATTTTCTCCTTTTCCCGCAATGTTTTCTACCCTATCAAGGAAAGAAATAATCATTTGAGCTACATTTAATTTGTGGCCTGCAAAATTAATGCTTTCAATTTCGTTCAGTCTGAAATTCTGTCCTTTGGTAAATCGTTAATATGCTCTGTAGTCTCTAAAGGTATTTTTATAGATTTTGCACCAGAATTTTACAAAGGTTCTAGGGAATGACATGTGATCAGTAACACAGGTCGATTATGTGGGACCACATTCAAATAAATTTGATGACTTCAAATTTCATCTCATAAAAATACAAAGTTTCTGATTGCAAAGTAACCAACCTGTCATTTGATCACACAAACTTGCACCTAAGTACGACATACAACCATCCAGTTTCTATACATTTACAGAGAAAAGTATAATTTGTAGTATCGATCTGCCTTTAACAAAAAAAAAAAAAATATTTGCAGCAAAAAAACAAAAATTCTAAAAGGGCCGCTTTAAATACTGTCACATGATATTTCAGAATGAAAATGACCATCAAAAATATACACATACCGTGTTTTATTGACACACTTGCTGATCGAGAAAATGTAGACAGTTGCATCTGTTTAGATTGCTTGCAAAATTCAGTCAGGCCTGTGTACATATCTTGGCTGTCTGTACAGATAAACAGCTGAATTTGAGGCTTTCCCTCGAATTCTTTACTAGATAACAAAGCAAATAGCTGGTGTGTAAAATGCTTTGCTATCTTTTTATGTATCTCAGGCAGGTCTATTTGAATGTTGTATAAACTTCCATCCAAGCAAAACTTCAAAAGTTCCTTCAAACAGATTTCTGTCTTTTCTTTTTCTTTCTTATAGCCATCAATCCATTTTGGTAAGTGGAGCGTTTTCTGTTCTCTGTCAAAGTTGGCTGAAAGAAATTTTTTCTGCCAATTCTTATATACTCAAAAAAGGAAGAGATTGGAAGAGGCATGCAACTCAGTGAAAATTTCTCTCTTTGTAACACTTTGTAACACAATGTTTATAAAGTCATCTCTTAAAATGTGTTTCTATGTATGAAAAGTTTAATCCTTTAACACAAAATCCCAAGTGTTAATGACTAGAAAGGAGGAGGCTTTTGGAAACATTGTGGCAAAAAGAGAATATGCTGGTAACCACTATTTCTCTTTTTCCCATAATGTTTTCTATTCTTCCAATTACAATTTTTCAATTTGAGTTACATTTATTTTGTCATCTGCAAATGCTTTCATTTTGGGCAAGTCCAATTTTTGTTGTGTGGTAAGGAAATAGCACACCAAATTAATGCAATGAAAATTCTTAGGAAATATGATAAGTATTGAAAATTTCAGGCTGCTTTGGTCGGGGTATCTCATAAAGTGTAGATTTGTATGTTCTGTGCAATCTGATCTTGGTGTAGACTGCTCTAAAATCAACTTTAAATTGTTATTGCCTGTATGAGGATTGACCCATTTCCACATAGGTTAACTTTTGAATCAGATGAGCCTGGGAGCTCAGTTTATAACACACAAAGCTTGAAAACAGGAGGTCACTTGTTTGAATCCTCAGTTCAGTTGATTTCTTGCTGAAGACTGATGAAAGTCATTATGACGGGATTCTTTCCTCCCCACCACTGATAATTGTTTCAAAGAAGGTTATGTTCGAAGGCAGCCAATAAAACGAACTTTTTCTTTATCGACTCATCAAAATCTAGTATTTTTGTCAGAAAGGAGATACACTTTCAAGGACAGCAAAGTATCTTTTATGAGATATGGAAAACATAACAGGAACAAGAAATGTGTCACCGACATGGATGCCCCTGCAACATGACAATATAGTTCTACACTGAAACAAGGACCAAAAGCCATATTTATTGATGGAAACATTTTAATATTAATATACACTATTGATGCAAAAGGCTTTGCAAAGTAGTATGACCTTGACCTATAAGCTGGCAATAATGTTCTGCTTACGACATGCTGTCTTTTTATGGCAATCATTTGTGACAAATTATTTTGGAATCCAACACTGAAATTCAAAGTTATGGGCCAGACATGAACACCACCTTTTTCCATGAACATACACACACAGACAGGGAATATACTATATCTTCATGTGCCACTTCATGGCTGGGGAATGATAAGGGTAGTTGCCGGTAAAGATGATAACTCTTGAAGCGTATATTTGAGAAACTTAATTTTGTGTTTGCAAGAAAGTGATTTTCAACAAAGAATTAACAAATATCAAGAAAATTATGGTCTGCTGACTATATTGTTGATAACCTGCATCTGAGGTGTAAGTAAGGGAGATATCTTCAACACTCAGGTCAGATTCATCCTTATGCTATCGTGACACCCCTATCTCAAGTTCTTAGTAGCTTTACTAATTACTATTAAACTGACTCCAATGGTTAATGAGATATTGCCTGCAAAAGATTTTACCACCAAAGGAGATCACTGAAAATAAATGCAATAAGCCAGAGTTAGAATTCTTAAATGCACCTTCCTTCTTGATGTCATAAGCATCCCTATTCATTATCTCCAAAATATCTCAATTGGTAGAGGAGTTTTGACCTTAAGAAAATTAAACAACTTAGGGAGACAACGCAAAAATAGAGTCAGAGCTGTCTTTCTTGTTTGCAACAAACCTGTCCAATAACCTGTACAGCTTGATGAAATATCATAAAAATATATCAATGGGTTATGTCTGTACAAAATTTAACAACTACGGGAGATATCTCAAAAAGTCAAAGGAGAATTATGACCTTGACTTTTAACCTGGTGATAGGTTCTTGCATGCATGCAACACATTATCTATCAATGGTGATCTTTAGTGCCAAATAATTTCGGAATCCAACAAAGTGGGCTCGAAACAAACAACCATCATAACTATAATTATAGCAAAAATTAAAAGAAGTTCAGCTGAGCACTGCAACCTTGACCTTTAAGCTAGCAAAATGGTTTTTGCATGTTATACATCTTCTATCCATGGTTATCATTTGTACCATATTATCTAGAAATCACCATGCATATCATACTTATGGACCGGACAGGAACTCCAGTCATGACTAAAACTGTAGAAAATATTATGAATTTCAACCTTGACCTTTTTGAGCTAGCGACACGATTGTTGCATATGACACATTGTCTCTCCATGGTGATCATTTGTATCAAATTATTAGAATCAGACACCTGGAAGTTATTGGCCGGACAGGAACACCTGTCATCACCATAAATGTAGCAAATATTGACAAAGTTCAACCAAGCACCATGACCTTGACCTTTGAGCTTGCGAAACGGTTATTAAACATGAATTGACATCTATCCATGGTGATCATTTGTGCCTAATTTTTTTAGAATCAGACGTCACACTTTATCGGCCAGACACAAACACCACCACAGACACACACATATACACACACAGGGGTAACACTACATGCCCCCTCCCATTTTGCAGAGGGGGCATAAAAAAAATTTCCGCTTGTGAGAAGCACTTACAATATACATCATTGAGGACATATGGGCACATATTTGTGGCCAGCAACTACTCTAACTTCTATGAGAAGTTCAAAAGTTTTCTAGTCTATTTGCACATATTTTTTTGATCGTGAAGCTAATGACTTAGCATGTTTTGCAATGAAAAGAAAGTACAAAAGTGAAATGAAATCATGAAACTGAATATCATGTTTTTTGTATAAATTGATACTCTAACAAAGATATTCTGTACTGCAGAAGAACAAATCTAGCCACAATTTACTGGAATTCAATATGAAATATTAGGAAATAGAAAACATTGTTGATACATCATTGAAATGAAGCACAAATTTTGAATAAATATCATCATATTTTCTAATAAAACCACACTTTAAGTTAAAATGCACCTGCAATAGATAACATACTACTGGGAAAAGTTGTTATTATCCGTTCTCCCAAATGTTTTCTATTTCAATATTTGCCTCTACTTCAAACTTTTCTCTTCTGCATCTGTTGCACTAGTCATTTTCATGTCTAAAATTAGCCCATATGATGGATCAAACTTAAAAACTTAAGCAGAAACAAGTTTCTGTGCTCAAAAATCTCAATGTTTTAAGTACTGATTTCCCTGTTATGATTTTTCTGTATTCCTCTTACCTTGTTCTGGTGGCACAGTATCAACACAAACTCTAAGGTTGACATCTAACAGGTTTGTGGGATACTGAACTGTGATATCATGGCCATAGCTTAAAGTCCAATTAGCTGACACATTCTCCTGTTTTAAAAAAGTCTCTTTCATCTGATTTAGCATTTCTCTTACTTTAAGACAACCATCAGATGGTCCAGTCAAAAGGAAGCACCTTTTTCCACTATCTTTTCTGCGCAATCTTACACTGTGTTCCTCTGCAAAAGCCTTCAGCTTCTCTGACTTACAAAGTCTCTCAAGGACATAGAAGTCATCCACTACAAAAGGTACTGTGGCCTCTGTTACTTTAGAGTATTTGTTCTGATCATTGTCTATGTGTATCTGACCTTGTTTGTTTGTTTTGTTTTCTTGTCCATTGCTCCGTATTTTTTCCACAAACTGTTTTATTCCAGTTAACTCTTTACCACACAATCCCGACTTTTAACGACCCCACAATAGAAGCCTTTTAAAAACATTGTGGGAAAAGGAGAAAATGCTGGCAACCAGCATTTTCTCCTTTTCCCACAATGTTTTCTGCCCTTCCCAAAACAAAGTTCAATTTTTTGATAACATTTATTTTGTCGTCTGCAACTGCTTTCAATTTGGACAAGTCTAAAATTTTGTCGTTTGGTAAAGGGTTAGGGCCTTTTCAGGACCTTTAACTTTACCTATTATATCAGCCTGCAAAGTACATGTATATGAAATTCTACAATTAAGAAATGATTAATATTGCTTGAAATCAAATCAATGTTAAAAATACATGTACTGTTAGTTGTTCGATGAGCTTAACTATCAATGCATTATAAAATTTTGCATTTAGTGCTTTGGTACTCATATAAAGCATAGAATATTTAAGTAATCGCTTCCTCTTGAAATTACTAGTCCTTTCTCACAAATAAATTCACCATTAATGTGTCAAAAACCATGCACCACCCAAGCTATGCTTGTACAAGTGTGCAGACAATGAGCAGCGTGGCCTTGTATCTACACTGTTACTTATAGTGTGGTTTTGCTAAAAAAAGGAGTTTTTGGTCTTGTTTTGTTTCTTGAAAATGTCTGTGTTTACTTGAAACTCCCAGGGTTAACCGTTTCCCAAACAAACCCTGATTTTCACGTGTCTGCAGTACAAGTCTTTTGAAAACACTGTGGGAAAAGGAGAAATTGCTCGTAAAGAGCAATTTCTCCTTTTCCCACAGTGTTTTCTACCCTTTTTGATACTTTTCTGCCATTTTCATCAAATTTAAAATTGTCGTCTGCAAACTCTTTCAATTTGGACCAGTCCAAAATTTGTCGTTTGGGAAAGGGTTAAGAGATAGGTATGATCAAAATCAAGCTAATTTTTGTCAAAGAGGAAAAAAGAGGCATTGTCCCAGAATGTACCACAAAATAGCACTAAAAATTGGATAGATGCACTGAATAATGCAGGTTAATACATACATGTTCTGTTTCTAGGGATGACTTTGGTATATTGTAAAACATCTGCTGCAGACAGATTTTTGAAACATTGTAATGAGTACAGAAAGTATATATTTCTAACCCTTCTTGAACAGAATACCAACATGTCGGTGTTTTATGTTCTATTCTTTAGATGTCTTTCTTCCATGGTGTAGATGAAGTCCACACTTGCAAGACACTACTTACCTTTGTTTCATTTAAATGTCCAGAAATTACAGATATCTCAATATCAGGTGTAGGTGTTTCTACAACATAATAAAATATAAATAAGTGTCTGTAACAGACTATTCAACCCTTTACAAAACCATGGTTTAATGTCCCTGAGGAATGATTCTCTTAAAAACATTTCGAGCAAATGAGCTAACAGGCACTTCCTTCTTTTGCATTGCACCAATGTTTTTAACCTTTTCATAGGCAAATCCGATCATTGGAGCCACAACTTACCAGTGCTCTGCAACTACTTTCAATCTGGATAAGTCTAAATTATTGTCATCTGGAAAACAGTTAATAGTCTGTCCGAAAGAGGAGCATTTTCAATCTTATTGTATGATTTATGTGAGAAAAGCTTAACATTTTCATGTGATGCAACACTTGAACCTTTAGATTTCAAGCAGCATCCTATTTTTGTCTTTCTTTTTCCAAGGCTAAAATGGTCCTGCCACTAAATTTATCATATTCTCTTTAACCTTTATACAATAATATTTCTTCAAGTTTCAGCCTGAAAATGAATACATGTATTTTGCAACATCTCTTTGTTTGAACCAGGATATTTGTATGAATAACAGTTTCTGCAGATCAAAGATTACAAAAAGCAATGTCAGTCTTGTCAGACAAGTATAAAATGAGCATAGCATTCAGGGAAAGGGAGCAACTGCTGGTGCCAGCATTTTCTCTTTCTACCACGATGTTTTTTCCCCTTCAAAAGACAGCAGGGCTGGGTAGCTCAGTGGTCAGCATATCTGACTCGTGATTTGATACCCAGTTGAAGCAAACTTTCTTCTCAACGATTTTTTGCCTCTCACATTTGATACATATGAGAAAAGTAGTCAATGGCTTGGAAAGGAAGTTGTGTCAGTACTGGTGAGAGAAAGCCAGATTAACACCTGGGTAGGTGCTCTGACAGCTGTGATATGACCAAAGCTGTTCAAACGGCGTTAAACTCCAATACAAAACAAACAAATCCCTTAAAAAGACAAATTTAACATTGTGAGTCCGGTGTACTGTAACATCTGCAAATTCTGTCAACTTGGGCAAGTCCAAAATTTAGTCATCTGGTTAAGGGTTAAAATGCTTCAAAGCTTCTCTACCGTGTTATTTGTGATGGTATTCAGTCTTAAATAAACCTTTGTGCCAAAAGGGCAAATACTTTTACTAAAACAAGAGGGCCATTGGCCCTAAAGCGCTCACCTGAGTAATGTCATCTACAGCTGATAAAGCTGAAGAGATCCTGGTTTTAATGATGTAAGACACATAAATGTAAGTGATCTACTTTTATAACCAATGTGACTTAATTTCAAACTTGTCCAAGATACCATTCAGACAAACATTTTGACCGAGTTTCATGAATCTCAGGCTGAAAATGTGGCCTCTACAGTGCACACAAGGTTTTTCTATGATTTGGTCCATTGACCTATTTTGAGACCAGAATGATGTGACCCACTTTGGAACCAGTCAAAGATATCATCAAGACAAACTTTCTGACTGAGTTTCATGAGAATCAGGCTGAAAATGTGGCCTCTACAGTGCACATAAGGTTTTTTGTTTTAAGAATTGACCCCGTGACCTACTTCTGAACCAATGTGACCCAATTTCAAACTTGTCTAAGATATCATCATCAAGATTAACTTTCTAATTAAGTTTCATGCTGAAAATGTGGTCTCTAGAGGGTACACAAGTTTTGGCCCGGTGACCTACTTTTTTACCCAATTTGCATCCTGTTGAAGATATCGAGAACTTTTTAACTACAAGTTTCAAGAGTATCAGGCTCAAAATGTGGCCTCTAGAGCACACATAAGGTTTTTTTTAAGATTCTAAGATTTGACCCTGTGACCTACTTTTTAACCAAACATGACCCTATATCAAACTTGTCTGAGATACCAACAAAATAAACATTCTGACCAAGTTTTATGAGTATAAGGATGAAAATGTGGCCTCTAAGGTGCACATGTGGTTTTCCCAAGATTTAGCCCTGAGACCTACTTTTTGACCCAACATTACCCAATTTCGAATATGTCTGAGATATGATCAAGACAGACAACCTGACCTAGTTTCATGAGTATCAGGCTACAAATGTGGCCTTTAGAGTGCACACAAGGTTTTTCTAAGATTTAGCCCAGTAACCTACTTTTTGACCCAGCATGACCCAATTTCATTGGCGCAAGATGTCATCAAGGCAAACACTCTACCCAACTTTCATGAATTTCAGGCTGAAAATGTGGCCTCTACAGTGCAGACAAGGTTTTTCTAAAAATTAGCCCCATGACCTACTTTTTGACCCGACATGACCCAATTCCAAACTTGTCCGAGATATCATCAAGACAAACATTCCAAGCAACTTTTATGAGTTTCAGGCTAAAAAAGTGGCCTCTAGTGTGCAGAAAAGGTTTTTCTAAGATTTGGCCCAGTGACCTACTTTTTGACCAGACATCACCCAAGTTTGAATATGTCTAAGATATTATCAAGACAAACATTCTGACCAAGTTTCAAGAGTATTAGGCTGAAAGTGTGGCCTCTAGAGTGCACACAAGGTTTTTATAGATTTAGCCCAGTGACCTACTTTTTGACCCGACATGATCCAATTTCCAACTTGTCCGAGATTTTATCAAGACAATTATTCTGACCAAGTTTCAAGAGTATTTGACTGAAAATGTGGCCTCTAGAGTGCGCACAAGGTAAATGTTGATGAAGCACACTGGATGCCAGACACAGCACAATCACAAAAGCTCACACCTTGAGCACTTCGTGTTCAGGTGAGCTAACTAGTTCAACCAAAAAAAAAAAAAAATTTCCACTCTCATGGTATTCTCTTACTATCTATTATTTCAGCCAAAGACAGCTATGTGGTAGTTTGGATGGATGGATGGATGAATGAATGAATGAATGAATGAATGTTGTTTTATGACACATCAACAGCTTTGGTCATTTAGCACTCATATCTGTATTAAAAGATGATTAAAGTAGAATTTTTGGACTAAAAAAGAATGAACAAAAATGATGACAGCAAAAGAGCTGAATTAAGAAGGATGTGTGATCTTGATATGCATAAAAGACAAAATTGAATGACAGGGCAATCCCTATCCACTCAAACGTTTTAAATGATGAAGTTCAGATTGTAATAAAAAGATTTGAGCAAACTCTTTACTTGATGTCAAAAAGTCTTTAACTGAGAAAGGATTATGTGTAATTTTAATGTGCATAAAAATGTTATTGAGTGGCTGGGCAATCCCTGCCTACTAAAAGGTTTAAATGAAAAGTAAAGACCGTATATATTAGCTTTGAGGAAATGAGAGCTTAAAATTGAGAAAGTGTGGAGCCTCCAATGGGATCAAAACACTACGATGAAAGAGGTCCTGTCTCCAATGAGATAAGATGTGGAAAGCCTTTTTTTTTTTTTAGCAAAAAGGTAAATGCTACCTAGGCTAGAGTAATATGACTAACAGGGCATAAGGGGTTAAGCTAGAGGATTTACATAGGTAAACAAAGGATACTTCACATGGGGGTCAAGCCAGGGAGAGAAGAGTGCAAAAGAGGTATCATAACTTTGGGTATATACCAATCTCTTTAATAAAGGAAATAATTGGTTTGATGCCAACAGCGTTAAAAAGGTAAATATCGGTAGATACTGTCGGCACTGAATGCTTAGCTCGGATTGCTTGAAAATCGACGCAATCCAGAAAAACATGCTGTAAAGTGTAAGGCTGATTGCATGGAATGCATTCAGGTGCATCTTCTCTGTTTAATAACCAGGAATGTGTCAACCTTGAATGTCCAATTCGAATGCTAGCAATTACAACCTCTTCTCGCCATACAGACCTGTAAGCAGGGTACCACTCCCCAGGGGAAGGTTTAATTGAGCGAAGCTTGTTGCCACTGATGCCAATATGACTTGGAAGCCAGCAGACGACTAGTCTTTTTAAACAGGAAATTAAATTGATACTTTCAAAAGCATGGCAAACTAAAGGTACTCAAACCTTTGGTTCAAGAGGGCCTGAAGACTGACAGAGAGACAGAAAAAATGATAAAAACAATCAGACTTGGAGTTTCTACTACATCAAGGGCAAGATCAATGGTAGTCGTTTCAGCAGAAAAGATAGAAGATTTGTCTGGAAAGTGGCATTTTTTTTCTATGCTGCTGCAACAGTTAACATCTTTAGAGCCACTGTGGTACCTGAAGGCATAGCTTGTTGACCCTCACATTAGATTACATTCATTTTAAAAGTTAACATCTGCACACACTTCTAATAATTTTGTCTTCCAACGATAGCTTTGTAGTGCAGTGATACTAGTATCCACTCGAACATTTGAGCAATACTCTGGCAAAAGGGGGTTAAATTAATATATCTCACTGATGCATTTCTAAGGGTAACAGTTTCGAAGATATGAAAGCTAGACTAACAGTTCTTTTGCTCAGCACTTCACCTTATTGCCCCCTATACATCTTTCAAATATCATTCTTGCATAAAAGAAGTGCCCTGAAAAAGCTTTTTATGTGTGTTTGAGGGAGAGATTATTTCTAAATTAAGAATTCAACAGTAAAGCTAGTTTTGCCCTGCATTCTGCCTTACTTGTCAAAATGCATGAGGAAAATATTAAACAATTATCTACCATGGTATAAGGGTAAAGGCCCGTACAAATTGTTAAAACTTGGAATTATTTGGTAAGGGTTGAGTCTTTACCAAACAACGAAATTCATTACTTGACCAAGCTGAAAGCATTTGCAGACGACAAATTAAATGTAGTGCAAATGGTGATTTCTGTCTTTGATAGAGTAGAAAACATTGTGGGAAAAGGAGACAGTGCTGGTTACCAGCATTTTCTCCATTTCCCACAATGTTTTCAGAGGCATTCTTCTTCAGAGTTGTTAAATTCAGACTGATAACTAACCATGTTCGGTCTTACTCACAGGTTTGTTAAAAGTCGGGATTGTGTGTAAAAGGTTAATAGGCTATGTAGCCTCTTGAAATATTTTTTAGATTTTGCACCAAAATTTCATAAACATACTGGGAGGGGGGACATGTAATTAATAACACAGTTTAGACCATATGCGGTTATATTTAAGTGAATTTGATGATGTCATATTTGGTCTTATAAAAATACAAAGTTTCTGGTTGCAAAGTAATCAATCAGTTATTCGATTGCCAAACTTGCACCTATTTACAAGTATCCATCCGGTTTCTTTACGATTGCTGCGAAAAGTAAATTTTGTGGTATTAATTGTCTTTAACATAACAAGAGGGCCATTGGCCTTAAACCACTAACCTGAGCAGAGTCATCTAGGATTGATAAAGCAAGAGAGATTCTGGTTGTCATGATGTAAGACACATGAGTGTTAGCGACCTACTTTTTGCCTGACTTGACCTATATTTGAACGTTCTGACCAATTTTAATGAGAAATGGTCTAACAATGTGGCCACTAAAGTGCACACAAGGTTTTTCTTTATAACATTTGACCTACTTTAGAGTGCACACAAGGTTTTTCTAAGATTTTGCCCAGTGACCTACTTTTTGACCCTATGTGACCCACTTTCAAACTTGTCCGTGATATCATCAAGGCAAACTTTCTAAATTCCGTGAAAGGGGAAAAAACCAAACTTTCTGACAGAGTTTCATGAGAATCAGACTGAAAAGTGGCCTCTAGAGAGCTCACAAAGTTTTCCTATGATTTGTCCCAATGACCTACTTTTTGAACTGACATGACCATACACTGAACTTGTACTAGATTTCATCAAGACAAATATTCTGACCAAGTATCATGGGTATGGGGATGAAAATGTTGCCTCTAATGTGCACACAGCGCTTTTCTAAGATTTGGCCCAGTGACCTTCTTTCTGACCCAACATGACCCAGTTTCAAACTTGTTGGAGACATCATCAAGACAAACACTTTGACACAGTTTCATGAATATAGGGATGAAAATGTGGCCTCTAGAGTGCTCACAAGGATTTTTTCTTCATTGACCTACTTTTTGAACTGACATGACCAAATGCTGAACTTATGCTTGATTTCATTAAGACAAACATTCGACCAAGTTTCATTGGTATCGGGATGAAAATATTGCCTCTAGAGTGCTATCAAGATTTTTCTTCGATTTAGACCAGCGACTTACTTTTTGACCCTACATGACCCAATTTCAAACTTGTTCAAGTTTTTTTGACCCTACGTGACCCAATTTCAAACTTGTTCAAGTTATCATGGTGACAAACTTTCTAAGTTCCTTGAGAATTGGCTGAAATATGGCCTCTAGAGTGCACACAGGGATTAACTAGGAGTTGATGTGGCAACCTACTTTTTGACCCTACTTGACCCAATGTCAAAGATGTCTAAGATATTTTAAAGACAAACAAGCTGACCTAGTTTATTAAGTATAAGACTGAAAATGTGGCCTCTAGAATGCACACAAGTTTTTTTTCTAAATTTTAACCTGGTTACCTAATTTTTGACCCAATTTCAAACTTGTCCAAGATATTATCAAAACAAGAGGGCCATTGGCCCCAAAGTGCTCACCTAAGTAAGGTCATCTAGGACTGATAAAACTGAAAAGATCCTGGTCATGATGATGTAAAACACATGAGTGTAAGTGATCTACTATTTGACCTATTTTTGAATTTTGAATCTGGCTCAAAATGTGGCCTCTGCAGCGCAAACAAAGTTTTTCTAAGATTTGGCCCAGTGACCTACTTTTTGAACCGATGTAACCCAATTTTGATATTGTCAATTTAGAACTTGTCAAAGAATTTATCAAGACAAACATTCTGATCAAGTTTCATGAGTATCAGGCTGAGAATGTGGCCTCTAAAGTGCACATAACATTTTTCTAAGATTTGTCCCCATGACCTCCTTTTTGACCCGAGGTGACCCAATTTCAAATATGTCCGAGATTTCATCCAGACAAACATTCTGACCAAGTTTTATGAGTATCAAGCTGAAAGTGTGGCCTCTAGAGTGCATACAAGGCTTTTCTGAAATTTGACCCGAGGATCTACTTTTTGAGTACAAGTTGTACTTGGATTATCTTTGTTACAACTTAAAAACAGGCCCTAATTGAGAGAGAAAGAAAGAGAGAGAGAGAGAGAGAGAGAGAGAGAGAGAGAGAGAGAGGGACAGGCAACAGTATAGAATAATGTCTCATCATGCACAACAGAGAATGGGATTTTCAGTGCAGAATCAAGAGCAGATAGCAAATCTTATATGTTTGATATTTATCTCTTGTCTATCTATCAAAGGTCCTAAAATACTTGATCTTAGTATAAATCTAAGGGTCTCTTAAACTTGTCATGTAGCCAACCCTATTCTATATATTACGACCCAGTTTTCTGAAACTGCCCCCCCATCTGGTACAAGTATAATTTGATCTTTAACCCTTTGGCTGCTAAGTGTGGCTCCCTTTGGCTGCTAAGTGTGACTCAAAGGCCTTTTGGGGATAGTATAGATCAAGATAAGACTACACCGAACGTGCAGTCTGATCTTGGATCTGCACTGCCTGAGACAGAGATATTTTTTTCCAAAGTACACCTTTGAAATAACTACATTAGGGTTATTACTATCAGCTTGAAAGTTTCATTTTATTTATTTAGCAGGATAAGAGCTAAATTGGAAGCAAACTCTCTTGGTGATAACTTACTTCTTAGGCTCCTATCCATGTTTTTGTCTATAACTTTACCCTTTCCTGTCCTTGTTGCATTCTTCTACTTGTATTTGACCGTTCTTATCTGTAAGTGAAAGTACATTGGTATGTCCTGCACTTGATGAAGCCATGACTATAAAACAAGAAGAATTCCCCAGAAATTTACTCTAATTCTTTGCCAAAGAACAAAATTTTAGATGGGTCTAAATTGAAAGCTTTTGCAGATGAAAAAGTATGGGTTATCCAAATGACGATTCTGTCATTGAAAGTTAGAAAACATTGTGGGAAAAAGGGAAAATGCTGGACATCAGCATTTTCTCCTTTTCCCACAATGTTTTTAAAAGCCTTCTTCCTCAGGGTCATTAAAAGTAGGGATTATGTGGTAAAGGATTAAACTGATGATCATGAGAGAAGTTAAATTCATTATCGATAGGCTTTTATGTGGAATTAACAAACATTATCAATAGGCTTTTATATTCATTATCAATAGGCTTTTATGTGGAATTAACAAACATTATCAATAGGCTTTTATATTCATTATCAATAGGCTTTTATGTGGAATTAACAAACATGGACATATTAAAGATCAAGAAGGTAAGGAAATGCATGATCACGATGGGTAACCTACAAAACAGAGCCCCTGGGGTTCTGCCGTTAAAATGTTGTGTTGGTCTTCCAAGACACCTGTGGCTCCGAAGTTGCAGCTTGTAAACAACCCGTCTGTCAGGTAGGTGCTCAGTATTTTCATTTATTCCTCTTTTTTGAAGAAAAAATGGAATGCTATTCGACTGCTAATATATTTTACCATTGAAATACGCAAAGGATACTGAGCAAAGCGCTCGGGGTTGTTTGTGAAACACTTTCTTCCGAGAGGAAACTTTTGGATGACGACACAAGACGGTTGGTGTTTCTCTTAAACAGATTGCTTATTGAAACTGTTTGGCTGAGCGTTGCTGTTTTAATTGTGTCTAGGTGTCAGATAAACAACCACAATGTCCCCCGACGTGTCATTAAGTAAAATCACAGAAAAATTGCTCAGAACACATCTGGCTCCATTTATGTAGTGTGGCTCCGTTTATGTGGGTGTCTCCGTTTATGTAGTATGGCTCTTAAGTTGTAGACATACTTTTGTTCAGTAAGCTTCTAAATTATTATATTACCTACTTTGCACCTTCGTGCAAGGTTTTACGTATCTTAAGGTTTGTGGAAATAATATTTGAAGAAGCGTTGTCCATGGTGTGCTTATGCAGGCTATATATCATTTATATTTTTCAGCGTTACGGAGCATTGTCTACACTTGTCAATATTCTTCGAAGATTTGACCAGTCTACTATGACGCATCACTATCCTGTATAGGACAAATATTAATACCCGGTGCGTAAATTGCCGCTTACAAAGTGCAGGCGGAAACTGCCAATAAATAATACGTCTGTGGAAAAAATCGAGCCAGTTTCATATTTTATTTTGAGAAGAGGTCCCAGAATGCCCATATAATAAAGATTATGTATTTAAAAAATGCCACCTAGCGTAAGATAATGCGTTTTGGAGGACCTTCCCTGACATTGCATTAGCTTCTGCAGGGTGGCATTTTTCAAATACCTAACCTACATGATACGGGCATTCTAAGTACAGAACAGGACATCTTTTCAAGGCGGCAATCAATGCAACGAATTTCAAAATAAAATATACGTTTACTCACTAAAACCTACCTTGGACGATTCATCCAGCCATGGTTAGCAAGTATATAACCTATGCACCGGCCGTTTATAAACATAATCCCTATAAGCCTGGAAAAAAAGTCGGGGTAAGCCCAGCAAGGTGAGGACGTTATTTCTGTTGTCAATCTGTTGCACAAATCCCTGTTTTCCCAATGTCTGTATTTTGAAACTGTCTATAGAAATTTACAGTAAACAATTGTTGTTGTTTTTTTTATAAATAGTATTGTCCCCGTTTGAAATCATTTTGTTTTTTGAGAAATTTGTAGCGAAAATCTGACTTGATTCAATGAAAAAAATCATTACATCACTTTATAGCAGACAAGTATTTATCTTAAATATGTTTATTCAACATTTTGTTTCATTAAATTTACATGTGGTCACTTATTGGAAACTCCCTTATGCATTTCAGAAGAAAGAGGCTCTTCAAAACTGGTCACATTTTTGTGGCTTTTTGAAACTCTACCAAGTTCATGTCATATCACACTGCTACTGTAAGAATTAGAAGGTTGCCCAGGGGCAAGATATGTCCAGCCCACCATGTGGAAGCTAGTAAAGAACCTCATAAGCTGCACATGGAAAAAAAGTAACTTATCACTCAATGTACATCTATCTCATTTCAGACCCCTTTGTTTTCAAATTTGCATGAGGATAGGAGTATTCCCTTTTTATGAACAAGAAGAAGCTCAATTGTTGACGTTCAAATATGACCTTAACCTGAAACCACTGAAGAGAATAATTCAGAGACACTTACCTCTAAATAAGTAGAAAAGGTGTCAAACATTTTATCATCTGACCATCAAGTGTGAACATGACCTTGAACCTACCTCAACAAATTAACAAATGACACATCTACTCATAAAGGAGAACAACTGTAAAAATTCATTTTAAAATCCATCCATATGTGGAGAAGTTATGGCATGGACAAGATCTATTTATGATAATTCTATCATTCAGTGTTTCTGCTAGCTCATTAATTTTAGGGGTCATCTGTGACTTCCTGTTTGGAATTTTGGGGATCATTCACAAATTCCAAGGGTCGGGGTCTTTAGCCTTTCATTTTTTCCCCCACAGGTTGTTCCCCTATGTAGATGCCGTATAATGCTAAAAGTTTTATATGACACTGTGGTGTTAGAGTTCAAAGTTAAAAACGATGACCTCAAGTCATAGAAACTGTCGTCTGTCATCCCGATTAATCCAGCTAGTCAGTGACTATGACCGAGTAGATTCTAAAATGCAGACAAAATTTTTAAAGTAAAGATACCGTACTGTAATAAAGGCGAGATAAACAGATAATAGCATGTCACACAGAATAATGTCACGTTTTAGAGCGTTAGTTTGAACAAATAATTCAGTGGTAGAAAGTAGATTCGACGTGATTCTGCAGTTATAAACTTGATGATTTTGCCAGGTATATCAACTGAATTGATCTTTTGAATTACTTTGCAGTTCTGTTTTATTTTGGGTAAAGGAAGATGTATTAATTAAGTTTGTTGCGTCAGCCTTTCATTTTCTGCATCAAAAATGCACAAACGCAGACTTTCTGAAGCGCTGATCATTTGACCTTAAACTGTAACCTTCACCTTGTACCTAGCTGAACAAATGTTTCAAATGGAACATCTAAGCATGAAGGAGAGTAAGTGTGCCCAATAATTTTGAAATTCATCTAAAACATAGAATTTATGGCTCAGATATGCTCTACTAATGAAAATTTTATCATTTGACATTTTGGTGTGACCTTGACCTTGGATCTACCTGAGCAAATGATTTAAATGTCTCATCTCGTCTACTGGTCAATGAGAACACTTAAATAAAATTATTTTTAAATCTGTTGATAATTGTATAAGCTGTAGCTCGGACAAGCTCTGTGTGTGACAATTTTACCATTTGACCTTTAAGGGTGATCTTGACCTTGGACCTACCCAAACAAATGTTTCAAATGGCATTTCTACCAATACAGGAGAATAATTCTGCCATATTATCTTTAAATGCATCCATGAATTAGAAATTATGGCACGGAGAAGCTATATCTATGAGATCTTCAAGAGTGACCTTGACCTTGGACCTACCTGAACCACAGGTGAACGGCGAGCAACAGTATTACACACTAATATACTGAAAGGTAAACAACTTGTGATGTATTTTCAATTACCCAGTCACGAATTCCATGCTGTTTACAAGTCATTTCACTACCAATATTAACATCCATAGTACCAATGGATAGCGGAAACATTATTCTACAAGAAAATCATGTCACAATTTGAGCCATTTCAAGCTGCTAACAAAAATCTAGCTCGAAACTGTCAAACAACCTAACTCGGAAGAGATCTGATTGCATTGAATCGCGAAAATTTTCAAGAGATAAAACCCATTTTCAACGCGAAAAATGTCCGTTCCTGAGCAAGGTGCATTTGAAGCCTACAAATTTTAAAGTATATCTGCACTGAAAATAGATCTTCAATATGTTTTTGTGTTGTACGAAGCTTTTTTTATCTGAAAATGTCCAGCCATGTAAACTGTTATCCTTTATGGCCTACTAAGCATGCTTTTGTATCGCGTTTTCTCATTGGCCGGGTCCAGACACACCTTCATCGATAACCAATGAGAAAACACGTTTTGAAACAAACCGAGCATGCGCAGTACGTCAAAATGCCAGGCAGCTGAGCGCTGGACAGATTTACCGATGGAAATAAGGATTGTACAGCCTATTCACATCAAATAGTTTAATGTTTCAGGTTTATATGCCTTATTATTGCTGGACCCGAAATGATACTTGTCAAAAATTCAACCGCTTTCGCTTTGAAAATGGGTTTTATCTCTTGAAAATTTTCGCGATTCAATGCAATCAGATCTCTTCTGAGTTGGGTTGTTTGACAGTTTGGAGATAGATATTTCTTAGCAACTTGAAATGGCTCAAATTGTGACATGATTTTCTTGTAGAATAATGTTTTCGCTATCCATTGGTACTATGGATGTTGATATTGGTAGTGAAATAACTTGTAAACAGCATGGAATTCATGACTGGGGTATGGAAAATACATTACGAGCTGTTTACCTTTCAGTATATTAGTGTGTAATATAGGATTTACATTGTCGTCGCCGTTCACCTGTGACCTGAACGAATGAATCGAATGGCACGTCTACTAGTAAAGGAGAAAAACTGTGCCAGTTGTTTTGAAATCCACCCAGAAATGTAGAAGTTGTAGCTCCAATAAGCTCTATGTATGACAATTTTATCATTTGACCTTCAAGTATGACCTCTTGGCATGATATGATAAAAAGTTCGGTGTTTTGAAGTAGTGAAATTCTACTCACGTAGAAAGTTTTAGTTTTCTATTCCAGTATTTATTTAAAAAAAAAACGTGTTCCATGATACTTAGCAGTGGTAGTGGTCACAGTGCGCTTAAAGTTCCACACTCAAATAAATTAACCAGTTTTCAAACAAACTAATTATAGGCTACTAACCTGTGTAAATCTCTCAGTTCAACTTTTTCTTTCAGCCATACGAGATATCCTGCAAGGAAAGCTAAATTTTCGGTAGGCCCTACAAAGATATTTCCAAAATAATGATTAGGCCTACCTCGTAGCATTTGTGTCTAATGAGCACCTTGAATGTATTTACTTCCTCTTTCGATTTCGAGAATTTTCAGGAATAAGACAAGATACATGTAAATGTTGTTTTAATCAGCATTCAAATGCTTTATCAGAAGACAAGCAAGAGCTGCACATACTAGCCAAGGCTACATGTATATGAATACATCTGAAATAAAAGAGTATTTCGTGAAATTTATTCACTTCAAATCGAAAGTAGAATATCACGTCACTCTAGGTTTTGTCTAAATACACACCATACACGCATTTACACCATACAGTGCTAATCAACCAAGTATCAATTTCGCCGCGCCTCTTTTGCTATATATGGATACGCCTCCGCCTCCTTTTGCCATATATGGTTACGTTTATGGGTCGGTCTGTTCACCCCATGGTACCCAAAGGCACCCCACGATACCCCACTAAAAATATTGATACATTTTTTTCGATAAAAGGGACCGAAGCATGGTAATAAGTAATATTTACTAATTTATTACTTATTTTCCCAATGTTTTCCAATTATTACGAGATATTTTACACATTTACACAACGTGAGTAGTATAGGAGGGTAGACCTCGGACAAAACGCGTTTTGTCCGAGGTCTACCCTCCCTGAGTGCCATTTTGTCCGAGGTCTACCCTCCCTGAGTGCCATTTTTGTCCGAGGTCTACCCTCCCGAGCAGAAAAAAAGCCGCATCACTGCAGTTTTGGCGTGATTCGGTTTCCGCGACATATGAATACAATAATAAATAGTCCGTTACTAGGCTCGGGAGGGTAGACCTCGGACAAAAGTAGTTCCGGCAGTTGGCTCAGGTAGAAACCCTCGTTGGACTTAGTCTTTTTTGGAGGGTTGATCTTTCTCTCTCTATTACCGTCGGACTTAGTCTTTTTTCCACAATTGGATTAAAAAGTAGTTCCGACTGATGTAAACAAGTAGTTCCGACTGATGTAAACAAACGTAAACAAGCGTTTTGGTTGGTCGAGACGTTTTCCCGCCAAAATTCAATGGGTTATTTCCCCTTTTCAGCTTGGATCAAGGTAAAGACCCTTGTTGAACTTAGTCTTTTTTCCACGATATGGACTATATTCTCTACTTACGCTGGGTCAGGCAGTGAGCATCGTTGGACTTAGTCTTTTTTTCCGTCTTTATTCGCCTCAATCTTTCTCTATCACCGTGTTGGACTTAGGCTTTTTTCTCTGTCATCGTTGGACTTAGTCTTTTTTTCCGTCTTTATTCGCCTCAATCTTTCTCTATCACCGTGTTGGACTTAGGCTTTTTCTCTGTCATCGTTGGATTTAGTCTTTTTTCTCCGTCTTTGTTCGTCTTATCCTTTCTCTATCAACGTTGGACTTAGTCTTTTTTCACCACGATATGGGTTATTTTCCCCTCCTCAGCTTGGTTCAGCCAGAGATCATCGTTGTACTTAGGCTTTTTTCCGTCTTTGTTCGTCTATTTTTCTCTACCACCGTTGGACTTAGTCTTTTCTTTGGCTCCTAGCAATATGATCTTTAGACATTCCCTAACTATATGATCTGAGTGTGGCTTTTTTCCGACATTTCCCGGAAACCACTTCGTCTAGACTTACCCAATCTTAGGTTTTATTCGTCCCTAGTTTTATTCGTCCCTAGTTTTTAATCTGCAAAACTTTTTTTAAAAATTGTAAAAAAATTTTTATCCGAAATTTTTATCCGAAATTTTTAAGCGTAAAATTTTTTCTATCGGTAAAATTTTCTCTGTAAGATTTTTTGAAAAATTTTTTCTCTGCAAGATTTTTTATTTGAAAATTTTTTTCTATCGATAAAAAAGTTTTTCTCTCTGCAAGATTTTTCTATCACTAAAAAAGTTTTTCTATTGCGAATAAGTTTTTCTCTCTGCAAAAAAAAGTACAACAACACATCTGCGAAATTGACAATTGTTAAAGATAGGTTTTCTAAGGTTTTGGTTAGTCCTGAAAAGGACTGTTTTTGGAGATTAAACTGTCTTTTTTTCCTCGTCTAATGACAGCAACCAAAATTTGCATGACAGATGGGACAACTTCCAGTTCTTCTTGTGATTGTCATTGTACCATCCTTCGTGGTGATCTTTCTCCCGAGTTCAACGTCAACTAATATGAGCTCTGGAGTTGTTGTCTGCATAAACAGCTCAAGTAATTTTTCTCCGAGCTCTCTGTATGGCTGTGTTATCTGCTCTAGATGTCTTTGAACTGCTATGAGTTGTCTTCTTAATACCAACAGATCTTCACCAGCATTTAAATAGTCTTGGAGAGCATCAATTATTTGATGGTTTATCTGTTCCATATTTTGAATTCTTTTTTTCGCTTTGGTTACTTTATGATTTATTCGTCTTACTCGAGAGAACGAGAGTCGAATGACTATAGAAGAAGTTCGCTGATTTTATAGCTTGGTAGAGGGATTGACCTACTTTGACTTGGAATTAACGTTAACCAATCGTTAGTTTCGTTACATTTTTTTGGAACTGATACTCTTAGACATTGTAGATAGATCATATAGTACATTATGTTCTATCTACATGCTCTCGCCCACGTTCGCGCTTTTAATTCTAACGCGAAGTAGGTCAATCCCCTGTCAAGCTATAAAAGAGCCAGCATTTTTATTCTTTTATTAACTCATTTCACGATGAAGTTATCGAAATTTTGCTGTGGGCTGTTTGGCAGCAAGAAGAATAAGAAAGAAATGAAAGAAAAATGGGAGCAAGAGGCCATGGAAAAGAAAGAAGACGAGGCAGAAGAAAGGAAGAGCCTAAAGCATAAAGCTCTTCGGGAGTTCTTCGCAAGGCGAGGGTATGAGTTTTATACTCGTACCCCAATCGTCAAGATGGGTAATATTTACCCGGACTTATCAGAACTGATACCGCCAACAGAGCATCGCGGTTGGCAGAATAAATTAATGAGAATGTATCCTTCATTGAAATGGTGAAGAATACGTTCTCTTTAATTTTAAAAACAGTCCTTTTCAGGGCTACCCAATACCAAGAAAGTTTTTACTTTCTTCAAATTGTCAAAAACAAAAAAAGTCAAGTCCTATATGTTTTTTATATCTTTTATTTAAAACTTTTTTATTTAAAACTTTTGTACAATAATCATTACAATGAAAACATTGAACTGGTAAAATATATGCAATGAAACATTGAACTGTAGAAATATTTGAATCCTTTTTGAAAACAGTTCTTTGAAACAGTTCTTTGAAGAAATGTTTTTTACAGACACGTTTTTCTTTTTTTCTTCGGGATGTCAGGCTCACATTCACACTTGCGTTTCCTCTTACTGTTTCCATTATTGTGTTCGTCATTGTTATTTTTCAACACAATATCTGGACAGATTTTTGCACCATGTTTTTTTGTTTTGCAGAAGAAACAGTTCTTCTTTTTCTTTTCTCTTTTCTCGTTGATTTTCTCGTTGATTTCCTTTTCTTCAGATCCTGAAGATTTTTGAGACCTTTGTTCGTTGTTTTGCCCCTCTCCAGAAAGTGAAGAGCGTTCGTTGTTTTGATCGAGTATAAGAGTATCCTCTGAAGAAAGTTTATTTTTTTGCGAACTTTGTTGCAAACTTTGTTGTGGGTTATCATGTATTTCTACTTGAATTCTACAGATTTCTGTGTCGTTGATTTCTGTGTTATCATGCTCCATATTTTCAATCTCCTGTTCGATTTGATTTCCTGTCAATGAAGTTGTAGTCTGTGACGATGTTGTCTTCCATTTATTCTCGTCTACTTTATAGGATAATAGAGCCCCAACGTATTTCATATGTTGGAATTCTCTACCGGTTTCCATTGTTGGCGAAATTTTAACATCGTGACTGTAGGGGTCCACGAAGACAGAGACGAATCTCCACATCATTTTTTCTTTTTCTGGACATTGTCTAGCCCAATGTCCTGATCTGTTGCATGTAAAGCAGATATTCGTTGTCATATCACTCACTCCATGGCGCTTGTCGAATGTTGCTTGATCCAGGATTCTGGTGATACGATAGACATCTTTTTCTGCAAAATGTTGGTGGGATAGAAATGATCCCACGTAGTTCCCAGTATGGTAGACTTGATATCTTGACGGTATATTGGTGATCTCATAATCGTGAGTGTATGGGTTAACATACAGGTACATTCTCTTTGGTGTTGTACTTTGTAGCTTGAACCCACTCATTTTTTCTACCAACTGTCCTGTTTGAAATCTTTCCGAAGAATGATGAAGATTTCAGTCATAATACCTCTTTTTATACACGTTTGGTCTGAAAAAAGATATAAAAAAGCTAGGATTTTTTTAGTTCTGGGACATTACTTGACTTGCAATCAGTCATAAACCATGTCTAAAAGGTTAGTACCGTATTCAGACAGTACAAGTGACGATGAGGTAATTCAGCCGATGTCAAGAAGAGAAAAAAATTACTACCGGCAAAGAAAAGAAAAAGAATCCTAGTCTATCCAGACAGTAGCAGTAATGATGAAAGCGATGATGAGAAATTTTCACCGTCAACCAAAAAGAGAAAAAGTTTACCATTGAAAGAAGAAAGCGACGGTGAAGTCAAAAAATCTTTGAAAGAAGAAAACGATGAGAAATTTCCACCGTCAACCAAAAAAAGAAAAGATTTGAAAGAAGATAAAAAATCTTTGAAAGAAGAAAGTCATGCTGGACCATTTTTGCCCAAGGAAGAAAAAAGTAAAGACAAAAAATCTTTAAAAGAAGACAAAAAATCTTTGGATATGAAAAGTCTATACGCCTTAAAAGAAGTGGGAAAAAAGAAGTCAAGAAAATTCAATACAGATTCCCGTGTGCTGGAGGCTTCCTTTAAGAAATTCGATGAGTTACAACCCCAGCAACTGACTGCCTTATTCGACGATGTTATCCAACAAATCGTTCAAAAGTTAAAGGCTGAATCGAGGGATATGATCAGAATTACCATCAATCACCGTTCATTGGATATGGGGATTCATATACCCTTTCTATATGTGGAGGAGTTGGAGAGTCATACTATATTGGACGAGATTGAAAAAGTTCTACAGTCGAATGAGGAATTCGTCTTGAACGATGGTCGTATGACATTCGATATCACACATACGGTACCCCCAAGTGGAAGTAGTAAAAGAGTTAGGGGTACAGAAATATTGGATTCAAAAGTTTTCGCAAAGAAGAAACAATCGATTATTGAAATTAATAATGAAGATCATCTATGTTTTGCAAGAGCTGTTGTTGTAGGGATTTATCACCATGAACGTGAAAACACCCAAGAATGGAATCGAAGATGGGATATCATCAAAAGATCAAACAGACCACTTCAAAAGATTGAAGCCGAGAAATTGATGAATGAAGCTGGAGTTTCGTCAACGCAACCTGTAGGACCTGAAGAATACAAAAAAATTCAAGATTTCTTGTATGAAAAAGACTATGTTATTAAAGTCCATCAACAGCAATCGAGAATGGAGAAAGTTTTTGAACATCCAAAAGTGAAAGATAATAGTAAAATCATACATTTGTACTTTCATCAAAAACACTATGACTACATCAAATCCATTACATCATTTCTTGATTGTGGTTATTATTGTGAGTTCTGTGATATACGTTACAGGAATCGGGAAGACCATGTTTGCTCAAAGATCTGTAAAGGTTGCTTTCGTACTGGAAAATGTCCATCGAAATCAAAAGAGTATGTCTGTTCCAAGTGTCATAGATGTTTTTTCAGTGCAGAATGCTTGGAAAAACACAAAACACTTCAAGGTAAAGAGAAGAAGACCATTTGTGAATTAGTGAAACTCTGTTCAAAATGTGGAGGCCAGTTTTTTGTCAGAAAGAAAAATCATGTCTGTAAGGGAAAGAAAAAGTGTCATCTCTGCAAGAAAATAGTTGACTTCTCTCATCGCTGTTTTATTCAACCTTACCAGAGTAAGATGAAGCATGACAGTGACGATGAGATGAGTTCTTCTGTAGTCAAAAAACCTTTGTTCATTTTCTTTGATTTTGAATGTCAGCAAGATACAGGGATACATATTCCGAATTACTGTATTGCACACCGAGCCTGTGCTGAATGTATCGATAAACCACTTGATTTTCATTGTTCCACATGTAGTGAATTCGAAGAAGGAAGAGAAGTTATTTTTCAAGGAAAAGAAACTTTGAGTCAATTCTGTAGCTGGCTCTTTACAAAGCATCATAAAGGAATCATAGCTATTGCCCATAATCTCAAAGGTTATGATGGTCAATTTATTCTCAATCATATTATCAATGTTGGGATGAAAGAACCAGAACTGACCATGAATGGGAATAATATTTTGAAGTTAGAATTGAATGGTGTGTGTTTGATTGACTCCTTCAGTTTTATGAACTTTGGTCTGGCAAAATTTCCGACTACATTTGGACTTCAAGAAATGAAAAAAGGCTACTTTCCTCACTGGGCAAATACAGACGAATTCTGGGATTACGTTGGGCCATACTTGGATATGTCTTATTACAAACCCGATTCAATGTCTGAAGAGGCTCGATCGAAATTCATAGTCTGGTATAATGACAAAGTTCAAAATGGTGAGGAATTCAATTTTCAAAAAGAGATGGAGATGTACTGTCGATCGGATGTTGATATCCTAAGACGAGGATGTGGTGAATTCAGAAAGTTGTTCATCGAACAGAGTGGGATTTGTCCATTCACAGAGGCGTTTACTATCGCCGGCGCCTGTAACAAGATTTGGCGAAAAGATTATTTACCAAAAAATCAGATAGCCATCATTTCAAGCAAAGACCCAGTCAGACGCCGGTTTTCTATGAAAGCAATACGATGGATTCAAAGTATTGCTAGGGAAAAAGGGATTCATATTCAACACGGTAAAAATGGTGGTGAATTTCAAATAGGAAGATATACTGTAGACGGTTTTCACCACAAATCAAACACTGTCTATGAATTCCTCGGGGATTTATTTCATGGCTGCCAGACATGTTTCAAGGATCGAAAATATATCAATCCCATCAATGGAAAAACAATGGATGAATTGTACAACACTACCATTGAACGATTAGAAACCATCAAAAGAATGGGATATAACATCGTGACCATATGGGAGCATGAATTCGATACCAAGATGAAAAAGGACAAAGAGTACAAAAAAACCATTGAAAGTCTATATCCGAACTGTGACCCCATCGAACCAAGAGAGGGCTTGGCTGGAGGCAGATGCAATGCAATAAAAATTGGTTATGATGTTGAGGAAAGCAGTGAGAAGGAAATCAAGTATATCGACATCTGCTCTCTGTATCCTTACGTCTGCAAACATAAATTCTATCCTGTAGGGCATCCCACAATCTTGACTGCTGAGAGTATTGATATGAAGAATATTCGTCAGTATGAAGGACTCATTAAATGCAAAGTTCTACCCCCAATTGATTTGTTTCATCCTGTTCTTCCAGTTCACTGTAACAACAAGATGATGTTTCCACTCTGTATGAAATGTGCACAAGAAAGCTCAAACGTTTGTAACCATGAAAAAGAAGAGAGATCCTTGGTTGGAACTTGGGTTACATTTGAACTGTTCAAAGCTCTCGACTGTGGTTATCAACTAATGCAAGTGTATGAAATCTGGCATTTCCACGCTGTTTCGGATCAATTCTTTAAAGGCTATGTGGATAATTTCTTGAAAATTAAGCAAGAAGCCAGTGGATACCCCAGCTGGTGTCAGACAGACTCGGAAAAGAATCAATTCATTCGCGAGTATGAGGAAGCTGAAGGGATTCGTCTCGACCCAAAATGTATTCAAAAAAACCCTGGTAAAAGATCGTTTGCTAAGATTATGCTGAACTGCCTTTGGGGGAAATTAGCACAGCGTGAAAACATGAGCAAGACGAAATACATCAGAGAACCATCTAAATATTTTGACTTGATTACCGACCCGAAATATACGGTAAAACATGTGGAAATCTTTGACAACGAGTGTCCATTCATTTTGGTCAACTATGAAGAAAAGATGGACTTTGTCGAAACGCATGCAACAGCCAATGTTATTGTAGCATCCTACGTAACAGCTTATGCAAGGTTGGAATTGTACAGTGTTCTTGAAAGATTGGGGGATAGAGTTCTGTATTTCGATACAGATAGTTGTATGTACATTCATGATCCTGAATTGTGGAACCCTCCCATCATTAACAGTAGGTTAGGAAAATGGACCGATGAAGAACCTGATTGTAGAATAACTCATTTCAGAGGATTAGGCCCCAAGAATTACGCTTACAAAATGAGAACAAAAGATGGAAAAGAAAAAAGCAAATGTAAAGTCAAGGGAATTACTTTGGATTACAATACAAATCAGATGGTAAATTTCGACACCTATTCAAAATGTGCTTTGGATCGCACAATAGAAATCAAAGTTCAGTATGACTGCAGAATCAAAAGGCATAAAGACAGAACAGTGACCAGTGAACCACAGACAAAAACCTTTCGCTCTGTATACACCAAAAGAGTGATTGTAAACGATACTGATACTGTTCCCTATGGTCATAAAAGTTTGAGGGTATAAATATCTGTAAGAAACAACATCGTGTTACACTGTTTTGAAGTGAACGATCAAAGTAAGACGCTTTTTTAAAAACAGTGAAAACTATCGCGGTTCTATCAAAAAGTGAAAAAATCATGTCAAGCGAAATGCTACCTTTACCGATAGAACTACGTGAAAAAGTTTATAGAGATTTCATCCATCAGCACACGCTCGATAAGCAAGTACAGTTGGATATTAAATTCGCCTGTGTGAAACTTTGGATAAACAAATTGCATAAGGGAGTTGCAAAAGGAGAAAGATCGTGCAAGTTGTATGGTATACACAGCTTTATTGTAATGATAGGGGATGATACAGATTTCGATTTTCCTCTCAAAGCTTATTTAGCATTTTGTTTGTTGAAAGACAACTATATTGCTAAACAGATGGATTCCACAAGTCGGTGGCAATTCATTATAGTAGGAAGAACAGAAGAAAGTTTTCTGAACGTCCTGAAAATGAAATCGGTTCTGTTTAACTTTTACTTACGCTACAAAAAAGGATCCATTCAAGACGGTGAGGAAATAGTGGATACCATGGAAGGGTATATTCTTTTTGATAGAGATGTCACAGAAGAAATCGTATATTCAACTCTTTCGACAAAAGATATTTCAAAACATGTTTTTCCATTTAGTGGAGTACGTGAATATAGTGAAATGGATAGCAAATTTCCATTGTTTTTGGGTAATGATCAGTTGCACAAAGTTATTGTGGAACATGAAGACAAGTGGAAAAATCGAGGTATCTGTGAATTTACATTGTAACGATACTGCACTCTATGACCTATAAGATTTGAGGGTATAAATAACTGTAAGGGACAACCCCATGTTACACTGACTTGAAGTGAACAATCAAAGTAAGACGATTCTATCGAAAAGTGGAAATCATGTCAAGTGAAATGCTGCCTTTGCCGATAGAACTACGTGAAAAAGTTTATAGAGATTTCATCCATCTGCACACGCTCGATGAAGGAACACAATTCAACCTTAAATTCAGATGTGTGAAATTTTGGATAGATAAATTGCACAAGGGAGTTGCAAAAGGAGAGACATCCTGCAAAATGTATAGCATGCACGACTTTATTGCAATGTTGGTGACTGAGTCAGATTTCGATACCACCATCAAAGGCTATTTGACAGCTTGTTTGTGGAAAAGTGACTATTTCGCTAAGAAGTTGCAAGCCACAAGTCGATGGCGATTCATTATCATAGGAAGACCAGAAGAAAGTTATCTGATCATGCTGAAAATGAAATCACTCCTGTTTAACTTTTACTTACGGTATACAAAATCAAGAGATAATGCAGAAGGAGTGGATATCATGGAAGGCTATCTCCTATTTGATAGAGATGTCACAGAAAAAATCGTACTTTCAACTCTTTCGGCAAAAGCAGTATTCAAAAACGTCTTTGAAATTAGAGGAACGTGTGAATATAGTGGATTGGACAGTGTATATAGTTTGTTTTTGGGCAATGAACAATTGCACAAAGCTGTTGTGGAACATGAAGACAAGTGGAAAAATCGAGGTATCTGTGAATTTGCATTGTAAAAATGTTCTGTCATTGTTGTAAATAAGAACTGCATTGTCAACGCTTTGTATATAAAAATGTACCTTCATTGTTTTTGTATATAAATTGTCTTTGTATATATAAAATATAGTGTTAGAACATTTGGTTTGTTTTAAACGTTACTGTTTTTTCATGATATTGTTAAGAACTTTTGAATGAATAAAGAAATGATTTTAAAAAAAGGTCGTCTGTTTTGATTTCTTCCCCAAAACTTGAATAAAGAAAAGTTCAGACTTAGAAAAATGTAGCTAGATCATCACATTCTATGTGAGATCATATAGTACGTTATGTTCTATCTACATGCTCTCAACCCCGTTCGCGCTCTTAATTCTGTATCAAAGTAGGTCAATCCCCCTACCAAGCTATAAAATGTTGACAGAAATTTTCCTATCTTTTATTCTTTCTCTATCTTTTTATCCTAGCGATATGTCTGTGAGACAGGGTTTTGGCACACCGCCTCAATCTTATTATAGTGGGCAATATTTACGCTATAAGAAGTACTTCAATTATGAGCATTTCATTAGAAAGCATTATTTCGATGCAGAACGATACTTGGATGAATCTCAGCCTAGTTTGTTCTCTAGAAGATTTTCCGTTTCAGAAATTTATGAAATGGTAAAATCTACTGTAGAACATAGTGATAGTATTAAATTGCAAGGTTTCAACAAGATAATTTTTGAAATGAAATTTCCTGTTGAAATCGGAAGAGATGTAGATGGTAAAGAAGCGTATGTTTGTAAAGTCATCGCCTGCTATGATGGATTTGAGTTGCCGGATGTAGTCAAGTATAAAGATCTTTCTGTCATCACGGCATATCCTGTATAATGGATAAAAACAATGGTTCTTTTTAAGAACCACTCTCTCCTTCTTTTTAGGATTGAGGGCTCTTTTCAGAGCCAACCAATACCCAGGAAGTCTGCTTCTTCAAATTGTCAATTTTCACAAACGTATTTCTCAGATCGAAAGACTGATTGCATCAGACTCAAAAAAAGACTAAGTCCTATCCGAAGAGCCGTCGTTTTTCCCCAAAACACCCGCCAAGATCAACCGTTTTTCCCACTCCCGCCATTCCTTTTCTACAAAAGAATATAACAAGTCTGACGATTGGTCTACGTTAATTCTGAGTCAGAAAAAAGTAGGTCAATCCCTCCACTAAGTTATAAAAATTCAGTGAACTTTTCCTATAACCATTCGACTCTCGTTTCTCTCGAGTAGCACGAATAAGAAATCGTAAAAGTATACCAAGACGAGAAAAATGGTTATATTTTTTCCTTATTGTCCACAGTGTGATAGACCATGTGCAATAGAGTGCGGAAAATGCTTTCATATCCTACAACATCTTGGAGAAAAGCACAATTGTCCAGAACCAGATGAGGGATTCTATGACTATGATGAAGACTATGGTGTAGTGATTTGGTGTTATCATTGCTGTCAAGCTTTCATCGTGGTCCAGTTTGAAGAAGAAGAAGAACATCTCGATCGCAATCAGTGAAGGATGAATCTTCATCAAAAACAGCCCTTTTCAGGGCTAACATGCAACAAGAAAGTTCTCTACTTTTCTTCAAATTGTCACTTCAACTCAATTCTGAATTAAGAAATATAACGAAACTAACGATTGGATAACATTAATTCCGAGTCAAAGTAGGTCAATTCCTCTACCATCCTATAAAAGACGGGGCTATTTTTCTTTTTAATCAGTTTTCCCTCTCAGAGATCAAAAATGAAGACCCTCGACAAACGGTTCAAATTGCTTGAAGCAGAGCGACGACTTAGAAAGGGGTGCAATCAGATCGAATTGCTTAAAAATCGTCTGAGTGGGATAGAAAAACGATATGATAAGTGTAAAAGCAGAGCCGTGCAGTATAATCTGAAAATTCAACTTTGTTCAATCAAAGGAGTACTCATTATGTATAATGAGTATGTCCAAGCCAAAGTTGAAGAAATCAATGAACTTCGGCGTGAGCTATCCCCCGAAGATTCAGATGAGGAGGTTTAGAGTCCTCGATCTTTTCTCTAGTTTTGAAATTAAGTTAACCGATAGTTAAATTAATTTCAGTACAGAGAATAGTGAAAAACAGCCCTTTTCAGGGCTAACATACACCAAGAAAGTTTTATCTCTCTTCAAATTGTCAGACCAAATCAATTCTGATTTTAAGAAAAGGTTAATTTTTACTTCAACTTATCAAAAAAGACTAAGTTCATCAGAAAACCTTATTCCCTACCGCAACGTATAGACTTGTTTCCATCTATCTTTTACTTATTCAAAAGAGAATATAACAAAACTAACGATTGGTTAACGTTAATTCAGAGTCGAGGTAGGTCAATTCATCTGTAAAACGTATAAAGAAAACCGATCAAGTTCTCATTTAATCATTTTTACCTCTCAATACTCGAGAATAAAAAATGTTTTGCATGTTCATGTTTGGATCAGTGGCATATTATTCGATACTGAACTGGTTAGAAGATTGGTTTCGTCGGCGCCAGATACGTCATAACCTAGCACTACTTATTATGTTACTTGATGAGTTAGAGGCTGCGAGAGATAGACGAAGAGGTTAAAAAATACAAATCTTCGAAAAAACAGTCCTTTTCAGGACTACCAAACGTTAAGAAAAGTTCTATCTTTTCAAATTTTGTCAAGCAAAATTCTGCATAACTCTAAGAAAAATCTCATCCCAAATAATATTTTCTAATATAGTATAGTTCATTCTTTTGCAAGTAAGCAGCATAACTATGTAAAAACCGAAAGATTATCATTTCTGCTTGACTAGAATTCAGTTGTTTTCGTTCAATCATAGGATATGTTACATTCGCAATAGAGCTCAGATCAATCGGTTAGCCAGTATCCCCAGATTTCTATCATTTCTCTCTGTAAGTGTTATAATCATTCGTTGGTGCTTCCGACCGGGTCCGCGCTCTTAATTCTGTATCAAAGTAGGTCAATCCCCCTACCAACCTATAAAACGTTGACGATATTTCTCTACAATCATTCGACTCTCGATCTTCGAGCAGCACGAGTAAAAACATACTGTTAACGGGAAAGATGAATCTCAACTTAGCCGATTACAACTTAACCGACTACATCTTAGACAACTCCTTGCCACAGAGTGGAAACAGTGGAGATATTCTAGCGTCAGCCATGAATTCGACATTCATTGAGCCAATGGCAGCGCCAGTTAACAAATTCGAGGAAGAGATACGACAGATGATCTCAAAACAAGATGCTACAATAACTCAGATTTTAGAGGAGTTGAAAACATTGAACAGAAACATCGAGACAATATGTCAGCAAAGACAGTCAACTACGCCTGTTATTGTGAAGATTCCGGTGGAGTTCGACTTTGATAAAACCAGCCTTCGAAGACTAACAGACTCCCTTGTATCAGTTGTAAAAAAGAAAGATCAGAAGTCAAAGGAAAATCAGTCGAAGGAAAAGCAACACTCAAAGGAAACACAACCAGAGAAAGATCATCAACCAAAGGAAGAGAAGCTAAAAAATAAAAAACGAGAAATAGAGAAAGACGATGATGAACAACTTCACAAAAAACAACGATACGATCCCACCTATGTATCACCGTCAAAAATAGGGCTGGGAAAACATGGGAAAAATATCGACAACTTCAAAGACTTCAAGATCCCAAAGATTCCAAAACTCAAACTCAAAAAGATACCCAAAGAAACAAAGAAAAGTTCTCAATAGAGGAAAAAAGGCAAAAAACACAGAAAAAGACAAAAAAGACAGTTCAATCTCCAAAAAACAGTCCTTTTCAGGACTAACCATCCCCCAAGAAAAATCTATCTTCAACAATTGTCAATAAGTAAGTCAAGTCGCCTCCAGCCGTATAAAAGACGATGATATTTCCAGTACATTAATCATTCGGTTCCCGAATAGGTGACAGCTAAAGAAATGGTGATGGACTATAGTGTACAATTTCTACTTCTCTCGATGACAAAATGGTATCTGACAACCTTTCTACTGGCCATGATGCATGACTCCACTTTGCCTATGCATAGAATAAACAAAATAAGAAGGTTAATAGCAGATCGAAGAAGAGTCGCGGAGTGCCCTATCTGTCAGACAAACTTTGGATACTGTCATTAGAGGAGGAGGAGGAAAAAACAAACTCCAAAACAGTCCTTTTCAGGGCTAACCATTCCCCAAGAAAAGTCTATCTTTCTCAAATTGTCAATATCGCTAAGACCAATAGAAGAGTCTTTTATCTTGGGAACCATATCGTGGAAAAAAGACTAAGTCCAACGATAGGCTCTGCCTGAACCAATCTGTTTGTTTACATTAGCCGGAACTACTTTTTAATCCAATTGTGAAAAAGACTAAGTTCAACAAGGGTCTTTGCCTTGATCCAAGCTGAAAAGGGGAAATAACCCATTGAATTTTGGCGGGAAAACGTCTCGACCAATCAAAACGCTTGTTTACGTTTGTTTACATCAGTCGGAACTACTTGTTTACATCAGTCGGAACTACTTTTTAATCCAATTGTGGAAAAAAGACTAAGTCCGACGGTAATAGAGAGAGAAAGATCAACCCTCCAAAAAAGACTAAGTCCAACGAGGGTTTCTACCTGAGCCAACTGCCGGAACTACTTTTGTCCGAGGTCTACCCTCCCGAGCCTAGTAACGGACTATTTATTATTGTATTCATATGTCGCGGAAACCGAATCACGCCAAAACTGCAGTGATGCGGCTTTTTTTCTGCTCGGGAGGGTAGACCTCGGACAAAAATGGCACTCAGGGAGGGTAGACCTCGGACAAAATGGCACTCAGGGAGGGTAGACCTGGGACAAAACGCGTTTTGTCCGAGGTCTACCCTCCTATACTACTAACGTGACTACCACATGCATTGCCAAGTGCCGTAACAAGGTATCTGCATACAATGGTGTGCACAATTGTTCAGCGTTTTATGCCCCAACTACAGTTACAAGGGACGTGCATTATCGTATGTGCATTTTTAGGGCGTTTTCACACCTTGCTGTCGTAATCCAGTACCTGTATTTTTGATTGGAGTTTTCTGTCCCTACTCCAGATATAATGGACCTGCATTATATAGTGTGCACAGATTTTGGCGTCTCCTGGCCCTTTGTGGATAATTGGAAAAGGACTCGCAACTTTGAGGCCCAGGAGTCGAGCCTTACTGGAAGGACTGGTTTTTTGCGAGAATGTCCTTGGGCAAGATATTTCAGAGCCCCAGCCTAGTACTAGTGAAACCAAAGACATACATGAATATGTGAGCTGTTGCTGTTGTATGACTGAAATAATGTTGAATAATGTTGCGTAAAACACAGTTTAATTAATCAACCCCATTGCATTTACAGGGGACCCGCATTGTATGGATGCACATGATTTAGAACTTTTTCTGACCCTACTGTTCTACAAAGGGACTTGCACTCATTGGTGTGCACAGTGTTTCGGCATTTTCAGTACGTACTGCAGTAAGACGGGACCTACATTATATGGAGTGCACACTATTTAGGGCGTTTTCTCTCCTTATTGCCGTAACCCTGGACCTGCATTAGATGGTGTGCATATTATTTAGGACATTTTCTATCCTTACTGTAGTAACAAGAGACCTGTATTATAATGTGTGCACATTATTTAGGGCGTTTTCTATCCTTACCTGTAGTAACCCTGGACCTGCATTATATGGTGTGCACATTATTTAGGACATTTTCTATCCTTACTGCAGTAACGAGGGACCTGCATTATATGGTGTGCACAATATTCAAGACATTTTCTATCCTTACTGTAGTAACAAGGGACCTGCATTATATGGTGCGCACATTATTTAGGGCATTTCCTATCCTTACTGCAGTAACAAGAGACCTGCATTATATGGTGCGCACATTATTTAGGGCATTTTCTATCCTTACTGCAGTAACAAGAGACCTGCATTATAATTATTAGGGTGTGCACATTATACTGAGCGTTATCCATCTCTTTCGACATTAACAAGGATCTGCATTCTACGTTGTGCACAGTCTTTTGGGGTGTTCTGTACATACTGCATTTACAAGGGACCTGCATTGTTTGGTGTACACATTATTGTCCCTACTGTTCTTCAAAGGGACCTGCATTCTATGGTGTGCACAGTTTTGGGTCGTTTTCTGTCTCCGGTGCATTTAACCCTCTACCACATAAGCCAGAGATTTAACTCTCTCAAGACCAAATATGGCCCGCAACATGCGAAAAGAGACCTGCGGACATTTGCGTAAAGTGTCGTCCCGAATTAGCCTGCGCAGTCCGTGCAGGCTAATCCGGTACGGCACTTTACGACTACATAAGATTTTTTCATACAGTAGACTTTCGTGAAACAGAAAATCACACAAAAAACGGGAAGTGTCGTCTCGGATTAGTCACATACTGCATAGGCTGATCTGGAACGACACACATTTACGCATATGTCCGAAGGCCCCTTTTCGTGCGTTGCACGCCGTATATAAACCCAGCCTCTTTCGACAGCTGACAGTACAGTCCAATGAAACCCTCAAGAGTTTTTATGTTATAGACTTGACTAAACAAGCGGACGAGCGGACGGTATAGATCTAAGATCAGACTGCACGTTCTTTGCAGTCTGATCTTGATCTCGACCATCCACCAAAAAAACATGTTTTCGCCTATGGCGCCGAAAAGGTTAACGACCCCGATGAAGAAAGATTTTTAAAACATTAGGGGAAAAGGAGAACCCACAATGTTTTCTACCCTATCAAAGACGGAAAATCATCGTTTGAGCTACATTTAGATTGTTGTCTGCAAACGCTTTGAATTTGGACAAGTATAAAATTTTGTCGTTTGGTAAAGAGTTAAGAAGGACCTGGATTCTATGGAGTCCACATTATTTATGGAGTTTTCTCTCCTTAGTGCCATAACCAGGGACCTGCATTTTATGATATGCACGGATTTTTGCCATTTCCTGTCCTTACGTCACTTCAAAGGGACTTGTATTATATGGTGTGCAGAATATTTAGAGCGTTTTCTTTCCCTACTGTTCTTTAAAGGGACCTGCATTGTATGGTGTGTACATGATACAGAGCATTATCCGTCTCTTCTGGCATTGCCAGGGACCTGGATTCTATGGTATGCACAGTTTTTTGGCGTGTTCTATCCCTACTGCATTTACAAGAGACCTACATTGTATAGTGTGCACATAATTTAGGCTTTTTTCCTTAGTACAGTTACAGGGGTATTGCATTCTATGGTGTGCACAGCCTTTTGAGTGTTTTCTGTTTTTACCCCATAACATAGGCCTATATTCTATGGTGTGCACAGTATTGGGGCATTTTCTGCCTTTACCGCTGTAGCCTAGATCTGCATTCAATGGTGTTCACTTTATTTGGGATGTTTCCGACCCTGCTGAAGCAGCTTAGACCTGCATCCTATAGTGTGCACATTATTCAGAGCGTTTGTTTCTCTTCTGACTTTACTGTTGACCTGCAATGTATGGTGTGCACGTTATTAGGAAAGTTTCCTCGCCTTCCTATCATAACCATGGATCTCTATTATATGACGTACACATTACTCATAGCGTTTTCTGTCTCCGCTGACTTAAGTAGTGACCTGCATTATAAGGTGTGCTCATTATTCAGGGAGTTGTCTGTCCCTAATGCAGTTATAAGGGATCTGTATTCTATGGTGTGCACAAAAATTAGGGTCATTATCTCTCCTTACTACCGTATCCAGGGACCTGCATTATATGGTGTGCACATTATTTAGAGCATTTTCTGTTTCTACTGAAGTAACCAGTGACCTCAGAACTCTTTGTGTGTACATTAATTAAAGCGTTTTCTGTCTCAACTGACTTGACTAGTGATTTGCATTGTATGGTGTGCACACTATTAATGGACTTTGCTCTCTTTCGCATAATAACAAAGAATCTACTTAATATGGTGTGCACATTATTTCATGCGTTTCCTGTCCCACCTACGCTAACTAGCAACGACCTGCATTATATGGTATGCGCATAATTCTCTCCTTGGTACTGTAACCATGGACATGCACGACATGCTGTGCACATTATTAAGAGCGTTTTCTCTCCTTAGTACCGTACCCGGGACCTGCATTCTATGGTCATAATTCATAATTCAGGACGTTTTCTCTTCTTGGTGCCGTAACCAGGAGCCTTCATCATATGGTTTGCACGTTTTTTAGAGCATTTTCTCTCCTATACTTACGTATCGTACCAGGGACTGCATTATATGATGTGCATAGTTGTTTGCCATTTTCTGTCTCTACAGCAATTACAAGGGATCTGCATTATATGGTGTGTGTAGTTGTTTGCCATTTTCTGTCTCTACTGCAATTACAAGGGACCTGCATTATATGGTGTGCGTAGTTGTTTGCCATTTTCTGTCTCTACTGCAATTACAAGGGACCTGCATTATATGGTGTGCGTAGTTGTTTGCCATTTTCTGTCTCTACTGCAATTACAAGGGACCTGCATTATATGGTGTGCGTAGTTGTTTGCCATTTTCTGTCTCTACTGCAATTACAAGGGACCTGCATTATATGGTGTGCGTAGTTGTTTGCCATTTTCTGTCTCTACTGCAATTACAAGGGACCTGCATTATGTGGTGTGCGTAGTTGTTTGCCATTTTCTGTCTCTACTGCAATTACTAGGGACCTGCATTATGTGGTGTGCGTAGTTGTTTGCCATTTTCTGTATCTACAGCAATTACAAGGGACCTGCATTATATGGTGTGCAAATTATATAGAGCATTTTCAAGCCTTCATGTCGTAACCAGTGATCTAAGTTATACGGTGTGCTCGTTATTTAGAGCGCTTCCATTTTTAGTGATGTAACCAGTGACCTGCATTCTATGGTGTGCACATTATTCTGGGCGCTTTCTCTCCTTAATTTGGTAACCAGGTGTACATACACAATGAATCTTTCGAAAAAATCAGGAACGGCGTACGAGATTTACTCGCCGCCCACAATTTCTAAAGGCCTTGATTCTGCATTATATGTGTACCTGTCACATATCTTTGACTAGCATTATATGGTGTGTATTTAGCGGCGACCCGTGACTTTATGACTAAAGCTAAGTTATCTGAAACCATTGCGTTATGTCTCGAGCTGTTTTAAGATCTTGATTTAGGTGCACACGTATTTGAACGAAACGACGAACACTTCAATCGGGCACTCATGATGGTCATGCAACATGATGGCCTCTAAAGAAGTTTTCTAAAGAAGTTTTGATGGTTATGAATTTTTCGGATTAAGGCTCCTCCATGCTCTAGATAGATCTATACGCATATTTAGTATGGACCGTTAGTTATTGAGAAAGAGTCTACAGAGAAAGTCGGATACAAGGGTAGACATTTTGGGCTCAACTCTTGTTTGGTGTGAAACACGAATTTCTCTGAAAAATTCTCGACCGGACCGGAAATAGAACTTGCGACCCTTAAATTGTTACTCCCGTACGCTACCAGCTCAAAATTTCTCCACCCTCAATACTTGGGCGCCGACTTTGACAAATCTTCTGTCCGAAGAAAGTGAGGTTATGATCGATCATTCAGCTGCACACATGTGAAAAAAGCCATGCTCTATGGAAATTAGGCAACAATTATCGACCAGGTCAGCCTGCGCAGTCCGCTCAGACTGAACTAGGCCGAAACTTATTCCTTTTGGCCAATTTTCTACATGTCAAAGGACCAGTGTACCTCACGATTCAGTGGGTTGTTAAACAAAACTGATTTTAGGGATGTACAATGCTGACATGACTTGCTTGGTGCGATGCATCACTGAGATGCATTAAGCTCCCTTTTGCCAGAGCATAGCTCAAATACATCTGTAAACAATTAAGAATCCTATCATGATTTACGTAGGTACAGTAAATTCCCAAGTCTTTTTTCAAGTCGCAAAGACCGTCAGTGACCAGTTGCAATGATTCTTGGTTATTTTTTGTTACTTTATGTCCCAAGTCAACCAATGACTTGCTCTAATGATCTCCTAGGTCATTTTAATTTGAATACCCAGGGACAATCAGTAACCAGCTCCACAGGTTTAAGGCAAAGTTTTAATGTTAATACCTCAAGGCTTATCATTATTTACGTAGGTCCACTCCCCCAAAGTACATGTTCTACCGGTCCCTAGTTAAATCCCCCAAAGGCCTTCAGTGAGTAGCCACAATGGTTTTTGGTCATTAATGATCTCCAAGGTCATTTTTTTTTATTTTAATACCAGTCGACAATGGGTGACCAGCTCCACAGGTTTATGGGAAATTTTAAATTTTAATACCTCAAAGCTTTCGGTGCCAAGTCCATCATGTCCCTAGACCATTTCAATGTAAAATTTCCTGGGGTCACTGGAACGATATCAACTTACAAGTAAATTTCCTGACGTCATCAGCAATCCGTCCTACAGATCAAATTGTCGTTTTCAAGATACCCTTCCTCCTCCCAGGCCATCACTGACCAGTTCCACGTGTCCATAAGTCATTTTCAAAGTAAAGTCTCGTATGTCGTCGGTTACTAGCCAAAATGGGCCTAAGCTCAGTTGCAAGGTTAATCACTGGAGGAGATCTGTGACTTCACTAGCAGGTTCCTTATGACATCAATGTCAAGTCCAAATGATACCTTTTTTCCGGGCCAAAGACCATTAGTCCTACAGGTCAGATCAGAGGTTATTTTTTTCAGGATAATTGTCCAGACCATCAATGACCTGTCGCAGGTCACTTTTACAATGGAGGTCGCTTTCATTTAAACGATGCTCTGTAAAAGGGGTCTTAAAGCATCTCTTTGCTGCATTATACGGAACAAATCATTACATAATTATGGATCTATCAAATCCATTTTGTCTGACAACCGGCTTTATTCTTAGGTAGAATGGTCCTTGGATATGCAGAAAATGTACAAATAGCAAAAAGTTGTGGCCCAGGTCAGCCTGCCCGAACTGCGCAGGCTGTCCTGTGTCGAAAATTTTTTTAGATGTATTAAGCACACCATGTCCCACAGTTCAATTTGTGTTGCTCTAGGTATATTGCCCGGGGTCGCCTGATAATAGAATATGGCGTAGAAAGAGAAGAAAACATAGTGTGCAAAAGGAGAAAATGCTGGTTACAAAGAGAAGAAAAAGGAGACCAGCATTTTCTCCTTTTCACATGTTTCCAGTAGCCGTCTTCATCAGGGTCATTATTTTACAAGGGACTGCTTGGATAGATCAGAGATGATTCCAACAGGTTCCTTGGTTAAGTTCTTTCACTTACAACTTAAATTGTGGTCGATATAGATCTGTATTAAAGATGGGTATGGTCATTGGCAGTAGGCAGTAGAAGTGTAGATTAAAGACCAAATTCTGTGCAGTCTGATCTTCATCTACGTCGTCCGCACAAGTTACACGAGTGGCAGTCGGCAGTGAAAGAATTAAAACCGTTTCGAAGACTAAACGACAAGGTTGACGAACAGACGGACAAACAAGCAGCCAGACAAAATATGACTTGTATGACTATGTGTACAGCAGCAGCTCCAAAGGAAGCAACCGGCCTGTGAACAGTGGCAACCATGGTAACAGCCACCACATTCTTTCGCAACACTTTGTTGATGATGATGCCAGTGCTGATGACGGCCAAGATTATGACATTCAGTAATGAGCTCTATATTGCGATACACAGGATCTTGACTCAGGACTCCCACAGCTTACAGTAAGATTAATCTGGATTACCTGCCCCTAACACTACGTTATCAGGTCAAGCAAAGCGCAATAATGGCGGCCTCCATGGCGGCCTCAAGCGTGGCCCTTAATGCTTTCCTGTTGTTCCCAATTTTATGTGATCCAGATTGATTAATGAATCCAATGAGATCACTCTTGTACAAAATATACATTACAGAATCTAAAACGTGCTGCTGGGGTATGGTTTTAATATAAATTTGACTAAGAATCATTTTTATGGTAGCCCTATTTTCGGACATTACATAGGTCGATTGACATTTCGGATACTCAAAGTATGTCTGACATGTAGTTTTTCTCGCTCAATAAGAACGTTCATTAAAAAAGCTCACTGCCATTACTTTATTGCAACCAATCTGTTTTAAATTTACCCAAGGTCCGATTTGATGAAGTGAAATAACAATATCCCGTTATCTCTGCATATTACCAAGGGGGGCCGCCATTATTGCGCTTTGCTTGACGTATTTTCAAAGTACGGCGGGGTACCAGACTAACTGTAAGATGTGTACAGTGTATAAACTGTATAAAGTGTTACCGTCAACATATACACGTAAGCTGTATGCGATGTAAAATTTCTGAGCAATGCTCTGGCAAATGGGGGTTTAATGTACCTCTGTGATTCATTATACCAAGAAAGTCTTCACATAATTATGGATCTATAAAATCCTTTTTCGCCCTAACAATCGATTTGATCTGGGGATAGAATGGCCCTTTGCCATGTAGAAAATTTACAAATAGCAAAAAGTTTCGATTCATGTCAGCCTGCGCGGACTGCGCAGGCTGACATGGTTCGAACTTTTTGCAGATGCATTAAGCCCCCTTTTCACACAGCATTCTGCATCCATTCTGCACTCTTTTTAATTCAACGTTCTTTCAATATGATGACGCAAAAAGGTAATTTCAAAATCTGTTTCCATGTATAGGTATTCAATCGATTAACTCCAAAAACGAGTATTTTTTTTTTATCCAATTTAATATGAAGTACATGTTTAGCAACTATGTTTGAGAGAAAGACAGTAAAGAGAAGCAGAAAGTTCAAAGAATGTAATGAGATCACAGGACATATTCTAAGCACATTTTTTTTTCTTGTGAGAGGATGCAAACATATACTGAACTTATCGTTGATAAGCCATGCTCTGGTTAAAGGGGGGGGGGGTGGTTAATGTGTCTCTGTGATGAATGATACTAAGCAAGTCATCACATAATTATGGATCCATAAAAATCCACTCTGTGTAACAACCGATTGAATCATGAGGTACACTGGTCCTTTGACAAGCAGAAATTTGACCGATAGCAAAAAAGTTTCGACTCGGGTGAGCCTGCGCGGATTGCGCAGGCTGACCTGGTCGAAACCTCTTTTGCAGATGCATTAAGCCCCTTTTCACAGAGCGTGAACTATTTATGCTTCGTATAAATTTTCAATCAGTATAGGCTTGTTCAGCTGTGTAGTTCAGGTCCGAGGACTCAACTAGCCATCTGAACCACGATTGCCATTCCTCCAAAGACACATGAGACATGCTCCGTGAAAAGGGGATAAATGCATCTGCAAAAAAAGTATCGACCCAGGCCAGCCTGCGCAGTCCGCGCAGGCTGACCTCGGACGAAACTTTTTGCCATTGGTCTATTTTCTGCAAGTTTACCTCATGACTCCGTCTGCTGTTAGACAAAATGGACTTTATGCATTTGTGATCGTGTGATGACTCGCTTGGTATCAGACATCACGGAGATGCATTAAGCCCCCTTTTGCCAGAGCATGGCTCATATTCTTTTCAGCAAACTCATGTACAGTAAATTTATCGATATTAACGGATTATTGCGCGTTTGAACAATGGTGACTTCTTACATATTTACTCATAACGTTGATGGTAACCAGAGGATTTCTAATTATTTTTGGGTGTAGGAGCACTGGCGGGGGAGAGGGGGTGGTTGGTAGGATCCTGAACCTTCACCACGTTTTTTGGGGGGTGGGTTTGGGGTTGGGGATTAGGGACATAAATGGTCTCCCCCTTCAAGATTTGACCAAACTTTCATTTTCCTCTTTACGCAAAGTGGATTTGGACCGATGGTTTATGAGTGAAAATAAATCTTGAAAAAAAAAAAAAAAAAATCCCCACCGCCCTCTTTTTGCACACCCTTCTAACACAAAATTTACATCACCTATTGAAAACCATTTATGATTTGAGAAAGCAGCACAATGTAGAGAAGCTTCTTATCGTAGCACTATGTTGTAGGTATTAGCTGTTATCTTTTTGCAGATGTTTGCATAAGGCATGTGATGTACAACATAGTGTGAGTCCGAAGTGACGTAATGACTATGTAAGAAATCACTGAAGGTCGTCCGCCTGTAGAAGTTTGTTCAGTAAGGATAAAATCTGAGAACTTCCGTCTCGGTTTCCCTCGATACATTTCATGTTAAATGAGCAGGCCTCTGAAATATACACAAAATGCTTATTTTAAAAGCGCGGCTACTTTATGCTCTAGCCAAAATTTAGGTATATTTCTTTATCAAAGCAACGGAATTCTAGACTTTTCCATGTTGAAAGCATTTGCAGACGAGAAATTACGTATGGCTTTAATGATAAAATTGTCTCTTTAAAAGTAGAAAGCATTGTGGGAAAATGAGAAAATGCTGGTTACCAGCATTTTCTTATTTTCCCACAATGTTTTCAATGGCATTTTAGTCAAGATCGTTTAAATAAGGGCTTGTTTGGGAAAAGATTACGTGGAATATTTGCAATCAATTTTATTGTCACCAATAATATTCAACAGATATTGTCAACCAAACTGCTTTTCATTGGGCCACATGTATATCGCAGAATAGCCAATCACAGCAGCATACACATTTCCAGTTTGGCTGTAGAGGTAAAATAGCGATTTTTTGCACAATTTGAAATTCGTAATCGAAACTAAAAAGAATAGTACTAAGCAGATATAAACATAAAAGGTGATACCAAAAATACAATTCACTTATTTGTGAGGTCAAAAATATAGGAAAATCTGCTGCTCTGGAAGTGAGAGTGACCTCCCTTGAATCTCTAATTAGTCTCGCGTCATGGCTGTTCTAAAAGTAGACGGGCAGAATTCCGTCCGTTTTTAGTAGCCTGTACCGATCCCTATACACTTGCTGTATCAGGGGAGGTAACCGATCTAGATCCAGTATTACTGGTCTGGTACCCCGCCGTACTTAGTGTAAGAGGCAGGTAATCCAGACTACAGTACCCATTAGAGGAAGCCCAAACTGACTTCACCTTTACCGGTGACTAGTGGCCGACCTGTATAACCCTTTACCGGACAAAAAAAAAAATCAGCATCGTCCATATTCAAAGCATTTGTAGACGACAAATGACTCAAAACACGAGATTTGTCTTTCACAGGGTAGAAAACATTGTGGTAACCAGCATTTCCTCCCTTTCCCAAAGTGTTTTCAAAAAACCTTTTTCTTCGGGGTCATGAAAGGCGGGGACTGGGTTGTAAAAAGTTAAATGAAAAAAAAAAAAAAACGATTACACCATAGATGAAAATGTAATAAGCATTTGTTGGCGGCAAAGATTAAGATCAGATTGCACAGAAAGTGCAGTCTAATCTTAGATCTTTACTTTCAGCTTGTTTGGTAAAGTCTTTCAGATAAAAGTTTTTAGTTTCAGTAGAATGTATTTTAAGCTGTTGAAAGGGGTAGAGTTTATATATGAGTCGTGCTCTGCGAAAAGGGGCATTAATGCATCTGCAAAAAAGTATCGACTCAGGTCAGCCTGCGCAGCGCGCGCAGGCTGACCTGGACCAAAACTTTTTGCTTTTTTTAAAATTTTCTTCTTGTCAGAGAACCGGTGTACCTCATGATTCAGACAAAATGGATTTTTATGGATCCATAATTATGTGGTGGCATGCATTGTATAATGGATCACGGAGATGCATCAAGCCCCCTTTTCCCAGAGCACTGTTTTTACAGATTCGGCGCTGAAAGAATTCAACCATTTTGTCACGATGGTTTCAACAGGTTCGGTGCCAAATAAAGAAATTCTCTGATTTTGTCTGTTCGACGACCGAAAATACAACCCGCTTGAAAGTAGAATTCTTTTTAATCTTTAATGTTTGGGGAAAAAAGAAAACAACGAACGGTGTAGATTCAGTATCGGAAATAGGTTTTGTGTATAAAGTGTTTTTCTCTAGGTCATTAATCATTTTCATTATCTTTCAGGTTTGTTCAGAATCTTTTCCTATCAATTTTACTCTCGTTCGAAGCAACAACAGATAGTTTGCCAATAGCTAAAGCAATTAAAGCATATGGAAACTTTTGATATATTCTCTTACTTACAAAGAGATAAAATCAAAAGAAATTTCGGTTGTTGTATGAGACTGGGGCAATGAATCTAAAGAGGCATAAATCTTGGATGTACTAATTTGAGGAGTGCGGTTACCTCCCTTGTAAAAAAACCTGTTGAGCTCTATCGACTGAAGAATCAATTCAGATAACGTAGAATCTTTACTTTGCCCATTAAGAACTTAAACGGCCAACAAAATTGAGTTTTAAAATAGCTACTACACAGTTATAGAAACACCTTGCAAATTTTCACTGAATTCTGAAAAAAAGACGACCTTTAAAGTGTTGATTGCAACAACACATTGATGTCAAAGAATGTATTTTAAATAATTGTTACTCTTTTTATCGCCATGATCACCTTTAGCGTTTTTTCCAGGTTTAGGTTTGGGATAAAGTTGAACAAGAGCACTGCATCTGGATGCAAACGCTGGTTGCTTTCAGTTATTACTGAAGGCATGTTTAATTCAAGACAACCTTGTAACTTAACCCTTTACAAGATGGCATAATTTTAGCCTTACCCAAAGTGGTTATATTTGCAGACAACAAATATAATATGGCTCAAAATTCTTTTTGAAGGAGAAGAAAACGTTGTTGGAAAAGGAGAAAATGTTGGTTACCAGCATTTTCTCCTTTTCCCATAGTGTTTTTAAAAGGTTCCTTCCTTAGGGTCGTTAAAAGTCGGGATTGTTTGGTAAAGGATTAAAGGGGCATATTTAGTTTTAATGTCGTAAATCAAAATTGCTTGAAAATACCTATAAATGCAATTAGGTATCTATTCATTTGTATAAAAAAAATGTTATTACATAAAAAACATGTGCAGTTTCACGCGTTTAATTAAAGGGACTGGCATTTTTCAATTGATAACTCTAAAAAAAAAAAATTACTCGTATTACATCAGATGTGACCTCATCATAGTGATTTGAATACGGATCCTCGTAATCGACGTGTGTTATTGATCATGTGACATTCAAGTCTTTCAAAAAAACAAAACAAAACAAAAAAACTCTGCCTCGAAATCTGAAAATACCTAAAGGGGATACGTAACCCTCATAGAAAATACCATTGAAATATATATATATCTTTTTCCTTTTCTTCTATTTTTTCTTTACTGATGATTTACCAGCTATTGGCCTACTTAATGCAGTGATAAGCCATTTTTCAAGTTACAAAAAATGCATTATCCCCCTTTAAATCGCAAATGGGACGTACCTGTGTCAAATATATTTTGAGGATCACTTGTCTTTAAGACTGGGTTCTCATTTAGGTAAAGCTTAGAGCCAATATCTTCAGAAATGACTCAGATATAGGAAAATGTCATAGTTTGTTGCATAACGAAGAGGACGCAAACGACTGGACTATGACAATACCTCGACTTTTTTGTGAAAAGAGCCAAACTGTATAAAAAAAAATAATAAAATCAAGCAAAAACGCCATAAAACCTTATCCTGCAAAATAAGTTAAATGGAACTTTTAAGTCGATAGTAAACACCAGAGTAATGCTATTTCGAACTTATTATTTTAGAAAACTATCTCCTAATCGGACAGTGTAGATCCAAGATCAGACTGCACGTTCTGTGCAGTCTGATCTTGATCTACACTGTCCGCAAAAGGTCAGTGAGTCGCGCTTGGCAGCCTAATGGTTCATTCTAACATTGGTTCTATCTACTGTCCTAATATGTGCCTAATATTTAAGCGGTAGACTACAATTGTATTTTTGTCATGCTCTGGGAAAGGGGGTATATTGAATGATTGACTGATTGATTGTATGGTGTTTAACGCCGTTTTCAACATTATTTCATTTATATCACGGCGGCCAGTGCTCCTATCCATGCTTTCCTGGAGTTTCATTTACCAGTACTCCGCACAATATTCTTTCCAAGCCACTGGCTGCTTTCCCACATAACCATCATCGAAACAATGGTCAGCGGTGAGAGAGGAATGAATCCTGTCGCGATGACTATCATCAATCCTCGGAAAGAAATTGGCCAAGCCGGGGATCGAAGCTACGACCTCCTGTTCTCAAGTCCTGTACGCTACCGACTGAGCTACGGGGGCTTGGCCCTTAAAGGGGATTTAATGGCTCTCAGTAATGCACTGTGCCAAAAATTTCATCACTTATTTATGGATCCATAAAATCCATTTTGTCTGACAACCGGCTGAATCCTGAGGTAGGATGGCCCTTGGACATACAGAAAATTTATCAAAAGTAAAACAGTTGTTTCGATTTAGGTCAGCCTGCGCGGACTGCACATGCTGACCTAGGTCGATACTTTTTGCAGATGCATTAAACCCCCTTTTCACAGAGCATAGTTCATTTCCCTGATGCCATTCACAGGATATTTTCCTTTTATATCTTGCATATCAGGATATTGCTTTTGTTTGGATGGAAAGGGTTATTTCGACGTCCTTTGCCCTACTTACTAGTGTCACAACAAACGCCATCGGCTACGCAGTGACCTTGACCTTGTTTGCCGCATGGTTCCCCTCGTATTTGACACGGCTCTAAATTCTGGTTCTCCTTTTCACAGATGCGAGCCTCCTCTGTGCCAAAGTAGCAGCCAAAGAGACCACAGCAGATGTTTGGCCCCACGCACTGACCACTGTTATTTGGTCCACACGACAAACACTGCAATGATAGAATTGGACAAAGATCAAAGTGATGCCGATATTACAAACGGTGGATTTGAGCCATGCTCTGTGAAAAGGAGGCTTAATGCATCTCCGTGATGCAGGATACCAAGCAAGGCATCACGTGATTATAGATTCATAAAATCCATTTAGTCTAAGAGCTGACTAAATCTGGAGATCGAATGGTCCTTGGAGATGCAGAAAATTTGAAGATGGCAAAACGTTTTGGCTCATGTCAGCCTGCGCGGACTGCTGACAGGGGTCGATACTTTTTGTAAATGCATTAAGCATCCTTTTCACAGAGCACAGGTCATTTATAGATAAATGAATATAGGCAACGTATCCTGGTACAAACAATCTGGAGTTTCACATCCACGACGAAGATTGCTTATAAAAACGTTGTGGGAAGATGACAAAATACTAAGTATTGGTAACCAGCGTTTACTCCTATTCTCACAGTGTTTACTAGATTTTCAAATACAAACCCCACCATATGAGAAAAATCTAATTTGTTGTCTGCAAGCTCTTTTGATTTGAAAAGTCTTTTTTTTTTTTTCCGACTGGTAAGGAATTAAGTCATACGAACCAATTCCAAAGCTTTTTTGTATCAAGGACCGTATTCACCGGAAAAGGGAGAAAATGCTTTCTAGGGCTATGATAGATAAATAAAACAATGTTAAATGATTAAATAAATGATTAAATGAATAAATAAATAAATAAATAAATAAATTTGTAACTTGCATTCAAGCATTGCAAATTGAGAAGTCTGCAACGCCGTTATCACTAATTTAACTCTTTACCGAACGACACAATTTTAGACTGTTTAGATATTCCTCAATTATGCAAGTTGTATCATTAATTATCAACTTTTTACCAAACGACAAAATTTTAGACTGGTCCATATTGAAAGCATTTGCAGACGACAAAATAAATGTGATAAAAAATTTGAAATTTATTTTGGGAAGGGTAGAAAACATTATGGGAAAAGGAGAAAATGTTAGTTACCAGCATTTTCTCCTTTTCCCACAATGTTTTCTAAAGGCTTTTTTCTCAGGGTCGTTAAAAGTCAGGATTGTGTGGTAAAGAGCAAATTCTCTTTTCATCAGGAATGCGTAAATATTTGTATACGTGTCTTTTCTCAGTGTGATAAAAACGGCAGAAAAGTGCCGGCGTCATCTTAAACAAATTTCCCGCAATTTTTCTCAATTTTTAATTTATATGTAAATGTCATTGATTGAAACACCATAAAAAAAAATTCGCCCTTTATCATAGTTACTATGCAACCTAATAGACGGGGCGCAGATTTGCCCATAAGGCCATGTATAGAACCCACGCGATAAACCTTTCATTATCAGTTTATATTATTGTTTATGTTTGGGATAACAGGTTTGAAATCGCGGACTGTGACGATATAACTTATAAACCCAACTCGATAACGTTTATATATATTATTCTTGTCACGGTTAGTGGTTTTAATCATGTATTCCCAAAAAGAACCTAAATATAAACTGTCAATGAAAGGTTTATCGAGTTATAGTTATACTTCACACAATTATTACGTTTTGATAATTCCTTGATTAATTCAGAATAATATTTGAGAATAGTTAATGTATAAATTGGACAAAAACCAGGAAAGTATTGTGAGAAAATGAACAAAATTGCTCAGGATGAGCAATTTTTGTCATTTTCTCACAATATTTTCATTTTATTACAATGCTACCAGGATTCTGTCGAAGATTCCTTAATGGCGGAAATAGGAGACACTAATAACAGTAATTTCATTTTTTTCCCTTCTGGTCATTCGTTTAGATTTATTTCGTATCTAACGCAACCAGTAATCCTCAGATTTATCTCGAAGGCTTGTCTGCGAGTAAAACAGTCTCGCCGGATAGTTCTGTTGTAGAAGCGCTGCCCGAGGTCTCATTCGGTGAAGTACAGTGCTTGTCTTCTGGTTGTAGGTTTGAATTCCAGCTTTGCCAAAATTTTCTATTAGAAATTTAGTGATAATCATTGAGACCAGTGTTTTCCGTCCACGTTCCAATTTCATGTTGCTTTCTCAATTGCAAATTGCTTTCTGATTCTAACTCTCAAGAATTTTCTAAATTTAGAAAGTAAAGTAATTTTTGATTGGTTAAACCAATCGGTTAAGCCAATCAGAAATTACGTTACTTTCTAAATATATTATTAGACTAAAAGCGCAATTTAGAATAAATGGTGAATACTGGCTTTAGTCTCAAGAGTTTTCCAAATTTAGAAAGTAAAGCAATCTCCGACTGGCTTGATCAAACGGTTAAGCCAATCAGAAATTGCGTGACTTTCTAAATTTACAGTTTGACAATGAATGCAGCTAAGAATGATTTTTGAATGCTGGCTGTGGTGGGTTTTTTTTTTGGCTATGTTTTGTTGTGACCGTTGGTTGTACGTCGAGATCAAGTGATACGTATCGGAAGCTTCTTGAAATATTTACGATTGAGACAAAATGGTCGGCGAATATCGCATTACGTCACTATTTGCTCAAATTTGATTGGTTGACTGTAAAAGGTCAATATTAATGGTGGGCAAATCTCCTTAATAAGAAACGATATTTCATAGATGAGGACTATTCAAAGTCTTTCAATCTGGAAAGGTCTTAAACTTTCAGTTAAGAGTTCAATAAAGTGCAGAATGTTTACACAGAACCCACCCCCGTGTTTCTGTGTGATTCTTGCAGATGATAGTGAAGTACGAAGTTGTAAATGGTCATTTAACCTTAGGCTGATAGGCACGACTCAATGCTCTTTTGCGGACAGCGTAGATCAAGATCAGACTGCACGGAACGTGCAGTCTGATCTTGATCCACACCCTCCGTTACGGTGATTTTTTTCCCAGCAACAATAACTTTGTAAATCACATTGTTTCTGTATATAGTATTAATTGGAAATCGTCATACTATTTGTTTAGCAGTTTGAGGGTTCAAATTATCTCTCCGAAAACGTTCGTTCTGGGCTTAGAGAATAGATTTTAAAGACAAGTAAATCAATTATGTGACAAAGAAAATACCGTGATAAATGTTGGAAAAATGTCAGTATGAAGAAATTCTCGATTTATCTCGATGTGTTCTTTTTTTTTTCTATCTATGGTGAAGCCGGGTTACTTTTTTTTTTTGCAATATCGAAAAGATAGGCTTTTAGGTGGAAATAAGATGAAGAAATACTGTTTTTCCTATGGAAATTACAGTCAAATGATCTTCAGAACATTTCTGTAGGAGAGGAACATTAACAAACTGCTATACCTATCTTTTATCCAGACGACAAAATTTGAGACTAGTCCAAATTGAAAGCATTTGCAGACGACAAATCAAATGTTACATGGTGTCCGTAGGTCGTGACGTAGAGCGTCGGCCTCGTAACCAAAAGGTCCTGAGTTCGATTCCCGGAAGCGGGTTTCAACTTCAGGACTGTTCAATGGCCCACACATGCGGCGCGAGTACTGGTGTAGTTCTCAGGAAGTAGGGTCGATAGAGATTAATATAAGTTGTGAGAACTTGTTTCTCAAGCGATGTAAAATGAATATGTCTAAACTAAATGTTGCTCAAATTGTGGTATATGTCCATAAAAGGGTTGAAAACATTGTGGTTACCAGCATTTTAACTTTTCCCACTGTGTTTTCAATACTTGTCTTCCTCGGGACAGTAAAAAAAAAAACATGATATTGTCTGGTAAAAAAGTTAAAGGCTCGTTGGCAGCCAGAAATAAAAAAATGCAGGTTTTGAACTGCATTTAAATTTAAAAAATACCGTCCATAATTAATCTAAATATAGAGCGACTTGGCAACTTTTAACCTAGTTTTGATATTCATTTTTTATGACAGCGACTAATGCTTGGGCCGATCGCATAAGAACAGATTAACATCTTCACAATAATTTTGATACTTTTAAATGGTATGATATGAATTTAGATGCATTAAAATACCCGCATTGTTTACTTTTGCCCGCTACTGGGCCTTTAAACTGACAAACCACGCCTTCACTGTGGTAAAATATATGAACATGTGGAAAACGGTGTAATACAGCAAACAAACAACATATAATTCTGACGATTGTTCTGAGTTTAAAACGACAAGAGCTGTTTCAAAAGTATCGTGAAGGTTGAAAACCTTTTTCTTGATGGCAGATACAAATTATCCAAGCATCGTGAAAAAGGAGGCTTTAGGCACTTGCAAAAAGTATCGACCCATGTCAGCCTGCGCAGTCCGCGCAGGCTGACATGGGCCGAAATTTTTTGCCATTGGTCAATTTTCTGCATGTCAAAGGACAATTCTACCCCCAGATCAAGTGGATTGTCAAAAAAAAAAAAAAACAACGAATTTTATGGATCCATAATTATGTAATGACTTGCTTGGTATAATGCGTTACGGAGATGCATTAAGACCCCTTTTCCAAGAGCATTGCTCAAATGAAATAACTGCTTTACTTGTACATGTATTTCTACGCTTTCAGAAACATGTGCAGTGAAGTTAAAATGTAATTCTGTCTCTTTTTATCGGGAAAAAAAGATATCCACAGAAAGTGATTTTCCCGGATTCGTCACGTAGTTTTTGTGCAGGTGATGTGGTGGTAAAGTTAACGAATTGCCATTTTTAACGAACTGCGAGGGCGGAATACACCTATCGTTTAATTGTTAAGTCATGTCAAATAACTAAGAGTCTCGAGTTTTCTGTTTGAAGCTTTGTTTGTTGGTCTTGGGTTGGGTTATTAACGCCTTTCTTAAAGATACATCCTTACAGTCAGAGAGAAAAACACTATTAAAAGTTAAAATGGTGTAGAATGTCTCAGAATTGGGTCAGCTGTGTAAATATAGATAAATTACCAATATATATGGTGTAAGGGTGTTAATGGATTTTGTCCTCATTTAAAACCGGAAGCGACAACAGTGACTTCTTTGAAGCTGCTAAAAAAAAAAAAATGCGTTTTCTATCGGTCGTGATCTGGCAACTTTGCAGCCTTTGGGGGCAACATTTGGCATGAAGATACAAGAATGATTATAGTGTCATAAAATAGAGACGAAATTGATTAAAAACTGGCTGAAAACGAATATACATGTAAATGTATCTTTAACATTATTCAAGTTATGCGGCCAGTGCACCTATCCATGCTTCCCTGTAGTTTCTTTTACCAGTACTGCACACAAAACTCTTCCAAAGCCAGTGGTTGCTTTCGAATATAACCATCGTTAATGAATATTATCTATTTTGTCGTTCGGTAAAGAGTTGAACAGTTTTTCGGAGTTGCTGATTGCGCTGACTTTTGCCCTACTTCTTGGTATTGGTATACTGGTTTGAACGAAAAGTAAGTTTCCATTGGTAAAAAATGCGGACATGTTTATTTTGCGGGGCCCTGCAGGCCTACTTGCGTGCTAATTTTGACAACAATATACAAGCATTACTATACCGCTAATATTTCTTAGCGTTACCCTATACCCTATTACTTTATTCTGACATGTATTTTCATACAAACAAATTTTAGTGACAACTGTTCCATTTCCAGCGATGATTTGGATTAAAGTCTAATCTCGAAAACAATATGAGCCATGCTCTGGCAAAAGGGAGCTTAATGCATTTCCGCAATGCATCATTCCAAGCAAGACATCACATAGTTAGGAATTCATAAAATTTATTGTGTCTAACAACCGACTAAATCATGAGGTAGACTGGTCCTTTGACATACAGAAAATTGACCGATAGCAAAAGTTTCTGCCCAGGTCGTTAACACTCGGGACTGTGTGGTAGAGGTTTAACGAACACACACACACACACACACACACACACACACATGTCTTTGGTGTTAATCGGGGACACCAACTGTATCCACCATAAACGGGGACTTCTTTATTTCTGTATATTTTGCTTAACTAAGCTTATTTTTTATGAAAGAAATGTATCTTAATTGTTGTATGATGAGTTGTGTTGTTAAAAACAACAAATAAGGACTTTGATTTTTCACAATGAAACCGGGGACACACTCGTACCTGAATGTTTATACGAGAAACGGGGACATACACAACATTTAATGCTACATTACTTTTGAGGACATATACACATAATGAATTATTGCAACTTAATTGGGGACATTTTTTCGAATCAAAAATGCCAGACACAAAAAAGTATATTTTCGCATAGCGAATTAGCTCTTATTAGATGTGACAGGATTTAACTCAACCTTCAAAAAGGTTATGTCATATCATAGAGGCTTGTTCACCTACATTTAACTCATGTTTTCATTGAATTTCAAGCACTGGCACCAACACAATGTTTAATCTTTGCAGACGCAATATTTTTTTTTCAAATGTCAAAGAGAGCAGGGTTAGCTTACAACCCGGGCAATACAGGCCCATCATTCTCGCTCGATGACAGCCCATCACTTCTACTGCACCCCAAAATACAAATAAGACATTCGTACCTCAAGTAATATAGGGAAATTAGATAAGAAAAGCTGCCAAATGGCGTACAGGTTTCTTAGTTATCAGTCCTTTAAAAACGTATACGTTCATAGAAATGTCTACTATCCAATGCATTTCAAGTTTTCAGATGTTTTTCTGTAGTTGCAACGTATCTGTAAATTTACGAGAATTTCGGACGATCTAAAATTAATGAGAGTTGGAATATTGATATTAGATGAACGAAGCTGAGTTGATATTAGATGCACGGACGCTATTTTACAATAAATTAATGAATAAAATCATGAGGACTCAATAAACGTTTCTGAACACACAAGTGTGTGAACGATTTTGAAAATTGGACCATGGGTTCAGGAGATATGGTGCGGACACGAAATTAATGTATATGACCTTTATAGTCCCGTTGTGACATTGACTTTGGAAGTAGGTCACCGCATCACGCGCTGTGCACATCGTCTCATCAAGATTCACAAGTATGTGAAAAAGTTTGAAAATCGGACCAGGCGTCCAGATGATATTGAGCGGACAAAAAAGGTGTTACGGACAGACAGACGGGTGGACAGACGGACGGACAGACGGATGGACAGACGAACGCCATTCCGAGAATCCGGCCCCTCCCGCTTCGCTGATGTTGTTTTGTGGTCAATCGAGGTGAAGAATGCGTTCAAGTCCTTCCTGTAAGTTATATTAGACTCAGTCATAGTGCCATAACATTGCAATTAGCCAGTAATAACTATACTTCAGATTTGGATATCAGAAACAGCAGTAACTTAGAATTGATCCTTCCTTAACCACCGTGAAACGATGGTTTCCGGGAGCGATATCGACCTATCTTGTAAAGTATTAGTTTATCATTACTCGTGTTTATCCTCTTTCGAATTCGATTTTTCTGTCCTTCAAGTTATCCAATTCTGAAGCATTTCAGAAACTTAACAAACGTGTATTGTACTTCTATTATTGCCATTTGCATTTTTGCGATGATTTCTTCTGTTTTTTTTTTTTTTTTTATCTCTCTCTTTCTGTGTTTTCTTTTTGTGTATTATTCAGATTTATGTATATTATACGCGTGACTACATTTGTTGTATGTAGGCCTATATGTGTTGTGACAGTGTACAATTTTTATACGTCAAAAAATATATGTCAGTTCAATTCCGTTCCTATCAGTGCATCAATGCGCTATTTACCTTCATTTCCCACATCCGTGCACTAATAGGTCAGGACCAATCACGTTAACCCTTTACCAGACGACAAAATTTTAGCCTTGTACAAATTGAAAGCATTTGCAGACGACAATATTAATGTGGCTCAAATAGTGCAAATTTTCTTTGATAGGGTAGAAAACATCGTGGGAAGAGGAGAAAATGCTGGTTGCCAGCATTTTCTCCTTTTCCCACAATGTTTTCAAAAGGCTTCTTTCCCAGAGTCGTTAAAAGGCGGCATTGTGCGACAAAGGGTTAATAGGTATCACCTTGAAACGACAAAAATCAAATTTAAGGAGAAGGTGTCGAAGCCAGGATAGGTTGGAACTGGAGAATAATTTCAAAATGACCCCACGTAAGGTCGAACGATTATTTAACCCACAGAAAATACAAATTCATGCTAGATTCAATTTTAACAGTGCTTTAGATTTTAATGTTTATTTCTAGCGCTTAGGCTGCATATTTTTTTTTAAATACCGACAAATGATGTTGTTTTGAAATTATCAATATATATACTAGTATATGGTACGGTCACCCAAATGGTCACTCAAAACCCCGCATGTCTGTACATGCGAGGTTTTACGATAATGGCAAAATGTCACTCAACTTATATACATGCGAGGTTTTAGAATAACAGGGGCGAGATTTTAAATCTAAAATCTCGCCCCGGTTATCTCGCGAGGATTTTAAAAGCTCGCATCTATACGTTAAGAGACATGCGAGGTTTTGACAAAATTGTAAAACGTCGCAGGTAGAGACATCCAAGGTTTCGGGTGACCACTTTAGGATTCTGTAATACTGACAGATGCAAGCAAGAATATTGCCACAATCCAGCCTTCAAATGTCTAAATACGCTGGTATTTGTAACACTAGTTAAACCCTTTTTTCTTATGTTTAACGGCAATTATATTTTTATTTCATGATCAATCAATTAGTAGACGTATATCTTCCTAGATCTATTTCATTGTAGTGGAAGCTTTATCTGAATAAGAAGTTTTGATAATCTAGCCCGATGATTAATTATTATATCATATTATTCTAAATCTAAGAAAATGAAATGAAACATTATGCCGATTATTTAAAGAATTGTGACCTTTTCATTTCATGTTAGCGTATCTCGTCAGACGTCATGACAAGATGGTATCGATATAGCACATATAGTACCTCTCATACTTTTCTTTAAATGACCCTACGCAGATGATTGTTGGTTGTTTGTATGCGGTTTAACGCCGCGTTCAACAATTTTGCAGTTGTATTGCGGAGGTTGGTGCACCTTATCATGCTTTCCTGTCATTTCTCACACCTATCGAGCCACAATATTCAGTGCGCAAATGAGATGCGTTTGTATCAATTTAAGGTACCTATATTTGAAAATTGTTGAAAGGTTCAGATCGTTTTGTGTATTCATTTAATAATAATAATAATTATTATTATTGTTATTATTATTATTATTATCCTACGTAAATATACATATACACAATATATGATTAAAGCTTAATTACAGGGAACATCAAGATACTTTGTAATATTTGTATAAAGGATGATTATAATAGGCACGGAACGGTCGTAAATAGTTCAGTTTTTTCCATCATACACAGGTTGTTATATAAAATCGTGTAAGAGTGCTTGGCACAAATTATCAAATGATTTCACCGGTGCAAGTCTTACGCTCTGTGTTTGAGTTTTATGATTTCTTTAACGTATAGCTCTGCGTGACAAAATAGCCGGCAATGTCATGTCTTTGATTTTTACAGATTTGTTGATCCTCTGCTATGAATATAAAAGAAATGTTATTCTGTTATTGAAAATGACTTTCAGAATAAGAAAATAAGGAAATTGAATTTTCAGATTGCAAACGGGGACACACACAAATCTGATTTTTAGTAGAATTTGGGACATGGCATACACACCATTTATTTTCACAGTACTTTTGGGGATATATTAAATTCTTAAATCATTGCGACACAATTTTGGACACCTTTTTTATAACCTCTTAGAAATAAGTATCGTGGATAAATAAACAAATCCACCCCCCAGTAAAACCACTAGGTTTTTAAGTCGCGGGAATAAATTGCGAGATAAAAATCATTTTTTATCAATCCATGACGACTGGACTACTTGTTCACCTGTCCCTGCTTTGTCTTTGACAAGGGAATAAATAGTTTATCTGATCCCTACAGAACAAAAACAAAAACAAGAACAAAAAAAAAAAAAAAAAAAATATATATATATATATATATATATATATATATATAAAGAATTCGTCTTCCTTCATGAAAATAACATTTTAATATATGCAGAAAAATAAACGAAGTTGGCAGAAGAGCATTTTGACAAACGGACAACCATAAAATACAGATTCTCCTGGTTTTAAACAATATAAATGGTTGCAATGCATTGGAGCCCAGCTTTTATATTTTGTAAAACTGATTGGTCCACGGAAGAAGGGTATCTAATTTGTCCAACTGTGTACATCATCCCCTGGCCAATCACGGTGCCTTTACAGGTAATCGGATATCAGCATGCTTTAGTCTCGCTTGTTAGAAACAGTTCAAAAAAAAAAAAATTGCATAAAATGGTTACCGGGTGATATTTATGTAGAGATCTTCATATTTCTAAATTTTTCATGTATAAATATGCCTGATGATCCAAATACAATAGAGTTTTTGTTGATCAAATTTCCGTACATGTTGTGTTGTATATATTCTATAAGAAGTGTATATATTTACTTTAAACGACATAAATGCCTGCAATGCATTGGAGCAAAGGCTCAAACAAAGAAAATTGAGTCAAGGAGGGAAGAAAACATTTTTGAAAAATGCTGGTTACCTGCACATCCTTCTTTTCCCACGATGTTTTGAAAAAACTTTCTTAGTCAAGTTTGTTAAAATTCGGGATTGTGTAGTAACGGATTAATATAAGTGTGTTTGTTCCCCAGAATTATGTGTTTATTTTACATCTAATTTTCAGTATAATCAAGCACTTGCAGGTGAGCTTCAGACATCATCTATCAATTTTGAGCTTTCATTTTAGAAAGTTTTGTGCTGCTCAGCAGTCTGACAAGAACATTTGTTCTTAACTATTCACAAACTAAGAAAGGAAGATTCCAGTCAACTGGGAGTAATGCTTGCACACCACCACATCTCTGCAACTAATCTTGAAATTCTATGCGTTTGGAACCATAATGCCTACTTGTAGACCAAATTTCGTTTTTCTGACTTTCGTTTAAAGCCGGATATTGACCCCCCCTTCAAAAACATTTTTTTTTTCATCTTATTCTTTACTTACAATGTACAACTGAAGTGGTTATTCTTATCAGATATTTTTTCAATAAAATTTTAGCTTATTGCCTGTACATGACTGACTCGTTGTCATCATTACTATTTCATATTTCATATGGTTATCAAACAAAGCGGAAATAGTCGACAGGATTGACATTTCTGGATGTTTATGATGATCTTGTGTCTAGATTTGCAGCAAAAGCAGATGTTTTAGGATATGGGTGATTAGTATTGATAAAGTGTGGTTGTATACAGCCTTTTATGTCAAATTCCTTGATTAACATAAATACAAACATGCGGGGATAAAACATTGTTTGATTTTTATTTCTATCAATGTCCATAAAACTGTGGTAGGTTGTAGGATTCGAACCATCGCGAACTGCCTATCCCTGGATTAACAGCCCACAACGTTACGAACCGAGCTATTGGGTTTCGGCGCTAAAGGTATGGAAAGCAGCACTAAAGCATAGCGCAATCATATCTTTAGAAATAAGATTATTATGTAAAATCAAGTCTTGGGCGCCTTCTTTAACGTCGTGGCAAGAGAAATAATAACCTTTTTTTGGAAATCGGTTATCTTACTGCTGTGTTTATTTCTTAAATACACTTACTTTGAGGTAATTGAAGTGCAGGTTCAATGGAGTGAGGGTGCAAACAAGGCTGACTTGAAAAGAATCATTATTGCTTGTTACTGGTCACGCTCATAGCAACATTCTAAGATCTTCGTAAACGACATGTTTAAAAAATTGTCGAAGCCAGTGAACGCCGAAATAGTTCATTTTTATGCCCCCGCATCGGTAGATCGGGGGCATATTGTTTTACCGGTGACCGTTTGGCTGTCCGTCCCTCTGTCTCTTTCCACAAACCTTAACATGAAAACTTACCAATTGCGAGTTTCTCTAAAATTAATTAACCTACAAAGCTCTTATTTGGTCTGTAGGTATATTTCTACGCATCTGCTGAATGTCATATGACCTAGGTAAAGGTCAAATTTTAACCCTTATCATGAAACTTAACATGAAAACTTACCATTTTCCTGTTTCACCTAAACTATTTTTTTTTTTTTTTTTGTCACAGGGCTCATATTTGGTATGTAGGTACATCTGCTGATGCCAAAATCAATGTCATCTGTCAAGGTCGAGGTCAAATATCACGAACTCATTTACAATTCAGTTTATTTTAAATCTTCCTACAAAATAGTGTGTATTATTGAATAGAAATATGCTGCATAAACGGGGACACGTGTGTATAAATATTATAGTCCCGTTCAACGGCGAGTGTACACTTTGAACTGTGGGACCATTTGCAAATGGGGACATTATTCAAACATGTCTTTCACATGTCTGTACATGCGAGGTTTAACGATTATGGCAAAATGTCAATGAACGTATATTATTATCATCCTTTGTAAATATACATATACACAATATATGATTAAAGCTTAATTACAGGGAACATCAAGATACTTAGTAATATTTGTATAAAGGGTAATTATAATAGGCACGGAACGGTCGTAAATAGTTCAGTTTTTTCCATCATACACAGGTTGTTATATAAAATCGTGTAAGAGTGCTTGGAACAAATTATCAAATGATTTCACCGGTGCAAGTCTTACGCTCTGTGTTTGAGTTTTATGATTTCTTAAACGTATAGCTCTGCGTGACAAAATAGCCGGCAATGTCATGTCTTTGATTTTTATATTTGTTGATCCTCTGCTATGAATATAAAAGAAATGTTATTCTGTTATTGAAAATGACTTTCAGAATAAGAAAATAAGGAAATTGAATTTTCAGATTGCAAACGGGGACACACACAAATCTGATTTTTAGTAGAATTTGGAACATGGCATACACACCATTTATTTTCACAGTACTTTTGGGGACATATTAAATTCTTAAATCATTGCGACACAATTTTGGACACCTTTTTTATAACCTCTTAGAAATAAGTATCGTGGATAAATAAACAAATCCATCCCCCAGTAAAACCACTAGGTTTTTAAGTCGCGGGAATAAATTGCGAGATAAAAATCATTTTGTATCAATCCATGACGACTGGACTACTTGTTCACCTGTCCCTGCTTTGTCTTTGACAAGGGAATAAATAGTTTATCTGATCCCTACAGAACAAAAACAAAAACAAGAACAAAAAAAAAAATATATATATATATATATATATATACATATATAAAGAGTTCGTCTTCCTTCATGAAAATAACATTTTAATATATGCAGAAAAATAAACGAAGTTGGCAGAAGAGCATTTTGACAAACGGACAACCATAAAATACAGATTCTCCTGGTTTTAAACGATATGAATGGTTGCAATGCATTGGAGCCCAGCTTTTATATTTTGTAAAACTGATTGGTCCACGGAAGAAGGGTATCTAATTTGTCCAACTGTGTACATCATCCCCTGGCCAATCACGGTGCCTTTACAGGTAATCGGATATCAGCATGCTTTAGTCTCGCTTGTTAGAAACAGTTCAAAAAAAAAAATTGCATAAAATGGTTACCGGGTGATATTTATGTAGAGATCTTCATATTTCTAAAATTTTCATGTATAAATATGCCTGATGATCCAAATACAATAGAGTTTTTGTTGATCAAATTTCCGTACATGTTGTGTTGTATATATTCTATAAGAAGTGTATATATTTACTTTAAACGACATAAATGCCTGCAATGCATTGGAGCAAAGGCTCAAACAAAGAAAATTGAGTCAAGGAGGGAAGAAAACATTTTTGAAAAATGCTGGTTACCTGCACATCCTTCTTTTCCCACGATGTTTTGAAAAAACTTTCTTAGTCAAGTTTGTTAAAATTCGGGATTGTGTAGTAACGGATTAATATAAGTGTGTTTGTTCCCCAGAATTATGTGTTTATTTTACATCTAATTTTCAGTATAATCAAGCACTTGCAGGTGAGCTTCAGACATCATCTATCAATTTTGAGCTTTCATTTTAGAAAGTTTTGTGCTGCTCAGCAGTCTGACAAGAACATTTTTTCTTAACTATTCACAAACTAAGAAAGGAAGATTCCAGTCAACTGGGCGTAATGCTTGCACACCACCACATCTCTGCAACTAATCTTGAAATTCTATGCGTTTGGAACCATAATGCCTACTCGTAGACCAAATTTCGTTTTTCTGACTTTCGTTTAAAGCCGGATATTGACCCCCCCTTCAAAAACATTTTTTTTTCATCTTATTCTTTACTTACAATGTACAACTGAAGTGGTTATTCTTATCAGATATTTTTTCAATAAAATTTTAGCTTATTGCCTGTACATGACTGACTCGTTGTCATCATTACTATTTCATATTTCATATGGTTATCAAACAAAGCGGAAATAGTCGACAGGATTGACATTTCTGGATGTTTATGATGATCTTGTGTCTAGATTTGCAGCAAAAGCAGATGTTTTAGGATATGGGTGATTAGTATTGATAAAGTGTGGTTGTATACAGCCTTTTATGTCGAATTCCTTGATTAACATAAATACAAACATGCGGGGATAAAACATTGTTTGATTTTTATTTCTATCAATGTCCATAAAACTGTGGTAGGTTGTAGGATTCGAACCATCGCGAACTGCCTATCCCTGGATTAACAGCCCACAACGTTACGAACCGAGCTATTGGGTTTCGGCGCTAAAAGTATGGAAAGCAGCACTAAAGCATAGCGCAATCATATCTTTAGAAATAAGATTATTATGTAAAATCAAGTCTTGGGCGCCTTCTTTAACGTCGTGGCAAGAGAAATAATAACCTTTTTTTGGAAATCGGTTATCTTACTGCTGTGTTTATTTCTTAAATACACTTACTTTGAGGTAATTGAAGTGCAGGTTCAATGGAGTGAGGGTGCAAACAAGGCTGACTTGAAAAGAATCATTATTGCTTGTTACTGGTCACGCTCATAGCAACATTCTAAGATCTTCGTAAACGACATGTTTAAAAAATTGTCGAAGCCAGTGAACGCCGAAATAGTTCATTTTTATGCCCCCGCATCGGTAGATCGGGGGCATATTGTTTTACCGTTGACCGTTTGGCTGTCCGTCCCTCTGTCTCTTTCCACAAACCTTAACATGAAAACTTACCAATTGCGAGTTTCTCTAAAATTAATTAACCTACAAAGCTCTTATTTGGTCTGTAGGTATATTTCTACGCATCTGCTGAATGTCATATGACCTAGGTAAAGGTCAAATTTTAACCCTTATCATGAAACTTAACATGAAAACTTACCATTTTCCTGTTTCACCTAAACTATTTTTTTTTTTTTTTTTTTTGTCACAGGGCTCATATTTGGTATGTAGGTACATCTGCTGATGCCAAAATCAATGTCATCTGTCAAGGTCGAGGTCAAATATCACGAACTCATTTACAATTCAGTTTATTTTAAATCTTCCTACAAAATAGTGTGTATTATTGAATAGAAATATGCTGCATAAACGGGGACACGTGTGTATAAATATTATAGTCCCGTTCAACGGCGAGTGTACACTTTGAACTGTGGGACCATTTGCAAATGGGGACATTATTCAAACATGTCTTTCACATGTCTGTACATGCGAGGTTTAACGATTATGGCAAAATGTCAATGAACTTATATTATTATCATCCTTTGTAAATATACATATACACAATATATGATTAAAGCTTAATTACAGGGAACATCAAGATACTTAGTAATATTTGTATAAAGGGTAATTATAATAGGCACGGAACGGTCGTAAATAGTTCAGTTTTTTCCATCATACACAGGTTGTTATATAAAATCGTGTAAGAGTGCTTGGCACAAATTATCAAATGATTTCACCGGTGCAAGTCTTACGCTCTGTGTTTGAGTTTTATGATTTCTTAAACGTATAGCTCTGCGTGACAAAATAGCCGGCAATGTCATGTCTTTGATTTTTATATTTGTTGATCCTCTGCTATGAATATAAAAGAAATGTTATTCTGTTATTGAAAATGACTTGCGTCTTTCAGAATAAGAAAATAAGGAAATTGAATTTTCAGATTGCAAACGGGGACACACACAAATCTGATTTTTAGTAGAATTTGGGACATGGCATACACACCATTTATTTTCACAGTACTTTTGGGGACATATTAAATTCTTAAATCATTGCGACACAATTTTGGACACCTTTTTTATAACCTCTTAGAAATAAGTATCGTGGATAAATAAACAAATCCACCCCCCCCCCCCAAGTTAAACCACTAGGTTTTTAAGTCACGGGAATAAATTGCGAGATAAAAATCATTTTTCATCAATCCATGACGACTGGACTGCTTGTTCACCTGTCCCTGCTTTGTCTTTGACAAGGGAACAAATAGTTCATCTCATCCCTACAGAACAAAAACAAAAACAAAAAAATAGATATATATATATATACATGTATAAAGAGTTCGTCTTCCTTCATGAAAGTAACAAATTTTAAAATATACAGAAAAATAAACGAAGTTGGCAGAAGAGCATTTTGACAAACGGACAACCATAAAATACAGATTCTCCTGGTTTTAAACGATATAAATGGTTGCAATGCATTGGAGCCCAGCTTTTATATTTTGTAAAATTGATTGGTCCACGGAAGAAGGGTATTGCGTATCTAATTTGTCCATCTGTGTACATCATCCCCTGGCCAATCACGGGGCCTTTACAGGTAATCGGAAATCAGCATGCTTTAGTCTCGCTTGTTAGAAACAGTTGAAAAAAAAACTTTTTTTTTTTTCGAATAAAATGGTTACCGGGTGATATTTATGTAGAGATCTTCATATTTCTAAATTTTTCATGTATAAATACGCCTGATGATCCAAATACAATATAGTTTTTGTTGATCAAATTTCCGTACATGTTGTGTTGTATATATTCTATAAGAAGTGTATATATTTACTTTAAACGACATAAATGCCTGCAATGCATTGGAGCAAAGGCTCAAACAAAGAAAATTGAGACAAGGAGGGAAGGAAACATTTTTGGAAAATGCTGGTTACCTGCACATCCTTCTTTTCCCACAATGTTTTGAAAAAACTTTCTTAGTCAAGTTTGTTAAAATTCGGGATTGTGTAGTAACGGATTAATATAAGTGTGTTTGTTCCCCAGAATTATGTGTTTATTTTACATCTAATTTTCAGCATAATCAAGCACTTGAAGGTGAGCTTCAGACATCATCTATCAATTTTGAGCTTTCATTTTAGAAAGTTTTGTGCTGCTCAGCAGTCTGACAAGAACATTTTTTCTTAACTATTCACAAACTAAGAAGGGAAGATTCCAGTCAACTGGGCGTAATGCTCGCACACCACCACATCTCTGCAACTAATCTTAAAATTCTATGCGTTTGGAACCATAATGCCTACTCGTAGACCAAATTTCGTTTTTCTGACTTTCGTTTAAAGCCGGATATTGACCCCCCTTCAAAAACATTTTTTTTTTCATCTTATTCTTTACTTACAATGTACAACTGAAGTGGTTATTCTTATCAGATATTTTTTCAATAAAATTTTAGCTTATTGCCTGTACATGACTGACTCGTTGTCATCATTACTATTTCATATTTCATATGGTTATCAAACAAAGCGGAAATAGTCGACAGGATTGACATTTCTGGATGTTTATGATGATCTTGTGTCTAGATTTGCAGCAAAAGCAGATGTTTTAGGATATGGGTGATTAGTATTGATAAAGTGTGGTTGTATACAGCCTTTTATGTCAAATTCCTTGATTAAAATAAATACAAACATGCGGGGATAAAACATTGTTTGATTTTTATTTCTATCAATGTCCATAAAACTGTGGTAGGTTGTAGGATTCGAACCATCGCAAACTGCCTATCCCTGGATTAACAGCCCACAACGTTACGAACCGAGCTATTGGGTCTCGGCGCTAGAACTAAGGAAAGCAGCACTAAAGCATAGCGCAATCATATCTTTAGAAATAAGATTATTATGTAAAATCAAGTCTTGGGCGCCTTCTTTAACGTCGTGGCAAGAGAAATAATAACCTTTTTTTGGAAATCGGTTATCTTACTGCTGTGTTTATTTCTTAAATACACTTACTTTGAGGTAATTGAAGTGCAGGTTCAATGGAGTGAAGGTGCAAACAAGGCTGACTTGAAAAGAATCATTATTGCTCGTTACTAGTCACGCTCATAGCAACATTCTAAGATCTTCGTAAACGACATGTTTAAAAAATTGTCGAAGCCAGTGAACGCCGAAATAGTTCATTTTTATGCCCCCGCATCGGTAGATCGGGGGCATATTGTTTTACCGTTGACCGTTTGGCTGTCCGTCCCTCTGTCTCTTTCCACAAACCTTAACATGAAAACTTACCAATTGCGAGTTTCTCTAAAATTAATTAACCTACAAAGCTCTTATTTGGTCTGTAGATATATCTCTACGCATCTGCTGAATGTCATATGACCTAGGTAAAGGTCAAATTTTAACCCTTATCATGAAACTTAACATGGAAACTTAACATTTTCCTGTTTCACCTAAACTATTTTTTGGTCACAGGGCTCATATTTGGTATGTAGGTACATCTGCTGATGCCAAGATCAATGTGATATGTCAAAGTCGAGGTCAAATATCAAGAACTCATTTACAATTCAGTTTATTTTAAATCTTGCTACAAAATAGTGTGTATTATTGAATAAAAATATGCTGCATAAACGGGGACATGTGTGTATAAATATTATAGTCCCGTTCAACGGCGAGTGTACACTTTGAACTGTGGGACCATTTGCAATTGGGGACATTATTCAAATATCCACTTTTTTGAATAATTAATGCATAAAACAGTCATACTTGCTATTTTTTTCCCAAAATAATGTCAGGTACAAACGGGGACGTCCCCGTTTAATGTGTGTCCCCGGTTGGAAGGTGTGTATTCATACGAATGTCCCCAATTACCACCAAATACACACACACACACACACACACACACACACACAAAGGCTTCAAAAACTTTGCAAAAAAAGAACGGATGACTAGCATTAAAGACAAATCCCATCATTTAGGCCATGTTAGATTTGTTGTCTGCAAATGCTTTCAGTTTTGGAAATGTCTAAAATTTTGTCGTCTGGTAAAGAGTTAAAAAGCTTCAGAGCTCAAACTATTCTCTCTTTTTCCCACTATGTTTTCTACCCCATCAAAAATAAATTCCATCATTTGATTCACATTCAAATTGTCGTCTGCAAATGCTTTGTATTTGGACTAGTCGAAAATTTTGTCGTTCGGTGGAGAGTTGTACAGTTAATTGTTGTTGCTAGAAGTCTGAAACTGAATATAAAAAGATGGAAGTTAATGGAAATTAATCGCTTATGTTTGCGTAACTCTAATTAAAGTCCATTTTTGTGTGGTCTTAACTTTTTCAGCTCAGAATATAATTGAGCCAAGCTCTGTGAAAAGGGGGCTTAATGCATCTCCATAAATCATGATACCAAATGAGTTATCACATAGTTTTGGATCCATAAAAGCCATTACGTCTAACCACCAACTGAGTCATGTGGTAGACTGGTCCTTCGACATACAGCAAATTGGCCAGCAACGAAAACTTTCGGCCCAGGTCAGCCTGCGTGGGCTGCGCGGGCTGACCTGGGTCGATACTACAAAATAATGCCATTGTTCTTTGATTAAGTTTAAACGTAATTGAGCCATGCTCTGGCAAAATGGGGCCTGATGCATTTCCCGTGATCCGTGATACCAGTCAAGCAATTACTTAATTATGGAGCCATTATAGTTCTTAACAACCGACTTAATCATAAAATAGACTGGTCCTTGGATACACAGAAAATTGACCAATAGCGAAAAGATTCGGCCCAGGTCAGCCTGCGCGGACTGCGCAGGCTGACCTGGGTCGAAACTTTTCGCAGAAGCATTAAGCCCCCTTTTCACGGAGCATGACTCAGTTATGAATGCCATCTCTTTCGATGACTGAAAATCTATTGTACTGAAACCCAGAAGTATGTTTATATATCTTATAAGATTGACTAAATAAGCGGACGGTATAGATCCAAGATCAGTCTGCAGTCTGATCTTGGATCTATACCGTCCGCAAAAGTCACGCTTTTTCTTTTTTGCAACCGTCACTGAAAGGATTAAATCAAGTGAAATGCATCGAAAATTTATCACGTGCGAGCTAGGAATAAGACTAACTAGGTAAGACTGCGTATTTGAACTGCAATCAAGTTTACACGTAATTACGTACTTTAAACATCGGTCTGTTTCCTCCCAGCTCATTATCTAATTTTCAGGGATTTAAGATCTTTCCACTTTAAAACAGCGACAAGGGCAGAGGGACAACGTGAATCGTGAACTCGCTTTCAGCCTCTTTAAAAAATATATTTTCAAAAGAGTTTTTCTTATTTCACAGGAACGTGGGAAGGCTGAAAGAGACAGACAGACAGACATTAAAGGACAATAGTAATTGAGACACGAAGATGAGGGAAGAAAACAGAAGGAAAATTAATGATAAACAAAGACAAAGATAGACAAGCGATGATGGAGAGAGAAGGACCGACAAAGTTAAAAGAACATAGACGTGGAGATATACGGAGGAAGACACAAACACATAGAGTTACAATAAAAGAAATAAGAGAAAGAGAGAGACAGACAGAGACAGAGAGACAGAGACAGACTGACAGAGAGACAGACACACAGACAAAGGGAGGGGGACAGGAGTGTATGATAAAAAAAAAAAAATCAAGGCCGAAACACTGCGGAAGACACAGTGAAAGGGATAGTAAATAGTGGGTGGATGGGGAAAGCACTTAAAGTTGCTAAGGGTGACACGAGCTTTTTCGACCGATCCCACGTTTACGTCGAAGAAGACATTTCAATGTCGGAAGCTGTCTGTTTGGAAACAATACAGAGCTGGTAAGCGATAGAATCTCTAATTAAGAGCTTTCGACAACTGAAATAGAAAAGTTTGGTTTTCCCAGTCGAGGCAATTGTTATAAGTAACAATAGGTTTTGCGTAATTATATACAGGATTACATATCATGTGTATGTTTTTTATCTTCAAAAATTTTCTTTTTTAGAAACTAAAGTTTATGGAAAAGGCGAAATACAACTTTTGTAAACATGGTGTCATTGTCCTTTTTTCATTTTCTCTGTAAGTACTTTTGATTTGAAAATTTGCCTAGGGTTTTGCTCTGAGTATTTTGCTTTTAAAATAAGCAATGAACTTCGAAAACCCTGACTATTGCATATTATTTTAAATGAGTTATGATCTGTGAAAAAGGGGGTTTAATTAATGCATTTGCAAAAAGTATCGACCCAGGTCAGCCTGCGCAGTCCGCGCAGGCTGACCTGGGCCGAAACTTTTTGCTATTGGTTAATTTTCTGCAGGTCAAAGGACCGGCCTACCTCATGATTCAGTCGGTTAATATTCAAAAATGGATTTTATGGATCTCTAAAGCTGTTTTGGGTTGCTTGTTATCATGCAATACGGAGATGTATCAAGCCCCCTTTTGCCAGAACATGGCTCAAATATATTTGCTATTAATAGAGGGACAATTTGTTTCATTTTCGTCATTGTAACATTACGTTTGGTTTGCCATAACATTCCGTTCCTTGCTTACTGGAATGTTTCATGTCTGTACTTTCTACACATTTTAAATAACTTAGCTTTCAGTATTTTTAAGCCCCTTACCTATCAGCACAGGGATGTTTGGAACCACTGAAACCCAGGGAAAAATGTAAAGAGAGAGAGAGAGAGAGAGAGAGGAAGCAACTTAGATATAATGCATGTGCCGTATGCTAACCCTTTACTAAAGGAAAAATTTTAGACTTGTCCAAATTGAAAGCATTTGCAGATGCCAAATTAAACGTGTCTAAAGACCTGAAATGTCTCCTTGGAAGTGTAGAAAACATTGTGGGAAAAGGAGAAAATGCTGGTCAAAAGATTTCTTCAACAGGGTCGTCAAAACTCGTGATTGTGTAGTAAAGGGTTAAAAAGAGGTTGTGTGGATTTTGTATTAGACAATTCCCAAAAATAATTATCGGTGTATTTAGTAATACAATAGCTGGCAAACCCTCACTAAAGCATGAAATAAAGGTAATGGGAAAAAGATTTTACGGTATTTCCACATTGGGAAAGTTTTGTCTTTAGAATTTGCTCCAGAATTCGCAAAAAAACCCCAAACAAACAAACAAACAAAAAAATGTGGGAATATCACGTGATCGATAGCACGCGTCGATTATGTACTGTCGTATTCAAATGAGTACGATGGCGTCATTTCTGGCCTCGTAAAAATAGATGGAGCTGCTCATATTTTGTTAGTTGTAATCTTCGAATTTCTTTTCGTTTTCACGGAGAAAATATTTGTCAAAATTTAAAGCATTTGCAGGCGACAAATAAAATGTGTCTCAAATGATGGAATTTCTTGAAAGGGTAGGTAGCATTGTGGAAAAAGGAGAAAATGTTGGTTACAAGCATTTCTTTTCCTCCCCCCCCTTTTTTTCCCAAAAGATTTTCCTAGTAAGAGTCGTTAAAGAACGGGATTCTTTGGTATGGATTCAACGATATCTCTTACAGGATACCGGCCATGTCTCCGATGCCAGTGTAACAATGAACGCAGAAATGATGTATTCATTACCTGCTAGTATTCAAATTCTCCACTTCTTCTAAATTTTAAGATAGCCAGTCAGATCAGACCGTCTTTCTAAATGCTTCAGAATACGAATATTTGGCATGTATTCACTAATTACTCTCTGAAAACTTTATTTGTCTGATTCTAAAAAAAAGGTCAATAAATTGAAAGTAACATTATATCTGATTGGCTATACCAAATGGTTTAGCCAATCAGAAATTGCATCAGTTTCCAAAACTAGACATAGACCGAGAATACAATAATTTGAGACATGCTTTGTGAAAAGGGAGCTTACTGCATTTATGAAAATTATCGCAAGCTGACCTGGACTGAAACTTTTTGCTAGTAGTCAATTTTCTACATGCCAAAGGACAATTCTACTTCACTATTTAGTTGGTTGTTAAAAAAGTGGCTTGCTTAGAATCATGCATCACGGAGATGCATTAAGCTCCGTTTTCATACATCATAGCTCAATTTTGAATGGTGGATGAAAACGGCAATGATCTTTTGTTACAGGTCCCGTGCACGCCACTCTTGCCAGGCAAATATAATAATGAGCCATGCTCTGGCAAAAGGGGGCTTAATGCATCTCCATGAGGCATAATACTACGCAAGTCATCACGTAATTAGGAATTCATTATATCCATTTTATCTAACAACCGACTGAATCATAAAGTAAACTGGTCCTTTGACGTGCAAAAAAATTGACCGACAGCAAAAAGTTTCGGCCCAGGTCAGCCTGCGCAGTCTGCGCAGGCTGACCTGAGTCGATACTTTTTTCCTCTCCTCCAGATGCATTAAGCCCCTTTTTGCAAGAGTATGGCTCGATTCTTTTCTCGCATAGGACAGATAGACATAGTGTTCAGACTTGAGTTTAGAACGCTCTCAGATCCAAAGACAATCATTGTACTTTATGTAGGCAACCAAGGCTGGATTCGAAATTAAACCACTACACAAAGATTTAAACACGGAATTGTTCGGCAAAGGGTTAAGATGAACGGTTAATATATTCCTATCAACGTGCTCCAACAAAGCCACTTCTAGAAATTTCGTGTTTCAATTTTTCGTCATGTCACACCCTGAGGGAATACCAATGAAATCTAACTTCCGGGCTTTGTTGATTTACCCCTCACCGTGGCAACAAAGTCTATAGGACGATTCCTGTCTTGAGTTTAAAAGCACAGCCAATGCTAAGCGGCAAGTCTGTTATTGTGGATGAAGGTTTGGAATCAAAGACGAGTTCTAAAGCTATTATTGTGCATGGTTTTAGCTTTACAAATGAGCCATGCTCTGTGAAAAGGGGCTTAATGCATCTGTGAAAAGTATCGACCCAGGTCAGCCTGCGCGGACTGCGCAGGCTGACCTGGGCCGAAACGTTTCGCTGTTGGTCAATATTGCGCGGACCGCCTTGTCGATATTTTATGCAGATGCATCAAACCCGCTTTTCAGAGAGCATGGCTCGAATTCATGGCATTCCAATCCACTAAGCCACAACGACTTGTGACAATACAGAACGTTTAAGCATTTACCATACGACAAAACTTTAGCCTTGTCCAAATTGAAAGCATTTGCAGACGACAATTTCAATGTGGCTCAAATGGTGCAATTTTTCCTTTGATATGGTTGAAAACAAAGTTGGGAAAGGAGAAAATGCTGATTACTAACATTTTCTCCTTTTCCAACAATGTTTTCAAAAGGCTTCTTTCCCAGGGTCGTTCAAAGGCGGCATAGGGCGGTAAAGGGGTAAGATAAGTTATATGCTGCCACTCTGTGACACATGGAATAAGAAACTTCAAAGATACAAAAACCCCACTCACAAACACTCACATAGAAAAATAGGACACCAATCGTGTTTTCTACATGTGGTTTTTGTCATCATCTTATTTCAAAGACAATCTTTGTAGACGATAAATTTTCAGATCTCTTGGGGATATTTTTGGCAGCTGGGTCACCAACCGTCAGTGTACCTATATTATGTGTACTCGTACATCTATATAGTTTTCAGAGCAAAGGATCTTTATCTAGGTAAGGTGAATGATTCTAGCAACTCGTTTAACATATTCAAGGTAGTTTTATTTTCAATCATACAAAAAGCACATCGAAAAACAATATTCGATTATTTCCATTTTAAACCTTAAACTGCTGAATACATGAAACGAAAATTTCCATGCAACGGTAAAAAACAAAATATTACAATTTAAAAGTTGATTTCACCGGAAAGAAAACACCGTATCTGGCAGTGTAGATCAAAGATCAGACTGCACGTTCTGTGCGTCGCGCTTAGCAGCCTAAGGGTTAAGACAGATGACAGATAGTCGTGAAATTAAAGGTCCCTGATATCATAATGAAAAAATCCAAATTTTGAGTCCATTTAATTTCTCCTCTTCAAATGCTTTCAATTTGGACTAGTCTAAAATTTTGTTGTTTGGAGTTAAAGAGTTAAAGGGCCCCCTCCCCAACCCCTCACGCGTATTGATACAATACCGTCGCTTGAATTATGATTTTGATCCTTCAGTAGGCAATTCTAAAAAACACTGATGCGATCTTTAAGTTACAAATAAACCGGGAAAAAGTAAAACAAAGGGAAAAATAAAATTGTCTATGGATAACATCACAGTTTTTTCGTCCGTCAAAATATGATTGAATACGTCTATACAACACTAATGCCTCTTTCAAGTTGCACGCTTTTAAAAATATAAAAGACATTTATTAGTGGAATAAAGTGTACCCGTATAACGATATAAGGAAAGTGTGCCCGTATAATGATATAAGGCAAGTGTACCGGTATAATGATATAAGGAAAGTGTACCCGTATAATGATATAAGAAAGTATACCCGTATAACGATATAAGGAAAGTGTACCCGTATAACGATATACGGAAAATGTACCCGTATAACGATATACGGAAAATGTACCCGTATAACGATATAAGGAAAGTGTACCCGTATAATGATATAAGAAAAGTATACCCGTTTAATGATATAAGGAAAGAGTGCCTGCATAATGATATAAGGAAAGTGTGCCCGCATAATGATACAAGGAGTAAATTATGAAATCTTGAACATCTATGATACCAGTAGCATCATAGTATTTCAGTTTATCAGAAACCTGTTTCCCTGCCACTACTTTTACAGCTTACACAACTTTCATAATGAAACGACACAGATCTTTTACAATAAGATGAATCACTTCTTCTAATTTTTTTTTTATACTGAAGTTTGATATACGTACACGTTTCGGGTCTCTACGCTTTTAGAAAAACATGTACGTCGTCTTTTTTAATAAAGACATAGAGAATACGTACACAGTGTTGTCGTAGATAAAAAATATCTAACGAGGTTGGGAGAATTGATAATTATCGAGCCTTGGCGAGACAATTATCAATTCTCACAACCGACTTAGATATTTTTGATCTACGACAACACTATGTACGTATTATATTTATCTTTTAACCTATGATTTGTACTCATTGTGAAAAGATGTGAAAAAATGTTGCTGACAAATACATTTTAAAAGTTTTAAAAGTTTATTTATGTCGGAACTCCCATTTTAAAATTGCATTACCCACATACATAGTACTTTATCGTAGTAATTAAACGTCCGAAAATTGCGATTGAGATCGCTTGGGATTATTCTATTTGAGAAGACGCGGTAAACGAGCATTCAAATGACGTCACTGGCAGGAATTACATAGGCAGATCATCGGAAAGTTGTGCGCGTGCTATGACATCGTTCCTTTTTCGCGGGCTTTCTGTAGTAATCCTTACTATTTTTGGAATGCATTTCATTCATAAATGGCGATAGGGGGCGGAGTCAGTGGAACTTACTGTTCTATAAATATCCGTGGTATATCAAAAATCTATAAATATCCGTGGTATATCAAAAATCTATAAATATCCGTGGTATATCAAAAAAAATATCGCATGGGTGTTATTGCATGGATATTCGGTTAGTTGAAAGATAAATCATTTTATCTTTCAACTAACCGGATATCCATGCAATAACACCCATGCGATATTTTTTTTGATATACCACGGATATTTATAGATTTTTGATATACCACGGATATTTATAGAACAGTAAGTTCCACTGACTCCGCCCCCATCACCATTTATAAATGAAATGCATTCCAAAAATAGTAACGATTACTACAGAAAGCCCGCGAAAAAAGAACGATGTCATAGCACGCACGCTACTTTCCGATGATCTGCCTACGTAATTCCTGCCCGTGACGTCATTTGAATGCTCGTTTACCGCGTCTTCTCAAATAGAATAATCCCAAGCGATCTCAATCGCAATTTTCGGACGTTTAATTACTACGATAAATAGAGAATAGACGGTTGGTGTCTTGGATGGGTTAAGTTTATCGGGCAAGGCGGAGGAATCTATCTGGTGAGCCGAAGGCGAACCGGATAATTTCCGGAGCCGAGCCCGATAAACTTAAACCATCCAAGACACCAACCATCTATTCTATTTATCCTGTCACGCACTGTAAATGAACAAAACAAAACAAAAAACAGACATGATACAAAGATTACATACCTTTTATTCAATATCTTATGGGTCTGATACCATAAAATTCCCGAGCCGAGCCTGACAAAATTTCCTGGAATCAAAGACACTAAGACTGTCTATTCTTCAAATTTTCCAATCCACGACACTATTCTGTTTATCCTGTTTCACATTTACAAACATAAATCCGACTAGATAGAATATTTCGCTCGAAATTAAGGAACGCATTGACATCTTTCGCACTATGAAAAAAACACACTTGTATGCCGAACTGTGCAAAGCGCTTTTGGTATGCAGCTGTAATAATGACGTCATGAATAATATTGACTACGTCATAAACTTGACGTAAACCCTCGGAAGAATGTTTTGGCGAAGAATTCTAGTTTATTTTAAATAATAAGAAAAATCAACATGTGCATCGAACTTATGCGATAATTTTACTTTGAAATATTGATTTCGTGTACCGGCACCTACAAAAAGGAGTTCTGGCTGGTCACATGACCAACTAGCCTAATAAACCTTGATCACGTGACCAACTGACATAATAAACCTAGTCACGTGGTCAAGTGACCGTATATCACCAAGTTTATATAACCCCCTTTTATACGACGGAATTTATAGGAGGTGACAGGATAAAGTACTATGTATGTGGGTAATGCAATTTTAAAATGGGAGTTCCGACATAAATAAACTTTTAAAATTTTTAAAATGTATTTGTCAGCAACATTTTTCACATCTTTTCACAATGAGTACAAATCATAGGTTAAAAGATAAATAGAATACGTACATAGTGTTGTCGTAGATCAAAAATATCTAACTCGGTTGTGAGAACTGATAATTGTCTCGCAAAGGCTCGACAATTATCAATTCTCTCAACCTCGTTAGATATTTTTGATCAAAGACAACACTATGTACGTATTCTCTATCTCCACGTTTATTTTAAGTTCTTATCCTTCTCAAGCCATGCTTCTCAAAATTTTATTTTTTTTCATCGAAATTTTTTTTTAAAATTCTTTTCTTCAATTTTTCTAATTGAGAAATATTCACAGAATGCTAAAAAGTCACCACCACCTTAAGTCTTGCTGATGCTTACCCAAACTGCCTTACATGCTGCCTCCTCAAAATTGATAAATAAATAAATAGATAGATGAACAAACAAATAAATAAATAAATAAAAATAAATAAATAAATAAATAAATAAATAAATAAATAAATGAAATTTCCAAAATGCTGTCATAATTGTAAATCCCTTCACCTATTTTAAATAGTATGTAATTAAATATCCATTGACATTTTGCCTCATTTCTTTGAAATTAGAATAAACTTCTATAGCATAGGCGTTAAGGGCCTGAAAAGAGACCTGTTGGTTTCAGTGCGTCAGCGCTTTGATTTAAAGCTCCGCGAAATTTAGTTGCGGTTCGTGTTAAAGGATTGCTGTATGGTGAGATAGGGATTAACTCTGAACAAAACTTACAAAAATGTTAAGGCCAGTCTCAATGTACCTACCTTACGATGGATTTTATTTTTGAAAGGATTAAAAAAAAAAACACCACACATTCTGGAAAAAAGAGAGAATGCTGGTTACCAGCATTCTCTCCTTTTCCCAAAATATTTTCAAAATTTGATCTTTTCCGAGGCTCTTGGAATTATGGGAACGATCGGTTAAGGCTTAAAATAAGGGAAACATTCGATACAGTGTCTTGGACGATAATGGAATAAACGCCATGACACCGGAAGTGGCCGTGTTTGGTGACCAATCGACGCTGTGTGAGATCGAGTGATGTTCAAATGTTGACGGAACTATCTTATCTCGTTGCTATTTCACCCTTAATGCTTTACCAAACGGCATAAATTAAGACTAGTTCAAAATCAAAGCATCGGCAGACGACAAAATAAATTTTGACTGAAAAAAAAAATTGAAATTTGATCTGGGAAGGATAGAAAACATTGCGGGAAAAGGAGAAAATGCTGGTTACCAGCATTTTCTCCTTTTCCCACAATGTTTTGAAAAAGATATTTTTTTTCCAGGATCGTTAAAACTCGTGATTGTGTGGTAAAGGATTAAACTGCTTAATAAGATACTTGAAACTCCCAAGCCGATTGTAAGAACCCGAATAATTCTGTTTCAAAATTATTTTTACAGGAAAAAAGGTCTTCTTATCGGACAGTGAAGATAAAAGATCAGACTGTACGTTCTGTGCAGTATGATCTTAATCTACACTGTCCGCTAAAGTTCGAAACGGCGTGGATAACAGTGAACTCTTTACTAGACAACAAGAGTCTAGATTTGTCGACTTTGAAAAAACCAAAAAGGAATTAGACTCGTCGAAACTGGAAGCGTTTGCAGACGGTAGATCTTATGAAGCTAAAAAGAAAACATTTATACCTAAAAGATAGAAAACATTGTTGGAAAGGTAGAAAATGCTGGTAACCAGCATTTTCTCCCTTTCTAACAATGTTTTTAAAAGGCTGTTGTCTTATATTCTTTTATATACGGGACTGTTAATTAAAGTGTTAAAAATCAGACAACCCACCGGAGGGTCACTAGTTTTCTGTTTTATCAGAATATTAAATTTCATTTTCTTCATCCATGCTGCTTTTTTTTAAGCGTCGTACAGAGGTTGCAGATCTGAATCCTCGTCGACGGAAAGACCAAGAAACAGGTCCGAGCTTTAAAATTTAACCTAACGTATCGAAGCCTCAACTGACGTTTGCGGAGATTGAAGGTTTAGATCTGCATGCATGTCTATGCGGCCTAAAAAATTATTTGCTCTCTTTGATAAACAATTACATGTAATTGTTTACCCATTAAATTATATTCATCCCATTTAAATCAATAAATTGTTTCTAAATGATGTTTAGTCCTATTGAGCTGCTAAGCGCGACTCAAGGACCTTTAGCGGACAGTGTAGATCAAGATCAGACTGCACAGAACGTGCAGTCTGATCTTCGATCCACACTGTCCGGTAAGGTGATATTTCTTCACCAAAAATAACTTTAAAAAAGCAATGTCAATGTTTTTCCTATTGGCTTTCAAATTTCATTTAACTTATTTAGCAGAATAAGGGTTAAATCAGGGGGTTAAGTGAAGGGTTAAGTGAAGGGAGGGGGAAGAATGCCACCCTTCTATTTCAACCTGAATAGTGAAGCAACATTTCTTTGTTCCCTTTTCCTTTTTTTTTTTTAATCTTTTTTGACGCCTTTTGTAAATTTTCATTGATTTCGTCAAAACAATTTTTATGCTAACAGTTCGCACTTGTCTTTCTTACAGTTTACAAATATAGAGGTATAATCTTACATGTGAACCATGCACTGGCAAAATATTGCTTAACCCTTTCCCAAACAAGCCCTGATTTTCACGTGTCTGCACTACAAGTCTTTTGAAAACACTGTGGGAAAAGGAGAAATTGCTCGTAACGATCAATTTCTCCTTTTCCCACAGTGTTTTCTACCCTTTTTGAGAACTTTCTGCCATTTTCATCAAATTTAAAATTGTCGTCTGCAAACTCTTTCAATTTGGACCAGTCCAAAATTTGTCGTTTGGGAAAGGGTTAATGCATCTCCGTATATCATTATACCAAGCAAGTTCTCACATTATCTTGGATCAATAAAATCCAGTTCGTCTACAGTGGTCCTTGGCCACTAAAAAAATTTACTAAAAGCAAAAAGTTTCGGCCCAGGTCAGCCTGCGCGGACTGCGCAGGCTGACCTGGGTCGATACTTTTTGCAGATGCATTAAGCCCCTTTTTTACATAGCTCGGCTCATAACAAATTATTGGTATTGCCCTTGTTTTTGCAAGTTCACAATCATGCTCTGCCTCCGAGGTGTTTCATATAAAGTTATTTGCTCTGTGTGATAGCTTGTCAGCCAATTTTCTTCTGCATCTTATCATAGGAACATTGTCACATAGAAATGCATTAATCCTTTGCCGAACGATTACGTGTTCGTACGATCCTGGCACAGAAAATATTTTAGAAAACATTATGAGAAAAGAAGAAAATTATGGTGACCAACGTTTTACTCTTTTCCCAAAATGTTTTCTCCCTTTTTCGTAGAGAAATGCCATCATTTGAACCACATTTAGTTTGTTGTCTATAAATGGTTTAAATCCCTAGGCTGCTAAATGAATAAAACAAAAATTTCCACTCAGAAGTAAAACCCTAAACACTGCAGTTTCAAAGTTGATTTCACTGGGAGAAAATACCCTATCGGACAGTGAAGATCTAAGATCAGACTGCACGTTCTGTGCAGTCTGATCTTGATCTACATTGCCAGGAAAAGGGCGCCGAGTCGCGCCCAACAGCTTAAGGGTGAGCACGGAAAGATCTGAAATTTTGTCGAATAGTGAAAGATTTAACGGAGGAACATGACAATATTTTCGTATTAACCTTTTAAGGCGATGAATACACTTGTAAATGAAACTGAGAAATTTTCTGTCATTAAAAAATAAAGGTTTAAATCTTAAAATTTCAAGCCTGCTGTCAAAGATGCATCCTCACAGCTGGAGAGAAGAAAAAAACGCTATTAGCCCTTAGGCTGCTAAGCGCGACTCACTGATCTTTTGCGGACCGCGTAGATCAAGATCAGACTGCACAGAACGTGCAGTCTGATCTTGGATCTACACTGTCCGATAAGGAGATATCTTTCCTTCAAAAATACCTTTGAAATAGGACAATTTGGGCTTTTACTATCGGCTTGAAAGTTTCATTTCTTTTATTTAGCAAGATAAGGGTTAAAACTTGAAAGTGTGTAGAATGGCTCGGCTGTGCAAACATAGATAAATTACCAATATATATGGTCTAAGGGATAGAAAAACACAAGGGATCTGTCTTTATTTAAAACCGGAAACGACAACAGTGATTTCTTTTAGGGCCTCCAAAAGAAATGCATTTTCTATCCGTCGTAATCTGTGCGTTCTTGCAGCCATCAGGGCAACACTTTACAAGAATGATAATAGTTTCATAAAAAAAGAACGAAACGGGTTAAAAACTGGCTGAAAACTGCCTGAAAACGAGTATAGATGTATCTTAAAGGAAATTCTCTCTCCACAACAAATAAAAAAAAACGGTAAATAACTATATAAATATTTATTAAAAAATTAAAACGGACAGTGTAGATGCCAGAGCTGATCCTGGACAACACTGTCTGAAAAAATACTTCTGGACTGAAATTTTATCGCGTGCTTTAACCCTTTCCCAAACAAGCCCTGGTTTTCACGTGTCTGCAGTACAAGTCTTTTGAAAACACTGTGGGAAAAGGAGAAATTGCTCGTAATGAGCAATTTCTCCTTTTCCCACAGCGTTTTCTACCCGTTTTGAGACCTTTCTGCCATTTTCATCGAATTTAAAATTGTCGTCTGCAAACTCTTTGAATTTGGACCAGTCCAAAATTTGTCGTTTGGGAAAGGGTTAAGAGTTCAAATTAAGGTTTGCAAAAAAAAAAAGACAAATATAGATATCAATTTCTTATTTGAACATTGGAAGCTGTAAGGGCTTTTGCACTTAAAACCTCCTCTACCAAATATTTAGCCTTTGAAAAAGCAAAATTTGGGTTTTTAATATCGGCTTCGAAAGTTTTATTTCACTTATTTAGCGGGATAAGGGTTTAAAAAAAAACTGCAGTATTTCATAAACGTTTTGGCTAGGATATCGCAACACAACAGATAGTGTGAGGCCACAGGTCAGACTGTGCGTTGTTTAGGGTCCGATCTTAATCTACACTGTCTACATAAGTAACTAGACCTCTTAGTGATGAACATTTCATAGAGCTATGTTTATGCGCTAAGTTTGTGCATTCCTCGCGAACTGGAATTTGATTCAATAAAAGCTTCCAGCTTTGGTAACAAAACGCCTCAATTCTCAATGGTTTTAGAAGTCTGATCAGGTCATGTAAAATACCTCGCATACGAACTCATTGTAGACGAAACTATACGAGTAATGCTCCTTAAAAAGGGGGCTCAATGCATCTGCGAAAAATAATCGACCCAGGTCAGCCTGTGCAGTCCGCGCAGGCTGACCTGGGCCGAAACTTTTCGCGATTTGTCGGTTTTTCTTTACGTCAAAGGAAAGAAAAATCTACCTCATGATTTCGACAATTGTTCGACAAAGAGGATTTTATGGATAACATAATGACTTGCTTGTTACCATCCACCGCGGAGATGGATTAAGCCCCCTTTTGCCAGAGCACGGCTCATATGTAAAAACAAACAAACAAACAAACAAACAAAACAAAACAAAACAAAAAAAACAAAAACGAAATATTTTCTCTCAAGCACGAACACTATGGTATCGACAATACAGCCTGGGATTTACTGCAATATGATTGAACCATGCTCTGGCAAAAGGGGGGTTGATAGCATCTCCGTGATCCATGGCACCAAGCAAGTTACCACGCAATTATGGATCTAAAACATTAATTTTATTTGAAAACAGAATGAATCCTGAGGAAGACTGGTCCTTTGACCTCAAGATACTTGACTAATAGCAAAAAGTTTCAACCCAGGTCAGCCTGCGCGGACTGCGCAGGCTGACCTGGGTCGAAACTTTTTGCAGATGTATGAAGGCCCCTTTTCACTGAGTATGGCTTATAAATTTGTCATTTAGGGGCGTGTTTCTAGATCAGACATTTTCTTTTTTAAAGGAAAGAGTTGCGCTAGGTGTGATAGCTCGAGCGAACTACTGCTATACTGTTCCTGAAAAGGCCTGATTTTTATGGTGGCATTTGAAGAAGACAATGCCACTGTGAGTTCAATATGGCATTTTGAAAATCATGTATCGTATTTTGTGTAAAACCGAAGGAAGTAAACCCAATTATAAGTGTTTCGATAGCACTCAGATATGAAAATGAAAATGGCGTATTAAAAAAAATTGGATTAGACCATCGATCATGGAAATATTTCTCTTTTTTTATCGAAAATAGCTTGATCCGCTATGGTCTTCTATTGGCGTAATGATACACAGAATCTTTGTTACCGCCGGATTCCGTCCCAAACCAGTTCGTTGGCTTATTCGTCCCTGGACTTGTTCGCCAGGACTTGCAAGATTGCACGCCACTCTATTGGATTGTATAACGCATAAAATCCTTTTCTTTTTAACCAGATGGCAAAATTTTAGACTCTTCCAAAATCAAAGCGTTCGCAGAAGACATGTGAAATGTAGCTCGAATGATAGAAATTGTCTTTGAAAGGGAAGAAAAAAAATTGTGGAAAAAAAAAAACAAAACAAAAAAAAAAAACAAGAAAGATGCTGTTACCAGCGTTTTCAAATGATAGAAATTGTCTTTGAAAGGGTAGAAAACATTGTGGGAAAAGGAGAAAATGCTGGCAAACAGCATTTTCTCCTTTTCCCACAATGTTTTCTTAAGCCCTCTTCCCGAGGGTACGCAAAACGCGGAATTACCAATATACTGTGTAAGTTTAAATGAGACGTGAAGGTTGTACAACCTAGTTATTAAAGAATTGTCATTTATGGATTAGACTCTCCTATGCTAATTATATATGAGCCATGCTCTGTGAAAAGGGGGTTTAATGCATCTGCGAAAAATATCGACCCAGGTCAGCCTGCGTAGTCCGCGCAGGCTGACCTGGGCCGAAACTTTTCGCTGTAGGTCAGTTTTCTGTTTGTTCAAGGACTAGTTTACCTCATGATACAGTCGGTGGTTAAAAAATGTGACGACAACGGATCCATAATTATGTGATGGCTTGATCGGTACAATGCATCACGGAGATGTATTAAGCCCCCTTTTGCCAGAGCATGGCTCATACATTTTAAACACTTTTTGCAGTATAATTACTTATTTCATTATGTTTTCTTTGCAGTATGATGCACTGGCTTGTGACAGCAGGAGGAGACCAATCCTCCGTCACGTTGCTTTAAAGATACGTAACTGAAGCATTGTCTGGCAAAAGGGGCTTTTCTGTATCTCCGTGGTACCTTGCACCTAGCAAGTCATCACATAATTATGGATTCATAAAATCCATTTAGTCGAACAACCGGCTGAATCCTTAGGTGGAATGGTCCTTTGACATGCAGAAAATTGACTAAAAAGGTCTCGACACAAGACAGCCTATGCAGATTACGCAGGCTGACCTGGGTCGATGCTTTTTGCAGATGCATTAAGTCCCCTTTTCACAGAGCATGGCTCATGTAGGACACTACATGAAGGGTCATTTTTTTTAAGAATTGTTTTTTATCTATCGAATTACTCTCAAATCGGAAAAAAAAAAAAAAAAAACCACGGCTTTAACATATTTGACAAAATTTACATATTCCACCCGAAATAATATTCATATCGACATTGCTATACTTTAAAGATACATCCTTACAGAGGAAAAAAAAAACACACTGTTACAACTGGATAGTGTGTTGAATGGCTCAGCTGTGTAAACATAGATAAATTACCAATATAAATGGTGTAAAAGATAGAAAAACACAAGGGATTTGTCCTTATTTAAAATCGGGAAACGACAACAGTGATTTCTTTGCAAGCCTCCTGAAAATGAAATGCATTTTCTATCCGTCGTAATCTGTGCAACTTTGCAACTGTCAGGGACAACATTTGGTTTGAAGATACAAGACTGGTTATGGTTTCATGAAATAAAGATGAAATGGGATGAAAACTGGCTGAAAACGAGTATAGATGTATCTTAAGGAAAGTGGTTAAATTGGGTAAAGCGGCCTTTTACATGAAATGTACATATATATCCTAAATTGCACCTGCTCGGATTCGAAACAAGAAATTGACAGGTCATTTTCAGCATCTCTACGCCTTTAAAAACTTAAAATTTTGACCAAAAAAAAAAGCTATTTCTTCACAGAACAGAGGTTTTCATTTAAAAAAAGATATGCAAATGCGACTTCAAATTTGCTCTAAATATTCATGAGATGTTGTACCACTAGTGGAATATAACAAAAGTAATCCAACCGTTGTTATTCACACTAGCGCCTATGGATATGGTGTAAACTACTTTATGCATTATGTGGGAGAGCAACCGGTGATCATGTGACAAGAATCACCCGTGGACCATCCCTGGAGCGGGTGCATGATAAGCAGAAATGGACATTTTTGTAGTACTTATGAAAGAATTGACATACCGTTACTCTTATCCTGCTGAATAAGTGAAATGAAATTTTCAAACCGGTAACAAAAACCCGTATAATGTTATTCAAACTTATTTTAGGGAAACGATATCTGCTTATCGGACAGTGTAGATCCAAGATCAGACTGCACGTTACGTGCAGTCTGATCTTGATCTACACTGTCCGCAAAAGGTCAGTGAGTCGCGCTTAACAGTCTAAGTGTAAACCTTTTACTAGAAAACGAAGTATTGAACACGTCTGTATTGAAAGGATTTGCAGACGACAAATTAGGAAATTACACATGACTCAAATAATGACTCAAATAATGGGATTAGTCTTTGAAAGGGTAGAAAACATTGTGGGGAAAAAACAGCATCTACTTCTTTTCCTACCTTGTTTACAAAAGCCTAATTTCTAAAGGGTCGTTAAAAATCGGGACTGTACGGTAATGGCTTAACCTGTCATGCATGGCAATAGTAAATGTTTGAAATGGTGAAGATCAGAACCAGACTGCGCTGAACTTGCAGACTGATCTTGCATCTGGACCATCTGAAACTTGAGCAGAATTGTAAAAAGGAAAAAAAAAAGGACTAAGTTGCCACTTTGAAAGATAGAAAGAGAGGTTCAAAGAAAAGTAAGGGTGCGTTTAACCCTTTACCACACAATAACAAGTTTTAACGACCCTGAAGAAAAAGCCTTTCATAAAAATTGTGGAAAAAGGAGAAAATGCAGTTTCTCCTTTTCCCAATATAATTTGGACACTATCAAAGGCAAATTTTCTCATTTGAGCGTCATCTAAACTGTAGTCTGCAAATGGTTTCAGTTTGAACAAGTCTACAACAATGTTTTTCTCGTGTGGTAAAGAGTTAATAAAAAGAGGAAAAAAAAAAAGCTCCTACTTACCGGCATTGACCCCCGGGACACTAAAGGCACGCTTCTCTTACCCCCGGGCGGACAGTTTCTGATGAAACACGACTGCACCGACGTGATACCTAGGAACACGCCCAACATCACTAACCAACCAACAACAGAAAATCTCTGTGAAAGAGCGTTTCTTTTCGATTCCATTTTTAATATATGTCTTTGTAAATTTTTTTAACACCAAAATTCAGACAACTAAGTCTAATTAAGCTAAAAATAATGGTTTATTTGAACAATGTTGTTCTTAAAAGAAATTCTGAGATTTCTGAGATTCCCTTTAGATTGTTATTAAGTTTTTCAGAAAAAAAAGTTCTCTTTAATATATTATTTCTTTCTTTCTTTATTTTTATTTTATTTTATCTTTCTTTTTTTTTTTTTAAAGGTTTTATTCTTTAAAAAGAAAGCGTTTTCCAAACTTTGTTTGTTTCCGTACTATAATTTCAGAAAAGCAATACAAAATAAAAGCAAGCGGTTTAACGACTCTGCTCTAATCAAAGTACGCGCGTGATCACTTAAACTACTTCACAGCGTCACAAACGAGTTGACGGAACCGATATATATAGACAGAGAGAGGGACCAGCCTACCCACAGTGGATGGAGACAGGGTAAAGAGGCTTTCTAAAAGCAGACGAAATTCTCGATAAAAAAAACCAAAACATTTTAACCAATGTCATGCCCAACGCCTTCGAAGTGTTGACAAATCTTGCCAGTGTTTAGATGGTCGAGCCTTAACCCCTAGGCTATTAAGCTTGACTCAAAAACCTTATGCGGACAATGGATATCAAGATCAGACTGCACAAAACGTGCAGTTTGGTCTCTGATCTACGCTGTCCAATCAAGAGATATTTTTTCCCCGAAAAATACCTTTGAAGTAGCAAATTTTGGGTTTCTACTCTCGGCTTGAAGGTTTCATTTTACTTATTTATCAGGTTCAGGGTTAGGTTTACCTTACACTCAACGTGTTTTAACTGCCCTAAGAAAGACAGCATTTGAAAACATTGTGGGGAAAGGAGGACATATCGGTAACCACGGAGAAAAAAGCTCTGCAGATGTAGATCAAGATCAGCCTTCACAGATAGTGCAGTCTGATCCTAAGCCTATAATGGTAGATCTATATTTTATGATATATTCTGACTGAACAGACTCTGAACTGATAACTAACTGGACTTTTCTTTCGTTTACTTAATGCTTAGGCTGCTAAGCGCGATTCACTGACCTTTTGCGGACAGTGTAGATCAAGATCAGACTGCACAGAATGTGGTCTGATCTTGGATCTACACTGTTCGGTCTGATACGGTCAGATCTCTCCGAAGAGCAAAATTTTCTAAGCCATAAACTATGGTTATTCACTGTTGGATGGAATTCTTCAGTTTGATTTATTTAACCCTTTCAGCGCCATAGGCGGAAACAGGGACTTTTGCGGATGGCACAGATCAAGATCAGACTGCACAGAACGTGCAGTCTGATCTTTGATCTGTACCGTCCGCTTAATTAGTCAAGCCCCTACGATAAAAATCTTTCTGGGTCTCTGTGGATTGCATTTACAGTCATCGAAAGAAGTTGAGTTTATTTATTTGGCACCGAAAGGGTTAAAAGCTTAGTGCTTAATAATCTGCGGAGATTCTGCTTTCCTGGAGTCGTAGTCACCGACCATTCTTAATAACATTCCAAGTCTTTTTCTTTTTTCAAAATTTTCTTAATTTCAAAAGTAACACAAGTTCTGATTGGCCAAATCAGATGGTTTAGCCAATCGGAAGTGGCGTTACTTTAAAATTTGGAAAATTCTGACGAATAGGACAAAGAACATTCTTAAGAATAGTTGGTGAATACGTACCTTGATCTTACTCTAAGATGGCTGATTCGGAGACTATCTTTGCACGTCGAGTGCTTGGCACAAATTTAGTTGCCTTCGCGGACACTGGACATGAAGATCAGACTGCTTTTTACGGACTTTGTAGATAAAAGATCAGACTGCACAGAACGTGCAAACTGATGTTTGATCTTTACTGTCAGTTATTTTGTGAGACATTCTGGCAAAAGCAGTACTGAGCTTGAAATTATCAATGTCAAATTGATTTTATAGCTATAAGGGTTGATGACACATATTTTGTTAATTTGATAAATGACCGAAAACATTACGTCTGGATTTTAAGACATGTTTGATCAGTAATCGAAAAATCAAGACGCCCATTACAATGTTTTAGTGTCTTTAATGATGTTTTTTAAACCCTTTCCTTCCCTGAGCAAAATTTGGAAACTTTTTGACTAGGCGAGAAATTTATCCGTTTGTCAAAATATATGAGCCATGCTCCCGCAAGAGGGCGCTTACTGGTGACGCACTTCCGTGATGCATTATACCTGGTAACCCTTCATGACTTAATTATGGATCAACAAAATCCATTGTGTCTAACAACGGACTAAATCGTGAGGTACACCATCTTCGCAAGCCAAGGATACTAACTCCACTTTACGTACCCTTGGCCGCTCGCCTCTTTAAAAATCGAAACTCCCGCTGCGCCACCTATCGAATATCACGAGTTGCATAACCTTTGCTGATGTTATTTCTGACCAATCAAAATGCTCGTAATAAAATTTGTTAGGCTATGCATCAAATATGGCTGCGCTTTCGGATTCATCACGATTTTCTGAAATTAATCAGACGTACGATGATTCGCAATCATTTGGCTGTGGAGCCCGTCCTAATATTTCACATAATTGATCATGAAAAACTCATTAAATATCGATCGTCTACTCTTTTTTGTCAAATTTTCGTCACAAAAACCACAACTTTCGTTTTTGACGGGCGCCGCCATTATTGTTTTCTGTTTTGCGGAAGATTTCTTGTTACGGATGGTTTGATTGGACGCGATGGGTTTTGATCGCATCCAATGAAATGGCGCAGCGGGAGCATGTTTCGATTTTTAAAGAGGCGAGCGGCCAAGGGTACTACCTTAGTATCCTTGGCTTGCGAAGATGGAGGTACACTGGTCCTTTGACATGCAGAAAATTGACCAACAACAAGAAAGAGGTAACCTGGTCCTTGTGTATACAGAAAAATGACCACTAGCGAAAAGTATCGGCCCAGGGTCGATGCTTATAAAACTTATTTCATGCTCAGCTCAGCTGAGCATGAAATTTCAAAGTTGTATGAATCTAATGTTATGAGCTTTACACAGAACCTTCCGAGCGTTGGAGCTTTTCTTTGTTTCTGCCGATTTAATCAAAGCCTCCATGTTAAAATTTCATAATATCTGAAGCATAAACGAGACTTTATGTTTGAGCACAAACCCAGATGAGCATGCACTCAAGTTTTTATAAGCACGTATCCAGGTCAGCCTGCGCGGAGTGCGCAGGCTGACCTGAATCGATACTTTTTGCAGATGCATTCAGCTGCCTTATCAAAGAACAAGGCTCATATATTTGAGCCATGCTCTGTGATAAAGAGGCTTGATGCATATGCGAAAAGTATCGATCCAGGTCAGCCTGCGCAGTCCGCGCAGGCTGACCTGGGCCAATACTTTTCGCTAGTGGTCAAATTTCTATATGCATAAGGACCAGTTTACCTCATGATTCAGTTGATTATTTAAAAAAAAAAACAGTGTATTTTATGGATCCATAATTATGTGATGGCTTGATTTGTATAATGCATCAAGGAGGATGCATTAAGCCCCTTCTGCCAGAGCAGGGCCCATTTTTTTCTATTTCGACGTGGAAGACGCTTTTTACGTACTGAATCATGAGGTAGAATGGTCCTTTGACATACAGAAAATTGGCGAATAGCGAAAAGATTCGGCCCAGGTCAGCCTGCGAGGACTGCGCAGGCTGACCTGGATCGAAACTTTTCGCAGATGCATTAAGCCCCCTTTTCACGGAGCATGACTCAGTTGTCATTTTACGTTCGTGCTATAATGGCAGTTTTATGTTGGTTTTTGTTGTCGTTTTGTTGTTGTTCTTGTGTTGCTGTTGTTGTTTTTGTGTTGTTTTTTTTTGAAAATCTGAATTAACTTGGCTGAATACTGAAAAAAAAAAAGACCTTCCCTGTACTCACGTTTATTATTCATACTATCTCCAGACCACATCACAAAATTTTGACATGTCAGAATTAAGAGCAGTTGCAGACGAATCAAATGTGGCGAAAATGACCATTTTTTTTTTTTTGGCTTTAAAATAGCATAGAAAACTTCGTGGGGAAAGCTGTAAATACTGGTCACAAGGTTTTTTCTTTTTCTCCAACAATGTTTCTAAACTCCCTCTCCCAAAGTAATGTGTTTAAAAAAGATAGACGGCGTAAATTTGCCAGCACTTAGGCTGCGGCCCTTAGAATAAACATGTCTGCCTTTTTTTTACCACAGGGGCCCTTACAATAAACATGTCTACATTTTTGACCAATCACAAAGTTCTACTTATTCGTTTTTCATCAGTATCAAAAAGTAGGTCAAAAGCCAGTTCATTCAGCCAGGCCGAAAAACGGTATTGTCTGGAAGCAGGTTGAAACTAGGCTATTTTCAAAGTTATCTTCAAATGTGTTCAGTCGGGGAGAGCTGAATAAAAAGAAGGAGTAGTGATCAATAAATAAAATATTTTTTTTTTGCAAAATATTTCCGCAGTTTGTTTGTAATGCTTTTGAAAGGCCTTTTTTTATCGGATGATATTTGAATTACGTTGAGATCGTAAGATCGAGGGAAACATTATAAACTAATGCACAGTTGTAACATTGTAAATTAACTCTTTCCCACACGATCCCGACTTTTAACGACCCTGCGTAAGAAGCCTTTTGAAAATATTGTGGGAAAAGGAGAAAATGCTGGTTACCAGCATTTTCTCCTTTTCCCACAATATTGTCTGACATTTTAGAGACAAATTCCTTTTTTTTTGACAACATTTAATATGTCGTCTGCAAGTTCTTTCAATTTGGACTTGTCTAAGATTTTGTCGTTTGGTAAAGAGTTAACTCTCTACCAAATCAGAAAACTTAAGACTTATCCAAATTGAAAGCGTTTGCAGACGACAAAATAAAAGATGAGATTGTCTTTGAAATGGGAGAAAACAAACATTGCGGGAAAAGGAGAAAATGCTAAAAACCATGTATTTTCTCCTTTTTTCTCCACAATGTTTTCTAAAGCCTTCTAGATTAGGGTAATTAAAACTTTGGATTTCGAAGTGAAGACTTAACTCTTTACCAAACAACAAAGTTTTAGACTGGCCCAAACTGAAAGCATTTCCAGACTACAAATCAGAGGTGACTCAAATGACGAAATTGTCTTTGGAAGGGGGAAACATTGCGGGAAAAGGAGAAAATGCTGGTCACCAGCATTTTCTCCTTTTCCCACAATGTTTTCTAAAGCCTTCTACATTAGGGTAATTAAAACTTGGGATTTTGAAGTAAAGGCTTAACCCTTTCCCAAACGACAAATTTTGGACTGGTCCAATTTGAAAGAGTTTGCAGACGACAATTTTAAAGTTGATGAAAATGACAGAAAGTTCTCAAAAAGGGTAGAAAACAGTGTGGAAAAAGGAGAAATTGCTCATTATGAGCAATTTCTCCTTTTCCCACAGTGTTTTCAAGAGACTTGTACTGCAGACACGTGAAAACCAGGGCTTGTTTGGTAAAGGGTTAAACTGCCTCAGCAAGAGTCATATACACCTGGTCTCATTAGAATACGGAATTTTGCGATGAAACAGTTGAATATCAGTTTACTTTTTGTCAAACGAGAAAATTTTTAGACTTGTCCAAATTGAAAGCATTTGAAGACGACTAATGTAATATGAGGCAAATCGTTTAAAAATGTCTTTGAAAGGGTAGAAAATATTGTGAGAAAAGGAGAAGATGCTGACTGCCAATATTTTCTCTGTTTTCTGCAATCTCTTTCGAAAGCCTTTTTCGTCAGGATGGTTAAGCACGGGTTTGTGTGGTAAGAGAGAGAGAGAGAGAGAGAGAGACAGAGACAGAGACAGAGAGAGTGACAGAGAGAGAGAGAGAGAGACAGACAGACAGACAGACAGACAGACAGTCTAATAAAGAATTAAGAAAATAACACAAAGTCTGATTGGCTAAACCGTTGGGTTAGGGTTTATGTAGATTGTAGATCAGAAAGGTTTGATGAGTAAGGCCTCTAATCAGTCATTCAGGCCCGTAGGAAGCAGTTTCAGATGGAGGAGGGGGTTTAATAAAAAAATAATATTTTTTTAATAATAATAATTATTATTCAATAATAATAATAATGATAATAATAATAATAATAATTTTTCAAAATAATAATATTATTATGCATATTATGCAGTCACAATATCAATCTTCTAGTATGCTTTATAACACCCTTCCCCGTTCTCTGCCTTGAACCCAGCTAAGACAGGCTTAGTCATTGCTATTCATTTATTCTATTTCTCCACACTCTTAAAAGTTTTTTTTTTAAATAAAATGGGAACAGGACGAGCTTCCAACAAACATTACCCGGATTATTTGGGGTGTAGGGGACCCCCCCCCCCCCCCCACGCTTTTCCACCCCCCCCCCCCCACCCCCACTTCTGCGTTCCCCATGTCCCTGCGACTATGCGAGTAGTTTTGGTGAAACGAACAAATATATGGAATATTGCCTTAATACAATTAATCCTAGAATTCCCTGATCAAAATCATTGAGCCTTCGAGGGGCTCTCTACAGCGGTGTAAAACGCCGTTCAAAACATAAAGATCTAGTTACGGTTATCTCCCTTACCTGTCAATCATTTACGTCAACATACATGTATGGTATTGCATCAGATTAATTCATATTTAAACACCCAATAATACTTACTTTAAGGTAAGTATATAGAGCAGAGTGGCGCAGTGGAAGCGTGCTGGGCCCATAACCCAGAGGTCCGAGGATCGAAACCTCGCTCTGCTATTTTTTCCCCCCAATAGATTCTGATTAATACACTTTTATTGCTCACTTCCACCAGAAAATAGTCCACAATGGCAGTCGCCGAATCAAAAGACGACTCCGAAGTTCTTCGTCATTTCAAAACTAAATTGGGCTAAATAATCCTTATTTAACCCCTGACCAAACAGTCCCTTTCTTTAAAAAAAAAAGGAGAAATGCTGCTGACCGAAACTAAATAGGGCTAAATAATTCTTATTTAACCCATGATTACACAATCCCGTGTATTAACGGCCCATGAGAAAGAAGCCTTTTGAAAACATTGTGGGTAAAGGTTGACTGATTGATTGAATTGTGTTTTACGCCGCTTTCAACAATATTTCAGTCATATCACGGCGACAGGTCACATATTCACGTATTTCCTGGGTTTCACCAGTACTAGGCTAGGGCTCTGAAGTGCCTTACCCAAGGACACTCCCACGAAAAACCCAGCGGATCAGGTGGAGTTCGAACCCGGGGCCTCCAGGTTACGAGTCCTACACTTTACCACTGAGCCACGCAGGAACCCGTGTGTAAAGATAGCCAGCAGTTTCTCCTTTTACTTTCTGCAGTTATAGTTCACTCCAAATTGCATTATTATCCGATCTCTGAAGAAAAAAAAGAGTGTTCAAAATAGAATCAAATAAAGTCAAGTAACTCAGTTTATTGTCATTCATTCGACATGAGTTTTACCCGTTTTATGATCATAAATATGGAGTCAAATCCATGTCATTTAGCAATTGTGTATAATTCAATATAGCGTCAGATGAAATTTATTTGTGGGGTCAGATAAAATGTCTGAACCCTGCTTAACTCTTTACCAAACGACAAAATTTTCGGTTGGTCCAGATTGAAAGTATTTGCAGACGACAAATCGGATGTGACTCAAAATTTGAAATTTGTTTTGGGACAGGTAGAGAACATTGTGGGAAAAGGAGAAAATGCTGGTTACCAGCATTTTCTCATTTTCTCACAATGTTTTCAGAAGCTTTCTCTCTCAGGATCGTTAAAAGTCGGAATTGTGTGGTAATGAGTTAACTAAGTTATAAATATTGCTCGCTCGTGCTCAATATAACATTGTGGAATTGAAAAGCTATAATTTATATAGCGCCCACCGCTTTTTATTGTTACTTCATTTGTGCACAAATATACGTAAAATCGAAAATAAGGGAATCCTTGTATTTCATCTTGAGGTAATTCTTTATTTTACCTGAAACGCCGAGCCCCGGTGGCTCAGTCGATAGCATACAGAACTTGAGAACAGGAGGTTGCTGGTTCGATCTCTGGCTTGGCCAATTTCTACCCAAGGATTGATGTTAATCATTGAGACAGGATTCATTCCTCTCTCACCGCTGACCATCGTTTCGACAATGGTTATGTGGAAAAGCAGCCAGTCGCTTGGAAAGAATATTGTGCGTAGTACTGGTAAAAGAAACTCCAGGAAAGCATGGAAAGGAGCACTGGCCGACGCGATATAACTGTAATAATGTTTAAAAAAGGCGTTAAACACCATACAATCAATCAATTTACCCAAAACATATAACAGATATAGAATCCAAGTCAATATCGGGTGTGACCTCCATGCGCAGCAACACCTACACGACACCTGGCGGGCATACTGGAGATGATGCGTATCATTGCTCTTCCAATCTGCTGAAATATTGAGAGGTACGGTAACCCTTCCATATCATGTAAGCGGAAACAATTAACCCTTTCCCAAACGACAAATTTTGGACTAGTCCAAATTGAAAGAGTTTGCAGACGACAATTTTAAATTTGATGAAAATGGCAGAAAGGTCTCAAAAAGGGTAGAAAACACTGTGGGAAAAGGAGAAATTGCTCGTAACGAGCAATTTCTCCTTTTCCCACAGCGTTTTCAAAAGACTTGTACGGCAGACACGTGAAAACCAGGGCTTGTTTGGGAAAAGGTTAACAGGTCTCCCTAACTTTTGGGACTACGTATATTTCAATCTCTTTTCGCTAAACAAAGCTTTGACGTCGGTTATGTCGGTGCACAACAGGAAAGCAGCCAGTGGCTAAGAAAGAGTGTTGTGTGTTGTGCTGGTTTACTCTCTAAGCTGCCAAATACATTTGAGCTGTGCCCTGGCAAAAGGGGGCTTAATTCATCTGCGTGATCCATTACACCAAGCAAGTCATCACAGGATCATGGATCCATAAAATTCATTTTGTCTAACAACCGACTGAATCGTGTGGTAGACTGGTCCCTTGACATATAGAAAATAGCGAAAAGTTTCGGTCCAGGTCAGCCTGCGCGGACTGCGCAAGCTGACCTGGGTCGATACTTTTCGCAGATGCATTAAGCCCTCTTTTCACAGAGCATGGCTCATATATAAAGTCAACCTCTTTCGACGGATGAAAATACAGTTCACTGAAATATTGAGAAATATTCATTTTTCTGTGAGCTTGACTACACAAGCAGACGGTATGGATCAAAGATCGGTCTGCACGTTCTGTGCAGTCTGATCTTGATCTATGTCGTTCGCGAAAGCCTCCTTATTTACATCTAACGCTGAAACGGTTAATACTAATATACGTTCAGTTCGATTCTACAAGAACAATATTATCTAGCAAAGTTATTGAAGCTTGTGCCATTTTCAAAAAAGCTAATGGCGTAATGATAGTTTGGGGTACTCTTACGTCTGTTCATGTTTTACACACCGTCAGTTGATATTTAGGAATGTTTCATTCCCGCTTTCAGAGTCAAAGGTGTAAGTATGGGCTTCTGTGGACGGCAAGTTCTGTAGCGATCAAGATCAGACTGCATAGAACGTTCAGCCTGATCTTTGATTTATAACATCCGCTTATTAAGTCAAACGAGTAACCTAAAAAGAATTCTTGGTTTCAGTGGAATGTATTTTTGGTCGTTGAAAGAAGTCGGGTTTATATATTTGGCGCTTAAAGGGATAGGATTTATAAATGAATCATGCCCTAGGAAAAGGGGGTTTAACTCATCTGCAAACTCATCTCACAGTCAGTGCAGGCTGACCTGGGTCGAAACATTTTGCTCGTGGCCAATTTTCTCTAAGTCAAAGGCCCACTCCACGTCATGATTCAGTCGGTTCTTTGGTAAAGAGATACCTCTTTACCAAACGACAAAATTCTAGAGTGGTCCAAATTGAAAGCATTTGCAGACGACAAAATAAATGTGACTGAAAAATTGAAATTTGTTACAGGAAGGGTTGAAAACATTGTGGGAAAAGGAGAAAATGCTGGTTACCAGCATTTTCTCCTTTTCCCACAATGTTTTCAAAAGCCTTCTTCCTCAGGGTCGTTAAAAGTCGGGTTTGTGTGGTAAAGAGATAGTGATTTTATGGATCCGTAAAATATGCTGACTTGTTTGGTATAATCACGGAGATGCATTAAGCCCCTTTTGCCAGAGTGCAGCTTAAATATATGAACTTTAGCAAATGCCATTCTCTGGATATAAGACAGTAATTGCTTTTATGCCAGTATCCTATAACGGACTGCTTAACTCTTTACCAAACGACAAAATTTTGGACTTGTCCAAATTGAAAGCATTTGCAGACGACAAATTAGATGTTGATAAAATGATGATCTCCCTCTTTGATAGGGTAGCAAACATTGTCGGAAAAGGAGAAAATGCTGGTGACCAGCATTTTCTCCTTTTCCCACAATGTTTTCCAATGGCCTGTCCTGCAGGGTTGTTAAAACTCGAGATTGTGTGGTAAAGGGTTAAGGGCGCTATCTCACCAAACTTTAAAAATGATTCATTACTGAATTAAGTAAAGCGATAGCTGGCAAATCACCAGTAAACAAGAGTAGACAAATTTAAAGAAAAAAAAAAAACATCAGTGGCATTTCCTGAAAGGACTACGTAGCCTCTTCAGGTATTTTTAGATGCCATAGTTCTGAAAAGACATGTGGGAATACCGCATGACCAGTAACACGCGTCGATAACGAGGATTCGGTATGATGACGTCACATCGGATATTCTGATATTGAACCTTGATACTGTTAGGTTTGTACGATTGCAATATGGCGTGCAACACACGAAAAGCGGCCTTCGGACATGTGTGTAAAAGTGTGTCGTCCCAGATCAGCCTGTGCAATCTGTTACTAATCCTAGACGACACTTCCCGTTTTTGTGCGATTTTCTGCTTCACGAAAGTCTACTGTATGAAAAAATCTTGTGTAGTCGTAAAGTGCTGTCCCGGATTAGCCTGCGCAGGCTTATCCGGAACAGCACTTTACGCAATTGTCCGAAGGCCTCTTTTCGTGTGTTGCACGCCATTATTATAATAGTTGTATTCGTCGGTATTTTGCCAGAAACCTTGATTATCGGCAAGAAAAACTAGACAACATGCTTTATGATTGTGGCATAACAGTTTTTTTTTTTTTTAAACATATAGTATGCATTTTCTGCAGCGCTGCCTTAGTAGAAGTGGAAAGTTTGTGCTTCTCATAGTCATGGTATCGGCTCCGGTTAAGTTGTTTTTGTTTATTTATGGTCCCTACCGGTTGCCCATATGGTCCAAGGGGGGGGGGGCGAGTATTTCTGATACCGCGTATTATGTAGATATGTCACGGGAATCAGTTTAGGATTATCCAACTAGGCGACCACCGGTTGCATGAACATTTTCAGTATAGTCGCTTCCGGTATTATCTCGGTTCTTTATTATCATGGTATTTACAATATCTGAAATCAAGGCTGAATGCGCCACCTGGAAGAATTTCCTCACATGAGCATTTGTAGGTCAGATACCGTCAACACACTTTGCTACTTTACCACGATAGTTTTTCCGCAAATGGTATGTTAATCAAGTTTTTGTCCAAATAGTAAGAAAACTTGTCTCTTTGCAAAATCACAGTATCCCCTAGATCAAACTGATGACCTTATCAGCGTAGCAAAAGCAACATCAGTGTAACAGTTTTGTAACATTTGTTTTCCTGTCACTGAAGTTTATGAAAGAGGTAACCAAATTTCAGACGACCTTTTAATGATGATGTCACGGCTTTCCAAATATGGGAGTGAAAATAAGAGTACCACGATAATAGTATATTCAATTCTACAACCGGAACTGTAAGCTGGGTCGTCAGGATTCATCCTCATTGTCCCGGTTCATCCCAAGCACGAAGCAGACATGGTTGTACTTTCGGTCTGTTGGCTGGAATTTAACTCTAAGGACTGGAATTGATCAATGTATAGAGGAAAAGGCTTTTAATAATAACCATTATCAGGATTGAACGTTGGATTATACATCATGGAAAGCAATAGAAGCCATGAACGTAAAGCTATTTTCTTTGGATGTTTGTCGAGACTACGGGACAAATATTTGACAGCCGGTAACACTATCCGGCGGCTAATTTACTACCTGGACACTATGACGCAAGGTTCCATCGTTGCTCACATTACAATCACATTTTGTGATACATACAGTAAACCGTTATCCTGCGAAATAAAAGAAATGAAACTTTTAAGCCGATAGTAAAAAAACCCAAATTTTCCTATTTCAAAGGTATTTTTTTGGAAGAAAGATATCCCTTTATCGGATAGTGTAGATCCAAGATCAGACTGCACGTTCTGTGCAGTCTGATCTTGATCTACGCTGTCCGCAAAAGGTCAGTGAGTCGAGCCTAGCAGCCTGAGGGTTAACAAACCCCTGGTAGGAAATCATACGAAAAACTTTTCTCACAGCAGGCAGACGCCAAGACCAAAATAATTATATATACGGGCGGCAACTCTGTAACCCTTAGATTTCTGTTGAAACTTTAAACTTTAATTGAAATGAACATCTCTGGCAATTAGGAATGATCCAATTATCGTAATTTTACGAATGCATTGACAATAATATCTCTCAACAATGTTAGATGGGGAAGATCTGAGATCACACTGCGAGTTCTGTGTGGTCACTGATCTTAATCTGCACTGTCTGCAAAAGCATGCGTTTTTTTTTTTTTTTTGGGGGGGGGGGGGGCGTTAAACATTTACTTAACTCTTTACCAAATGACAAAATTTTAAACGTCCGAATTCAAAGCATTTGCAGACTACAATCAAAGGTGGCTCAAATGATGGAATTTGCCACTGATTTAGGAGAAGAAAAAAACAGACATTGTGGAAAAAGGAGACATTACTGGTAACTTGCATATTGTCCCTTTCCCACAATGATTTCAAACGTTTTCTGGCTAAGGGTCGCTAAAACTCAGGATTGTGTGGTAAAGACAATCCTGAAATATATAATGGAAAGGTCCGGCGATCAATTCCGCCATAGTAAACAAGCTCTCTCGTACTACGTGTAACTCCCTTCCCTTGCTATTAACCCACGGATGACATACTTGATTTATGTCAAGGATGAAGTTCAGGATCAGACTGAATAGAGCCTGCAGTCTGATCTCTGATCTATACCTTCACAGTTTTGATCTAAAATCATATTTTCTTTTACATTTGATTAAAATTTTCGGTCCGTAAAAAAAAACGAAGAAACCTATTCATTTGGCATAGATACTGTAACTTCCGCATCTAAATGAAATTTCCTATTAATTTCAATGTGTTAAAGTAGATTTTTCTGCGCAGTAGAAGATAATTTTAACCAAAGTTTAGTATCAGGTTGCGGGCGATGTAGATCCAAGATCAGACTGCACGTTCTGTGCAGTCTGATCTTGATCTACGGCGCCCGCAAAAAGCTATTGACGTCGCTATCGGCAATGAAATAGATATACAGATTCTATAACAGCAAGCGTAATGACCAGCTATTGGGGACAAATTACTTACAGTTGATCTTTTATTGTTCCACTTGTCTGATTCTTTTTATTATAAAGTACGAAACAACTTGACTTGCTCGTTTTAGAGCGAAGAAAAAATGAAAAGATTCCTTAATTCTTCACCCAACGACAACATTTTAGACCGGACCAAATTCAAAGATTTGAAAGCCAAAGTGAAAAGATTCCTTAAAGGTACATCTATACAGCCAGAGAGGAAAACACTGTACAGTTTTGATGGACTGTAGAATGCTTCAACATTTAGACAGCTGTGTAAATATAGATAAATTACCAATATATACATTGTAAGGGATAAATTATATTAGAAATCTTGGACTTAAAACCGGGAAAAGTCACAGCAGTGATTTCTTTGAAGGCCCCAAGGAAATTAAATGCATTTTCTATCTATCGTTATCTATGCAACCTTGCAACTGTCAGGCGCAACATGAAGATGCAAGAATGATGATAGTTTGATAAAATAAAGATGAAATGGGTTAAAAAATGCTGAAAACGAGTATAGATGTATCTTTAACTCTTTACCAAACGACAAAATTTTAGACTTTAGGTGCAAATCCAAAGCTTTTAGAGCCAAGAAAAATGAAAAGATTAATTAACTCTTTACCAAATGACAAAACTTTAACCCTTTCCCAAACGACAAATTTTGGACTAGTCCAAATTGAAAGAGTTTGCAGACGACAATTTTAAATTTGATGAAAATGGCAGAAAGGTCTCAAAACGGGTAGAAAACACTGTGGGAAAAGGAGAAATTGCTCGTTACGAGCAATTTCTCCTTTTCCCACAGTGTTTTCAAAAGACTTGTACTGCAGACACGTGAAAACCAGGACTTGTTTGGGAAAGGGTTAAACTAGTCCAAATTCAAAGCTGTTACAGACGACAATTAAAATGATACCCAACTGATAGGATTTGTATCCGACAGAGTAGAAAACATTGTGGGAAAGGGAGAAATTGCTGGTTACCAGCATTTTCTCCTTTTCCCCACATTGTTTTCAAAAGCATTCTTTCTCAAGGTCCCGAAAAGCCAGGATTATGTGGTAAAGGGTTAAGTGGTAAACAGGATAGCCGATTGGCAACTATTTTTCTGTTAGAGAAAACAACAACAACAACAACAGTAGCAGCAACAGCAGCAGCAACAACAACAACTCGTCTCGTCTAAAGAATTCCTCGTGTCAGCCTATAGACAACACTTTATACAAATAGATGATCCAAAAGAAAAAAAAATATGTATCTGAAACAGGAAGATGGATGTTTTCATCATTCTTTACCCTTAACATTCTAAATAAGTTAAATAAAACTCAATCCGACAGTTAAAACCTGAATAATATTATTTTCAAACTTGTTTTTTGAAGAAAAATATCTCCTTATCGGACAGTGTAGATCAAAGATCAGACTGCACGTTCTGTGCAGTCTGATCTTGATCTACACTGTCCGCAAAAGGTCTGCGAGTCTCGCTTAGCAGTGTAACGGTAAATTTCTTGACATTCTTGTAAACCCACGGGTATTACAGTCTAGCTTGAGTGGTTGTTGTCAATGTAGCTTTTGATATTTCGTTTCCAAAATATGGAGGCCTGGGGGTACTAAAAAATATGAGTCATGCTTTGACAAAAAGGGGGCTTAATGCACCTCCGTGGGGAATTATACGAGGCAAGTCATCATATAAGTATGGATTCATAAAATTCATTTAGTCCTACAATCGACTGGCCGAGCCCACGTAGCTCAGTCGGTAGCGTACAGGCCTTTGAGAACAGGAAGTCGCTAGTTCGATCCCCGGCTGGGCCAATTTCTTTCTAGGGATTGATGATAGTTATTGCGACAGGATTCATTCCTCTCGAAACCGCTGACCATTGTTTCGACGATGGTTATGTGGGAAAGCAGCCAGTGGCTTGGAAGGAATATTGAGCGGAGTACTGGGAAAAGAGACTCCAGGAAAGCATGGGTAGGTGCACTGGCCTCCGTGATATAACTGAAATAATGTTGAAAACGGCGATAAACACCATAATGATAATCAATTCGACTGGATCATGAGAAAAAATTGTCCTTGCCCACGCAGAAAATTTTTAAATAACAAAAAGTTTCGGCTATTGTCAGCCTGCGTGGAGTGCGCAGGCTGACGTGGGTCGATACTTTTTGCAGATGCATCAAACCGCCTTTTGCCAGAGCGCCGCCGAAATATGTTTTTTATACTGCAGTTAAATTACCTCCTATATCAAACAACAGTTTTGTTTCTATATTTTGGAATCTAAGTTTAGAATTGAAAACAATCTCTTCCTTTTCATTAATTATACATAATTATGACGAAATTCGTCCTTCTTTTGCCCGCTTTTTTAAGGCTTAAGACACATAGGTCTATATTGACCTTTTGGAAAGATAAAATAAAACTGAAAAAAAAAAAAATCTTAGCACAATAACACTATGATCCATTCTTTGCTGCTGTTGTTGTTGTTTGAACTGCAGAGAGTCTGAGGATGTCTGAAATTTCCTATGCAGAAATAAATGAACAAAATACGGAACTTTAAGGCCCAATGGCGACCAAAAAATGGAAGGTTTTAAAATGCATTTGAATTTAAATCATACCATTTTAAAGTATTGAAAATATTGTTAAGATGACAATCTGTTATTGTGTGGTCGGTCTAGGTGTTAGTGGCTGGCCGAAAAATAAATATCAAAATCATGCAAAACTTAAACAAAGATACAGTGACCTGGCAACTTTTAACCTAGTTTTGAAATTAATTTCTCTGCCAGTGAATAACACTGGGACCGATCGTACAAAAACAGAATGTCATCTTCACAATAATTTCCATACTTTTAAATGGTATGATTTAAATTTAAATGCATTTTAACACCCGCTTTGTTTACATTTGGCAGCTATTGTTACTTTAGTGACCAAGTGAGGGCAAATGAAAGTTGTAAAATGCACAAAGCCAACAATGCAAGCCCAAAGATACATTAAAAAGTATTTTTTGCTCCATCTTTCCCAATGCTTTGTTCACACTCTTTGCTGCGATATAACTCGTCTAGTATCTGTAATTACCTCCCCCTAGTGATACACGCGATACTTGATGCTTTTATCCATGTGGCAGGTTTTTCGCTTGAATAGATAAATCCTGAAAGTCCCCTGTGAAATTACTGCTGAATTATCGTGAAAAATAAGGGCTGGAAACAGGAAATAAACGCGTTCAAATCCCCCTACAGGTTCCCTTATAAGTCTATGGTGACAGTTATACATTAGTTTTCTGTTTTTTCATTCTTGTTAACTCTTTCCTTACCGTTGGCGATACAAGCAAAGCTTTTGTGGACAGTGTAGATCAAGATCAGACTGCACATACGTGCAGCCTGATCTCTGATCTACACTGTCCACTCTTTTATACTAGATTACAACTGCACTCTCTTTTCATATTGCAATGAAACTGTATCAGTAACCATTCAAAAAGTAAAAGTTAATTATTTAGTAGTGAAAGAGTTAAACGTTTTATTTTCCTTAGCTATGAGCCATGCTCTGGCAAAAGGGGGCTTAATACCTCTCTGTGAAGCATTCACATAATTATTGATCCATAGCAGCCACTTCTTTAACAACCAACTGAATCGTGAGATAGACTGGTCCTTTGACATATAGAAAATTGACCAATAGCGAAAAGTTTCGGCCCAGGTCAGCCTGCGCGCACCGCGCAGGCAGACTTGGATCGATACTTTTCGCAGGGGCATTAAGCCCCCTTTTTCCAGAGCATGGCTCATATAAAATTCGTAAAATTATTTGAATCTTATAATTCTGTAGAATTTAGGAATTTTTTTTTTCGTCGTCCTGCTTATCGCGATCGTCGATGTTCTTTGTTACTCTTTAGCCGAGGTAGTTAGCACAGATGGTGGCGAAGAGGACTTGAGGACAGGGGGTCGCTAGTTTGAATCCCCAGCTCCGTAAATTTCTTTATGGAGACTTGATGATAGTCACTGCGACAGAATTCATTCCTCTCTCACCGCTGAGCATTGTTTCCACGATAATTGTCCCTTTCCCAAATGAAAATTTTTAGACCCTTTCAAATTGAGAGTATTTGCATACGTCAATTTTCAAAGTGGTACAAATCAACTTATTTTCTTTGATAGGCTAGAAAACATTGTGGGGAAAGGAGAAAATGCTGGTTACCACAATGCTTTCAAAAGGCCTCGTACCCAGGGCGGTGAAAACCTTGGATTGTTTGGTTAAGGGTTATGTGGGAAAGTAGCCAGTGGCTTTGGGAAGAACAATGTGCCGAAGTGCTGGTAAAAAGAGACTCCAAGAAAGCATGATAGGTGCACTGGCCCCCGAGATATTACTGAAATAATGCTGAAAACGGCGTTAGGCACCAAACAATTATCGTACAACCATTGTTACTCTTCACCAGAAAACACAACTTTTAGACAATTCCTTATTGAAAGCATTTGCAGACGACAAAATAAATGTAACTATAATACTTCGATTTTTCTCTGAAAAAGGTAGAAAACATTTGTTGGGAAAAAGAAGAAAATGCTGGTTACCAGCATTTTCTCCTTTTTTTCCACAAATTTTTTAAATGCCTTCTCCGTCAGGGCTGTTGAAACTCGGAATTGTTTGGTTAACCCTTTCCCAAACAAGCCCTGGTTTTCACGTGTCTGCAGTACAAGTCTTTTGAAAACACTGTGGGAAAAAGGAGAAATTGCTCGTAACGAGCAATTTCTCCTTTTCCCACAGTGTTTTCTACCCTTTTTTAGACCTTTCTGCCATTTTCATCAAATTTAAAACTCTTTCAATTTGGACCAGTCCAAAATTTGTTGTTTGGGAAAGGGTTAATCCTTTACCAAACGACAAAATTTTGCACTGGACCAAATTCAGAGCATTTGCAGACGATAAATAAAACCTTGCTAAAATAATTATTTCTGTCTTTGATAGGGTAGAAAACATCATGGGAAAAGGAGAAAATGCTGATTACCAGCATTTTCTCCTTTTCTCAATATGTTTTCAAAAGCCCTCTCCGTCAGGATTGTTGAAACTCGTGTTTGTGTGGTTATGGATAGACGAAGATCAACCCGTTGGCACGTTGGTTCAACAGCCTAGCTGAATGTGCTGGCTTTTGACCTACTTTTTTGATACTGATAAGAAATGAATAAATAGAAATTTGCGATTGGTCAAAAATGTAGACATGTTTATTCTAAGGGCCCCTGTGGTAAAAAATGTAGACATGTTTATTCTAAGGGCCCCTGCCTATTTCCCGAAAAATTTACTTCGTCTGTCTTTTTTTAAAGATATTACTTGTTAGTAAAGTGTTAACCCTGAGAAAAAAAAAAAAAAAAAACCTTTTGAAAACATTGTGGGAAAAGAAGACAATGCTGGTAACAAGCATTTTTATTATTTTCCCATAAGGTTTTCTACCTTTCAAAGACAAATCAATCTTTTATGCCACATGTAGTTTGTCGTCTGCAAATGCTATCTTTTTTTTGACAAGTCTAAAATTTTTTCGTCTGGTAAAGGGTTTAACTTATACTGCTCAGGCTCTTCTTAGATCTACTGAAAACCTTTAAAGGTACACTCTTAAAGACAGATAGGAAAAAAAAAAACCGCTGTAAAACTTTGATGGACTGTATAATGGTTCAAAATTTGATCAGCTGTGCAAACATAAATGAATTACCAATATAATATTGTGTAAGGGTTAAATACATATATTGGAAATCTTCGGTTTAAAACCGAAGACGTTACAACAGTGATTTCTTCGATGGCCACAAGAAAATGAAATTTATTCGGGACTGTTTCGTTAAGGCTTAGCTTGTATAACATTGCGCAATATCCGTATCTATAACAGATTAAGCGAGAGATTTCTGTAAAGGGATGTAACTCAGGGTAAAATTTATTTCATAAGCTACAACCGTATTATTTCCCTTGCATAGATAGAGAATTTCAGTAAGAGTTGTGCCATGTCAATTTATATGGGCCAATTCTCTGTGAAAGCGGGACATTATGTGTTTGCCAATAAGTATCGACCCAAGTCAGCCTGCGCAGTCCGCACAGGCTGACCAAGGCCGAAACTTTTTTGTTTTTTGTAAATTTCTGCGTGTCAAAAGACCAGTGTACCTCATGATTTAATAGGTTGTTATACAAAATGGATTTTATGGATCTGTAATACTGTGAAAACTTGCTTGTTAACATGGATCACGGAGATATATTAAATGAACCATGCTCTGAGAAAAGGGGGCTTAATCTTTTACCGCACAATGCCGCCTTTTGACGCCTCTGGGAAAGAAGCCTTTTGAAAAGATTGTGGGAAAAGGAGAAAATGCTGGTAACCAGCATTTTCTCCTTTCCCCACAATGTTTTCTACCCTATCAAAGAAAAATTGCACCATTTGATCCACATTGAAATTGTCGTTTGCAAATACTTTCAATTTGGACAAGGCTAAAATTTTGTCGCCTGGTAAAGGGTTAACTCTTTACCAAACGGTAAAATTTTGGACTCGACCAAATTAAAAGCAATCGCAGACGACAAATTAAATGTATTGTAATTGATGATTCCTTTCTTTGATAGGGTAGAAAGCATTGTGGGAAAATGAGAAAATGCTGGTAACCAGCATTTTCTCCTTTTCCCACAATGTTTTCAAAAGCCTCCTCTTTTGGGGGTTGTTGAAACTCGGGATTATGTAGTTAAGGGGTCATTGCATCTCCGATGCACGATACCAAGCAGGTTACCAACTAATTATGGATCCATAAAATCCACTTTGTCGAACAACCGACTGAATCATGAGGAACAATGGTCCTTTGACATGCAGAAAATTGACCCGTAGCAAAAAAGTTTCGACCGAAGTCTGTCTGCGCGGACTGCGCAGGCTGACATGGGTCGATACTTTTTGCAGATGTTTTAAGCCCCTTTTGACCAGAACATGGCTCATTTGTATGTATCAAGGACCAAGGTTTAAGACCCACTCACTTACTTTTCTTTTACTTCAGTATCTAAAATGTTTTGAAAGCATGGAGAAGGGATGAGCAAAAGGACAAAGGTTTAGTATAAGCATTGTTCTCTCTACCCAATTTGTATCCCCATCCGTGAAAAGGGGGTTTAATGCAACCCCTCACCCTCCACCCAACGTGATGGGAGACATCACGTACATGACTGTGATTATAGATCAATAAAATACATTTTGCCTAACAACCGAATGAATCATGAAGCAGTATGGTTCTTAAACGTACAGCAAATTTAAAAAGGGCAAAAAGTTTCGATCCATGTCAGCCTGCGCGGACCGCGCAGGCTGACATAGGTCGATACTTTTTGCAGATGCATTAAACCCTCTTTTCACAGAGCATGGCTCAAATATTTTCCTTTATCCCCAGTATTTGTCTTGAGTGTCCATTATACCGAAAAGCTACGTATCTAATTAAAAAAAAAAAAAACTCTGTCGGTAACAGGTTAATAATGGGCAATATGTTTGCGCCTGCTGTCACCACATAGACAGCCTACTTCTGCCTCGATCAAGTATTTACTAAGTATATTATTTTGTATATAACTATAAACAAACGGACTACTTTATATCGCGCAAAGTTATTAATGTAAGTTTTATGTATATTGATCAGTATTTTGTTCTTTATGTTCATTGTATACGAGGAGTGTTCAAATATGAATGCATCTAAGCACCTAAAATTTTATTCTTCATAGGTTTCACTGAAAGTTTTATTTTGTTCCCTCAAAGTATTCCCCTCCAACAGATGTACAAAGTTTCAGTCTCCGGATCCAATCTTTGAAGGCATTTTCATAGTCTTTTTAGGTGTACCACGAAGACACCGGAATATTGCAGAACCGAGGTGTTTGCGCTAAACAAATTTTCGACCTGAAAGGTTTTTTTTTTTTGTAGCTTTGGAAACAAAAAGAAGTCACAAGGGGCGGGGCCAGGTGAATACGGAGGGTAGGGGAGCACAACGACTTTTTCCTGCTTCTGAAAGTCTTGCACCTCGTACAAAAGACAATGACTGAAACTGATGGTTTACACACGTTGAAATAGAGTTGACAGAAAAATGAATTCCAGTGTCTTCATAGTATACCTAAAAAAAGACTATGAAAATGCATTCAAAGATTGGATCCGAAGACTGAAACTTTGTATATTTGTTGGAGGTGAATACTTTGAGGGAACAAAAAAAAAAAAGAAAAATCAGTGAAACCTATGAAGAATCAAATTTTAGGTGTTTAGATGCATTCATATTTGAACACTCCTTATATACGGCATGCAACTCACGAAAAGGGGCCTTCGGACATATGCGTAAAAGCGTGTCGTCCCAGATCAGTCTGTGCAGTCTGTGACTAATCCGAGGCTACACTTCCCGTTTTTGCGCGATTTTCTGTTTCACGAAAGTCTGTACGAAAAGTACTGTATGAAAAAAAGATCTTACGTATTCGTACAGTGCCGTCCCGGATTAGCCTGCGCGGACTGCGCAGGCTAATCCGAGACGACACTTTACGCAAATGTCCGAAGGTCTCATTTCGCATGTTGCGGGCCATATATTACGATCCCTGCTCATGAAATGAAATTATATTGTTTGCATTTTAAACTATACAACACATGTATACACGACCATCCAAAGACCCCTGTTGACAGTAGAAACTAATTTTTTCCATTCCAAAGAATTGAGTTTATTTCCTTCATACTACCTTGCCAATCTCAATGCCTGTTAATTTTCTACCACACAATCCCGACTTTTAACGACCCTGAGAAAGAAGCCTTTTGAAAACATTGTGGGAAAAGGAGAAAATGCTGGTTACCAGCATTTTCTCCTTTTCCCACAATGTTTTCTACCCTCCCCAAATCAAATTTCAAATTTTGAGCAACATTTCATTTATTATCTGCAAATGCTTTCAATTTGGACCAGTCTAAAGTTTTGTCGTTTGGGAAAGGGTTAACTTGACCTGCTAAATAAGTTAGATGAACCTTCCCTGCCAATAGTAATCAAAGTACTGACAGTACTGACAGACTAGCGAATTTGATTGTATGGTGTTTAACCCTGTTTTCAACATTATTTCAGTTATGTCGTGATAGCCAGTGCACATATCCATAGATTTTCTTTTACCAGTACCCTGCACAATATATTTCCAAGCCACTGGCTGCTTTCCCACGTAAAGCGAGAGAGAAATGAATCCTGTCGCAATGACTATCATCAATCCTGGGAAATAAATTGCCGAGTCGGTGATCAAACCAGGACCTCCTGTTCCCAAGTCCTGTATGCTACCGACTGAATTGCCGGGAATATGCGTGCTATTGGTTAACTATAATCAAGTTTAAGTTTAACCCTTAACCTGCTAAAAATGTTAAATGAAACTTTCAAGCCGATGGTAAATACCTGAATATTGCTATTTCAAAGATACATTTTGGAGTTTAGATCCAAGATCAGACTGCACGCTCTGTGCAGTCTGATGTTAATCCACACTGTCTGCAAAAGGTCATTGAGTCGCGGTCGTGCTGGTAAAAGAAACTCTAGGAAAGCATGGATAGGTGATAATGTTGAAAACGGCATTAAACACCATGCAATCAATTAGTCAATATCTAATACATGTAGCACAATTTGTAGTTAACAATTTAATTCTCTTTACAAACCGAAAAAGTTTACACTCATCCAAATTCAGCTGTTGCAGAATTAAATGTGGCTGAACTTATGAAACCTGATTCCAAAAGGGCAGAATACAGTGTGTGAAAAGGAAAAAATGATGGTTACCAGCATTTTCTCCTTTTCCCGCAATGTTTTCAAAGGGATTCTTCCCCAGTTTCGTTAAAACTTGGGATTGTTTGGTAAAGGGTTAATATTCAAGACGTAGAATAACAGTTTAGCCTAACAGTTTAACTGTACACAATGATCGAAAAAATGAATGACTGAAGGAATGACAAGGGTTCCCTGTCCAGTGATGGTTAATATAGCTGGGATTTGCTACAAGTTACCTAGGTGTATCTATTAATAGATTCATTCATATATATGTCACAGTGGTGTACGAATAAGTGATTCTCTGCTTTGCATAGGTCACTTAATTTACATATAAGCAAAGATCTTGTACCTTATAAATGACATCTTGTTCAGTTTTATTACTTTGTAAGACGACATGTTAAATTGAAGTGGTAGAGATTTAGTGGTTTTCGTCAACCTCGTCATACATAACAGAGTTAAGATTTCTAACGGAAAGAAGTATTTTCTGTGAGGCAGTATTTGGCAACGGTGTTTTTTTTTGTTTACTTTGACTCTAGGTCAATCTTGATGCCTATAGACTAGCTTCGCTAGTCTCAAAAATAAAAAAAATGTAATTTCAAAGGTATTTGCTGGGAGGGTTGGAATTATCTCCTTATCGGACAGTGTAGATCCAAGATCAGACTGCACGTTTTGTGCAGTCTGATCTTGATCTACACTGACCGTAAAAGTGCCTTGAGTCACGATTAGCAGCCTAAGGGTTAAAAGAATATGATTGATTGATTGATTGATTGATTGATTGGTGTTAAACGCCGTTTCAAAATTATTTCAGTTATATCGCAGCGGCCAGTGCAGCTATCCATGCTGTCCTGGAGCTTCTTTTACCAGCACTACGCACAATATTCTCTCCAAGCCACTGGCTGCTTTCCTTCGTAGCTATCGTCGAAACATTGGTTAGCGGTGAGAGAGGAATGAATCCTGTCGCAATGACTGTCATCAATCCTCGTTAAAAGAATATGAGGCCGAGGAAATGAATGAGTGTGTCACTGTAGAAAACACCTCGAGGACGAACAGCAACACGACAGCTAATGATGCCATTATTTCTATCGCAGGACAGTTTTGACACTTTCGAGGTTACCTATTAAGACCAATTTGTCTAACGCCAAGTTCTGTGTCAAATACATATGAGCCACGATCTGACGAAAGGAGGCTTAATGCATCTCCGTGATGCATGATATCAAGCAAGTCATCACATAGTTATGAATCCGTAAAGTCTGTTGTGTCTAACAACCGATTGAATCATGCGGTAAACTGGTACTTGGGCTTGCAGAAAATTGACCAATAGCAAAAAGTTTCGGGCCAGGTCAGCCTGCGCGTTCTGCGCAGGCTTACCTGGGTCGATACTTTTTGCAGATGCCTCAAGCACTCTTTCCACACAGCATGGTTCATCTTGTATATACAGCAGTTCATGCTTTTACGTACAATAGTAAATTTTAGAAATGAGTCATGCTCTACGAAAAAGGGGGTTTAATACATCTGCAAAAAGTTTCGACCAAGGTCAACCCGCGCCGGCTAACCTAGATTGAAACTTTTTGCTTTTCGTAAATTTTCTGTATGCCCAAGGACCATTCTACCTCAGGACCTCAGGACTTAGCCATTTGTTAGAACACATGGATATCATGGGTGCATTATTATGTGATGTATTGCTTGGTATACTGCATTGCAGACATACATTTTAAACCCCCATTTGCTAGAGCCTGGAACCAATATCGTTTAAGTTCGAAAAAGCAAAAAGTGAGTCCAGTGTTGTCCAAAGCAAAACATTTGAGCCATGCTCTGGCAAAAGGGGCTTAATGCATCCCGGTGATCCATGATACCAAGCAAGCCATCTCATAATTATGGATCTATAAAATCCATTTTGTATAACAACCGACTGATTCTTGAGGTACACTGGTCTTTTGACATGCAGAAAATTGACCGATAGCGAAAAGTTTCGGCCCAGGTCAGGCTGCGCGGACTGCGCAGATGCATTAAGCCCCCTTTTCACAGAGCGCGGCTCATTTTTGACGTGCACTGACATTGGAATTCATGGCTTCAACTGTGTAACCCTTAGGCTGCCAAGCGAGACTCACCGACCTTTTGCGGACAGTGTAGATCAAGATCAGACTGCACAGAACGTGCAGTCTGATCTTGGATCTACACTGTCCGATAAGGAGATATTTTTCTCTAAAAAAATAAGTTTCAAGTAGCATTATTCGGGTTTTTACCATCGGCTTGAAAATTTCATTTAATGGTACATCCTTACAGCCAGAGAGAAAAAAACACTGTTAAAATTCGATACACTGTAGAATGGTTCAGAGTAAGTCAGCTGTGTAAACATAGGAAAAAAAATCGATATATATAGAGTAAGGGATAAGTACATATATAGGGGAATCTTCGATTTAAAACCGGAAACGCCACAACAGTGATTTCTTTGAGGGCCTCCAGAAAATGAAATGAATTTTCTATCCATCATAACCTGTGCAACCTTGCAACCGTCAGGGGCAACATTTGGTATGAAGATACGAGAATGATTTTAGTTTGATAAAATAAAGATGAAATGGATTAAAAACTGGCTGAAAATGAGTATAGATGTATACAGCAAGATAGGTTAAAATACGCCTAATAAATGTGTATATACACAGTAAAAAGTTTTCCACCCCGTGTTTTTTACCGACTTTGATTTTCTGACGTGAGTAATATAAAATGGGTGTTTACTAAAATCCAGCCGCTGTATACACAAACAGGCCAATTTTTTGCCTATGAAATGAACTGAACTGAGATATCCCCTGTCCTCGTGGTAAGTAGGAAATTTTTTACTCAGATATTGCTTTCAAATTTAAGAAAAATGAGAAGCTTTTAAATTTGGTTAAAACTGAGAATTTAATGTCGAAATAAAACTTACGACAGGTTGAAAGTGACCTGCAGAGAATTGGCACACACAGTCAGTCAATATTGCGTACTTCCGCAATGGGCTTGCAGAACAGCTCGCAGTCTTCGTCTCATACCTCCCACAAGAGGTTGAAACAGATTGATCAGTAGCCGCTGCCATGAGGTCAGGGATACCTCAGTTCAATTCATTTCAGAGGCAATAGACCGGTTTGTTGGTGTATGCAGCAGACAGATTCTAATTTCCACCCCATTTACGCCAGAAAAATCAAACCTGGTAAAACCACAGGGGGTGCAAAAATATTTTTACTATGTATATAAATGCTGGTCAAGGGATTGGTAAAATGTTTTCATATACATGACGAAACGAATGCTACACTAACTGGAATTAATCATAAACATAATCTATGCGTAACAAACAATCTGAAGATTTCGTTCAATTGAGTATGTGGGCGATTTCTGCTGGGCATGTTTTCTGCATTAGATTGTTTTCAACAGTTCTGCATTTGCCTCAACCATCAACAGCCCAGGTTTAACCCTTATCCTGCTACATAAAGTAAACGAAACTTTCAAGCCGGTGGTAGAAACGGAAATTTTGCTATTTCAAATGTATTTTTTCAAGGAGAAACAGTGATGATCTCCTTATCGGATCTAAGACCAGACTGCACGTTCTGTGCAGTCAGATCTTGATCTACGCTGTCCTCAAGAGGTCAGTGAAACGCGTTAGCAGCCTAAGGGTTAACTTGCGTAATCCATTCACACATATTCTGTAATTATATTCTGAGAGGATAAAATTACCTTAAACACTTACACTGTAATTATTGTCTGGACTGATAAAATTCCCTGAAATGCGACTGAATTTAGCTAAGCCATAACTCTCTTTTACCTTTTATATTGAAGCCCCGGAATAAGCATAGATGTATAGTGTTCTTCGACATCGATTCGAATTTTATTTTCTTTTGTAACTATCGATGAAAAAGTTAGTAGATATTACTTCATGTTTTGACAATAGATGTATCCAAAAAGGAAGCTTTTGGACCCACGCCCAAGGTATTTGGCCCGATACATCTCTGTTTCTTCGTTTTTGTGGCATTTGTCGAAGACAATGCCACTATGAGTTCATACGGCATTTTGAAAGTCATGTATCGTAGTTGGTGCAAAACCGAAGGAAGTAAACCCAATTAAAGTTAAGACAAATAAGTGTTTCGATTGCACTCAGATATGAAATTGAAAATGGCGCATTAAAATAAATTGGATTAGGCCATCGATCGTTGAAATACTTCATTTTTATCGAAAAAAGCTTGATCCACTATGACCTTCTATTGGCGCAATGATACACACAATCTTTGTCTCCTGACCGCCAGATTCCGTGCTTGTTCGCCCCAAAGCAGGTTCGTTCCTGGGCGTATTCGTCCCTGGGCTTGTTCGTCCCCATTTTGCATGCTATCGAATGTGCATGACTATACAGTAGACTGACTTTTAAGCGAATATTTTGAAAATGTTTATATTGTTTATTTTTCAAATTACTAATTCCACACAATGGCTCCCTTGGCAAACGTCACACCAGTGCTTTCAACGCTTTGATTTTCTTTTTTATTCTATTTATTTATTTATTTATTTATTTATTTTTTTTTTTCTTTTCTAAATGAAGTTTTTCATTTTATTTCATGCTTTTTGGTAATTTATCTGCATATAATGGTGCAGTATGGTTTGATAATTCATGCTACGACCACTGAATTTACCGATGTGATAGCTGCCAGTGCGGGACTAAATTTTTTAAACATATTTTAGTCTAATACAAGAAACAATACAATACAATACAATACAATATCTATTATGGAACTACTTGGATTCTTGCACCATGTTTACAAATTTGGCCTCTCAAACGCATCAGATCTTATTCAGACAGTAATTAACTCGAGTAATCTAAAAAAAATTCCACCTTTTTAAAATGTTTATTAATCCTGTTAAATTCAGATTTATGAGTTTTGTTGATTTGCTGTGTCACTTTGAATGTAGTAGATAGCGGACACTAAAGACACTAACGCGGAAGGATATTCTTGGCAATCGTAAGATCTAAGATTAAAAAAATGTTAATTTGAAAATTGATTTTCGTCTTTTCTCAATAATTCATTGAACGTGATATTCTCTCACATTAAAACACTGTCAATGCTGCTATAATTCTGGTCTATACTAACGATCTGTTTACTTTGTGAACTGGTAAATACATTTCAGCCGTTCTCTAGCAAAAGGGGCTAAATGCATCTCCGTAATGCCTTATACCAAGCCGCCATTACCTAATTATAGATTCACAAAATCCATTTTGTCAAACAACCGGCTGAATTATGAGGTAGAATTATTCCTTGAAATGCAGAAAATTTAAAGATAGAAAAGTTTCGGCCCATATCAGCCTGCGCGTACTGCATCGAGACTTTTCGCAAATGCATTAAGCCCCCTTTTCACAGAGCATGGCTTATTCTTTTTTATACAGTCTTACGTGGTGGGTACGCCACGGGGAATTACCGAAAACGATTGTACTGGATTTTGATGAAAGTTCCAACAAAAAAAAAAACGGTTAGGAGCATGAAATGAATAGAATATTTTTTATTCGGTGAATGATCGAGATTTATTTCATCTCGTAAACATCATACGGTAATATTTTCACTAGTGGCGCAGCCACTCGTGAAAATACTACCGATGATGTTCACTCGATGAAATAAATTTCGATCTTTCACCTGGTAAAACAAGTGTTATATATTAAATTTGGATTAATTGTGAGACAGTAGAGGTAGAAATAATATGGCAGGATTTGTTTGCAGTCAGAATTTGCTTGCTATAGCCACTGCTCTTCACCGGAAGTGGTTGAAACATAACAAGAATGCTACGGAATTTGGATTCACAATTACAGATGCAGCCAGGTTTCCCATTGACTAAATAATAACAAAGAAACTTCACGCTGACAACTGACCACCAAAGAAATCGAAGCAAACTGTTTTTTCCCCTGTCGAGTTCTTGTTAAATGCTTTTCATCAAGATTGGCGTTGGAATATGAGTTAACACACCATCCCCGATTGCTTCCGAGTAGCAGTAGTCAAAAGTAATCCCTTTTGAAAATTTGATCTATACTGTCTGCAAAAGGTCCTTGAGTCGCGCTTAGCAGCCTAAGAGGTTAAACATTGGATGCAGTACAGTTATATTGATTGTTTTTCCCATTCACTGTTTTTTTTTTTGGTTTAGGTCTGCACCTAGTCATCATCACCGGTACTGCTATACCAGTCATACTCGTCTTGTTAACCTTTTGACATATTGTCTTATCTTAAAGATATACAGCCAGTTTAACCCCATTTAAACTTTATTTTATCAAACTATAATCATTCTTGTATCTTCATGCCAAATGTGGTCCCTGACGGTTGCAAGGTTGCGTAAATTACAACCGATAGAGAATGCATTTCATTTTTTGGAGGCCATCAAAGAAATCACTGCTTTGACGTTTCCGGTTTTAAATCAGAGATTTCCGAGATATGTATATATCCCTTGCACCATAGATATCGGTAACTTATCCATGTTTATACAGCTGACTAAATTCTGAATCATTCTGCTGTCTATCAAATCTTAACAGCGTTTTTTTTTTTTTTTAAGGATGTATCTTTAATTCTGTCTTACCCGAATTCTTAGTAATTTGATAATTTGATTTTACTAACGATTTTGAACACCTTGTTGGTTAAAAGGTTAATTGCTAGATACAAGCAACCGCTCCTTTTTTCACAAAATTTGCAAAAATTGTCAACTTCAGTGGCGTACAAAGACGTGATAGTTTGGAAATGGGCAATGTCATCGATTCAAGTATGGCACACTGTTTCTGCCAGCCGTCAAGTAGAATTTCTCACTTCACTAAGTCGGATAAATATTGATACGTGATTTTTCTCGATACTTTGTGATGACACAACCTCGGTCGTTGGCCTAGTTTTTTTTTTTTATATGAGCCATGCTCTGTGAAAAGGGGATTTGATACATTTGCAAAAAGTATCGACTCAGGTCAGCCTGCGCAGTCCGCGCAGGCTGACCTGAATCGAAACATTTTCCTATTGGTCAATTTTCTGCATGCTCAAGGGACCAGTCTACCTCTTGATGCCGTCGATGTTAGACGAAACAGATTTTATGAATCCATTTTAATATGATGACTTGCTTGGTATATTGCGTCACAGAGATGCATTTAAATCCCCTTTTGCCAGAGCTCTCATCCGGTCCTTACCACATAAACCATCAGCATTCCATTTGCTACATACTGCTCTGCTTGCTTTATAGAAAGGGTAAATCAAGACAATCATTGGAAAAACCAAAAAACAGCAGCTGTCATACAACCAATAAAAAATGATGCTGTACTGTTTTCGATAGGTAATTTCTATTTTCATCCATGTATGGGTGCCAAATGACCAAATGCGCATTTTTCAGGTTAGAGTGACTTTTTAAATAAATCGCACACCCTTAAAATTCGAGGCAAAGCATCAAAAACCGAAATATTTTATCGTAATCTGGCAACATTCTTAGATAATCAAATTATAATTTGAAAGGCGCTCTGACAAAGGGGAATTTAATGTATCTCCGTGAAGCATTGATGCATTATACCAAGCAACTCTTCACATAATTATGGATCCATAAAATCCATTTTGTCAAACAAATGACTGAATTATGAGGTAGACTATTCCTGGGAAATGTCGAAAATTTACCCATCGTAAAAAGTTTCGACCCAGGTCAGTCTATAGGTGGACTGCGCAGGCTGACCTGGGTCGATACTCTTTTGCAAATGAACCAAACCCCGTTTTCACAGAACATGAACCATTATTTGACCCACGCCCTGGCAAAAGGGGGCTTAATGCATCTCCGTGATGCATTGTACCAAGCAAGCCATTTCGTAATTATGATTCCATAATAGCCACTTTTCTTTAACAACCGGCTGTATCATGAGGCACACTGGTCCTTGGACATACAGGAAACTGACCAACAGCGAAAAGTTTCGGCCCAGGTCAGCCTGCGCGTATTGCGCAGGCTGACCTGGGTCGATACTTTTCGCAGTTGCCTTAAGCCCCATTTTCACAGAGTATGGTCCATTTATTATTTTTTTTTTTTCTATTTGCAAATCCTGTTTTTGGTTAAGAAAAAAGAAACGTTATGTGGCGCTGAAAGAATTCTGCATATGAAAAAAAAAAAATCGGGAATGAGCGCCTCTGTTTATTCATAAGCAGCCGAGCCCCGTAGCTCAGTCGGTAGCGTACAGGACTTGAGAACAGGAGGTCGCTGGTTCGATCCCCGGCTCGGCCAATTTCTTTCCGAGGACTGATGATAGTCATTGCGACAGGATTCATTCCTCTCCCACCGCTGACCATTGTTTCGACAATGGCTATGTGGGAAAGCAGCCAGTGGCTTGGAAAGAATATTGTGCGGAGTACTGGTAAAAGAAATTCCAGGAAAGCATGGATAGGTGCACTGGCCGCCGTGATATAACTGAAATAATGTTGAAAACGGCGTTAAACACCATACAATCAATCAATCATTATTCATAAGCTGATTAAGTACTTGACCTAAGGGAGAAATATTGTTTCATCTCCGTGCAGTTTGGCAAACGGCTATTTAATGATCACCGGTAATTTACCACGTTGGGTTAGAAAACAAAAAACAAGTTTTTTTTTTTCGATAAATAAAATGTTAGGTGTAGAATTATTAGCGTCTAGTGTACCATCATCATCATCATCATCATCATCGTGTGCATCATCATCACCGCCATCGTCGTCTTTATCCGCTAAAATCTCAACAAAACAGACTGCACGATCTGTGCAGTCTGATCTTGACCTACACTGTCCGCAAAAGCACACAGAGTCACGTTTTCCAGATCTAAGCTAAACTCAAATCAACAGACAGTTGTGAAGTGCACTTTCGATCGTCTCATTATAAAGTCTTATTCTTCAGCCAGGAATAGAAAATGGTCCCTAATTACCAGTCATGTAACAGCTTGTGAAGAATGATGGATTATCGGGGCACGGAGCGAGACAGACATAACTTTCACTTTATACCGCGGTCAGTCTTATAACACAAACAGTCACGTCTTAATAAATAGGTCGTATATAAAGCTAATAAATTGAAAATATCTTTAGATTTGATAGATCAATTACCCGCTGTGTAGCAACGTGTGAAGAATGGTTGATCCTCCTTCATGGATCGAGACTGACGCATTTTTGCTTTAATCCTTAAGCAGCTGATCGAGGACCTTTTGCGGACAGTGTAGACTAAGATCAGACTGGACAGAAGGTGCAGTCTGATCTTGGATCTATACTGTCCGATAATAAAGATATCTTTCCCCTCCCAAAATAGCTTTGGAATTACAAAGTTTGTTTTTTTTAATATCGGCCTCAAAGTTTAATTTCACCTAATTAGCAGGATAAGGGTTAAACCGTGGTCCGTATATACCAGTAACAATGAAGCAGCCGTTTGTTTATGCCAGTTACAGAGAAATATAGTCCCTATTAACCACAAACAGTAAAACGACCCGTTTATACCACTATCAGTGAAACCCTGGTCCGTTTTACCTCTAACAGTGAAACCACGGTTCGTGTGTTCCACTAACATTGAAACCGTAGTCGGTTTATGCCACTGTCAGTAACCATGGTCCGGTTATATCGCTAACCATGCAATAACTGTCCGTTTATACCACTAACAGTTTACACCACTTAGCGTGAAATCGCGGTTCGTGTACCACTAACAGCGAAACAGTTGTCGGTCTATATCACATACAGTGAACTTCGCAGTCACGATTATACCATTGACAGTGAAATAGCGGTCTGTGTATACCACTACCGTGAATTCTGAGGTCACGTTTTTACCTCTTTCAGTTAAACTGCGGTCCGTTTATACCACTGACAGAGAAACCACGGTCCGTTTATACCATTTACCGTGAACTCCACAGTCACGTTTACGCCACTTACAGTGAATCTGCTGTCCATTTACACCACTAAGAGTGAACTACATGGTCACGTTTATACCACTTACAGTGAAACCACGATCCGTTTATACCACTTACAGTGAAACCACGGTCCGTTTAAACCACTAATAGTAAAAACCGCGGTTTGTTTATACCACTTACTGTGAACTCCGCGGTCACGTTTACAGTGAACTCAACGGTCCGTTTTGTACCACCAACAGTGAACTATGCGGTCACGTTTTTACCAATTACAGCGAAACTGCAACATTTTCCACCACTTACCGTGAAATCGCGGTTTGTTTGTACCGCTAACAGTGAACCGCAGGCGCTTTATACCACTGACAATGAACACCGAGGTCACCTTTATACCACTCAAAGTGAAACCGTGGTCCGTCTATACCATGAAATCATGGTTCGTATGTACCGACAACAGTGAAACTGCGGTCCTTTTATGCCACTTACTGTGATCTCCGCGGTCACGTTTATACCGCTCACAGTGTCAAATGGATACGTCCGGGGGATGGGGGAAGTAGGGTTTTTTTTATGGCAAAAATCTGGTCGCTCGTATCAAAGTTCTTTGTTACAACCAATTCTTACTTTTCTCACAACGTTTCCAAAGCTGATAAGAGCAATTGTGTCATTGTAAGCCTTTGCCAGACTGTCCCTGGTTGCCAGCCTTTTTCTCTTTTTCTCACGCTGTTTCCTAAAGCCATGTTTACGAGGGTAGTTAAAACACGTAATTGTTTGGTAACGGATTCAACAACAAACAAATCACACATTACAATTGAGCCATGCTCTGGCAAAAGGGGGTTTAATGCAAACCCATGATGCATTGTTCAGGCAAGTCATCGGAGTATTATGGTTACATAAACCCACTATGTATAACAATCGACTGAATCATGAGGTAGACTGGTCCTTTGACATGCAGAAAATTGACCAATAGCAAAAAGTTTCGACCCAGGTCAGCCTGCGCAGACTGTGCAGGCTGAACCGGGTCGATACTTTTTGTAGTTGCACTGAGCCCCTCTTTTTCACAGAACATGGGTCAATTTTATGGTGTTTTGTATTCCGCTATCGTAAAGTAAACGTTAAGTACAAAAAAACATCATTATCCTAGGGGCGATTACACAGAGCATCGGGCTTATCAGTAGCACATATGCTACAGATAGTAAGCTTATGGTTTTTTTTGTGGGGGGGGGGCGCTGATTTTACAAGTCTTAAGAGTCTTTTTTATTGGAATTCACAGTTGTTGTTGTTTTTTTTAATACCATGTTTTATTGATTCATAGGTCTTTTTTCCTGCTGAATAAATAATAGGAACAGATCAAACCATCCTGTAGGGCCCACTTATTACATTTAACCCTTTACCACACAAGCCCGACTTTTAACGACCCTGAGGCAGGAGGCATTTGAAAATATTGTTGGAAAAAAAGAAAATGCCAGTTACCAGCATTTTCTGTTTTTCACAATGCTTTCTACCCTATCAAGGGCAAATTTTGTCATTTGGGCTGCCTTTACTTTGCCATTTATAAATGTTTTTAATTTGGACCCGTCTAATGTTTTGCTGTCGGTAAAGAGTTAAATAATATCGAACAGTGCAGATCCAGGATCAGAAAGAGGTCTGTGCAGTCTGATCTTTATCTATATTGTACGCTTCAGCGCATTTGGTCATGCTTTGTAGCCTATGGGTTAAAGGGCATCAGATGTATTTTAAAAATGCATAAAGGTATGTTAATGATTGACTGCCATGAATCAAAATTTCTTGCGAAACACTGATAAACACAAATAACAGTATTTTTGTGGCATTTGTCGAAGACAATGCTACTATGAGTTCAATACGGCATTTTGAAAATCATGTATCGTAGTTTGTGCAAAACCAAAGGAAGTAAACCCAATTAAAATCATTTTTTCTAAGACAAATAAATGTTTCGATTGCACTCAGATATAAAATTTAAAATGGCGTATTAGAATAAATTGGATTAGGCCACTGATTGTGGAAAAAACTTCTCTTTTTATTGAAAATAGCTTTGACCACAATGGCCTTCTGTTGGCGCAATAGTACATATAATCTTTGTCTCCGTTCTTGTTCGTCCCAGAACCAGTTAGTCACTGGGCGTTTTCGCCCCGGGCTTGTTCGTCTCACATGATTGCACGCTACTCTATTGGATTCTGCGTGACTTTAAGTAGGTTGTCTTTCAAGTGAATATTTAGAAGGCAGAGGCTATTTACAGTTAACTGTGAATAGCCAAAAAACGTAGAATTGGCTATTAACAGTTAACTGTAAATAGCCAAAAACCGTTAAAATGGCTGTTGACAGTTAACTGTCAATAGCCAATTCTACGTGTTTTTGCCTATTTACAGTTAACTGTAAATAACTGAATTTACGTCTTTTGGCTGTTTACAGTTAAAATGGGTTTTAATGTTGTAATATGCAACATGAGTTACAATTTCAACCATGTCGGATCTACAAAGCGAAATTAATTTTTTCCCGGCTTAAAATGAGCATCGAGGTCTGATTCTCTGTATTGTGTTACTTTCAACACACAGAGTCATGTTTGAAAAAATCGAGCAATATATTTCCTAACTAAGATGAATACAGTTTAAAAAGCTCACTATGAATGTTCATATTACGCAGCAAACTTTGCCTTGGCTTTGGTGTTGCAAATTGTTGGCTTTGTCTGCCTTTACATGCGTAAAAAAATCAACACTTATCCATGATGATTATTCTTATGGCAGATTTTTTCTCCTTTTTCAAGTTAGTGTGCTGGATTTTTTTCTCAAATGAAGTAATCATTTAAGACTATTACAGCTGTTGCTGATAGCACCCTATTAAAGTTTAGGCTTTCAAAGCTCTTTGTTTGTTACTTTGTATTGTAACGATGAATTGCCATGAAGTTCAAATTTAGTTTATAAATGTTCTGTTCATTTTTGTTCTTTTCTGTCCTATCAAATAACTGATGCATCATTTCAGCAAACGTTTAAGTATGAACAAAACACAGTTTGGCTAAAAGTTTCATGTTCAACTGTGTAAGTAAAATAGGACTGGTCAATTGTCATAGAAACAGACAATAGTGGTGAATTGCTGAAAATTAAGATTTCTTTAAGAGATAGACTGGGTGATTCAGTACTTCAGATATTTTTTTAAACTTTGATTTAATTACTACTGTAATTGATGAGACAACAAAACAGGTTGAGTCATACAAACTTTGATGAATACTGTTATCTAGTGAAGTTTTCAACTGAGAAATACGCTATGACCGGTTCATTAATATTTTTGCCAGTCAGGACACGCCCAAAACATTGCATAATCTGCCTCGTAGTAACTAACAGACAGGTTCTAGCAGATCTTAGAAATTACAGAAAAGAGACATGTGCACACTTTGACCCAAAATGTGCTCAGTATAAAAATAGGAATCAGAGCGCAAATTTCCATTTAAAGGCTACGGATATCTCAAATTTCAAGTTCTATTACCTATTCAATAAAGGAAAATTGCCAAAGATGCATTAATTTTCATTTTGTACCACTGAAATAAGAAACTGTAACATAAAATTGTCACATTTCAACTCATGAACGGTTTAGGTTTATTCCGATTCAAACTTGCGACCCGGATACATGTATGTGAGACAGCAAAATTATCTATACATAATGTAATGTCGTATGTTAACTTAAGCCAAATTATACAGTTTTAACTGTCAAAAGCCAAAAACCGTAGAATTGGCTATTTTCAGTTAACTGTAAATAGCTAAAAAAAAAAAAAAAAAACGTAGAAATGGCTATTTACTACTGTAAATAGCCAATTCTACGTTTTTTGGCTATTGACAGTTAACTGTAAATATACATTTTAACTTTTTTTTGGCTTTTTACAGTTAACTGTAAATATACATTTTAACTTTTTTTGGCTATTTACAGTTAACTGTAAATAGCCACTCCGTATTTAGAAACTATTTCTACTGTTTGTTTTTCAAATTACTAATTCCACACAATGGCTCCCTTGACAAATGCCACACCAGTGCTTTCAACGCTTTGGTTTCATTTGCAAGGGTAAACGAACTACACGGTTACATTCAGTAAAAGAGTGCAATTTTGACGATGATCATTTGCAATAGGGAACTTCTCTTTTTTTTTTTTTTTTTTTATAAAATCATATAAAATTATGACGTCACTGAACTGACTTCAATGCCACCCCACGTCATGGACTCGTGTTTTTGATCTTCCCCCAAGCCTTTGCGAATTTCTGGCACGAAACCTATAAATACCTTTAGAAGCTAAGCAACACCTTTTGGAAATAACCATTCAGCAGAATTGTTTTCCTTACTCTACTCTATCTTACTTATTGACGGATTGCAAACTATTGCCTTACTAAGTCTAGGGATAGTACATGTTTGAAGATCGGTATGATTTTTATTTTTTAAAAAAAAAGCCATGCTCTGTGAAAAGGGGGCAAAATGCATCTCCGTGATGCATGATACCAAGCAAGCCATACCATAATTATGCATTCATTTTAGCCACTTTTTTTAAATAACCAACTGAATCGTGAGGTAGACTAGTCCTTTGACACGTAGAAAATTGACCCATAGCGAAAGGTTTCGGTCCAGGTCAGCCTGCGCGGACTTCGCAGGCTGACCTGGGTCGATACCTTTCGCAGATGCATTAAGCTCCCCTTTCACAGAGCATGACTCAAATCTAAATAGCCCGCCTTCAGGATCCCCAAAACCTCTTGTTATAATGGTCAGGTACTCTCTACCTTTATATCTGGTACTAACTTTTTCTATAGCTAATGGTCTTTCAATAAGAACATTTCTAATACTACTGTGATGTGTCTAGTGCCTTAATTCTTTTGATTAAATAGAGGATATTTTTTTTTTTTTTTTTCGGCGAAAGATCGAAATTTATTTCATCGAGTGAACATCATCGGTAATATTTTGAAAATATTACCGACGATGTTCACGAGATGAAATAAATTTCGATTGTTCACCGAAAAAAAAAATGTTCTATTTATTTCAGGCTTCTAATCCCCTTTTTGCTGGAACTTTCATAAAAGTCCAGTACAGTTGTTTTCGATAATTCCCCGTGGTGTACCCCCTCACATAAGAACGTATTACAATATTACGTAAAGCGCGAGAAAAATAACGTAAATTACGTCATGTTTCCCTCCATTTGAATGCCACGCGCTGATTACCTAGGTAACTAGTGCGCGGGAACTACTGTTTTCGCTTTCAATTGAAGAGTTAGAAAATACTAAATCGGTATTTTCACTGGTCGTAACCATGAAATATCAAACCATAATCCACCATTATTTCTTCATAAACTACCGAAAAGCGTGAAATAATCCTTTTTACTTTTGGCAAATATCACATTTCACATCAGAATAATCATTTAATTGAGAAGTATTTGTTACTTCAAGAACCTTTTTATTTTTGGTTTGAATTTAAAGTCTATTTTCTGTAATTTTATCAAGAGTTATCCCCTTAGAAGAACTGTATCTTTGTATTTTGCCCTGCAACTTTATTTTTTTTTTATCATTTTTTTCACTTCGCATACATTACATTATCACCTGAACGAAAATGAAAAAAAAAATCTGTCCATAGAAAAAAAAACTGTGGTATATGTCCTTAAAACTGACGTGAATGAGTCGCGGATGACTAGCCGGCTGGCCAGTCAGCCAGATGTCTAATATTTTGTTAGTTTTCAAGAAAAAAAAAAAATCATTATGGGGTAAGTGGAAGATAGGTAAAATATCGAGCGATAAAAACAAAGACGGTTAATGAATACAAACAGACACGCTGTACATTACATCTATCTAGTATTATACTGGTTCAACCCTGTACCAAAAAATCCCTAGTTTAACGACCCTCATATAGGGGTGCTTTTGAAAACATTGTAGGAAAAGCAGAAACACCCGTAACCAGCATTTTATTATCTTCCTTTAATGCATTTTTACTCATTCTAAACTGAATTCCATCATTTAAGTCACGTTTAATTTGTTTTCTGCAGATGCTTTCAGTTGGATAAGTCACTCCACAATTTTGTCGTCCTGCGAAATGTTAAAGCGTTTATAGGAACCGTGCTCTGGCACAAGGGGGCCTTAATACACCTCCGTGATCCATGATAACCAATCAAACTATCACATAATTATGGATCCATAATAGCCACTTTTTTTTAACAACCGACTTAATCATGAGGTACACTGGTCTTTTGACATGCAGAAAATTGACCAATAGCAAAAAGTTTCGGCCCAGGTCAGCCTGCGCAGTCTGCGCAGGCTGACCTGGGTCGATACTGTTTGCAGATGCATTAAGCCCCCTTTTTCACAGAGCATGGCTCATATCTTTGGATTCGGGTAATGGTGCGAATATACTCTTACACTACACTCATAAGCTCTCAATGGAAATCAGTCTGCATATCTATAGAGTCTGATCTCGATCGACACACATTTCCACATAAAAACCAAATGGTAACTCACGGAATTAATAAATTAACTTTGTTTCAATTTTGTTTCAACTATGATGCGTAGAGTAAACGGCTTTTTTTTGTGAGCATACAGCGAGACACAGGGACAAAATTCCTTCCACCGGCCTCAGTGTTTTCTTTCCATCTACAGATTTTCAAATTCCATTGCCTATGAGATCTGTTAACCCTTATACTGGTAAATAAGTTAAATAAAACTTTCAAGCCGATAATAAAAACCCGAAAAATGTTATTTCAAACTTATTTTTTCGGAGAATAATATCTCCTTATCGGACAGTGTAGATCCAAGATCCGCCTGCACATTCTGTGCAGTCTGATCTTGATCTACGCGGTCCGCAAACGGTCTGTGAGTCCCGCGTGGCAGCTAAAGGGTTAAGTAGGGTTATTTTCTTGCTGAAAGCATCATTCTTTAACTTTTTACCTCCTGATTTTCTTCTGTTAAATGAAACTTTCAAGCCTATTATAAAAACCCAAAATGTTGCGTTTTCAAAATTATGATTAGGAGAAAAATATCGCCTTATCGGACAGTGTAGATCCAAGATCAGACTGCACGTTTTGTGCAGTCTGATTTTGATCTACGCTGTCCGCAAAAGGTTCTAGCGTCGGGCTTAGCAGCCTAAGAATTAAGACATACCTATTTCATTGGTAATCACCAAAAAACAGCCTTGCAAAAGCAATTCTAATGAATGCCAATAAAATTGGCTTTATTAAAGACCCAATAGCAGCAAAAAAGTGCAGGTGTTAAAATGCATTTAACTTTAAATCAAACCATTTAAAGGTATGAAAAATACTATGAAGATAACAATATGTTATTGCGTGGTCCCTCCAAGTGTTAGTCATCGGCAGAAAAAGGAATTTTCAAATCAGGCAAAAAGTAAACAAAAGATAGAGTGATTTGGCAACTTTTATCCTAGTTATGAAACTGATTTCTCTGCCAGCGACTTTACACTTGGACCGACTGTACAATAATAAATTGACATCTTCACATAATTAATTTCCATACTTTTAAATGCATTTTAACACCCACTTTGTTTACTTTTGGCAGCTATTGTAACTTTAAAGAACGCACCCTAAACCTATTACCTGAAATTCTCAAACTCGCTGTAGTGCCAAAACATCCTATCTATACGACTCTGTAACAGGTTGTTTCTGTGTAAGAAAAAGATGTTCAGGTTGGAAAAGTATTAGCCCTTAGGCTGCTAAGCGCGACCCACTGACCTTTTGCGGACAGTGTAGATCAAGATCAGACTGCACAGAACGTGCAGTCTGATCTTGGATCTACACTGTCCGATAAAGAGATAATTGTTCCTCAAAGATACTTTTGATATAGCAACATTTGACTTTTTACTATCGGCTTGAAAGTTTAATTTAATTCATTTAGCCGGACAAGGGTTAAGCCTTTACCAAACGGCAAAATTTTAGACCAGTCCAAATTGAAAGCATTTGTAGACAACAAAATTAATGTGACTCAGAAATTGAAACTTGTTGTGGGAAGAGTAGAACACATTGTGGGACAAGTAGAAAATGCTGGTTACCAGCATTTTCTCCTTTTCCCACAATGTTTTCAAAAGGCTTCTTTCTCACGGTCTTTAAAAGTCGGGATTGTTGTAAAGGGTTAAGACTCCACCATAAAGTCAAAGATAAAAGAACTTTGGGTCAATAGCCGATTTGGTATTTTATTTCTGTTCTTTAGCTATCGTTAACATAGGTTACGGTGAATTTAAATTGGCACTGATCGTAGAACGGGGAATAGATGAATCACCAAAATGTGGAGAAATAGAAAGAGAGGGGAAGAGAGAGCTTACGGAAGGGTGAACGGAAGGGCGGGGACGGACGGATGGTCAGACGGACGGACAGACTAACATGGGGGGGGATAAAAAGAGAATTAAATTGGCACTGATTTTAGAACGAGACAGAGATCTATTTATCAGCGAGAAAAAGAGAGAGAGACGGAGAATGGACGGACAGAGAGACACATACAGACGGACGGACGGACAGACGAACGGACGGAAGGACAGACAGGCAGACAGACAGACAGACATACAGACCGACGGACGGACGGACAGACAGACAGAGACAAAGAGAGTGAGAGAGAGCAAGACCAAGAGACAGACAGACAGGCAGACAGACAGACAGACAGACAGACAGACAGACAGACATTGTTGATATAAAGGTAGAATTCAATTGGCACAACGAGAAAAAGATGTATCAACGAGAGAGAGAGAGAGAGGGAGAGAGCATGCAATACAAGAGGGTGTGCAAAAAATAGTGGGAGAGGGAAGAGAGAAAGAAGGACGGACAGATAAATATACACATACAAAAGCACACAGAGTACGACGGCCCCGAATGGAACGGGGAATATACTTCGGTAGATCTTTGACTGAGTTAAACAGTAAAGCACATGATATTTATTGTTTTTCTTATAATTCGGAATGACATTAGGAACGCTTCAGCGATTGCATATAACTAATGGCAATTAACCCTTAAGCTTCTAAGCGCGAATCACTGACCTTTTGCGGACAGTGTAGATCAAGATCAGACTGCACAGAACGTGCAGTCTGATCTTGGATCTACACTGTCCGTTAAGGACATGTTTGTCTCCAAAAAGTACATTTGAAATAACGTTATTCGGATTTGTACTATCGGCTTGAAAGGTTTTTTTTGTTTTTCAATTTTCTTATCAGGATAAGGGTTATCTTGGAGTGTACGCACTAACTTACTCTTTGCCTGCGTAGGAACAAAAAAAAAAAAATACCTTTGAGACTTTTGCGGACAGTGTAGATCCAAGATCAGACTGCATAGAACGTGCAGTCTGATCTTGGATCTACACTGCCCGATATTTTGTTAGATTATAGTATGCAATATACGGGTATTTTTTTCATGACTTGAAATGTTTGTTTCTTTCATCTCGTAATACAGGGTTAACTTATAGAGTAACGACCGAACGAAACGGAAATTTTGATTCTGAGAAAATAAGAAATCCCAAACATATAATTTCGAGACAGTTTATTGCCAAAACATGGTCACCAAACAAACAGAAAATCAAAATGAAATTTCAAATTATATTCAGTCTGATCTTGATATGCACTGACCAACAAAAAAACCTAATTATTTTTGTATAAGACAGTCTAAGGAGCAAGGCTATCTTCTTTTCTTGTTTCTGATATCATTTGTGTGTGTATGTTTTGCGAGTCAGGAACATAATAACTGCATTACGAACAAAGATGTTGGACGTTACGTAAAGTAAAATAGTCCAAGACAAGTCTTTAATTAACCCTAAAGCTCCCAAGCGCGACTCGCTGACCTTTTGCGGACAGTGTAGATCAAGATCAGACTGCACAGAACGTGCAGTCTGATCTTGGATCTACACTGTCCGATATTTTTTCTTCAAAGTTAAGTTTGAAAGAACATTGTACTCTGGTTTTTTTAACTATCGGCTTGAAAGTTTCGTTTGACTTTTTTAGTAGGATAACAGTTAAACCTTACTGGCTTTGCGAGGATCTGTGTTATCGTGAACAAAGGGAATAATCAGGTCTGTATCTATCTTTTTGTTTAATATTGCATTGTATTATGTTAATACATGTATTTCTACAGTTGGTCAGTGCTTCTTTATATTATTTGCCTGTCTATCTGTTTCTTTCCCAACGTCTGGCTGTCTTTCTTTCTGTCTGTCCGTTCGTTCTTCCGTTGGCCCATTTGTCTCTTACACATTTCTCTCTGTCTCTCTTCGTCTCTCTCTGTCTCTCCTCAGTGCAGGTTAGAAATCGGTTGTTAATTTCGTTCTTTAGTCCAGTAATTGCATTACGGGGATAATTTAGGAAAGACTCATGTTGATTAACTTTTACCATACGTCATTTTAGACTCATTCTTATTGAAAGGTGTTGCAGACAGACAACTGAAGAAATTGATTGAACCATGGCTCAGATAAGAGAAACTGTCCTTGAAAGAATATAAAACATTGTAGCATCCATTATCTTCACTTTTCATTATGTTTTTAAAAGCCCCACCCACTCGGGGTTGTTAACAATTAGGATTGTTTGATAAAGGTTAAATAAGCTGCTCGTTTTGGGACTTCTTTTTGCCAATTTTGCCAACCATTTTCTTGATGGTTGTCTCCCACTTTTTCCTGAAAGGCGTAAAAAAGCACGATATCAATCAGTGAATAATTAATAATTCTGTTCGTTTTGGGTCATTTTCCATGTTTGCTAACCACTTGCTTGATGTCCTTTGAATGCACATTATTTATATGAATATTTATGAGCAGGGCTCTGACAAACGGGGCTTTAGAACATCGTTATAAGGCGCTATACAAGGCAAGTTATCTTATCACTATGTATCCATGAAACCCACTTTGTCTTACAACCGACTGAATCATGATGTAAGCTGATCACTTTCACTCTCAGAAAATGGACCTATAGCAAGAGGTTTCGATTCAGGTCAGCCTGCTGCGGATTGAGCAGGCTGACCTTGGTCGATACTGTTTGAAGATACATTTATCCCCCTTTCTCATAGCGCGTGGATCATATATACTAGGACGAAAAAGAAACGCCGGGTAACCTATTAAGATAGTTTTAAAGGATATAATGTAATTTTATATTATTAATGTCATCGTTAAAAGGGGGTTATTTTTCGCTTAAACAGCATAGAAAATCGATTTAAACTTCACCAACTGGTTCCATACAGATGAAATTTTATACAAAAAATGAATATAATAATGTAATATTACATTATATCCTTTAAAACTTTTTCGTCCTAGTATATAATTTATTCTATGGTTGGGAGAGAGGATTCATTACGCCTCTCTTAGTACAAGTTTCAGAAAAATCCTGATTGTAGTTACGGGGTAAGAATCTATACACATGTATTTATTTCAAATTTCGCCAGAAGTATTCTTCTTGTAGGTATTTAGCTAAACTGGACTCAATCCAAAAGTAATTAGGTATAAACAGTAAACAACTTATACAGAACAAACATGTAAGGACAACTGGCACGTACACCAGATGCCTAACCCTAACCCTAACCCGAGTTAACCATTGACTGAACTTAAAATTCAAACTCTACAAGACATTGAATTTTGTTTGTTGCCATATGGACTGCGCAGGCTAATCCGCGACGACACTTTACGCAAATGTTCGAAGGTCTCATTTCGCACGTTCCGGACCATTTTATATCAGTCATGTTCTGTGAAATGGGAGCTTAATGCATCTGCAAAAAGTTTCGACCCAGGTCAGCCTGCGCAGTGCGCGCAGGCTGACCTGGGCCGAAACTTTTTGCTTTTGGTTGATTTTTCTGCATGTCAAAGGACCAGTGTACCTCATGATTCAGTCGGTTGTTAGACAAAATGGATTTTATGGATCCATAATTATAGGTTGACTTGCTTGGTATAATGCATCACGGGAGATGCATTTAGGATCCTTTTGACAGAGCGTGGCTCATACGTTTTTAGATGTTTTAAACGTTTTAGTTTTCTTGAAATCTGTTGAAACGTCAATGAAAAGAATGATTTTAGCGGAGCTCTAGGGAAAGGGTAAAGCAAAACGAATGAATCATGAGGCAGAATGATCCCTTGACATTTGAAAAAAAAAATAACGAAAAGTTTCGACCCATGTCAGCCTGTGTGAGTTGGCATGCTGACATGGGTCGATACTTTTTGCAGATGCATTAAAGCCCCTTTTCAGAGAGCATGGCTTAATTATTTGATCAATGAAAATCACAGCGTTGTGCATTTTGACCTACAAAGGCACCCAAACATAATAGATAATATTTAAGTCTGATAAACATAGCTTTAAAGGATCTACTGTATAACTCTAACTCGATAAACCTTTCATTAACAGTTTATATTATTGTTTGTTTTCGGGAATACATGTTTAAAACCACGAACGTGACGAGATAATATAAATTGGTTGGTTGGTTATTTCCGTTTATTTATCGTCGCTACCGGTTGCCCATCTGAGCGACGCCCCCAGAAGACGGTTAGTTGTTACGGGGGATAGTGCAAGGATACAGGTCGAAACTACTGAGAGCTTCGCCTGGTTCTTTAACGTGCTCGGCGTATAGCACCGTCACACGGGACCTCGGTTTAATGTCTCATCCGAAAGACTATTAGTAATTTTTAGTTGGCCAGCCGGGGATACGAACCCACAATCTGTAGGACATTGTGTTCACGAGTCCTACGCTCTACCTACTGAGCTATATCGGCCGGTATAATATAAATGTTATCGAGTATGGTTTATAAATTATCTCGTCACGCTATGTGATTTTAAACCTGTTATCCCTAACATAAACAATAATATAAACTGATAAACTGAACGGTTTATCGCGTGAGAGCTATACCACACAAAGTATTTTTGTTAGTGAAAAAAGTCGCATCATTTAATCCTTTACTTCCTTTACAAGCAGTTGACTTTCAAAAGGTCCTTGTAAACTATGAATGATCAATATCAACTAAGTTTTAACACCTGGGTCCGTATTCACCAACCATTCTTTAGGACGTTCTCTTTCTAAATTTGCAAGTAACACAAGTTCTGATTGGCTGAACCATTGGGTTTGGCAAATCAGAAGTCGTGTTACTTGCAAATTTAGAAAATCTTAAAGAGTAAGACTAGGAACATTCTTAAGAATGGTAGGTAAATATGGACCCTGAATGTTAAACGATTTAGTTCAAAGGACATTTATCAGATTTTGAATCGCACCGGTATGTATGCGTATGTGTTTGTTTTCTAGAAAATCTTTAACCCTTTCAGCGCCATAGGCGAAAACAGGAACTTTTGCGGATGGCATAGATCAAGATCAGACTGCACAGAACGTGCAGTCTGATCTTTGATCTATACCATCCGCTTGTTTAGTCAAGCCTATACGATAAAAATCCTTCTGGGTTTAAGTGGATTGTATTTTCAGCTGTCAAAAGAAGTCGAGTTTATTTATTTGGCGCCGAAAGAGTTAAAGAGTGGTAATTTTGATTCTCGTGAAAATATGGTTGTAACATTAGTAGTATAGGAGGGTAGACCTCGGACAAAACGCGTTTTGTCCGAGGTCTACCCTCCCTGAGTGCCATTCTGTCCGAGGTCTACCCTCCCTGAGTGCCATTTTTGTCCGAGGTCTACCCTCCCGAGCAGAAAAAATGCCGCATCACTGCAATTTTGGCGTGATTCGGTTTCCGCGACATATGAATACAATAATAAATAGTCCGTTACTAGTCTCGGGAGGGTAGACCTCGGACAAAAGTAGTTCCGGCAGTTGGTTCAGGTAGAAATCCTCGTTGGACTTAGTCTTTTTTTGGAGGGTTGATCTTTCTCTCTCTCTATTACCGTCGGACTTAGTCTTTTTTCCACAATTGGATTAAAAAGTAGTTCCGGCTGATGTAAACAAGTAGTTCCGACTGATGTAAACAAACGTAAACAAACGTTTTGATTGGTCGAGACGTTTTCCCGCCAAAATTCGATGGGTTATTTCCCCTTTTCAGCTTGGATCAACCCAAAGACCCTTGTTGGACTTAGTCTTTTTCACAATTGTATTAAAAAGTAGTTCCGCCTAATGTAAACAAACAGGTTGGTTCAGGCGGAGCCTATTGTTGGACTTAGTCTTTTTTCCACGATATGGATTATATTCTCTACTTACGCTGGGCCAGGCAGAGAGCATCGTTGGACTTAGTCTTTTTTTCCGTCTATGTTCGGCTGAGAGCTGTTGTTTCTCTATCACCGTGTTGGACTTAGGCTTTTTCTCTGTCATCGTTGGACTTAGTCTTTTTTCTCCGTCTTTGTTCGTCTTATCCTTTCTCTATCAACGTTTGACTTAGTCTTTTTTCACCACAATATGGGTTATTTTCCCTCCTCAGCTTGGTTCAGCCAGAGATCATCGTTGGGCTTAGGCTTTTTCCGTCTTTGCTCGTCTATCTTTCTCTACAACCGTTGGACTTAGTCTTTTCTTTGGCTCCTAGCAATATGATCTTTAGACATTACCTAACTATATGATCTGAGTGTGGGTTTTTTCCGACATTTCCCGGAAATCACTTCGTCTAGACTTACCCAACCTTAGGTTTTATTCGTCCCTAGTTTCATTCGTCCCTAGTTTTTTAATCTGCAAATCTTTTTAAAAATTGTAAAAATTTTTATCCGAAAATTTTTATCCGAAATTTTTAAGCGTAAAAATTTTTTCTATCGCTAAAATTTTCTCTGTAAGATTTTTTGAAAATTTTTTTCTCTGCAAGATTTTTTATTTGAAAAATTTTTCTATCGATAAAAAGTTTTTCTCTCTGCAAAAAAAGTACAACAACACATCTACAAAATTGACAATTGTTAAAGATAGATTTTTAAGGTTTTGGTTAGTCCTGAAAAGGACTGTTTTTGGAGATTAGACTGTCTTTTTCCTCGTCTAATGACAGCAACCAAAATTTGCATGACAGATGGGACAACTTCCAGTTCTTCTTGTGATTGTCATTGTACCATCCTTCGTGGTGATCTTTCTCCCGAGTTCAACGTCAACTAATATGAGCTCTGGAGTTGTTGTCTGCATAAACAGCTCAAGTAATTTTTCTCCGAGCTCTCTGTATGGCTGTGTTATCTGCTCTAGATGTCTTTGAACTGCTATGAGTTGTCTTCTTAATACCAACAGATCTTCACCAGCATTTAAATAGTCTTGGAGAGCATCAATTATTTGATGGTTTATCTGTTCCATATTTTGAATTCTTTTTTTCGCTTTGGTTACTTTATGATTTATTCGTCTTACTCGAGAGAACGAGAGTCGAATGACTATAGAAGAAGTTCACTGATTTTATAGCTTGGCAGAGGGATTGACCTACTTTGACTTGGAATTAACGTTAACCAATCGTTAGTTTCGTTACATTTTTTGGAACTGATACTCTTAGACATTGTAGATAGATCATATAGTACATTATGTTCTATCTACATGCTCTCGCCCACGTTCGCGCTTTTAATTCTAACGTGAAGTAGGTCAATCCCTCTGTCAAGCTATAAAAGAGCCAGCATTTTTATTCTTGTATTAACTCATTTCACGATGAAGTTATCAAAATTCTGCTGTGGGCTGTTTGCCAGCAAGAAGAATAAGAAAGAAATGAAAGAAATGAAAGAAAAATGGGAGCAAGAGGCCATGGAAAAGAAAGAAGACGAGGCAGAAGAAAGGAAGAGCCTAAAGCATAAAGCTCTTCGGGAGTTCTTCGCAAGACGAGGGTATGAGTTTTATACTCGTACCCCAATCGTCAAGATGGGTAATATTTACCCGGACTTATCAGAACTGATACCGCCAACAGAGCATCGCGGTTGGCAGAATAAATTAATGAGAATGTATCCTTCATTGAAATGGTGAAGAATACGTTCTCTTTAATTTTAAAAACAGTCCTTTTCAGGGCTACCCAATACCAAGAAAGTTTTACTTTCTTCAAATTGTCAAAAACAAAAAAGTCAAGTCCTATATGTTTTTTATATCTTTTATTTAAAACTTTTTTTATTTAAAACTTTTGTACAATAATCATTACAATGAAATTTTTATTTAAAACAATAAACTGGTAAAATATATACAATGAAACATTGAACTGTAGAAATATTTGAATCTTTTTTTGAAAACAGTTCTTTGAAACAGTTCTTTGAAAATGTTTGCACATTTTTACAGACACGTTTTTCTTTTTTTCTTCGGAATGTCAGGCTCACATTCACTCTTGCGTTTCCTCTTACTGTTTCCATTATTGTGTTCGTCATTGTTATTTTTCAACACAATATCTGGACAGATTTTTGCGCCATGTTTTTTTGTTTTGCAGAAGAAACAGTTCTTCTTTTTCTTTTCTCTTTTCTCGTTGATTTTCTTTTCTTCAGATCCTGAAGATTTCTGAGATATCTGTTCGTTGTTTTGCTCCTCTCCAGACAGCGAAGAGGGTTCATTGTTTTGATCGAGTATAAGAGTATCCTCTGAAGAAAGTTTATTTTTTTGCGAACTTTGTTGCGGCTTATCATGTATTTCTACTTGAATTCTACAGATTTCTGTGTCGTTGATTTCTGTGTTATCATGCTCCATATTTTCGATCTCCTGCTCGATCTGATTTCCTATCAATGAAGTTGTAGTCTGTGACGATTTTGTCTTCCATTTATTCTCGTCTACTTTATAGGATAATAGAGCCCCAACGTATTTCATATGTTGGAATTCTCTCCCGGTTTCCATTGTTGGCGAAATTTTAACATCGTGACTGTAGGGGTCCACGAAGACAGAGACGAATCTCCACATCATTTTTTCTTTTTCTGGACATTGTCTAGCCCAATGTCCTGATCTGTTGCATGTAAAACAGATATTCGTTGTCATATCACTCACTCCATGGCGCCTGTCGAATGTTGCTTGATCCAGGACTCTGGTGATACGATAGGTATCTTTTTCTGCAAAATGTTGGTGGGATAGAAATGATCCCACGTAGTTCCCAGTATGGTAGACTTGATATCTTGACGGTATATTGGTGATCTCATAGTCGTGAGTGTATGGGTTAACATACAGGTACATTCTCTTTGGTGTTGTACTTTGTAGCTTGAACCCACTCATTTTTCTACCAGTTGTCCTGTTTGAAATCTTTCCGAAGAATGATGAAGATTTCAATCGTAACGTCTCTTTTTATACACTCTTGGTCTGAAAAAAGATATAAAAAAGCTACGATTTTTTGAGTTCTGGGACATTACTTGACTCGCAATCGGTCATAAAACCATGTCTAAAAGGTTAGTACCGTATTCAGACAGTACAAGTGACGATGAGACAATTCAGCCGATGTCAAAGAAGAGAAAAAAATTACTACCGGCAAAGAAAAGAAAAAGAATCCTAGTCTATCCAGATAGTAGCAGCAATGGTGAAAGCGATGATGAGAAATTTCCACCCAAAAAGAGAAAAAGTTTACCATTGAAAAAAGAAAACGACGGTGAAGTCAAAAAATCTTTGAAAGAAGAAAACGATGAGAAATTTCCACCGTCAACCAAAAAGAGAAAAAATTTGAAAGAAGATAAAAAATCTTTGAAAGAAGAAAGTCATGCTGGGGTATTTTTACCCAAGAAAGAAGAAAGTGGAGACAAAAAATCTTTGGATATGAAAAGTCTATACGCCTTAAAAGAAGTGGGAAAAAAGAAGTCAAGAAAATTCAATACAGATTCCCGTGTGCTGGAGGCGTGCTTTAAGAAATTCGATGAGTTACAACCCCAGCAACTGACTGCCTTATTCGACGATGTTATCCAACAAATCGTTCAAAAGTTAAAGGCTGAATCGAGGGATATGATCAGAATTACCATCAATCACCGTTCATTGGATATGGGGATTCATATACCCTTTCTATATGTGGAGGAGTTGGAGAGTCATACTATATTGGACGAGATTGAAAAAGTTCTACAGTCGAATGAGGAATTCATCTTGAACGATGGTCACATGACATTCGATATCACACATACGGTACCCCCAAGTGGATGTGGTAAAAGAGTTAGGGGTACAGAAATATTGGATTCAAAAGTTTTCGCAAAGAAGAAACAATCGATTATTGAAATTAATAATGAAGATCATCTATGTTTTGCAAGAGCTGTTGTTGTGGGAATTTATCACCATGAACGTGAAAACACCCAAGAATGGAATCGAAGATGGGATATCATCAAAAGATCAAACAGACCACTTCAAAAGATTGAAGCCGAGAAATTGATGAATGAAGCTGGAGTTTCGTCAACACAAGCTGTAGGGCCTGAAGAATACAAAAAAATTCAAGATTTCTTGTATGAAAAAGACTATGTTATTAAAGTCCATCAACAGCAATCGAGAATGGAGAAAGTGTTTGAACATCCAAAAGTGAAAGATAATAGTAAAATCATACATTTATACTTTCATCAAAAACACTATGACTACATCAAATCCATTACATCATTTCTTGATTGTGGTTATTATTGTGAGTTCTGTGATATACGTTACAGGAATCGGGAAGACCATGTTTGCTCAAAGATCTGTAGAGGTTGCTTTCGTACTGGAAAATGTCCATCGAAATCAAAAGAGTATGTCTGCTCCAAGTGTCATAGATGTTTTTTCAGTGCAGAATGCTTGGAAAAACACAAAACACTTCAAGGCAAAGAGAAGAAGACCATTTGTGAATTAGTGAAACTCTGTTCAAAATGTGGAGGTCAGTTTTTTGTCAGAAAGAAAAATCATGTCTGTAAGGGAAAGAAAAAGTGCCATCTCTGCAAGAAAATAGTTGACTTCTCTCATCGGTGTTTTATTCAGCCTTACCAGAGTAAGATGAAGCATGACAGTGACGATGAGACGAGTTCTTCTGTAGTCAAAAAACCTTTGTTCATTTTCTTTGATTTTGAATGTCAGCAAGATACAGGGATACATATCCCGAATTACTGTATTGCACACCGAGCCTGTGCTGAATGTATCGATAAACCACTTGATTTTCATTGTTCCACATGTAGTGAATTCGAAGAAGGAAGAGAAGTTATTTTTCAAGGAAAAGAAACTTTGAGTCAATTCTGTAGCTGGCTCTTTACAAAGCATCATAAAGGAATCATAGCTATTGCCCATAATCTCAAAGGTTATGATGGTCAATTTATTCTCAATCATATTATCAATGTTGGGATGAAAGAACCAGAACTGACTATGAATGGTAATAATATTTTGAAGTTAGAATTGAATGGTGTGTGTTTGATTGACTCCTTCAGTTTTATGAACTTTGGTCTGGCAAAATTTCCGACTACATTTGGACTTCAAGAAATGAAAAAAGGCTACTTTCCTCACTGGGCAAATACAGACGAATTCTGGGATTACGTTGGGCCATACTTGGATATGTCTTATTACAAACCCGATTCAATGTCTGAAGAGGCTCGATCGAAATTCATAGTCTGGTATAATGACAAAGTTCAAAATGGTGAGGAATTCAATTTTCAAAAAGAGATGGAGATGTACTGCCGATCGGATGTTGATATCCTAAGACGAGGATGTGGTGAATTCAGAAAGTTGTTCATCGAACAGAGTGGGATTTGTCCATTCACAGAGGCGTTTACTATCGCCGGCGCCTGTAACAAGATTTGGCGAAAAGATTATTTACCAAAAAATCAGATAGCCATCATTTCAAGCAAAGACCCAGTCAGACGCCGGTTTTCTATGAAAGCAATACGATGGATTCAAAGTATTGCTAGGGAAAAAGGGATTCATATTCAACACGGTAAAAATGGTGGTGAATTTCAAATAGGAAGATATACTGTAGACGGTTTTCACCGTCAATCAAACACTGTCTATGAATTCCTCGGGGATTTATTTCATGGTTGTCAGACATGTTTCAAGGATCGAAAATATATCAATCCCATCAATGGAAAAACAATGGATGAATTGTACAACAATACCATTGAACGATTAGAAACCATCAAAAGAATGGGATATAACATCGTGACCATATGGGAGCATGAATTCGATACCAAGATGAAGAAGGACAAAGACTACAAAAAAACCATTGAAAGTCTATATCCGAACTGTGACCCCATCGAACCAAGAGAGGGTCTGGCTGGAGGCAGATGCAATGCAATAAAAATTGTTTATGATGTTGAGGAAAGCAGTGAGAAGGAAATCAAGTATATCGACATCTGCTCTCTGTATCCTTACGTTTGCAAACATAAATTCTATCCTGTAGGTCATCCCACAATCTTGACTGCTGAGAGTATTGATATGAAGAATATTCGTCAGTATGAAGGCCTCATTAAATGCAAAGTTCTACCCCCAATTGATTTGTTTCATCCTGTTCTTCCAGTTCACTGTAACAACAAGATGATGTTTCCACTCTGTATGAAATGTGCACAAGAAAGCTCAAACGTTTGTAACCATAAAAAAGAAGAGAGATCCTTGGTTGGAACTTGGGTTACATTTGAACTGTTCAAAGCTCTCGACTGTGGTTATCAGCTAATACAAGTGTATGAAATCTGGCATTTCCACTCTGTTTCGGATCAATTCTTTAAAGGTTATGTGGATAATTTCTTGAAAATTAAGCAAGAAGCCAGTGGTTATCCCAGTTGGTGTCAGACAGACTCGGAAAAGAATCAATTCATTCGCGAGTATGAGGAAGCTGAAGGGATTCGACTCGACCCCAAATGTATTCAAAAAAATCCTGGTAAAAGATCATTTGCTAAGATTATGCTGAACTGTCTTTGGGGGAAATTAGCACAGCGTGAAAACATGAGCAAGACGAAATACATCAGAGAACCATCTAAATATTTCGACTTGATTACCGACCCGAAATATACGGTAAAACATGTGGAAATCTTTGACAACGAGTGTCCATTCATTTTAGTCAACTATGAAGAAAAGATGGACTTTGTCGAAACGCATGCAACAGCCAATGTTATTGTAGCATCCTACGTAACAGCTTATGCAAGGTTGGAACTGTACAGTGTTCTTGAAAGATTGGGGGATAGAGTTCTGTATTTCGATACAGATAGTTGTATGTACATTCATGATCCTGAATTGTGGAACCCACCCATCATTAACAGTAGGTTAGGAAAATGGACCGATGAAGAACCTGATTGTAGAATAACTCATTTCAGAGGATTAGGCCCCAAGAATTACGCTTACAAAATGAGAACAAAAGATGGAAAAGAAAAAAGCAAATGTAAAGTCAAGGGAATTACTTTGGATTACAATACAAATCAGATGGTAAATTTCGACACCTATTCAAAATGTGCTTTGGATCGTACAATAGAAATCAAAGTTCAGTATGACTGCAGAATCAAAAGGCATAAAGACAGAACAGTGACCAGTGAACCACAGACAAAAACCTTTCGCTCTGTATACACCAAAAGAGTGATTGTAAACGATACTGATACTGTCCCCTATGGTTATAAAAGTTTGAGGGTATAAATATCTGTAAGAAACAATATCGTGTTACACTGTTTTGAAGTGAACGATCGAAGTAAGACGTTTTTTAAAAACAGTGAAAACCATCAAAAAGTGAGAAATCATGTCAAACGAAATGCTACCTTTACCGATAGAACTACGTGAAAAAGTTTATAGAGATTTCATCCATCAGCACACGCTCGATGAACAAGTACAGTTTGATATTAAATTCGCCTGTGTGAAATTTTGGATAGATAAATTGCATAAGGGAGTTGTAAAAGGAGAAACATCCTGCAAACTGTATAGAATACACAGCTTTATTGTGATGATGGTGGATGATACAAATTTCGATCTTCCTCTCCAAGCTTATTTAGCAATTTGTCTGTTGAAAGACAACTATGTTGCTAAACAGATGGATTCCACAAGTCGGTGGCAATTCATTATCGTAGGAAGAACAGAAGAAAGTTTTCTGAACGTCCTGAAAATGAAATCGGTTCTGTTTAACTTTTACTTACGCTACAAAAAAGGGTCTATTCAAGACAGTGAGGAAACAGTGGATACCTTGGAAGGCTATATTCTATTTGATAGAGATGTCACAGAAGAAGTCGTATATTCAACTCTTTCGACAAAAGATATTTCAAAACATATTTTTCCATTTAGTGGAGTACGTGAATATAGTGAAATGGATAGCAAATTTCCATTGTTTTTGGGTAATGATCAGTTGCATAAAGTTATTGTGGAACATGAAGACAAGTGGAAAAATCGAGGTATCTGTGAATTTGCATTGTAACGATACTGCACTCTATGACCTATAAGATTTGAGGGTATAAATAACTGTAAGGGACAACACCATGTTACACTGATTTGAAGTGAACAATCAAAGTAAGACGGTTCTATCGAAAAGTGGAAATCATGTCAAGTGAAATGCTGCCTTTACCGATAGAACTACGTGAAAAAGTTTATAGAGATTTCATCCATCTGCACACACTCGATGAAGGAACACAATTCAACCTTAAATTCAGATGTGTGAAATTTTGGATAGATAAATTGCACAACGGAGTTGCAAAAGGAGAGACATCCTGCAGAATGTATAGCATGCACGACTTTATTGCAATGTTGGTGACTGAGTCAGACTTTGATATCACCATCAAAGGCTATTTGACAGCTTGTTTGTGGAAAAGTGACTATTTCGCTAAGAAGTTGCAAGCCACAAGTCGATGGCGATTCATCATCATAGGAACACCAGAAGAAAGTTATCTGATCATGCTGAAAATGAAATCACTACTGTTTAACTTTTACTTACGGTATACAAAATCAAGAGATAATGCAGAAGGAGTGGATATCATGGAAGGGTATCTCCTATTTGATAGAGATGTCACAGAAAAAATCGTACTTTCAACTCTTTCGGCAAAAGCAGTATTCAAAAACGTCTTTGAAATTAGAGGAACGTGTGAATATAGTGGCTTGGACAGTGTATATAGTTTGTTTTTGGGCAATGAACAATTGCACAAAGCTGTTGTGGAACATGAAGACAAGTGGAAAAATCGAGGTATCTGTGAATTTGCATTGTAAAAATGTTCTGTCATTGTTGTAAATAAGAACTGTATTGTCAATGCTTTGTATATAAAAATGTGTCTTCATTGTTTTTGTATATAAATTGTCTTTGTATATATAAAATATAGTGTTAGAACATTTGGTTTGTTTTAAACGTTACTGTTTTTCATGATATTGTTAAGAACTTTTGAATGAATAAAGAAATGATTTTAAAAAGGTCGTCTGTTTTGATTTCTTCCCAAAACTTGAATAAAGAAAAGTTCAGACTTAGAAAGATGTAGCTAGATCATTACATTCTATGTGAGATCATATAGTACGTTATGTTCTATCTACATGCTCTCGCCCCCGTTCGTGCTCTTAATTCTGTATCAAAGTAGGTCAATCCCCTACCAAGCTATAAAATGTTGATAGAAATTTTCCTATCTTTTATTCTTTCTCTATCTTTTTATCCTAGCGATATGTCCGTGAGACAGGGTTTTGGCACTCCGCCTCAATCTTATTATAGTGGGCAATATTTACGCTATAAGAAGTACTTCAATCATGAACATTTCATTAGAAAGCATTATTTCGATGCAGAACGATACTTGGATGAAGCTCAGCCTAGTTTGTTCTCTAGAAGATTTTCCGTTTCAGAAATTTATGAAATGGTAAAATCTACTGTAGAACATAGCGATAGTATTAAATTGCAAGGTTTCAACAAGATAATTTTTGAAATGAAATTTCCTGTTGAAATCGGAAAAGATGCAGATGGTAAAGAGGCGTATGTTTGTAAAGTCGTCGCCTGCTATGATGGATTTGAGTTGCCGGATGTAGTCAAGTATAAAGATCTTTCTGTCATCACGGCATATCCTGTATAATGGATAAAAAACAATGGTTCTTTTTTAAGAACCACTCTCTCCTTCTTTTTTAGGATTGAGGGCTCTTTTCAGAGCCAACCAATACCCAGGAAGTCTGCTTCTTCGAATTGTCAAAGCCAAACGTATTTCTCAGATCTAAAGATTGGTTGTATCAGACTCAAAAAAAGACTAAGTCCTATCCGAAGAATCGTCGTTTTTCCCACCCGCCAAGATCAACCGTTTTTCCCACTCCCGCCATTTCTTTTCTACAAAAGAATATAACAAGTCTGACGATTGGTCTACGTTAATTCTGAGTCAGAAAAAAGTAGGTCAATCCCTCCACTAAGTTATAAAAATTCAGTGAACTTTTCCTATAACCATTCGACTCTCGTTTCTCTCGAGTAGCACGAATAAGAAAAATGCTTATATTTTTTCCTTATTGTCCACAGTGTGATAGACCATGTGCAATAGAGTGTGGAAAATGCTTTCATATCCTACAACATCTTGGAGAAAAGCACAATTGTCCAGAACCAGATGAGGGATTCTATGACTATGATGAAGACTATGGTGTAGTGATTTGGTGTTATCATTGCTGTCAAGCTTTCATCGTGGTCCAGTTTGAAGAAGAAGAAGAACATCTCGATCGCAACCAGTGAAGAATGAATCTTCATAAAAACAGCCCTTTTCAGGGCTAACATGCAACAAGAAAGTTTTCTACTTTTCTTCAAATTGTCACTTCAACTCATTTCTGAATTAAGAAATATAACGAAACTAACGATTGGATAACATTAATTCCGAGTCAAAGTAGGTCAATTCCTCTACCATCCTATAAAAGACGGGGCTATTTTTCTTTTTAATCAGTTTTTCCCTCTCAGAACTCAAAAATGAAGACCCTCGACAAACGGTTCAAATTAATTGAAGCAGAGCGACGATTTAGAAAGGGATGCAAACAGATCGAATTGGTTAAAATTCGTCTGAGTGGGATAGAAAAACGATATGATAAGTGTAAAAGCAGAGCTGTGCAATATAATCTGAAAATTCAACTTTGTTCAATCAAAGGAGTACTCATTATGTATAATGAGTATGTCCAAGGCAAAGTTGAAGAAATCAATGAACTTCGGCGTGAGCTATTCCCCGAAGATTCAGATGAGGAGGTTTAGAGTCCTCGATCTTTTCTCTAGTTTTGAAATTAAGTTAACCGATAGTTAAATTAATTTCATTACAGAGAATAGTGAAAAACAGCCCTTTTCAGGGCTAACATACACCAAGAAAGTTTTATCTCTCTTCAAATTGTCAGACCAAATCAATTCTGATTTTAAGAAAAGGTTAATTTTTACTTCAACTTATCAAAAAAGACTAAGTTTTATCAGAAAACCTTATTCCCTACCACAACGTATAGACTTGTTTTCATCTATCTTTTACTTATTCAAAAGAGAATATAACAAAACTAACGATTGGCTAACGTTAATTCAGAGTCGAGGTAGGTTAATTCATCTGTAAAACGTATAAAGAAAGCCGGTCAAGTTCTCATTTAATCATTTTTACCTCTCAATACTCGAGAATAAAAAATGTTTTGTATGTTCATGTTTGGATCAGTGGCATATTATTCGATACTGAACTGGTTAGAAGATTGGTTTCATCGACGGCAGATACGTCATAACCTAGCACTACTTATTATGTTACTTGATGAGTTAGAGGCTGCGAGAGATAGACGAAGAGGTTAAAAAATACAAATCTTCGAAAAAACAGTCCTTTTCAGGACTACCAAACGTTAAGAAAAGTTCTATCTTTTCAAATTTTGTCAAGCAAAATTCTGCATAACTCTAAGAAAAATCTCATCCCAAATAATATTTTCTAATATAGTATAGTTCATTCTTTTGCAAGTAAGCAGTATAACTATGTAAAAACGAACGATTATCATTTCTGCCTGACTAGAATTCAGTTGTTTTCGTTCAATCATAGGATATGTTACATTCACAATAGAGCTCAGATCAATCGGTTAGCCAGTACCCCAGATTTCTATTATTTCTCTCTGTAAGTGTTATAATCATTCGTGACTGCTTCCGACCGGGTCCGCGCTCTTAATTCTGTATCAAAGTAGGTCAATCCCCCTACCAGCCTATAAAACGTTGACGATATTTCTCTACAATCATTCGGCTCTCGATCTTCGAGTAGTACGAGTAAAAACACACTGTTAACGGGAAAGATGAATCTCAACTTAGCCGATTACAACTTAACCGACTACATCTTAGACAACTCCTTGCCACAGAGTGGAAACAGTGGAGATATTCTAGCGTCAGCCATGAATTCGACATTCATTGAGCCAATGGCAGCACCAGTTAACAAATTCGAGGAAGAGATGCGACAGATGATCTCAAAACAAGATGCTACAATAACTCAGATTTTAGAGGAGTTGAAAACATTGAACAGAAACATCGAGACAATATGCCAGCAAAGACAGTCAACTACGCCTGTTATTGTGAAGATTCCGGTGGAGTTCGACTTTGATAAAACCAGCCTTCGAAGACTAACAGACTCCCTTGTATCAGTTGTAAAAAAGAAAGATCAGAAGTCAAAGGAAAATCAGTCGAAGGAAAAGCAACACTCAAAGGAAACACAACCAGAGAAAGATCATCAGCCAAAGGAAGAGAAGATAAAAAATAAAAAACGAGAAATAGAGAAAGACGATGATGAACAACTTCACAAAAAACAACGATACGATCCCACCTATGTATCACCGTCAAAAATAGGACTGGGAAAACATGGGAAAAATATCGATAACTTCAAAGACTTCAAGATCCCAAAGATTCCAAAACTCAAACTCAAAAAGATACCCAAAGAAACAAAGAAAAGTTCTCAATAGAGAAAAAAGACAAAAAAGACAGTTCAATTTCAAAAAAACAGTCCTTTTCAGGACTAATCATTCCCCAAGAAAAATCTATCTTCAACAATTGTCAATAAGTAAGTCAACTCGCCTCCAGCCGTATAAAAGACGATGATATTTCCAGTACATTAATCATTCGGTTCCCGAATAGATGACAGCTAAAGAAATGGTGATGGACTATAGTGTACAATTTCTACTTCTCTCGATGACAAAATGGTATCTGACAACCTTTCTACTAGCCATGATGCATGACTCCACTTTGCCTATGCATAAAATAAACAAAATAAGAAGGTTAATAGCAGATCGAAGAAGAGTCGTGGAGTGTCCTATCTGTCAGACAAAGTTTGGATACTATCATTAGAGGAGGAGGAAAAAACAAACTCCAAAACAGCCCTTTTCAGGGCTAACCATTCCCCAAGAAAAGTCTATCTTTCTCAAATTGTCAATATCGGTAAGACCAATAGAAGAGTCTTTTATCTTTGGAACCATATCGTGGAAAAAAGACTAAGTCCAACAATAGGCTCCGCCTGAACCAACCTGTTTGTTTACATTAGGCGGAACTACTTTTTAATACAATTGTGAAAAAGACTAAGTCCAACAAGGGTCTTTGGGTTGATCCAAGCTGAAAAGGGGAAATAACCCATCGAATTTTGGCGGGAAAACGTCTCGACCAATCAAAACGTTTGTTTACGTTTGTTTACATCAGTCGGAACTACTTGTTTACATCAGCCGGAACTACTTTTTAATCCAATTGTGGAAAAAAGACTAAGTCCGACGGTAATAGAGAGAGAGAAAGATCAACCCTCCAAAAAAAGACTAAGTCCAACGAGGATTTCTACCTGAACCAACTGCCGGAACTACTTTTGTCCGAGGTCTACCCTCCCGAGACTAGTAACGGACTATTTATTATTGTATTCATATGTCGCGGAAACCGAATCACGCCAAAATTGCAGTGATGCGGCATTTTTTCTGCTCGGGAGGGTAGACCTCGGACAAAAATGGCACTCAGGGAGGGTAGACCTCGGACAAAATGGCACTCAGGGAGGGTAGACCTCGGACAAAACGCGTTTTGTCCGAGGTCTACCCTCCTATACTACTAACATTAAAACATGTATAGAAATGCATGTCCTACATGTAAAAAAACGAGGAATCACCGAGTTTTTTTTTTTTAACCCTTTCCCAAACAAGTTCTGGTTTTCATGTGTCTGCAGTACAAGTCTTTTGAAAACACTGTGGGAAAAGGAGAAATTGCTCGTAAGGAGCAATTTCTCCTTTTCCCACAGTGTTTTCTACCCTTTTTGATACCTTTCTGCCATTTTCATCAAATTTAAAGTTGTCGTCTGCAAACTCTTTCAATTTGGAGCAGTCCAAAATTTGTCGTTGGGTTAATATATATATATATATATATATATATACTAGGACGAAAAAGAAACGCCGGGTAACCTATTAAGGTAGTTTTAAAGGATATAATGTAATATTACATTATTAATGTCATCGTTAAAAGGGGGTTATTTTTCGCTTAAACAGCATAGAAAATCGATTGAAACTTCACCAAGTGGTTCCATACAGATGAAATTTTATACAAAAAATGAATATAATAATGTAATATTACATTATATCCTTTAAAACTATCTTAATAGGTTACCCGGCGTTTCTTTTTCGTCCTAGTCTATATATATATATATTTTTTTTTTTTACTGTAGAATTTCCGATTTTGTTATTTAACGATAGAGTCATTGCTTAATGAGGAATGAATACATTTTAACACGGTAAGACACTTGCTGGCGTCATAGCTTAGTTGGTACAGTTCGAAATTAAAAAAAAAAAGTTGATGCCTCTTTCAACCATGTTGCGGTAAAGAAGATTTTTTTTTTTTTCAAAAAATCTTTATCCCCCTCTATGAAGACACTGGAATTCATTTTCTGTCAACTCTATTTCAACGTGTGTAAACCATCAGTTTCAGTCATTGTCTTTTGTACGAGGTGCAAGACTTTCTGGAGTAGCAAAAAGTCGTTGTGCTCCCCTACCCTCCGTATTCACCTGACCTTGTTTCCAAAGCTAAAAAAATTACCTGTCAGGTCGAAAAATTGTGCAGCGCAAACACCTTGGTTCTGCAATATTACAGTGTCTTAGTAGTGTATCTAAAAAGACTATGAAAATACCTTCAAAGATTGGATTCGGAGACCGAAACTTTATATATCTGTTGCAGGTGAATACTTTGAGGGAAAAATAAAAATTTCAGTGAAACCTATGAAGAATAAGATTTTAGGTGCTTAGATGCATTCATATTTGAACGCTCCTCGTAAAGGGTGAAATCACGCCGTTTTTATTGATATTCCCATCAACATTTCGGACCATAAACGAGCTATTAGTGATATTCTATTCCCCATAACATCTGGATTGCTTTTATTATATTCGATCGTAGTAGAGACAATTCTTCCCCTTGGGATAGTGTAGGGAATATTATCTTATTTTATATCCTGTAATTGAACAGCTAAATTGTTCTATTCCCCCTCTGAGTGGTATTCCCCGCACTGCCATAATTTTCCGCTAGGTGGCATTTTTCAAATACAAACCTATCTGACACTCGTCACAGCTCGGCCGATTCCGTACCTACGTCTAACCTAGTCTGTATAAAGGAGGTCGCCATTTTGAACTACTAATCACATGATCTTAAACATGGTGGCTTCCCTGTAAATCGCTTAGCAACGACTTGAACAACCACGGTGAAGTTGTTCACATTTATCGATCTGTCGATGAAAGCTCCCAACGGATTAGATAAACCACGTAAAAATTCAATGTACAAACTGTTTGCCGACGGAAATATTCCTAGAAAGATAACGATAGAAATGCGAAAAGTCTTTGGATGAGACTCAGTTTTGACGACATCTATAGTGAATGCGAAAAGTTTTTGAATGAGACACAGTTTTGATAAATTTGCCTAAAATAAGGTGTTTACTATACTCCCTGAGGCTGAAATGATATGAGTCATGCTCTAGCAAAAGGGGGTTTAACGAGGTTCAAGTATATTCTAACTAACATATTATTTCACCCTTTAGTTGAGACGCAGTTTTTGGCAACATCCATAAAGAATGCGGAAAGAATTTGAATGAGAAACCGTTTCGACGACATCTATATTGAATGCGGAAAGTCTTTAAATGAGACATAATATTGACGACATCTATATTTCAAGAATGCCGAAAGCCTTTGAATGAAAAACAGTTTTGACCACATCTAAATTGAATGTGGAAAGCATTTGAACTAGACACAGCTTTGACGACATCTATATTGAATGCAGAAAGTCTTTGAATGAGACACAGTTTTGGGCGACATCTATATTAAATGCGTAAAGCATTTGAATGAGACACAGTTTTGGGCGACATCTATATCAAATGTGTAAAGCATTTGAATGAGACACAGTTTTGGGCGACATCTATATTAAATGCGTAAAGAATTTGAATGAGACACAGTTTTGGGCGACATCTATATCAAATGCGTAAAGCATTTGAATGAGACACAGTTTTGGGCGACATCCATATTACATGTGTAAAGCATTTGAATGAGACACAGTTTGGGCGACATCTGTATTGAATGCGGAAATCCTTTGAATGCGACAGATGTTTGGAGACATCTATATTCAATGCGGAAAGCCTTTGAATGAGACAGAGGTTTGGAGACATCTATATTGAATATGGAGAGCCTTTAAATGAGACGGAGGTTTGGAGACATCCATACTGAATGCGGGGTCCTGCGTGGCTCAGTGGCTCAGTGGTGAAGTGTAGGACTCGTAACCTGGAGGCTCCGGGTTTGAGCCTCACTGGATGCACTGGGTCTTTCGTGGGAGTGCCCTTGGGCAAGACACTTCAGAGCCCTAGACTAGTACTGGTGAAACCAAGGAAATACACGAATATGTGAGGTGTCACCGTGATATGACTGAAATATTGTTGAAAGCGGCGTAAAACACCATTTAATCAATCAACCACACTGAATGCGGAAAGCCCTTGAATGAGACAGAGGTTTGGAGACATCTATATTGAATGCGGAAAGCCTTTGAAAGAAAATCAGGTTTGGAGACATCTTTTTTCAATACGGAAAACCTCTGAATGAGACACAGTGTCGACGACATCTATATTGAATACGGAGAGCCTTTCAAAGAGACAGAGGTTTGAAGACATCTATTTTGAATGCGGAAAGCCTTTGAACGAGACAGAAGTTTGGAGATATCTATACTGAACGCAGAAAGCCTTTGAATTAGACAGAGGTTTGGAGACATTAATATTGAATGTTGAGAGCCTCTGAATGAAGCAGAGGTCTGGAGACATCTATAGTGAATGCGAAAAGTCTTTGAATGAGACATAGTTTTAGAGACATTTTTTTGTTGTTGTTGTTGTTTTGTTTTGTTTAACAACCGGCTGAATCATGAGATAAACTGGTCCTTGGACACGTAGAAAGTTGACCAATAGCGACAGGTTTCGGCCCAGGTCAGCTTGCACTGACTGTGCTGTCGATACTTTTTGCAGATGTTTTAAGTCCCCTTTTCACAGAGCATGGCTCATATTTATAAGTATATGAACCATTCTCTGTTAAAAGGGGGCTTAATGCATCCACAAAAAGTATCGACCATGTCAGCCTGCGCATCTCCGCATTTGCAGATGCACAAAACCCTCTTTTCAAAAAGCATGGCTCGATTGTGTGGTTGGTTAGCGAAATACAGACGGAGACAAAAACCTGTCCGCCGAGGACAATTTTATGGATAACGTAGAGGCATTACAATCGCATCCATCACACTGTCAGTTAAATTAAAGTAATCAGGGCTCCACATTCTGGTGTTCGATAAGCTATTACCTCCGTTGAAATAATTGAGACATGCTCTGTGAAAATGGGGTCTAATATATTTGCAAAAAGTATCGACCCAGGTCAGCCTGCGCAGTACGCGCAGGCTGACCTGGGTCGAAACTTTTTGCTTATGGTTAATTTTCTGGATGTCCAAAGACCATTCCACCTTACGATTTAGCCGCTTGTTAGACAAAATGGATAGCCGGTTGTTAGACAAAATGGATAGTCGGTTGTTAGACAAAATGGATTTTATGGACCCATAGTTATAAGATGACTTGCTTGGTATTATGCATTACGGAGATGAATTAAACACCCTTTTGCCAGAGCGCTGCTCTATTGTAATTGACGAAATCATTTTCGAGAAATAGTCTGTTTCTAATAATATCCCTTTTTTCCACAATGTTTTTAAGAGTGCATTAAGGAGGTACCCGGCAATATGAGAGAAAAATCGTCTTTCGAGCCACGTTTGATATTTCGTCTGCAAATTCTTTGAATTTGGACGAGTCTAAATTTTTCTCAGCAGGTAACCCTCTGACTGCTTAACGTGTGGACACTGTAGATCAAGATCAGACTCCACAAAATTTAATTGTGCAGTGTGATCTTATATCTACACTGTCCGATACGGTGAGTTTTCACCTTGTGACACTTCGATCCCCGGCTCGGCCAATTTCTTTCCGAGGATTGATGATAGTCATTGCGACAGGATTTATTCCTCTCTCACCCCTGATCATCGTGTCGGCGATTGTTATGTGGGAAAGCAGTCAGTGCGGAGTACTGGTAAGAGAAACTCCAGGAAAGCATGGATAGGTGCACTGGCCTCCGAAATGTAACCGAAATAATGTTGAAAACGGCGTTAAACACCATACAATCAATTACATTGTGACACGGCACTGAAATCGTAATATTTTGGTCTTATACTAAAAGTCGATAGTGTGTCACTCGTACGTATGTACACAAAAATTCAATGATTGATTGATTGATTGCATGGTGTTTAACACTGTTTTCAACATTATTTCAGTTATATCGCGGCGGCCAGTGCACCTATCCATGCTTTCCTGGAGTTTCTTTTACCAGTACTCCGCACAATATTCTTTCCAAGCAACCAACTGCTTTCCCACATAAACATCGTCGAAACAATGGTCAGCGGTGAGAGAGGAATGAATCCTGTCGCAATGACTATCATCAGTCCTCGAAAAGAAATTGGCCAAGTCGGGGATCGAACCAGCGACTTCCTGTTCTCAAGTTCTGTACGCTACCGACTGAGCTACCGGGGGGGGGGGAGGGGGGGGGCCAGAACGGATGTTATGAATGTGAAATACGTTGTGCGTTTATGAAAAATATAGTGTATCGTTTATAAGATTTATCTAGGTTTTATTTTGATGATTTCTGCCCAAAAAAATCAATTGCTTTAACTCTTTCCCAAACAAGCCCTGGTTTTCACGTGTCTGCAGTACAAGTCTTTTGAAAACACTGTGGGAAAAGGAGAAATTGCTCGTAACGAGCAATTTCTCCTTTTCCCACAGTGTTTTCTACCCTATTTGAGAACTTTCTGCCATTTTCATCAAATTTAAAATTGTCGTCTGCAAACTCTTTCAATTTGGACCAGTCCAAAATTTGTCGTTTGGGAAAGGGTTAACGCTTACCAAGTGACACGCTACTGCCGCTCTATAAGAAACCAAGTTGTATTTCATGCTTTTTTGGTAGTTTATCGAGAAATAATGGTGGATTATGATTTGATATTTCATGGTTACGACCAGTAAAAATACCGATTTTATATTTTCTAACTCTTCAATTGAAGGCGGAAACAGTAGTTCTCGCGCAGTTGTTACCTAGGTAATTAGCGCGTGCCATTCAAATGGAGGGAAATATGACGTAATTTACGCTATATTTCTCGCGCTTTACGTAATATTGTAATGCGTCGTTATGTGAGGAAGATACGCCACGGGAGTTACCGAAAACAACTGTACAGGATTTTGATGAAAGTCCAAACAAAATAGGTGTTAGAAGCATGAAATAAATAGAATATTTGTATTTTTCGGTAAAAGATCAAAGTTTATTTCATCTCGTAAACATCTGCGCCACTCGTGAAAATATTACCGATGATGTTTACTTTATAAGACAAATTTCGATCTTTCATGGAAAAATACAAATATCCTCTATATATTCAAATGTTTGTTTATTTAGCGGTTTACTCTTTACCAGACGACAAAATTTTAGACTCCTTCAATTTGAAAGCATTTGCAGACGAAAACTGTAAATGTGGCTTTAATCATAGAATTTGTGTGAAAAGGGTAGAAAACATTGTGAAATAAGAGAAAGTGCTGGTAGATCTACCCACATTTTCTCTTTTTTCCACAATGTTTTCAGAATCTCTTTTCCTCGGGGCCGTTGAAAATCGGGATTGTGTGGTAAAGGGTTAAAGGTTATCTCTTAACCAACCGATTTTTTTTAAAACTGGTCCAATTTGGAAACCTTTGTGCACGACGTACCGAACGAGGGTCAAGTGATGCTATCTTTCTTCAAATCGGGTTGAAATCATTGTGGGAAAAAGGAGAAAATGCTGGTTACGAGCATTTTCCGCTTTTCCCGCAATGTTTTCAAAAGCCTTTACTCCTGGATCATTAAGGCATGGGACCGTATAGTAAATGATGTAAATCATTTAAGGTGTTCTCGATATTCCATGTTTTCATCATCATTGAGGAAGTAATTAAACCTTTCTTGCAGCTTCCCATCAATATTTCTAAAAGATATGAGCCATGCTCTGTGAAAAGGGGGCTTAACGCATCTGCACAAAGTATCGACCCAGGTCAGCCTGCGCAGTCCGCGCAGGCTGACCTGGGCCGAAACTTTCTGCTTTCGATTGATTTTCTGTATGTCAAAGGACCAGTCTACCTCACGATTCAGTAGGTTGTTAGACAAAACGAAGTTTAGGGATGTATAATACTGTGATGACTTGCTTGATGCCATGCGTCACGGAGATGCATTAAGCCCTCTTTTCATAGAGCATGCCTCATATATTGATACATTTATGTTTTCCAGTCCATCGATCTCATCGACCCGATTTCTGAGTCTGTGATGGCCCCTTACACTATAGATACTCTATCAGAGAGATTTACTCTTAACCTTCTAAATCTATACGTTAAATGAAACTCTCCAGTCTGTACTAAAAAAAAAAAACCAAATATTGCAATTTTAAAGTTATTTTTTTAGGGAAAAATATCTCCTTATCGGACAATGTTGTTTCAAGATCAAACTGCGCGTTCTGTGCAGTCTGATCTTGATCTATACTGCCCGCAAAAGCGCCTTGAGTGGCCCTGAGCTGTCGAAAGGTTAATACGTTTTTGTTTAGATATTGATTCGTTGAACAACAGCACAGTCCTGATTACCATTCAAACGTTCGATAATCGATTGATTCCAGTTTCTTTTTTTTTTTTGGCTAAGGGGTGACTTTGGAAGATATTATAGCTGCATTTCTGTTAGATCATGTGATAAGTCAGAACTGTTGCAGTATTGTCGTGAAATAGTGGAAAGATTGCTCATACAGAGTGTACTGTAATAGCTGACACAAGTTTTACATGTACAGTAGTAACATTGACTCTGAATACCATTGGCATATGCAGTATACCAAATTAAAGCATGTACAATAAATATCTTAACGATGTGTATTACTTTCATCTATTCATTCATCTATGTGACTAAGGAACTGGAGCGCACACACATATGTGATCAAAAACTCCAGAAAGCGCTTCAACACGTTAATCTCAAGGAATGGAGGCACCTAGAACACATACTATAATTTCTGACGTCACACAGGTGTATAAATATTGGAATTTAATGAAGTAATTCACACCATTAAAATCTTCATTATATATGATTTATTTTTGGTATATTGCATGTGCCTATGGTATTCTTTATCAGCAAGTTACTATATAAAAGGTGTGTAGGTGTGTCTTATATTTGGTACACCCTGTATACCAGGTAAAATGACTAAAGATCTTATCAATAAATACCCTTTGGATGCGTTTAATTTTTATTTCTTTAATACTGAGCTCGTGTATATCACTGTTCATTTAAAAGCTTGGTTAAATTTCTGTATGTTGAAGTTTTGGATGATTCTTGGATAATTACTTTGACCTTTACTTTTTTTAAAACCTTTTTCACAGAGGAGAACAACACATTATCTAAACGCTTAAACGTGTGCATCTTCATTTAAAAACAATGAAACATATCTTCAAATCTGTATCAACATAGAAATTCAGTAATAATTATGAAAAGATGGGAGTTATGGCAGGAAAGTATAATATTTCTGATTGGGTAAACTAAGTGGTTTAGCTTGTCAGAAATGGTGTTACTTTCTAAATATAGAATACTTCTCATTTCCATTAATGGAACTCTTCAATCTAAAGGCGCGTTTAGACTTATTACTGGGAGCATGTGTAAACAAAAATCAATGGCAACGTGTGAAATACAATCAAATGAAATCTATACTATAGGAGGCACGTTTTATTACAATGCAGTGTCTAATAAGCATTTTTAGGCTTTAATTTCTCATTTAGTATTCTCGCTATACGTTATTTACAGTTTTGTCTGCGTTGCTGTCACCGTGTATGTTCTGATAATATCACGCTGTCTCGCGAGATTTCTTCAAATCTTTATGAACAAGAGTACTCAGAGAGAGATAACTCTCGCGGACTGGGGATAATAATTATTCGACTGAGCATGTTATTTAGAATGGTGGGTCAATATAGGCCCTGATCTATTTATTCTACAGTAACTGATATAATATTAGTGTTAGTTTAAATATTCTCCTAAATCTGTTACCGTAAAAGCCATAGCGGTTGGCGTAGGTCAAGGTCAGATTGCACAGAAGATGCAGTCGTATCCTAGTTCTATGTCATCCGAAAACTGATTCTAAATTATGAACAGCGAGTCTCTTTATATACGATAGTTTGTAACGAAGCAGAGCTCTGAAAAAAGAGGGTTTGATACATCTCCTTGATCCGTTTCACCGAGTCAGTCATACTTGTCCTTCGACAAGCAGAAAAAATACTAATAGCAAAATGTTTCGATTCAGGTCAGCTTGCGCGGACTGCGCAGGCTAGCCTGGGTCGATACTTTTTGGAAATGCTTTAAACCCCATTTTCACGGAGCATAACTCATATAAAACATACAAGCCAACAGTAAAAACCAAACGATTTCGATTTCAAAGATTACTGCACGTTCCGAGCCGTCTGATCTTGACTTCGCTGTCCGCAGAAGCTAATTAAATCGAGTTTAACAGCCAAAGAGAACGTATAAGAAACTCTAAGATGACAGTGGACTGTTGCTGAAATTCGTCACAACCGTGGTTAAACTGTTATGACAAAAGCTTCAGGTATTAATGGATTTCGCTTGTAGTACAGTCATACAGCGAGAAAATTTCTTATTTCCTTTACAAGACCAAAACTATGTTACCCTTACTGTATCTATAGTAAACGGAAATAGAACTGGCATTTACAAACAGTGTTGACAAAGATGAGCCGACGCAAAGGCGGCGTCTGATCTTGGTTTACACAGTTTATTGAAAGCAATACTGATTTTTGGTACCATAAAGTAAAAATTAGTGAAGAAGTGCTGATAGAATTTACTAGTATAACAACGGCGGGTTATATTTAGGGTTTTTACAATTATCTTGTAACATTAAATGCAAATGAATTCCTTAAAAGTGACAAGTTTGTTGTCAGGAAAAAGGGAAGTTATTTGTAAAAATTGTAGTCCCACACTTTCATGTAAATAGCATAATCATTTGAAAAGGTTTTTCAGATCGAGTGAATAATTATTATTTGTGACAGTATTTCCTTTACTACCTTACCCCACCCACCCCCTCCGAACATATGACATATCTGCAGCAGACTCCGTAAGAAAAAGCCACGCAAAATGGGAATACACGTAATTAACATCAATGGGAGAAAAAAGTGAAATTAAAACTCCTTGTTAGATAAAAACCAAGGTTACCAAATTGCAACTGGGTACTTCTCTTTGATTTCCTTTGTTTTTATCCTTGCTTAACCAATGTTGCGTTTATTATAATTTGACTTATGGTGTATATGTAAAGTCTTCATAATGTTTGCAAAACTAATTTCACACACTATTACCATTGAAATGCATTAAATAAATCAAATTTGTGGCTTGATAAATTTTGAAGGAGATATTTAAACCTGAACATTCCTAAATAGTGCAAAGAATATCAAGGATAAAATCCAAGTAATACCTTATTCAGGACCTAGTAAGTAGTGAAGAGTTATCAAGGGAAGTAACTGACTTTTGTCGACTATAACGGTTTGATTTTTTTACCAGTTCCAGATTCGTTTATTGGCATTTATAAACGACATATTATATATCTTTGACGATTTACAACTGAAAAAGAAAGAAATATGGCGAAGACATGTGTGCATATGTAGATAAATACAAACAATAGTGCATATTATACGAATTCAAAAGACGAAGTGTACAAAGATTATTTAACTCTTTACCAAACGACAAAATCTTAGACTAGTCCAAATTGAAAGCATCTGCAGACGACAATTCAAAAGTGGCTCAAATGATGGAACTCGTCTTTGATAAGGTAGAAAACATTGTGGGAAAAGGAGAAAATGCTGGTTACCAGCATTTTCTCCTTTCCCACAATGTTTTCAAAAGTCTTCTTCTTCAGGATCGTTAAAAGTCAGGATTGTGTGGTAAAGGGTTAAAGAGGTTATTGAACGATAAATTCATGTCTAACTGATATTGCAGTTCTGTAGAACCAAACGACACGATTTCCGACTTGTTCAAATTTGAAAGCATTTGCAAACGACAAATTAAAAAAGGCTCAAATGATGGAATTTTCCATTAAAAGGTAGAAAATATTGTGAATATTGTGGGAAAAGGGAGAACTATGCTGGTAACCAGCATTTTCTCCTTTGCCAACAATGTTTTCTACCCTCTGAAAGGCAATTTTTATGTTTTGAGTAACATTCGCTTTGATTTTGGACAAGTCTAAAATGTTGTCGTTCAGTAAACTAGTGAGGACAGAATTTTGACGTATGATTCTGTTTTAGTTCTTGAACAAGCATTAGAAAAAACAAACAAACGGAAGAAGCAGCAGAAATGGTTTGCTTATTTTTAGTTCATTAGAACACAATTTAGCGCCAACAAATTTGTTTTTACAATTAATTGCGTCTTCTAGGAATTCGGGATAAAAGAATTTTTTAAAACGGAATTAGGAAGAAAAGTGCTTCACGGATTCAAAATTGAATAGATTTTGCTCATGAGAAGGGTATGTTGTGAACTGATTGACTGACTGATTAATTGATTGACTGATTGATTGATTGATTTGATTTGATTCATTTGATTGATTGATTGATTGTATGGTGTTGATCGCCGTTTTCAAAATTATTCCAGTTATATCGCTGCGGCCAGTGCACCTATCCATGCTTTCCTGGAGTTTCTTTTACCAGTACTCCGCACAATATTCTTTCCAAGCCACTCGCTGCTTTGCCACATAATCATCGTCGAAACAATGGTCACCGACGAGAGAGGAATTAATCCTGTCGCAATGACTATCATCAATCCTCAGAAAGAAATTGGCCGAACCAGGGATCGAACCAGCGACCCCTTGTTTTCAAGTCCTGTACGCTACCGACTGAGCTACAGGGGCTATATATTCTAGAGGCCACTTAATCAGACGACCAAAATTTGAGCCATGCTCTGTGAAAAGGGGGATTAATGCATCTGCGAAAAGTATCGACTCAGGTCAGCCTGCGCAGTCCGCGCAGGCTGACCTGGGCCGAAACTTTTCGCTATTTGTCAATTTTCAAAGGACCAGTCTACGATATGATACAATCGGTTGTTATGCGAAATGGATTTTATGGATCCCTAATTATGTGATGACTTGCTTGGTATCATGCATTACGGAGACGCATAACCATTCTACGTCATAATTCAGTCGGTTGTTATACAAAAAGACTTTATGGATTCATGATCAGTTGATGATTTACACGGCATCATGCATCACGGAGATGCATTAAGCCCCCTTTTGCCAGAGCAGGAACCATTTAGAGTTGTTAAGATTTGAGACTTTTGCAGTCGACGAAACAAGTTTGGCTCAAATGATAGGTTTTACTTTTGGTAGGGCAGGAAATCGCGTGGGAACTTTGTGGAGAAAATGCTGATAATCAGCATTTTGTCGATCTCCCACAATTTTATAGAGAATGTATTGTCATATAAAACATTCACTAAAATGTATTTGACGCTCACCAAGGCTCGCGCCATACAATTTTAGTCTGCTCGTTTGATAAAAAAAAATGATAATATATAAACACTCATGTAAGATCCTCTATTCAATTGCTCTTTTACCGTCATTGATTTCAACAACTGCTTTTTACAGGGACCGATCTTCGCCAATGGTGTTGTAAAAGATTAATTAATGATGCGCGAAAATTGATTACAGTTTGATATAATGGCTGACCGGATGTAAGCTAATGCAAAATGATAATACCGGAAGTGGTTATGGATTATAACACAGTCTTTTATTGAATAATTGGTCGTCATTGCAGTATAGATATCATCTGTGACTGCAGCTGATAGTTGCGTCCAAGTTAACCTATTACTATACAGGCAGAATTTCATCAGTAGAGGTGGTTTTGAAAATATTGATTGCACAGAGCGAAATTCCCATTTGCGAGGTATTTGGTCAACCTTCAGAGTCAATGGAAACCTTAACAACCCTGAGAAAGAGAGCATTTGAAACATTGTGGGAAAAGAGAAAATGTTTGCTAACAGCATTTTCTCCTTTTCTCGCAATGTTTTCTAGCATTTCATAGTAAGTCAAGATCAGTTTATTCATACGTACAGTCTGATCTTAATTTTGCTCTGTCTGAATCTCAGTGATACTTTTTTTAAGTCACGTGATCCCAATTAAACATCAATTAACTTCTGATATCTCTAATTATGTTAGTCAACAATATCAATTCGGCAAACCAACGTTTATCCAGAGATGCCGTGTTTTAACGACTAAGCCTTCGAAAACATTGAGGAAAGAAGCTTCGTAAAAGACGCCAGTGGCCGCTGTGCTAGATATGGATTGAGAAAAAAGCGAGGTTAACGAGCGCTATACAATCTCTGGACGTTGTGTACCTTTGTGAACGTTGCTTTAACTGTTTGCCACACGACAAAATTTTAGACTTGTCCAAAATGAAAGCATTTGCAGACGACAAAATAAATGTGAACCAAAACCTGAAATTGGGAATAGGAAGAGTAGAAAGCATTGTGGAAAAAGGAGAAAATGCTGGTTACCAGCATTTTCTCCTTTTCCAGCTATGTTTTCAAAAGTCATCTTCTTTGGGTTCGTTAAAAATCGGGAATTGGTTGTAAAGAGTAAACCCTTTAACACCTTAATAAGTTAAATGGAAGTTTCAGGTCTACAGTAAAACCTATAACTGTGCTATTTCGAGGTACTTTTTTAGAGAAAAAATATCTTCGTATCGGACACGTTCTGTGCCGTCTGATCTTGATCTATACTGTCCGCAATTTCTTCCTATCCTCTGATGTTTCCTGCCCTTACAGAGGCAACTTCTTCAATTCGAACCCCTGGATGTACGATATGACGTCGAAAAAATGTCGTCAACGTAGATATATCTAAGATTTAATCCTTTACCAGACATCAAAACTTTACACTCGTCCACAGTTAGAGACGACAAACTAAATATAGTTCAGCTGCTGGACTTTGTCCTAAGTAAGATGGAAAACATTGTGGGAAAAGGAAAAAATGCTGGTTTTCTCCTATTTCCACGATGTTTTCAAAAGTCTTGTTTTTCTGGCTGGTTAATACACAGAATTGTGTAGTAAAGGGTTAAGACGTCTTTTAAAAGACTGGCTCGAAGTACCCTGCGTCCTTTGATCGTTTCCATATCGGATAAAGAGTTTGCCCTTTGAATAAATGCTGATAGGAGAAAATGCTGGTTATCTGCATTTTCTCCTTTTCCCACAATGTTTTCAAAAGCCTTGTTCTTTTGGCTGGTTAATACACAGGATTGTGCAGTAAAGGGTTAAGACCTTTTGTAAAGGACTGGCTCGAAGTACCCTGCGTCCTTTGATCGTTTCCTTATCGGATAAAAAGATTGCCCTTTGAAAAATGGTCTCTAATGAATTCGTCCTTTCATTTCGTTATAGAAATTTCACAATACATCAAACGCAAGAATACCACAATCGCACAAATAAACTTTCTCACGATGGTTTCTACCCTAACACAGATAGATTTGAGCCATGCTCTGTCAAAAGGGGGCATAATGCATCTACGAAAAGTTTCGGCTCAGGTCAGCCTGCGCGGACTGCGCAGGCTGACCTGAGCCGAAACTTTTCGCTCTCGGTCATTTTTCTGTGTGTCAAAGAAACATTTTTCCTCATGATTCAGTCGGTTGTTAGACAAAATGGATTGTATGGATCCATAATTATGTGATGGCTTGATAGGTATGATACATCACGGAGATGCATTAAGCTCCTTTCTGCCAGAGTGTGGTTCATTTCAGTGTGGGACTTTTTTACTTTGAAAAATGAGTGTATGTGTACTCTCAGTGTTTTGATTATGGTTGCAATGATTGTAAAAGAAAAAAGAGGCATTGGGTCAATACTGTGTCCTTCATATAAACTGGTCAATAAAAAAAAACGTTTTAACAGTTCTCATAAATCATCACATGCGGTTTCAAAAATTATGAAATAATTGATTTATCCATAGAATATAATAAGACAGTTTTCATCATGCCCTGAGATCGAATTTCTCAGATTTCAAGTGACGAACAACTGTTTCACTGACCTAGATTTTGATTGATTAATTGATTACTAAACAGCATTTTCTCCTTCTCCATCGATGTTTTCTGCTCTTTCAACCCTTTCACAGACTTACGTCATCTTCTGGCCAAGTATGTCTTGTAGTCTGCCATTGGTTTTAATTTGGACAAGTGTAAAGCTTCGCCGTCTGGTCACGTGAAAGAATTGACCTGTCTCAGTCGGTATAAGTGAACGGATTTACACGGACTAGGGGAATTTACTGAATAATACCATTGTTCTTTAATTAAGTTTAAGCTTAATTGAGCAATGAAATAGGGGCTTAATGCATCTGCGAAAAGTATCGACCCAGGTTAGCCTGCGCAGTCCGCGCAGGCTGACCTGGGGCGAAACTTTTCGCTACTTGTCAATTTTCTATGTCAAAGGACCAGTCTACCTTATGATACAGTCGGTTAGAGAAAATGGATTTTATGGATCCCTAATTATGTGATGACTTGCTTGGTATCATGCATTACGGAGATGCATTAAGCCCTCTTTTCACAGCGCATGGCTCAATTATTTTGACATCGATTGTGAAACAAATTCTCACAACTTATATTAGATGACTCTCGACGATCGCTCCCTGAAAACCTTAAAGATACAAGATACATCCTTACAGCCAGAGAGGGGAAAAAAACGCTGTTAAAATTTGATAGACTGTAGAATAGCTCATAATTAGCTGTGCAAACATAGAAAGATTACCGATGTATATCGTATAAGGGATAAATACATATATCGGAAATCTTCGATTTATAACCGGAAACGTAATAAAACTGATTTCTTTGAAGGCCTCCAGAAAATCGAATGTATTTTCTATCCATCGTATCTATGCAACCTTGCAACTGTCAGGAGCAACATTTTGAATGAAGATACAAGAATGATTATAGTTTAATAACATAGTGATAAAATGGGTTAACCCTTTACCAGACGGCAAAAATTTAGTCTTGTCCTAATTGAAAGCATTTGCAGACGACAATTTCAATGTGGCTCAAACGGTGGAACTTTTCTTTGATCGGATTGAAAACATTGTGGGAAAAGGAGAAAATGCTGGCTACCAGAAATTTTTCTCCTTTTCCTACAATGTTTTCAAATGGCTTCTTTCCCAGGGGCGTTTAAAGGCGGTATTGTGCGGTAAAGGGTTAAAAATGGCTGAAAACGAGATAGATGTATCTTTAATCAGTGCTCGGGCCGTTGTGTGGGTGGTTCCAAAGTTTGACCCCGTTTATCACGTGCTTCGAACCCAGAACCTTTAGTCTGTGAGGCTGATACTCTACCACTGCAAGCCCGGTCGGATAGCTCAGTGACCTCGTTGTTGTTAGTTCGATACCAAACTTTCTTTCCGGCGTATTTCGCCTCTCACCTCTAATGTATGTGAGAAAAGTAGTCTGTGACTTGGAAAGAAAGTTGTGTCAGTACTGGTGTGAGAAAGCCAGGAAACACATGCGCAGATGCACTGACCGCTGTGATATGACCTAAGTTGTTAAAACGGCGTTAAACTTCAATCAATCAATCAATCAGTCAGTCAGTCAGTCAGTCAGTCAATCAATCAGTAAAACTCTTCCACTGCAACACGGTCTCCCACTGTTCTTTAATTTAATGAGGCGTCGTCACCCCCCAAAATCGACCCCAAGTTATTACCTTCAAATAATTTCTCGTAAGTAATGATAACCCTATTTGGCTTCAGGAAATGATCAGAAATTGCCCGGCGATGTCGTAGCTACTGATCGGATATTCATTAACGTGGAACAATGATAAATATTTGAGCCGTGCTCTGTGAAAAGGGGGCTTAATGCATTTGCAAAAAGCTTCGACCCAGGTCAGCTTGTGCAGTCTGCGCAGGCTGACCTGGACCGAAACTTTTTGTTTTTAGTAATTTTTTTGCATGTCCAAAGACCTCATGATTCGGTAGATTGAGTATTTGAGCAATGCCCTGTGAAAAGGGAGCTTAATGCATTTGCAAAAAGTTTCGGCCCAGGTCAGCCTGCGCAGTCCACGTAGGCTGAACTGGGCCGAAACTTTTCGCTTTTAGTAAGTTTTCTGTATTTCAAAGGACCAGTGTACCTCATGATTCAGTCGGTTCTTCTACAAAACTGATTGAATGGAACTATAATATTGTGGTAATGATTGTTTTAAGCCCCCTTTTCAAGGAGTACGGCCCATTATATTGAATTATTACGGCATCTATCATTGAATTACCGACTCGCTCTTGCATCAACGTTTCTATTTGATGTCCTTGTTTGATAGTAAATTGTTTTCCAATTACCGCAGAGAGAGCGTTTCTAGGAACAGGTCAAGAGAATAATGTCATAACGGATGTGGGGCCGCCATCCCATTATATAAATATGTGCCATGCTTCGGCAGAAGGGGGCTTAACTCTTTACCACACAATCCCGACTTGACTTTTAACGACCCTGAAGAAGAGGACATTTGAAAACATTGTGGGAAAAGGAGAAAATGCTGGTAACCAGCATTTTCTCCTTTTCCCACAATGTTTTCTACTATTTCAGAAACAACTTTCATCATTTTGACAATGTTTAATTTGTCGTCTGCAAATGCTTTGAAATTGGACAAGTCTAAAATTTTGTCATTTGGTAAAGAGTCAATAAATCTCCGTGATGCGTGATGCCAGGCAAGTCATCGGATAATTATGAATCCATCCAAAAACCACATTGTCTAACAACCGACTGAATCCTGGGGCAGGGTGGTCGAAGGACATACAGAATATTTACTAAAAGCAAAAAGTTTCGACACAGATCAGCCTGCGCGGACTGCGCAGGCTGATCTAGGTTGATGCTTTTTGCAGATGCATTAAACCCCCTTTTCACAGAGCATGGCTCATATACAACCAAACCCGTATAAAGGACCAACATGATTAACTTTCGACTAAATCAACACAGAATTAAATACTTGAAAAAGAAAAAAATCAAGGATTTGCCAATTTAAAAAGTTCTTAGACAGGAAAATCGTGTAGATTAAAGACTATATTTTACAATCTGTCCAGTCTGATCTTGATAAATACGACCCGCGAATCATTTCAGGCTCAAAAAAATTCGTCACCTGGCAACTGCCATTTTATCATTTTATTATTTGTGGGGGGGGGGGGGGGTTCTCGTCGGCTTTCATTTTCATGACGTAGTGTTTTTGATTGGCAGTATTTCAGCAATATGATTCTGCTGTGGCGTTTCGGATTTATTAGTACTTTTTGAAAGACCATGAACATGATATTACGACGACAAAATAATGATTCCCAAAATAACAAACGCAAAGGAATTACCTTTCCTCACGACCATAGATAAGTTTAGTCTGGTCAAATCCAAGAGAAAATGGTAAGATTTTAATAAAACATTTTCTTAACAAGAGAAAAGTGTTCATTAACCTTTTGTCATTGCTTTTCTTGTCATAGTTTTCTGAGTAATTTAAGAAGAAGCAATTCTACGTTACTGTGCTTTGATTGATTACCCATAGAAAGGAATCTAGTTCACGTGTTGCCATTTCCGGTACAGTCCATAAAGGTCGGACATGTTATTAATCCTTAGGCTACTGCGTGTGACTCAAGGGCCTTTTGCGGACAGTGTAGATCAAGATCAGACTGCACAGAACGTGTAGTCTGACCATGTATCTACACTGTCCGATACGGAGATAGTTTTTCTCTAAAAAGATGCCTCGAAATAGCACAGTTATGGGTTTTACTGTAGACCTGAAAGTTTCTTTTAACTTATTAAGCTGTTAAAGGGTTTACTCTTTACAACCAATTCCCGATTTTTAACGAACCCAAGGAAGATGACCTTTGAAAACATTGTGGAAAAAGGAGAAAATGCTGGTAACCAGCATTTTCTCCTTTTTCCACAATGCTTTCTACTCTTCCTATACCCGATTTCAGTTTTTGGGTCACATTTTTTTTTTTTTTTTTGTCATCTGCAAATGCTTTCAATTTGGACAAGTCTAAAATTTTGTCGTTTGGTAAACAGTTAAAGCAACGTTCACAAAGGTACACAACGTCCAGAGATTGTATAGGGCTTGTTAACCGCTTTTTTCTCAATCCATATCTAGCACGGCGGCCACTGGCGTCTTTTGCGAAACTTTTTTTCTTGCACAACGAAAACTTTCAACCCATAGAGCTGTGAATAGTTTGACAGAAATTGATTCATTACCAGATGACCAATGTTACTTTTCCAGACCGGAAGTGTTTGCAAACGACAAATTATTGTTGCCTAAATGACGGAGTTTGTCTTTGTCTTTGAGGAGGGGGGGGAATAAAACATTTTGGAATAAGAGGACATACTGGTTACCAGCATTTTCTCCTTTTCCACATTGTTTTCAAAGGATTTCTTGTTCATGGCGGTTATAGACACGGGAATGTCTAGTAAAAGATTAAATCACCAGAGTTTTTGTTATGCGCCATCTTGGCCCAGTGTACTTCTTATTGCGCCCCCTGGTGCCTTAGATTTGAAACGAACAGACCGATATCAGACATCAAGATCGAGCAGGCTGATCTTGGTCGGCTAATTTAAAAATGATAGCCTATGTTAAACCCCTACATCTTCATATGCAAAATCAGGGGATAGATCAAGATCAGACTACACAAAATGTACAGTCTTATCTTGGATCTATACCATGCGCACGTGTAGTCAAACCTACAGGAGATATCGTTCTGAGTGTCAGTGTATTGTACTTTGAGGTTTGATCACTTGTCACAACGCGGCCGATTCCGTACCAACATCTAACCTCGTCTATATACGAAGGAAGTTTCCATTTTGAACTACCAATCACATCGTCTTAAACATGGCGGCACCTATGTAAATCGATTAGCAACGACATAAACTACCACGATGAAGTTGTTTACCTCTATCAATCTGTCGGTGAAAACTTCCAACGGAATTGATACATCGTGTTAAAAATTGAATGTACAAACTGTTTGTCAATGGAAATGTATTTAGAAACATATCGATGGAAAATTGTGACTCGTGTTTTCTTTTTTGAAGAGGAGTCTTACAATTTTAATAATGGTAAAACAGTGTACTTTTGGCGAAGAAATGTACCGTGCAGGTGCATATCAAGCTACGTGATACAGCCGAGGAACTTGATCACCGGATCACCCGAGGTTTGCCGAATGAGGTTTGGTTTGTATATTTTTTCTGACAGAGTTAATCCTTATCCTGCTAAATAAGTTAACTTTCAAGACGATAGTAAAAACCAGAATAATGTTATGTCACACTTATTTTTTGGAGTAAAAATATCCCCTTATCGGACAGTGTAGATCCAAGATCAGACTGCACGTTCTGTGCAGTCTGATCTTGATCTACACTGTCCGCAAAAGGTCAGTGAGTCGCGCTTAGCAGCCTTAGGGTTACAATGTATGAGCCATGCCCTGTTAAAAGGGGGTTTAGGGCATCGGCAAAAGTTATCGGTCCAGGCCGGCCTGCACAGTCCGTTGAAATGATATCCCCCGCCGAAAAAAATCCCCCTTTTCCGTGACATAGCATTAAATTAAAAAAAAAAAAATCAAAATAAGTATATCGGCGGACTATCATAAGGAACACATGTATGATGTTTCATCAACTTTCGTCAAGGATTCTAGAAGATACCTGTCCGGACGGACGAACGGACGGACAGACAACGCAAAAACTAAATCCCCTCGCTTTCGGATCCATGCTTCATGCAGTATAAAAAAAAGACGTGTCACAAGGTCGGTCAAGGTCAAAAAGTGAAATGAAGGAAAAGTGCACATATAAAAGTTCAAAGAAAGAAACACGTTCATATATCCTGTGTACGTGACGGGAGGTATGTATCTGTTTGGAAAAAAAAAATATTGGTTTGATCACGATATACGTTAGAGGCAAACTTCTCAAACACTGATTTATTAGCGATTATAAATCTAGACAACTCTATATCGTATAATCATGTTAAGGGTTGGCTTGAAAAAAAAAATATGAGCCATGCTCGGTCAAAAGGGGGCATAATGTATCTGCGAAAAGTATCGACTCAGGTCAGCCTGCGCAGTCAGCGCAGGCTGACCTGAGTGGATACTTTTCGCTATCTGTCAATTTTCTGTATGCCCGAGGACCAGTAAACCTTACGATTCACTCGGTTGTTAAAAAAATGGGCTTTTATGGATCCATAATCACGTGATGACTTGCTTGGTACAATGCATCAAGGAGATGTATTAAGCACCCTTTTGCCAGAGCATTGCTCATTACAATTTATTAGTTTAGAAAAGTTTCCTTGAGGTTTTTATTGACCTTTGAGATTATCGTAGAAACTTTGTCCGATTGCCCGCACACAGAACAGATTTTGACAACGCATTAGCTAACAGATTTTGTAAACATTGTAGGCCACAAGCAAATTTTTATTTTCCCGTTACATGTTTTCGAAATCATCAAAAGAAGTCATTGTCTATAGATAAACAGTATTAGGTTAAATATCTGCAGGCTTATGAAACCTGGCTTTTAGGAACATGACTATGAAGTACCTGCTTCAGGTTCCCAGAATTCCTATATAGTGAGGTGTTCATAAACAAGAACTATCTTTAAAAAAAGAGAGACAGCGTAGGAGATACTGGAATAAAAATATTGAAACTCTTTTGTCGCTCATTATGAAGTAAAATGATAAAAGGTAACCTCACGAGCAATTGCCTCTTCTTGCTCACCATTTTTCGTTTTGTTGAAAAGTAGTTTTGGCCCCTAGGTATCGATTAGCGGTGTAAATAGTGGGTTCATAAATGTGCGAGCAAACATGGCAGCAGAGCCCGCCGAATAAACATGTGGACATTTTTAGCAATCTCAAATTACTATCCATTCATTATTTATCGGCACCAAGAAGTAGGCCAAATGCAAGCGCATTCAGTACACCAGTGAGATTTTGCATTCTAAAGGTTAGGCAGGCGTCGTTCAGTACTCTTGGTACTTTGATCTTTGTCGTTTCATGCACCTGTTTGTCTCTATCGCGCCCGATTTAAGTGATCAAGGAATCTTGCGCTATCAATTAATCGATTTTAAATGAATACGGTGAAGCTTTTACACTTGTTTTGGCATCGAAGAAAGCAGAGCTGAAGCCTAATCCTTGTCTGATAAGAAGCTGGCACTTGAACGAGAGTGGTCAACATAGTACAAGAAAATCTCTCTCAAGATTGAACGGAAGTCAAACTATTCACAACAATATTGCTGGAGTATTTACTGCGTAAGAAATAGCTAGTGACGGCTATAAATTGTCTTAAATCGCAAAATCATTCAAAAAGATCTTATGTAAATTGACCGATCGTGTTTGAGAAAAAAGTGCTTAAATCTCCCCCCCCCCCCCCCCCCCCATTTAGATGCATCTTCATGACTCTCTATTGACTGAGCTTTTGAAAAAAAAACATGTAAAAAAAATGATAACGAACAAATTCATGATAAGATACATTTTCCTGATTGTCAGTTTACTTGTTCTGTTTTTCTTTTTTCCATATTTTCGCGCTTTTTTTCCCCTTGCAGTATATATTTGAAATTAGCGTAGTTCAAGTGTTGTCAAAGCGGTGAAGGGTAAACGATAAATTATCGTCAGACGCTGTAAGCTTCAAAAGTAGGCTTATTTGTATAAAAGCAAATCAATATTAAGTGGTTTTCATCCTCTGTACAACGTAGTAAACTATAATTGTTGCTGCTGTAACAAGGACGCAGTATTTCAACCTATTTTTGTATAGATTTTTTTTACTCGAATTTTATTCTACCAGGGCCCGTATTCACCGACCATTCTTCAGGGCATTCTGAGTCTTATCCTCCCGTTTCTTGAAAGTAACACAACTTCTGATTGGCTAAACCAAATGGTTTAGCCAATCAGAAGTTGTGTTACTTTCAAATTTAGAAAATCTCAGGTACAAAGACTAAGAATGTTCTTATGAAAGGTTGGTGAATACGAAGCCAGGATTCAAACAGTAATGATGATGGAATACATCGGGATGCGATATGTAAAGAAAATACATACATTGTAAACTGTGGTAAGACGCTACAGACTGTACTTAATTGTTCATTTTGTTGCTTGAAACCAGCATTTTACGTTCACTAATTGAAACGTATCGCAGCTTTGCTTTCGAAATTATGTGAGTAGTCATTGAAAGGCGAGGCGGGTCAGCCAACTTTAGGTTGAATTTAAAGATACAACTAGATAACTTCTAGGTCTGTACTTCACCAACCATTCTAAATCGCATTCTAAGTCTAATTCTGAATTTAGACAGTAAAACAATTTCTGATTGGCTAAACCCAAGCGTTTGCCAATCAGAAATTGTGTTGCTTTCGAAGTTAGAAATTTCTCGAGAATAAGACGGAGAATGCTATGTAGAATGGTTGTTGAATACGGGCACCTGTCACGAACTGACGGCTTTTTTGAAGCTCCATCAAAGCCTGTAAGTTAAAAACCTTTCCCTGTGGTTAAAATGGCAAAGGGGTCAAGGAAAGGGGCATTTCGTCGTTTCACTAACTTGTTTATCTCGACCTGTTCTTTCCAAAGGTTCTGTTCCGTGTTTTAGTGAAAGTAGACTGGTTAAGCCAATCAAATTTTGTATGAGATTAGTCCCTCGTGAGAGTGATATTGTCATTTCATTGGTCAGCTGTTTTTATGCTATAGCAAAAGTGTCGTTCTATCACCCTAGCGTTTTTGAATACTCATGTTGCTATATTAAAATATAGGGAAGCCTATGGTGGTCTTTTCTTGACATTGTAAGGATTAACTTATTACTCCAAGAAACAAATTTTGAACCAGGCGACTTTGAAAGCATCCTTGTAAAATGTAGACATTAATAGGCCTATGTATCAAAGATAGAGAGGATATTTCTTTTTCCTGTGAAAGATCGAAATTTATTTCATCGAGTGAACCGATTACCGATGATGTTCACGAGATGAAATAAATTTCGATGTTTCACCGAAAAAAAAAATCTATCTAATTCATGCTTCTAACCCCTAATTTGTTGGAACTTTCGTCAAAATCCAGTGCAGTTGTTTTCGGTAATTCCCCGTGGCGTATCCCCCTCACATAACAACGCATTACAATATTACGTAAAGCTCGAGAAATATAGCCGTAAATTACGTCATATTTCTCTCCATCTGAATGGCACGCGCTGATTACTCAGGTAACTAGTGCGCGAGAACTCCTGTTTCCGTCTTCAATTGAAGAGTTAGAAAGTATGAAATCAGTATTTTCACTGGTCGTAACCATGAAATATCAAACCATAATTCACCATTATTTCTCGATAAACTACCGAAAAGCATGAAATAAACATATGGGTCCGTATTCACCAACCATTCTTAAGAAAAGTCTCAGTCTTATTCTTCAGATTTTTCCAAATTTGAAAGTAACACACTTTCTGATTGGCTAAACAAAATGGTTTAGCCAATCATAAGTTGTGTTATTTTCAAACTTGGAAAATATTGGAGAATAAGACAAAGAACGTTCTTAAGAATGGTTGGTGAATACAGACCATGGACTCGTTTTCAGCCAGTTTTTAACCCAATTCATCATTATTTTATGAAACTATAATCATTTCCGATTTTAAATCGAATACAAATCCCTTGAGTTTCCCTATCGCTTACACCATATATATATCGGTAATTAATCTATGTTTACACAGCTGTCTTGCCCAAGGACATTCCCGCGAAAGACCCAGGACCTCCAGGTTACGAGTTCCACACTTTACCACTGAGCCACGCAGGACCCCTCTGTAAGGATGCATCTTTAAGGTTTGGTACATGAATCACAAGTAATTTCTCATTTTCCCACAGTGCTATCTAGAATGGTCTGCTGCAAAGCGCAAAGAGCTGCCTCCAAGGGTGAATGTATTGCAGAATAAACGTATAAATTATCCAGATCCTGTCTCACTTGACATGCGTTTGGCATCATTGTCCTCTCTCATCTAAAATAGGTTTGTCATTCAATTACTTCTCTAGTATTGTATGTTACACAATGGCGGATAACAATTCAATAAGTCATAATGGCCGAATTCAATCACCGTCTTCCGTTACAGGTTGTTCAGCATCAGTGAATGTCCAGAGAGTAATTAGGGCTACGCAGATATCATTTCGCGTTATTTAATTACAATAAAAGATGCTGACCCGTGAAATCATACCTATTAACCGACTAGATAGCGAGAAATTGATCTTCGCTGTTTGTTTCAGTCCTGAAAGGTCATTTTACTAAATTATAATCCGGGCTTTAGACAGTTTTTGTGACGAGGTCAAACTTTTTCCATACTATCGCGTACTTTAACGATCCTTAGAAAGAGGACTTTTAAAATGATATGGGAAAAGGAGAAAATGCTGGTAAGCATACATGTAAGCGCACTGACCACAATGTCGAGTCTGAAATGCTGTTTTAGGAAGAGCTGAATACTAACCGTATATTCACCCCAAAGATTTTCTCTTATATACACCATCAGTTTGACTAGAGAGCTTGGCGGTAAAACGCTTTCGAAGAACAAAAGACATTCTCATAGTATAAATTACAAAGGAACAAATTTCATGGGCTAAGTGGTAAAAACGTGTTAATGGCTTCCTAATTACGTTCTTCTTTCCACTTCTTATGTTAACGAGATAAACCTAAAACTCTTTATACACAAAGCTTGTTTATCGAAAACATTAGCAGCCATTTTCCTTTTCGTAGTCAGACAAAGTTGGCCGTGTTAACCCCTTTACGACACAATCACGAGTTTTAACAACCCTGAGGAAGAAGCCTATTGAAAAGATTGTGGGAAAAGGAGAAAATGCTGGTTACCAGCATTTTCTCCTTTTCCCACAATCTTTTCTGTCCTTTAACAGGCAATTCCATCATTTAAGTCCCTTTTAATTTGTCGTCTGCAAATGCTTTCAGTTTGAACCAGTCCAAGAGTTTGACGTTTGGTAAAGAGTTAACCTTGCTGACCGCGGAAGTGCAGCCTACCAATTTTCCTCATATTCATTTTTTTTTTTGCCAATTTTGAATCGGTTTCTATGTTCGTAATGGAGTTTACCGGAATTTTAACAGGCTAGGTCATATCACGGCGGTCATTGTAACTACGCACGTGTTTCCTGGCTTTCTCACACCAGTACTTAGACAACTTTCTTACCAAGCCACTGACTACTTTTCTCGCATGCATCGGAGGTGAGGGGTGAAAAATAGCCTGAAAGAAAGTTTGCCTCGACCAGGTATCAAACCCGCAACCACCGGGTCAGATACGCTAACCATTGAGCTACCCGGCCAGGCATAAATATTCAAGGTCGTATCTTGCAAAGATTAATTCTGCAATATGCATTGTTTAAACCTGAGAAAGTATGCGTTGGCCTTTTTGCACTCTCTTGCACTACGGATCATTCCCATTCACCTCTGTAGTTGGCTCAGAAAGTAGTCCGTCATTACGTGATATTTTCGTCACATGACCATAACTCAAAATGGCGACACAAACGCCGGTGAAAGAAAGACCAATCGATTGTTTTGTGTGCTGTTCAAACAGCATACGGCCAATCAGACTTAGTGGTGGGAAATGTGAAAAAGAGGGATTTTCTGAAAAGCTTAAATGTCTTTTAAAGGACGATAACTTGTTTTTTAATCTTACAAACTTAGATCCATCGGTGTGTTAACTTGTCATCATTCATGGGCGCAGCCATTTTTTTTTTTACAATTGGCGTAAGATTCTGATCAGTAAAGAAGCTTGAAAAAATAGTTCCATTGTATACAGGTAAATTCATCAGTTTGAATGCACCTATAATGTATCCGGAATAATATTTCCTTTGTCTACTTTATTATGTTACACATGAAACAGTTAAACAGTAACAAAACATGTTTTTCTCGGTTTGACAAGATTCTTGTCATTTAGCCCGTTGCAGAGATGTAAGGTGAGAATAACGAACGACAACTCTGCTCGGAGATTGGCCTTTTTGTTGTTATTGCTCTTTTGTGTTATTCTTGTTTGTTGTTGTTGTTGTATTCTTGTTTGTTGTTGTCCTTGTTGTTGTTTTGTTCATGTTGGATTGTGTTGAATAGTGGGATTGCATTTTTTTTTTTTTCTTAAATGTTTGATAGAATAAGTTATGTTGTTATGGTTGTTCTTGTTTCTTGTTCTTGTGTTGTTCTTGTTAATTTGTTGTTGTTGTTGTTGTTTTGTTCTTGTTTGATTGTGTTGAGTGGTTGGATTGCGTTTTAGTACTTAAATGCTTGATAGAACAAGGTAACGGGATACATTTTGATTGAATTTTCATGTAGTAGAAAGAAAGTGAAAAGAATGGTAAATGCTTTCAAACGTTAAATCGTAGGCTGAGAAAGAAACAAACTGTCATGAAAGAACATCTAAAATTGCAACTAAAAAAATACTCTACAAAATGTCTGGAAAAGTCTGGCAGGCTAAGAAATACACAGTTAAACTGGCATGTTATTGAACAAATTGAGTCATGCTCTGTGAAGAGGGGGCTTAATGCATCTGCAAAAAAGTATCGACCTATGCCAGGCTGCGCAGATTTTGCAGGCTGACATGGGTCGAAACCTGTTGCTATTTGTAATGTTACTGCATGTCAGAAGATCATTTTACCTCCAGATCCAGTTGGTTGTTAGACCTAATGGTCCATAATTATGTGATGACTTGCTTGGTATCATGCATCACGGGGGATGCATTAAGCTCCCTTTTGCCAGAGCGTGGTTCATTTGCGAAATGTACGCTTGCCACTAAAACTATAAAACTACAGGTGTAGTCTCCAGGAACAATTTAATGATGAAACAATAATGCTCTTAATCATGTAGGAACGTGCAACGTGCAATCTTAAATGAGCCATGCTCTGTGAATAGGGGGCTTGATGTAACCTGGGCCGAAACTTTTTGCCTTCGGTCAATTTTCTGCATGTAAAGGGACCATTCTACCCCCCAAGATCCGGTCGATTGTTGTACAAGATTGATTTTATGGATCTGTAATCATGACTCGCATAAATATATATGAGCCACGCTCTGTGAAAAGGGGGCTTAATGCATCTGCAAAAAGTATCGACCCAGGTCAGCCTGCGCAGTCCGCGCAGGCTGACCTGGGCCGAAACTTTTTTTTTACCTTCGGTCAATTTTCTGCATGTAAAGGGACCATTCTACCCCCAAGATCCAGTCGATTGTTGTACCAAATTGATTTTATGGATCTGTAATCATGACCGGCATAAATATATATAAGCCACGCTCTGTGAAAAGGGGGCTTAATGCATCTGCAAAAAGTATCGACCCAGGTCAGCCAGCGCAGTCCGCGCAGGCTGACCTGGGCCGAAACTTTTTGCTCTTGGCCAATTTTATACATGTAAAAGGACCATTCTACCCCGCAAGATCCAGTCGATTGTTGCACAAAACTGATTTTATGGATCCGTAATTATGTGATGACTTGCACGGTATAATGCGTCACGGAGACGTATTAAGCCCCCTTTTGCCAGAGCATGGTTTATATATGAGCTCCGCTCTGGCAAAAGGGGGCTTAATGCATCTCCGTGATGTACTATACCGAGCAAGTCATCACATAATTATGAAGTATGGATCCATAAAATCCATTTAGGCCGACAAACGGCTGAATAATGAGATAGAGTGGTCCTTGGACAAGAAGAAAATGGACCAATAGCAATACGTTTCGGCACAGGTCAGCATGCGCGACTTTATGCAGATGCATGAAGCCCCCTTTTCACAGAGAATGGCTGTACGTGAGTATATAGATCCGTAAAATCAGATAAGTCCAACAACTAACCTTGGTAGAATGGACGTTGGGCATGCAAAAAAATTACAACCAGCAAAAAGTCTCGACCCATGTCAGCCTGCGCGGACAGCGCAGGCCGACATGGATCGATACTTTTTGCAGGTGCATTTAAATTTTTTAACTCCGCTTTTCACAGAATATTGTTCATTTAATAAACACATCTGTAGACCACCAGACAACTTCAATCAACGTTTATTTCTCTCTTATATAACTTATGACATTTGTGGGTATTATTTTGACATTTCGTATCAGATATTTACACGCAATGTACGATGATGAGGCCAGCCAGATAACAGGTGGATCCTTTTACCTTTAACATCGTGATTTGTGAATGATAGGTAAACTTTAAAGGTTTTTTTTTTTTAACTTTTCGTTTTTTTCCCTTGCACGTTTAAAGCAACAATAGCTGCCAAAAGTAAACAAAGCGGGTGTTTAAAATGCATTTAAATTTGAATCATACCATTCAAAAGTATGGAAATTATTATGAAGACGGCAATCCGTTATTGTATGGTCGGTCCATGTGTTAGTCGCTGGCAGAGAAATTAACTTCAAAACTAGGTTAAAAGTTGCCAGGTCACTTTATCTTTTGTTTACTTTTTGCCTTATTTTATAATCAGTTTTTCCGTTAGCGACTAACACTTGAAGCACACAATAACGGAAATGGTATGAAATTTAAATGCATTTCAACACCCGCACTGGTTTTTTTTTTTGTTGCTATTGGGGCTTTAATTTACGACTATATCTCCAGATAGCAAAACCTATTTGAAATAGGCTAGAAGTTCTTGTTTCGTGTTGTCCAGACTACATTTTTGCCAGGCTGATAGCAAACGCCCCAGCCAACTGGAATGCTTTAACCCTTAAAGCGCTGGAACCAACTTAACTTGTTTTTGCTGACAATGTAGATCAAGATCAGACTGCACAGAACGTGCAGTCTGATCTTTAATCTACACCGTCAGCTACTTCAATACACCTTCTGGCTACAACAACCTTGAAATGACTATATTTCGGATGATTTTCTTCACTGAAAAGGTTTATTTCATAAATTCAATGCTCTAAGGGTTAATGGTCCTTGCGACAAGAAGTCTCTCTCTCCCCCTCTCTCTCTCTCTCTCTCTCTCTCTCTGTGCGGTTGCAGAGCATTAGATCGACATATTTTAACCCTAAAACTGCTAAATAAATTAAATAAGCTTTCAAGCCGATAGTAAAACCCCCAAATATTCTAATTTCAAACTATATTTTTCTTCAAGAAATATATCCTTACCGGACAGTGTAGATCAAAGATCAGACTGCTTTTTTTGTGCAGTCTGATCTTGATCTACACTGTCCGCAAAACGTCAGCGAGTCGCGCTTAGCTAAGAATTAAGCAAATGGCGTTGAAAGAATGTTTAACGTGGTATTTATAACCCCGTCAGCGCCGTGTGTGTAAAAAGGGGGTTTAGATGGACGATATTCTATCCCTTGTACCAGCACGTGCCGCGATGTAACCTGTACCAGTCAGGCGTCGCCCAGCATTCCCGCAAAACAACCCTTAGGTAACCAGTTCGATCTCCGCTCCAAGCACGTGTCGCGATGTAACGTGTATCAGTCAGGCGTCGCCCAGCATTCCTGTAAAACAACCCATAGGTAACCAGTTCGATCTCCGCTCCAAGCACGTGTCGCGATGTAACGTGTATCAGTAAAGCGTTGCTAAGCATTCCAGCAATACAAGCTATAAGTAACTAGTTCAATCTCCGCTTTAAGCACGTGTCACGACGTAGCGTCTATCAGTTAGGCATTGCTCAGCAGGTGATGCCCATTGAGTCATGCTCTGGAAAATGGGGGTTTAATGCATCTCCGCGGTGCATTATGAACAGAACAGAACATGTATTTTATTAGACGAGTACATAGTCAAGATTACATGATGTATACAACACAGCATTTATCAAACTCTCAAGCTCTCAAGTTCTCTCTCTCTCTCTTTCACTGTCTGTCTGTCTGTCTGTCTGTCTGTCTGTCTGAGATGCAAGAACTTTTACCAGAAGCAAAAAGTTTCGACACAGGTCAGCCTGCGCGGACTGCGCGGACTGCTCAGGCTGACCTGTGTCGATACTTTTTTTTTTTTAGATGCATTAAACCCTCTTTTCACAGAGCTCGGCTGTTATTTTTTTGTCATACTGAAACATGACAATGCATATTTACGAAAGTAAGTGATCCAAATAACTGAATGTTCAGTTCTGTTCTGCAGCAATTTAGCACTTAAAGTTAATAAGTGTGCACTCTAAAACGAATTTAATCTTCAAATTTGTAGGACCTACCCCCCGCGTGTTTTGTTATTATCGAGATCGCAGTGTGCGTATGTTAATAGCTTTGTATTCTTATATCTAGATGTAAATTAGCCATGCTCTGTGAAAAGGGGGTTTAATGCATCTGCAAAAAGTATCGACCCAGGTCAGCCTGCGGGGTCCGCGCAGGCTGACCTGGGCCGAAACTTTCTGTTATCGGTCAATTTTCTGCATGTCAAAGGACCAGTGTATCTCAGGATTCAGCTAGGTGCTAAACAAGGTGGATTTTACGGATCCCTCATTATGTGTCTTGCTTGGAATAATGTATTATAGAGATGCATTTAGCCCCTTTTTCACAGAGCAGTACTCAAATACATTCAGACCTACTTGTTTTACCATGGGGCTGAACATAAAGGTTAATCATTTCATTTGTAGTATTTAATTAACTGATTTAATTAGGTATTGTGTATGTTTACATGATAAAACACCTGATAGCATTTTACCATGAGTATCAAATACCTTTAAGTCGTAATGATTAAATCGAAGTCATTCTATTGAGTTAAACATAAACAATTAAACATGTTATGAAAGATAACAATTTTGCTCCGTAATTGTCTGTCTGTCCCTCTGTTCGTCCGTCCGTCCTCACGTCCGTTCTTCCGTCCGTCCTCACGTCCGTCCTCCCGTCTGTCCTCACGTCCGTCCTTTCGTCCATCCTCACGTCCGTCCTCCGGTCCGTCCTCACGTCCGTCCTCCCGTCTGTCCTCACGTCCGTCCTCCCGTCCGTCTGTCCTCCCGTCTGTCCTCACGTCCGTCCTCCCGTCTGTCCTCACGTCCGTACTCCCGTCTGTCCTCCCGTCTGTCCTCACGTCCGTCCTCCCGTCTGTCCTCACGTCCGTCCTCCTGTCTGTCCTCACGTCCGTCCTTCAGTCCGTCCTCCCGTCTGTCCTCACGTCCGTCCTCCCGTCCGTCCTCCCGTCTGTCCACACGTCCGTCCTCCCGTCTGTCCTCACGTCCGTCCTCCCGTCTGTCCTCACTTCCGTCCTTCCGTCCGTCCTCACGTCCGTCCTCCCGCCCGTCTTCACGTCCGTCCTCCCGTCCCGTCCTCCCGTCTGTCTGTGCATGTTTTCTCGTACAGATCTATTTCAAATCAATACATGTATTTTGTTTTGATTGTCACGTATCTTTAAATCAACATAGGTTATATATAAAAACTGCAGTGAATAAACGGTATGGTAAAATCTTGAAAGCATTGTTTACAAATTAAGTTTATTAACATAAACAAAGAATAGTCAACAAATGCTTATCTACTTGATTTAAGCCATACTCTGGCAAAAGGAGAGCTTAATACATCTCCGTGCTATAATTATTATACCAAGCATGTCATCACGTACTCGTAATTATGGATTCATAAAATCCATTTTGTCCAACAATTGACTGGATTTATGAGGTAGAATGGTCCTTTGACATGCAGAAAATTGACCAAAGGCAACTGGCAAAATGTTTCGACCCATGTCTGACATGGGTCGATAGTTTTTACAGATGCATTAAGCCCCTTTTCACAGAGCATGGTTCAGTTATAATTTTGTCGTCTTGGTTAAGAATTAGCCGATCATCGGTTATTTACAATAAAAGACGTTGTTAAATCTATTACAGGTTTGATTGATATTATAGTGTTTAACGCCGTTTTCAACATTATTTCAGTTATATCGCGGCGGCCAATGCACCTATCCATGCTTTCCTGGAGTTTCTTTTACCAGTACTCCGCACAATATTCTTTCCAAGCCACTGGCCTCTTTCCCACATAACCATCGTCGGAACAATGGTCAGTGGTGAGAGAGGAATGGATCCTCTAGCAATGACTATCATCAATCCCCGGAAAGAAATTGTCCAAGCCCGGGGATCGAACCAGCGACCCTCCTGTTCTCAAGTCCTGTACGCTACCGACTGAGCTACGGGGCTTGGCGGTAAATCTATCACAGGATATTTTTCCAGCCACTTATTATTTACGAAAGCTAAACCCGGCCGGGTAGCGTAACTGACTCATGACCTGGTGGTTGTGGGTTCGATACTCGATTGAGGCAAACTTTTTACGGCGATTTTTCGTCTCTCACCCCTGATACAGGTGAGAAAAATAGTCAGTGGCTCGGAAAGAAAGTTGTGTCTTACTGGTGTGAGAAAGCCAGGAAACACATGCGTAAGTGCACTGACAACCGTGATATGACCTAAGCTGTTAAAACGGCGTTAAACTCCAATACAAACAAACAAAACTTACGAAAGCTAAAGACCCTGTTTTGGATGACGTTTCTCTCAGATTTATGTTACACCGTATATACAACAGAATGTGGAAGTCATTCGCTTACACACTGTTTTCTCATCTGCCAGCTATGTAATTATAATACTTGTTCGAAAGCGCAATCACAAACCGTGTAATATGGCTGTTCTAAAAGCATTCTTGGAGACGAATGGGGCCTATGTTAATTTTTTTCCTTTTTTAATCCGTAGGCTGCTAAGCGCGACTCACTGACCATTTGCGGACAGTGTAGATCCAAGATCAGACTGCACAGGACGTGCAGTCTGATCTTGGATCTACACTGTCCAGTAAGGAATTATTTTTTTCCTAAAACTGAGTTTGAAATAGCATTATCCGGGGTTTTACTACTGGTTTGACAATTTCATTTCAGTTATTTGGCATGAAAAGGGTTAAAAATACATCTTTTCTCGTTTTCAGCCAGTTTTTAACTCATTTTCTTTTTTATTTTATCAACTTTTCATCATTCTTGTATCTTCACGCCAAATGTTGCCCCAGACGGTTGCAAGGTTGCATAGATTACTTCCGATAGAAAATACGTTTCAGTTTTTATGGAGGCCATCGAAGAAATTACTGTTATGACCGTTTCCAGTTTTATATCGAAGATTTCAGATATATGTAGTTATCTCTTACACTACATATCGGTAATTTATCTATGTTTACACAGCTTACTAAATTCTGAACCATTCAACGGTCTATCATATTTTAACAGCGGTTTTGTCTCTCTGGCTGTAAGAATGTGTCTTTAACTCTTTACCAGATGACAAAATTCTAGCCAAGTCAAACTTGAAAGCATTCGCAGACGAGAAATTAAATGGGGTTCAACTAAGATTTGTCTTTGGACAGACAGAAAACATTGTGGGAAAAGGAGAAAATGCTGGTTACCAGCATTTTCGCCTTTTCCAACAATGTTTTAAGAGACCGTCAGCCCCAGGGTCCTCAAATCACGGGATTGTTTGGTAAAGCATTAATTAATATCTCTCAATTTAGAGTCGGGCCCCGCTTTCACAAAAATAAACATAAGTCTCGTATTTTACTCAAATCTGCAAAAAGACTGATTTTCCGACTTAAGTTGAGTTTGTTAGTCCAGACACATTTCACTAACATGAACAGACTTACATAACATTCTCAAGTTCTGTGTTGTTGACACAACGTTTCGGACTCAACTCAGCAAAATAATGGACTTAAGTCTGTTAATTGACTTAAGTCCATTTATTTTGCATAGTTAAGTCTGAAACATAGTGTCAACTCAGGATTTGAGAAGGTTACTACACTCTGTTAATGTTGCTGAGATACTTCAAATAATAAACTCAACTGAAGTGAGAACCTGGAACTGTTAGTAGATTTGCGTAAAATAAGAGACTTAAATTTTTTTCGTGAAACCTGGCCTAGCATTTTGATATGCTGCTAGGAAACTTCTAAGCAAACCAAAAAACTAGTTTAGTAATTCCGTAAAACAACTGTAGTTATAACAGTTGATGAATATGGACAACTTAAGAAATCCAAAATGGCGGCTAACAAGGCCTGCACGCGCTCTTGCCAAGATCTGATGCCAAGTAAATGTCGTTTGCTTCATTCCGCAGCGTTCTGCTGGAATGCTTACATTTCTGCTTTCTTCCAGTTTCAAATTATTTATGCCTACACAAATATATAAGCCTTGCTCTGTGAATAGGGGGCTTGATACATCTGAAAAAAAAAAAAAAAAGTATCGACCCAGGTCAGCCTGCGCGGACTGCGCAGGCTGACCTGGACCGAAACTTTTTGCTATTGGTCAGTATTCTGCATGTCAAAGGACCAGTCTACCTCATGATTTAGACAGTTGTTAGGCATATTGGATTTTTATGGATCCCTAATTATGTGATGTCTTGCTTGGTAAAATTCATCAAGGAGATGCAATAAGCCCCTTTTGCCAGAGCACGGCTCACTCATGTAAGAATCTTGGAGGCAATATCTGCCAGTCTTTGAGATTTGTGATAAGTTACAAAAAAAAGGTACTTCAAAGAAAAAAAATGATAGACGGTGTAGGAAGTACTGCAATATGAAGAGAAATAATGGAAAGTAACCTCGCCAGTAACTGCCTCTTTTTCCCGCATTGTTCTCCATATTGTTACAACAAAGTGAAAGTTACTGTCAGATGTATTTTTCAAGATTAGTTGCCATTAATCCATATCAACGCTGTAAGAGGAACAGTGGCTGGTAAAAAAGTTGTTATTTAAAATATATAAGCCATGCTCTGTGGAAAAGGGGCTTAATGCATTTGCAAAAAGTATCGACCCAGGTCAGCCTGCGCAGTCCGCGCAGGCTGACCTGGGACGACACTTTTTGCTTTTGGTCAATTTTTCTCATGTCAAAGAAGTCAAAAACCAGTGTACATCATGATTCAGTAGGTTGTTATACAAAACGGATTTTAGGGATGTATAATACTGTGATGCCTGGCTTGGTATCATGCATAACGGAGATGCAATAAGCCCCCTTTTGCTAGAGCCTGGTCAACCACATATCATAAATACTTTGAGTATCCGAAATGTCCATGGACCTATATAACGTCCAGAAATAGGGCTACTTTTAAAAATAATTCATAGTCAAATTTATATCAAAACACATACCCCAACAGCATGTTTTAGATCGATAATATATATTTTGTTCAAGATTGATCTCATATTATTCATTAATCAAACTGGATCACATGAAAGTGGGAAAAACAGGAAAGCATTTTGGGCTACGCTTGAGGCCGCCATGGAGGCAGCCATTATAGCGCTTTGCTTGACCCGACAACGTAGTGTTAGGGGCAGGTAATCCGGAATAACATGTGCCCGGAAATAGGCCTGAACGGATCGCAGAATAAACATATCCACATTTTTGACCAATGGCAAATTACTATTTATTTATTCAATTATGTTATACTGAAATGTAGGCCAAAAGCCATTGTATTCAGCTTACGACGGAAAAATAATCTGCTCGGGGCTGTATAAAAAGGGCGGATTGTTAGGTTTTTGATTATTCCACAGGCTAACTAGCGACATACAAAAAACTTGTAAGGACAAATTTGTAAAGAAAATGAAATGAAAAGTCTCTTCGAGAAACGCTTTTCCAATTTTATCATGTGACAATTTCAGATAAGAAAGCAGACACTTGTATTGAAAATTCCTTTCGTCCAAAGCTGGGTGAGGAGAGAGAAGATCGCTAGGGTCGTTGCAATGCGTCACGTGTCGTGATTGAAATATAAATGAGACATTCTCTTTTAAAAGGGGGCTTAATGCATCTGCAAAAAGGATTGATCCATATCAGCCTGCGCAGTCCGCGCAGTCCGCGCGGGCCAAAAACCTTTTGTAAATTTTCTGCATGCTAAAGGACCACGCTATCTCATGATCCCGTCGGTTGTAAGAAAAAATGGTTTTTAATGGATTCATAATTATGTGACAACTTGCTCGGTATAATGCATCACGGAGATGCATTAAACCCCCTTTTGCCAGAGTATGGGTCATTAATGGAATTACCCAAAATTCTGAACAAGTCCTGAAGCCTATTCCGTATCACTCAATCCTTCAGTCGGTTATTATAAATGTGAAGCTGTCACCTATTTACACATAGGGTTCATTAAGATAGTTATATAAAGTTTTCTCACTTATACCCGTTTCTTGTCATGCTTAACAAGTGATGTATTTTGTGGTAGATGTAGACCAAGATCAGACTTCTTATCCTAGTCTTCATTCTCTGCTTCTCTATTAACCCTTATCCTGCTAAATTACTTAAATAAAACTTTCAAGTCGATGGTTAAAAAAAAAAAAATATATACGTGTATTGCGATTTCAGAGTTGATTTCACCGGAAAGAAAGTATCGTATCGGACAGTGTAGATCCAGAATCAGACTGCACGTTTTGTGCAGTCTGATCTTGATCTAAACTGTCCGCAAGAGAGCCCCGAGTTGCGCTTAGCAGCCCAAGTGTCAAAGCTTTGAGTCACGATTTTTGTCATAACAATATCACTTTTATGTTGCTTCATAATACTTGTTAAGATTTTAGCTTTTTCTTTCAACGGAGAGTTCCCAAAAAGTGTGTATGAGGAACTCGGTAGCCAAACCCGATATCAATATAATCTAACCTTTAAACGACTGGACTCAAATCCGTCAGCAAACACTGTCGAATGCAAAAATGTCAACCTGTGATTAATTAACTCAAAGCTATCTAACTTTAATCAATGTTCTCCCGTACCGGTCAAAAGATCTTTGGTCAAAGGAAGGCACACTGACCCTTCTGAAAGATACGTTAGCTCCGAAACAGGATATTTGTAACTCTTTACCAAACGACAAAATTGTGAACTTGTCCAGATTAAAAGATTTTACAGATGACAAAGAAAATGTAACTCAAAAACTGAAATTTGTTTTCGGAAGGGAAGAAAACATTGTGGGAAAAGGAGAAAATGCTGGTTTACCAGCATTTTCTCCTTTTACCACAATGTTTTCAAAAGCCTTTTTTCTATATGTCATTAAAAGTTTGGATGGTGCGGTAAAGAGCTAAGATAATAACAGCCGTTTGGTCTAGTATTATGTAAAAACCCCTTAACAAGGTTAATCCGTCATATCGAATACTAATCTGCATGGTATTTTGGGGTGTGTAAAACAGTATGGTCAATAACCTGCATATCAGCAGCAAACACCACAATCTACATACATATAAGGGTACAACTGCAAACCAACACAAAACGTAGACACACATACACTCCAAGCTAAAATTCTTCCATGACCGAGGATCATTATTTACACCCCCAGATTCAGACATGGTTAGATCATCGCTCATATATTTTGTTCTCAAAGAGGGCAAATATGTTGAAACGTACCCCTTCTAAAAGGGCAACTATCTTACGCCAGCACATTTTGACTGCCCCGTTGGTGCTTTGCTAAATACAGGTCTGGCTGTACCGCTGTAGCATAAAACTCTGTTTTCAACAATAACTAAAACTGGCACAAAGCGGTCAAGTGGTCAAAAATACCCCCAGCGGCAGCTTGTCACAGAAGCAGCACAATCAGAGAAAACAAAGTTCATATGTGACCTTGACCTTTGACCCATGTGACCCTAAAACAATAGAGCACCTCCTTGGGTCATGAGGAACACTTGTATAAAGTTCCAGGGTCCTAGGTCAAACGGCTTTTGAGTTAGAGCACGGAAACGAAAAGATGGACGGACGAAAGGACGGACGGACAGACATGGTGAAACCAGTATACCTCCCTGTACTACACAGGTGGTGGGTATAACTGGTTTAATTTCAGCAAGCTCACTTATTAATCTATCCTGGGTTTGTCTAGTGCTAGTTTCTGCAATGCCAAGGTAACCAGCCTCCGAAGCTGGGAATGAACCAAGGTTTCTTGAGTACATATCAACCGCCTAAATTGCTGAGCCGTATAGAACCGTTTTCCATATTCACGTGTGCACCATATTTGTTTTGTTTATTCCAGATTGAAAATCGAACTAATAAGGCTTCAAATGACGACTGATCGGAAAAAAACGATAAATTGTTTGTGTGATTGTTAATTCTGATTTGCGTCATACAAGTATAGTTCTCACTCGATAAACCTTTCCTTATCGGTTTAAATAATATTGTTTATGTTTGGGATAACAGGTTTAAAATCACATACCGTGACGAGATAATTTCTAAACCAACTCGATAATGTTTATATTACCTCGTCACGGTTTGTGGTTTTAAACATGTATTCCCAAAATCAAACAACAATATAAACTGTTTATGAAAGGTTTATCGAGTTGGAATTATATGACGATCATGCTAATGCGACATAAATATTGACAGTCTTGGTGTAAAGAGACCAGTGTGGTTGAGAGAGGAACATGAAAAGTGCGGTGCTTTGATCGAATATTGCGTACATACTAGTATATGAGCGATGCCCTGAAAATGGAGCTTACTGCATCTGCAAAAAGTATCGACCCATGTCAGCCTGCGCAATCCGCGCAGGCTGACATGGGCCGAAACTTTTTGCTATTTATAAATTTCCTGCATGTCAAAGGACCACTCTACGTCCAGATGTAGTCGACAATTAGACTAAATTAATTTCATGGATCCATAGTTATATGATGACTTGCTTAGTAAAATGCATCGCAGAGATGCATTAAACCCCCTTTTTTCCAGAGCATGGCTCATATATATAGGAGGCCTATAACAACTTCCGGCCCTGATCGCGGAGGTTGACCTGAGTCGACATTTTTTAACAGATGCGTTAAAGCCCCTTTTCACGGAACATAACTCATTCATTTTTCTTTACAGGCTTTCCATCCCTTAACCGGAAGTCGAGTTTTTACCAATCAAAACCTCGTCCAACAACATTCTTTACCTGAAGAATATAAGCCAGAGGTAAGTGAATACTGAATATTAATGTAACATTTTCCCATGTTATATTGGAACCTATTTAGTTTACGACGACTCTGAAAACAGATAAACCTTACCTAAATTAAGTCTTAAACATCAGGCGTAAAGCTTCCATGCTCACCTAAAACTCTTGACGATTGCCCTCTGGCTAGTAATTAATTTTCCCATCGGGGATGAATAGGAGCCAACAGGTTGTCCATGTCATCACGGAGTTTGAACTTCATTCTGTGAAGTAAAGCCCGCCGTTCGCTGATCTTAGTTTGTTGTTGTTGTTTTTTTCCTCAAGCGTGCCATTTTCTTTATCATTTGACCCAATTAGCAACGTCTACTTTGACAACCAACAATAATTATTGTATTACTTTGACATAATACGAATTGGTAATTTTAGCAATTCTCTGGACATTTAAAGTTTGCCTTCTTCATCGTTGTTTAAAATGGCATCTTTCAGTAACACCATTTAACACATTTATCTTTACATCTTAGAGGAAATACCCTGTTTAGTGAAGTTTACTTTGGACATAGTACAATTACTCTTTCAGCCAAGGGCTACCCTGTAATCTGAATATTTACTATAGTCTATTGAGGAGAGTTTACCTTGATTCTGGACATTTGTCCTCTATCAAGGTGTACTTTAACATCTTACAATATCCATATTTAGTAAGGTATATCTTGACATGTTATATTTGCCCTAATTTCGAAAGGGTTACTTCAGCATATGACCAGTACTCATTGAGAATGTTCAGGTGACCTTCTTTTTCATTTCTTTGCCCAGCAAGATTCACTCCGGCATCTGATTATTTATCTATTTATCATGGTTCTCTCTGACATCCGACATCCGTGTTGCTGAATTTACCATTTTGATCAAAGGTTGCTCCCACATTTGGCAATTGTCTTATTTAGCAATGCTTCTTTGAAACTGTTCTGACAACTCAAAATTTATTTCATCTCGTGTTATATTTTAAATATTACCGTATGATATTCACGAGAGGAAATAAATTTCGATCTTTCTTCGAAAAAAAAAAAATCTATTTATTTCATGCCTCTAACCCCTTTTTTGTTGGGACTTGCGAAGTATAGGGAGCTCTTGGTATTTCGGCACCAGTGAGTTCATCAGTCTGTAAATTCACTGGCCGAAACGGTGAAATTATCAAACCATATTCCACCATTATTACCCGATAAACTACCGAAAAGCATGAACTAAAACATGGTATTCTTCGTCACAATCGCGCAGTTTACAAAGAATTACTTTTTCGGCGTAGCTAAATGCGTTGGCTTTTGACCTACTTCTTGGCACTGATAAAGAATGAATAGATGGCAATTTGCGATTGGTCAAAAATATGCATATGTTTATTCGGCGGGCAACAAGCGTTGCTAATGCTTATCGATACTCCTGGGCCTTGAATCATACCATAGTGAAATAATGTAGTAGAGAAAGATTCTTTTCTTGTGCTATTTGGAAATTTGATATTTTCAAAAGCGTTACCAAATAACCCAATATTACTTCAACGAAATGAAAAACTGTGAGGAAAAAGAGGCAGTTGTTCGTAAGGTTACTTTTAATGATTTTATTTCATATTGAACCAAGAAAAAAAAAAAGTTTCAATATCCATATTACAGTATGTCTTACGCCGTCTATCTTTTAACAAGATATTTAGTGTTTCGTGTTACTCTAACCAGAAGTTGAATTATATTACGTTCATGGAAATCTTTTATTAAGTTGCTAGTTATATATCTGCTTATCTTGTTAGCAAGAATCATTTCAACATAAAACAATGTCGAGGTACTTTTTTTTGCAACAAACCAATGCTCTGTATCACTTTATGGTAGCTTCTACATTTGACCAATGCTCTGTGAAAAGGTGGCTTAGTGCACCTTTGAAACGTATCGACGTAGTTCGCACAGGCTGATCTGGGTGGAGACTTTCAGCTATTGGTAAACTGTCTACAAGTTAAAGGACAATTCTACTTCATGATTCACCTGTTTTTTTAGACAAAAATGAAAAGATCTAACTTATGTAACAACTTGGTTGGTGGAGGGCATTACGGAGATGTGCATTAAACTCCATTTTCTCGGAGCACTGCGTTTACTAATTGCCCGTTTTAGCAAGATTTTCCCATGTGATTTTATTTGTCCAATATGGATAGGTTTACTTTGACATTTACTAATTCCCCTTTGAAGCAAGATTTGATGCCTTGATAAAACTTGTGCTTCTGTTATAAGTGTTCAACAAATGATCTTGACCTTTTCGAACAACCCTTCTATAATTGAGTCATGCTCTATGAAAAAGGGGCGTTCACTGCATCTGCAAAAAGTATCGACCCAGGTCAGCCTGCGCGGAATGCACAGGCTGACCTGGGTCGAAACCTTTTGCCGTTAGTCAATTTTACGCATGGCAAAAGACCAGCCTACCTCACGATTCACTTAGTTGTTAAACGAAGTGGGTTTTGTGAATCCATAATTATGTGATGACTTGCTTTGTATAATGCACCACGTAGATACATTAAACCCCCTTTTGCCAGAGCATTGCTCAATTTTATCTAAGCCATTTTTATTCGTGGTTTTTTTTTCGTGAATAAATTTGCAATACTGCTTCACATCTCGTAGGCATGCGCGCTTTACCAGACAACCAAAGTTCTAGACTCTAAGCTACTGAAGACATTTGCAGTTGATAAATTAAATTTGATCCAAATGATGGAATCTGTCTTTCAAAGGGTAGGAAATATTTTGGGAAAAGGAGAAAATGCTGCTTACCAGCATTTTCTCCTTTTCGCACAATGTTTTCGAGAGCTTTTCTCCAGAGGATCGTTCAAACTCGGGATTGTTTGATAAAGGGCTACGCTTGGCTGGTAAACGGCGAAGCCATCAGTAGGAGGACATGGTTTCAACTGCAGTAGCAATGCTAAAAACACATATATAATCACATATATAAACACATAAATAATCATTATTTTCCTGTTGTTGCTGTTTTTGTCATGACAATGGCTGTTTCAGCCATAGTTACAGCTGTTTAATTTGATGCCGTATAGGTGCATCACGATTAGAGAGAAAGTTGAAAGTTTCATTGAAATTATCAGCGATTTCGATCTTGACCTTGAAATTTTGCCAGACTTAAATAACCAAATCTAATTATTGACATTTTAATGGCTGCTTCACTTATTTTTTCACTTTTTAAATTTGACGCCGTAAAGTGTAACTCTGATACAGCAAGATATATCTATAGGCGCATCACAATTAGGATAAGAGAGAAATTTGAAAGTTTCATGGAAATTATGACTTTTCCCAGAAGAACCAAATCTGACGGATATCATACATAGGTCATCCCAAACGGCCGTATCTGTTGCACGTATAAAATTTTGTCAATCCATGCCGACAGGTGTCTGAATTATAGAGATTAAACCATCAATGACCAACGCTCTGGTAAAAGGGGGCTTAATGCATCTGCGTGATGCATGATACCAGCTAAGCTATCAAGTCCTTCAATAATAATGGATCCATAAAAATCCATTCTGTATGGCAACCGACTGACGCTTTAGGTACATTGGTCCTTTGACATTCACAAAAAAATCGACCAATAGCAAAAAGTTTCGACCCATGTCAGCCTGCGCGGACTGCGCAGGCTGACATGGGTCGAAGCTTCTTGCAGATGCATTAAACCCCCTATTCACAGAACCTGACTCATTTATTTGTAGACAGACAGAGTGAAACTACTACAACAACAATACAGTACCCTGTCCCTACTTCTTTGACAGGGGCATGCTGACCTACATATTTCTTTTGTGATGTGTTTGAATAACTCTGTGTGAGTTATATGGAATATACACCAACTGTAAAATTAATGTTGATTCAATATAGCTTCGGGTTAGTGTAGAAATGAGGGCGGACAGGCAGTGACGCGGGAAAATAAATCCAATTTGTAAAAAAAATAACGAATATTATTAGAGCAAGATGCCTAATGGGACAGATTTTTGATGAAAGGAAACGGATTACAGGATCTCCTTCTCAAATGGTTTATGTACATATAAATACGCATCGCCTTGTTTTCTTTCACCTCTGTTGAAAACAACGTTGCTAAAGGAGAAATTTTATTCATACCGAACCATTGTTCTGTTTTGCTACAACATGTTCATATTTACGTATCAATAAACCATACTTCAAGGTAATTAGCCTATTATTAGTTTACAAACTTACTGCTACTTTCAAAGTTATCTGCTCAAAATTACTAGGACGTTTGTCTGGGTCTATTTTTTTTATCAGACTCGATCTGAAAAGCAACAAACGCTTCTACCAAAGCCAGAACGCAAGGGGGCGTCAATACTTCCATTGTTTTATGCTTTTTTGCATAATCAGGTCGGAAACTCATGGCCCTTTGCTTCGAAGATGACCGCTCTTGATTCGTAGAGAGGTCCTCCGTGGTGCGGAGTTTAAAGCCTTGAATATGTAAACAGAAAATTCTTGTGCGACCCCCGCTGGTGGAGCCAGGCGCTCGTAAGTGTCTTGTAGCAACCTAATGCAGAGCCAAGGCATAGTCCTGATAGACCCCCATCCCCTGCCTAGCCTGGGTTCAGGGGGTAATTATCTTAATTACTCAGTGTCATGCTCTCCTTAGAAATGTGGTCTGCTATCGATCTTTGACAGCTATCTGTTTATCGTTTTCGTTGTTATCAACGTAATTTTTGACTAAGTAATGTCATAATGATAGAAAAGGAAAAAAAATGGAACCCGGGCTACCCCACCCACATCCTAGACAAAAAGACTAAAAGACTTGGAAAAGAGCTCCGTGATATGACTGATAAACTGTTAAAATCGACGTAAAAACCGCATATAAACAACCTAGTCTCAATAATGAGACATTTACGGTGCTTCTTTTCATATTTGGACATACACTGTGCACCGCACTGTCTTAAGTCCAATGTGAATTTTCCGGTAGCAAAGCTACAGCGCTGTACTGACTTTCTGTTTTGTCGGTTTAATTTGTACTGCAGCGAAATGCAATTAATTTTTAGCGACTCACATGACCCAGAAGAAATTATTAAACGTTTTATTACCTAAAGCGCTTGTAGAAGTCGTTTATATGATGTAAATCTCGAAAAAAAAAAAAAACTAACAAAATTTATTGTGTTTTGCGGCCAATCTTGTGTCCATTTTTGGGAACATAAACATCTTGAGTAACAGATGAATTAAACTGTTTTTTCGTATGTTTAGCATTTAAATTGAAAATTTTCGTAGTTCAAACAAAGGATTACTGAATATGCAAGCAGCAATGATGTTCAAATTCTAGTTTTGTGGTCAATTTGTGAAAATATGAGAGTTTAAACATGCGCACATAATCTCTGAGGAGATTTCAACTACTTTTTAAGTGACCGTGTCTATACGTACCCGGAGGCTACCCATCAAAAACTAAAATCGCATTCGGAGACAATGGTCTGTAATAACACTCGTCACAACTCGGCCGATTTTGTACCTACATCTAACCTCGTCTGCGTCAATGGGGAGTCCATCTTGAAATACTGCCAGTCACATGATCTTAAACATGGCGGCGCACGCGCAGATCGATTAGCAACGGCAACAACCACGGTGATAAGCAACCTGCCGCTGAAAATGTCTACGGAATTGATGGACCAAGTTAGAAAATGAATGTGCAAACCTGTTTGTCAACGGAATTGTATTTAGAAAGATTCTGATTGAAAATGGTGACTAGAGTTTTCTTTTTCTTAGTGGAGTATTACGATTTAAGGGCGGTAAAGCGGCGTATTTTGGCAAAGAAATGTACCTTGTAGGTGCATATCAAGCTAGTTGACCTGATCAACGGATCACCGGAGGTTTGCCGAATGCTGTAATAACAAATAGACCTACAGCACGATCACCGAGACGGTCCTCACACCAATCGTTCATATTGTATCGTTATTTATTGCCAGCACAGTAAAAAGGTATATACAGCTTTTTTCGCTCCCTTTACAACAGCAGCAGTGAGTATCGATAAAGCAACCCATCTCCTTCTTTTCACGGTTACGCTTAGTATCGTTTGACAGGCATCAGTGAAACAGACTGTTTGAGTGTTGGGTTACGTGAACAGACGTAAAAACTTCGTTCTCGTCTGCAAGGAATATTAATGTATCGTAAAGGGGGATTTTACTTTGTCTTGGTGTTACAGCTAAACAATTTGTAGCCGTGACTTTATCAAGGTATGCGATTTTTTTTTTTATTATTCTCTAACTGATACTAGCTTTGTGTAACAACTTTAAAAACTTCCTGTAGATGTCGTGTTTTTATGTTGTGCACCAGAACACCTTTGTACAAACAAAATGCTGTAAATTGTGATTAGCTTTTGAAAACATGGTGGCAAAAGGAGAAATTGCTCGTGACGAGCAATTTCTCCTTTTGCCACCATGTTTTAACCTAAAATTATGAATCAGGACCGTAATTCATACTGATTCAACGTACGTACTTGAACGATGATGCTTGTCAAATGTGCGTACTGTAAGTTTTATTTCGGGAGGAAATGGTTCACCAAACAATGCCGCATTTTTTTACAACTCCACAGAAGACTGCTTTTTAAAACAGTGCGAGAAAATAAAACAGGAAGTGCTTGTAACAAGCATTTACTCCTTTTTCCGTTTTTTTTTTTTCCCTCTAATCATTTTACAGATATTTATCACCTGCCAATGCTTTCAATTTGGACAATTCTGAAATAATGTCGTCGTTAAAGACTTAACCCTTTACCACACAATCCGGACTTTTAGCTTTAGAAAACATTGTGGGAAAAGGAGAAAATGCTGGCTAACCAGCATTTTCCCCTTTGCCCACAATGTTTTCTACCCTTCCGGAAACAAATTTCAATTTTTGAGTCCCATTTATTTTGTCTTCTGCAAATGCTTTCAATTTTGACTTGTCTGAAATTTTATGGTTTGGCAAAGGTAATTATCTCATCAAACACGTGACTGTTTTCCGTTACGATCATGCTGTTAGTTCTTTGTCTACACTGTATTAGTCAGTGAAATAAACTATTGATCGATTTATTAATTGGCTGACTGCAAAAATGCATGTTTTTTTTTTCCGCGTAGCTGAATGTGCTGGCTTTTGATCTACTTATATCATGTATTTGGTACTGATAAAAAATGAATAAATAGAAATTTGTGATTGGTCAAAAATGTAGACATGTTTATTTTAAGGGCCCCTGCCTATTTGCGGGCAAACTGGCACCGTCTATCTTTCTTAAAGATAATTCTTGTTTCTTTGCATGGCGATAATTAACTCTTTATGAAACGTCAACTTTAGTCGGTCCGTATTCAGCAGCCATTCTGAATTGCATTTTTGGTCTTTTTCTTAAAAATACATCATTACAGCCAGAGAGGAAAAACTTGGTAGTGTGTAAAATGGTTCAGAATTTAGTCAACTGTGTAAACATATATAAATTACCGATATATATGGTAAAAGGGTTAAAGAAACTCAAGGGATTTGTCTTCGATTGAAAGCTGGAAACAGCAACCGCGATTTCTTTGATGTCCACCAGAAAATGAAATGTATTTTCTATCGGTCGTAATCTGTGCAACCTTGCAGCCGTCAGGGGCAACATTTGACATGAAGATTCAAGAATGATTGCAGTTTTATAAAATAAAGATGATATTGGTTAGAAAATCGCTGAAAACGTGTATAGATGTATCTTTAAGAATTTTCTAAATCTTAAAGTAACACAATTCCTGACTGGTTAAACCAAATGGTTTAGGCAGTCAGAAATCGTGTTACTTTCTAACCACAGAATAAGACTAAAAGTGCAATAAAGAATTGTTGGTGAATACGGTTCGTAGATTTTCTCATGTTGTAACAATTTGCAGACGACAAAAAACGAATGTGGTTCAAATAATGGGATTTATCTCGAGCAGTGTTAAAAGCTTTGTGAGAAAAGAGAAAATGCCGTTTCCTTGTATCAAAAGCATTCTTTTCCTGAGTCTTAAAACCGCGGAATTATTTGTTTATGGGTTAAAAAACAATGAATGAGCGGCCCTCTGGCAAAACAGAGTTTAATGCATCTCCGTGATACGTTGTACCAAGCAAGCCATCACTTTAATTATGGATGCATAAAATCCATTCTGTCGAACAACCATCTAGAATTGACCAATAGCGAAATGTATCGACCCAGGTCAGCCTGCGCAGACTGACATGAGTCGATACTTTTGCAGATGCATTAAACCGCTTTTTCTCCAAGTAGGCTCATTTCATTTGAAAATAATAAATAAATAAATAAATAAATAAATAAATAAATAAATAAATAAAATTTAAAAAAAGGTTTGTGGCAGTTGTTAGACAGAGGATATTCGTTTTTTTTTTTTCGGTGAAAGATCGAAATAAGTAAATAAATAAATAAATAAATAGATAAAGTTTAAAAAAAAAAGGGGGTTTATGGCAGTTGTTAGATAGAGGAGATTCGTTTTTTTTTTTCCGGTGGAAGATCGAAATTTGTTTCATCGAGTGAACATCCTCGGTAATATTTTCACGAGTGGTGCAGCTTATTGCTTATCAAGTCAAAGTTTCTCCTCTTAACCGTTATACCGCTAAATAAATTAAATAAATCTTTCAAGTCGATAGTAAAAACCCAAATATTGCCATTTCAAAGTTAATATTTGGTGGAAAAAATATCTCCTTATCTGTGCAGTCTGATCTTGATCTACACTATCCGCAAAAGGTCAGTGAGTCGCGCTTGGCAGCTTAAGGGTTAGTTATGAAGTATCAGCGTTTCACAGGTGCATATAAGTAGTATAGGAGGGTAGACCTCGGACAAAATCCGTTTTGTCCGAGGTCTACCCTCCCTGAGTGCCATTTTGTCCGAGGTCTACCCTCCCTGAGTGCCATTTTGTCCGAGGTCTACCCTCCCGGGGAAACAAAAGACCGGTCAAAATGTCAAACCGGAAGTAGATGTCCACTTTTTCTGCCCCCCCCCCCCATGCCACGGTCAGAACCCCTTTTTAACTATCTCTGTGAAAAGGGGTCTTAATGCAGCTGCGCACGCGCGCACACAGGTCGTAACGATATGATTCAGACATGCCGCGGTCAGGTGTTTATGAGTTATGATCTGGTAGAAATGGGGTCGTAATGACGGCTCAGGCAAAGACCATCGTTGGACTTAGTCTTTTTTCTCCGTCTTCGTCCATCTCTGTAGGACTGAGCCATTTCTCTGTCACCGTTTTGGACTTAGTCTTTTTTTCTCCGTCTTTATTCTGTGAGATTGTGCCACCGTCTGTAGGACTTAGCCATTTCTCTGCTTTCGTTCAACTTACCCATTCTCTCTATTAGGATAAAGTTGGACTTAGTCTTTTTCTCCGTCTTTGTTCGTCTTAGACTATATTTCCCTTTTTTCCTGGGAAGGAATCAAAACATGTGACTTTTTAGTCATTTTTTATTCAAGTTCTTAAAACATCATCGTTAAAAGCAAAACATTCTAACACTATAACATTTTTTACAAAAGACAATGTTTACAAAACAATATTGAAGATACATTATATATATACAAAACATTATTAACAATACAGTTTTTTATCTACAACAATGATAAAACAATTCTTACAATAAAATACATGATTCATTCAAAGTTTTTTTACAATGCGAATTCACAGATACCTCGATTTTTCCACTTGTCTTCATGTTCCACAATAACTTTATGCAGTTGGTCATTACCCAAAAACATTGGATATATACTATCCAAATCACAGTATTCACTTATTCCATTTGATGGAAAAAAGAATTTAGAAACGTGTTTTGCTGAAAGAGTTGAATATACGATTTCTTCTGTGACATCTCTATCGAATAGAATATAGCCTTCCAGTGTATCCACGTCTTCTGTATTATCTCTTGTTCTTGTATAGCGTAAGTAAAAGTTAAGCAGAACTGATTTCATTTTCACCACGTTCAGAAAACATTCTTCTGTTCTTCCTACGATAATGAACTGCCACCGACTTGTGGTTCGCATCTGTTTAGCAATATAGTTGTCTTTCCATAAACAAGCTGTTAAATAAGCTTGGAGATTGAGATCGAATTCTGAGTCGTCCACCAATGTTATAATAAAGCTATTTATCCCATACAATTTGCAGGATGTTTCTCCTTTTGCAACTCCCTTATGCAATTTATCTATCCAAAATTTCACACAGCTGAATTTAATGGCTAATTGTATTCGTTCATTGAGTGTATGCAAATGGATGAATTCTCTATAAACTTTTTCACGTAGCTCTATTGGTAATGGTAGCATTTCACTTGATATAATTTTTCACTACAAGATTTCTGTCTACAGTTTTTTCAATCGATAGAAATTTTTTCTTTGCACTACTCGAGAGAACGAGAGTTGAATGGTTGTAGAGAAATATCGCCAGTGTTTTATAGGTTGGTAGGGGGATTGACCTACTTTTGTCTTGGAATTAAGAGTACGAACGTGAGCGAGAGCATGTAGATAGAACATGACAATTTTTATATGATCTATCTACAATTTCCAAGACTGATCTTTTTTTTTTTGGAAGAAATGTTTGAATAAAAATGGTTTCATTGTTATTTATGTTATCATTTTATTATTAACCCTTAAAGAGAAAAGTAAAGAAATCATGGAGGTGGATGTACAAGCTATTTTATTTCAACATCCTTGTAATATTTTCATCACAGGTCCGAGTGGTTGTGGAAAGACAGTCTTTGTTCATAAATTAATTGACTATCGAGAAGATTTGTTCAATATCGTTCCTGAAAGAGTTGTCTGGTGTTACAAAGAATGGCAGTATGCTTACAATCTTATGCAGGAGAAATTCAATTCGCAGTTTGAATTAATAAAATTCGTGGAAGGAATTCCTGACGATGAAAACGAACTTGTCAGCGATGTATCTATACCGCATTTAATCGTCTTTGATGATATGCTGGGTGAAAAAGATGAGGAAAAAATTAAACTTTGGTTTACAGGAAAAGGACATCACCGTAATGCAACCGTGATTTATATCACACAAAATATGTTTCAACAATCGAAATCGAGTCGAACCATCAGTCTTAATTCAAGATACATGATTTTATTTCGAAATGAGCGAGATAAAAATCAGATTAAAACACTAGCTCACCAAATGCAAGCTCCACATTTACTGTCTGCTTATGATGACGCTACATCGATGGATCATGGATATCTTGTCATCGATTTCCATTCACGAACAAATAAAGAATTAAGACTGCGAACAGATATATTTCATCGTTATGAAGAAGACGAAAGAGGTCCAACCGTTTATTCCCCTGCTTAATCGTTATAATGTTTTTTTTAAAATAAAAATGACTTCATTTTATTTTATATTGTCATTCTATCAATAGGCGACAGTGAGTAAACATGGCTTTACCAACCACACCAACTTCAATTTTAGCTGCTTTGCGAAATTTAAGTCAACAAACCAATAGATATGAAAGAGAATCTGTGTTGAAAGCAGGATTAAAAGAAATTTTAAAATGGTTTACGTTGGCAGCACAAAACATCATTGAAGATAAAATCAAATTACCAAAACAAACCACCACGTATATGACAAAACATAGAGCAGATATCGAGCAGTTAGCAGATCCGAATATTGATGAGGAAATTAAACGTAGAATTATTTTAAAACCTGGAGGTGGTGGATTTCTAGGTGGTGTTATTATCAGAAGTTTACTGAGATGGGATGGAACTAAAACCGTTAGGAAATTTGGGGGTGAAAGGCAACCTCGAAAACGTGCTCCGCGAAAGAGGAAATCTCCAAAGAAGAAAAAATCTCCAAGGAAGAAAAAGTCTCCAAAGAAGAAAAAATCTCCAAAGAAGAGAAAGCCCCCGAAAACGCATGCAAGAACTATCACCTCACCACCTATAATTGATGCAAGAACTACCACCGCATCACCTATGATTGATGAAAGAACCACCACCTCACCACCTATAATTGATGCAAGAACTACCACCCCACCGCCTATGATTGATGAAAGATTTGTTACTATGCGAAGGCCTGTAGGAAGCAGCATTTCAGAACATCAACGCTATCCGAAATCCAGAAAGGAACTATTAAGTGAAAGAATGCAAAAACTCAGAACAAAGTATTCACAATTTATAGAACCAGGGAAAAAATTGAAGTTTCAATCCATTCCATCCGCCTCATGGTCTCCAAATACATTAGCTAAATATAAAAAAGGTAGAAAGGCAGAAGATCGGCTGTTTGGGGATATAATCCAATATAACCTTGACACAGGAAAATATCGTGTTGACTATGACAAGCGTCTGATTCATCTTGGTGGTGGAAGAACCATTCCTCTGCCCGACAGAGGGTCAGATGTAGAAGAAAGCGAGGATGAAGAACTCACTGATTCCGATTCGTAGTTTTCTTTTGTAAAAAAGACAGTATGATAAAACATCAGGTATAAATGATAGTGACATGGAACTTTTATTTTCATTTGATGTGAAATAGTGATAAAGTCAACATGAAGAAAAGACCTCTGATAAAAAAACACGGCTCAATGGTTATGGCCATGATACAGGCTACACCAAAAATACGTAAAAAGCTTGTCAAAGATTCACCCTCAGAAGCGATAAGGTGTATATCGGAATGCTGTCATAATGTTTTAAAAGGCAATGTACATTTATCACCAGATCAGAAGAAGAAGTTGTATTCAAGCCGACAACATCTCAGACGTTTAGCTTCAAAATCAGTCTCTGTAAAAGATAAAAAACAAATTTTAAATCAAAAAGGTGGATTTCTTTCATTGCTTGCACCTGCATTATTACCTTTGTTAGGAAAAGCCGTTATCGGAGGAATAGGAGGAGCTCTAAAAGCCTTGTAGATAAAAAATCTTGTAGATGAAAACATTTTCAATGAAAAAAATCTTATAGATAAAAATCTTGTAGATAAAAAATCTTATAAATAAAAAATCATGTCTGTTAGAAAAATGGTTATCGTACCTTACCAGGTCTTAGAAAACATGAAACGATGGAAAGCCGAACAAGCTCAAAAACCTCGTTTACCACCTAATCCACAAGTTGCAGATGCATCACATCTTCGGCAAGATATGAGTCAAATTTTACAAAGTACCGACCTGTCAGAAACAGAAAAGGCTCAAAGATATGGCGAAACTTTGATTAAGTTACAAAATTCGCTTCAGAAAACAAAACCAGCTTCGATCAATTTTCCTCCAAAAACCGATGATGGTGTACAGGAATCAGCATCTGTTGGCCTGCAATCTGTTGCCTTGTATGATCGAATTTTGCAAAGTGTACCAAAAACCATGAAAAGAAAAGCTGAGTTACTTTTGAGTATGATAAAAGACAACGATAATTTAACTTGGGACGGACATGGGGTGGTGTCATATAAAGGTACACGCATCCATGGCTCCAATATTATTGATCTTGTCAATGATGCGATACGTCAAAGAAAAGGCATTGAGCCCAGAGGATGGAAAACATTTTCAAAGGCATTACATGAAAGTAATATACCTCAAGAAGTTATTGGTAATTTGAACAGATGGAAATGGATACAAAAAGTCCATGATAAATCACCGAGTAAATCATTGAGCGAAGATGAAGATTCCCATGCAGAATCCTATGGAGATTCCGATTACTTATTTCACACACCAAAAAGCGTACGAAAAAGTACTAAGTTAACTCCTATAAAAAGAAGTATGAAAAGAATAAAAGAAAAATCTCCATACATGAAACCTGAAGAAAGAGAACGATTGAAGCAATTCTATGTTAAAGAACTGCTAACTCCCCCAAAGTCTATAAAAAAGACTCCGAGCCGTAAAACACTTCAGTCATGGGAGGCATGGTAAAGTCAAAACTTGATTACGTGTTAAGAAAGTTGTTTTATGATCCTAAAAGTACTGTAGCATTTAGTGGAGTAAAGCAATTGTATCACGCTGCGAAATCTGTTTTGAAAGGAATAAGATACAAAGATGTTCAAGAATGGTTACAGGGTGAATCCACCTACACCTTACACAAACCGATTCGTCGTCGTTTCAAAAGACGAAAAACTATTGTAGGTGGTATAGATTATCAATGGCAAGCTGATTTGGCTAACATGCAGCATTTAGCAAAACAAAATAATAACAAGAAATATTTACTTTGTGTGATTGATGTGTTTTCGAGATTTTCATGGGTTATCCCTATTCCAGACAAAACGGGTAAAACTTTAATCAAAGCATTTCAATCTATCGTTCAGAAATCAAAACGAAAACCTTTAGCGCTTCAAACAGACAAAGGTTCGGAATTTAAAAACAAATCGTTTCAAGACTACTTGAAAAAGAATCAGATTCATTTTTTCACCACTGAAAACCCAGAGACAAAAGCAAGTATTGTTGAAAGATTTCAACGAACTTTGAAAACGAGAATGTGGAAATACTTTACGTATAAGAAAACAAGGCGTTACATTGACGTATTGAATTCTTTAGTTAAGAATTACAACCATACTTTTCACAGAAGTATAAAAACATCTCCTGTAATGGTAACAAAATCCAATGAGGCAGAGATTTCAAGAAATCTGTATTCTCAATTACCGACAAATGTAATGATGAAAAAGCCGAAATTCAAAATTGGAGATCATGTTCGAATCAATAAAACAAAACGTACATTTGATAAGGGCTATTTACCGAATTGGACGCAAGAAATATTTGAAATCAGCCATGTCAACAAAACATTTTCACCTATTACCTATAAAGTAAAAGATCTACTGGGAGAACAGATTTTAGGAACTTATTATGAATATGAACTTCAATTAATAAAAGATGATGATATTTATGAGATTGACTCAGTTCTTGATAGACGTACAAGGCGTAAGGGTAAAAAATTAATCAAAGAAATAAAAGTCAATTGGAAAGGCTATCCAAAAAAATTTCAAAGTTGGATACCAGAATCCTATTTGGTGTAATCCTATTTGGTATAATCCTATTTGGTGTAATCCTATTTTAGTGTTTTGAAAACATCTTTTCTTATAAAAAATCTTATAACTTAAGAAAAAAGTTATAAAAAGTCAGTACATTCATAATGAATCCACAGTCAAACATCGAGTGTGGAACAGAAAAGTCTGGAATAGAAGAAAAGTTCGGAATAGAAAACTTTGATAGCAGTAGTAGCAGTAGTATCAGTAAGAACTACAATTGCTGTGGAAATCGTGTCCCAAAGAATCAGTTTACCTATATTTCACAGATTTTAGTCATTTATGCAATTATTGCAACCTCAATAGTACATTTAAGTATTCAAAGTCAAGATCGTGAATTGTGGCTGATCCTGTTAAGCAGCTCACTTGGATATATTCTTCCATCACCAGGGTTAAAATTCAGCAGATCAGAACAAAAGCAGTCAGGGTGGCCTGATAGTAAAAAATGAATTCGTTTTATCTCACTCTACCCAGTGATAGTTCCATGGACCTTTATCCGAACAACACCCAATGTTGTTTTAAGGTTCATTTACCAAAGACAGTTCATATTGACAAGGAAACTTGGGAAGTCGCATTAGTTCAACTTATCACCCCCTCTCAGTTCTTAAACATAAGTGAAGAAGAAGCACAGTTCGATCTTATAACAACTGATAAGGACTTAGTCAAATTAATATCACAGATAGACAAAAGAGGAGATAATATGAAAATAAATATATTAAGACAAAATAGTGGAGGTGATATAATAAAATGGGGAATTCGATTTAACATTCCATCCGGGAATTACACTTCACCTGCTCATCTTATAGACACGATCAATGATGTGATTCAAACCGCTATAGGTCCTGCTCTTCGTAAGAATTCGTCGGGTATGCACATCACTTATTCACCTTCAACCAAACGTCCGAAAATTACATTTGATAATATTATAAAATCAGGACTCAGATTACATCCATCCCTGTTTTTAAAACTAGGTGGATCGCCAGAATTCAAACATGATACAATTTTTCAGGGTAAAAATATTTTCAAATACTTTAAATACAATCCAAACATTGATGCTGGCTATAATCATCTGTATATTTATTCAGATATTGCTGAACACACTATAGTGGGTGATACACTTGCTCCCATACTTCGTGTTCTGCCTTTCAAAACATCCGATTTGGTTGAAAATGGTTGTGGTTCTCAACATACCAATCATGAAATTACAATACCGCATTATATTCCCGTTTCGAAATCCGATTTCGATCATATTCACATTCAAATAACAGGGGATTTAGGTATACCGGTTCATTTCATTACTGGTAAGACAATAGTGAAGTTACATTTCAGACAACGTTCAACTGACAATCATTGAAAATCATTGAAAATCATTTTTAAAAAATGCTACCAGTTTATCGTGGTGTAAAACATCAGTATGGTTATGGGTTAGGTTCGCTATTTAAATCGGCAATTAAAGTAGTGACTCCATTGCTTAAACCGTTGATTAAATCTGGTTTTAATGCCGTGAAAAAAGAAGGACTCAAACAAGGAATAGGCGTAGTAGAAGATATCCTTTTACGTGGTGAAAACCCCAAAAAAGTTGTAATTTCACGGGGAAAACAAGCCATTCATGATCTAGCAGAAAAGCTAATACCAGGGATAAATAAAAGAAAATCACGAAAACCACGTCATTCCCCCTACCGCCTTCACAGTGGTAAGATCATAAGACAAAGAGACAGACGACCTCTTGATATATTTGATTAATATAATTGATTCATATATTGAATTCATCTACTTAAATTATATAAAAATGATGCAAAGTGGGTCCTGTGAATGCAGTAAGTCAGAACTCGATGTTCTTTCTGTACCACCTACAATGACAACGATGCAAGAAAGTCAATGGATTGAACATTTCCCAATATCGTCTTTGGCAAACAATGCACCAATAGAATTCATCATACCACCTCAAACCGAACATTGGACAGATTTGTCACAATCGTATTTGTATGTCAAATACAAAGTCGTTCAAGCTGACGGTGGCAATTTACTTACCAATGCAAATGTGGCCCCTGTAAACAACTTCCTACACAGTTTGTTTAGCAGTGTCGATTTGTATCTAAATAATAAACTAATCACCAGCAATTCAGACACCTATCCATACAGAGCATATATTGAAAATCTTATGTCATCTAATTCTGACAGCAAGACTACGCATTTGAAAGCTGGTGATCTTTGGACTGAAGACACCACTGGTCATTTCAATTCACTCAACCATGATGGAGATAATGCAGGGTTAAAAGAAAGAATGGGTGAAATTGCACAAAGTAGAACTGCCGAACTTTTTGGACGCTTGCATCTTGATCTATTTCAACAAGAAAAATATTTACCTAATGGTATTGAAATCAGACTTAGATTAAACAGATCTTCGGTAAACTTTTGTCTCACAGGAGGTGGTGGTGCACCAGCTTCAAAAATTGTACTGGAAACAGTCAGTCTTCATGTGCGAAATGTCGAATTGTTGCCTGTTGTTGCAAATGATCTAAATCATGTTATTGCTCAGCAAAACATGAAAATCCCTATTCGTAGGGTTGAAGTAAAAACTTTTACCATTTCTACAGGCCTTCAGTCTAAAGTTGAAGATCATTTGTTTCAAGGACAACTTCCAAAACGCATTTTCATTGCAATGGTAGCAAATACTGATTATAATGGGGATTATGGTAGAAATCCATTTTTCTTTCATCATTTTAATCTATCAAAAATTGATGTATCATGTAATGGTCACAGTATTCATAACAGACCCTTTGAACCTAACTTTGAAGCAGGATTGTATTTGAAATCCTTTCTATCATTGTATCAGGCTAACTCATCTTTAGCACTTAATAAATCATTTAATATTGGTAAAGAAGACTATGCTGGTGGATACTGTTTGTGGGGATACGATTTGACAGCGGATCAAGGTAGTGAAGAAGGACAACTTCATCCTATAAAAACTGGAAATCTTCGAATTGAACTTCAGTTTGCTCAAGCTCTGGCAGCAGCTATCAACGTTATTGTCTTTGCTGAATTTGACAATCAGATTGAAATCAACAGTTTGAGAGAAGTTATCACAGATTATTAATCCTGGAAAAAATCAACAGAAACTCTCTGATCAAAAGATAGCTTTCACAAAAACAGTCCTTTTCAGGACTAAGGAATATAATATCGAAAACGACGGTTCTTTTCAGAACTATTGAAAAACAGTCCTTTTCAGGACTATCTACAGGACTAAAGAACTAAAAAACAATGTTGGGACTCAGATTTGCTATAACACTTAGAGAAGAAGCAGAAAAAGTGAAATATTCCGTGTCGAAGTGCATCTCTACTCGGAAAAATGACATTCATAATAGCTTCGAAAAACATATGACTGAAAAATTAAAAAATCTTATTGTCAGTGAAGTTACCAACCAGTGTTACGGATGTCAAGTGGATCATCCCAGTCAAACACAGCATGAACTGTGTTTATTCAAGGATAGACAAGAACATACAGATATGTTCATAGAAAAAGCCATGATGGAATTAAATCCATACGAAATCATGGAAAAATGGTATCCTGAACTCATAGAAATGAAACTCGATGAAAGTGACTATGTGGAAGCCTACAGATTATGGCGAAATATAAAACAAAACATTTTATCTGAATTCACGGAGTCGTGGTTACAATACTGGTGTGACAAAGTAAAACAATCCTGGGAAGAAAGTGATTAGAAAAATGTATACTTCTGAAATTCAATACATATTGGATCACGGGACATGGATAAAAAATCTACAAGCAAAAGTCTGTGCAAAAGATCAGTTACCTCGACAAAAACCCGATCATGTGAAAGGCTACATTGTGAACACAGAGAAATCAAACGGTCCAGGAGAACACTGGGTAGCCGTGATATTCAACAATAATGGCAATGTACTATACTTTGATCCCTACGGACTACCACCACTTGAGCCAGAAATCATTAACTTTTTAGACAATCATTCTTATTCGTGGAGATACAATCGACAAACTCTTCAGAGTCCACAGGGGAAAGTTTGCGGATTTTACTGTATCTTCGTATTGGATGCTGCTGCCAGAGGATACAACATACAGAAATATCTTCAACAGAAATTCCTCTCAACGGAACATCGACGAAACGATCGAGATGTAGTGTTATGGTTCAATCAGCAGTATGGAATTCTATTCAATAAAGCTCAGAGACTTTTTCCCCACAAATAGTATATAAATGTATAATAGTTCTTTTATCTATGTGTTTGTTGTAAATATGTTCATTGCTCAGTTCATTGTTCAGTTCTGTTCAAATAAAAGTTATACTGTTTAAATGGTGTTTTTTTCATTCTTTTTTCCACAAAGATAATTCCTCCACAAAATATCAGTCTTGGAAAAAATGTAGATAGAGCATATAGTACATTATATTCTATCTACATGGTCTCGCCCACGTTCGTACTCTTAATTCCAAGACGAAAAGTAGGTCAATCCCTCCACCAAGCTATAAAACCACCAAATTTCTCTATATACCATTTCATTTCCACGATGGGTTTGTTCAGATTCTGCTGTGGACTATTTGGTAAAAGTCAAAGGAACGAGGAGAAGAGAAAACGTCAAAAGACAAAGACATCGGCTGAGTTCTCTGCAAGACAAGGGGATAACCCCTATACCCAGAACCCAGCACCTAATTTCTACCCCGATCTTTGGGTTATACCAATTGATGATCCAATCTTTGGGGAGTCTGTGATATCAACCAACCAATGAGTTGATGATGAGAAGGTTTAGAATCCTCTATCTTTCTCTGATTTTTGGAATTAACTTGCTCGGATGATTAATTTAATTCCAATCCAGAGAATGGTAAAAACAGCTCTTTTCAGAGCTAACATTCATTCCAGAAAGTCCTATCTTCGAGACTTGTCAATTTTACGACTGAGTACCATTCCAAGAGTTAGATTCCAAACGATATACTTCAATTCAAATTAACTCAAAAAAGGTTAAGCCCAACACGATGTTTGTATGGTAAGGTTTATGCTATAACCAAGCTGAGGAGGGGAAATAACCCATATCGTGGAAAAAAGACTAAGTCCAACGTTGATAGAGAAAGGTTAAGACGAACAAAGACGGAGAAAAAAGACTAAGTCCAACGATGACAGAGAAAAAGCCTAAATCCAACACGGTGATAGAGAAAGATTGAGGCGAATAAAGACGGAAAAAAAGACTAAGTCCAACGATACTCTCTGCCTGACCCAGCGTAAGTAGAGAATATAGTCCATATCGTGGAAAAAAGACTAAGTTCAACACTGCTAGAGAAAGCCTGAGGCGAACGAAGACGGAGAAAAAAAGACTAAGTCCAACGAGGGTCTCTGCCTGAACCACCATGAGAAGGGAGTATAACCCATATCGTGGAAAAAAAAGCCTAAGCCCAACTGTGATAGAGAAAGATTGAGGCGAACAAAGACGGGAAAAAAGACTAAGTCCAACGATGACAGAGAAAAGCCTAAGTCAAACGATAGTGTCTGCCGAACCATATCATTACGATCCGTGCGCGCAGATGTATTAAGACCCCCTTTTCACAGACCATGGATAAAAAGGACCCCAACCGCGTCAAAGATGGTGGACATCTACTTCCGGTTTGACATTTCGACCGGTCTTTTCTTGAGAGCCATGTCGTGGAAAAAAAGACTAAGTCCAACACGGTGATAGAGAAAGATTGAGGCGAATAAAGACGGAGAAAAAAGACTAAGTCCAACGATACTCTCTGCCTGACCCAGCGTAAGTAGGGGAAAATAACCCATATCGTGGAAAAAAGACTAAGTCCAACACGGTGATAGAGAAAGATCGAGGCGAACAAAAGACGGGAAAAAAGACTAAGTCCAACGGTGATAGAGAAAGTTCGAAACGAACAAAAAGACGAAAAAAGACTAAGTCCAACACGGTGATAGAGAAAGACCAAACCGAGTGAAGATGGTGGCACACCTTCTTTTTCCCCGAGTCAGTCTGTGGTGTCATACGTTTTCAATTCAAATTTTTGGCTGGAAAACGTCTCGACCAATCAAAACGCAGGATCAACCCGAACAAAACATGGTGACACACCATTCTTTGCTAGGAATTCCACTTCCGGTTTCCTCTTTTGTTTTTTACATTTTTGCAGTGGTGTGAGGAGGGGGGGGGGCAGAAAAAGCGGACATCTACTTCCGGTTTGATATTTTGACCGGTCTTTTGCTTCCCCGGGAGGGTAGACCTCGGACAAAATGGCACTCAGGGAGGGTAGACCTCGGACAAAATGGCACTCAGGGAGGGTAGACCTCGGACAAAACGGATTTTGTCCGAGGTCTACCCTCCTATACTACTCATATAGAATAAATTACGGTTAGTGTGAAAACTAAGATCATTGTGAGAAGAAAGCAGGGAATGTACAAAGAAGTCTGGAATGAAACGAAAAATGAAACTGCAATTGAAAGAAAGACAGAACCAAAAAAAGGAAAGAACGAGCGAATGAACGAACGGAAGAAAGGAAGGAAGGAAGGAAGGATTGGAGGGAGGAAGAAAGGAATGGAGGGAAAGGGGAGAGGAGGGAAGGGAAGGGAGGAGAAGGGAAGAGGAGGGAAGGAAAGGAAAGGGAGGGAGGGAGGGAACAGGGGAAGGGAAGGGAAAGAAAGAAAGAAAGAAAGAAAGAAAGAAAGAAAGAAAGAACAGAAAAGTAGGCTGTACAAGGAACAGTATCTAGAAAGAAAGAACAAAAGAAAGAAAAGAAGGCTATACAAGGAACAATATCTAGCCAGTAGAAAGAAAGAAAGAAAAAAAAAGAAAAGAAAAGAAGGCTGTACGAGGAACAATATCTAGAAAGAAAGAAAGAAAGAAAGAAAGAAAGAAAAGAAGGCTGTACAAGGAACAATATCTAGCCAGTAGAAAGAAAGAAAGAAAGAACTGCCTACAAGGAGCGATATCGAGCCAATACTCATGAACCATTATGCCCTTAAAAGTACCAGATAAATGATATGGCTAGATTTAAATCAGGAAAGGCATAATCTTCTTGAAACACCATGGGATAAGACTGTTTTGATCAAAATGCGTCCCGAAAAATATTGGACAGATTATATCAAAGATCAGACTGCATACTCCATGTAGTCTGATCTTGATCGACGTACGTCCAGGTTGATCTAAGGTCGATCTAAGGTTTCCATTGTGTTCTATGAATTATCTTTTTACCCGACAACAAAATTTTGGGCTCGTGCTAATTGAAAGTATTTTGCGGACAGCAAAATAATTTAGCACAATAATGGTACTTTATAATGAAGAATAGAAAACATCATGGGAAAAGGAGAAAATGCTGGTTACCAGCATTTTCTCCTTTTCCCACGATGTTTCAAAAGCCTCCTTCTTTATGGTCGATAAAACACGGGATTGCTTGGTAAAAGGTCAATCAATTCGGATGAGTTTTCCCCCTTGCTGTTTTATCTCAGTCTGTTGCTAAAAGATTTATAAATACCTATAATTAGGTCCATTTTGTTCCATAACAGTGAAAGTTGTTTTTATATAAAGTAATAAAATGTGTTTTTATGACATTTGCAGCATTACTATTCATTAAATGTAACCGATTAAAGAGGGTAAAATGGTTCTTTTGAAAGCTTTGTATGAATTACAACGTTGAAATTTATTTGCAATTATACTATGTAGGATTACCCATTGTGTGCAGAATTCTTGTTTTACCTCACAGTTCTGTCTCGTTTTCTAATAATGCGTTATTTTCAATTTCTCGAGGAAGGGTTTTTATTTTCGCATTTCTTTATTCTATTTCTGTCACTGTTTTCTTCATTCTTTATAAAAACAGATTTAATGTTGTTTAACCCTTTACCAGACAACAAAATTTTAGCCTAGTCCAAAATGAAAGCATTTGTAGACGACAATTTCAATGTGGCGCAAGCAGTGCAGTTTTTCTTTGATAGGGCAGAAAACATTCTGGGAAAAGGAGAAAATGCTGGTTACCAGCATTTTCTCTTTTTCCCACAATGTTTTCAAAAGGCCTCTTTTCCAGGGGCGTTGAAAGGCGGCACTGTGTGGTAAAGGGTTAAAGTCCTCACAAGACGACAGGTGAAACAGTAAAACAGTAGTGTTGTCAATTTTATGGCCATTTCGGCTAGAACATTTTCTCTAGAGTATGGGACAGTGTAGATATGGCGCCGTGTGCAAGATAACGTAGCGCTTTTAGATCAAAATGGTAAAGGCTTTAAAAATAACAAATATAACATTCATTTTGAAAAACGACAACAGCAACAAAAATATCACCCTGATCAGCATTCGGCATACCTCGGGTGATCCGGTGATCAAATCCCTCGGCTGTATCACGTAGCTTGATATGCACCTACACAGTACATTTCGCACATCTCCGTAAGCACACCGCTTTACCGTTATTGAAATTGTAAGGCTCCTCTTTAGAAAGAACGCATGAGTAAATTTTCTATCGTTATCTTTCTAAGTGTATTTCAGTCGGCAAACAGTTTGTACATTCAATTTTTAGCGTGGTTAATCAATTCCGTTAGGAGCTTCATCGACAGATCGAAAGAAGTGAATAACTTCACAGTGGTTGTTCATGTCGTTGCTACGCGATCTACAGGGGAGCCGCCATGTTTAAGATCATGTGATTGGTATTTCAAAATGGAAGCCTCCCTTATACAGACGAGGTTAGATGTAGGTACGGAATCGGCCGAGTTGTGACGAGTGCCTGATCAGGGGTGGAATATTTACTTACAGCAATACCAATAATAGCCAATCAGGTCGCTAAGTTCTAGTACTACAAGTACTTTAATTACGTATTGCCAGTACTTTGATACCAATACTTCGATTACGTACCAACAGTACTTTGATGCCAGCACTTTGATTTAGTTCCACCAGTACTTTGATTTACTCTTTACCAAGCGATAAAATCTTAAATTTAGCCGAATTGGAGTATTTGCAAACGGCATGGTACATATGTCTGAAATAATGATACTAATCTTTGAAAAGATGGAAAACATTGTGGGAAAAGTAGAAAATGCGGGTTACTAACATTTTCTACTTTTCCTATAATTACGTCAAGGGCCATCTTCCTCAGTGTCTTTAAAACTTGGGATTGGTTGGTTAGAGTAAAGTACTTTGATTTAACCCTTTCCCAAACAAGCCCTGGTTTTCACGTGTCTGCAGCACAAGTCTTTTGAAAACACTGTGGGGAAAAGGAGAAATTGCTCGTAACGAGCAATTTCTCCTTTTCCCACAGTGTTTTCTACCCTTTTTGAGACCTTTCTGCCATTTTCATCAAATTAAAATTGTCATCTGCAAACTCTTTCAATTTGGACCAGTCCAAAATTTGTTGTTTGGGAAAGGGTTAATAATGCTTTGAGGTTGATTAGATATTACCAGTATCATTGCAGAATACGCATAGTATTTAATTGTGTACAACAATTTACATCAGACATGATCTGTGAAAAGGAGGCTTAATGCAATTGCAAAAAATTTCGACTCAGGTCAGCCTGCGCAATCCGCGCAGGCTGACCTGAGTCGAAACATTTTGCTAGTGGTCAGTTCTCTGCATGTCAAAGGACCAGTCTACCTCATGCTTCATTTGGTTGAAATAGAAAATGCATTAACCATTCACCACAAAATGTCGAGTTTTAACGACCTTGTGAAAAAGGACTTTTGAAAACATTGTGCGAAAAGGAACAAAATGCTGGTAACCAGCACTTTCTCCTTTTCCCACAAAGTTTTCTACCTTAACAAAGACAGCTTCCACAATTTTTAGCCACATTTTATTTTGGCGTCTGCATATCCTTTGGGATTGGACGGGTCTAAAATTGTGTCGTGTGGTAAAGCGTTAAACCCCCTTTTGCCAGAGCATGGCTCATACGTTTATGCCTCTCTTACCTTATCTCAGACTTACTCATTTCCTAAGGCTGAGCCCCGGTGGCTCGGTCGGTACAGAACTAGAAAACAGGAGGTCGCTGGTTCGATCCCCGGCTCGGCCGATTTCTTTCCGAGGCTTGATGATATTCATTGCGACGGGATTCATTCCTCTCTCACCGCTGACCATTGTTTCTACGATAGCTATGTGGTAGAGCAGCCAGTGGCTTGGAAAGAATATTGTGCGTAATACTGGTGAAAGAAACTCCAGGAAAGCATGGATAGGTGCACTGGCCGCGGCCATATAACTGAAATAATGTTAAAAAAGGCGTTAAACACCATACAATCAATCATTTCTAAAAAATCTGTCTCCCACACCAGTTCCTGCCGAACCTTTTATTTGGTTTATGATTAAGTTTTAATAAGTCCATCAATTAACATAATAATCAACATGAGCCATGCTCTGGCAAAAGGGGGCTTAATGCATCTCCGTGATCCATGATACCAATCAAGCTATCACACAATTATGGATCCATAATAACCGATTTTTTTTCAACAACTGACTTAATCGTGAGGTAGACTGGCCCTTGGACATACAGAAAACTGACCCATAACAAAAAGTTTCGGCCCAGGTCAGCCTGCGCGGACTGCGCAGGCTGACCTGAGTCGATACTTTTTCGTAGATGCATTAAGCACCCTTTTCAAAGAGCATGGCTCATATGTAGGTTGAATGGAGAGTGATCGATCAAATCAAATCAAGCGAAGCACGAATGAATGGTTCTTTTGAGATGTTTGTTTATGACTCTATTTTGGTTCTGTTTCAATATCTGTGGACCCTAAATGATTTATTCAAATTTGTTTTCATGACAGTTAAAGGGGTTCGTTATACTTCCAACTTAATTAAATGTTTCTTTTTTAAATTTCGTTGATGCCACCATGTTATGTGCGGCAAAACAGAAATACGCTTGCTCACTCTCAGCGCAAACAAAAACGAATTTTGGTCGTAAGGGAACTACTTACGCAACTTCCGGTTGATATCGTTGTATCATTGCGCTTCGAAGCGCACTGTGGCAGCAGCAATAATCTAACAGTTGAAAACCTAAGCTTAGTAATGATCACGAAAACTTTTCATATATCCACACAAACATATTTACAATACACATGAGGCATGCTCTGTGAAAAGGGGGCTTATTAGATCTGAAGAAAAAAAAAAAAAGTATCGCTCCAGGTCAGCCTGCGCATTCCGCACAGGCTGACCTGAGACGAAACTTTTTGTTATGGATCAATTTTCTGTATGTCCAAGGGCCAGTCTATCTGAAAACCAAGGACCAGTCTACATCTGCAAAAGGCATCGACCCAGGTCAGCCCGCGCAGTCCGCGCAGGCTGACCTGGGCCGAAACTTTTTGCTATAAGTAAATTTTCTGCAGGTCTAAGGACCATTTTACCCCCATGATTCAGTCGGTTGTTAGAATTGGTATCATGTATCACGGAGATGCATTAAGCCCCCTTTTGCCAGAGCATGGCTCATATATAAGATGACTTAATGATGCTGTGCCCACTCAAAATCTTTGTATTTCTGCGTTGTTAGACCGCGAAAATAATCGTCTAGTTGAAAAGTATGTATGGTGGAAACATGTGAAAACTAATCCGCTAAAAAAAATCTTCCTAATTGATCCTTTACCACACAATTCTGAGTTATAACAACCCTGAAGAAGAAGCATTTTGTTGTGGGGAAAAAAAATGAGAAAAAAATACTAGTTACCAGCATTTTCTTATTTTCCCATAATGTTTCCTACCCTGTCACAGACAATCTTCGTCATTTGAACCGTCATTAATTTGTCGTCTGCAAATGCGTTCAATTTTGACCAGTTTAGACTTTGTTCGTTTGGTAAAGAGTTAAAGGGCTTTTTACAACTTTAATTACTTTTGCAACCAATGAAGATCAAGATCAGAAGATCAGACTACAAAAAACGTGCAGTTGGACCAATGACCTACACTGTTCGCTCGTGTCCGAGACATTGTGGACAAGAGAAATATTACCAAACGACAAATTATTAGACTCGTCCAAACTGAAAGCATTTGCAGACGACAAATTCAATGTGACTCAAAAATTGAAATGTATTTTGGGAACGGTAGAACACTTTGTGGGAAAAGGAGAAAATGCTGGTCACCAGCATTTTCTCCTTTTCCCACAATGTTTTCAAAAGGCTTCTTTCTCAGAGTCGTGAAAACCCGTGATTGTTTGGTAAAGGGTTAAATGGCAATCATTCTGGTCTTGTTTCTATGGCTTTATTCGACGTATAAAGAAGTAACACAGTTACATGTATGTGGATTACAAATAAATAACCCAGATGTCAGAATATGCAAAAAAAAAATGTGGTTAAAAATGTAACGTTATGAAATCATTTTTGCGTGAAAAAATGACGGGAAGACATTCAACCCTTCGAACGACAAAAAGACTAATGGGTGGTTTTTTTTGACATGTAGTCTAAGATCAGACTGAAGGGAAGATACGTTATGATTCGAATCTATTCTGCACGATATTGTGACTATTAACCCTTAGCACGACTCGCGGATCTTTTGCGGACAGTGTAGATCAAGGTCAGACTGGATCTACACTGTCCGATATGAAGTTATTTTTTCCGTAAAGAATACTTTTGTTATAGTAAATTTGGGTTTTTTACAAAGGCTTAAAAGTTTAATTTCACTTATTTAGCGGGTTAAGGGTTGAAACAGCCTGATATTGCAATACATGCAGACAGTGTAGATCAAGATCAGACTGCACAGAACGTGCATTCTGATCTTAGATCTACACTGTCCTATAAGGAGATATTTTCCCCAAAGAATACCTTTGAAATAGTAAAATTTGGGTTTTCGCTATAGGCTTAAAAGTTTCATTTCACTTATTTAGCGGTATAAGGGTTAAAACAGCCTGGTATTGTCATACATACGGACAGTGCAGATCAAGATCAGACTGCACAGAACGTGCAGTCTGATCTTGTATCTACACTGTCCGACAAGGAGATATTTCCCCTAAGAATACCTTTGGAATAGGAAAATTTGGGTATTTACTATCAGCTTCGAGTTTCAGTTCACTTATTTAGTAGGTTACAGATTAAAACAGCCTGATATTGCAACACATGAGGACAGTGTAGATCAAGAACGTGCGGTGTGATCTTGGATCTACACTGTCCGACAAGGAGATATTTTCCCAAAAGAATACTATTGAAATAGTAAAATTTGGGTTTGTACTATCGGCTTAAAAGTTTCATTTAGCAGATTAACCCTTTACCGCACAATGCCGCCTTTTAACGTCCCTGGGAAAGAAGCCTTTTGAAAACATTGTGGGAAAAGGAGAAAATGCTGGTAACCAGCATTTTCTCCTTTTCTCACAATGTTTTCTACTCTATCAAAGAAAAATTGCACCATTTGAGCCACACTGAAATTGTCGTCTGCAAATGCTTTCAATTTTGACAAGGCTAAAATTTTGTCGTCTGGTAAAGGATTAAGGTTTGAAACAGCCTGATATTGCAATACGTGGGCTCTCTTTGCTCATTGATGTGTCTATGACGACTATTTTTTTGAGTCGGAAGTAAAAAGCGCCCCCTTCTTCATTACCTTCCGCTAGGTGGCATTTTTCAAATACATACTAATCTTCGAAAAATGTTGACATGCGCAGACAACGCCCCTTTTTTTTAACAGTGACAAATTAATCCGCGTTTTTCGAAGTTTGGTTTTTGAAACACTAAAACGCTTTGTCAGAAATATGTTTGCATTCTTTGAACATGTTGGATACTGATATATTTTACTGACAGAGGAACGCCAACCTTTAACAGTCGGTCGAGATATGAACTTCACGAACGGCCTAATTTGCATAAGAATATATAATTCTACATCATATATTATTAATTAACAACATATTTGACAAGGTCGGTGTCCAAATCTGTCTGTGCTTGACCTATGAAAAATGAAAGCTCGACTTATTTACATAAATACGTTTACCCTTTTCCATCAAGAAACAGGAAAATTTTCTCTCTTTCAAAAGATAGCGTTTAAAAAAAGTAGAGACAAATGACGAAATTATACACGATAAGCTGTTACAATCCTCTCTCTCTCTCTCTCTCTCTCTCTCTCTCTCAACGCTATTTAGCTAGGGGCAATATTTAACCCTTAAGCTGCTAAGCACGACTTACTGACCTTTAGCGGACAGTGTAGATCAAGATCAGACTGCACAGAGCGTGCTGTCTGATCTTTGATCTACTCTGTCCGATGCGGTGTTTACTTTCCGGTGAAATCAACTTCGCAATATTCGGGTTTTTACTATTGCGTGGAAATTTTCGTGTCATTTATATAGCAGTTTAAGTGTTTAAAGGCTGTAAGCCAATAAGCTGCCCACGCTGCCTTTTCTAGAGGAAAGAAAACAAAACGAACCGACATGAATAACAGAAAATGATAGACACGTATAGAATTTAATCTCTTAACTTTTTACCACACAATCCCGACTTTTAACGACCCTAAGAAAGACAGCTTTTAAAAACATTGTGGGAAAAGGAGAAAATGCTGGTAACCAGCATTTTCTCCTTTTCCCACAATGTTTTCTACCCTTCCCAAAACAAATTTCAATTTTTGAGTCACAATTGTATTGTCGTCTACAAAAACTTTCAGTTCGGGACATGTTGAAAATTTTTGTCGGTTGGTAAAGTGTTTAACAGTAGAAATCATTTGGAAAGAGTATAAGTAAAGATCACACTGTGCAGAGTAGATCTATGCAGTTTGCTCTCAGATCAGCGGATTAAGATATTAAAATTTTGTGAAGTGTTTTGGCCAGATGGCCAGTAGCCTTTATAAAAGCAAAAATTTTGCCTCATTACGGAAAATGCCCATTTATTTCACTGTCTAAATGTCAAGAAAAGGGAAATATACAAAAAGATGATAATAAATCATATCGAGCAGGGATTGCTGATTTAATTGTCATGCTAATTTCGAGAACTGAATATACCAGCTCTTTTATTCCTACATCTCTTTTTATTTATTTTTCTGATCATAGAATTATCTTATCTTTCTGTAAACACACTATCATCTGCGAAGTTTAGGGTCTTACTACAGAAAACCTGTCAGAACGTTATGGCAAAAGGACAAATCTCTCGTACATGTTACCATTTTTAGATTGCATGCATTCATCTATTAACCCTTTTCCTGCTAAATAAAAGAAATGAAACTTTCAAGCAGATCGTAAAAACCCATTTTTTTCTATTTCAAAGATATTTTGGAGGAAAGATATTCCCTTATCGGACAGTGTAGATCCAAGATCAGACTGCACGTTTTGTGCAGTCTGATCTTGATCTACGCTGTCCGCAAAAGGTAAGTGAGTCGCGCTTAGCAGCCAAATGGTAAAACATAAGTCTGTGTTGACTAACCCTTTTCTGCAAGAATGTTTTTCGAGGCGGCCACTGCAAATTTTTTTAAGTAAGTGGATCTAGTCGACCTTTTACAGGACAGTCTCGAGTTATAACGACTACGCGAAAGAACGCTTGTAAAAAAAACTGTGGGAAAAGAACAAAATGCTGGTAAGCAGCATTTTCTCCTTTGTCCACAATCTTTTCAAAAACCTTCATTCTTGGGGTCTCTAGAACTCGGGATTGTGTGGTAGAGGATTAACAAAGTCAAATTAACTCAGTGCCTCCTCAAACAAGTATCAAGCTGGGGGGGGGGGGGACCCCTTCAAACAAGCAAAGTAGGTGAGCGAAATTTTGTTACAGTGCTGTTTTGTAATTGGAGTCATTCGAACGATGTAGTGCTTTTTTGTCCCTCTTGTTGTTTGCAAAAAAAAAAAGGAAATTAACGTTCAACAAATCCAGATCAAAATTCACAGTATGATGTCTAGTTTCTTATTTTCATCTAAACTTCTATGATAGGCGACGAGGTTATAGGAGTTTAACTTGTCAATCAGTATTAACTTTATAATAAAGATGAAACGGTGCAGTAATGAACATCAGCAATATCACGTTTTATTCCCCTGTAGCAACATGAACGTGTAATAAGTACAGATGAACTTAGATTTAGTTTTGGGGCCTTTTTCCTCCAGTTTTTGCAGTTCTGTATTTGGGAAATTGTTACAATGTTACAATGGAAATTATACTCGTTACCCTTATAAATGTACGTCCTTACAACCAGAGAGAGAGAGGAAAAAAAAAAACACCGTAAAAATTAGATAGACTGTAGAATGGTTCAAACTTTAGTCAACTGTGTACACATAGATGAACTATCGATATATATGGTGAAAGGGATAAATACGTATATCGGAAATCTTGCAATGTTTTGCCCGACCATACAAACACTGAATGTAATTATACTGTCATTAAAAGAAAGTATGGCGATTGATTGATTGATTGATTGATGTTTTACGCCCCTTTCAACATTAGTTCAGTCGTGTCACGGCGACAACTCGCATATTCATCTAGGTCCTTCGTTTCACCAGAGCTAGGCTAGGGGTCTGAAATGTCTTGACCAAGGACACTCTTACAAAAAAAAACAATGCTTCCAATGAGGTTCGAACCCGAGGCCTCGAGGTAACAAGTCCTAGACTTTACCACTGAGCCACGCAGGACCCCTGGGCGGTGAGGTAAGCGGAAGGATACCAGTAACTGCTAGGCTGAAGGAACTATCTTGTGGAAAATTACCATAATGTTGTCAAGGCCATGCTAATATGTTGGCATACTTTCTACCTATGCTAGTCTTCCAATCTACATGTACATAAGTTTAATCCTTAGGCTGCTAAGCGCGACTCAAGGACCTTGAACGGACAGTGTAGATCAAGATCAGACTGCACAAAACGTGCAGTCTGATCTTGGATCTACACTGTCCGAGAAGGAGATAATTCTCCCGCAAAATGAACTTTGAAATAGCAAAATTTGGGTTTCTATTATCGACTTAAAGGTATCATTTAACTTATTCAACAGGATAAGGGTTAACGCGAGATATGCGGGTGTGTTTTTCTTGTCAAAACATAATAAATTTCCTGCTTTTCAGTGATCTGATCTGTGTAAACCACAGTAAAGTTACAATTCGGTATTAAACTTTTTACCAAACATACAAAATATTAGGCTTGTCCGAAATTGCAGACGACAGCTCAGATTTGGCTAAAAAATTGCAATTTGAATTGGGAAGAGCAGAAACATTGTGGGAAAAGGAGAAAATGCCGGTTACCAACATTTTCTCCTTTTCCCACGATGGTTTCAAAGGTTTTCTTTCTCATGGTCGTTTAACCCTTTCCCAAACGACAAATTTTGGACTGGTCCAAACTGAAAGAGTTTGCAGACGACAATTTTAAATTTGATGAAAATGGCAGAAAGGTCTCAAAAAGGGTAGAAAACACTGTGGGAAAAGGAGAAATTGCTCGTTACGAGCTATTTCTCCTTTTCCCACAGTGTTTTCAAAAGACTTGTACTGCAGACACGTGAAAACCAGGGCTTGTTTGGGAAAGGGTTAAAGTCGTGATTGTGTGGTAAAGAGTTAACCAGTAGATATAATATTTTTGATATCTATTTTAAAGGAAAACAATAAACTTCTAAATATATGAATTTCTGAAAACACACAACATCTACAAGTAGGCTATTGCAGCAATGAGCAGATTATACTGTCATTAAAATAGAAATGAACAAAAATATTTCAGTTCTTGTCTTTGGCCAAAATACACCCACTTTTGATTGATTGCTTGGTTGGTTGCTTGGTTGGTAGGTTGGTTGGTTGATTGGTTGGTTGGTTGTTTGGTTTGGTTCGATTGATTGATGCTTTACTCAGTCATATCACGGCGACAGCTCACATATTCATGTATGCCTTGGGTTCCACCTGTATTATGCTCGGGTTGTGAAGTGTCTTGCCCAGGGACACTCCTGCGGAAAATCCAGTGCTTCAAGTGAGGCTCGAACCCGGGGCCACCTGATTACAAGTCCTACACTTTACCACTTAGCCACACAGGACCCCCTCTCTCATTTTAGAATAAACACACATGGGCAAAATTTCAAGAACCTGTCACTTAGATAAGAATCTTGCCCATCTGTTCAACATGTTATTTTCTTTGTCTCTATTGTTCAACGGTATTCTGGTCTGAAAATATATGGCCCGCAAGATGCGAAATGAGACCTTCGAACAATTGCGTAAAGTGTCGTCTCCGATTAGCCTGCGCAGTCCGCGCAGGCTAATCCGAGACAGCACTTTACGACTACATAAGATTTTTTCATACAGTAGACTTTCGTGAAACAGAAAATCGCAGCAAAACGGGAAGTGTCGTCTCGGATTAGTCACAGACTGCTTAGGCTGATCAAGGACGACAGACTTTTATGCATATGTCCGATGGCCCCTTTTCGTGTGTTGCACGCCATATACGAGTATGTTATTCTCCGAAGTGTTGACATGTAATGTAATGGAAATATATTCACACGAGCTCTCTGTTTACCGGAAAACAGCGCGAACAGTTGAAACATGATACAGCAGACGCGTCGACATTACCGTAAAATAAATCTTTGACTCCATTTTGTCTGGTCCAACCTTGAACCCAAAGCCAAGAAAGCAATATGGCGGAGAGATTGTCTGTTTACTAGTGGCGCGAAAACGGATAGTTATATGAAACATTGTAAAGGCTGGATACTTTGAGTACTTTGAGTAATACAGGGTCTGTAAATTTATGCTTCTTTAAAGGAGAAGAGCATGAAGTTAATATTAACCCTTTACCACACAGTCCCGAGGCTTAACAATCCTGGGAAAGACGCCTTTTGAAAACATTGTGGGAAAAGTAGAAAATGCTGATAAACAGCATTTTCTTCTTTTCCCACAAAGTTTTCTGCCCTTTTCACAAACATATTTCTATTCATGAGTCACATTTATGTTGTTGTCTGCAAATACTTTCAGTTTGGGCCAGTCTATGATTTTGTCGTTTGGTAAAGAGTTAATTGATCCGTGTTCTGTGAACGGGGGGTTTAATGCATCTGCAAAAAGTATCGACTCAGGTCAGCCTGCGCAATCCGCGCATTCTACCTCATGATTTAGTTTGTTGTTAGACAGTATGGATTTTATGGATCTATAATAATTATAATGATGACTTGCCTGGTATGAAAAAAAAAAATTACGGTGATGCATTAAACCCCATTTTGTCAGAACGCTGTTCATATTAATTAGTCTTTGGACAAAATATGAATCACTCTTATTTTCTCAAAAGAAAAAAAACTGCTTTGGAACAGAAAATTTCTGAGAAAAAAAGAAAAGCAGATTGCACACAACCTACTCTGTATGCTGTTTCTAGAGAACTAGAGCCCACCCGGGTAGCTCAGTGGTAAGCGTATCTGACTCATGACCTGGAGGTTGTGAGTTCGATACCCGGTTGAGGCAAACTTTCTTTCCGGCGATTTTTCGCCTCTCACCTCTGATGCATGTGAGAAAAGTAGTCAGTGACTTTGGAAAGAAAGTTGTGTCAATACTGGTGTGGAAAAGCCGGGAAACACGCAGATACGTCACTGACCGCCATGATATGACCTGAGCTGTTAAAATGGCGTTAAACTCCAATTTAAACAAACAAATCTAGAGAACTAGAACTTGTTAATTACGACGTTTTGAAAGCCTGTGTGACTAACTCTAATGATGCTTCGGGAAGCTTCAGGCCTCTTTGCGGACTGTGTGGGTCAAGATCAGACTTTACAACCAAACATATTTGAGCCATTCTTTGTGAAAAAGGGGCTTAATGCATCTGCAAAAAAGTATCGACCCAGGTCAGCCTGCGCTGTCCGCGCAGGCTGACCTGGGCCAAAACTTTTTTGCTATCGGTCAATTTCCTGCATTCCAAATGACCAGTTTATCTCATGATTTAGTCGGTTGTAGGACAAAATTGACTTTATGGATCCATAATCATGTGATGACTTGCTTGGTATCATGTATCACGGAGATGCATTACGAAGATGCATTAAGCCCCCTTTTGTCAGAGCATGGCTAATCTAAATTGAAAATGGATCGACGCTGTCGCATGTTTTATGAGAATTTTCTAAGATCTTTTCCGATGCTTAAGAGTCGGCGTAGTTTTTATTTTTTTTAGTTCTCAGGGTGTCAAAGACAATTTAAAGTGCATTTTCGGAAATTGTAAATTAAGGTCAAAATTCAATAATTGCGCAATCTGATCTCGAATCTACACCCTCTGGTATTATATTGAAAAAAAAAAACTGAAACCAAAACGCCCGTCAAAGTTTTGTAACATTGAGAGCTATTTTTTCTGATGGATCTAATTTAACTCTGTACCACACAATCCCGACTTTTAACGACCCTGTGATAGAAGCCTTTTGAAAACATTGTGGGAAAAGGAGAAAATGCTGGTAATCAGCATTTTCTCCTTTTCCTACAATGTTTTCTACCCTTCCATAAACGAATTTCAATTTTTCAATCACATTTATATTGGTGTCTGAAAACGATTTTAATTTGGACCAGTCTAAAATTTTGTCGTTTGGTAGAGAGGTAAAGTGCCCGTTTTATTTATTCATTTAGAAGTGGGTCCATTCATGGCTTGTGCCGCTATAACAAACATATTTCCCCGGCCAACTGGTGTATCGACCCTCACTTAGTTACCCACAGAATGTAAATTACAGAAGTCATCCTGTCGTTTCGAATAATTGTTTCATCTGTTAACCCCTTAACGCTCTGAGTACCTGAACTGGATCTTTTCAATTTTGAACAAATAGCCTAAATATCGTTATTTCAAGGATATCTCTGCCAGAATAAGTAACAAAGTTAGCGGACAGTGTGGATCTAAGATCAGACTGCACGTTCTGTGCAGTCTGATCTTGATCTGCACTGTCCGCAACACGACTTAAGTTGGTTCCAGCGCTTTAAGGATTAAGATTCGTTTTGATGTGACGAGTACATTCCGCCTTGGTATTGTCCTTGCTGCTCATTACTACAGAGATTAATTCATAGAATCGACCCGCAAGGAATTTCATTCGTGCTCTGCGTACGACGACCCCCTGATGTCTTTTGATAAGGGAAAAGATCAAGATCGACCTGCACATCTGTTGTGTTGACTTTGCTGTGTTACTTTCTTAATCTAGAATGAGACTAAGAATTAACTCTTTACCAAACGACAACATTTTGGACTAGTCCAAATTGAAAGCAGTTGCAGACGACAAAATATGTGTGACTGAAAAATCAAAATCTTTCTGGGGAAGGGTGGGAAACATTGGGGCGGGGGGGGGGAGAAGAAAATGCTGGTTATGGTTACCAGCATTTTCTCCTTTTCCCACAATGTTTCCTAAAGGATTCTTTCTCAGCGTCGTTAAAAGTCGGGATTGTGTGGTAAAGAGTTAAACTAAAAATGGTTGGTGAATATGGATCCTGACAAAATACTCAATGTCCTAACAACTGAATCAACGGGGACTTTGTCAATGGATAACTATAAGTGCAATTTGACATAGTACAGTGTAACTGACGTCATTACCTGTTGATATCTAATGCTTCCGGAAATTATTCCCTATCTTCCCAGTTTTGTGAGGCTTCTTTCATCTCACGGTGTCAGTTGGGATCGTACTGAGACTTTAAAAAAAAAAATACTCGTTCTTTTAAAGATACATCCTTACAGCCAGAGAGAAAAACGCTGTTAAAACTTGAAAGTGTGTAGAATGGCCAAGTTGTGAAACCATAGATAAATTATCAATATATATGGTGTAAGGAATAAAAAAAATGAAGACGTTTGTCCTCATTTAAAAGTGGAAACGGCAACAGCGATTTCTTGGAAGGCGTCCAAAAAATGAAATGCATTTTCTATCAGCCGTAATCTAAGCAACCTTGCAGCCGTCACGGGCAAAATATGGCCTAAAGATACAAGAATGATTTTAGTTTCATAAAGTAAAGATGACATGATTTAAAAAGCTGGCTGAAAACGGGTAAAGATGTATCTTTAACCTATAAAATAGTGAAAAAAAATGGTCGCCGAGTCAGCGTCAAGATTAATCCTTTACCAAGCAGTCCCGTGATTTAATTCGTCTTAAGAGTCACATACCCCCTGAAAACATTGTGGGAAATGGAGAAAATGTGCGTACTCTTTCAAAGACAAATTTCATTGATTGAGTCACGTTTGATATGTCGTCTGCTAGTGCTCTCAATTTGGACGATTTTTGAACTTATTTTTTTTTTCGACTGGTGAAGAGTAACCATAGTGATCAAACTTTGATAAGTATCATCCTCCGGTTATATACATTAATCTGTGAACTTACATTGTCTTTAACCCTTTCCCAAACGACAAATTTTGGACTGGTCCAAACTGAAAGAGTTTGCAGACGACAATTTTAAATTTGATGAAAATGGCAGAAAGTTATCAAAAAGGGTAGAAAACACTGTGGGAAAAGGAGAAATTGCTCGTTACGAGCAATTTCTCCTTTTCCCACAGTGTTTTCAAAAGACTTGTACTGCAAACACGTGAAAACCAGGGCTTGTTTGGGAAAGGGTTAAGTGAAATTGCCTTTTGGGTATGTCATTATCAAGTGTTTGTATAGGTTTACAAAACATTCCTATGGTTTAATTCTTTACCAAGCGACAAAATTTCAGACTGGTTTGAACTGAAAGAATTTGCAGACGACGAAGTGAATATGACTCAAAAATTGAAATTTGTTTTTTGGAATGGTAGAAAACATTGTGGAAAAGGAAGAAAATGCCAGTTACCAACAGTTTTTCCTTTTCTCCTAATGTTTTCAAAAGACCTCTTCCCCAAGGTCGTTAAAATTTGAAATGGTGTGTTAAGGGGTTAACGACCCCAAATGAAACGGGACTCTTTGGGATACTTGGATGGAAGTCTTTTGAAAACATCGTGAGAAAAGGAGAAAATGCTGGTAACCAGCATTTTCTCCTTTTCCCACAATGTTTTCTACCTTGTCAAAGACAAATCCTGTCAATTCAGCCATATTTGATTTGTCGTCTACAGATGTTTTCGATTTGAATGAGTCTAAAATATGGCTGTCTGGTACAGATATAAGTAAACCTGTAAAGTGACATTGACCTTTGACTAAAGTGACACGTTTTTTTTTTTTAATAACGTATAATTGTTTAGTGGTGTATCGAACTTTAACCCTTAGGCTTGCGACTCACTGACCTTTTGCGAACAGTGTAGATCAAGATCAGACTGCACAGAACATGCAGTCTGATCTTGGATCGACACTGTCCGACAAGAAAATGTTTTTGTCCTAAAAAGTAAGTTTGAATTGGCAACATTCGGGCTTTTACTATCGGTTTGAAAGTTTTATTTAACTTATTTAGCAATTTAAGGGTTGAGGTCATTTAATTTGTTGTTGTTTGTGTTAGAGTTTAACGCCGTTTTAACAGCTTAGGTGATATCAAGGCGGTCAGTGCACCTACGCATGTTTCCTGGTTTTCTCACACCAGCACTAACGCAACTGTCTTTCCAGGTCACTGACTACTTTTCTCACGTGCATCAGAAGTGAGAGGCGAAAACTCGCCTGAAAAAAATTGCCTCAACCGGGTATCAAATCCGCAACCACCAGGACACAAGTCAGATACACTAACCACTGAGCTACTCGGACAGGTTAAGGCCATTTAAGGTAATTGGTATGAAACGATACTGTAAGAGCTAAATGAAATATTTAAGGCAAACTAAATATAAGCCATGCTTTGTGAAAAAGGGGGTTAATTGCATATGCAAAAAGTATCGACCAGGTCAACCTGCGCAATCCGCGCAGGCTGACCTGGGCCGAAACCTTTCGCTATTGGTCAATTCGCTGCATGTCAAAGGACCATTCTACCTCATGATTCAGTTGGTTGTTAGACAAAATGTATTTTATGGATCCATGCCTATGTGATGACTTGCTTGGAATAATACGTCACGGAAATGTATTAAGCCCCCTTTTGTCAGAGCATGGCTCATATAAAAATAGAAATGGTAGAAGAAGGGTAGATGATCTTGTTTTATACAGAAGACGCTAAATTTCTCTCCGCTTAATCATTCATAATGCCTTGAATTCAAAGGATGATCTCTTTGACTTTTAACCAAGGGGTGCAACACTTTTTTACTGTGTATAGATCGAATGTCGGGGTCCGTATTCACCAACCATTCTTAAGAACATTCTTGGTCTAAATATCCAAGATTTTCTATATTTGAAAGTAACACAACTTTTGATTGGCTAAACCAAATGGTTTAGCCAATCAGAAGTTGTGTTACTTTCAAATTTAGAGGATTGTGGGGGAAAAGACTAAGAACGTTCTTTGGAATGGTTGGTGAATACGGGCCCAGGTCTTACTCTCTGTTCAGAATTATCTTAGTTGATTCTTTCCACAAAGGTATATTGAAGTTGCCCTTGTTTGTTCGAAAGTAAGGAATTTTTCAGTCTTATTTTTAGTAAACTTTCTTTGCGTCACATCTGTCTTCTGGACTTGCAGCGTTATTCCAACTACTTCTTGATAGAATATGAGGGCAAAAGTGTCTTTCTGTCCGTCCGCTGTCCGTCCGTCTGATAATTGATCTGCACCACCCAAAAAGGTTAGACTTTTCTCGGCGTTGATACCTTGAAATCGCAACGTTTCGGCTTTCGGGTGACATTGAAATGTCTGCTTAAGTCATTTTACAGTAGAAGGTTAAGAAAAACCAATAAATTTTGTTCAAAAACAAGGTCTCACTTTCATATTTTATTACCTGGAAAGAAAGTCATCTTAATGTGCGGATCAAACAGAGCAATAATTTGATAACCAAGTATCTACTCTCTCTGGGCTAAGGAGATCTTTGTAGACCGACATTTTGGTGTGAGGAAGTGGGAGATCATAAAATGAACCCCGTAATACATCAGTTTTTAATTAGCGCGAAACCCTGTAGCTGTTTAGGCTTAAGTATTTTTTGTTTATAGTGTTTTTACGTAGAAATTTCAGACCTAAGTGCACTTTTTTTGTTTTATTTATATCTAAATCTCAGGCCACTAATTTATTCGTCTTTGCTTATATTTACAGTGAGAAAAAAAAAAGATGAAATAGGTTGGAAACTGACTGAAGCTGAAATGGGTTGGAAACTGACTGAAAACGAGTAGAGATGTATCTTTAACCCTTTCCCAAACAAGCCCTGGTTTTCACGTGTCTGCAGTAGAAGTCTTTCGAAAACACTGTGGAAAAAGGAGAAATTGCTCATAACGAGCAATTTCTCCTTTTCCCACAGTGTTTTCTACCCTTTTTGAGACCTTTCTGCCATTTTCATCAAATTTAAAATTGTCGTCTGCAAACTCTTTCAATTTGGACCAGTCTAAAATTTGTCGTTTAGGAAAGGGTTAACCCTTTACCACATGACGAAATTTTTCACCGGCCCAAATTGAAAGCATTTGCAGACGACAAATTATATGGTGAGATTTGTCTGTAAAACGACAGAAAACATTGTGGGAAAAGGAGAAAATGCTGGTTACCAGCATTTTCTCCTTTACCCACAATGTTTTCAAAAGGCTTCTTTCTCAGAGTCGTGAAAACACGGGATTGTTTAGTAAATACCGAAATTTAACAGGTTGTTTTGATCACATCCGATACAAAAAAAAAAATGCCGGACATTGAATGGTGTTTAACGCCGCTTTTAACGTTATTTCAGTAGGCGACAGTTCATATATCCATGTATGTCCTGCGTTTCACCTGTTCTAGGCTAGGCTCTGTAGTGTCTTGCCCAAGGACACTCCCACGAAAATCCAAGTGTTTTCGCTGAGGCTCGAACCCGGGGCCTCCAGGTTACGAGTCCTACATTCCACCAAAGAGTCACACCGCTACACTGTCGGCAAAATCAACTGAACTTATCCTTTGTGCCCTGCTATTTAAGGATACTTCTATACTCGTTTTCCGCCAGTTTTCAACCCGTTTATTCTTAATTTTATGAAACTATAATCATTCTTGTATCTTCATGCCAAATGTTGCCTCTGACTGTTGAAAGGTTACATAGATGACGACCGATAGAAAATGCATTTCATTTTCTGGAGGCCATCAAAAAAATCACTGTTGTAACGTTTCCGGTTATAAATCAAAGATTTCCGATATAAGTATTTACCGCTTTCTCCATATGTATCGGTAATTTATCTATGTTTACACAGCTGAATAAATTCTGAACCATTTTACAGTCTATCAAATTTTCACAGCGTTTTTTTTTTTTATTGTCTGGCTGTAAGGATGTATCTTAAAGGCTAAAGAAAGATGCGAAAGTGAAGAAAGTATTCAAGACAAGATTTGTGTCAATTTTGCACAGTGTTTCCTTATTTTTTAGCATCTAAATTTTGACCTTTGACCTAGAAATTAGAAACATACGAAAATTGCATATCGGGTAATGGGTAAGAAAAAAAAAACAAATTCTTGCAACTATTTTAGCATCGCATGTTTACAGCAGCATTCCATTAAAGTTTTGTATGCTGACAGAGTTCTATTAAAGTCGTGTAAATATTGATCACGCAATCGCTGACCGACTTACCTCCTTAGGCTATTAAGCGCGACTCAAGGACCTTATGCGGACAGTGTAGATCCAGGATCAGACTGCACAGAACGTGCAGTCTGATCTTGGACCTGCACTGTCCGATAAGGAGATATCTTCCCCCCTCCCACCCCCCGCAAAAAATACCTTTGAAATAGTAAATTTTTATTTTTTTTTTAATCGGCTTGAAAGATTCAATCCACTTATCTGTTAGGATAAAGGTTAACTTTTGAAGCGCTTTGCACAACTTAGGTTTCTTTTGTTTAGAGTGTAGATCAAGATCAGATGTTCAGTCTGATCTTGAATCCACACTGTCTGCTATTTGTAACATTTTTGGCCAAAACAATATTGATTTGAAAATATTTCATCAGGTTTTTCCCCACTTGAAAATGTCCATTTCATTAATTCGAGAGAGACGGATGGTATAAACTCGAATTTTCCTATTTTAAAGGTATTTTTGGATGATAAATACCCCCTTATCGGACAGTGTAGATTCAAGATCAGACTGCACGTTCAGTGCAGTCTGATCTTGATCTACGCTGTCCGCAAAAGGTCAGTGAGTCGGGCTTAGCAGCCTAAGTGTTAAATAACCTGCTTACAATACCATGCCTCTTTTTATGATGCTAATTAAAGCATCGTGTTACCTTTAAACAAATAATCAGCTGCTGACGTCATTTAAATCTTAGACCCTAATTCAGTTTTATTGCAATGTAATATGTTACTGTTGATTAATTCGACGGTTATTAATAGAAAAGAGTGAGAGTAAGACGAGGAGGGAGCGATCAGGAGAGAGAGAGGGAAAGAGAGAGAGAGAGAGAGAGAGAAAGAGAGAGAGAGAGAGAGAGACTGACAGACAGACAGACAAGACAGACAGTGTTGAGTAAGTGATTAAATGGTGTTTTACGCCGCTTTCAACATTATTTCAGTCATATAACAGCGACAGCTCACATATTCATGTATTTCCTTGATTCTTCCAGTACTAGGCTAGGGCTCTGAAGTGTCTTGCTCAAGGACACTCCCACGAAAGACTCAGTGGATCCAGTGAGACTCGAACCCGGGGCCTCAAGTTAACGAGTCCCATACTTTACCACTGACAGACGCAGGACCCTCAAGTGAGTGAGTGAGTGAGCGAGCGAGCGAGCGAGCGAGTGAGTGAGTGAGTGAGTGAGGCATCTGCCAAAATGCTTCCCCACGCCACCTGACTGAATGACACGAGTTTTTGGGAGACAAATAGCACTTTATTTTTAAGTCTTTCAGCACCAGGCTGACCTGGGCCGAAACTTTTTGCTTTTGGTCTATTTTATCCTTGTCCAAGGGCCAGTCTACCTCATGATTCAGTCGGGTATTAAAAAAAAAAAAAAAAAGAAGTGGCTAATATGGATCCATAATTATGTGATGACTTGGTAGGTATCATGCATCACGGAGATGCATTTAGCCCGCTTTTGCCAGAGCATGGCTCATTTTGATTTTTTTTTTTTTTTTTTTTTATAAGCTTGACCAAACCAGAGGACGTTATAGATCAAAGATCAGACTGCATGTTCTTTGCAGTCTGATCTTGATCTATATCGTACGCAATTACCTCTGTTTTCCCCATGACACTCAAAAGCTTGAAGGATTTATGTTAATTATTGGATACTTTCAGTACTTTGATCGTAACGAGTACGTTCAAAGATATGAGAATAGAGCCATATCTCTTGAAAGGGGATTGAATAATAACAACTGGCTAGAATACAGGAAAAATTATAGTGTAATTTTCGCGCGCTCTTCCGTCATTATTGAAACGAAAATTACCTTCATTGATCTGCCACTTAATTCTGTTCTCACTGTTTAGAGTAAGATTTGTACAGAAACTATGTCTGAATGAAAGCAAACGTTCCTTTTCAAATCATAGTTTTAACTGCTTTTTGGTGTCGGAAAGAACGGAGGGTGCTGGTAAAACCATAGCGCTTATGTGGCAATGTGGTAGGGGCCGTAAAGTCAGGGCGTTTATGTGGCAATGTGGGGATGGTGGGGGCCCATAGAGCTTATGTGGCAATTTGGTGGTAAGTTAAGTCATAGTGCTCATGTGGCAATGTGGTGGGGTGCATAAAATCTTAGCGCTTATGTGGCAATGTGGTAGGAGCCGTAAAGTCATAGCGCTTATGTGGCAATGAGGGGATGGTGGGGGCCCATAGCGCTTATGTGGCATATTGGTCGGAAATAAAGTCATAGCGCTTATGTGGCAATGTGATGGGGACGTAAAGTCATAGCGCTTATGTAACTATGTGGTGAGGACGTAAAGTCACAGCGCTTATGTAACAATGTGGTGGGGGCGTAAAGTCATAGAGCTTATGTAAAAATGTAGTGGGGGAGCGTAAAGTCATAGCACTTATGTGGCAATGTGGTGGGGCGGTCCTATAGCGCTTATGTGCCAATGTGGTGGGGAGTAAAGTCATAGCGTTTATGTTGCAATGTGGTGGGGGCGTAAAGTCATGGCGCTTATGTAAGAATGTGGTGGGGGAGCGTAAAGTCATAGCGCTTATGTGGCAGTGTGGTAAAGATGACAGAACGTGGATTCATGTCATGAATAAAGAATATCTGAAACAGATTTTTACCTTTATTGGTAAATTAACCCTTCATAGCACAACTCCGAGTTTTAACGCCCCTAACCAAGAAGACTTCTGCAAATATAGTGGGAAGCGGAGAAAATGCTGGTAATTTTTCCACCATGTTTTCTACACTTCCGAAGAAAAATTTCAGTTTTATGAGTCATATTCAATTTCTTGTCTGCAATGCTTTCACTTTGGACCAGTCTAATTTCTGTCGTTTGTTAAAGAGCTACACTAGTTCTGACAGTTAAGGGCTTTTTTTATTTAAAAATAATGGCTGGAACTGGCCTAACTTCAGAAAACATTGCAGCAGTAGTTGTCTTTGCTCTTTGAAATACGTACCAGCTACAGGGAATTTCAATAACATCGATAATCCGAAAACCCTGAGAGTACTAATATCTTCTGTGTTCAAATTCGGATTATCGAGGTTAAACTTAAATTCGGTCTTACATGGAAGGAATTCATCAGTTTTGATAAACGTTTTCTTTTGCTATTTTCAGAACCCTTATTGGAAGCCAGCTCTTGAAGCCAGCTTCCAGTAAGAATGCTTTTTTTTATGCACATGGGGAATTTTGGGATACATCATTGCACAACTTTTCCGACATATTCACTCAAATACTTTTAATAGTATGTTGCTATTAAGCTCAAAATTATGCATTTTTTTGTATGTACTGTTGAAATGAATTTCGAGCATGAAAAGTAAAGATTTCGTATTTATAGATATTTATTTTATAACTGATTAATGATTGACCCCACAGGCAGCGTAACTCTTCTTAAACTAGTATAGACTGGTTACCTCCCCTGATACTACTACACGTGTAATACACGATACAACAAGGGACCAGTTTAAAACTAGTAGATTAGTGCAATATTACGCATTTTTTTTCCTTGTGCTGTTCACATAAATTGAGAGCATGAAAACTACAGATTTTGTATTTGAACTCTTATTTCTTAAAACGCTCAATAAGATTTTAATCGGTAAAATGGTCCTGTGCCATGCAGAAATAAATAGCTAAAAGTACTGACCCACGTCAGCCAGTGGGGACTGCACAGGCTGACATGAGTTGATACTTTTTGCAGATGCATTAAACCCCCCTTTCACAGAGCATGTCTCAGATTTTTTGTTCCACTGTGTCTATTTTTATCTGTGTACAATATATTGTATTTTAGCAGGAAAGTTTGTAGGTGTGTAATTAATCTGTTTACTATTGGAAACTTTTTGTAATAACTTTTTTGTAAGAATGTACCTTTGTTGTGACAAGCCTTGCATACTCAGAGCACAACTGAGACACACTAAATCCTTTGGCATTTATTTATGAGCCATGCTCTGTGAAAAGGGGGCTTGATGCATTTGCAGACAGTATTGGCCCAAGTTAGCCTGCGCAGTCCGCGCAGGCTAACTTGGCCCGACACTTTTTGCTTTGGTAATTTTTCTGCATGTCAAAAACCAGTGTACCTCACATTTCAGTTGGTTGCTGGACAAAATGGATTTTATGGATCCATAAATATGTGATGACTTGCTTGAATTATGGATGACAGAGATACATTAACTCCCCTTTTGCCAGAGCATGTCTCATATGTTTTAATAACCCTGAGAAAGAAGACTAGTGAAACGTAGTTGCAGGAGTACAAAATGCTGGTTACCATCATTTTCTCCTTTTCATACAATGTTTTCTACCCTTTCAAAGGTCTAAAGTAAGGCTGGAAAGGAAATGTAATGGAACTTCTGATGTAGCGTTTCAAGGTATTGCACTTATTTTTGTGGCTTTAGGGCTCCAGCCAAACTTGGGTTTTGCATCTAGTTATAAATGGCCCTCGACAGCTTTTGACTGATGTTGTACATCATTGCGCTTGAGCCATGCTCTGTGAAAAAGGGTCTTAATGAATCTGGGAAAAGTATCAACCCAAGTCAGCCCGCTTGGACTGTGCAGGCTGACCTGGGCTGAAACTTTTCGCTATTGTAAATTTTCTGTATATTTAAGGACCAGTCTACCTGATGATTAAGTTGATTGTATTAAAAAAGAGGCTACATGTATTGTTGATCCTTAATTATGTGATGGCTTGCTTGGTATCATGGATCACGGAGATGCATTAAACCCCCTTTTGCCAGAGCATGGCTCATTTACATGTTCAACTATTACATTGTAAGGGGGCTATTCAGATTTTCATAGTCAAACCAAACTTGAAAATATTTTATTGCTCAATTTAGTAAGGCAATAGCTGACTAAGAATCAAGAAATAAAGCAAGAAGCAAAGGAAAAACAAATTGATGGTACTTCTTCAATGGACTAGTTCTGTAACTATTTACATATATAGTTAATTCTTAAGCTGCTAACGAAACGAAATGAAAGTTTCAAGCCCATATTATAAGCCACATTTTTTTCTGTTTCAAAGGTATTTTGGGGGGAGTCTGTTTAGTCTGACTGTCCGCAAAAGGTCAGTAAGTTTTGTTTAGCAGTCTAAGGGTCAAGATAAATTCAAACGTCTGTTAGGTAAATATCAACATGCGAAATAGAATCATTATCGCAACTCTTGTTGTTATTGTTTTGTTGTCGAGAGAAGGAGGTCTGTTCTGCGATATCTCTGGATTGTTTGAGGAATGTATACAGTTGATCTCGTGTTTGGAAAACTTAACACTTCTCATATTGCAGAGATATGGAACTAGCAAGTTGATGGGTAGATGTTAATCGTGTAGCTGCTCCCTGTCTGTCTGTCTGTCTGTCTCTCTCTGTCTGTCTGTCTGTCTGTCTGTCTATCTCTCTCTCTCTCTCTTTTTCTCATGAATCCTCTTTGCTGTCTGTCTGTCTGTCTGTCTGTCTGTCTCTGTCTCTGTCTCTGTCTCTCTCTCATGAATCCTCTTTGAAGAAAAAAAAAAAAGAAGAGAAAGCATCTTATTCGAAAAATCTCTTTTTAAACGATTTAAATCTGAGTGCGCACCATACATACCTAGTTACCAACACATATTTTGCAAACAAAAAAAAGAAATACCGATTAGATATTATCGCTTTTGTCTGCATATTCGCCAGTATCTCCCAAAAAATCCCATCTGTAAAATGTAAAACGTGTTGTAGAACTCACCTTTCGAATTTGACTATTTAAAATACCAACTGTTATGGCTAGAGCATCCTTTCTCTTTCAGACAGACAGACAGACACACACACACACAGACACACACACAGACAGACAGACATAGATCACGAAAAGAAAGGCTTTCACAGTGTGTGAGACTGAGAGGCATAAATCAGAGACATCCTTGGTAAAGGGATCGTTGCGTCTTAATAATGCCTCGTACTTAGCAAGTTGTTGCATACTAGTAACATGGATCCTTTTGGACTAAAGGCCGGTTTAATCAAAAGGAAGAATGGTCCTTTCACTGGGAAAAGTTAAAAAGAAATTTACCAATTGCAAAAAGTTTCGATCTGGGCGGACTGAGCAAGCCGATATGCGTTGATACTTTTTGTAGATGCGTTAAACCCTTTCCCAAACGACAAATTTTGGACTGGTCCAAATTAAAAGAGTTTGCAGACGACAATTTCAAATTTGATGAAAATGGCAGAAAGGTCTCAAAAAGGGTAGAAAACACTGTGGGAAAAGGAGAAATTGCTCGTTACGAGCAATTTCTCCTTTTCCCACAGTGTTTTCAAAAGACTTCTACTGCAGACACGTGAAAACCAGGGCTTGTTTGGGAAAGGGTTAAACCCCTTTAGCACAGAGCTTGACTCAAATGTACTCCATATTTGAGCCGTGCTCTGTGAAAAGGAGGCTTAATGCATCTGCGAAAAGTATCGACCCAGATCAGCCTGCGCAGTCTGTATATCAAAGGGCCGTTCTACCTTATGACTCAGTCGTTTGTTATACATAATGGATTTTATAGATCCCTAATTATTTGATGTCTTGTGATATATAATGCATCACAGAGATGCATTAAGCCCCCTTTTGCCAGAGCATGGCTTATTTCTGTCTCCCGGTTGATATCACAATGTTGCTGTAAAATTAGGAACATCACTCAATGCTTTTAACTCTCTGTTGAAATGTAGGCCTGTTGTCGGGGATGATAAGTTGATGTTATATCGACAAAAGCAATTTATTTCATATCAATAAGATAAAATAACTTACACCAGTTGAGATAACGGGATAGATAGAAACAGTACTATCTTTGGAATTCGAAAATGGTATTTCTTAACCCTTTCCCAAACAAGCCCTGGTTTTCACGTGTCTGCAGTGCAAGTCTTTTGAAAACACTGTGAGAAAAGGAGAAATTGCTCGTAACGAGCAATTTCTCCTTTTCCCACAGTGTTTTCTACCCGTTTTGAGACCTTTCTGCCATTTTCATCAAATTTAAAATTGTCGTCTGCAAGCTCTTTCAATTTGTACTAGTCCAGAATTTGTCGTTTGGGAAAGGGTTAAGGACGTTTTCTATAGTTTTAATTCTTCCATAGAAATTTACGGTTTTTGCATATAGTACGTAAAGTTTTATGAAAAAGTAAAAGGAAAATGATATGTTGACATTCGTTTTATTGGTGAATGCCTGTTTTCCATGGTAACATTATACCCTCAGATTCTACAAATTGTGACTTTTGCTTGAAAATGATAATATCGTTGCCAGACGGCTTTGGTTTGATAATTTTATAAAATCGGTGCTAAATATTTTTATATCTTTACCTAACATTTTGAAAATTTTATTTTTTTTTTACACTGCACATTTTGTGCAGTCTGATCTTGATCTACACTGTCCAAAAAAGCGTCTCGAGTCGCGCTAAGAAGCCTAAGGGTTAATGCGGATTATGCACAGACAGTTCAGATTTAAATTTGCATATTTCTTCTAATGTAAGCTAGACATTCTGTTTAATTCTTTGACAACTAAGGATGACAGAGAGAGCTCTAGTGAAAGTCGTAGATCAGGGCAAGACTGCATTGAATGTGCAGTCTGATCTTAGAACTATGCCATCCGCCTGTTTACTTAAGCCAATAAAATAAGCATGTTTCTGAGATTTAGCGGACGATAATTTTAGCCAATGAAAAAGGTCGATGTTTGTCACCTGGTCAGGAGTTGAAATAGCCTCTATGCTAAGGGGCGGGATCCACTCGTCACAACTCGGCTGATTCCGTACCTACACCTGACCTTGTCTGTATCAAGGGGTTTCCGTTTTGAAATACTGCCAGTCACATGATCCTAAACATGGCGGCGCCCATGTAAAACGTTTTGCAACGGCAACAACAACCACGGTGATGAGCAACTTATTGCTGAAAAATGCCAACGGAATTGATAGACCATGTTAGAAAATAAATGTACAAACTGTGTGTCAGCCGAAATATATTTAGAAAGATTCTATTAGAAAATTGTAACTAGCGTTTTCTTTTTCTAAGCGTAGCATTACGTTTTAAAAACGGCAAAGCGGTGTATTTCCGGCGAAGAAATGTACCGTGTAGGTGAAAATCAAGCTACGTGATAAAGCCGGGGGTCTTATCAACGGATCACCCGAGGTTTGCCGAATGGGGCGGGATCCAGTTAACGAAGCTCGGCATTAGGCTCATGAATATGGAAAGGCAGCGGGAAAAAAATGGAATAAGGTCTGTATCGCTGGGTGAATACGCGTTCCTACGGTAGAGAGCGTCTCAGGACTGGTTATTTGTTGATTTTAATCAGACACAAATAAGCAAACCATCTCTCATCATAATGACCCCTTCGTTCCCGACGAGATCATTAACACTGAGGGTTGCTGAGTGCGACTTTTTGACCATTTGCAGACAGTGTGGATCAAGATCAGAATGCACAGAACGTGCAGTCTGATCTTGGATCTACACTGTCCGTTTTGGCAATTTTTGCTTTGAGAGAATTCGGCTTGAAAATCGCGATACTTTGGTCTTTACTTGACCTGTTCATCTGATTTATTTAGCTGGATAAGGGTTGAGTCACATCTTGTTAGCCGGCTTCTTAACCACGGAATATCTTTTCTCCCTGAAAACATTCCTTATCATATGCGCCATGCTCTGGAAAAAGGGGGCTTAATGCATCTCCGTGATCCATGGCACCAGGAAAGCCATCACGTACTTCCGGATGTATAATATCTACAATTTTAACAACCGACTTCATCATGAGGTAGACTGGTCCTTTGACATACATAGAATTGACCGATAGCGAAAAGTTTCGACCCAGGTCAGCCTGCACGGACTGCGCAGGCTGACTTGGGTCAATACTTTTCGCAGATGCATTAAGCCCCCTTTTCACACAGCATGGCTCATATATTAGATTTTTTTTTGCTTTCCCTTATTCCAAATTCCGCACAAATATACCACTCATTTACGGGTCCCTCCTCATTTACTGGATTTGGAATTATTGTTAGAAAAGTAGCACCTGTTTGCTACAGGTAATTACTTCTTTTCCAACAATCCTTTTAATGCCATTTAGGCAAGGTATTTAAAGTTATTCACCTTTTTCGGACTCAGAATTGTTGTGGAAAGGAACGGACATATTAATCCCTAAGCTGCTAAGCGCGATTCACTGACCTTATGCGGACAGTGTAGATCCAAGATCAGACTGCACAGAACGTGCAGTCTGATCTTGGATCTACACTGTCCGATATGGAGACATTTTCTTCAAAAATAAGTTTGAAGTAATATTATTCGGGTTTTTACTATCGGCTTGAAAGTTTTGTTTCATCTATTTAGCAGGATAAGGGTTAAGTCCTTGAGATTCTAGAAATAATGTGACGATTGAGAAAAAACCCATAATGAGCATTTTCAGTTAAATTTCTCTTACTTTTTTTCAATAGTTATCCAAAAGAACTCCTTATATGTGCTCTAAATACACTAGCATGTGCCGATAGATTTATCATTAAATTGTTCGATTTCTAGGGAAACACAGATTTAGAGTTAGACCATGTCATCACTTCCGGCCGATTTGGTTGATGTATGAAAACAACGTCAGAGTGATACCATGTTAGAGTGAGACCATGTTATTACTTCCGGTTGATTTTTTTGATGTCTGAAAACAAGTCGAAAATGAGACCATGTAGACCATTTCCGGTCCAATTGTTTGATGTCTAAAAACACGTTCACAGTTAGACGATGTTATCACTTCGGTCGAATATGTTGTTGACTGAAAACAAGTTCAGAGTGAGACCATGTTAGCACTTCCGGTCTAATTGGTTGATGTCTAAAAACAAGTTCAGAGTGAGACCTTGTTATCACTTCCGATCGAATTGATTGATGTCGAAAACAAGTTCAGAGCGAGGCCACGTAAGACCATTTTCTGTGTAATTGGCTGATATCTGAAAACACGTTCAGATTGAGACCATGTAAGCACTTCCGGTCTAATTGGTTAATGTCTAAAAACAAGTTCAGAGCGAGACCATGTTATCACTTCCGGTCGAATTGATTGATGTCTTAAAACAAATTCAGAATGAGACCATGTAAGACCATTTCCGGTGTAATTGGCTGATATCTGAAAACACGTTCAGATTGAGACCATGTAAGAACTTCCGGTCTAATTGGTTAATGTCTAAAAACAAGTTCAGAGTGAGACCATGTTATCACTTCCGGTCGAATTGATTGATGTCTTAAAACAAGTTCAGAGTGAGACCATGTAAGACCATTTCCGGTGTAATTGGCTGATGTCTGAAAACACGTTCAGAATGAGACCATGTTAGCACTTTCGGTCTAATTGGTTGATGTCTAAAAACAAGTTCGGAGTGAGACCATGTTATCACTTCCGGTGGAATTGATTGAAGTCTTAAAACAAGTTCAGAGTAAGACCATGTAAGACTATTTCGATGTAATTGGCTGATATCTGAAAACACGTTGAGAATGAGACCATGTTAGCACTTTCGGTCTAATTGGTTGATGTCTAAAAACAAGTTCAGAGTGAGACCATGTTATCACTTCCGGTGGAATTGATTGACGTCTTAAAACAAGTTCAGAGTAAGACCATGTAAGACTATTTCGATGTAATTGGCTGATATCTGAAAACACGTTCAGATTGAGACCATGTTAGCACTTTCGGTCTAATTGGTTGATGTCTAAAAACAAGTTCAGAGTGAGACCATGTAAGACCATTTCGGTGTAACTGGCTGATATCTGAAAACACGTTCAGACTGAGACCATGTTAGCACTTTCGGTGAAATTGGTTGATGTCTAAAAACAAGTTCAGAGTGAGACCATGTAAGACCATTTCGGTGTAATTGGCTGATATCTGAAAACACGTTCAGATTGAGACCATGTTAGCACTTTCGGTGAAATTGATTGATGTCTAAAAACAAGTTCTGGGTGAGACCATGTTAGCACTTCCGGTCGAATTGGTTGACGTCTTAAAACAAAGTGAGACAATGTTATCGCTTTCAGTGGACTTGCTTGCTGTCAAAAATCAAGTACAGGGTGAGACAAAACTACCTCTTTCCGTCACAAGAATCTGAACCTTCCAAAAAACCACTGCAAATCATTATAAAAAAAAAAGCACATATATATTCAATTCTTGGGCTGCTGAGCTACCTGCACTTACTCCTTTTCCCACAAGTTTTTTTTTTTTTGGGGGGGGGGTCGATAAAACATAGAATTGTTTGGTGCATGTGGAACACATGTTTATATTAGCCATGCTATCGCAAAAGATGGTTTAATAAACCTCCATAGTGCACTATATCAAGCCAGCCTAAATTATTGATCCATATACCCATTTTGTCTAACAACCGGCTGAATCCGAAGGTAGACACGCAGAAAATTTACCATAAGCAAAAAGTATCGACCCAGGTCAGCCTGCGCGGACTGCGCAGGCTGACCTGGGTCGATACTTTTTGCAGATGCATTAAACCCCCTTTTCACAGAGCATGGCTCATACGTTTTTGGCATTTGGAGAAATTGTTCGTTATAATCTTCCTTAAAGACTGACGCAGTGGCCAGGAGAAAGATTTGTTGTTGTGTATATTCTGTTCTGTTACAAAAACGTTGGCATTAAAGAAAACGATCAGAGAGATTTTTTTTTCCAAGATATCAGTCTAAAGGTGAAAAAAATACAGATAGAAATATTAGTTTATGGTTCAGCGAATAACTGTTTGATTAAATTATATTGATTCTTTTAAATTGGCTGGTATTTATAATTGAGGGAAGAAGGTTTCGTGCATCAAAATATGGGATGGATTTATGGAACAAATTATTGAATAATCAGAGATAGTCCCATTTAACCCTTAGGTTTTATTTCAAACATCTTCTCTACTTTTGTCAGCCGTTGACGGTGGCGTCAGCCTGTAACTATATAGTGTAACAATAATGCCACTGTGCATGTATGTGGCCATTTTGTCAACCGTTGACCATGGTGTCAGCCTGTTCCTATAGTGTCACAATAATGCAACTATGCAAGCTTGTGGCCATTTTGTCAGCCGTTGACCATAGTGTCAGCCTGTTACTATAGTGTCACAATAATGCCACTGTGCAAGCTTGTGGCCATTTTGTCAGCCGTTGACCATGGTGTCAGCCTGTTACTATAGTGTCCCAATAATGCCACTGTGCCAACATATGGCCTCATTGTCAGCCTTTGCCCATAGTGTCAGCTTGTAACCATAGTGTCACTAGACAACCATATGCTAACTTGTTACCGTTTTGTCAGCCTTTGACGATATTGTCAGATAAAGCACAAACTGTCTAGTAATACATTGTCTGATTGGCTATAGAAAATAGTTTGGCCAATCACAGATTGCGTTACTTTCAGATCTAGAAAACTTTTGACAATACGGGTAAGAATGTTATTCAGAATAAATGGTGAATACGGACCCTGGATTTTTTTATCGTGGCGTGCGATGATTGCGGGTTAGCGCCAGGGCAAAGAAAAAAAAAAAACATTGTATCACATAGTAATCATTTTTTTTAACTAAAATTAAGCAATCTAAGTAACCGAAATTAGTTTCTTCTTACAAGGCGTAGACGTATCCATCAAAACACTGGCTCCAGAATACCGGAAAATATGGGATATATGAAAACTCAGAACTAATATCACGACTTCCTGCGAACAGGCAGTTTTGATGAAGTTGGCATTACTTCCGGTGAAATTTACATTTCCGCATAACTGTCATGTCACGTGGAAATGGCGGAATGGATTCTATGTGGCAGAAGCAGTGAACCGTATATTTTCGAAGTAGATCAGCAATATTCAGCGCTGGAATCATAAGTGACTTTGTTGTTTCTGTTTTCCGAGAATAAACTTTTTGGCAGCATTTTTGAGTCTGTCTTCGTTAGTAGAAATGATGTGAAATTCTTGGATCGGATCACTTGTCTTATGCACCCTGTTTGTATACTCAGATTGCGTAAGATTGAAAATTTTGCTATCATATTCTGCTTTTTTGGTCATTAAGAACTAAATACATTGTTGAGTATATGATTTATGTTAACCCTTTACCTACTAGATAAGTGACATAAACTTTCAAGCCGATAGTAAAAGCCAAATTTTGCTATTTCAAAGGTTTTTTTTTTGGGGGGGGGGGGAGAATATCTCCTCTATCGGACAGTGTAGATCCAAGATCAGACTGCACGTTCTGTGCAGTCTGATCTTGATCTGCACTGTCCGCAAAGGGTCCTTAAGCCGCGATTTGCAGCCTAAGGGTTAATAAAACTTTTAGAGAGACCATCGAATAATAACAATAAGCTTATTTAATCTTTATACCAGATCTACGTTTTAGTGCAAATATTAGTCTCTGATCGTTTTTTTTTTTACGGCTTAGCTGAATAAGCTTGCTTTTGAATTACTTCTTATAGTGTTGATATATTTGAATAAATAAACAGAAACATGCGACTGGTCAAAAATGTGGACATGTTTATTCTGCGGGCCCCTGCAAGCCTAGTTGTGGGCATTTACGCCGTCGATCTTTTTTTTTTTTAACGTATTTCGTATTTTAACTTCATTTACAATCCAAATGTCGGAGTTTATCTATAGGAACGTTGCTCTCAATGATTATTTTCTGACAGAAAAATGATTCATGCCTTGCTTACTGATTTCAATCACTCGATCTGGGGAATGATGTGGAATGTTTTCTTGTTATTTTTAACAGCATGAACGTTATTTTTAGCGTTATTTTTGTCTAGTTGGCTTTTTGACCGTTTCGCTTATGAACTGCACTTTCAGCCCCATTGGTCTTGATTTTGTAGACGTTTGATTGACGGGTTAATAGAAAGAGATTCTTTGAACATTTTTTGTATACTGGATTCGATGCTACCCTCGAATAGAGACGGATTGTTTGTCGATTCTGTCACCGGGATGAGATGTGAATGCTTTGTTTATCTGTTTATTTCCTCTCACAAATAGTTATTTGATCTCTGCCGAAAACAGCCTTTGATCATTATGGACAAAGGTGATTTATGTCAATTATAGTGACATATGAATCTTCGATTATTCAAAAATATGGTGAATTATAATAAATCAGTTGATTCGGAGTACTAGTATTTGCAGGGTGGGGGAGGGGTGGCGACTGGACAAAAATATGTAACAACAATTGTGATAGCCCATACAAGCAAGTAGAACTGCAGAAACAGTGGGAAACAGTATTTTTTTTTTTTTATTATATGAAGACCTCAAAGAAGGTCGGCAAGAAAACGATGCACTTTAACCGTTTACCAAACAATCCCGACTTTTAACGACCCTGTGAAAGAAACCTTTTGAAAACATTGTGGGGAAAGGAGAAAATGCTGGTAACCAACATTTTCTCCTTTTCCAACAATGTTTTCTACCCTTTTCAAAACAAATTTCAATTTTTGAGTCACATTTATTTTTTCGTTTGCAAATGCTTTCAATTTGGACTGGTCTAAAATTTTGTCGTTTGGTAAAGAGTTAAGTCTTACCTAGACTACAAAAATTAAGATTCCACGATATTTTAAACATTTGTAGACGACAAATGAACTTTAGCTCAAATGATGGCTTTTGTCTCAAGTGGAATAGGAAACACTTCAGGAAAATGAGAAAATACTGGTTACCAGCATCTTTTCCTTTTCCCACAATATTTTCAAAAGGCTTCCCTGTCAGGATCGTTAAAGCTTGAGATTGTGTGGTAAAAGGGTAAAAAGGATTTCTTCATATAAATAGAACCTATAATCTCGGGGAGGATGTTTTATATTAATTTTTTCAAAGAAACCGTAAGAATCTACAGATATATGCCAAGCCCCCGTAGCTCAGTCGGTAGCGTACATGACTTGAGAACAGGAGGTCGCTGGTTCGATCCCCGGCTTGGCCAATTTCTTTTCGAGCATTGATGATAGTCATCGCGACAGGATTCATTCCTCTCTCACCGCTGACCATTGTTTCGACGATGGTTATGTGGGAAAGCAGCCAGTGGCTTGGAAAGAATATTGTGCGGAGTACTGGTAAAAGAAACTCCAGGAAAGCATGGATAGGTGCACTGGCCGCCGTGATATAACTGAAATAATGTTGAAAACGGCATTATACACCATACAATCAATCAATCAACTACAGATATATGCGCTGGTCCACAGAATTACTGCTGTACCTCTGAAAACGGCATAGTCCTATGACAGTGAACAACTAAACAATCCATCCACGGCACACACCTCTGTAAAGCCAAACTACGCCAGTATTCACTACATTTACCGCTAGGTGAAAGAGCAACCATTACTGAGTAATTAGAGAAAGGGAAAACATGGATTGATAAAAATAGACAGGTTTCTTCTCATGATATTGCCAAAGGCTCCGCACTTTAAACGTTTCTGAAAACTGTCGATTCGCGAAGACCAATAACCCTTACACCCTTAAACGAAATAAAAAGGTATTTTTTAACCCAGTTGCGAAGCACAATGATTGCCATTTGAAAGCTATTCTAGCCAGAAAATCTTTAAGAAAAAAAGTGCAATGTCGAGCTGAGGTCACACTGCATCACATGTGCAGTCTGATCATAACCTATGGATACGATGATTTCAAAATTCGACAAGATGGATATTCAGAACAGAAAACCTTCTCTTAGTTTTTTTTTTTTTAAAAAAACATAAACACTTTATGTTATACGGATCGTTGGAAATAAGCAATCAATTCTTGTTTACAAGCAATAAATGTTAAAACAGCCCTTTTTCGCTTTGTTGTCTCATTACACTTTGTATGATTAACTGTCACAATACAACGAGCGTTAAGGGCGGTATCATCTCGAAGGCTTTTGGTATTAATACCTTATAAACGAATTCTCCCGATTTCCACAAACAATGCTAAACAATTACCGATCCCAGAATTTCCCCCCAGGAACGTATTACTCTGCAAATGGTAGGGCGCCTAATTAATCCGCGCACTTTAATCTCATTCTTAACTCCTGTCTATGTACGAACTACTTTTTTTTCTTTCAACCTTTTCGTTCTAATTTTCTCCAAAAAGGAATGTAAATCTTATGATTTTTCTGGAAAAATAGCGTTGAAAAAACAATATTGAATGCACCATGCTCTGTGAAAACGGTGGGTTTTATGAATCTGCAAAAAGTATCGACCCATGTCAGCCAGTTTTTAACCCATTTCATCTTTGTTTTCAGCCAGTTTTTAACCCATTTCATCTTTATTTTATGAAACTATAATCATTCTTGTATCTTCATGCCAAATGTTGCCCCTGACGGCTGCAAGGTTGTACAGATTATGATGGATTGAAAACACATTCCATTTTTTTTTTTTCAGCTTTCAAAGAAATCACTGTTGTCGATCTGGTTTTAAATGAGGACAAATCCTGGAGTTTCTCTATCTCTTACACCATATATATTGGTGATTTATCTATGCTTATATAGCTGACCAAATTCCGAGCCATTCTACACACTTTGAAATTTAAATAGCGGTTTTTTTTTTCTCCTTTCTGGCTGTAAGGATGCATCTTTAATAGTTTTTTTTTTTTTCTTTGATTTCGAATTCCAAGGATAGTCAATCGATCGGCGAAAGTTTTTTTTTCTGTTTCACGCAATCAGATGGCTATTCTTAGAATTTTCAAATCTAGAGAACGAATTGCAAATGAGAAAATTGGGTTAAATTGTCTTAATAAAAGGGTTTCCAAATTTGGAACTTTCAAATACTGATACTGCCATGGATGACGTAGGTATACACAATTTCGAATGGCGAACGTCAAACTCAGGCTTCTATGACAAGACGCATAGTTTGATTGTTTGTGCATCATCCTGTACTTCAATCTGAACTCTGACCTTTAACTCTTTACCACACTGACTTAACGACCCTGAAGAAGGCATTCGAAAACATTGTGGGAAAAGGAGAAAATGCTGGTAACCAGCATTTTCTCCTTTTCTCACAATGTTTTCAATCCTGTCAGAGACAGAAATTATCATTTTAGCTACATTCAAGTTGTCGTCTGCAAATGCTTTCAATTTGGTCGAGCACAAAATTTCGTTTGGTAAATGATAAATCTATCGCTGTCAAATAGATAAACTGTACTTTTGAAAATCCACGTACAGTCCAGTAAATATCAGACTTTTTTTTTTCTCTGTTATAGGCTTGACTAAACAAGGACCGTGTAGATTCAAGATCAGGCTGCACATTATGTACAGACTGATCTTGTTCTGTGCTGTCTTCAAAATCCCAACTTTTCGCCAATGGCGTCGAAAGGGTCCAGTCTTACAGTGAAAAAAAATTGAGGTAGGAAAAAAGTCAGATATACATTTTGCTGGAGACATTTTGCCCTGGATATACTAAGCTACTCAGCATCACACAAAATTCATTTGCGCACAGCGTAGATCAGTATCAGACTGCACAGACCATGAAGTCTGATCTTGAATCTATACTGCCCGATATCCTTAAAAAATCTTTTACCGAAACGGTCTTATAATTTCAACACGTTGGTCTTTTATAATGGCTGGAAAAAAATTTCTTTGATCTATTTATCACTATCTCTTTACCACACAATCTCGAATTTTAACGATCCTGAGAAAGACGCCTTCTGAAAAAAATCGTGGGAAAAGGAGAAAATGCTGGCAACCAGCATTTTCTCTTTTCCCGCAATGTTTTCTACCCCTCCCCAAAACGAATTTCAATTTTTATGTCACATTCATTTTGTTGTCTGCAAATGCTTCCGATTTGGACTAGTCTAAAATTTTGTAGTTTGGTAAAGAGCTGTGAAGAACAGCCAGTATATATGAGCCGTGTTCTGGCAAAATGGGGCTTAAAGCATCTCCGTGATGCATTATACCAAGCAGGTCATCAGATAGCTATGGCTCGAAAAAAACTCATTTTGTGTAACAACCGGCTGAATCCTGAGGTACAATGGTTCTCGGATATGCAGAAAATTAACCAATAGCAAGAAGTTTCGACCCAGGTCAGCCTGCGCGTTCTGCGCAGGCTGGCCTGGGTCGATACTTTTTGCAGATGCATTGAAACCCCCTTTTCAAAGAGCATGGTTCATATGATTTGGGTTGCAAGGCTTTTGTTTCCAACGAAGTGTCAGCGACTCCGCTAAATGAGAAAACTTTTTCCTGGCAAACTTCCGTGTTTCGCAAACCTACAGCTGCACCCCTTCACTTTCTGCCAAGGTAAACTATACGTATTTTTGTCATGTGTACATACATTTTCTACAATTTTTGTGCGTAATTTTACCGTGGGTGTCCTGGAACATGTGATCGTTTTTTTTTTCCCCTTTGGTACTTTTTTTATTAAAACTCTGTCAGCGTTAAATGTATATGAGCTATGCTCTGGCAAAAGGGGGCTTAATGCATCTCCGTAATACATTACACCAATCCAATCCATTACATAATTACGGATCCAAAATAGCCTTTTTTTTTCAACATCCAACTTTATCGTGAGGCAGACTGATCCTTTGACATACAGAAAATTGACCGATAGCAAAAAGATTCGGTCAAGGTCAGCCTGGGCGGACTGCGCAGGCTGACCTGGGTCGATATTTTTTGCAGATGCATTAAGCCCCCCTTTTCACAGAGCATGGCTCATATACTTGATCTCTCTCCACGGCTGAAAATACGAAAGCCAGAAAGATTTATTTTTAAGACAGGCTTAACTAAACAAGTGGACGACATAGATCAAAGATCAGACTGCACGTTCTGTGCCGTCTGATCTTTTATCTATGCCATCCACATGGGATGCTGTTTTCGCCTATGGCACTGAAAACGCTGAAATCACTTGCAGATGTCAAATTAAATGTCACCGATATGATGAATTTGTTTGTTTTGAAGTCTAACGCCGTTTTATGAACATATGTCCTATCACGGTGGTCAGTGCACCTATGCATACATGTGTTTCCTGGCTTTCTCACACCGGCACTGATACAGCTTTCTTTCCAAGCCACTGACTACATTTCTCACATGAATAAGAGGTGAGAGGGGAAGAATCGTGGGTAAGAAAGTTTACCTCAACGAGGTATCGAACCCACAACCATCAGGTCGCGAGTCAGATACGCTAACCACTGAGTCGCCCGGCAGGGCCAACATGATTAAAGCTGTCTTTGTAAGGATAGAAACCATTGTGGGGAAAGGAGAAAAAAACTGGTTACAAACTTCCTTGGAGTTTTTAAAATAAGGGTTAATTGATTGATTGTACCGTGTTTAATGCGGCTTTGAACATTATTTCAATGATATCGCGGCGGCCAGTGCACCCATCCAAGCCTTCCTGGAGTTTCTTTTACCAGTGCTCCGCACAGTATTCTATTTAAGCTGCTGTCTGCTTTCCCACAAAACCATCGTCGAAACAATGGTCAGCGGTGGGAGAGGAATGAATCCTGTCGCAATGACTATCATCAATCCTCGGAAAGAAATTGGCCGAGCCGGGGATCGAACCTCTTAAAATAAGGGGTTGTTTGGTACAGGTGTAAGGATGGGGAGATGGGTAAACGTTGAGAAGGCTGATACGTAGAAAGTGTCATGGATACATGGATGCAGCGATGACTTGAAAAATGGGCTTGAAAATAGCCATGGACGTGCGACTTTTGAATGAATCATTCAATCGGAATATTAGTCGTGGAGTTCAAAATGCGATTGTTTGAGAGATGTTCTAAGCGCCATGCGCTGAGGGCAAGGTTTAAGGGTGAAACTTTTCAGGAAAAGTATCAATAAATATGTCAGTTATCTCGGCAAAACGTTTGGCATCCAGTCTCAGAAACAATATTCACTTCTTTATTTATGGGAGTATGTTATGAGTGTATTTAACCCTATCGACTTCATAGACGAAGGGGCTGTTGAAGATGGCACAGAACGTGCAGTCTGATCTTTGATATAAAGTCTGCTTATTTAGTGAAGCTTATGAAATAACAAGAAATATCTTTTAAAACGATAGACGGCGTAAATTTACTAGCAAATTGGCAGGGGCCCTTAGAATAAACATACATACATTTTTGACCAATCACGAATTTCTATTTATTCATTTGTTATCAATATCTAAAACTTGGTCAAAAGCCTTCAGCTTCGCCGAAAACCTTGCTGAGTTTCAGTTTACTTTTAGCCACCGAAAACTCTCGGTTGAGTCTATCTCTTCGGCCTTAACCCCCCGCCCCCACCCTACTTAATAAATGGAATGAAACTTTCAAGCTGATGGTAAAACCCAAGTTTTGCTCTTTAAAAGGTAGTTTTTGGGGCGAGATATCTCCATATCGGCTAGTGTAGATCCAAAATCAGACTGCACGTTCTGTGCAGTCTGATCTTGATCTACACTGTCCGCAAAAGGTCAGTAAGTCGCGCTTAGTAGCCTAAGGGTTAAAATGGTTAAAGAAGGTACAACTAAACCTTTGAGCGCCAAATAGAAAATACAAATCATCCATTTTCAGTCCATGGAACGACCCAAACGAGGCTCTGTTGACTGGAACAGCTCAAGGACGTAACTAGGGGTTCAGAACCATTACGCACTCGGAATCGAGAGTACTGTTTCACCCTTAGAGCGCTTTTTCGGACAGTGTAAATCAAGATCAGGCTTCACAGAACATGCAATCTGATCTTGATCTACACTGTCCGATACAATGAGCATTCGATTTTCCATATAAAACGCCAGAATGAAATCGCAATACTTTGCTTTGAAATTCGCTGCATCGATTGCCGCCTTGAAAAGTAGTCCGGTTATGTAGCCAGAATGCCTTCATCAGATCGGTATGTATTTGAAAAAAAGTCACCCAGCGGAAGATAATGTTGCCAACAGTTTGTGATCCTGTTGTGTGGATAAAATACGTCATATTGTCAGCTAAGTAAACAATTAATTTGCCATGGCTATTATACCTCAAAATTTTATAATACTTCCGAGTATACAGCCTAAAGATGCCGATGGCCGTCACTTCAAGATACTTCATTCTTCTAACCTATTTTCTTGTATTTTCTCCGAGCATCACATTTAGATATTGTCGACCGGTCACACTACTGATTCTTATCTATAGACGCTTTCTTGATTGGCCTATGTCTACGTTGGAAAGCAGCTTTGTGATTGGAATCAATAATATACATACCGTAGCCGAGATGATGATAATGGACTGAAAGAGAACACGTGTACCAGTCCATAGTGCTCGCACATTCTGCCCAATGGTATCGTCGTGTCAATTGTATGTACAATGTCAAATCGTCTAAGGTAAAACCACATAATAGGTATGATGTATGGGTAATTAGGAATTAGCCTTGGTCTGTGAAAAGGGGGTTTATTGATCTCCAAAAAGTATCGACCCAGGTCAGCCTGCGCAGTCCACGCAGGCTGACCTGGATCGAAACTTTTTGCTTTCGGTCAATTTTCTGCATGTCAAAGGACCATTCTACCTCATAATTGTGTCGGTTGTTATAAAAAATGGACTTTTATGGATCCATGATTATGTGATGACTTGCTTGGTATCATGCATCACGAACATTTATTAAACCCTCTGTTGCCAGAGCATGTCTAGAATATTTCTCTGAATATTCCGAAATGGTATAGATCTATACAGTTTATGAAATTAAATTTTGTGTTGTTCTATACCACTTGCACCTAAAATCCAAATAATTTAACTCATACCATGTGACATAATATCGCGGTTAAATTATACCTTTGCAAAGAAGAGCAAAACAATCGATATTGATAAAAAGATGATCCCTTGCAAGTTCTTTTATTGTTTCTTTTTTTATTTCCTTTGACTGCAGGGTAAATTTTCCTACTCTCGGGGAACGTTCATTTTATGTCTCTCCATGGTAACAACTGCATATCTGAAACTATGTTAGAATTAACCTGTAAACTGCTTTTTAACCAATTTTTATACGCCCGTCGAAGACGGGACGTATTATGGGATCACCCGTGGCGGGCGGGCGTCCGGGCGGGCGTCCGGGCGGGCGGGCGGGCGGCGTCCAGTTCTTTGTCCGGAGCATATCTCCAAAACTATACTACCTACGGTTATGAAATTTCATGAGTGGATAGATCTCATCAAGGGGGAGTGCAGTGCACAGGAATCATAACTCTTGCTTCCTTAATTTTTCAGTTATTGCCCTTTCTTGTTTTTCATACTTGAATTTTGTCCGGTGAATATCTCCAATACTATACTACCTAGGGTTATGAAATTTCATGAGTGGATAGATCTCATCAAGGGGGAGTGCAGTGCACAGGAATCATAACTCTTGCTTCCTTAATTTTTCAGTTATTGCCCTTTGTTGTTTTTCATACTTGAATTTTGTCCGGAGCATATCTCCAAAACTATACTACCTACGGTTATGAAATTTCATGCATGGATAGATCTCATCAAGGGAGAGTGCAGTGCACAGGAATCATAACTCTTGCTTCCTTAATTTTTCAGTTATTGCCCTTTCTTGTTTTTCATACTTGAATTTTGTCCGGTGAATATCTCCAATACTATACTACCTACGGTTATGAAATTTCAGGTCTGCATACATCTCATTAAGGGGGAGTGAAGTGCACAGGAATCATAACTCTTGCTTCCTCAATTTTTCAGTTATTGCCCTTTCTTCTTTTTCATACTTGCATTTTCTCCGGTGAATATCTCCAAAACTATACTACCTAGGGTTATGAAATTTCATGCCTACATACATCTCATTAAGGGGGAGTGCAGTGCACAGGAATCATAACTCTTCCTTCCTTAATTTTTGACTTATTTTCATACTTTAATTTTGTCTCGAGCATATCTCCAAAACTATACTACCTATGGCTATGAAATTTCATGCGTAGATAGATCTCATCAACTGGGAGTGCAGTGCACATGAACCATAACTCTTGCTTAATTTTTGACTTATTGCTCTTTCTTTATTTTGAAACTTTAATTTGTCCAGTGCATATCTTCAGAACTATACTAGCTAAGGATATGAAATTTCATGCGTGGATACATTCCATCAACGGGAAGTGCTGTGCATATAAATTTCAACTCTTGCTTGCTTAATTTTTCAGTTATTGCCCTTTCTTGTTTTTTTTTTTCGAACTTGAATTTTGTATGATGCATATCTCTCAAACTATACTACCTCGGGTTATGAAATTTTAGGGCTGGATACATCTCATCAAGGGGTAGTGCAGTGCACATGAAATATAAATTGCTTATTTTTTATGCACCCTTTCAAGACAGGATGTAGACACTGGATCTTTGTTAGACTTAATTTACACAAACCTTACCACTGTGCAGACTGGTGTTCTTGAAGTGTATTACTCAGACCATAAGGCTGTGTGGATAGCCTTGTAGAAACAACAGGAAATCTAGATCATGTTATTACAGAAAGTCTTATTACAGAAAGTAAGCTACTGGTTGACCTAAATTCACTAAGTGACGTGTAGGAACCCTCTCTGGAGCCTCATGCAAAGTTCCAAGTCTCTGTCAGTTATAGTTGCTAAGAAAAATTTGACAAAAATTTAGTACCGTACTATTATCTGTCGTAATATTGACGAACTTGTATAACAGGAAGTAGATGACTTGTAGATCTGAATCGAATAAGCAGCATGTAGGAACCATATATACCTAAACTATTATAGCAAGTTTCAAGTCAGTGTTATAGTTGCTGTGAACAGTGTTATGATAATTTAGTACCATACCATAATCTGTCTAAAATGGACTAAGCTGTAAAATAGGAACAGGAATTTGTGAAGCGATGTTTAAGAACCATACCCAAGCATCAACTTTTAAGTCAAATTGAGTTACAGTTGCTCAGAAATATATGACACAAGATGGGCCCATGGGTTACAGACAAGCAGGTAGGTGGACAGATTGGAGCAGGGGATAACAGCAGAGATGATTTGATGCCATATATTAACCCATTACCACACAATCCCTACTTTTGATGACCCTGAGAAATATGCCTTTAGAAAACATTGTGGGAAAAGCAGAAAATGCTGGTAACCAGCATTTTCTCCTTTTCCCACAATGTTTTCTACCCTTTCCAAACCAAATTTCAATTTTTGAGTTACATTTAGTTTGTCAACTGCAAATGATTTCAATTTGGACTAGTCCAAACTTTTGCTGTGTGGTAAAGAGTTAATAGTAATACAATAATAAACAAGAGTTCCGTCAACACAAATACACTGCCATTATCTTCAATCAACAGTAAAAAATATATTCTGCACTACTATTTTTCTATACCTCCCCTTTATCATTATTATGCCCCAACTTTACAACTTGGGGTAAGACGGGCGTATCTTGCGACAATTTGCCGCTCTTGTTCATATTATGAAATGTTCAAATATTAATATGAAAACCCAAATGTTTGCGATTTCAAAATTCTTTCCGCCGCAAAAATCTCTCTGTATGGGTTAGTGAAAGTCAAAGATAAGACTGAGTTTTCTATGCAGTCTCGTCATGTTTGCTCTACGCTGTCAGCAAAAAGCGCATTTTTCGGCCTAGCTGAATGTGCTGGCTTTTGACCTACTTTTTGGTAGGCTCCTACTGATAAACAAATGAATAAATAGAAATTTGTGATTGGTCAAATATATAGACATGTTTATTCCAAGGGCCACTGTGGTAAATAATGTAGACATGTTTATTCTAAGAGCCCCTGCCTATTTGCTAGCAAATTTACGACGTCTGTCTTTTTCAGCGTAGCTGAATGTGCTGGCTTTTGACCTGCTTTTTGGTATTTATAATAAATGAATAAATAGAAATTTGTGATTGGTCAAAAATGTAGAGTTGTTTATTTTTAGGGCCCCTCCCTATTTGCTGGCAAATTTACGCCGTCTATCATTTTTAAAGATATTTCTTGTCAGACTACATCTGACACAGCGTGGGGAATCACGTATGTTTTGTTTTAATACACTGCACAAAAATGGTAGGATTTTGACGAAATGGTAAGATGGTTGGGCTTCATCTGTCTTTTGTTCTTAATCTTGTCGAGTGCTCTGTGCATCGTATGCCATAAAACTAATCTTCTAATTCAATACCACAATAGTGTCATAAATATTCACGCTCTTATCAAACACATTGTCATGAAATCTAGAACGATGAGTATTATCAAAACTAAAAGCGACATAAAGGGACAGATATATAGGTACACTGGCTACTGTGACGCAATCGAAATTGAAACTTTCGAAAACGACATAAAACACAGACAATTAAGGAGGAATTAGAAAAAAGACAACAGGCGTAATTAAGATTGACAAATAAGATAGGAATGTAGGACTTAACTTCAATCATTTTCAATCAGTGTCCAATTAAAATGATATTAATATGACAGAATAAAGTGGGTACTCCATCATTTCCTGTAATTAAACTGCCTGAAAATACAGAACGAGGCTCGGACTGGCGTTAATAAAGATTAATAAAGTGTCTATTTTCCACATGGACTTACGTTTGAATTGACTCTATGTTCCGCTCTGTCTGTCTGTCTGTCTGTCTCTCTCTCTCTCTAAATTTCTCAAGTAAGGTAGGAAACACTGTAACATGAGCTATCTACGAATTTTACTGCAATTGTGCCATGCTCTTTGAAAAGGGGACTTAATGCATCTGCGAAAAGTATCGACCTAGGTCAGCCTGCGCAGTCTGCGCAGACTGACCTGGGCCGAAACTTTTCGCCATTGGTCAATTTTCTGTATGTTCGAGGACAAGTATGCCTCATGATTAAGTTGGTTGTTAAAAAAAGTGGCTAATATGGATTATGTTATGGTTGAATTGGCACCATGCATCACAGCCCCCCTTTGCTAGAGCATGGATCAATAATATTTCTCTCAGTATATGATAAAACTTATTCGATACTTTATTGCAAAAATTGCTGAGTATGGCGATTCGTACATTTAACTCTTTACCTGGCGATAAAGTAAGTCCCTAATTCTGCTCAAATCACCCTAACAGACTCGTTTTCTGACCAAACTTTAATTCGTTATTTGAGACGCATTTCAGTAACATGAACAGACTTCAGTAACGTTCTCAAATCCTGAATTGACAGAACGTGTCAGACTCAAATCAGCAAAAATAAAGCGACTTAAGTCAGTCAACAGACTAAAGTCCATTATTTTACTGAGTTGAGTCGGAAACGCCACAAGTCAGCTCAGGATTTGAGAATGTTACTTATGTCTGTTAATGTGAGTGAAATACGTCTCAAATAATGAATTAAAAATTTAGTCAGAAACTAAATCCATTAGTGGATTTAAGCAAAATAACAGACTTGAGACCCAGTCCAGGTAGTTTTGTAACAATATTTATAAATGCTGACGCACTGAGTTTTTTGCGGACAGTGTGGATCAAGATCAGACTGCACAAAAAGTGATAAAGAGATAGCTTTTTAAAAAAATTAGTTTGAAATAGCATTGTTTGGGTTTTTACAATGGGCTTGAAAATTTCATTTAACTTATTTAGCAGGATAAGGGTAAAGGAAGAATTATATAGAGAATACGTCCATAGTGTTGTCGTAGATCAAAAATATCTAACGAGGTTGGGAGAATTGATAATTGTCGAGCCTTGGTGAGACAATTATCAATTCTCACAACCGAGTTAGATATTTTTGATCTACGACAACACTATGGACGTATTCTATTTATCTTTTAACCTATGATTTGTACTCATTGTGAAAAGATGTGAAAAATGTTGTGAAAAATACATTTTAAAAGTTTTAAAAGTTTATTTATGTCGGAACTCCCATTTTAAACTTGCATTACCCAATTACATAATACTTTATCGTAGTAATTAAACGTCCGAAAATTGCGACTGAGATCGCTTGGGATTATTCTATTTGAGAAGACGCAGTAAACGAGCATTCAAATGACGTCAAGGGCAGGAATTGCGTAGGCAGATCATCGGAAAGTAGCGCGCGTGCTATGACATCGTTCTTTTTTCGCGGGCTTTCTGTAGTAATCGTTACTATTTTTGGAACGCATTTCATTCATAAATGGTGATAAGGGGCGGAGTCAGTGGAACTTACTGTTCTATAAATACGGAATATTATGTTGTAGTGTGTTTCCTAGGGCTTGTATTTACTTCGAGCCGCGTGGGAAAATTTGATATCGCGCGAGACCGAAGGTCGAGCGCGATATCAAAATTTTCCCACGCAGCGAGAAGTAAATACAAGCCCCAGGAAACACACTACAACATAATATTCCATTTATTATATACCTAACCTACCAAAAACCAAAATATATGCATTTAGTGACAATTTTATTCGAAAACGAAGCATAGTTATAAGAAAAATTGGTTTAGTAGGCGTTAACATCTTTTTTTCATGAATGGCGGATGAATTTTATTTAGTATTATTTCCACCACGCCCATTGTGTTAACATATAAAACAATAATATTCGATCTAGCAGCCGACAGTTGATGTCACGATAATCTCGTTTAATATTGCGTTGCAATTGTACTTTTTTCAATAAAGGTCAAATAGTTGATTAATATTATTCGTATGTTTTGTTTTAGATTGGAATAATGCTTTAAATTTATTTTGGGGCAGATCTTCACACACAGAAAAATAAGATTTGGCGTTACTAAAAATAGATTAAACACGTCTTGAGATCATGCTTGATTTTACTACGTTGCGTAAAATCAAATCGAGAATGACGTCATCATACCATATTTGGATTTTTTTTCCGTCGTGTGTGATTTTAGCCGCGTGCGACGCATGTATTTAACCCGGAAAACTTACAGGTATATCATAAATATCCGTGGTATATCAGAAATCTATAAATATCCGTGGTATATCAAAAACAATATCGCATGGATGTTATTGCATGGATATCCGGTTAGTTGAAAGATAAAAAGATTTTTTTTTCGCAGACTTGTAAATCAACATTTTGGCACAAAGAAAAGCTGTTATCATAATGGGCGGTTTTTACGACCTAGAGAGCATCTCTCTCAGATAAATTTCTTCGAATTCAAATGTCAAAAAGATTATGCTTTATGGTCTTGAAGTTAGACTTAAAGTCCATTTTGTGAGATATCGATCTGAGTTTTTCTCTAAAAAATGGCGATGATAAGTTTGTTTATATATATGCATGTGCCTGTATGTCTCACTCTGCCACCCAATCTGTCTGCCTGCCTACCTGCCTGTCTGTCTGTCTCTCTCTGTTCTCCCAGTATCTGTCTCTGTCTGTCTGTCTGGCTGTCTCTGTCTCTCTCTGTCTCTCTCTCTTCCCCACATACACTGACAACGTTGTTCCATTTTCTTAACCTAACTCCTTTTCGTCTCTAGCCCTTCACTTAAATCATAAATTTCTTGGTAAATACTCTATTTTACTACCAAGGGAGCCATTACGTTCTCAAAACGAATTCATTTAGATTATGTGATGATTTAGGAATGGCAAGGTTCTACTTAACTTATGGATAGCTGGCTGGACATTGATTTCCTCAGTGGCGCTCGGTCGAGCTTAGGTAATGCTTATCATACCGCCCGTTACCAAGCGTCATAGCGTGAACATCTTGGTTACAGAGAGATAGAGAGAGAGAGAGAGAGAGAGAGAGAGAGAGAGAGAGTGGAAGTATACATGAATGGTTGTGTAGAATTCTTGAAAGACTTCTACACTTCTATACACAACCCGTCTTATATAATGGACTATGCTCTGTGAAAAGGGGGCTTAATGCATCTGCAAGTACTGACCCGGGTCAGTCTGCGCAGGCTGACCTGGGCCGAAGGCTTTTGCTATTGGTCAGTTTTCTGCATGTCTAAGGATCAGTGTATCTCATAACTCATTCGGTTGTTAGACAAAATGGATTTTATGGATCCATAAGTATGTGCTTGGTATTTATGCATCATGCATTAGGCCCCCTTTCGCCAGAGCATGGATCATATGAATGGTTGTGTAGAATTTAAGACTTCTGCAAAATCATTCTTAAATATGAGCCATGCTCTGTGAATAGGGGGCTTAATGCATCTGCGAAAAGTATCGACTCAGGTCAGCCTGCGCAGTCCGCGCAGGCTGACCTGGGCCGATACTTTTCGCTATCGGTCAATTTTCTGTATGTCAAAAGATCAATATACCTTATGATACAGTCGGTTGTTAGGCAAAATGTTTTTTATGGATCCACGGTCATGTGACGACTTGCTTGGTGTCATGGATCACGGAGATGCATTAAGCCCCCTTTTCACAGGGCACGACTCATAATATTGTATTATATATTATATAAACAGTCTTCATCCGATCCCTTTCCGGGAGGCAGAAAGGGTCCTTGCAGAATGTCGTCGGAATTCCATGGCCGATTGGCCGATAAGTGACCTGTAAGGGAAGGCGAGGGGGGGGGGGGGTTATCGTAAATTTGATAAGGACAACTAAACGTGTCTTTTAGGTATTGGTTAGGTTTCCCAGTTTTCCCAATTTAGTTGATCAAGTGAAATATCGGAACACTGCTGCAGCATTAATGTTCTACACATGTAATTATGTATCTTTATTGCGAATCAACCGATGTTCATGTGAATAACTGCCTGTATAAATACTAGTACCTTGGGCCATAATTCACCATCTAACTTAATTTTGTATCCCTAGCTTATTCAAGATTTAGAAAGTGATGCAACTTCTGATTGGCTGAACCATTTGGTTTAGCCAATCAGAAGTTGCGTTACTTTTAAACATAGAAAATTCTTGAGAATTATACCGAAGAATGCTTTTAAGAATGGTTTGTGAACAAGAATCCTAATATTTCATTTTGACTGTCTGTATGGCGGTATTGCGGTAGCTTGGATAAAACTAAACCCATCTTCGTGAGAAAATCCCATTAAAACTGTTTTGTTTTACCGCGCAGACTAGATAATAATGGACCAGAGTATTTTCTCTTAACTTCCAGTCATGTGTAGTTTTGGCCCATTTTCATTGCGGCTTTATAGTTTATATCAGAGTTCCTCTATGTTCGCAGTGGTTAAGGTGAGAAGTTTGTAGCCATTATTGACAGTGGTTCAGTCATTTAACGACATTTAATAACCCTGAGGAAGACGCCTTTTGAAAACATAGTGGGAAAAGAAGAAAATGCTGGCAACCAGCATTTTCTTATTTTCCCATAATGTTTTCTCCATTGTCAATCGCAGATTCGATCGTTTAAGTCACATTTATTTTGTCGTTTGGAAGTGCCATCTATTTGGACCGGTCTAAAATTTTGTCGTTTGGTAAAAAGTCAAAGAATAGGATTTGCAGATGAATCTTTCGTGGTTCAATAATTAATGCTTTGGATTTTTTTTTACATGGGTCGACCTTGGTTGAATGATTAATAAGTTGGAATTTTTTACATGGCTTTACCGTGGTTCAATGAGTACGTTGAAATTTTACTCGGGGTCTAACGTTGTTCATTGATTAATGTGTTGGAATTTAACTCGGGGTCTACCGTGGTTCAATGATTAATACGTTGGAATTTTTTTTTTCATGGGTCTACCATGCTTCACTATGATTAACGCGCTGGACTTTTTTACATGGGTCTACTATGGTGCAATGATTAACACGTTGGAATTTCACACAGGGTCTACTGTGGCTCAATAATTAATGCAATGGAGTTTTACTCGGGTTCTACCATGGTTCAATGATCAATGCGTTGGATTTTTTAACATGGTTCTACCGTGGTGCAATGGTCAAGACATTTGAATTTTACCTAGGATCTTCATCTACCGTGGTTTAGTGATTTAGGCGTTCGAATTTTACTCAGGATGTACTATGGTTCAATGATCAATGATCAATGCGTTTGATTTTTTTTTACATGGGTCTACCGTGGTGCAATGATTAAGAAGTCGGAATTTTACTTATATATTTTGGTTTAGTGATTTAGATGTTGGAATTTTACTCAGGATGTACCGTGGTTCAATGATTAATGCGTTTGATGTTTACTTTCAGGATCTACCATGTTTCAATGATAAGGCGTTTGAATTTTACTCAGGATATTTATCGTGGTTTACTGTGGCTTTGGGATTATACTCAGGGTCGACAGTAGGTAAGACTTTAAAGTGCAGGATTGTAGGTGAATCCTTCGTGGTTCAGCGGTTATGGTGTTCGAATTTTACCTAGGGTTTACCGTGGTTAAGTGGTTAGATTTTCGTTTATATATCTGCACCACCGATTACCCATATGGGCGACACCCCCGAAGACTGTTAGTTTTGTTGCGGGGGATAGTGTAGGACGAAACCCATCCTATGTTACGCCTGGTTCTTTGACATGTTCTATGTGCAGCACCGTCACAGGGGACAATTTAACGTCTCATCCGAAAGATTGTTAGTAAGTTAAGATAGTCAGCGGTGCAGATCGAGCCTGAAATTTGATATTCACAAGTTCTACGCTCTACCACCTGAGCTATTGCGGCTGCTCAACCGTGGTTTAGAGATGAAGGCTTTGGAATTTTACTCGGGATCTAGCATGATTTAGTAAAAAAGACTTTGGAATTTTACCCAGGGTCAACCGTGGCTTATTGAAGAGGGCTTTGGAATTTTACCCAGGGTCAACCGTGTTTTACCCAAGATCAACCATGGTTTAGTGAAGAAGGCGTTGGAATGTTACCCAGGATCAACCGTGGTTTCGTGAGGAAAGCGTTGGAATTTTACCCGGGATCAACCGTGATTTAGTGGAGAAGGCGTTGTTACCCAGGGTCAATTGTGGTTTAGTGAAAAAGGCTTTTGAATTTTACCCAGGGTCAACCGTGGTTTAGTGAAGAAGGCGTTGGAAAATTGCCAATGGTTTTTCGTTGATTAATTAGCTTATCGAAAAGCAAGTAACCAGTATGTGTTTATTTTTAGATTCAAACAATAAAGAAGTGAACTTCGTCAATATGGACTGGCGGTAAATAAGAATGGAAATCTTTTATTATATAAATAATATATATCATAATTATCGTTTGAAACACACTGGGGACAGAAAATACAATCCACTGGAAGTCAAAAAGATTTTTCTTTCTGTATTGGCTTGACTAACCAAGCGAAGGGTATATATCCAAGATCAGACTGCACGTTCTGTGCAGTCTGATCTTGATATATGCCGTACGCAAAAGCCCCTGTTCTCGCCTATCGGCGCTGTAGGGTTAAACCAATAAACGGGGGAAACTAAGGTGTGTTTAATTGCTTTTACAAACATGCAACACAGACAAATTTGAAAACATCTTTGTGAAAACAGAGAAAATCAACACGAACACTGGATAAAATGCAAGAAGATGAGCGCTTGCCAGGTTTTTGTCATATTTACCTGCTAAATATAACTGATATGTTATTGTTGGTCGGAGATAACAGGGAAGAAGCACCTGTGTACATTAACAAAAGTGTTGTTGTTTTGTTGTTTTGTGTAGATAAAAGGGTAAATCCTATATCGTGGAAAGGAATTTATGTAAGTCACTAGATGACTTCTTTTTTTATCCATCCATTCCAATATATTTTTTTTTTATTAACATATAATGCATATTTTACCATTTTAAATGAAATACAGAAAAACCTGTCCTAATGGTTTAGACCTGTATTAAACCGTTAAAGCGCTTTTCATGACTTCGATTGCCATTTGCGACCAGTATAGATCAAGATCAGACTTCCCAAAACGTGCAGTCTGATCTTTGATCTACAATGTCCGCTTTGTTGAGACATTGTGGACAAGGGAAAACTTCAGATTTCTCTAATTAGGGTATTGTATCCCGCGCTCTACGGGCCAAGCAAGGAATCTGTACATTAGATATTAAGCAACTGTGTAATAAGTTCCCAGAGATGTCACGTAATTAGGATGAAATGTACCTGTCTTAAGCGAGTACCTGTCTGAAGTAAGCACTTTTTGAGTTTTCCTTAAGTGTTTAATAAAGATAACTCCGTTTCTTAACCCTTAGGCTGCTAAGCGCGACTCTTGGACCTTTTGCGGACATTGTAGGTCAAGATCAGACTACACAGAACGTGCAATCTGATCTTGAATCAACACTGTCCGGTTAGGAAATATCTTACCCGAAGAAAATACCTTTGAAATAACAAATTTGGGGTTTTCATTAATGGTTTGAAGGTTTCATTTCCCTAATTTAGCAGAATGCGGGTTAACCCTTTCCCAAACGACAAATTTTGGACTAGTCCAAATTGAAAGAGTTTGCAGACGACAATTTCAAATTTGATGAAAATGGCAAAAAGGTCTCTAAACAGGTAGAAAACACTGTGGGAAAAGGAGAAATTGCTCGTTACGAGCAATTTCTCCTTTTACCAGAGTTTTTTCGTAAGACTTGTACTGCAGACACGTGAAAACCAGGGCTTGTTTGGGAAAGGGTTAACATAGGCACTGGAAGTTTTGGGGTAATATTAAAAGGGGGTGGGGCTTTTCTTAAACTTTTTTTGAGGCACGAAATAGGACATTTTTAATGAAAAAACAACTGCACAAATGATTCAAATGTTGAGAAGGGGCTTTTGTACTCTCCTTTTATTACTACAGGTATTCATACTATAAAGACCATCAATTGTCCGTGAGAAAATAAAACAGAAGTAACATCTGAGGAATAAGATGATAAGATGTGTCACCGCAAGCGCAATGTTCAAGAACATTGTCACATTTATTAACATAGAACGAAATGACTGAAAAAATTACTTTTCGGCGTTTAATGCGACCTAGGTTTGCATTGACGGACTGTGTAAATCAAGATCAGATTGCACAGAAAAGCGTTGAAACTTTCTTGAACTGACTGAGTAAGTTTGGCGCTCAAAAGAAAAAAAAAGTTTTTCTTGTCATTTTTTGCTGCTTTTCATACACAAATGATAAAGTTTAACCTTGTCAGTGCCAAAGGAGAAAACATGGGTTTTGGGGGACGGCATAAATCAAGATCAGACTGCACATAAAGTGCAGCCTGATCATAGATCTATACTGTCCGATTGTTTAAAACTCTTTACCCCACAATCCCTAGTTTTAACGACCCAAACAAGGAAGGCTTTTTGAAAACATAGCGGGAAAAGGAGAAAATGCTGGTAACCAGCATTTTCTCCTTTTCCCGCCATGTTTTATACCCCCATCAAAATCAAATTCTATCATTTGAGCCACAATCAAATTGTTGTCTGCAAAGCCTTCAACTTGGACCAGTCTAAAATTTTGTCATTTGGTAAGGTGTTGATCAATTATATAGGATAAAACTCTAGTCGAATTTAATTAGATTGAGTTTTCAGCCATAAATCGAGCATGTAGATGTGGTACTGATAGAGAAAATAACAAGAAATATCTTTAAAAAAAAAAGATAGATGGCGTATGCTGGAATATAAAAATTGAAACTCCTTTGTGGCTCAATATGAAGTAAAATAATGAAAAGTGACCTCGCGAGCAATGGCCTCTTTTTCCTCACCATTTCTCATTTTGTTGAAAAGCAATATTGGGTTATTGGGTAACGCTTATGAAAATATTAAATTTCCAAATAGCACAAGAAAGGAATTATTTTCTACTACATTATTTTGCTATGGTATGAACCAAGACCTCGGGGTGTCGCTTACCAGTAGCAACGCTTGTTAATAGTGGTTTCATAAAATTTGTGAGCAAATATACCGGAAAGGGCCCGCCGAATAAACATGTGCACATTTTTGACCAATAGCAAATTACCATCTATTCATTCTTTACCAGTACCGAGAAGTAGGTCACAAGCCAGCGCATTCAGCTACACCGAATAATAATGCCATTTCTTGAATCAGCTAGGATAGAATCCTTAAAAGTGGGATATTCATTTTGTTTTGTGTGGCTTCCTTTTTTCCCGAAGATGTCCGCATCAAGTAAAAATGAGCCATGTTCTGGCAAAAAGGGATTTAATGCATCTCTGTGACGTATTGTGCCAAGCAATTCATAATTTTTGATCCACAAAAAATCCATTTTGTCTAACAACCGACGGAATCATGAGATAAATTTGTTATTTGAGCAGCAGAAAATTGACCCATTGCAAAAAAGTTTCGATCCGGGTCAGCCTGCGCAGGTGCGCAGGCTGACATGAATCGATACTTTTTTTGCAGATGCATTAAACCCTCTTTTCACAGAGCATGGCTCCAGTATTTATTTTTCAATTTTTCCTTGCCTTAACATCCCCACAAAAAAGTCAGTCATCTAACTGATTTCTGCATTTCTATATCTCCCCAATCAACGGCCACTGAAAATATTCTTACAGAGCTAACTACTCTTTGTGACCACCCGTGTCAAGCACCCTTTTGCTTCAGGGCAACCTATTGCTTTAGAGCAACCTGTTGCTTTAGAGCAACCTGTTGCTTAAGGGCAACCTTTTGCTCTAGGACAACATGTTGTTTATGGCAACCTGTTGCGTTAGGGCAACTTTTTGCTTTAGGGCAACCTGTTTCTTTAGGGCAACTTTTTGTTTTGCTTTAGGGCAACCTGTTGCTCTAGAGTAAACCGTTGCTTTAGGGCAATCTGTTGCTTTAAGGCAACCTATTGCTTTAGAGCAGCTTGTTGCTTTATGGCAACCTTTTGCTTTAGGGCAACATGTTGCTTTAGGGTAACCTGTTGCTTTAGAGCAATCTGTTGCTTTCGGGCAACTTGTTGCTTTAGGGCAACAAATATTTCAATCAGTCATTCTGTTTAATTGAGAGTGAAAGACACACTTGTGCCTCAGATTTAAAGGTGGATATTAAGATTTTTAACTTACAGAATTAAAAAATATTATATCACTGAAATTACCAAGAAAAAGCAATGCTAATTATCAATAGAATTTTAATAAGAATCGTGAAATTAATTTTTATTTTTTTGGTGGTATTTAAGATTTCGCGCCAGAAATCAACAAGCGTTGTGGGAGTGTCACGTGACCTTATGTTTAAAAGTACAGTCGCGTCTCCATGCCCGTAGTGTCCAGCCAGAAAAGCTCAGATGGTAGAGCGTAAGACTCGTAAACATCATGTTTCGGGTCACTTGAGGGTGTGAGTTCGATTCCCACGGCTGGCCATCTAAAATTATTAATAGTCTTTCGGATGACACGTTAAACCGAGGTCCCGTGTGACAGTGCTGTACACCGAGTACGTTAAAGAACAAGGCGTAACTTAGGATGAGCTTTGTCCTGTATCTTGCACTATGCAGCGTAACATAACTAACAGCCTTCAGGGGGGCGTCACTCATACTAGAAACCGATGGCAAGAATTAATAAACGCAAATTCAATTCCCGTAGTTTACTTGTAGTATTTTGATAGAGAAATCGCTCGTTATGAGGAAATTCCCCTTTGGCACAATGTCTTTTTAAATAAAAATGAATGACTTTGCAGTCTGTTTCATGACGAAAAAAGACATTTGTCGAAGGAAATAAATAAAACGAACTTTAAATTATTCGTTTCTGTACTTTACTGCATGAGCCACTTATCAGGACGGAGAAACAAGTCAAGGGACTCGAACAGTTTAATACAGTAGAAAAAGTATAACTTAAACCTTTACCATATGATGAAATTTTAGACCGGTCCAACTTCAAAGAATTTACAGACCAAAGCTCAAATGTTGCTCAAATAATGAAATTTGTCTTAGAGAGAGTAGAAAATATTGTGGGAAAAGGAGAAAATGCTGGTTACCAGCATTTTCTCCCTTTCCGACAATGATTTCAAAAGTCTTTTTTTTTTTCTGATGGTCGTTAGATTCCGGGATTGTGTGGTAAAGATTTAAAACAACCTCTCTCATGAATCATGCATAGCCACTACTGACTTGGAAATAGAATGCTTTTCATCTTCTAGGATGTATGGTGGCCTGCAAGCGTCATCAAGCGCATTGGCGATTGTGTGATGAACTGTGACAATAATTTTGAAATCATTTGAGCCTTGCTCTGTGAAAAGGGGGGCTTAATGCATCTGCAAAAAAAAAAAAAAGGTATCGACCCATGTCAGCCTGCGCAGTCCGCACAGGCTGACAAGGGTCGAAACTTTTTTGCTATCAGTCAATTTTGCTGCATGTCAAAGATTCATTGTGCCTCATGATTCAGCCGGTTGTTCTAAAAAATGGATTTTATTGGATCCACAATTATGTGATGACTTGCTCGGTATAATTGTATCTCGGAGACTGCATTCAGCCCCCTTTTGCTAGAGGGTGGATCATTTATAAGGCTGACATGAGTCCAAACTTTTTGCTGTTAGTAAATTTTCTGTAAGTCAGTGTACCAGTCTACCTCATAATTTAGTCGGTTGTTAGACAAAATGCATTTTATGGATAGAAAGGTCTATAATAATGTGATGACTTGCTTGGTATAAGGCATAACGGAGATGCGTTAAAACCCCTTTTCCCACAACACCGCTCATGTTTAAACCAAAGACCCGATTGTGCCACCATACCATAAACCTGTTCTCCCATATGTATGGCGTTTTTGTTGTTTTTTTTCACTGCCCAGGTCATTATACTTTGGCAGATTTTATAGCACATCAATATAATCTCTAGTTACCCTGCAATAAAACTGCTATTATTCAGGCAGCGGTCTCCATTTTCGAATGAATTATTTAAGGATCCAATATCCGGTAGCTATATATTATGTCACGGTCTATGGACTTCGTAATGAACTGGCACATGAAATAAGGGACCCTAACCATTGGATAAGTAACTGAATAATATTGCGGTCGGTTAAAGTAGCCGAAGAGTTTTTGGGTTTTTTTTCCACGAATTAAACTAATTTGTTGAACGCTGACACTACTAAATACTACTACTACAAAATACATGTATACTTTATTTTTAAAACGTAAAGATAAGCCTACTGTAGAATGGTTCAGAATTGTGTAAACATAGCTAAATTACCAGTACATACTGTGTAAGGGATAAATACGAGTACATACTGTTATTGGAAGTCTTTGATTTAAAACCGGAAACGTCACAACAGTGATTTCTTTGGTGACCTCCATAAAATGAAATGTCTTTTCTGTCTATACAACCTTGCAACCCTCGGGGGAAACATTTGGCATGAAGATACAAGAATGATTATAGTTTCATGAAATAAGGATGGAATGGGGTGAAAACTTGCTGAAAACGAGTATAGATGTATCTTTAAACCGATCCTGGTCCAAGGTCTGCTTTTCTGAACAATAAAACCAGGCTATATGATGCCACATCAATTGTTTAACATTGATTAATTGATTCATCTGTTGATCGATTGATTTAGCATATTATATTCGTATTTCTCCTTTTCCTCTCACTCGTGCGTGTGTGAATTTGATTGCTAAACCCTAAGGCTGTTAACCGCGACTCAAGCTTTTGCCGCCCATGTAGATCAAGATCAGACTAACCTATCAAAGATAAATCGCAATATTTGAGTCACATTTCATTTGTCGTCTACAGATGCTTTCAATCTGGACATAGCTAAAATTTTGCCCTCAGGTAAAAAAGTTAACCCTTAGGCTGCTAAGCATGACTCAAAGACCTTTTGCGGACGGTGTAGATCAAGATCAGGCTGCATAGAACGTGCAGTCTGATCTTAGATCTACACTGTCAGATATGGAGATATTTGCCCCCCCCCCAAAAAAAAATATCTATGAAATTGCAATATTTGGTGTTTAATTAACCCTTTACCACACAATCCCGACTTTTAACGACCCTGAGAAAGACACCTTTTGAAAACATTGTGGGAAAAGGAGAAAATGCTGGTAACCAGCATTTTCTCCTTTTCCCACAATGTTTTCTCTCCTTCCCAAACCAAATTTCATTTTTTGAGTCACATTTATTTTGTCGTCTGCAAAAGCTTTCAATTTGGAGTAGTCTAAAATTTTGTCGTTTGGTAAAGGGTTAACTGTAGGCTGGGAAGTTTTATTTAACTTATGTAGCAGCTTAACCCTTTCCCAAACAAGCCCTGGTTTTCACGTGTCTGCAGTACAAGTCTTTTGAAAACACTGTGGGAAAAGGAGAAATTGCTCGTAACGAGCAATTTCTCCTTTTCCCACAGTGTTTTCTACCCTTTTGGAGAACTTTCTGTCATATTCATCAAATTTAAAATTGTCGTCTGCAAACTCTTTCAATTTGGACCAGTCTAAAATTCATTGTTTGGGTAAGGGTTAACCGTTATCTTGCTAAATAAAAGAACTAAAACTTTCAAACCGATAGTATAAACCAAAATTTTCCTATTTCAAGCGTATATTTGGGTGAAAAATATCTCCTTATAGGACAGTGTAGATCCAAGATCAGACTGCACGTTTTGTGCAGTCTGATCTTGATCTACGCTGTCCGCAAAAGGTCAGTGAGTCGAGCTTAGCAGTCCAGGGGTTCAGAGTTAACCCTTATCCTGCTTAATAAGTTGAAGAAAACGTTCAAGTCTATGGCAAAAACACAGAATAATCCTATTTCATCCTATTTCAAGCTATTTCATAGCTGTTTTCTGGAGAAGAATATCTCCTTATCGGACAGTGTAGATCCAAGATCAGACTGCACGTTATGTGAAGTCTGATCTTGACCTACACCGTCCACCAAAGGTCAGTGAGTCGCACTTAGCAGCCTGAGGGTTAAGACTTAAAACTTTACCAAACAGCCCTTCACGATCCTAGAAAAGAAGAACTTTTGATACATCATGGGAAAAGGAGAAACCCTTTCGAAGACAAGTTACACCAAAATTAAAGCCATATTTAATATGCCCCGTGCAGATGCTTTCAAGATGAATGTATATCTAAAATTTTGTCGTCAGATAACAAACTTATTCAATAAGACAAAGGTGAACATACAAAGAACAAAAAGAGGTGAAAGATAACTAAGTTGCTCTTTCTATTTTTACTTTCAGGTAACGGTCTGGAATTTCTATTACAAAGAAGAGGACTGATAACAGCCAAAAAAGTAGTACAGCAATTCTTTGAACAATATTTATCACCTACAATCGGAGTAATACAGAATACAGAGCGCGCGCGGAATGTAGACACGTTATTCGGAGAAGCAGAATTGTTCCATTTGTACATTTAACTCACTTCTCATTATGATTATATAGAAAAAGCTGGTTCAGGTGTGAGGATAATAAACTTTAGGCATTGCGAGGTGTAATAACTCAGGGGAGACTACTCCAGGGGATCCTTTCTATTTCACCAAGTGCTGTTCATACACCTGTGCTCTGCTTAAAGATGTACGTATATTGCACGAGACAATGAAAGACAATACATGATGAATACACGCATTTCAGCGATTTAAGAAAGAGAAAAAGAGAAAAATATTATCCTCCGCCACAACGAGAAAAATTGTGAATAATTGTACGCAGCGCGATACTTCTTCTATTCTAATTACCTGAAACACTGTGCTCACGCAATGGCGGAACTGTTTAGACTAGAGTAAGCGGAACAACATGTTGACGTCCACTTACAACGATTCAGAGGCAGACTCAAATCTGACAGTTTATTATCCGGTGTCGGAGGTGAACTTCGGTACAGGTTCAATTCCCAACACAACGGTAGCCAATTCGAAATGCGACGAGATATTGGAAGGTCTTGCCCCTCCCCCACCGATGTACGGTCCTACCGTACGTTACGTCATTTCCGGTTTATTATTTCTGTTTCCCTGTGTAACGATGATGGGAAATATTATGGTGATAGTAGCAGTTTTAACACATAAGAGGTTGCAGACTGTGACTAATGCTTTCGTGGTATCTTTGGCTGTCGCAGATATAATGGTAGCTATACTTGTTATGCCATTTGGTATTTATCAACAATTCAACAACAAAGACTGGCAGCTAGGACGCGAATGGTGTTTAATAACAACAAGTTTTGACGTCATGTTTACCACCACGTCTATTTTTAACCTTTCATGTCTGGCCGTCGATAGGTACCTCGCCATTTGTCGGCCATTCATTCATGAGAGACTTACTAGGCCTAAAGTTATTGCAATGTTGTCGTTCAGCTGGATTGTGCCTATATTTATATCCTTTGTGCCTATCTTAAACAAATGGAACACGCTCGGAATAGAGGAGTATATGAATTGTGCGTTTCCGCCAGATGATTCCACTAGCTGTGCTTTCGTGGTGAACAAAGTTTTCGCCACTGTATGTTCAAGTATTGCCTTTTACATTCCAACAATATTTATAGTTATATGCAATGTTCATATTTACTCGGCAGCGCGTAAACAAGCACATCAAATCCGAAGTTTGGAACTTTCAGCGCACAAACATCATCGCAAGGGGAAGTTGAAGCACGAAACTAAAGCCGCTAAAACTGTTGGAATCATCATGGGATGTTTTTTCGTGTGCTGGTTACCGTTTTTTGTATTGAACATCATTGATCCTTTTATCGGATACCGGGTACCATACACTGTATGGACAACCGCCATTTGGCTCGGGTATATCAATTCCATGCTGAACCCATTTTTGTATTATAACTTCAATCGCCATTACAAAATCGCTTTCCAGCGGCTTCTAAGCTGTAAAGTTTGTCGAGGAATCAGTGAGTACGAGAACGACATGGTACCCAGTACGACCTACACCGATCTCTCACACTCGAACTCCGCTACCTCGCACTCTGCCTTGCACATTCATGACAATGGCAGCAGATATTCCATGTCTAATCATTTACACGTGAATAATAATATAGAATTGTGACGTTAAGTCAAAATGGAACATATCACACTGACAAAACTGTTTATCAAAATATTATTTAACAATTGTCATAATCATGCTCACAGTCTACCCCCCGTAAACACCGGCCATCCCAACAAAAATATATAAGCCATGCTCTGGCAAAAGGAGGCTTAATGCATATCCGTGTTGCATGATACCAGTCAAATCATCACGTAATTATGGATTCATAAAATCCATTTTGTCTAACAATCGAATGATTCTGGAGGTAGATTGGTCCTTGGACATGCAGAAAATGACCTATAACAAAACGTTTCGGCCCAGGTCAGCCTGCGCGAACTCCACAGTCTGATCTAGGTCGATATTTTTTTGCAAATGCATCAAGCACCCTTTTCACAGAGCATGACTCAATATTATACTAAATCTATAATTGAGACAATTAAATAATTGACTATATATTTATCGTAAGATTAGAACCCTGCACCGCACAATCCCGACTTCCCGAGTGGTTAAAATAATGCATCAGTTGCAAGTAAAAATTATAAATTATGAAAAATAATTCAAGAGATAATGTTTACCGGGGTCGGAATGTCGCGGTTACAATTTTGTTCAGACATCGTGTACTACAGCCTACTTCAGATCTCACATTTGGTCGGTGTCTACGGCATAGATCGGATACAGTCAGGGCACTGACTTCGATCAGCTAGAGATACTCCGTTTTTTCTGCTGATCTTAGACTTTGCTTGTTCCGAATTACATGTTCGTTGCCGCTGTTGTACAAGATACAAATGGTATATGTTGACTAACAGTAGTTTAGAAATCGTTAACCTGGGTGCATACAGGAAGTGATATAATCATTGAGGCGGACTTTCACGAGAGAGAGAGAGAGTCTAAACCCATTACCTTTCATAGCTTTAGCATATTTCACTTACGGGTAACATTTTTAGCTGACCTGAGTACGACGTGCTCAATGTGAGCTTTGACAATCGTGCTTTGTCCGTCATGCGTCGTCTGTCGTCCATAATGCGGTCGTCAACAATTATCTTATGTGCACTCTAGAGGTCACATTTTGAGTCGGACACTCATGAAATGTGGTCGGAATGTTTAGCTTGGTAATATCTTAGACACCGTCGAAATAGGGTCATTTTGTTTCAACAGTAGGTCACTGGGACAAATCTCAGAAAAGCCTTGTTTTGACTCTAGAGGCTACATTTTCATTTCAGTATTCATGAAACTTGGTCAGAATGTTTCTCTTGGTAATATTTTGGACAGCTTTGAAATTGGGTTACACCCGATCAAAAAGTAGGACACTCGGATAAATCTTAGAAAAGCCTCGTGTAAACTATAGGGGCCACATTTTCAGTCTTATACTCATGAAAGCTGGTCAGAATAATTGTCTCTGAAGATTTTTTCGACAAGTTTGAAATCTGGTCACGTCAGATCAAAAAGTAGGTCATAGGGACATATCTTTAAAATATCTTGTTCTAGATACCACATATTCAGTCTGTGGATTATGAAATTCGATCAGAACGTTTGTATTGACAATATCTTGAACTATTTCGAAACTGGGTAACGTTTTATAATAGAAGTAGGTCACTTGGACAAACACGTGTTTAAATCATCACAATCAGGATGTGTTCAAAATTATCAATTCTGGATGACTCTACTCAAGTGAGCGCTTTAGGGCCAATGGCCTTCTTGTCAGAGCTAGGGAAAGGGATAGGGCGAAAGGAATGTGTGTGTGTGTGTGTGTGTGAGAGAGAGAGAGAGAGAGAGAGAGAGAGATTCGATGTTAAACGATAGAAATGATTTTTAGAAGTGAAACATAATTATTCTAACATGACACGTGAATTCGGCTCTATAAACACAGTGCAACGGAAGCGTGGTAAAATCGATGTCATTCTATATTCTATGTAAAGAAAGAATTAATCCGCATCCGCTTTTGTATACTAAGTATGAACTTGTTTTCCTATTATCAAGAGTTGGTCATGTTAGAATCGAAATAATCTTCTTTCTATCGTGGTTAATCGTTCACTAAACCACGGTTGTGAGTTATTAAGCGCAATGAATAAACCACGCAGGCTATCTCTATGGTTTATTCATTGCGCCTCATAACTAACAACCGTGGTTTATTTAATGATAAACCAAGATAGAGAGAAGATTATTTCTTAAACAAAGATCTTTAAAAAAACAACAAAAGAGAATGGTGTTAGAGGTGGTTTATTCATTGCGCCTCATAACTAACAACCGTGATTTATTTAACGATAAACCACGATAGAAAGAAGATTATTTCTTAAACAAAGATCTTCAAAAGAAGGTGGAATTAGAGGTGGTTTATTCATTGCGCCTCATAATTAACAACCGTGGTTTATTGAACGATAAACCACGATAGAGAGAAGATTATTTCTTAAACAAAGATCTTTAAAAAGAAAAAGAAGAAGAAAAAGAAGGTGGTGTAAGAGGTACTGGAATATAAATGTTGAACCGTTTTCATGCTTCAATATGAGAAGAAAAAAAAAAAGAAAAGCAACCACCCCAGCATTTTGCTGTATTTCATTATAGATTTGCATTTTGTTGAAAGGTGAAATTTTCAATTAAATATGAGCCATGTCTGTGAAAAGGAGGTTCAATATATCTGCAAAAACTATCGACCCGGATCAGCCTGCGCAGTCCGCGCAGGTTGACCCGGATCGAAACTTTTTTGCTACTGGTAAATTTTCTGCATGTCAAAGGACCAGTCTACCTCATGATTCAGTCGCTTGTTGAATAAAATGGATTTTATGTACCCTTAATTATATGATGATAATGACATGCTTGGTATAATGCATTACGGAGATCCATTAAAACCTCTTTTGCCGTGAACGTTTACAAACGGATGACAGATCACTTCACACCCGCTGCTTTACCGTAAACAGGCGTATGTAATAAACATGTATACATGCATATGTAGTAAACGGGCGTTTTACTTAGAAAACGGTTGCCAGAGTCCTTAGCACTCTAGATTTGATAATAACATTCGCTGGTTTAAACTTTAAAGAGGGGTATAGGATATAGCATGCTTACGTTCGTTTTATGACGCAGACCGGCGTTGTATGATTAAGAAAAGCAGGTAACAAAATCCCCTAATATTCGCTGCTTTACAATACACAGGTGTATGTGTAATAAAAGGTGTACACAGCCGTTCATAAACGGATCCCAGATCCCCTTACAACCGCTGCTTTTACAGTATGTAAATGGTCGTGTGTAACAAAAAAAAAAAGAGAAGTACACATATGTAAACGTATATAACGCATGCCAGATTCCTCAACACCCGCTGCCTTTCAGTAAAAGTATTCATTTAATTTATAACTTATGCATCAAACGGGCGTTTTACAAAGTAGATGTTTTTCTGATTTCCGAATACTCGCCGCTTTACTGTAAGCAGGCGTATGTAAAAAAGAAAAGAAAAGAAAACTGATACACATATACGTGTAGCAAACAGACGCTTTGAAAAGTAAACGGGTGTCAGATCCCATAACACTCGCTGCTTTACAGTAAACAAGAGCATGTAATCAATAGGCGAATGAAGCAAACGGGCTTTTTATACAGAAAAATAGCCTGGACCCAGGCGCTAATAATTTCTTAATTACTCCTTGTGATGGTCTATATAATTCTGTGGCAATAAGCTGTTAATCTGTTCCGTAGTCATTATTGACAAACTAACCTCCGTATATTATATATAAGGGAAAGATGATCAGACTTGACTGAAGCTAACAGAAAATGGTTTTAGATGGTAAACTTGTGCCCCTGGTAGATATTGGGACTGGTGTATGAATATATAGTCCGCTCGATAGTTTTATCTAGTAAACGGGTGTGGTAAAAAGTATTTCTAAGAGTGTAAATGTCGTAAAGAGAAGTATGTTGTGAACAGTCGTGTTTGTAGATGTAAGTTGTACACATTTTATTCCGTCCAGATATTATATCATTGCCATGCACCTCTTTTTTATATAACTATGAATGAACTTTTGGCTGTCGATTGGCTTCTGCATGAATGCTGAGAGATTGATCCTTAGATTGCCGAAAACCAAATACGGATATAAGTAGATCTAAAAGCCTTGTTGTTTCGGTTTCAAAGCCGCTTTGGTCAGAATATGCTGCAAAGCATCAGTGTATAATCAAGGTACATTCAGTGCACTTTGATCCTGATATACACTGTCAATAAATCCTCGACAATCTAAGCATGATTATGTACAAGTAAGTTTTGTAGAGTGGCCATTATTGTCATATTTGTTGCTTTACTAATACAAGTTAACAGTATTCAATACCCTTAGGCTGTTAAGCGCGACTCACTGACCTTTTGCAGACAACGTAGACAAGATCAGACTCACAGAACGTGCAGTCTGTTTTTTTATCTACACTGTCCGATAAGGAGATATTTTTCTCAAAAAAAATAGTTTAAAAGAATCTCATTCGGGTCTTTACTATTGCTTTGAAAGTTCTAAAATTTATTTAGCAGGATAGGGGTTAATACAAGGTGCGTGTGAAACAATGCATTAACGAAACCATGCACCACGTGCCTTCGAAACTCCGTTGCTCTTTCACGGAACTCAAAAATTTTCCTTGGTCGATCATTGAACACTTTCGCACATTTTGCATCGCCTGTATATCACGGAATACTCAAATTTGCATTTACACCGCTACTATAAATAACACGTTGGACAGCCAATGTGCTATTTATAGTAACGGTGTCCGATAAGGAAAATTTCGTTATCCCGTAATAGACCAGTTGAGTTTCAGTGGCCTATACATACACCGATGTTCTTTTTGTCCATTTTTGTAATTGGTTCTTGTCACTCATGACAAGTATAAGTTTATCATTTCTCTGTAGGTTATACAGGTGTTATCCCGACTTTTAACGGTCCTGAAAAAAGAGGCCTTTTTAAAAAGTTGTGGGAAAAGAAGAAAATGGTAGTAACCAGCATTTTCTCCTTTTCCACAATGTTTTCTACCCTTCCCGAAACAAATTTCAATTTTTCAGTCACATTTACTTTGTCGTCTGCAAATGCTTTCAATTTGGGCCGGTCTAAAATTTTGTCGTTTGGTAAAGAGTTAAAAGTTATCTCCGTCACCAAGTCTTCGTGTTTCTCAAGGGAAGAAGGAAAAAAATCAGTACACTACTTTATGCACGACTTTAATTCCAGACTTATCTAAGGAATATATAACACGTGTTGCTATTTAATACATGGTATTTTTCGTTTAATTTTAAGTGTAAGTTTCTCTAATATTAAAGGAGAGATCTACTTTTGGTTCTGAAACGGTTAACACATTTAGTCTGTTTCGTTCATACTAGATAACAATTAATAAGGTTTTACTTGTTGCATTGATGGATGTTTCTCTAGAGATGAGCAAATAAAGTTTAGTGTTATTTGTTATACATAGCAATAACTTATCGTATGTGTTTCTATATGAATGAATCATGACAGCTTTGGATTAGCAGAAATCATTTCTACAAGATATTTCTTTAGAAAGCAGGATTACAATGTTAATTGTGCAGTGTGGTTAAGTTTACTTTTGTATTTTAGTGAAGCAAAACTTTGACTGATTTGAACCATGCTCTGTGAAAGGGGCCTAATGCATCTGCAAAAAGTATCGACCCAGATAAAGCCTGCGCAGTCCACGCAGGCTTAACTGGGTCGAAACTTTTCGCTATCGGTCAATTTTCTGCACGTCAAGGGACCATTGTTCCCCATGATTCAGTCGTTTTTTTTTTTACCAAACGGATTTTATGGATCTATAATTATGTAAAGAGTTGTTTGATATAATGCATCACGAAGATGAAAAAACCTTTGGCAAGAGCATGGCTTATTTGAGAGTAAAGCAACATGAGAAATCAGATCTGCTGATCAGAACAGATCTAGATTAACTAATACATTCGAATTAATTGTTTTCAAATTATTGAGATATTACAGCGCTCAGGGGCCCTGTTCACCAGCCATTCTAAATGAGCCGTGCTCTGGCAAAAGGGGGCTTAATGCATCTCCGTAATGCGTTATACCAAGCAGGATATCTCATAATTATTAATCGATAAAATCCATTATATCTAACGACCAACTGTATCATAAGGCAAATCGGTCCTTTGACATACACAAAATTGACCAATAGCGAAAAGTTTCGGCCCAGGTCAGCCTGCGCGGACTGCGCAGGCTGACCTGGGTCGATACTTTTAGCAGATGAATTAAGCCCCTTTTCCACAGAGCACGGTGCAAATTTAATTCTAAACTTTCAAGACTCGTCAGGCGATTAGCTGACTTGTTGTCTCAGCCAATCAGGTTGCCAGTCTATGCATTTAGAATTAGAACTAACAATATCTATACCACGAATATAGCCCGTGTTTGCCACTCGGTCAGTTTGGGGTAAATGATATTATGAAAGAAAAAGCTATTGTGTGACTAGTTTTAGTAGATATATAAAACATTTACTAATCATGTTGACTATTTCAGTGTGTGATGGATGTATTTATGTGCATTAAAATAAAACATGTTACAGCGATAAAGTGTTCTCTTTCATTTTTAGCCAGACTGCTGCTGTCTATTTTTAGAACGGTTCAACCGGAAATGCGGGTCGCATCACAACCTACAAAATGTTGTACCGCGATTAGAAGTAAATCCCAAACGAAACCCGTGGAGCTCAAGAATTGTACATTCCGGGGCTGTATTTACCAGCCTTCTTTTTTTATTAAGTTCTTATTCTAAATTCCAAGACGGTCAATGCTATTAGCTGTGACGTTCTGTCTTAGCCAATCAGATGGCTTGTCTTGGAATTCGAATTAGAAGAATATTTGGAATTGTTAAACTACCCGGGGTTTGGAACTAGAGGAATATACTTTCAACAGCAGTGGAACATCTGATTGCAGCTTACGATCTTATGTTGCTTCGTGGCTAAAAGAAAAACACAGCTCAACTTAGCCTGGTCCCCCTTGTAGATATACATATTACAACTGGTACAAGCTATTGTGTCATTAGTCTTCATTGGGTTACATGAATATTATCGAATTGCCAATCGGAGCATCTTACACATTTCGAGTCTGGCATTATATCTAACATTGCGGATTTTTTTTCTCTGTTTGAAATTCGTAATCGACAGTAAAAAAAAGAGCAAAAATTAATAATAAAAGGTGATACCATATATATAATTCACTCATTTCAGAAGTCAAAAGTTGGAAAATCTAATGTGCAGGGAGCGAGAGTGATCTCCCCTTAATCTCTTTAATCTTGCGATATCGCTGCTCTAAAAATAGACGGGCAGAATTCTGCCCGTTTTTTGTAGCCTGTACCGATCCCTATACACTCGCTGTATCAGGGGAGGTAACCAATCTAAGCTTAACTCTTGGGATTTTACGTACTTTGGTGATTTCCATTTTCGCAAACTTTATGAAAGCAACTTTTTTGTGGAAAAAGTCAGCTAAATAACTGATAGGCTAAGAACCTCTGCCTCTAGATCAAACTCTCTCATTGGCCAAGACGTTCTTTAAGAATTCGAGCCGTGCTCCGTTAAAAAAGGCCCTAATGCATCTTCGTGATGCATTAAACCAAGCAAGACATCAATAATAATAAGTATCCATAAAATCCACTTTGTCTAACAACCGCCTGAATCATGAGGTAGACTGTCCTTGGACACTCAGAGAATTGACCAATAACGAAAAGTTTCGACCCAGGTCAGCCTGCGCAGATTGCGCGGGCTGACCTGGATCGATACTTTTCGCAGATGCATCAAGGCCCCCTTATCACAGAGCATGGCTCATTTCTTTTTTCAATAGAACAGGAAACAACAACAACAAACACTGAACATCTTATTCTATTTTTAGAGCTGCTAAATCTATTATTAGACGTTGTTGGAACTCGGTCTGAATTCTCAAGCTGCGGAAAAACATTTAAATTTGTTGTTTTTAACGGTATTTTTCAATGGTTAAATCAAGGGGAACCACCGAAGGGTAAGATATTCAAACTAGTAGTAAAAGAACTTGGATGCAAGGAGAGGCAAGAAAAGATTGTGACATGCTCTGAAGTTGTCACTCGCAAAGTATAATCCATTTGCCACAATCTTTCTTGGATGATGCTGGTCCGATACGCCATTTTGTCAAAGTTTCGGGACACTAAAATATTGGCAAAACAAACGGCAAAAAAGAAAATTTTAAAAATCCCTTTTTTGCAAGCCACTTTTTTTTTGTGTGTCAAAATTCATCAAAATCAGACACTTCCCCGCCATGTTTCAAATGACTTAACCGTTGCAAATTTTACTTTTGCGCAAAATCAAGCCCACAACCTTTAACTATGTATGCTGTGTCTGCCATTATCATAAACAAGTGACACCATGTGATGGTCCTTATTCACCAACCATTCTTGAGGACAGTCTTAGTCTTATTGTTCACGATTTTCTGAATTTGACAGCAACACAACTTCTGATTGGCTAAACCAAATGGTTTAGCCAATCAGAAGTTGTGTTACTTTCAAATATCGAAAATTCTGGAAAATAAGATTATGAACGTCCTTAAGAATGTTTGCTGAATACGGACCCTGACAGGATCGAACATATGAGAGCGATGCTCACTGAAAAAGGAGGTTTAATGCATCTGCAAAAAGTTTCGACCCAGGTCAGCCTGCGCGCACTGTGCAGGCTGACATGGGTCGAAACTTTTTGCTTTTGGTCAATTTTATGCATGCCAAGGGACCATTCTACTTCATAATTCAGTCCGTTGTTAGACAACATAGATTTTATGGATCCATAATTATACGATGACTTGCTTGTTATAATGAATTACAGAGATATATTAAACAGCCTTTTGCCAGAGCATGGCTCGTGTATATCAACACACACACGTTACTTGTTGACACAAAGAAGAACTTTTTTGCAGGAAGGTATTGTTATTGTAAAATATGTCGGAAAAAGTGAACAATTGGTTGCAGCTGCTACTTTTCCCACAATATTTACTAAACACGTCTTCTGTAGAGGTGAAGAATGGTGGTTTAACAATTTACCACACAATCCCGATTTTTTACGTCCTCAGGGGTGAATGCTTTTGAAAACATTGTGGGGAAAGCAGAGATGCTGGTAACCAGCATTTTCTCCTTATCCCACTTTTTTTTTTTTTTTTCACGTTCAATGGCAAATCCTATCTTATCTGCTGTATTTGATATATCGTTTACAAATGCTTTCAGTTTCGCCAAGGGTGAGATTTTTGTCGTTTGGTAAAGAGTTAAGAGAAAAACAACCATGCAACATCAAAAAAAAAACCAATTTCCGGCAATATGCAGGCGCATAGTAGTGCAAGGGAGGCAAATCTGTTCCAAATTAGTAAAAGAAGAGTTGTTTCCCTTTGATGTGTGCTTTGAGAATCAGTCCGGCCGCTTTGTGCGGCACACATGTTTACCATTAGGCTGATGGGCGCGAATCAAGGGCCTTTTGCGGAAAGTGTAGGTCAAGATCTGACTGCACAGAACGTGCACCCTGATCTTTGATCTACACTGTCCGATATGGAGATAATTTTTCCCCCAAAAAATAACTTTGAAATACAATATCTTGGTTTTTTCAAAATTCATCAAAATCAGACACTTCCCCGCCATGTTTCAAATGACTTAACCGTTGCAAATTTTACTTTTGCGCAAAATCAAGCCCACAACCTTTAACTATGTATGCTGTGTCTGCCATTATCATAAACAAGTGACACCATGTGATGGTCCTTATTCACCAACCATTCTTGAGGACAGTCTTAGTCTTATTGTTCACGATTTTCTGAATTTGACAGCAACACAACTTCTGATTGGCTAAACCAAATGGTTTAGCCAATCAGAAGTTGTGTTACTTTCAAATATCGAAAATTCTGGAAAATAAGATTATGAACGTCCTTAAGAATGTTTGCTGAATACGGACCCTGACAGGATCGAACATATGAGAGCGATGCTCACTGAAAAAGGAGGTTTAATGCATCTGCAAAAAGTTTCGACCCAGGTCAGCCTGCGCGCACTGTGCAGGCTGACATGGGTCGAAACTTTTTGCTTTTGGTCAATTTTATGCATGCCAAGGGACCATTCTACTTCATAATTCAGTCCGTTGTTAGACAACATAGATTTTATGGATCCATAATTATACGATGACTTGCTTGTTATAATGAATTACAGAGATATATTAAACAGCCTTTTGCCAGAGCATGGCTCGTGTATATCAACACACACACGTTACTTGTTGACACAAAGAAGAACTTTTTTGCAGGAAGGTATTGTTATTGTAAAATATGTCGGAAAAAGTGAACAATTGGTTGCAGCTGCTACTTTTCCCACAATATTTACTAAACACGTCTTCTGTAGAGGTGAAGAATGGTGGTTTAACAATTTACCACACAATCCCGATTTTTTACGTCCTCAGGGGTGAATGCTTTTGAAAACATTGTGGGGAAAGCAGAGATGCTGGTAACCAGCATTTTCTCCTTATCCCACTTTTTTTTTTTTTTTTTTCACGTTCAATGGCAAATCCTATCTTATCTGCTGTATTTGATATATCGTTTACAAATGCTTTCAGTTTCGCCAAGGGTGAGATTTTTGTCGTTTGGTAAAGAGTTAAGAGAAAAACAACCATGCAACATCAAAAAAAAAACCAATTTCCGGCAATATGCAGGCGCATAGTAGTGCAAGGGAGGCAAATCTGTTCCAAATTAGTAAAAGAAGAGTTGTTTCCCTTTGATGTGTGCTTTGAGAATCAGTCCGGCCGCTTTGTGCGGCACACATGTTTACCATTAGGCTGATGGGCGCGAATCAAGGGCCTTTTGCGGAAAGTGTAGGTCAAGATCTGACTGCACAGAACGTGCACCCTGATCTTTGATCTACACTGTCCGATATGGAGATAATTTTTCCCCCCAAAAATAACTTTGAAATACAATATCTTGGTTTTTTACTAACGGTTCATTTCACTTATTTAGCAGGATAAGGTTTAACCCTTTCCCAAACGTCAAATTTAGGACTGGTCCAAATTGAAAGAGTTTGCAGACGACAATTTTAAATATAGTGAAAATGGCAGAAAGGTCTCAAAACGGGTAGAAAACACTGTGGGAAAAGGAGAAATTGCTCGTTACGAGCAATTTCTCCTTTTCCCACAGTGTTTTCGAAAGACTTGTACTGCAGACACGTGAAAACCAGGGCTTGTTTGGGAAAGGTTTAACCATTTCCCCCATGATTGGCGACATGTTTAACTTTTCGAAATGGTAATAGTTTAACTAAAAACATATCTGTCATTCCCGAGCACGAGGTAACTGCTTTTGAAAATAGTGCAACAGTTTTCATGCCATAATTGACAGCTTTGTATAAACAAACTAGTGTCCTGGTGTCCCTTTTAAGTACTTTGCACAAGAATCTTCCCATGCGACTGGCTGCTTTCCCACATGAACATGCTCTTGCAAATGTTCGAAGGAGAGAGAGGAAAAAATCCAATATTAAAGCCATCGTCAATCGTTAACCTTTTAGGAACTATCCCGAGCTATAGAGACCATGAGACCAAGGGCATTTGAAAACATTGTGAAAAAGGGAGAAAAATGCTGATAACCAGCAGTTTCTACTTTTCCTACAATGTTTTCTATCCATTCAAAGAAAAAAATCCTCTAACTTAGCAAGATCCCATTTGTCATCTACAGATTGAAAATTTTGGGGGCAAGATATCTCCTTATCAGATAAAGTAGATCCAAAATCAGACTGCACATTATGTGTAGTCTGATCTTTGATCTACACTGTCTGCAAAAGGTCCATGAGTCGCAATTTGCAGCCTAAGGGTTAAAAATATTTTCAAAACATAAAAGAACAAGTCTTGAGTATCTGAAATTATTTAATGCAACATTAAAACATGTTAACTCACTGAGGAATGAATTTGTTATCATCAAATCAAGCAAACTACGTAACCTATCAAGCATAAAGTCCTACCAGTGATTTTTCCAGATAGATCAAGATCAGAACTCAAATAAAGTGAAGTCTGATCATACATCTACTATGTCCAAAACTGAGGTATTAGTTTTCCTACCAATAAACCCTTTAGAATTACAACAATTTGGTTATTTCTGCTATCTAAAAATATCTTTTTACGAGTATTTATACAGCATTCAAAAGGCCAAACCATATCCACCCTCGTTAACCCAGGTGTGAAGTATTACCATTCATCACTCCTGAGACATTCAATTGCGAAACCGTCGTTTCTATGAATATTCATAAGATTGCGAATTACATCCAATAGCCAATCGAATTGTTGATGACATAATGATACTCTCTTGTAGTGGAGAATAATCGCATTTCTTCCATTGTTATGAATAAACCGGGTAAAAGCCACATTATTATCAACGAATATGGCTGCCGCCGGTGGGCCTTCCCCCTGTGACATTTGCCTTACGTCAATCCAGGGCAGACATTACAAATCCTTGTATCCAAAAGCAGTGTGCTGTTACATTCCATGACGTCATCCTCGTTGACCCATTTCCAATGTATTCTGCACACTACATTCATCGATTTGATTGGTTGTAGACGAGGTAAAAATAGAAATGATGGCATATGGTTGATAAAAATAGATTACATTTTCTCACTGAAAAACTGAGATTACCAATCAAAATGCCTCATGAATAATTCATGAGAACGAGAAAACATACGCGAGATAACCCAAGGGCGATGAATGTAGTTTATGGAATACATCCAAACTGGGTCAACGAGGATGATCCATATCCTGATGAGCACTTTTGATTTACCTCGACAGGTTGAGGAACAAAAAAGTTAAGTGCATGCAGAAAGTCAACATTTTATCATAGGGACTGCCAAGAAAACGAGTGGGCAAATGAAGATGTTGTTAATGGTGATCGATTCCTTCATAATTATATCTCACTATCCTGGAAATAGTCATTTTGAAATCTGTCAAAATATTTAAAAAAAAAAAAGCCAAAAAAAAAAAAAAAATAAACATAGTGAAATAACACAATAAATTTCTATCCATTTTAACTCTTTACCACACAATCCTGACTTTTAACAACCCTACAAAAGAAGGCTTTTTAAAACATTGTGGGAAAAGGAGAAAATGCTGGTAACCAGCATTTTCTCCTTTTCCCACAATGTTTTCTACCCTATCAAAGAGAGAAATTCTCATTTTAACATTTAATTTGTCGTCTGCAAATACTTTCAATTTGGTCAACCTTAAAATTTTGATGTGTGATAAAGAGTTAAAGGGAAAAGCAATCCAGTTTTAACCCTTTACCACACGACAAAATTTTTGACCAATCCAAATTGAAAGCAATTGCATACGACAATTTCAATGTGGCTCAAGCAGTGCGATTTCTCTCTGTTAGGGTAGAAAACATTGTGGAAAAAGGAGAAAATGCTGGTTACCAGCATTTTCTTCTTTTTCCACACTGTTTTCAAAATCTTTCTTCTTACATCATTAAAACACAGGATTGATTGGAAAAAGGTCTAAAAACACCTGAAAAACCTTCCAGATTCACACAGCAGACATTTTTTTGAAAATTTTGTGGCATAGGAGATATGGTTCACTACCAGGAAATTCCTCCTTTTACCACAAGGCTTTGATATGTATTCATGTATTCAAAACACACTTTGTGTTGATTATCCTTACTTTACATAGATGTTTTCACAGTTGTCAACTGAAATTGTGTTTCACAGGGTGATGATTACTGGCTCCTGTCATGGCCTCAAAGGAAACATGAATTTTTATGTATTGCTTACTTCATTTAACCTGATTCTGGCTTTTATGCTGAATATATAAGTAGGCGTATTAATAGAACTCCGACAATTATTTGGAAAGTTTAGTTCGCATTCCCTGAAGTTACAGAAGACTTGTGCTAGATCTCTGCTAGGTAACTATATACACAGGTCAGCAATTTAATCTGCAAGAACTGTACGAAATATTTCAGTGACCATTCAGCACATATGCCAAAGGCAGCCTCGTGTCTTATACCAAAATTTCATGTAAAACACTGATAGATAGAACTGAATACATTTTTCTTTACAAGCGTAATGAAACTGGAGCGTCACAGTCTGTAAAAAGGTTCAATTTTGATGTTTTCTCTTTTACCAAACAATTCCAACTTTAAACGAACCTAGGACAGAAAGCATTTGAAAACATTTTCGGAAAAGGAGAAAATACTGGTAACCAGCATTCTCTCCTTTTCCCATTATGATTTTCCATCTTTCCAAAAACAAATTTGAGTAACATTTTTTTTTGTCATCTGCACATGCCTTCAATTTGGACAAGTCTAAAATTTTGTCTCTTAATAAAGAGTTAAACGAGGTGATGATCAAGTAGCAATCTGGAACTCTGTCTTCTTTTATTAACCCTTTACCACACAATCCCGACTTTTAACGACCCTGACAGAGAAACCTTTTGAAAACATTGTAGGAAAAGGAGAAAATGCTGGTAACCAGCATTTTCTCCTTTTCCCACAATGTTTTCTACCCTTCCCTAAATGATTTTAATTTTTGAGTCACATTTATTTTGTCGTCTGCAAATGCTTTGAATTTGGACCAGTCTAAAATTTTGTCGTTTGGTAACGGGTTAAGCAAGATACCTCTCTCATCATTCTGGCACAATATCTAAAGCTGCCTTTAGCAATTATGAATCACTTTATTGGAATATCATGGAAAACCGTTTTTACAGAGTTTCTGACCTATAGAGTTTTACATCATAACCATATTCATGAGCAGTGTTTGTTGCAAGCAACAGCTCCTGCTCCCAAAACGTTTTCAAAAGCGACAAATTATCTCCAAATAAGCATAAAACAATGATACTTTTTGAGCTTTTCCAACCAAACCCATTTCAAACAATTCATATATGAGCAATGCTCTGTCAAAAGAGAGGTTAAATGCGCCTTTGTCATCTGTATGATACCACATAATTATGGATCCATAGTAGCCACTATTTTTAACAACCGATCTGGGTCCGTATTCACCAACCATTCTTAAGAACATTCTTGGTCTTGTTCTTCAAAATTTACCAAGTTTGAAAGTAACACAACTTCTGATTGGCTAAACCATATTTCTTCAAAATTTTCCAAGTTTGAAAGTAACACACCTTCTGATTGGCTAAACCATATGGTTTAGCCAATCAAAAGTTGTGTTACTTTCAAACTTGGAAAATTTTGAAGAACAAGACCAAGAATGTCCATATTCACCAACCATTCTTAAGAACATTCTTTGTCTTGTTCTTCAAAATTTTCCAAATTTGAAAGTAACACACCTTCTGATTGGCTAAACCATATGGTTTAGCCAATCAGAAGTTGTGTTACTTTCAAACTTGGAAAATCTTGAAGAATAAGTCTGAGAACATTCTTAAGAATGGTTGGTGAATACGGACCCTGATCATAAGGCAGAATGCTCCTCTAACACACAGAAACTTGACCAATAGCGAAAAGTTTCTGCTCAAGTCAGCCTGCGCGGTCCTGGACTGTGCAGGCTGACCTCGGTCGATACTATTCGCAGATGCATTAAGCCCCCTTTTCATGGCTTACATAAGAATCCAACTCAGCAACAATTTCAGATCCATGCATCTCAGTCCTATGCTGCAATTCATAAATGAGTATAACAATTAAAACAAAATCCCTGAATTCCAAAACTGATCCATTCATCCCATAAAAGTGAAAACAATTTCAACTAACAGCAAGTATTTTAAGAATTTTTCATTTTTTAATTCTTACAACTATCAATCAACTCTCAATCAACCTGAGGATTTATTTGTTTCTGTCTCTATATTATATGCATAAGCTGTTCCCATGTCATACAACCTAGACTGGACACTCGTTCTACTACTATTGTTGCTGTTTTGATCACGTACATCTATCTCCGTCTTGGACTGGTACATTTTCATTGCTGCTTCATGGATTGTGTTAACAAAAGTGGGCAGACCTGTAAGATAGAAAATGTTCACACCACTTCCTATTTCAGTTTTTTTATTTCAGTTTCTTAATAAAACCATGACAAAACAGACTGTGTATCAGGACAATTTTGCAAAAAAAAGTGGGTTCAGATTGCAATTTCTGAGGCAGTTTGCCTTTTAAACTCACCACTGTTGGAGAGGTCTGATGACCTCTTCAATTACCTTATAATTCACCAGTGAACGTTACAATTCACCAGTGAAATGTTATAACTTTTATTTTTCACATTCAAAGGATATTTATAGAACATGAATGAATTATTTAGAGAATGGAAGTCATATTTTATGACATAGTCAACACTGCTCATGACGTCATTATTACATCTATAGTCCATACCTGACTAGATTGAACAGATCTATTTCACTTGAAAAACGCACATATTTTTCACAATGAACAAAACTTAGACGTGAAAAAAAAAAAAGTTAAAGTGAAGACCATAAAAGAAATAGGATAACTGTTTGTTTCAGAGTATAATTGAAATTTCTTTCATCTCATGAAAAGCAAAGGCCATACTTTCACTCAATGGCTTTGCCACTCGTGAAAATATAGCCTTCGCTTTTCACTGGATGAAAGAAATTTCGATCATACATGGAAACAGACAATTTTCCTCTTTATCGCAGCCAGTAACAAACATAAGAACTTACTGCTAACAGTCATTTTGTTGACGGCCCAGCTAGGCACGTAGAGTTTGGGATCATCGTAATAATGCATAACGTAGTCAAACCCCTTCTCCTCAAACGTGGTATGTGGTTTAATCAACATGGTAGACATATAGGGGTCGACACGGACATACTCATCTGTGGTTGGATATTTGGGATGTTGAACTGCTCTCGCTGATATTGTCATAACATTTCTTTTCTCATCAACCTGGTAAACCCAACCAAACCAAAAGCTGATATCATTCTTATAAAGAGAGTACCTGAGCTATGGTCCGAAGCTGTCAAGGTGACAAATTTAACAACAAATTTAACAACAAATTGTTTTGTTATTCGTTAACCCTTTACCACACAAAAATCCCAACTTTTAACAACCCTGAGAAAGAAACCTTTTGAAAAAATTGTGGGAAAAGGAGAAAATGCTGGTAACCAGCATTTTCTCCTTTTCCCACAATTTTTTCTACCCTATCAAAGACAAGGTTCAATTAATTTTATAGACCCACAATTATAGAATGATGACTTGCTAGGTATAATGCATCTGAGAGATGCATTAAATCCCCTTTTCACAGATCATGGCGTAAATGTTTATATTTCAAAAGGCTCCTTTTCTTAATTCTATACTTGACTGTTGAGCTGGGTTAATTCTAAAGGTAAAAAGCTACTGATAATACAATATCTCTAAAGGATCCATCTAAAAAACGCTGTTGACTTGATTGAACCAAGCAGACAGTGTGGCAAATGGACAGATCCTATGCTTTAACTAAAGTTCTTCCAAATTCTTTACCATACAACAAAACTCTGGACTAGACCAAATTGAAAGCATTTGCAGGCAACATAATAAATGTAGCTCAAATGATGACTGTCTTTGATAGGGTAGAAAACAATGTGGGAAAAGGAGAAAATGCTGGTTACCAGCATTTTCTCCTTGTCCTACAATGTTTTCCAAAGCTTTCTTGCTCTGGGTTGCTAAAACCTGGGATTGTGTGATATTAAAAGTGATACTTTTGTTCATTCCTATGTGTAACAATTTCTTATTAAAATTTCCAGTACAAAGCTTTTGATCAATTATGATGAATAATTTTTGTGGCAATACCTATAACAAAACTGAGAAGAAAGTCTTCAAATGTGAGAGCTTGATCTTGCAACCTAAGATTTACATGCTGATACAGGGAAATTCTCCACCATCTATTAGTCTTCCAAAGTCATGACAGAAATCGATTCAAACTGACTTCATTCTTTAGCCACAAAATCACTTTTTTGTAAATGCTGTCTGCAAATGCTTTCAATTTGGACTAGTCTAAAATTTTGTCGTTTGGTAAAGAGTTAACCCTTTCCCAAACAAGCCCTGGTTTTCACGTGTCTGCAGTACAAGCCTTTTGAAAACAATGTGGGAAAAGGAGAAATTGCTCGTAACGAGCAATTTCTCCTTTTCCCACAGTGTTTTCTACCCTTTTTGAGACCCTCCTGGCATCTTCATCAAATTTGAAAGTGTCGTCTGCAAACTCTTTCAATTTGGACCAGTCCAAAATTTGTCATTTGGGAAAGGGTTAAGTCAGATTAAAATCTTTAAACAAGCTACTAATATTACTATTGACAGCCAAAGGGTGATTAGTTGTATGGTGTTTAACGCCATGTTCAACATTATTTCAGATATATCGTGGTGGATGGTACACCTATCCATGCCCCCGAGTTTCTTCTACCAGTAACTCCGCACAATATTCTTTCCAAGCCACTGGCTGCTTTCCCACATAAACATCGTCGAACAATGGTCAGCAGTGAGAGAGGAATATATACTGTCCCAATGACTATCATCAATCTTCGGAAAGAAATTGGCCAAGCCTGGGTATCGAACCAGCGACCCCCTTTTCTCTAGTCCTGTACGCTACCGACTAAGCTATGGGGCTGTGCTGTACACTGATAAACACTTATTACATGTACTTACCTCACAACGTCTAACATAGAGGTAATCTCGACATGACAAGAAGTTCAACTACAATAGAAAAATAACCAGTATTGTGCTAACCATTGTTGTGCTAAATAAATCAACCAAACTCTGTGGAAAGAGGGGCTTAATGCATCTGCAAAAATTTTCAACACTGGTCAGCCTGCGCGGAGTGCGCAGGCTGACCAGTGTTGAAACTTTTTGCTTTTGGTAATTTTTCTGCATGTCCAAGGACCATTCTACCTCATGATTCAGTCCGTTGATAGTGCAACGTGCAATGACCTGGTCACCCATCCAGGCACTAACCTAATGCACGCTGCTTAACTATCATGGAGAGAAAAATACCAAACCGCATCGCTGTAAAAGCTAGCTCAACAGCGAGGCTGGTTTGAAGTGCTTATATAGCTAACCTCTCTCCATGACAATAGACAAAATGGAATTTATGGATCCATACTGGTAATATCCAAATGCTTCAAGCCCCCTTTTGCCAGAGTATAGCTCAAATGAAATGGACAAATCAAACTTAGCACATATTAAACAGACTTTGCAATTTCGAAGCTGTTTCATTTTCAGAATGTCTAGGAAAAAAAAGTGGACACTGCAGATTCAAAATCAGACCACCTTTTCTGTGTAGTCTGATCTTGATATACACTTTCCGCTATAGGAACTCAATCTAAGTATAATTTGAAAGCATTTGCAGACGACAATTTAAATGTGACTCAAATCATTGAATTTGACTATGATATGGTAGAAAACATTGTGGGAACAGGAGAAAATGCTGGTTACCAGCATTTTCTTCTTTTCCACAATGTTTTCTACCCTATCATGGTTTCAAAAACCTCCTTGCTCAAGGTCGTCCAAAGAAGGGATTGTGTGGTAAAGGGTTACATGCTGAATTTACTTTTCTTTCACTGAACATGACCCAGTTCAGTTTTTTAACACTTGCATAGAAAAATATATATTGTAGTATAGTTCTTATCAGTATTTTACAAAATTTTGCTTCTAGGCATAAATAATTTAACCCTTTACCACACAATACACAGTGTTAACAACCCTTAACCCTTTCCCAAATGACAAATTTTAGAATGGTCCAAATTAAAAGAGTTTGCAAACGACAATTTTAAATTTGATGAAAATGGCAGAAAGGTCTCAAAAAGGGTAGAAAACGCTGTGGGAAAAGGAGAAATTGCTCGTTAAGAGCAATTTCTCCTTTTCCCACAGTGTTTTCAAAAGACTTGTACTGCAGACAAGTGAAAACCAAGGCTTGTTTGGGAAAGGGTTAATTAAGCAAGGGAGCTTGAAAACATTGTGGTAAAAGCAGAAAATGCTGGCAATCAGTTAACCCTAACCTTTTCCTGCAGAGATTTCTACACTTCCAAAGGCTAATTATATCACTTGAATAAAATCAAATTTGTTGTCTGAAAATGCTTTCAATTTGGAAAAGGCTAAAATTTTGTTGTTTTGTAAAAGTGTCAAACAGGCCCATTTAAATCTAAATTGATGTTGAATATTCATATCTTATAAAGATATTTACCAAGTTGCCAGCTGCAACTTTGTCTGGGGGCAATTAGCCATTTACATTATGTTCACCCTTTACAACAAAATTTCAAGTTTGAATGACCTTTCTGACGAAAGCTTTAACCCCTTTACCAGACGACAAAATTTTAGCCTAGTCCAATTTGAAGGCATTTGCAGACGACATTTTCACTGTGGCTCAATTGGTGCAATTGTTCTTTGATTGGGTAGAAAACATTGTGGGAAAAGGAGAAAATGCTGGTTACCAGCATTTTCTCCTTTTCCCACAATGTTTTCAAAAGGCTTCTTTCCCATGGGCGTCAAAAGGCGACATTGTGCGGTAAAGGGTTAAAAATGATGTGGGAAAAGGAGAAAATGCACCTAAACAGCATTTTCTCCTTTTCCCACAAGGTCTTATACCCTTTCAAAAATAACTCATATCATTTAAGCCACATTTAATTCGTCTTCTGCATATCCTCTGAATTTAGAAAGGCCCAAAGTTTGTCATTTGGTAAAGATTTCAGATAAATCTCCATTTTAGAGATTAAGATAACAAGTAACTAAATACTTAACCCTTCACCGCACAATGCCGCCTTTTGACACCCCTGGAAAAGAAGCCTTTTGAAAACATTGTAGGAAAAGGAGAAAATGCTAGTAACCAGCATTTTCTCCTTTTCCCACAATGTTTTCTACCCTATCAAAGAAAATTTGCACCATTTGTGCCACACTAAAATTGTCGTCTGCAAATGCTTTCAATTTGGACAAGGCTAAAATTTTGTCGTCTGGTAAAGGGTTAAACAGTAAAAATAATTTACATTATGCAACAGGGCCCAGAGTTATAAAAAAAACTTAAGTCTCTTATTTTACGCAAATCAAGGAATGGCCCCTAGAGCTCTAGATAAGAGGGAGTGATAGTATTCTAAATCCGTTATTTCTCTTCCAAACCCCATGTTGTGGGTACTCATTAGAATCGTCTCGATGAGACGATTCTAATGAGTACCCATAACATAGGGTTTAGTGGAGAATAATTAATATTTTCAATTTTGAAATCAAATCACTCCCTCTATCTGGAGCTCTGGGTCCCAGGTTCTGACTTCGGTTGAGTTTGTTATTTTCAGCAGGATTAACAGATTTATGTAACATTCTCAGGTCCTGAGTTGACACCACATTTCAGTCTCAACTAAGCAAAATAAATGGACAAAAGTCAATTAACAGACTTAAGTCTATCATTTTGCCAAGTTGAGTCCAAAACGTTGTGTCGACTCAGGACGGGAGTATGTTATTACATAGATCTGTTAATGTTAGTGAAATATGTCTGGAAAAACAAATGTAAGGTGGGAGATTGATTGATTGATTGATTGATTGATTGAACGGTATTTTCTGCCGCTTTCAACATTATTTCAGTCATATAACGGCAACCATTCACAAATTCATGTATTTCCTGGGTTTCACCAGTAATAGGCTAGGGCTCTGAACGGAAAATAAGACTGTTTGCAAATTAACCCTTTACCACACAATCCCTGTGTTTTCACGACCCCTAGGAAGAAGCTTTATGAAAACATTGTGGGAAAAGGAAAAATGCTGGTTACCAGCATTTTTTCCTTTTCCCACAATGTTTTCTACCCCTTCTGAGACAAATTCCACAATTTTCAATTTTAATCACATGTAATTTGTCGGTGCAAAAGCTTTCAATTTCAACGATTCTAAAATTTCGTCATTTGGCAAAAAGAGTTAAAGTAAAAAAACAGACTTCAGTTTTTTCGTAAAACTGGGCCCAGCTCCATTTCAAAGGCTTCTTCCTCAGGGTTGTTAAAATACAGGATTGTTTGATAAAGGGTTACATACATGTGAAAACCCTTTTGTGGAAAAAAGGGTTAACCCTTTACCAAAGAATCCCGAGTTTTATCAACCATTTGAAAAAAGTCTTTCGAAAAGATTGTGGAAAAAGGAGAAAATTCTGGTTACCAGCATTTTCTCCTTTTACCATGATGTTTCCTACCCTATCAATGACAGAATTCACAATTTGAACTACATTTTAATTGTCGTCTGCAACTGCTTTCAATATGAAACAGTCAAAATTTGTTTGTTTGGTAAGGGGTTTGGACCAGTCTAAATTTTTTTTCGTTTAGTAAAGGGTTAACAAAAACTCCTAAGGCTCAATACAATGAGGAAGTAAAGTATGGTATTTACCCTTGACCAAATAAGCCTGCATTTTTTACAACCCTGAATAGGAGAATTTTTAAAAACATTGTGAGCAAAGGAGAAAAATGCTGGTAACTATTAATTTTTCCTTTCCCCTCAAAGCTCTCTACTGTTTCAAAGACAGTTCTCTCCATCTGAGATTTACTTTCTTATCTGCAACTCCTTTAGATATGGACATGTCTTAACTCTTTACCAAACGACAAATTTTTAGACTAGTCCAAATTGAAAGCATTTACAGACGACAAAATAAAGGTAACTCAAAAATTGAAATTTGTTTCAGGAAGACTAAAAAACATTGTGGGAAAAGGAGAAAATGCTGGTAACCAGCATTTTCTCCTTTTCTCACAATGTTTTCAAAAGGCTTCTTTCTTGGGGCCGTTAAAAGTTGGGATTGTGTGGTAAAGAGTTAAACGTTGTCTAGTAAACAGTTGACTCTTTACTAAACAAGCATATTTTGATCTTGTCCAAATTCAAAGCATTTGCAGACGACAAATTAAAAGTGGCTAAAACTGTGGGATTTATCGTTGAAGGGGTAAAAATATTGTGAGAAAAGGAGAAGATGCTGGTTACCAGCATTTTTCTCTTTTTCTCACAATGTTTTCTTACTCCCCATGGATTGTGTGGTACAGAGATAAATGTTCTGAAACACCATGATGACTTGGAATTGTTGTTTATTCCCCATTTCATACAATTTTTTACCCTAGCATGATATAAATAGAGGCTCCCTGTGGATTTCAAAAGCTCAAATTTTGCAATGTAGAAATTTAGAAGATACCTACTGGAAAATGAGTTGCCCAGTATATGACTTCACTACCCGTCTCCTCATCACGGTCCACTTTTTCCAGCTTGATCACATATTTGTCCCACTTCTTTCTGTATTCTATGTCCATCTGTATAACATTACAACATGACATTAACTTGGCTTCTATAGCTATAGGTAAAAAGTGCACTGCCATCTGGGTGCCAATGCTCAACTGCAATTGCTGGATTTTCAGAAAAAAATTATGTCAGAAAAGGGGCATAACTGTGTCAAAAATACTCTGATAGTTATCAGCCCTTGTTGTATGGGTTACCCTTAGTCAACAAGTAAATATCTTCAGTGATTTAACCCTTTCCCAAACGACGAATTTTGGACTGGTCCAAATTGAAAGAGTTTGCAGACGACAATTTTAAATTTGATGAAAATGGCAGAAACTTCTCAAAAAGGGTAGAAAACACTGTGGGAAAAGGAGAAATTGCTCGTTACGAGCAATTTCTCCTTTCCCACAGTGTTTTCAAAAGACTTGTACTGCAGACACGTGAAAACCAGGGCTTGTTTGGGAAAGGGTTAAGAGATACTAAAAAGTGTCTAAGTTTTTGCACGACAACGCAGACGACAGCAGGGCTACGGCAAAACCTCGATGTTTTCTTAAAAAACAGCCCTTCTTAACCCTTTACCACACAATCCAGAGTTTTAATCATCCTTAGGAAGAAGCCTTTTGAAAACATTGTGGGAAAAGGAGAAAATGCTGGTAATCAGCATTTTCTCCTTTTCCCACAATGCTTTCTACCCTATCAAAGAAGAATTGCACCATTTGAGCCACACTGAAATTGTCATCTGCAAATGCTTTCAATTTAGACAAGGCTAATTTTTTGTCATTTGGTAAAGAGTTAAAAACTACCTCATGGTATAACCCAATAAAACCTTCGCTATACAAGTTTTGGACTCTTCAACATCAAAGTTGTCCAAAGATGTCAAATTTGGAATAGGTACAAATGAGCTTAAGTTCTCTGAAAGGGTGGAAAAACATCTGGGAAAAAGAGACAATGCTGCTTACCATTATTTTCTCCTTTTCTCACAATGTTTTCAGGTGCACTGGTCAGTTAATGTTATAAACAGCATTACTCACATAGAAAATAAATCGCACATTAAGGCCAAAGTTTTGTACGGAAAAAATAAAAATTTCTCCAAACTTACAAGAAAAAAAAAAAATTACAAGAATAGAAGCTTTTGGTTTCAAAATGCATTTGATAAAAACAATCATCACTCGGGCTAATTTCAAGCAAACAAAACTCTACCATACGACCAAATCCACCACAGCTTTTGCCTCATTGTTTTATATTAACCCTTTAACCACACAATCCCGAATTTAAATGACCCTGTGAAAGAAGCCTTTTGAAAACATTGTGGGGGAAAAGGAGAAAATGCTTGTAACCAGCATTTTCTCCTTTTCCCACAATGTTTTCTACCCTTTCCAAAACAAATTCCAATTTTTCAGTAACATTTACTTTGTCGTCTGCAGGTGGGTTTGTGGGTTTACGTTTGGACCGGTCTAAAACTTTGTCATGTGGTAAAGAGTTAAAAAACTAATTTATGGACAGGACAGAGATATCAGATCATCCACAAATGCAATTTATTTTAGAACCCAGTTTAGCAATCAACGGGTTAAGATCTGGCTATAACAACCTTGAAACTTGCCTGACTATTTCACCAAAAAAGTAGTCTATATTCAACATCATATTTTTCCTAAAATGTGATTATTCCAGAGGATCAAGATTTTAATGTTAAACTTTACCACACAACAGATTTTAAGAGCGGTCGAAATCAAAAGCATGTCAAAGTGACAAAATTTGTGCGTTAATTAAGAATGACCAGATTTGTATCAAAAGTGCAGGAAGCATTGTGAGAAAAGAATAAGATGCTTGTAACCAGCATTTTCTCCTTTTTCCACAATGTTTTCAAAAGGCTTTCTCCTGAGGGTAATTAACATGCAGGATTGTGTGATAAAAGGTTAACAATCATTTGGTTTACTCACCTGCACTTTGTAAAATGTAGATGCTGGCAAATCTTTATATGTACCAAACACTGAAAATAAAACAAGAACCATAAACAAGAAATAATGGCAATACAAACATGAGTCACAATAGAAAAAAAAAGTATGTTCAACCCAACTTTTTACGACCCTGATGTAGAAGCCTTTTGAAAACATTGTGGGAAAACAGAAATTGCTGATAACCAGCATTTTCTTCTTTTCCCACAATGTTTTTTACCCTATCAAAGACAAATCGCATCATTTGAGTCACAATGAAATTGTCGTCTGCAAATGCTTTCAATTTGGACGGGTCTAAAATTTTGTTGTGTGGTAAAGAGTTAATATGACAACGCGAAAATAAACAATAACATGGTGTCTTTCGTTTGTATGTAACATTCGTTTGCTATCTGTTTTTCTCTTATCAATATTATATCTCTTTATTGACAGCACTTTGCTTGTTGTTTTAGCCAAAATAACTTTAAACAAGAGGGCCATGATGGCCCTGAGTCGCTCACCTTAGTAGAGTGCCTTAAAGGTTTTTCTTTAATTTGACCATGTGACCTAGTTTTTGACCGCAGGTGACCCAATTTCAAACTCATATTTCATGAAGACAAACATTCTGACCAATTTTCAAGTCAATTGAGCAAAAAATGTGGCCTCGAGTGCCTTAAAGATATTTCTTTAATTTGACCTAGTGACCTAGATTATGACCCCAGGTGACCCAAATTTGAACTGGTCACTGACTATATCAAAAGAAACATTTTAACCAATTTTCAAATCAAATGAATAATAAATGTGGCCTCTAGAGTGCCCACTAGCTATTTCTTTAATTTGACCAAGTGACCTAGTTTACAACCCCAGTTGACCCAAATTCAGACTCATGTGAGATTTTACAAAGACAAACATTCTGACCAATTTCCAAGGCAATTAAGCAAAGAATGTGGCCTCTAGAGTACCCACAAGGTATTTCTTTATTTTGACCTAGTGACCTAGTTTATGGTTCCAGGTGACCCAAATCCAAACTCATCTGGTATTTCATCAAGACAAACATTCTGGCCAAATTTCAGGTCATTTGAGCAATAAATGTGGCCTCCAGAGTGCAAACAAGGTATTTCTTTAATTTGACCCAGTGAACTAGTTTATGACCCAAGTTGACCCAAATTAATCTAATGTGAGACTTTATACAGACAAACTTTCTAACTAATTTTCAAGGCAATTGAGCAAATAATGTGACCTCGAGAGTGCCAACAAGGTATTTCTTTAATTTGACCAAGTGACCTAGTTTATGACCCAAGATGACCCAATTCTGAACTCAATGAACTTGTTGCGCTTAGATGGGCAAACAAACTTAGAAGAGAATCACTACATACCAAATATCAAAGCTCTACACCTTCCAGTTTTAAAGAAGAATTTTAAAGTTTTCCTTCTTTGTTCCTATGTTCAAACTTGTGACCCCCGGGGCTGGGCCAGTTTTGACCCAGGGGCATCATATGAACAAACTTGGTAGAGGTCCACTAGGAGATGCTACATACCAAATATCAAAGCTCCACACCTTTCGGTTTCAGAAAAGAAGAATTTTAAAGTTTTCCTTCTTTGTTCCTATGTTCGAACTTGTGACCCTAGGGGCTGGGCCAATTTTGACCCAAGCAGCATCCTTGGAACAAACTTGGTAGAAGTCCACTAGGAGATGCTACATACCAAATATCAAAGCTCTATGCCTTCCCATTAAAGAGAAAAAAAAAATTAAAGTTTTCCTTCTTTGTTCCTATGTTTGAACTTGTGACCCCCGGGGCAGGGCCAATTTTGACCCCAAGGGCATCATATGCACAAACTTAGTAGAGGTCTACTAGGCAATGCTACATACCAAATATGCTCCATGCCTTCCTGTTTCAGAGAAGAAGATTTTTAAAGTTTTCCTTCTTTGTTACTAGGCTCAAACTTGTGACCCCTGGGCCGGGGCCAGTTTTGACCCCAGGGGCATCATATGAACAAACTTGGTAGAGGTCCACTAGGCGATGCTACATACCAAATATCAAAGCTCTACACCTTCAAGTTTCAGAGAAGAAGATTTTTAAAGTTTTCCTTCTTTGTTACTATGCTCAAACTTGTGACCCCCGGGGCGGGGCCAGTTTTGACCCCAGGGACATCATATGAACACACTTGGTAGAGGTCCACTACGCAATGCTACATGCCAAATATCAAAGCTCTACACCTTCCAGTTTCAGAGAAGATGATTTTTAAAGTTTCCCCTCTTTGTTCCTATGTTCGAACTTGTGACCCCCGGGGCGGGGCCAGTTTTGACCACAGGGACATCATATGAACAAACTTGGTAGAGGTCCACTAGGCGATGCTACATACCAAATATCAAAGCTCTACGCCTTCAAGTTTCAGAGAAGAAGATTTTTAAAGTTTTCCTTCTTTGTTACTATGCTCAAACTTGTGACCGCCAGGGCAGGGCCAGTTTTGACCCCAAGGGCATCATATGAACAAACTTGGTAGAGGTCCACTAGGAGATGCTTCATGCCAAATATCAAAGCTCTACGCCTTCTAGTTTTACAGAAGAAGATTTTTAAAGTTTTCCTTCTTTGTTCCTATGTTGGAAATTGTGACCCCCCAGGGCTGGGCCAGTTTTGACCCCAGGGACATCATATGAACAAACTTGGTAGAGGTCCACTAGGAGATGCTACATGCCAAATATCAAAGCTCTACGCCTTCAAGTTTCAGAGAAGAAGATTTTTAAAGTTTTCCTTCTTTGTTACTATGCTCAAACTTGTGACCCCCGGGGTGGGGCCAGTTTTGACCCCAGGGGCATCATATGAACAAACTTGGTAGAGGTTCACTAGGCAATGCTACATACTAAATATCAAAGCTCTACGCCTTCAAGTTTCAGAGAAGATGATTTTTAAAGTTTCCCCTCTTTGTTCCTATGTTCGAACTTGTGATCCCCGGGGCAGGGCCAATTTTGACCCCAAGGGCATCATATGAACAAACTTGGTAGAGGTCCACTAGGAGATGCTTCATGCCAAATATCAAAGCTCTATGCCTTCTAGTTTTACAGAAGAAGATTTTTAAAGTTTTCCTTCTTTGTTACTATGTTGGAAATTGTGACCCCTGGGGCGGGGCCATTTTTGACCCCAGGGACATCATATGAACAAACTTGGTAGAGGTCCACTAGGAGATGCTACATGCCAAATATCAAAGCTCTACGCCTTCAAGTTTTAGAGGAGAAGATTTTTAAAGTTTTCCTTCTTTGTGACTATGCTCAAATTTGTGACCCCTGGGGCGGGGCCAGTTTTGACCCCAGGGGCATCATATGAACAAACTTGGTAGAGGTCCACTAGGAGATGCTACATACCAAATATCAAAGCTCTGCGCCTTCTAGTTTCAGAGAAGAAGATTTTCAAAGATTTTGCCTTTTTTTCCTTTTTGTTGCCATGGCAACCAGAGTTGTGGGTGGAATTCAATTCTTTGAACAATTTTGGTAGAGCTTCACCCAAGGAACATCCCTGCCAAGTTTCATCAAGATTGGCCCAGTGGTTAAGGAGAAGAAGATGTTTAAAGAAATTGACGACGGACGACAGACGACGGACGACGGACGCCGGACATAGGGCGATCACAATAGCTCACCTTTAGCACGTTGTGCTAAGGTGAGCTAAAAAGTCATTACAACAAGATCAGCATTTCCTTCTTTTTCCCCAATGTTTTCAAAAGCCTTCTATCTCAGAGTCGTTAAAACTCGGGATTGTGTTGTAAAGGGTTAAATAAAGATAAACAAAAAGCACCAGGAGACAGCAGGATTCTCTGTTAAGCCTTTACTGTTCAAAACAAAACTAAAGATTGGTCATTATCGGAAGCATCTGCAGGCATGAAATTAATGTTGCTCAACAGATAGGATTTGCAAAGAAAACATTGTAGCAAAAAGTGAAAATGCTGGTTACGAGAATTTTCTTCTCTTCCAACAGTGCTTTAAAAAGCTTTCTTTTCTCAGGGACATTAAAACTTGGATTGTGTAGTGAAATGTTAAAGGTAATAAGGAAAACCTACCTTTGTACTTGTACAACGAGCTCCCGGACACAGGACATCTCCAGAGTTTGAACGTATCTGTGTCAACCACTTTCTCCCATATTTCGCCCTCAGAATCTTCCACCTTCGATTCTGCTGATTTGGCATGAAGATCGATAAAATTTTTCATCTCATTTTTGGTTCTGTAATGGAAGAACTGCATTTAAGTAATTTGAACTCTTATTTTGGAAAAATATTGGAAGCATAACTTGTTTGTCTGTTTTGCATTTTACACAAATCAAACTCTAACCCTTCATCACATAATTCCAAGTTTTAAAGACCCTTAGGAAGAAGGCTTTTGAAAACATTGTGGGAAAAGGAGAAAATACTGGTTACCAGCATTTTCTCCTTTTCACACAATGTTTTCCACCCTTCCAAAGACAAATTCCGGGGTTTGAGGGGCATTTTAAGCCTTCAATAAGCAACTACATGCTTTCTAAAACAACCCTGAGATAGAAGCCTTTTGAAAACTCTTGAGAAAGAGGAGAAATTGCTGCTGAATAAATATATTTTTGTATCATCGTGTCATCAAAAATAAAGTGAGAGTTTCAGACAACATGAATAATGGAACAAAGCATGTCACAGCCCAGGTCAGCCTGCACGGACTGCCAGTCCACAAAGGCTGACCCAACTCGATACTTTTGGCAGATTGCACAATGCCCCCTTTTCACAGGGCATGGCTAAAATAATTTTAAGAATGACACTGTGTAGGATGACCGCATGTTTCTTTATTTACAATGTTGATACAAACCTTAAGAAAGCTTCGTCGGAGATGCTTTCCTTCCTCCAGTCGAAAATGACAGCAGACAATAGAAAGAGGCGTTTTCCATCTGCATTCTTGAGCCGCAAAATATCTGCCAATTTTTTCAGCAACTCTCGTGCCGGTCCGGTGTGGGCTCCATAGAGATTCCGATAGAGTGACAATATCTGTACAGTTCGTCTTGCCCTATGTTGTCCAACAACTTGGCATTGTTTACCAATCAGCTGGCAAATCTTTTCAAGTTTTTCATTCAGAGATTTCACATATGGATGATCGAAGAAATTTCCTGATTGCGTTTCTGGTAATTTTTTCAGTTTGCTCATTAACTGGTCGTTCGCTCTATGGCTAGATCCATGAATAATCCGATGAAATAAAATTTTAAGGTTTGACATCTTGGTGTTCACTAGTGTGCGTTACTGAGCTGAAGTCACGTTATGAAATACGACCTTGCACAGAATCTGTACACATGGTAGACTAGTGACAACGTTATTGTGAACAGACGTTAGCTGGTTATCTGCTTCTAATATGACATATTATCGGAAGTGGGGAACCAGTCAATATATTTCCTTATGAATTTATTTGCCGGTTGACCTTGGGAAACACCGATTGTCAAGGGAGACTACTCTCAGAATACACTTTCTGAGATGAACTTTTCATGTCGGAGAATAGCGATAGAATAGCTAATGTTATTTTGTTGTTTAAACCGAAGTAACAAAAAAAAAAAAAAACACTTTGTATTGTATCGTGAAGAAATCTTGTCATAATTCACTAGAACGTAACCTCAGATAAAAAAAGAGGTATTTTTATTTTAACCCTTAAAGCGCCAAATAAACCCAGTGGACATTTTCATTTTAGAATAAGACCACGATAATTGCAAAGTCATTGGTACCTTTTGTCTGTAGTGTTTTAACATAGCGGAGAGTGTAGATAAAAGATCAGGCTGCACGTTTTGTGCAGCCTGATCTTGATCTACACTGGCCGCAAAGGCAACTATATCAGTGAAAGGCGCCTCAAGAGTTAAGAAAGAATCAATTGTTGATCCATGGCAGTTGCATTTAATTCATCCTCGTTAACCCAGGTGTGAAGTATTACCATTCATCACCCAGGGGCGATGAATGTAGTTTACGAAATGCATCGGAACAGGGTCAACGAGGATGCATTTAATTCGGATTGTCGAGCTTTTATTCGTGCGGGCACGGGGGAAGAAGGGAGATCACTGTTCTCAATCCTCATACTTTGAGGTTGTAGGAGTTTTTTCCCTTAGACCACGAAATGACGGAAGATTCCCCCCCTCCCCCCACCCCCACATCGTCCACTTGTATTGTTTGGCAAAAGTGAAAATGCGTAATTTATCATTAAATGCATGACAAACAAATGTTACTACGAAAAACACTCAAGACAAAATACTGCTAATGAAATTATTATTATTAATGAAATTATTGTGACAAAACAAGAATTTGCATGTAACAAGTAATTTATTGTCTTTGAAGGAAATTTCATAAATTTTCCAAGTTACTTAACTCAGTTTATTGGAGAGGTCTCTCCAACAGTGGTGAGTTTAAAAGGCAGACTGCCACAGAAATCGCTGTCTAAATCCATTGTTTTTGCGAAATTGTTCTGATACACAGTCTATTTCGTCATGGTTTTATAAACAAACCGAAATCAAAAAACTGAAATAGGAAATAAACGTTTTCTTTTACATGATGGATTTCCAAAAAGATTTATTATACTATATTGATAGTAAATGATCTCTTCAATAATTGCAATTTTTCATTAAACAAATAAATCTAAGCAGAGAGAAAAAAATTTCGTTAAAAAAAAAAAAAGTGAAAGAACACCGCGGGAAAAGATCACGTGACTTGATACTATCTGGAGAATTCGTACCCTGGAGAACTCGTACCCTAATCTCGAGAGCACGAGGTCTCTGGAGAACTTGTACCCCACAAATAAATATTAATAGGTTGATCAGTATGTTTTCAAAACTGACTAGACTCTAACATTTTTCTCAGTTTTATACAAAAATTCTATGGATTTATAATGATATGGATTTGATGAAATAACACACAGAGCTGCTTCTACGATGCGGGATTGCGAGAATCCCGTGAAAATCAATTTATGAGCGGGAAAAAAAGTCGTGCCTCTTCGCCCTACGTACCGCACACCTCAAAAGAGTCTGTGGTCGTTTGGTTTTGGGCGGATTGCGCAGGCTGACATGGTCGATACTTTTTGCAGATGCATTAAGTGCCCTTTTCTCAGAGCATGGCTCATTTATCTACTCTTTTAGACAAACAACCTATTCATTTTACATGCCTGCAGCAGACAACTTTTCAAAATATTGTGGAAAGAGGAGAAGCTGTAACAGTTTCTCACTGCAGTTTCTCCTTTTGTCACAATGGTTTCCATCACATCAAAGCACCATCTTCCACATTAATTATCAAAGTTTGAATTGTCGTCTGCATGCTTTTTCTGTTTGGGACAGTCCAAAAATTGCTGTTTGTTAAAAGATTAAAAAATGTTACATTTATTTTTAACATGTCTGGTACTAGTCTTATGTATAGGCCACGTTTATTTGTTGTTATCAGGTAAGATTCTTGCCTCTTCAGTGGAATTAGCATATTGTATCAAATTTTAATTGAACGATTTCTCCTTTCCAAAAAAAATTTGGCTTAACTGAGCACACATTACAAACATTCATTAGAGGGTTGTTCCTTTTGAAAATGAGCTCAGTTGGATCATCATCTTCGGTTTTGTGTCCTTGAAATTTGAAAAAAATATGCATTTCTGAGCATGTTAATAGCATATGGCCTCCAATTCCTAGAATATTATAACAATGTGGAACATGTACTGTTTTGTGCCTTTACACCAGCAAGATTGAAAAAAAAAAAAATGTTTTTTCTCATTCATTTAATGCCTAACTTGTTTGTTTATATCCACCAAAATATATTGAAATCAAAAGCCAATAAACTATTTGAAAACATTGATGCCGACCTCTCCTGGCTTCTTTTTTAAAGAAGCCAACTTGTATTGACTGTTTTTATTTGACCAAAATGAATCTAAAGTTTGCCAACAGTTTGTTTCATGAGGTCATGACTTAACCCTTTACCATATAAACTTGTGCTTTTTTTTTTACCTGATGGACAGGGTTTCTGAAAACAATGTTGGAAATGCAGAAACTGCAGGTACACAAGCATTCAAATCCAGTTAAAAGCTAAAAGTTATTCCTTTTCCAGAAATATTTTTCGTCCTAAAATAGAAAAAAACTTTCATTCTGGCCATATTAAATTTTTGTCTGAATACGCTGTAAGTAACATGCAAGTAAAAATTTGTGCTGTCTATTATGGGTTACACGCTTAAAGTGCCCATGCAACTAAAATTTGGTTATCTCCATAGACCATAAAGTTCATAGACTCCCTTTTTCTTGAACACTATGCTGCAAAATCAGACTGCACGGTTCAAAACAGAATATGCTTGCTCTTATGTCTCTGTCCCAAATACATAAAAAATGATTCATGCAAGTGGTTTTCCCCCGAAACCTTTTTCCGTTTTTTTTGCATCCCTGATACATTTTGACCAACACATAATGGTGCTTCTAATATGAATTATGAAATGGCGCAGCCACTCGTGAAAATATCACCAATGGTGTTCACGAGATGAAATAAATTTCAATCTTTCACCGAAAAATACAAATATTCTATTTATTTCATGCTTCTAACCCCTATTTTGTTGGAACTTTCATCAAAATCCAGGACAGTTGTTTTCAGTAATTCGATCCTCGTGGCACAGCCCCCTCACATGACAACGCATTACAATATTACCTAAAGCGCAAGAAATATAATGTAGATTACGTCATATTTCCCTCCATTTGAATGGCACAGGCTGATTACCTAGGTAACTAGTGCACCGGAACTACTGTTTGCGCCTTCAATTGAAGAGTCAGAAAAGATCAAATCAGTATTTTCACTGGTCCCAACCATGAAATATCAAACCATAATCAACCATTATTTCTTGATAAACTACAGAAAAACATGAAATAATAAAAACTCTTCTTCTGCAAAACCTTGTGCTGTCATTACCTGCAAATTTGCATGAGTAATGCTCAGTGAAAAGGGGGTGTAATGAACTTTCAAAAACTTTCGACTCAGGTCAGCCTGGGGAGGCTGACCTGTGTCGAAACTTTTTGCTTTTGGAAAATTTTCTGCATGTCCACGGACCATCCTACCTTAGGACTAAGTCAGTTGTTGGACCAAATAGATTTTATTGATCTACTATTATGTGTTGACTTGCATGAAATAAATTGGATCAAACAAATGCATTCACTCTTTCAAGCCAATGTTGCCTTGGACAGCTTTTGCAGATGATCAAGATCAGACTGCACAAAATGTGCAGTTTGATCTTGGATCTACACCGTCTGCTTGTTAATGCTGATCTTTGACCAAATGTTTAAATACAACAAAAAATATACTTGTAAACCTCAAGAAATATCCAAACCATTTATCGGGCAGCAAAAGAGTTAAACCACTGCAACTCAATGTCAGGTAAAAAATTGCTAGTTCTTGTAAAAGTGTGTAGTCTTCCTGAACGATCCATTTTTAACCCTTTACCACACAATCTCAACTTTTAATGACCCCGAGAGAGAAGCCTATTGAAAATGTTGTGGGAAAAGGAGAAAATGCTGGTAACCAGCATTTTCTCTTTTTCCCACGTTGTCTACCCCTCCCAAAACAAATTTTAATTTTTGAGTTACATTTATATTGTCGTCTGCAAATGCTTTCAATCTGGACCAGTCTAAAATGTCATTTGGTAAAGAGTTAATATCCTTGTAAAATAATATTAGCCAATCTGATTTGATTTGAGTGAACAAATTGGACCAAATTGCCTTTCACCCTAACAAAGACCAATTCCATTACTTGAGTCACACTGAAATCGTCACCTGCAAATGCTTCCACTTTTGGACAAGTCTGTCTCTGACCATGATTAACATTTTACCAAACGACAAAATTATGGACTAGTCCAAATTCAAAGCATTTGCAGGTGACAAAATAAACACGTCTCAAAAGTTATTTTTTTGTTTTGGGAAGGCTAGAAAACATTGTGGGAAAAGGAGAAAATGCTGGTTACCAGCATTTTCCCCTTTTCCCACAATGTTTTCAAAAGGCTTTTTCCTGAGGGTTGTTAAAAGTGGGAATTGTGTGGTAAAGGGTTAAGGTATGGTTTCAGAGAATTAAACCGAGAAATTTGCATATTCCCTTGCCTTACTTCAGCACGTTACTCACTACTCCATACATTGCATTTGAACTTACGAAGATGATATACGTACCGGTAAACTAATTGGTCTCAGTTCAATTTTGTCACTCAGTAACTAGGCTGGTATCAAGAAATACAAGAAGAGATTGATGCACAGCATCAAGGTTGCATTTTCTCCTTTTCCCACAATGTTTTCAAAATGCCTCTCCTTCAGGGTCATTAAAACTTGAAATTGCGTGGTAAAGGGTTAATTTGTTCTTAGCGTGTCAGGAACTTCAGATGGTGTTTTTCATAAATAAAAAAAGGACACGGAACCAGGGAATGATTAACAAATTTTAATTAAGTGCATTTGCATAGTTTTTATAAACAGTTATAGCAATATTTTAGAAAACATAAACCCGACATAATCTTTGTACTTGCAAATGTATGCACAAATTAGCACATGTGCCTGCCAAAGACACTTACCTCTTTAAAAACAACAATTTCAGTTTTGCAGAAGAAAAAAAAAGTTCACAAATAGGAACAGAATTGATTAAGCATATTTTTAAGTGTACCGGTATGTAAAAACCAGCCTTATTTTCTGTACATGTTTGTAAATCAGAGAGTATGTTAACCTGTCAATGTTGAGTTTTAATGACCCCTGAGGAAGAAGCCTTTTGAAAACATTGTGGGAAAAACAGACAAGAGGGCCATTGGTCCTAAAGTGCTCACTAGAGTAAGTCATCTAGGATTGATAAGTCCGAAAAGATCCTGGTTGTGATGATGTAAAACGCATGACTGTAAGTGATCTACTTTTTGACTGCTTTAGCCTATTTTTGCGTTTCTAATCTTGCTCATTATGTGGCCTCTAGAGTGCACACTGTTTATCTAAGACTTGGCCCTGTGACTAACTTTTTGACCTGACGTGACTTCATATCATTCTTTTCCGAGATTTCATCCAGACAAACATTCTGACTAAGTTTCATGAGTATCAGGCTGAAAATGTAGACATTAGGTTTTTCAAAGATTTGGCCCAGTGACCTACTTTTTGACCCAACATGACCTAATTTCAAACTTGCCAGAGATTTTATCCAGACAAACATTCTGACCACGTTTCATGAGTATCAAGCTGAAAATGTAGCCTCTAGAGTGCACACAAGGTTATTCTATGATTTGGCCCAGTGACCTACTTTTTGATTCGACATAACCCAATTTTCTATGTGTCCAAGATTTTATCAAAACAAACATTTTAACCAAGTTTCATGCATATCAGGCTGAAAATGTGGCCTCTAGAGTATACACAAGGTTTTTCCAAGATTTGGCCCAGTGACCTACTTTTTGACCCTATGTCAACCAATTTCAAGTCTGTCCAATATTTCATACAGACGAACATTCTGACCAAGTGTCATGCACATCAGGCTGAAAATGTGGCCATTAGAGTGCACACACACTTTTTCTAAGATTTGACCCCCGTGACCTACTTTTTGACCCCACATGACCCAATTTCAAACTTGTCCCAGATTTCATCCAGACAAACATTCTGACCAAGTTTCATGAGGATCAGGCTGAAAATGTGGCCTCTAGAGTGCACACAAATCTTTTCTAAGACTTGGCCCCGTGACCTACTTTTTGACCCCATGTGACCCTATTTCAAACCTGTCCGAGATTTTATCAAGACAAACATTCTGACCAAGTGTCATGCATATCAAGCTGAAAACATGGCCTCAAGAGTGCACACAAGCTTTTTCTAAGATTTGACCCCATGACCTACTTTTTGACCCAACGTGACCCAATTTTGAACTTGTCTGAGATTTCATCCAGACAAACATTCTGACCAACTTTCATGAGTATCAGGCTGCAAATGTGGCCTCTAGAGTGCATACACACTTTTTCTAAGATTTGGCCCCGCGACCTATTTTTTGACCCCATGTGACCCAATTTCGAACTTGTCCAAGATTTCATCTAGACAAACACTCTGAGAAAGTTTCATGCATATCATATTGAAAATGTGGCGCCTAGAGTGCACACAAGGTAAATGTTGACGACCCCATGATGGACGACATCTGTCGACAGACGACAGACACAGCACGATCACAAAAGCTCACCTTGAGCACTTTGTGCTCAGGTGAGCTAAAAATGCTGGTAATCAGCATTTTCTTTTCCCTAAATGTTTTCGAATGTATTGGACAAAATTCCATCATTTAAGCCAGTACATTTTAATTGTTGTTTTCAATTTGGACAAATCTTCATTTTTTTGGGGTGGTAAAGGGTTAAACCACAGGCCTCTGAAGCTCCATTGGTCTATCACAGAACACTGAAATGTTCATTGGTCAATCAAAAAAATACTATTACTAAGAATAGTACGCTGGTGCATCGGCTCTACATGGTATATAATATCTACAAGTGTGGAACAAAATTGGAGATAGTTTGACCCCCTGTCCCTTTTCAAAGTAAATATTTAACCCTTAAGCTGCTAATCGCGACCCACTGACCTTTTGTGGACAGTGTAGATCAAGATCAGACTGCACAGTATGTGCAGTCTGATCTTTGATCTACACTGTCCGATACAGTATTTTCTTTCCGGTGAAATCAACTTTGAAACCGCAATGTTTTGGCTTTTATTATTGAGTTGAAATTTGCATTTCATTTATTCAGCAGCTTAAGTGTTAACAGAAAATGGAAAAGGCAACCTTGCCTTCAGTGTAGATGGGTTCAAACATGAATTTTCTATTCTACTGATCCCTGACCTTGAAGGTTTCAAACGACTCTTGCAACCATGCATTGATGCTGATCTCATGAATTTTATAAAAGCTTCTGCATTTTCCAGCTAGCTCTAGATCATCATGTGCTGACATCACAAAATTCATAATCCTGCAGCAAATTTTAATTTTGTGAATCAATTCTAAGAAAACAGACCAAAGTTTTAAATACCAGAATGTGCATTTTAAAAAATGCAAAATGGAAAATGAAATTCATGGTACTGGACTTGATTAAATAAATTAAAATAATAGATAAATTATTATTAAAATAATTTCATCAATACATCAACAAAATTTTTTTTAAGAGTTATTTCAAACAAATGTTTAAACGATATAATTTGATGTGGGATAGTGAATTGTGTGATGTCAGCACATGGCAATCCGGAAAATGTGGAAGCTTTTTAAAATTCACAAGATCAGCATCAATGTTTGGTTGCCAGAGTCATTTGAAGCCCTCAAAGGTCAAGGGAACAAAAGAAAAATCATTTCTGAACCCATCTGCACTGACCTTGAGGTTTTTCCAACTTTGGTTAAATATTCTTTTTCCAAGAAAACTAGGGGACAAATTTTCTCCGATTTCGTTGCATGCCTTGTATTAACCCTTTACCACACAATCCCAACTTTGAATGACCCTACAATTTGTTTGGTTTGTATTCGAGTTTAACGCTATTTTAACAGCTCAGGTCATATCATGGTGGTCAGTGACGCACCCATGTGTTTCCTGGCTTTCTCACACCAGTACTGACACAACTTTCTTTTCAAAGCCACTGACTACTTTTCTCACATGCATCAGAGGAAAGAAGCGAAAAATCACCAGAAAGAAAGTTTGCCTCAACCGGGTATCGAACTCACAACCACCAGGTCACGAGTCACATTGATTGACTGACTGAATGGTGTTTTATGCCACTTTCAACACTATTTCAGTCATATCACAGCGACAGCTCACATATTCATTCATGTATTTCCTGGGTTTCACCAGTACTAGGCTAGGGCTCTGAAGTCTCTTGCCCAAGGACACTCCCACGAAAAGCCCAGAGGATCAGGTGGGGCTCGAACCCCAGATCTCCAGGTTACGAGTCCCACACTTTACCACTGAGCCATGCAGGACCCCTAGTTCATGAGTCAGATACGCTAACCACAAATTATAAGGGTAAAAAGAATTTTGCATTTGCATTTTCACTTAATGCAATAGACAGATAGCAATGCTCTGTGAAAAGGGGGCTTCATGCATCTGCAAAAAGTATCGACCCAGGTCAGCCTGCATATGCACAGTCCATGCAGGCTGTCCTGGGCAGAAACTTTTCGCCATTGGTCAATTTTCTGTATGTCTAAGGATCAGTCTACCCCATTCATTCCTTTGAAAGGGGCAAACTGGATTTTATGGATCCATAATGCTGTGATGACTTGCTTGGTATCATGCATCACAGAGATGCAATAAGCCCCCTTTTACCAGAGCATGGCTCATATTTTTATGTCAAACAGACATAGTGGGAAACCAACATTGAAACACTAGTCAGAGCTCCAGGTGCGTGGAGTGATTTTGATTTCAAAACTGAAAATATTAATCATTCTCCACTAAACCCTATGTTATGGGTACTCATTAGAATCGTCTCATCGAGATGATTCTAATGAGTACCCACAACATAGGGTTTGGAAGAGAAATAATGGATTCAGAATACCATCACTCCCTCTTATCTGGAGCTCTGACTAATATTCAATAGAAAAAATTAACTCCCAAATCAGGTAAGTTAACTTATCTACTATGCATTCTTGCACATCATAGGCTCACTAAATTGAAACACCAATCTTTTTTGTTTTGAGCTGCCCATTTTACTAACTTTTAACCTTTACTACACAATCCAAACTTTTAACGAACCTGAGGGAGAAGCTTTTGAAAACACTGTGGGGAAAAAGGAGAAAATGCTGGTAACCAGCATTTTCTCCTTTTTCCACACAATGTTTTCTACCCTATTACAAACAAATTTCATTATTTGAGCCACATGTAAATTGTCATCTGCAAATGCTTTCAATTTGGACAAGTCTACATTTTAGTCCTTTGGTAAAGAGTTAACTATTTTTAGGATCCAGCTCGCACTTGGGGTAAATACTGATTCTGTGCAGATGATAAAGAACTGTAAGAAGAGTGTCTGAGGGCACTTGTGTACTGAAAACCAGTTGTAAGTTGTGACGTATTCATTGGCATTGCACTGTAATTTGGTATCCCGGAATAACAGTCATAGTGTCTAGCTGCTAAAGGGAGGGGATTTCCACTCACTTTCATAGAACAAGGAAGATAAGAGTCATGAGCAGTGTACTGTTGAGGAACATAACTTTGGGATGAACTTCTGGAGCAGTTTTCCATATCTTGACTGTGAGTGCTGAAATGATGAAAGTGTTACAATATTTGACCCATGTCCTGGCAAAATGGGGCTTAACTCTTTACCAAACAACAAAATTTTAGACTCGTCCAGATTGAAAGCTTTTGCAGACGACAAATGAAATATTATTCAAATATTGAAATTTGTTTAAGGAAGGGTAGAAAACATTGTGGAAAAAGGAGAAAATGCTGGTTACCAGCATTTTCTCCTTTTTACACAATGTTTTCAAAAGGCTTCTTTCTCAGGGTCGTTAAAAGTCAGGATTGTGTGGTATAGGGTTAATACATCTCCTCGATGCATGATACCAAGCAAGTGAACACATAAATGTGGATCCATAAAGTTCGTTTTGTCGAACAACCTGGATCAGGAGGTACCAGACTTGTCCTTTAACCCTTTACCAGACGACAAAATTTTAGCCTTGTCCAAATTGAAAGCTTTTGCAGACAACAAAATAAATGTGACTCAAAAATTGAAATTTAAATTAGAAAGGTTAGAAGACATTGTGGGAAAAGGAGAAAATGCTGGTTACCAGCATTTTCTCCTTTTCCCACAATGTTTTCAAAAGGCTTCTTCCTCTGGGTCGTTGAAAGTCGGGATTGTGTGGTAAAGGGTTAATTGGTTGGTTGTATTGGGGTTTAACGCCACTTTAACAGCTAAGGTCATATCATGGCGGTCGGTGACGCACATGTGTTTCCTGGCTTTCTCACACCAGTACTAACACAACTTTCTTTCCAAAGCCACAGACTACTTTTCTCACATGCTTCAGCAGAGGTGAGAGGCGAAAATACGCCGGAAAGAAAGTTCGCCTCAACTGGGTATCGAACTCACAACCACCAGGTCATGAGTCCGACACGCTCACCACTGAGCCACCCAGGCGGGCTAAAGGGTTAATTGACAAACAGAAAATTGACCAATACCGAAAAGTTTAGACCTAGGTCAGCCTGCACAGATTGCGCAAGCTGACCTGGGTTGATTCTTTTCGCAGATGCATTAAGCCCCCTTTTTGCAGATCATGGCTCAAATGTCATACACTTGTGAATAATCCTGATACTTGTTGATCATCAACATTTTACAAGAATGTTTTCAAAGTTATAATTATCTGCAGCAACTTTGTTTCAGGAGGTTATGAGGTAAACCAAGCCTGAATACCTTCCTCAGTGTCTTCAAATTCATAAGTGTGTTTGTTTGTTTTTCATGTCATCTGTGGTAACATGAAGCCTGGCGCAGTGCCTTCATAAAATGACTGACATTTTATTTTGTATCTCCAATTCTGGTAATCATTTAAATGCTTTCAGACTAGTTTAAACGTATTTATATTACATCAATTGAAACAAGTTCTTACAACTTAATACAAATCTCTCTCAAACCTGCTTCCTGTGAAGTACACCAGTACTCATGCAATGTGTGGGCCAACAAATAATCCCAAAGTTGATACCCACTCCAGGGTATCCAAATCGGGACCTTACAAGTTCTACTTTTAGTCTTTGTCCAGGTAAAAGGTTTTGTGCTTCAATACATGACAGCTTTTGAAATATTATAGCAAAACAAGCGCAATTAACCCTTTCCCAAACAAGCCCTGGTTTTCACGTGTCTGCAGTACAAGTCTTTTGAAAACACTGTGGGAAAAGGAAAAATTGCTCGTAACGAGCAATTTCTCCTTTTCCCACAGTGTTTTCTACCCTTTTTGAGAACTTTCTGCCATTTTCATCAAATTTAAAATTGTTGTCTGCAAAATCTTACAATTTGGACCAGTCTAAATTTTGTCGTTTGGGAAAGGGTTAACATGTTACAAGCTGAGTTTTCCTTTCTTAACAATATTTTCAATACCATCAAAAGCTTTTCCACATGCACATCGTGTAAACAATGTTCAGCGCTTAAATAAGAATAAATCGTACAGAGCTGCAACCTTCCTTCGAATCACTGACCTAAGCATACTCTGAAGACAGGGTAAAAGTTCTTCTAGATAATAATCTGTCATCAACTCCAGCTGTTTGGGCCATGTTGGTGTCAATCGGAGACAGATTCTAGAGGCAGCAACACAGGATGAAGCCACAAGAGACGGGTTGTAATTTCTGAACTGATGATCTGCAGGGAAAAAACAATTTGTACGGAAACCCATTGCTTTTTGTACATGCATATCATAAAACACATTCAGAGAATAAAACTTTGATACATAGTGACATTATGAGAAATACAGTAATTATCTTTTGCAGCATTGCTAAAGACCAGCATTTTCTGTTTATCCCATTATGTTTTCAAAAGCCTTCTTCTTCAGGGCTGTTAAAACTAGGGATTGTGTGGTAAATGGTTAACTCTTTACCACACAATCCCGAGTTTTAATAACCCTCAGGAAATAGCATATGAAAATTTTGCGGAAATAGGAGAAAATGCTGGTAACCAGTATTTTCTCCTTTGCCAACAAGGTTTTCTACACTTTCCCAGACAATTACTGTTTGGTCATTTCATCTTGATCTGATTTGTTGTCTGCAAATGCTTTTGATTTAGACCAGTCTAAAATTTTGCCATTTGGTAAATGGATAAGCAAGGAACTCTTATACATCTACCTTGGAGACTAATTTCTAGAAAATAGGAGGCATGTTTCTCCAAGTACTTCTCTACTGCATGTTTGTTCTGCATGGGGAAACCATCTCGCAAGTCATCTTCATCTACAGCAACCTGGGTACAGAAAAACAGACAAACAAACTTAACCTTTTCCCAAACGACAAATTTTGGACTGGTCCAAATTGAAAGAGTTTGCAGACAACAATTTTAAATTTGATGAAAATGGCAGAAAGGTCTCAAAAAGGGTAGAAAACCCTGTGGGAAAAGGAGAAATTGCTCATAACGAGCAATTTCTCCTTTTCCCACAGTGTTTTCAAAAGACTTGTACTGCAGACATGTGAAAACCAGGGCTTGTTTGGGAAAGGGTTAAACCTGTGACTTTATTACCCTGTGGAAAAAGGCCATTGGTGCTTTACATAAAAAAATTGGCACAATGCCTTGGAGTTAGAAAAGTGAAGGTTTTGCCACAGCACAATATACAACATTTGAAAGCATAATGGCAATAAAGAAAATGCTTCCAATTAGCAATTTCCTTTTCTGTTACAATGCTACAATGTTTTCATATGCATTTGTGTAAATATTTTTAAACAAATTAACACTTAACTAAACGACAAAATTTTAGACCACTCCAAATTGAAAGCTTTTGCAGATGACAAAATAAATGTAAATCAAAAATTGAAATTTGTTTTTGGAAGAGTAGAAAACATTGTGGGAAAAGGAGAAAATGCTGGTTCCCAACCAGCACACTGTCACTGAAGTAGCACAATCAGAGAACAGAAATGCTTTTCGAAATAAAGATCAGCAGTGACCTTGGCCTTTGACCCATGTGACCCAAAAACAATAGGGCATCTCCTTGGGTCATCAGGAAGACTTATATAAAGTTTCAGGGTCCTAGGTCGAACAGCACCTGAGTTACAGCAACAGAACAATTTTCAAACACAGTTCACCTGTGACCTTGACCATTGACCCATGTGACCCAAACACTATAGAGCACCTCCTTGGGTCATGAGCAACACTTGTATAAAATTTCAGGATCTTAAGTCAAATTGCTTTTAATTTAGAGCATGAAAACAATTTTCAAACAAAGTTCACCTGTGACCTTGACCTTTGACCCATGTGACCCAAAAACAATAAGGCACCTCCTTGGGCCATGAACCACATTTGTATGAACTTTCAGGGTCCTAGGTCAAACGGCTTTTGAGTTAAAGCATCTAAACAATTTTTAAACAAAGTTCACCTGTGACCTTGACCTTTGACCCATGTGATCCCAAAAACAATAGGGCACCTCCTTGGGTCATGAGCAACACTTGTATAAGGCTTATATAAGGGTCCTAGGTCAAACAGCTTTTAAGTTAGAGTAAGGGTAAAAAACACAAGATGGACAGATTGATGGATAGACAGACAAACAGACAGACATGGTGAAGCCAGTAAACCCCCCTCTACTTCGTAGGTGTGTGTGTGTGGGGGGGGGGGGGGTAATAATGAGTTTCAAGTGGTAGGATTTCTCTCTTATTAATGACCTTGAAAAAAGAAGCCTTTTCAAAACATTGTGGGAAAAAGAGAAAATGCTGGAAACCAGCATTTTCTCCTTTTCCCATAATGTTTTCTATCCATCACAAAACAAAGTTCAACTTTAGAGTCACGTTTATTTTGTCATCTACAAATGCTTTCAATTTGGACCAGTCTAAAATTTTGTCATTTGGTAAAGTGTTAAAGGATTAGAAAACAATGTGATAAAATTAAAAAATGCAGGTTAACTAGCATTTTCTGATTTTACAAGAATGTTTTCCAAGGCATCTTTCCCCCCAAGATCATTAAAACCCGGGACTGTTTGGTAAAGGGTTAAATTTACTACATTTTATGTGAAAATGTAACATACATGAAAATATAACATACAGTCGTGATTAATATAGGAGCCAAGCTCTGTGAAAAGGCAGCTTTATGCATTTGCAAATAATATCGACCCATGCCTGCGCAGGCGGACATGGGGCGAAACTTTTTGCTATTGGTAACTTTTCAGCATGTCAAAGGACCAGTCTACCTCATTTTTTTCAGTAGGTTGTTATACAAAACCAATATTAGGGATGTATAAAACTGTGATGACATACTTGGTATCATGCACCACGGAGATGCATTAAGCCCCCTTTTTGCAGAGCATGGCTCATACGTATAATAAAAAGCAAGTATGTCACTACCTGTAAGAAGTAAGGTAGAAAATGGCTCACTGTGGGTATACAAAGTTCCCAGGCGGAGAACTTCAAAATACTCAGCTCCATGTCTAAGAATTGCCTGGCTGTGTAGAACTGCTGTAGATTGTTCTGCGGTATAAACTTATTCAACTTTGTGTAATGGGGAATCTTTTCACAATGATCTTCAAATTTTGCTGTAAAATACAAAACAAATTATTCAGGGTAATGACCTACATGCTTTGACCCCTCAAGTGCCTAATAAGTGAAACTGTCATTATTTGTTGGTAAAAATTCCAGACATTTAAATGTATTTTTTGCAGAAACATCTCTCAGATTGGACAGTAATTATCAGTCCAAGATCAGAGCGCACACTTTGCCTAGTCTCATCTTAATCTACACGGTCATCAAAAGCAACTCAGTTTGGCATGGTGATCTGTGGTTTAATTTTTAAATTTGAAATAAAAGTTTCAACAAATGCAAGAGTAACTTACGGTAATAAAGGTGCCTCTGACTATCTGGTTGATGTTTAACTCTGTACCACACAATCCCGAGTTTTAACGACCCTGAGAAAGAGGCCTGGAGAAAACATTGTGGGAAAAGGAGAAAATGCTGGTAACCAGCATTTTCTCCTTTTCCCCTAATGTTTTCTACCCTATCACAGAGAGAAATCATCATGTTAGCAACATTTGTCATCTGCAAATGCTTTCAATTCGGTCCATTCCCAAATTTTGTAGTTTCATAGAGAGTTAATGCTGTTTTCAACAGATATATCATGGTTGCCAGTGCACCTTTTACCCGAGTCCTTTGCAGATTTATAGTAGATTTATACAGATTGTGTATTCCGTAAACTTTGAAAGGTATAGAGGTAAAAATTTCTCTTTATTAAAACTGCTTTATTCATGATGCACTGTGGCACTCCTTGGTCCTCCTACAGTGGACCCTACTCCAAGCCCCATCCCCATTAACCCTTTACCATACAACAAAATTTTAGACTAGACCAATTTCAAATCATTTGCAGACGACAAATTCAACTTTCGTAGAGATGAGCTTTAGCTCTCTGATAGAAAAGAAACATAAAACATTGTGGGAAAAGGAGAAAATGCTGGTTACCAGCATTTTCTCCTTTTCCCACAATGTTTTCAAAAGCCTTCTTTCCCAGGGTTGTGAAAACCCGGGATTATTTGGTAAAGGGTTAAAGATTTTTCAAACAATGTTATAAATTCAGAATTGAGCAATATCCTTATTGATGCCATTTAGATGACCCCCAAACTGTCAAGAAGTTAACTTTTGAAAATGATGAGGTAAATGGTGATATTTTTTCTATAGAAATTGGCCTGCTACATCACCTTGGCAATGAAATATTAACCCACAGGCTGCGCAACTCACTGAACTTTTGCTGACAGCGTAGATCAAGATCAGATTACACAGAACGTGCAGTCTGATCTTGAATCTACACTGTCTGATAAGGAGATATCTTTCCTCCAAGAATACCTTTGAAATAGGAAAATTTGGGTTTGTACTATCCGTTTGAAAGTTTCATTTCTTTTATTTAGTAGGATAAGGGTTAACCCTTAGAATGGCATGCTATCTCGTTTGATACAAATTTTCAGTTTGAAACAAAACCTCAGATATTGCAGTAACTGTGTTAGACTGTTTTGGTTAGAATCTTGTTTGATTGATCAATTCAGATCTTTGTTAAGATACTATCCACCTGATGAAGGAGCTAAAAAATTACACCAGAGAACTACCGTATTTGGAATCATTCACATAAAACTATGAAATATCTATGCACATACTTGCAATTAGTAGACAGACAAGGGCAACCAGGTGCAAATATTTTTGTTCCACTTCAAGATTGTCCATAAAATAATCCAGTAAGTAGACAGCCAAATGTTGAGCCGTAGCACAAATCTCCAGGTCTCCCCTGATGACAGAGATCCAGTCCACCAGGTGGCGCCTCATGGCCAGTTGAGGGGAATGGCCATGGTACACTGGGATGAACTGTTCTTTCAGTTTGAGGGTTTTATAAATGTCTTCAGCCAGCTTGTTTTTCCACCACTCCTGTTCTATTGCCATGATTAACTTCTTTCACTGTTACCAATTTTTCTACAAGTCAATTTGAAATCAAGGCTACAGATTAGCTCTTTATTAACTCTTTACCAAACGACAAAATTTTAGACCGGTCCAAATTGAAAGCATTTGCAGACAACAAAACAAATGTTATTCAAAAATTGATAATTGCTTTGGGAAGGGTAGAAAACATTGTGGGAAAAGGAGAAAATGCTGGTTACCAGCATTTTCTCCTTTTCCCACAATGTTTCAAAAGGCTTCTTCCTCAGGGTCGTTAAAAGTCAGGATTGTGAGGTAAAGGGTTAAATGATTTTTAAAACAAAAATATTGTGAGAAAAGGCAAAAATGCTTGGTACAAGTATTTTCTTCTTTTCCCACAATCTTTTCAAAGGCCTCAGGGTCATGAAGACATGGTATTACTTGGCAAAGGGTTAAGGATTGAGCACCGAATCAACTTATTCACTCTTTACCAAATGAAAAAATTTTAGACCAGTCCAAATTGAAAGCATTTGCAGACGACAAATTGATGTGACTGAAAAATTGAAATTTGTTTCCGGCAGGGTAGAAAACATAGTGGGAAAAGGAGAAAACGCTGGTTACCAGCATTTTCTCCTTTTCCCACAATGTTTTCGAAAGGCTTCTTTCTCAGGGTCATTGAAAGTCGGGATTGTGTGATAAAGGGTTAAATCAACTATGCAGTTTGATCTATGATAAATCCTAGAAAAATATTTTGTAAAATTGTCTGATAAAAACTGCCACACTTGCATGTCGGTCATATCACAGTAACAGCTTACTGCATCATGTTGATTAATTAATGGAGTTTAACACTGTTTTAACAGCTTAGGTCATAATTATTATGGCAGTCAGCGCATCTACACATGTGTTTCCTGGCTTTCTCGCACCAGTACTGACACAACTTTCTTACCAAGTCACTGACTACTTTTCCCACATGCATCAGAGGTTAGAAGCAAAAAATTGCCGGAAAGAAAGTTTGCCTCAATCAGGTATCAAACTAGCAACCACCAGGTCACGCGTCAGATACCCTAACCACTGAGCTACCCGGGCTGGCCTACTAGATCTTGTATGTCCTGGTTTTTAACATTACGGGGCTCAGGGCACTGGTGCAAAAAAAACAATGCCTGAGGTACAGGTTCAACCCAAGGCCTCTTGGTTGCAATTCCTTTACCTTCAGGGTCCATATTCACCAACCATTCCTAAGAACATTCCTTATTCTTAAGGACTGTTTAATTTTGAAAGTAACACAAGTTCTGATTGGCTAAACCAATCAAAATGGTTTAGTAAATCAGAACTTGTGTTACTTTCTAAACCTAGAAGAAGGCAAAGAGTATTCTTAGGAATATTTGGTGACTATGAGCCAAGATATTGCGTCTATCTTTATTCCATGAAGTGCTGAATGTGGCTTTAGATTGCAAAGAATATGCAGTCTGATCTTGGATCTACACTGTTCTCTATCTTCGCTAAATCTTTAATTAGCAATAGTTTGGCTTTATGTTTCCTATTGAGAAGGACCATATCATTTATATACCAAAAAATATTGAGAGAAAAGGAGCTCTTACCAGTTACAAGCATTTCTTTATTTGCTAATTATTTGGTATAGATCTTTATACTAACCTTTTCCCACACAATCCCAAGTTTTAACAAACCTAAGAAAGTAAAGTATTTTAAAACATTGTGGGAAAAGGAGAAAATGCTGAAAACCAGCATTTTCTCCTCTTTCCACAATGTTTTCTGCTCTTTCAAAAAATATATATATACCATTTGAGTCACATTTCAAAGATTATCTGCAAATGCTTTCAATTTGGACTAGTCTAAATTTTTCCAATGTGGTAAAGGCTTAATTGGTAGAATTTATAAACCATTTACCCAACAATCCCAGGTTTTCACGTCTCTGGGAAAGAAGGCTTTCGAAAACGTTGTGGGAAAAGGAGAAAATGCTGGTTACCAGCATTTTCTCCCGTTCCCACAATGCTTTCTGCTCTATCAGAGAGCTTAAGCTCATTTGCAACAAAGTTGAATTTGTCATCAGCAAATGCTTTGAAATTGGTCTAGTCTAAAATTTTGTTGTGTGGTAAAGGGTTAACCTTTTACAAAACAGGCTTTTGGGAACATTGCTGGTACAGAGGAAAATGCTAATAACATGCATTTTCTACTTTTTCCAGAAGTTTTTCAGTCCTTGAATTTGAAAGACAAATCCCATCATTTGGGTCACATTTACTATGTCATCCACAAATGAGCCATGCTCTGGCAAAAGGGGCTTAATGACTCTCCGTAATGCATTACACCAAGCAAGACATCACCTAATTATGGATCCATCAAATCCATTTTGTCACATAACCAACTGAATCATGAGGTAGAATTATCCCTTGACATGCAGAAAATTTAAAGATAGCGGAAATTTTTGGCTCATGTTAGCCTGCGCGGACTGCGCAGGCTGACATGGGCCGATATTTTTTGCAAATGCATTAAGCCTCTTTTCCACAGAGCATGGCTCAAATGCATTCAAAATTTATACATCTAAAACTAAACTATAGAATTGTTTGGTAAAAGGTTAAACGATCCAAAGAAAGGAGGCTCTTGAAAACATTGTGGCAAAAAGAAATGTTCGTGACTAGCATTTTCTCCTTTTCCCATAATGTTTTCTGTCATTTCAAAAGCAAGTTCCATCAATTGAGCTACATGTAATTTGTCCTCTGCAAATGTTTTTAATATGAGAGAGCCAAAGATTTTGTCATCTGGTAATGAGTTAAAGTACAATTGAACCATGCTCTAGGAAAATGGGGCTTAATGTGTTTGCATGGTACCAGACAAGATATCACATAATTAGGAATCTATAAAATCCACTTTGTCTAACAACCGACTGAATCATGAGGTAGACTGGTCCTTGGACTTTCAGAAAATTGACCAATAGCGAAAAGTTTCAGCCAAGGTCAGCCTCTGCAGACTGCACATTGAGCCCCCTTTTCACAGAGCATGGCTCAATTATATTACAAAGGACATGTTGGCAGCGTCATTCAGTTATTTTCTTATTTTAAAGCATCAAGTTTCTTTTCCAGTTAGGCTTATAAAATGGTGTAAGGCACATAAAAAGTGAATAAAATGGGAAAAAATGATAAAAGTTGTATTTATTTCAAATTCAAATGGAAGAACAAAACATGCAATCCTAAAAAAAAAAAAAAAAGACATACCCTAAACTGTATAACTGTTGAGCTTTTTGGAAACAGCAGGCAATGTCCTTCAGTTTCAGTTAAGTTTTCAGCATTAACATCATCTGTGTTACAAAAAGTTTCTTTTTCCAGCTGAATGGATCAGTTAATGTTAAAAAAGAGACTAATGCTCTACATGGCTTGAAGTTACACAAATCATGTGATTAATACGGCGAATTTCCTCTCTCACATGAAAAAAAACCTCAAGCCTTTACTAAATGACATGTGTATGTGGTGACTGGTTACATTGTTCAGGGTATATCACTCTAGAGATGTTTATTTAATACATTATTGGTGGGCAGGCACACTTTCATTTATAGAAAAGCCACCCAGTTATTTGGGAAGAATGATTAGGAATAGTAAAAAAGAAAATTATTTTGACAAAAAAAAAAACCTGAGTTTCTATCAAAAAACTTTTAAAATTACCAGTTTATAATGTTTATAATTAACCCTTTACCACACGATCCCAACTTCTTAACAACTTTGCAGAAGAGGGCTTTTCCAGCATTTTCTCCATTTCCCACAATGTTTTCAAAAGCCTTATTCATCAGGGTAGTTAAAAGTCAGGATAGTGTAGTAAAGAGTTAACCCTTTACAAAATAATCCCAGATTTTTACAAACCTGGGAAAAAGCCTTTTGAAAACATTGAGAGAAAAGGAGAACATACTGGTTATCAGCATTTTCTCCTTTTCCCACAATGTTTTCAACCTCTTCAAAGACAAATCTAATTACTTTGGTCTGCACATGATTCCAATTTAGTCCAGTCTAAAATTTTGTCATTTTTTGAGGAGTTAAATATTTCCAAGTGTTCTGCCAAGGATCATTCACAGTACAACTGTTCTATAAACTTGCAGAAATAGGAAATATTATCAAACTAGTGTAGAAAAAATGCACTCATCAATTTCAAAATAAATTGAAAGGGACAAAGTCTTTCCTATGACTTATAGGAATGGAATTTCTAATTCGTTGGGCTCAGTCGGTAACAGGACTTGAAAACAGGAGGTTGCTGGTTCGATCCCCGGCTCGGCCAATTTCTTTCCGAGGATTTATAATAGTCATTGCGACAGGATTTATTCCTCTCTAACCGCTGACCATTGCTTCGACAATGGCTATATGGGAAAGCAGCCAGTGGCTTGGAAAGAATACTGTACGAAGTACTGGTAAAAAAAAATCCAGGAAAGCATGGATAGGTGCACTGGCCACCGCGATATAACTGAAATAATGTTGAAAACAGCATTAAACACCATACAATACAATCTAATTCATTGGCACAAAACTAATTTCCCTATATAAAAGTTTTTCAGTAAACCTACTTGTAACTACCATACTCATAGATTTATCATATCATATTGTTTAGCAATTTTGACATACTTCCATTTGTACAGATCAGAAGGTAACAAGACACATGGGGGATGGGGTTGGGGGCAGTGAAAGTGTGAAAGGAGATATTTAAATTTTGACAAAAAATCTTGAGAGCTCTCTTTGGATAAAAACTTTCTCTCCTAAGTATTACTAAACGTTTCTTGCAAGCTTTATAAATACCTTTTTCATTGATTCACCTTTATTTAAAGATGGAGAAATATTACCAAGATTTTACAAAATAAATCAATGAAATAACACTCATTGACTGATAAGCCAATCTTTACCATGCAATCCCGCGTGTTAACAACCCTGAGGAAGAAGCCTTTTGAAAACATTGTGGTAAAAGGAGAAAATGCTGGTAACCAGCACTTTCTCCTTTTCCCACAAGGTTTTCTACTCTTCCAAAAACAAATTTCAATTTTTGATTTACATTTATTTTGTTGTCTGCAAAAGATTTGAATTTGGACTGGTCTAACATTTTGTCATTTGGTAAAGAGTTCAGAGATTCCTCTGTAAAATGTGCCAAAACAAAGTTCTAACAAGGAAGCAGAGACTCAGTGAAATTGTTGCACATTAGTTGCAGGTGTTTCTTGGTTTTGTCTGTGCAATCAAATGTCAATTGTGTGTTGGCCAGTATTGTGTGTTGTTACAGTATTTGGCTGTTTTTCATCAATCAGGCATCATGGTGAAGAGAGTCTCATTTATTTTGAAAATGGCATCAGATATGTAACATGCAGTGAGGCCTCATTTCATATTCAACATTAGTCTTTTCGTAATGACAATATCAATTCATACCTACGATATCTAGCGTTATTGAGAAGCAGAAAGATCAATGGCAGAATGCATATTCAGCGTGCATGATTTAACTCTTTACCACACAACAAAATTTTAGACCAGTCCAAATTCAAAGCATTTGCAGACAACAAATTAAATGCAACTCAAGAACTGAAATTTGTTTTGGAAAGGGTAGAAAACATTGTGGGAAAAGGAGAAAATGCTGGTTACCAGCATTTTCTCCTTTTCCTACAATGTTTTCAAAAGGCTTCTTTCCCTGGGTCGTTAAAAGTCGGGATTGTGTGGTAAAGGGTTAACTATTTCCTATGACCGTTCATCCCATCTGCAAAGATGGCAAGTAACTAAACACACGTAGATTTACAATAAACAATTTTATTCCAAGCATTCCATTAGATTCCATTTCAAAAACTTTTGCCGCTCTCGAGAGTTTCATGATACCTTAAACCGAATCGAAGTCAAGCAAAGAAAAATATGCTGGGGTACTGTAGGGGTATCAGAGAAAACTTTAAATGAAAATTGCGTCATGAAAGCTTACGTTGAGGAAAAGATGCACAATCGACCATTTGTTATTGGCTTTTTAATTTGTTGAGGCCAATTTTCGTAAGCGTTTCATTTCGTTAAAACTTAAAGTCAAAAGGACTACTTTTTGGTTTCTTTCGAGAAGAGTTTCAGTTGACATTTCTCACGCGTACCACAACTATTTCGCACCACGGCTGACACTGCCACAAGATAAACTTTTTTATTTACAAGCTGTTCCATTGCGCCCGACGTTATATAGCCTATTCGAAAATTTAAGAACTTGCTACAAAACATGTGTAAAATGCTATTATTAAACAGATAAAAAAACTTTGGTCCAAAAAAAAAAAACACTGGTCTATAGAAAAGTAAACTAATGAAGTAGCCCACTGAATTCTATCTAGACGTCCATGCGTTAACTGTAGATAGATAGTATAAGGGAGATCTCTTGTCAATTGTTAAGGCTCATGTCCATTTTTTTTAAAAAGAAATGTGCGATATAGGATGAATCTTATACACGATAAATTACAGACCAAAATTTACATGTATTGACTATTCATTTACCAGTTCTATAACACTGTTGCTTTGAACTTTTTGCATGTAGGCCTACACATACAATTGACACAGTATTATCGGTGTAGTATGCCGACATTAAAGTTCAAAATCACGGCCATCGCGTTGAAATAAACCTCACAGGTGATTATTAGTAAGTCACCCGTAGTGATTGAAGCACGTTCAAATCACGTGCAAAATGCGTAAATCACTTAAATCTATTTCATAAAATTGACAAATTATTGTGGAAAGCGTCAATTTGTGAACTAATTGAGTATTTTTTTTTTTTTTCATTTTGTAAATCAAGATCAACATGTATGTTGTGGACAAAGTGGATCAAGATCAGACTGCAGAGAACATGCAGTCTGATCTTTTATCTACATTGTCCGCTTCTTCGTTTTTTTTTTTTGCAAAAGCAATTTGCATATTGAGATGTTTTGGTCTCTTTTCCTACTTGAGTAAGCGCGTTGCATTTATCTGATGCTTTGGTGTTAATGTTAATGCTGGGCCACGCGCCTGATATTAATCTGTATGTCATTTTTCTGATTCTACTCAACCCTTCTCCTGCTAAATAAAAGAAATGGAACTTTCAAGCCGATAGTAAACACAAATTTTCATATTTTAGAGGTATTTTCTGTGCTGGTTACTAGCATTTCTGTGCAGTCTGATCTTCATCTACACTGTCCGCAAAAGGTCAGTGAGTCGCGCTTAGCATTCTAAAGGTTAAAGCTCCCAGAGCATGTAAAAACAATTAATGGTCTAAGGGAGAAAACTCGTACAAGCTTTGTCCTTATTTGAATCAGAGTTTCGTCCCTTATGATTATGGACAGCATAAAACCAAAGACGAATAAAGACATTTACTGACGTCTCTAAAAACGATCGGTAAAAAAATCATATTTTTCATCGGGGTGTAAATAAATCTGATATATTTTTGGGATGAGATCATAAATATTTACAATTTTGAAGATATTGTGACATCTTACTAAAGAAAGAACAGTTTAAGGTAAGAATGAATATTGCGTAATCAGATAGTAGTCTCCTTTGTATTTCATCACATTTGTGATCAAAACAACCGCCATATTTCAAAGTTGATAATCAAGGTAAGATTTCAGTAGCTGTCCGAGCATATTGAATCAATTTAAGGGAATTAAGTCTTTAATAAAAAAAAAAAAAAATGAGGTCGCTTATATAGATCTATAATTAAGGAATAAACGCCAAATGTGCCGAGTTACCGCACTATCTAAACTTACAAGACTCTTGACCGGTAGAGCTCTACTAAATAGAAATTAGAGCCCCTGCGTTAACAGGAATCTTATATAATAACCCTACGAAGGTTTTCCATTCTTTATAATATGTATTTCTTAGCTTTTGATACAATGTTCGATTTGGTCAGTCATCACACTCTTTCGCCTAACCAAAATTCTGCTTATCTTTAGCGTTTTATCGAAGGACAGGTAACTGGGAGGGGGGGGGGGAATATTTAGTGAATAAGGGAGATCACTCTGGATAAATTTGACATTGAGATTATACAAGTTCTTTCCCTTCGACCATGAAATGATTAAAAGATTCCATCGGAACTCTTTGGACACCCAAATCATTTAGTTTGATAAAAAGCGAAATTAAATATCTGGAAATGAGAAATCGGAAATGTGTTCATGATGCCATAAAACTTATATTTGAAGTTTTGAAACAATAGTAACAGCTTCTAGGATTCAAGAAGAGTATTGTGTATAGGCTTAACCCTTTACCAGACGACAAAATTTTAGCTTTGTCCAAATTCAAAGCATTTGCAGACAACAATTTCAGTGTGGCTCAAATGGTGCAATTTTTCTTTGATAGGGTAGAAAACATTGTGGGAAAAGGAGAAAATGCTGGTTACCAGCATTTTCTCCTTTTCCCACAATGTTTTCAAAAAGGCTTCTTTCCCAGGGGCGTCAAAAGGCGGCATTGTGCGGTAAAGGGTTAACCCATTACGACACAATGCCAAATTTTAATGTCACTGGGAAGTAAACTTTTTCTCCCTTTCTCACAATTTTTTCCAACCTTTCAGAAACAAATCCAATCATTTAAGTCGCATTTAATTTATCATCTGCAAATGCTTTGAAAGTGGACCAGTCAAAAATTTTATCGTGTACTGGTAAAGAGTTAAAACAATTTGGAATTCTGTTGACATAAATACGCAAAACTATCTCCTGTACAACTTTGCAAGTAATTGACACTGTCAGTATTTGTCTTGTTTTTTACAGTGAGAGAGAAGAGAGATAAAGTAATCATGTTAAGAGAGATTACTCTCATAATGACTTTAATCCTAAGAGTGCCAAATAAACCCAACAGATATTTTAAATCTAGAAATAAGAGCTGATTAAATGTAATATCAAGGTATGTCTAATGTACAGAATGTCTCAGCAAAGCGGACAGTGTAGATCAAAGATCAGACTGCATGTTTTGTGCAGCCTGATCTTGATCTACACTGGCCGCTATAACAACAATGGCTGTGAAAGGTGCTTTGAGGGTTAAAGCTCTTTACCACACAACAAAAATGTAGACTTGTCCAAATTGAAAGCATTTTTAATGACAATTTACATATGTGGCTTAACCCTTTACCACACGACAAAATTTTAGCCTTGTCCAAATTCAAAGGATTTGCAGACGACAATTTCAGTGTGGCTCAAATGGGGCAATTCTTCTTTGATAGGGTAGAAAACATTGTAGGAAAAGGAGAAAATGCTGGTAACCAGCATTTCTCCTTTTCTGACAATGTTTTCAAAAGGCTACTTTTACAGGGTTGTTAAAAGTCGGGATTGTGTAGTAAAGGGTTAACTCTTTACCACATTAAAAAAAACCTTGCACTTGTCCAGATTGAAAGGAATTGCAGACGGCAATTTAAATGTGGCTCAAATGACGGAATTTGTCTTTGATAGGGCAGAAAATATTGTGGGAAAAGGAGAAAATGCTGGTTACCAGCTTTTTCTCCTTTTCCCACAATGTTTTCAAAAGATTTCTTTTTAGAGGTCATTAAAAGTCGGCATTGTGCGGTGAAGGGTTAAATGATGGAATTTGTCTTTGATGGGGTAGAAAATATTGTGGGGATGGGAGAAAATGCTGGTTAATAACATTTTCTCCTTTTCTTACAATCTTTTCAAAAGGCTTCTTTCTCTGGGTCATTAAAAATTAGAGAAAATCAGAAGGAGGGGATGTCGATACAAAACTCCATCTAGTTGGCAAGCACAGATGCACTTGGTAGCCAACTTAATTACCTCAACTTATGGCATTATCTTTGAAAGGATAGAAAACATGGTGGGAGAAGGAGAAAATGCTGGTAACCAACATTTTCTCCTTTTCCAAAAATGTTTCTAAATATCTGTTTTCCTCAGGGTTGTTAAAACATGGGATTTTTGGATAAATGATTAATACCTGCAAATTGACATTATATTACACAGCTTGTATCAAACAATTACTTTGCATTTCTCCTTCATCCAGCAAAGTTTCATCTATATAATAAAGTGACAGTGCACCTATCCATATTTCTTTCTGTACCAGGTCAGGGGCTAGGAGACAATGGCTGTAAGTGAGGACTCTGCCAGTAGCTGTAGTCAGGGTCAAACTTGAAAAAGAAATACAAAAATCCCCAATTCTTTTTATGGAATGACAAAATTTTGGACTCATACCAAAGCATTTGCAGACAACAAATTCAATAGGGCTCAACCTTTTCCCACAATGCATTTAAAAGCCTTACAACTCCCAAAGGGTGGTTAACCTGTCACCAGACAATTTCCAATTTTTAATGACCCTTAGAAAGAAGTCTTTTGAAAACATAGTGGGAAAAGAAGAAAATGCTGGTAACCAGCATTTTCTCCTTTTTCCACCATGTTTTCTGCCTTTCCAACAGAAATCTAAATTTTTGACTTGCATTTCTTTTGTAGTCTGCAAATGCTTTTGACTTGGACTGGTCTAAAATTTCATCATTTGTTAAAGAGTTGATAAACTAGATTATTTGGTAAAGGGTCAAGAATTTGTGTGGTAACAGTACATAGACAAACTATATAGTGCCTTGTGTGTCATGGGTTAGCTCATTACCGCACGACAAAATTTTAGACTAATCCAAATTGAAAGCATTTGCAGACGACAAAATAAATGTGACTCAAAAACTGAAATTTGTTTCAGAAAGGGTAGAAAACATTGTAGGAAAAGGATAAAATGTTGGTTACAAGCATTTTCTCCTTTTCCCACAATGTTTTCAAAGGCTTCTTTCACAGGGTCGTAAAAAGTCCGGATTACATTGTAAAGGGTTAAAGTAAATGTACCCAAACAAACCAATGTGAAATTTTCTTGTTGCTTGGAGTGATAACCTCAAACTATCAACATCATAACTCGATCTTTACCAGACGACAAAATTTTAGCCTTGTCCAAATTGAAAGGATTTGCAGACGGAAAAATTAAAAGTTACTCAAACCATAAAATTTGTTTTCATACCGTAAAAAAACACTGTGGGAAAAGGAGAAAATGCTGGTTACCAGCATTTTCACCTTTTCCCACAATGTTTTCAAAAGCCTTTTTTCTCAGAGTTGTTAAAAGTCGGCATTGTGCAGTCAAGGGTTAACTTTCCCAGTGTCTGATTAACCCAAACAGACATTTTGAGCCTAGATATAAGAAGATAAGACCGTAAAAATTGTGCATTCAAGGCTGCTTTTGTCCAGAATGTCTTTGCAAAGCAGAAAGTGTAGAACAAAGATAAGGCTGTGTGTTTTGTTTGGTCTGATCTTGATTTATACTGGGTGCAAAGGTAGCTCTAGGTATGAAATGGTCTTAACTCTTTACCACACATTCCTGAGTTTTAACGACCCTGAAGAAGGTTTTTGAAAACATTGTGGGAAAAGAAGAAAATGCTGGTAACCAGCATTTTCTTCTTTTCCCACAATGTTTTCAATGATCTCAAAAACAGATACCTTGGTTTGTGCACCATTTTATTTGTCGTCTGCAAATGCTTTCAGTTTGGACTGGTCTAAAATTTGTTGTGTGGTATAGAGTTAAAGGGTTAATCCATGGGATGAACTACACCCTGTCTCTATAATTACTTTGGGATTATCCCTCAGGTGTCCTAACCCATCTCTAAAAAGTTAATTCTCTTGTAGATCAACACTCTGCCGTGAAATTTCAGTTCATGTAGCATAGCAGACACTGACCCTTTGCTGAACAATCCTGACTCTGAGATATAAGGCTTTTCATTTTGGGAAAACGAAAATGCTGGTAACCAGCATTTTCTTCTTTCCCCACCATGTTACCTGCCCTTTCAAAGACACATCCCATTCTTTAAGTCATGTTTAAATTGTTGTCTGCAAAGACTTAAAAAAAATCCATGGATCTAAAATTGTTTGGTTTGGAAAAGATTTCTGAACTGAAAATATCAAGACTGAGCCATATAGGCAAAAAAAAACTAATTGTCAGTCCTTTATTTATTTTGTTTCTTTTGGTTTTCTGAATTAACCCTTTCCCAAACAAGCCCTGGTTTTCATGTGTCTGCAGTACAAGTCTTTTGAAAACACTGTGGGGAAAAGGAGAAATTGCTCGTAACGAGCAATTTCTCCTATTCCAACAGTGTTTTCTACCCTTTTTGACAACTTTCTGCCATTTTCATCAAATTTAACACTGTCGTCTGCAAACTCTTTGAATTTGGACCAGTCCAAAATTTGTCATTTGGGAAAGGGTTAATGTTTTGATTCCCAGAATATAATCTATATATAGACTACAAAACAGACATGTAGAGCTTTAAGTTGTAATATTTTTATCAAAGTGAAATACCGGAATGGCAAACTGTTCTTGTTGGGGGACAGCGTGTATTTGGTCAGAGAACAGATATGAGGAATGACCTATTGCTTTAATAAATCAATTTAGATGAAATATATATTATAAAGAATCAATTCAAAGATAAAATGTAATAAAGAAAAAAGTTGAATTGGATTGAATACACAATAATGATCAACATTTTCAGAATCATATTTGTGATATCATTCTCTTGTGATTTGTATAGATGCAGACTGCTTCAAGAAGGTAAAATGTATTTTGATCATTTTCTTCCACTTTGTTTTTGTTTCTTACATTTGTCGCATTATCTTTCCTTTATTGTGGTATCTGGATTGGCTTAGCATGTAGTAATATTTAGATTGGCTGTTTTTTGATAAAATGTGGAGGTATTTTCATAGCCCTGTTGGTGTCATTCTTCATTGTTGGTATGGTGTGTAAAACTGACTTTTTCTCATATTTCTGTTATTTCTGAAAATAATTACTTCAAACTTGAGCTAGTTATTTACTGTCAAAAGGGGGACCCATAGCACATGGGTAGGCAACTTTCGACACAAATCTGACACAGTTATGCCCCATTTTCAACTCATAATTTTCACTGAAAGCTAGAGTACCTGCAGCCTAGCATTGCCACCAGCATGCAGTGCTCAAAATTGTGATTTGTTGCTCTATGCAAGGCATTTATTTCAATGGTTAATCTTTTGTTAACCCTTTACCAAACGACAAAGTTTTCGACTTGTCCAAATTGAAGCATGTGCAGACGAGTACAAAATAAATGTTTCTCAAAAATTGAAAGTTGTGTTTGGAAGGGTAGAAAACATCGTGGGAAAAGAAGAAAATGCTGGTTACCAACATTTTCTTTTTTTCCCCACAATGTTTTCAAAGGCCTACTTCCTCAGGGTCATTAAAACTCGGGATTGTTTGATAAAGGGTTAAAAAAAAAGAGAATAGCAGCAGATCTCAGCAATATAACAGTGGACTTGCTGCTGACTGTTTCAAAAAGGTTCTCATTCATTTTGTTGCATTGTTACCAACATTTTCTTCTTTTCCCACAATTATTTCTACTCTTTTGAAGCCAAGCTCCATCATTTGAGCAGCACTTCAACCGTTTTGTCCTTTTTGCAAATGCTTTCAATTTTGATGAGTCTTAACTATTTACCACACAATCACGACTTTAAACGACCCTGGGAAGAAGCCTTTTGAAAACATTGTGAGAAAAGGAGAAAATGCTGGTAACCAGCATTTTCTCCTTTTCCCACAATGTTTTCTTCCTTTCCCAAAACAAATTTCAGTTTTTGAGTCACATTTATTTTGTCGTCTGCAAATGCTTTCAATTCGGAAACGTCCAAAATGTTGTCGTTTGGTAAAGAGTTAAATGTGGTAGCGTGGTAAAGAGTTGATAAGTTTTGAAAGAGTGGGATTTTAGCTCTAATCAGGAAAGAGTAATTTCTTTCATCAATCAAAAGTGCTGTTCTAGTTAATTTGGGTGAGCATTACAGGACCATCGTGGTCCTCTTATCTGCTTTACCCTTAATTTGCTACAGGATCCTGACTTTTAATGACCCTGAGAAAGAAGCCTTTTGAAAGCATTGTTAGAAAAGGAGAAAATGCTGATTTTTGCTTTTTTTCCCTTTTCCCACAATGTTTGCTATCCTTCACAAAACAAATTTTAAGTTTCAAGTTACATTTATTTTGTCATCTGCAAAATGCTTTCAATTGGACTAGTCTAAGATTTTAATTGTATTGAGCACATGTTTCAGTTTCTTTATAGACAGCATAGAACACTTGGTATAATCTAGCATCTACACTGTGTGATATTTTGTGAGATAATTTGGCTTCAAAGCCATGATATATTATTATCCATGTTTCTTGCTGTCTGAAAATTTTCAGACTGAAACATAGGCCAAAAACAACTCAAAGACGGTCTTAAATGGTGGAACAAATTGAGACTTAAACAGATGTGCATATCTTTTTTACAACTATATTAAATTTTGTCATCACCTAATAGGTATTTTCAAAATTTAACACATAATTGAAAATTTGTAGATTCAATTGATTTTTAGGTCCCAGGGTTGGAGCACGACCGAAAAGAGATGCAGACGCAAGCACAAGTCTCCCACCAGATGTTCCGATCATCTCCCTCCAATTAAATGCGAGCATCATGGCTTGCAATCATGCTGTTGTTTTACCGGCGATGCGGTAAGTCCAAGCGTAACCTTTTAACCATTTACCGCACAATGCCGCCTTTTGACGCCCCTGGGAAAGAAGCCTTTTGAAAACATTGTGGGAAAAGGAGAAAATGCTGGTAACCAGCATTTTCTCCTTTTCCCACAATGTTTTCTACCCTATCAAACAAAAATTGCACCATTTCAGCCACAGTGAAATTGTCGTCTGCAAACGCTTTCAATTTGGACAGGTCTAAAATTTTGTCGTGTGGTAAAGGGTTAATAAAACTTTCATGTGTTTAACACATTACCACACAATCCCAAGTTTTAACGATCATAAAGAAGAAGCCTTTTGAAAACATCGTGGGAAAAGGAGAAAATGCTGGTGTCAAGCATTTTCCTCTTTCTCCACAATGTTTTCTACCCTATCAAAGACAAATTTCACTATTTGAGTCAAATTTGAATTGTCCTCTGCAAATACTTTCAATTTGATTAAGTCTACATTTTCTCATGTGGTAAAGAGTTAAATCTATATCAGATGACTTGCCCAAATTGAAAGCATTTGCAAACAACATATTTATTGTTGCTTAAATGACAGGATTCAGCCTTTTTAAGTGTACAAAACACTGTAGAAAAAGGAGAAAATACTGGTAACAGGCAATTTCCCCCTTTTCCACAATGTTTTCAAAAGCAACATTCCTCAGGGGCGTTAAATCAGGATTCAGGGCAATTAAATCAGGGTTCAGGGCTACGATGGTTGCATTTAACCCTTTCCCAAACAAGCCCTGGTTTTCACGTGTCTGCAGTACAAGTCTTTTGAAAACACTGTGGGAAAAGGAGAAATTGCTTGCAACGAGCAATTTCTCCTTTTCCCACAGTGTTTTCTACCCGTTTTGAGACCTTTCTGCATTTTCATCAAATTTAAAAATGTCGTCTGCAGACTCTTTCAGTTTGGTCCAGTCTAAAATTTTGTCGTTTGGGAAAGCGTTAATGAGAAAATACCTCAGTATGAGCAATTTCCCAATTCAAGTTTTACAAATGATTGTGATGCAGAGATGGTATTTACCCTTTACCACACTGTCCCGAGTTTTAATGACCCTGAAGAATAAAACTTTTGAACACACTGTGGGAAAAGGAGAAAATGCTGATGTTTTCTACTCTTGTTGATACAAATTACACCATTTGAGCCACATTTAATTTGTCATATGCAAATACTTTTGTTTGGACAAGTCTAAAATTTCATTGCTTGGTAATGAGTTAAGATGTGTTGGTATAAAGCAGCAGATTAACTCTTTACCAAACAACAAAAGTTTGGACTTGTCCAAATCCAAAGCATTTGCAAATAACAAATTAAAATTAATATGGTTCAAATGGTGAAAATTGTCTTTGAAAGGGTAGAAAACATTTTGGTAAAAGGAGAAAATGCTGATTAGCAGCATTTTTTTCATTTTTCCAAATTGTTTTCAAAAGCCTTCTTCCTCAAGGTCATTAACCCTTTACCACACAATCCTCAGTTTTAATGACCCATAGGAAAAGGACTTTTGAACACAATCTCGGAAAAGGAGAAAATACTTGTAATCAGCATTTCTTCCTTTTTCCACAAGGTTTTCTACCCTTTCAATGAAAAATTACCTAATTTATGTAACATTAGTAGGTATATATTTTACCAACCATTCTTAATAACGTTCTTAGACTTATTCTTCAAGATTTTCCAAGTTTGAAGGTTACACAACTTCTGATTGGCTAAACCAAATGGTTTAGCCAATAAGAAGGTGTGTTACTTTCAAATTTGGAAAATTTTGGAGAACAAGACCAAGAATGTTCTTAAGAATGGTTGGTGAATACAGACCTAGATTGTCCTCTGCAAATGCTTTCAATTTAGACCAGTCTAGAATTTTGTGTGGTAAAGATTTAAAACTGTAGACTTTGATGGTATTTTGAACAAAATTATAGATATGAAATCCATTCTACCAACACATAACCTTATGAAACAAATTTGCAGTTATTATGATGATGATCATTTTAACCCTTTACCAGACAACAAAATTTTAGCCTTGTCAAATTGAAGGCATTTGCAGACGACAATTTCAGTGTGGCTCAAATGGTACAATTTTTCTATGACAGGGTAGAAAACATTTTGGGAAAAGAAGAAAATGCTGGTCACCAGCATTTTCTTCTTTGGCCACAATGTTTTCAAAAGGCTTCTTTTCCAGGATCATTAAAAGGTGGTGTTGTGCAGTAAAGGGTTAATTAGCATCCGCATCCTAAAACATTGTCACTGAACACATAGCAACACATTTGTTCAATTTTGCAAACAGGATAGTGAATCTCTCAGACAGCCAGATGAGACAACTGATGGAAAACAAGGGAGGTAACTATCTTCATGATTACATGGCAGCTACCCAGGAGGAAGCCATTGAAAATTTTTCCAATATGCTTTTGGTTACTGATCCCTCTCAAGTGAGTTTGTGTCCTTTGCTTTTTTTTTAGAAATAGTTACAAATTTTAACCCTTAACCCATTACCACACAATCTGGACTTTTAACGACCCTTAGAAAGAAGCCTTTTGAAAACATTATTGGAAAAGGAGAAAATGCTGGTAACCAGCATTTTCTCCTTTTCCAACAATGTTTTCTACCCTTCTCAATCAGAAAGTGCAGTCTGATCTTGGATCTACACTGTCTGATAACGAGGTGTTTTTCTCAAAAATATAAGTTTGAAATATCATTTGGGTTTGAATCCAACAATGTTTTCTACCCTTCTCAACACAAATTTCAATTTTTCAGTAACATATATCATGTCGTCTGCAAATGCTTTCAATTTGAATGAGTATAAAATTTAGTTGTGTGGTAAGGAGTTAAGCTGCTAAGTGTGACTCACTGGCCTTGTGTAGACAGTGTAGATCTAGATCAGACTGCACAGAATGTGCAGTCTGATCTTGGATCTACGCAGTCTGATAAGGAGGTGTTTTTTCTCAAAAACGTAAGTTTGAAATAACATTATTCTGGTTTTTACTATCGGTTAGACTTGTTTAGCAGGATTAGGGTTAATTGTCATAACACACATCAACAAAGTTAAGAGGGGCATTTCCAATTTCACAGAAGAGCAGTGTTACCTGATACTCAATGTATGTTTCACGTAGAACAATGTTAGCATGTAACTCAGTGGCTGTTTCACCTGGGGTAATGATACATTGTAACTCAATGGCTGTTTCACTCAGAGAAATGTTACATTGTAAATCAACAGCTGTTTTACTCAGTCGATGTTACTGTAGCTGTTTCACTTAGTACAATGTTACTATGTAACTCAGTCGCTGTTTCACTCAGGATAATGTGACACTGTAAGTCAATGGTTGTTTCACTCAACTAAAGTTACTGTAACTCAATGGCTGTTTCTCTCAGAGCAATGTTACACTGGAAATCAACAGCTGTTTTACTCAGTCGATGTTACTGTAGCTGTTTCACTTAGTACAATGTTACTATGTAACTCAGTCGCTGTTTCACTCAGGATAATGTGACATTGTAACTCAATAGTTGTTTCACTCGGCTAAAGTTACTGTAACTCAATGGCTGTTTCACTTAGTACAATGTTACTATATAACTCAGTTGCTGTTTCACTCGGGACAATGTGACATTGTAACTCAATGGTTGTTTCACTCAACTAAAGTTACTGTAACTCAATGGCCATTTTACTCAGAACAATGTTACATTGTAAATCAATAGCTGTTTCACTCAACCGATGTTACTGTGTAACTCAATGGCTGTTTCACTTAGTACAATGTTACTATGTAACTCAGTTGCTGTTTCACTCAGGACAATGTGACGTTGTAACTCAATGGTTGTTTCACTTGACTAAAGTTACTGTGTAACTCAATTAATGTCTTTTTCACTTAAAACGATATGTTACTATGTAACTCAGTAGCTGTTTCACTTGGGGTACTGCTTCTTTTGAACTCAACTGTTTTCTTTAGAACAACATCACTTTGTAAATAAGAAGCTTCTTCATCCAAAACAGTGGCTTTGTAAATCATCAGGATCACTTAAATTTGAAAACAATGTTACTTTGTAACTTAGTGGCTCTTTTCATCAAGAACACTGTTATTTCTAAGTCAGAGACTCCTTACTAACAATGCTACTTTGTAACTTAGAGGAAGGTTCACTAGACGGAATGTTACTTTGTTATTAAATTGTTGTTTCACTTGGAGCAAGGTTACCTTATAAGTCAGTTCCTTTTTCATTCAGTGGAGCCACCCAGTATAACAGTGTTAATCTGTAACTCGAGAGCCTGTTTCTCTATGAACAATTTTGTTACTTCAGTTACTGTTTCATAGTGGCAATATTCATTTGTAACTATGTGGCTGTTGCTCTCAGAACAATGTTACTTTGTAACTCAGTGGCTCTTTTATCCTCTCATTTAACTCTTTACCAAACAACAAAATTTTGGACTCAACCAAATTGAAAGCATTTGCAGACGACAAATAAAAAGTAGCTCAAATGATGATCTCTGTCTGATAGAGGAGAAAACATTGTGGGAAAAGGAGAAAATACTGGTTACCATCATTTTCTCCTTTCCCAATAATGTTTTCAAAAGCCTTCCTTTCCAGGGTCGTGAAAACCAGGGCTTATTTGGTAAAGGGTTAAGCACTTGGGCCATGCTTTGTGAAAAGGGGCTTCAATGCATAGGAAAAAAGTACCTGCTCATGTCAACCTGGGTTGAAATGTTTTGCTAGTTGTTTTGCTAATTTTCTGCATGTCAAAGGGCCATTCTACCTCCAGGTTCTGTTGGTAATTGTTGGACTAAATAGATTTTATGGATCCCTGATTATGTAATGACTTGCTTGGTATATTGCATCACAGAGAGCACTGCTTACATTTGTTTTGCTTACCCATCAAAATCATTTAATCCTCTCATCAAGAGATATCACAAATGTATCTATATCATGGATTTTATTGAAGAAATATTCATTAATTATTTCATGCTTTTCGGTAGTTTATCGAGAAATAATGGTGGATTATGGTTTGATATTTCATGATTATACAACCAGTGAAAAATACAGATTTCATATTTTCTAACTCTTCAATTGAAGGTGGAAACAGTAGTTCCTGCACACCAATTCCCTAGGTAAACAGCACATGCCATTCAACCAGAGGGAAATTATGACCTAGTTTACGCTCATCTAACCTATGTTTCTCGCACTTTACCTAATACTGTAATGCATTGTTATGTGAGGGGTTACCCAACTAGATTTTGATGAAAGTTCCAACAAAAAAGGGATAGAAACATGAAATAAATTGAATATTTGTCTTTTTCAGTGAAAGATAGAAATTTATTTCATCTCATGAACATCATCGGTAATATTTTCACCCGTGGCTGCACCACTTGTGAAAATGTTACCAATGCTGTTCACTCGAAATAAACTTCGATCTTTCACAGAAAAGAAAAATCCTCTCTATCTGTACCTCTGTGAATTCTGATTTCGTCTTTTTTCTCTTTCAAGGGTATATATGTTACTGAACCAATGTCAATGTATGAGAACTATATTGCAAAAAGTGTCCTTATGGAAGATTTAAACAGGTTAAAATTTTACTTGATGAATACAAGTAACTCAAATAATGGGCATCCAGAAATGGGAATGTATGTTGTAAACAATACAGACACCGGGTCAGCCACTCCCATGGATAACCTCACTGACAATGATGGAAACAGTTTTGGTCCCAGCAGTTCCAAAGAGCATGTCACTGTGACTGAGAAAACAACAACAGCCAATAAACCTTCACTTAATGGGGTATATTTGGACCAATCAAGAACTGCAAACACTAAATCAGCTACAGGTTCTAAGGTTACATCAACAACAATGCCAACAGACATAACAGAGTCACATGCCTCTCTGAAGACATCAAGAAATCAAGTTACAACTGAACCTTTTTCAAATCAGTTGACCATATCATCATTAATTACTGGGGCTTCATCAACGAAAAGAGATTCTCTGCCAACAAGGTATGGGTTTGTGTCAACAACAACTTCAAAGCCTTCTGCCTTCACACCTGGAGGTTTGGATAGCTTGACCAGTAGAGGAGTAACTGAAGATCCCATGGTGTCACTTTCTTCAAGCACCATGGACCCAGATGTACAAAAAAGTCTAGCTGAGCTAAATAAATACTTGCAAGTAAGTGTTACCGACTCTCCATTGCAATAAATCATTACCAGATTAGACCTACCATTAATTGTCACATTAACTCTTTCACTGCCAATGTCACCTTGGACAACATTTGTGGATGGTGTAGATCAAGATCAGACTGCACAAAAAGTGCAGTCTGATCTTGGATCTACACCACCCGCTACTAATACTGATTTCTGACAAAAAGCAGCTTTAAATGCAAAGAAAAATGTACTTTTGAGCCTCGAGAAATTTGATTCCATTATTCGGCAGCAAAAGAGTTAAATTGCTTGCAGCTTAGAAATGAGCCATGCTCTGTGAAATGGAGACTTAATGCATCTGCAAAAAGTATCAATCCACGTCAGCCTGTGGGGTCTGCGCAGGCTAACATGGGCCAAAACTTTTGGCTATCTTTACATTTTCTGCATGTCCAAGGACCATTCTACCTCCAGCTAGTCAATTGTTAGACTAAATGGGTTTTATGAATCTGAATTATGTGATGACTTGCTGGACACCATGCGTCACAGAGATACATTAAGCCCCCTTTTCACATAGCATGGCTCAAATGTATCAGAATTATGTAAGTCTTTACCAAAAAAAGGACAAAATTTAGACTTTTCTAAATTGAAAGCATTTGCAGATGACAAATGAAATTCGGTTAACTCTCTACCACACGACAAAAATGGAGACTGGTCCAAATTGAAAGCATTTGCAGACGACATTTTAAATGTAGCTCAAAACATAAAATTTGTCTTTTAAAGGGTAGAAAACATTGTGGGAAAAGAAGAAAATGCTGGTTACCAGCATTTTCTTCTTTTCCCACAATGTTTTCAAAAGGCTTCTTTCTTTGGGTCGTTAAGTCGGGATTGTGTGGTAAAGGGTTAAAACTATTCGAGTTGTCTGGGATTAGGTAGAAAAGATACTGGGAAGAAGAAAAAATGCTGGTCACTGGCATTTTCTCCTTTTTCTACTATGTTTTCAAGGGCTGTTTTTCTCAAGAGTTGTTTAAACACAGGATTGTTTGGAAATGCTAGTTACCAACGTTTTCCCGCAATGTTTTAATCAAACTTTCTACCCTAGCTAGATTGTAGAAATACTGGACTGTTTTGTACTCAATAATAAATAAGCCATGGTCTGTGATATGCTTGTTTTACAATGTATTGATTGTACAATGAGTATGTATACTTGTGTGCATAATAAAGCTACTATTATGTGAAATGCAGTACACACAGCCTGACCTGGGCTGCAATTTTTCGCTATTGGTCAACTTTCTGTACATGCAAGGATCAGTCTTGTACTCAATAATAAATAAGCCATGGTCTGTGATATGCATGTTTTACAATGTATTGATTGTACAATGAGTATGTATACTTGTGTGCATAATAAAGCTACTATTATGTGAAATGCAGTTCACACAGCCTGACCTGGGCCGCATTTTTTTGCTATTGGTCAACTTTCTGTACGTGCAAGGATCAGTCTACCTCATGGTTCAGTGGTTGTTAGACAAAGTGGATTTTATTGATCCCTAACATGATGTCTTGCTTGGTAAAGGGCATCACAGAGATGCATTAAGCCCTCTTTTGCCAGAGCATGGCTCAAATACAAAAGCGGTGATTCTCATATTGAAATAGGCAATGCTTTGTGAAAAGGGGGTTTAATGCATCTGCAAAAAATACTGACTTACGTCAGACTGTGCAGTTGAAGAAGGCTGTCCTTGGTCAAAACTTTGTTAAAGATCATTTTTCTGCATTTTGAAGGGCCATTCTACAGTATGATTCACACATTTTTAGACAAAATGGTTCCATAATGCACAAAGATGGGCTTGGTTCAATGTATAAAGGATGCAATTACCCTTTACCATACAAGAAAATTTGAAATTTGTCAAAATTGAATGCATTTTATAGACAACAAAATAAATGTTGTCCACTTGATTGGATTCATCATGAAAGTTTAGAAAACATTGTGGGAAAAAGAGAAAATACTGGCTACCAGCATTTTCTCCTTTTCCCACAATGTTTTTAAGATGCCTTTATTCATGGTAGAGAAAACTCAGGATTGTGTGGGAAGGGTTAAATCCCCTTTTCCCAGAGCGTTGCTCTAATATAATTGTGCGCTTTTTTGGGTTAAGAAAAATGTCCATTTTATTCAACTCTTTAGAGTTGAAGATTTTTTCTTGAAATGTACATGAGAAGCTGTGCATTGTTTGAGCCCACAGCAATATTTATATTTAAGGGAACAAATGGGTTGATACAATCCGACTTGGTTCAAGTCCTGAGAGATATTAAAACAACTGTAGATCCAGACCATCTGGTTAGATTAGCTGGCACATTTCACAGTCGGAGAAAAAGAAATGCTGACGGTAAAATCTGAAACTTCTCTATTTATGTTGATGAAAGGATGTTCTTTTTACCCACTATATTTTTAGCTTGGTTGTTTTTGAAGAAATCATTGGGGAATTGTCGTAGCCCTGGCATTTTCGTCTGTGTCATGCAAAAACTTTTGACATTTTCAAAAACTTTGACACATTAAAATACCTCTGTCATTACTGAACATATTTGCTTCAAACTTGGACAAGTTGTTCACCATCAAAAGGGGAAACCATACAACAAAGGCAGATAACCATCAAATTATTTTCCTCTTATTTTTTTTCTACAATGTTTTCAAAAGCCTTCTTCCTCAGACTGGTAGAGGTACAGATTTGTTTGGCAACAGGTTAACCTTTTACTAAAAAATCCTGAATTTGAACAACCCTGAGACAGAACAATACAGGAAAAGGAGAAAATGGTGGGAATCAGCATTGTCTGCTTTTTCCCCAATGTTTTCTACCCATTCACAGACATCCCATCATTTAAGCCATATTGGTCGTTTGCAAATGCTTTCAGTTTGGACAAGTTTAGAACAAGTCTGGTAAGTCTTGACTATAAACAACACTGAGGAAGAAAGCTTTTGAAAACATTGCAGGAAAAGTAGAAAATGCTGGTAACCAGCATTTTCTCCTTTTCCCACAATGTTTTCTACCCTATGAAGGGCAATTTCGTCATTTGGATCACTTTAATTTGTTGTCTGCAAATGAATCCAATTTGGACCAGTCTTAAATGTTGTCATTTGGTAAACAGTTAACTCTTTACCAAACAATCCTAGGTTTTCACGACCCTAAGAAAGAAGCCTTTTGAAAACATGGTGGGAAAAGGAGAAAATGCTGGTAACCAGCATTTTCTTCTTTTCCCACAATGTTTTCTACCTTTCCCAAAACAAATTTCAATTTTTGAGTCACATTTATTTTATCGTCTGCAAATGCTTTCAATTTGGACGAGTCTAAAATGTTGTTATTTGGTAAACAGTTAAGGAGGTCATAAGACACGCAGTTTTCCTATCTTCAAGGATCAACAACGCAGGAACAGTTCTGCCAGTTGAAGGGATCTTTGATGGATGACAGACAGTACGTACACATCTGCTCCAGCTGCGCAGCTACCACCAAGTTACCGTTGGACTTCTTTCCGAGATACATCAACGAAGCCGTGTGTAAATCAGGCGATACAGATTGCTTCAAAATTGGCAACACAGGTAAGTGGAGGTACTCTTCTTCTATTAACCCTTTACCAGATGACAAAATTTTAGCCTTGTCCAAATTGAAAGCATTTGCAGACGACAATTTCAATGTGGCTAAAACTGTGCAGTTTTTCTTTGATAGGGTAGAAAACATTGTGAGAAAAGGAGAAAATGCTGGTTACCAGCATTTTCTCCTTTTCCCACAATTTTTTCAAAAGGCTTCTTTCCCAGGGGCATTAAAAGGCGGCATTGTGCGGTAAAGGGTTAATGAAACTGAGCAATGGTCTGGCTAAAGGGGCTTAACTCTTTACCAAACGACAAAATTTTAGACTTGTCCAAATTGAAAGCATTTGCAGACGACAAAATCAGTGTGTCTGAAAAATTAAAATTTGTTTTGGTACAGGTAGAAAACATTGAGGGAAAAGGAGAAAATGCTGATTACCAGCATTTTCTCCTTTTCCCACCATGTTTTCAAAAGGTTTCCCTCTGAGGGTTGTTAAAACTTGGCATTGTGTGGTAAAGAGTTAATGCATCTCCGTGATGCATTTTACATGTAACGTCACGGAGAGAGGTTAGATATATAAGCACTTCAGACCTGCCTTGATGTTGAGCTAGCTTTTACAGCAATGCGGTTTGGTGTATTTCTCTCCGTGATAGTTAAGCAATGTGCATTAGGTTAGTGCCTGGATGGGTGACCAGGTCGTTGCACGTTACATTTGGTGGCAGAGGTGGGATAATGACAACTGCCGGACTGGAGTTGCCTTACCCATGTATATTCCCCTGGTTTATTTGTACATACATGCTTGTATATAGGTCTCGGGGTCGAGACTTCTCTTAGGGAAGAGTAATGTCACGGAGAGGTTAGATATATAAGCACTTCAAACCTGCCTAGCTGTTGAGCTAGCTTTTACAGCGATGTGGTTTGGTGTATTTCTCTCCGTGATAGTTAAGCAATGTGCATTAGGTTAGTGCTTGGATGGGTAACCAGGTTGTTGCACGTTACAGTACCAAGCAAATTATCACGTAATTAGGGATCCATAAAATCCATTTTGTTTAATGATTGACCAATTCTGGAGGAAGAGTGGTCCTTGGGACATGCAGAAAATTGACATATAGCAAAAGGTTTTGACCCATGTCAGCCTGTGCTGTCTGCACAGGATGATCATGGGTTAATACTTTTTGGGGGATGCATTAAGACCCATTTTTACAGATTCATGCATAGTTGATTTGTTAGGGGGTTGCTGTTTCAAATCCGAAGCTTAGCCAATTTCTTTCCCTGGATTGATGGTAGTCACTGAGACAGTACTTATTCCTCACTCACTGCTGATCATTGTTTTAACCCTTTCCCAAACGTCAAATTTTGGACTTGTCCAAATTGAAAGAGTTTGCAGACGACAATTTTAAATTTGATGAAAATGGCAGAAAGGTCTCAAAACGGGTAGAAAACACTGTGGGAAAAGGAGAAATTGCTCTTTACGAGCAATTTCTCCTTTTCCCACAGTGTTTTCAAAAGACTTGTACTGCAAACACGTGAAAACCAGGGCTTGTTTGGGAACGGGTTAATGATGGTGATATGGGAAAGAGACCAATGGCTTTGCAGGTATATTGTGTGAAGTGCTGGTAACAGAAACTCCAGGAAAGGAGTCATGCACTTGCCACAACAATATAACTGAAATAATTTTGAAAATGCATCAACCCTTTATCACACAATCCCAACTTTCAACGACCCGTAGAAAAATGGCTTTTGAAAACATTGTAGGAAAAGGAGAAAATGCTGGTAACCAGCATTTTCTCCTTTTTCCACTATGTTTTCTGCTCTTCCAGAAACAATTTTCAATTTTTGGATCATATTTATCTAATCATCTGCTATTGCTTTGAATTTGGATAATTGTAAATTTTGTCGTTTGGTAAAAAGTTAAAAACCATGCAATTGATCAATAAAGCAATTCAATGTTTTCAATACTCTTTCCAGGCCACAGGTGATTTCTCACATAAACATTGTTAAAATGATTTTGAGCAGTAAGGGATGTGTTCAAAAGCAATCCCAATAAGGGTCCTTAACCCTTTCCCAAACAAGCCCTGGTTTTCATGTGTCTGCAGTACAAGTCTTTTGAAAACACTGTGGGAAAAGGAGAAATTGCTCGTAACGAGCAATTTCTCCTTTTCCCACAGTGTTTTCTATCCTTTTTGAGCACTTTCTGCCATTTTCATCAAATTTAAAATTGTCGTCTGCAAACTCTTTCAATTTGGACCAGTCCAAAATTTGTCGTTTGGGAAAGGGTTAAAAAGGCCTAGTCTGATGAGAGGTCAGACACTGAATAAGTTCTCCTTGCTTACCTCACAGTCCACGGGCGATGCAGACAGCGATTTTTCACACTGAATATGTTGAGGAAATCTAACAGACAATGCATGGTAATGAATCACAACGGAGAAAACCTCGTCCTTGACGACTGGCAGCTTGTTCCAAAACAGATCCGAGTGGCATGCGAATGTACTATTAATAAACTCTCATTTCTTAAAACTTATGTATCCGAGGATTCTGTGCCAGTCGGTTAACTCATTACCTCTTTAATGCTTTTAGTGAACACTTTTAACAACCCTTGGAAAGAAAGCGTTTGAAGATATTGTGGGAAAAGGACAAAATGATGGTAACCAGCATTTTCTCCTTTTCCCACAATTTTTTCTATCCTTCCCAAAACAAATTCATATTTTTAGGTTACATTTATGTGTCGTTTGCACATGCTATCAATATGAAATTAAGTCTGAAATTTTGTTGTGTGGTAAAAAGTTAACCATTCCAGTACCCAAGCCTAAAAAAGGGGCTTTTAAAGACTGCAGAGATTGAGATCACACTGCAAAGAAGGTGCAGTCAGATCTCTGATCTAAAACAATCACTTGAGGTAATCGGCATTTTCTCCTTTTCACACAATGTTTTCAAAAGCCATCTTCCTTGGGGCCAATAGGATTATGGGTAAAAGGGTTGGACAAATTTACCACAGAGAAGTTGGACATTCCTGTAAATTATTGAACAACCCGATTTGAGATTTAATGTGCAAAAACATTGTGACAAAAGGGCAAGTTATGTATTACTAGCATTTTCTCCTTTGTAAAGATGTTTTCAGAATTTGAATTACTGCATGAAGTCAAAAGCATCTAAAGGTGAAAATGAATTAGAGAGACAGAAAGGCAGGCAGACAAGACAGACAGTCAGATGGATGGACAGACAGACAGACAGACAGACAGACAGACAAAGACGACAGATGGACAGACAAGGATTAAATATGATCAAATATGAAGAAGCATTGGACTTTCTTTTCTGGCACCTTAACCCTTTACCAAACGACAAAATTTTAGACTCGTCCAAATTGAAAGCATTTGCAGACGACAAAATAAAGGTGATTCAAAAATTGAAATTTGTTTTGGGAAGAGTAGATAACATTGTGGGAAAAGGAGAAAATGCTGTTAACCAGCATTTTCTCCTTTTCCCACAATGTTTTCAAAAGGCTTCTTCCTCAGGGTCAATAAAAGTCGGGATTGTGTGGTAAAGGGTTAATCAACTAATCTTGCAATCTTTTGTAAAGATGTTTTCAGAATTTGAATTACTGCAAAAAGGCAAAAGCACCTGCAGGTGTAAATACATTAGAAAGACAGACAGACAGGCAAACAGATTGATAGACAGAAAGACAGACAGACAAGGATTAAATATGATCAAATATGAAGAAGCAAACAGGAAAGCTGACCACAATATTATAATTTGACCATAAGAGCTTTAGCTCTTTACCAAACGGCAATATTTTAGGCTTGTCCAAATTGAAAGCATTTGCAGACGAAAAAATAAATGTGACTCAAACATTGAAATTTGCTTTTGGAAGGGTAGAAAACATTGTGGAAAAAGGAGAAAATACTGCATACCAGCATTTTCTCCTTTTTCCACAATGTTTTCTAACGGCTTCTTCCTCAGATCGTTAAGTCCGGATCATGTGGTAAAGGGTAAACAGGTGGAATGGATATCTTCCTTCTGTTAAGAAAGGCCAAAGTAATTAAGTTGGCTACTTTTCCCAGAATATTACAAAATATCACTGCTGTTCCGAAATCAGACTGCATGTTCTGTGAAGTCCTAATCTTGATCTATAATGTCTGCATGTCCAACGACCATTCTATCTTCAGACTATCAACTGTTGGGCTTAATATGTTATGGACCCATAATCATGTGATGACTTGCTTAGTATCATGCATCATGGAGATGCATTAACCCTTTCCCAAACGACAAATTTTGGACTGGTCCAAATTGAAAGAGTTTGCAGACGACAATTATAAATTTGATGAAAATGGCAGAAAGTTATCAAAAAGGGTAGAAAACACTGTGGGAAAAGGAGAAATTGCTCGTTACGAGCAATTTCTCCTTTTCCCACAGTGTTTTCAGCAGACTTGTACTGCAGACACGTGAAAAATCAGGGCTTGTTTGGGAAAGGGTTAAGTTCCCTTTTCACGGAGTATGGCTCAATTATTCTGTATTCACTCAGTTTGAATCAGGAGTTCTGGATGTCTGGCCCGCATATGCTTACTCAAATTACCTCCATTGTTACACTTATAACTACACCCGGAGCACTGAAAGGGTTTTTCACCAGTATGGGTTCTTAGATGGTTGTCCAGTGTTTGTCGAGTATAGAATCCTTTCCCACACTCCTTACAAAATAAAGATCTCTCATTCTTGTGCCGCTTCAGATGTAAATTCAAATCTGTCTTCTGGAGGAAGGCTTTTCCGCACACGTCACACACTTTGTCTTTTGTGCTTGTATGTTGTTTCATGTGCCGATTTAGTGTCCCCCGTCGTTTGAAAACCCTATTGCAGTGTTCACATTTAAAGGAATATTCCGCATTGTGCACTTCCCTGATATGGCCGTACAGCCCCTTGGAAAATTTAAATGAAGCTCCACATATTTCACAAACACAGCGCTTTGGAATTGGCAAGTGATTTGTCTTTTCGTGGTTAACTCTCCCTGCAGCTAAAAAAACATTTATAAAAGTTATAAAGTTATGTGCCTTAACCCTTTACCAGGTAACAAAATTATAGCCTTGTCCAAATTGAAAGCATTTGCAGACGACAATTTCATTGTGGCTCAGATGGTGCAATTTTTCTTTGATCAGGTAGAAAACATTGTGAGAAAAGGAGAAAATGCTGGTTACCAGCATTTTCTCCTTTTCCCACAATGTTTTCAAAAGGCTTCATTCCCAGGGTTGTTAAAAAGCATCATTGTGCGGTAAAGGGTAAACAGTAAAAATAATTATGAGCCATAGTCTGAGAAAATGGGATTTAATGGCTTTATGCATCTCTATGATGCATGATACCAAGCAAGTCATCACAGTCTTATACATCCCTAAAATTCGTTTTGTATAACAACTCACTGAATCATGAGGTACACTGGTCCTTTGACATGTAGAAAATTGACAAAAAGCATAAAGTTTCGGCCCAGGTCAGCCTTGGTCGATATTTTTCGCAGATGAATTAAGCCCCCTTTTAACATGTACCTTGACCCTTTCCAAAACGACAAATTTTGGACTGGTCCAAATTGAGTGAGTTTGCAGACGACAATTCTAAATTTTATGAAAATGGCAGAAAGTTCTCAAAAAGGATAAAAAACACTGTGGGAAAAGGAGAAATTGCTCGTTACGAGCAATTTCTCCTTTTCCCACAGTGTTTTCAGAAGACTTGTACTGCAGACACGTGAAAACCAGGGCTTGTTTGGGAAAGGGTTAACAGTATGAGCCATGCTCTGTGAAATGGGTGTGTGATATATCTGCAAAAAGTAATGACCCATATCAGCCTGCGCAGCCCACCCAGGCTGACATGGGGTGAAACTTTTTGCTCTTTGTAAATTTTCTGCATGTCAAAGGACCATTCTACCTCATGATTCAGTCAGTTGTTAGACAAACTGGATTTTATGGATTCACGTTTATGTGATGATTGGCAAGGTGCAATGCATCACAGAAATGCATTAAACCCCCTTTGCCAGAGTATGGCCTAATCATAAAAGGTGTTTGCCTTAACCCTTTACCACACAATGCCGGGTTTTAACGACCCTGACAAAAGAATGCCTTTGAAAACACTGTGAGAAAAGGAGAAAATGCTGTTAACCAGCATTTTCTCCTTTTCCCACAATGTTTTCTTCTCTTCCAAGGGCAAATTTCACTTGTTGAATCACATTTAATTTGTCATTGGCATATACTTTGAATTTTGACAAGTTGAAACTCTTTACCAAACAATAAAACTTTAGACAAGTCCAAATTGAAAACATTTGCAGACACCAAACTAACTGTTACTCAAAAAATGAAGTTTGTTTTGAGAGGGGAAGAAAAAAATTGTGGGAAAAGGAGAAAATGCTGGTTATCATCATTTTCTCTTTCTCCCACAATGTTTTCAAAAGGTTTCATATCCCAGGGTCATCAAAAGTTGGGATTGTGTGGTAAAGGGTTAAATTTTGCTGTGTGGTAAAGAGTTAACCCTTTGTCTCATGACAAAGTTTTGGGCTGGTACATATTGTTAGCATTTGCAAACAAAGAATGAAATGAGGCACAGATGATGGAACTCTGTCTTATGATATACAAGAAAAAATTGACGGTATAGAAGAAAAAGTGTTTTCCTGCATTTCAGCCTTTTTCCATAATATTTTGAATAGTCTTCTTTCTCAGGCTCAATATATTTAGGATTGTTTAGTAAAGGGTAAAGAGTGTTCAAAGTAAGAAATGGACATTCTCTGCCCCCCAAAAGAGAGTAAGCTATTGCTATTAGGCTGTTTGGTAAAAGAATCTACCAAAATTACAAACAATGTAGATCAAGGACGAGACTATGTTTTGTGCAGTCTGATCTTGAATCAAATCTCTTGAAAATAAATATAGGAGGACCACTGTAACATACTGCAATCTAATATCGCATAGTTTTAGATTAAAAAATAACAGTAATATCTCAATAATCTCTATACAGAAAAAAAAAACCTTTTCACCACCCAATTCCAGGAAGAAGGGTTTTTGAAATTGGGTTCAAAGCATCCCAGCTCAGATTTACCAATTGGGAAATTAAACCTAAAAAATCTGATTCTGGGATACCTGACATTGCAAAATCATTACCTGGAAAAATAGTACTAATAAAAAAGCATTTTATTCACTTTGGCATCAAGGCATGACTACAACGTTAACAATAGGGAAACTTACACCACTTGGACGATAAATATGTAAACAAATATTCCATTATCATAACACAATTTTAAAAAAGAGTGTTAGAACAGACTACCATGAGGCATGCGTAGATATACACATTTATGAATCAGTTCTATCAAATAGCGTCAAGAATCGTCAACAAGTGCAATGGAAAGCATAGAAGCATCATGAGCACTCTTGTGGTAATTTCTTTGAATAGGATTGCTTTACTTGTCTAGATATTGCTTAATAATACTTCTCATGTCGTTTCATTTTGACATTCTAATGACCCCCCCCCCCCTCCCTTCCTCTCACACACACACACATACACACACACACACACACAGAAATTTGTTAATTTGCTCTGAGATTTATAGCTCATTAAATGACTGCTTGCTTTTACCTAATCCTTCTAGTAGCACTACGTGCTTATTATTTGGTACAACAGTTAGATTTCAATTTGAGCAGGATTGAATGCACCCCACCTCAGCAGCACTTTCACCGCTTTGATTATTAAAACAATGTTAGAGAAGAAGAAAATGCTGGTAAGCAGTAGTCTCTTATGCTCTAAATTTCTATAAGTCTAAATGTGGCCTGGTAAAGAGTTGAAAGAAATATAAAATGATTGCTGCTTTAAAAATTCATCACATGAGCCCCCCCCTTTTCTACCCTTTCTGATACAAATCCCATCGTTAGAGTATTGTTTTATTTGTCATCTGCAAATGCTTTAAACTTGCATCAGTCTAAAATTTTGATGTTTGGTAAAGAATTAAAGTGTTAAGATTCATTCCCTTTTAGTGCCATAGTCATTGTTTTGATTTAATGTGGGAAAACAGTTGACCTTTTACCACAAATCCCAAGTTTAAACAACCCTGGGAAATTAGACTTCATGAAAACATTGTGGGAAAAGGAGAAAATGCTGGTAGCCAGCATTTTCTCCTTTTCCAACAATGTTTTTTTAATCTTTCAGAAACAAATCCAATCATTTGGGCCACATTTAATTTTTCATCTGCAAACACTTTGAATTTGGACAAGTCTAAAATATTGTTGTGTAGTAAAGAAATTAATACAAGCTTGGTCACAAGCCTAAGGAAAGAACTTTAGAAAGCATTGTATCCAACATTTTCTCCTTTTCCATAATGTTTTCTGACCTGTCAAAACTCTGCCCCAGTAGCTCAGTCCATAGCATATAGGACTTGAAAACAGGATGTTGCTGGTTCAATCCCTGGCTTGGCCAATTCTTCCCAAGGAATGATGATGGTCATTGTCACAGGATTCATCCCTCTTACTACTGACCATTGTTTCTGTTTTTACATGGGAAAGCAGCCACTGGCTTGGACAGAATATTGTGCCGAGTACTGTTAAAAGAAACTCCAGGAAAGCATGGACATGTGCACTGGCCGCTGCGATATAACTTAAATAATGTTGAAAACGGCGTTAAACACCATACAATCAATTACCTGTCGAAGACAACAACAACAATCATTTGAACCACATTGAATATGTCATCTGCAATAGCTTTCAATACTGAAAAGTCCAAAATTTTGTCATTTGGGAAAGGTTTAACCCTTTACCAAACAATCCCGACTTTTAACGACCCTTAGAATGAAGACTTTTGAAAACATCGTGGGAAAAGGAGACAAAAGATGTTTGTAAAACATGTATGCCCCCCTAATGGCATCCAATTCTAAATATAACATGTGATTATAAACTGTTAAGTTCAAAGTGTAAAAACCAACAAAGGGTAATTACTCAAAAATTATTAATGATAAATTAACAATTCTTGGGCACTGCACTTCCCATTTATGTGAACTATCAACTTATAAGGTTTCATGATTTTACCTCACATACTTTTGGAGTTATGCTCCGGAAAAAAATCAAGTACGAAAATCAACAAAGGGCAATAACTGCAAAAATATAATGGGCAGAGTTATGGTTCTTGTGCAATGCACTTCTCCTGAATAAGGTCTATCCACATGTAAAGTTTCAAGATGATATCTGAAAAACCTTTTGAGTTATGCTCCGGACAGAAATTAAGTATGAAAATCTACAGAGGGCAATAACTCCAAAAATATGATGGGCAGAGTTATGGTTCTTGTGCACTGCACTTCTCCTTAATAAGATTAATCCACCTATGAGGTTTCAAGGTGATATCTGAAATACTTTTTGAGTTATGCTCTGGACAAAAATTAAGTATGAAAATCAACAAAGGGCAATAACTCCAAAAATATGATGGGCAGAGTTATGGTACTTGTGCACTGCACTTCTCCTTAATGAGATCTATCCACCTATGAGGTTTCAAGATGATACCTGAAATACTTTTAGAGTTATGCTCCAGACAAAAATTAAGTATGAAAATCAACAAAGGGCAATAACTCCATAAATATGATGGGCAGAGTTATGATTCTTGTGCACTGCACTTCTCCTTAATGAGATCTATCCACCTATGTAGTTTCAAGATGATATCTGAAATACTTTTTGAGTTATGCTCCGGACAAAAATGTGGTCTACGGACCGACGGACCGACCAACCGACCGACCAACAAGTGCAAAGCAATATACCCCCACTTCTTCGAAGGGGGGCATAAAAATGCTGGTGACCAGCATTTTCTCCTTTTTCCACACTGTTTTCCATTCTTCCAGAAAAAATTTTCAATTTTTGAATCGCATTTATTTTATTGTCTGCAACTGCTTTGAATTTGGACAAGTATAAAATGTTGTCATTTGGTAAAGACTAAAGAGTTAGGAAAGTACCTGAGGTAAATCCAAGCGAGCAATACCGACATTTATACGGTCTCTCACCAGTATGACTTCTTTTGTGATCTCGCAAAGTGTTCGCTCGTAAAAAAGCCTTTCCGCACAGGTCACACACATGAGCTCGTTCTTTTCGGTGCTTTAATAAATGTATTGTGTAATCAGTAAGTCGTGTACTTTGGAATAATTTACCACAATGTCTGCATGTAAGAAATTCCCCCGTCTTCTGTAATGTTCCAGGTTGGCACACCTGAGACAATCTGTGACGTAGGAGGGTAGAAGCCTGTCTAAAGCCTGCCTTGCAGTTCCTACACTTATACAGTGTACTATCACTTCTTTGTATCAATTCTGTAAGGCAAACGTCAGCATGATCTTCAAATGTGCCTAAATCATCAAATTCGTCATTACACATACAACAGACACTCTTGTTCATGCCAGCTATTTCCTTTGATATAACAAGAGACATTTTACTGATTGAATCCGAGTGTTCTTTCATGGGGACTGCAACTCCGGATTTATTTGACTTCACTCGCCTCCCAGCCTTTTGAGACTTTTTCGTAGTCTTCTTGATCACATTTTCAGGTACAGGTATCTCTTTTCTGTTTTCTTTTTCTTGTTTATTAATGATGGAAGAATGGTTTTTCTCCTCACTGAACAAAAGTGAATTTCCTTTTTTCATAATTATTCCATTTGAGTAAGAATTCTGAAAAGACTTCAAATCTAGAGCAAGTTCATTAATAATATCATTTTTAGACATTACACCTTGACTTGCTTCGTTGAGTTGATCAGCTCTAGATGTATTCCCTGACGATACATCACCTAAAGTCTTGTTCACTTCAGATTCATTTTTTAACGAAACATACAGTGGACTTGGTTCACCAAGATTACTTGTTTCTGTAGATATAACTTCTTCAGTAATCATTTCATGTAGTTCACTACCTTGTTGCCCAGTCAGAGATTCCACAGAAACAGTAGTACCATCTGGGAGGAGGTAAGTCACTTCAATTTCTTCATGTTGAACAACATCAGAACCACAAATTTGCACACTGTCTGCTGTGTGGACTGACCCTTGTTCTGCTGCAGAATTTAAACATGATTCTGTGGTAACAGAAATATTGTACGCAGTGTGTTCATTTGTTTGCCTAATATCACTTTGAATATCCTGTCTTGGGATACTTGTTTGTGACAAGAGACTAGTAAAGGTGCCATTTTGCTCTGATGGTGCAACTGATGGCATAATATCTTCTGTTGTAAAGAGTCCCTTATCTTCATTGTCTGCAAAAAACAAACAAATATCTCTAAGTCACAAACAGAAACAGTAGTGCATGTACCATCAAAAGTCAATGACAAAATATTGAATACTCAATATTCAATATCTGTTCAACCTTTACTATGCCAGAACATCTCCGATTTTTCAAAGTTGAAAGCAATCTCGGACAACCAATTAAATGTGTCTAAAATAATGGTGTCTTTGGAAGGATAAAAAACATTGTGATTACCAGCATTTTCTTCTTCTCCAACAATGTTTTCAAAAGCCTTTATCTTCTGGGTAGTTAAAACTCAGAACTGTTTGGTATAGAGTTAATACTAGTTTTAACTCTCTACGAAACAACAAAATTCTAGACAGGTCCAAATTGTAAGCATTTGCAGTTGACAAATTAAAGGTGGCAATATTTTACCAGTATTTTCTCATTTTCCCACCATGTTTTCAAAAGCCTTCTTCCTAAGGGTCATTGAAAGTCGGGATTGTGTGGTAAACAGTTACAGACATACCATAGCATTCACCTTAACATAGCCATTCTCAGTACATGTAAAATCTGTATGTTTTTGTGCAGGGTTGTACATATATAACAAATTTTTAACCCTTCACCACACAGTCCAGTCTTTTAATGACCTTTACCAAGGAAGGCTTTTGAAAACATTATGAGAAAAAATGCTGGTAACTTATGCTGGTGACAAATTAAATATGGCTCAAATGAAGGTATATGTCTTTGATAGAGTAAGAAGCATTCTTAGAAAAGGAGAAAATACTGGTTACCAGCATTCTCCCCTTTTCCCACATTGTTTTCAAAAGCATTTTTGCACAGGGTCCTTTAGGCACAGGATTGTTTGCTAAACCGTTAATGGTATGGGGCATAGTGGAAATACTTTATCAAACCATTGTGTAGACAAAAGAGAGACAGTTTTAAAGATACATTTATACTCATTTTCAGCCAATTTTTAACCCATTTCATCTTTATTTCATGAAACCACTATCATTCTTATATCTTCATGCCAACGGCTGCAACTTTGCACAGATTACGATGGATATAAAATGCATTTCTGGTTTTGGCAGCCTTCAAAGAAACAACTGTTGTTGTTTCTGGTTTTAAATGAGGACAAACCCCTTTAATTCCTCTATGCCTTACACTACAGTGCTGTAAGAATGTATATATATCTTTAAATCTCACTTTGAAATTTGATGTATGGCCATCCTTTCCCATGAAACAGCTGCATTACTGCCAACTCTTCCTCTAAAGTCACCCAGAGTGTTATCTGGTATTTCATTCTACAGCATTTCATATAGTCTGCACCTGTAAAATTTAAGATATATAAAAATCACTGCACCTAAGTCACCTGAATAATGCATTTATTTATTGTCTATGTACAATAATACCAAAATACAATAAAAAAAGAAGGCAAAAAGCCCTATGGTGCTCACCTGAGCAGAGTGATCTAGGATTCAGAGTTGAAGACATCCTGGTGGTCACAATGTAAACCATAATTATATACAAAATAGTTATATTCAGTGTGCTTAATGAAAATTAAGCTGACAGAAGTAGGAGTGAAGAACTTTTCAAGTGAATATGAAAGAAAACAAGGCAAAGTATTGGATTGAAATTGTGGCCTCCTTTGTATACACAAGAAAAGGCATATTCCCCATGGTCGTTAAAACTCTGAATTGTGTGGTAAAGAGTTAAGATGTGACGCAACAAAATTAATACATCTCATCTCCCTTGGCTTTTCTCGTATAAAATCAATACCTGACAACTGTGTTTGGGAGAATTCTCTTAAGCACACAGGTTAGTGTATTGGTCTTTTAAAAACCTCAATAAACGAAGATATTTGCCACACAGGTTGGAATCCCTGCCGGAGCAGTTTATACTTGAGCTATGCATTTGTTGACAACTTTCACGTTCGAAAGATGGGGGCTCGTCTGGGATTGGCCTTTGAGCCATTTGTTGTCTATATAATTGCCCGTTTTTGGCCATTGAGCCATTTGTTGTCTAAATAATAGACTTACTGCCTAATAAGGCTTTCTGTCATCAAATGATGACTTCTCTTAAGAGGGCTGAGTTAAGGGAGATCACTCCTTCCTAACTGCATAGCTTCTTCCCGGATAAAATCAATACCTGACAAATGCGTTTGGGAGAATTCTCTTTAGCTCAGTGGTTAATGCATTGGTCTTTTAAAAACCTCAATAAATGAGGATATTTGCCACACAGGTTCAACTCCAAGCCCGAGTGGTTTATATTTGAGTTATGCATTTGTTGCCAACTTTCATGTTCGTAAGAAAAGTAATATAGAAGATTGATTCAATTAATATATCTTACAAAATCATAAAGTTTTTAACTGCAGAATCATATCGAACCCGCTTTCAAACACTGAATCAGTTGTTTCCGGTGTACATAAACTGGTACCCATTGTATCTCCCATAACCGTCCAACAGACGTTGATACGGAGATCAATAACAGGCTTCCAGTTTACAGTGTACACTAAACTGGCAGCCTGTTATCGATCTCCATTTCAACAGCAGGTAACACCTAATGCTAACAAGTCAGGTTTCTGCCCAGTTCGAGATTTCAGAAGATAACGGCAGACTTGGAAATCTAATTTGTGATATTATTAACCCACAGAGACAGACCTTATCGATAAAGATTAAATTCTTTACATTCATCATGATCAGAAAATAAACTTTGTTAGTCATGAAAATCTTAGCTGAAGATAGAATATTGCTCAGTTATTTTAAAACAGAAATTAAGGCATTCTGTTACCGGCTGTCTGATTGGTGGATTTGGTACAAATGAAACCCAGCTGCTGCCGTTGATAAATCGGGTGTTGCCTGTTGTCTATCAGACGAGAGATACAACAGGTACCAGTTTAGGTGTACACTGAATCAATCTAAAACGTGACATTAATCTGTGTGATATTGCTTTCTTCTCGCCTGTATTACTGTAGGGAATCTGTACTGAACTTTTTGTCTGCGTTTTAGATCCTGCTAGGTCATGGTCACTGACCAGTATAATCGGGATGACAGACAACAGTATCTATGAAGTCATTGTTTTCAACTTTTACCTTTAATACCAAACTGTCATATAAAAATTTTAGCATTATGCGACATCTACAAAGGGGGGCACAGGCAAACAATACGTGAAAAGAAAAGTTAAAGACAATGACCCCAAAATTCCAAAAAGTGAGTCACAGATGACCCCAAAGTTTATCAGCTAGCACTAGCAGAAAAATTGTAAGCTTTTCATTTTTTTAAGTTTATACGTTTCCGAACAAAAAAAAAACTTTTTACTTTTGAATGAAACTTCCTTTCACGACATCTAAATTGAACGCTCTAATAACAACGCTGGGTGAAGGCTTCGGGCGATGCAAATACATGGCGATTTGGTTTAAAATACTTGAATTCAATGTGTAAATTTTATCCATATACAAGAAAATATATTAAATGTGACAAAGAAACCTTTCTTTTAAGTATTAAACCCATATTTCATAGTAAATAATCTTCCTTTCGTGGACACTATCCTCCTTTCGCGAAAGGAAGTTCCTTTCGCTGTTTAGCTATACCCGTTAAAATGGCGTTAATTTAAACTCAGACACAAGCAAACCAAAAAAAAAGGATCTTACAATTCTTTGGAGTGTCATAAACGGTCCTCTGCTTAGGTGCCCAAGATTACCGGACAGCATCGTACCCGAGTTCTCCTGATACATGTACCAAATTGAATGTGTAGTGCAGAAACATGGCCATGGCCCTGATGGGGGCTGTATAAAGTGGTACAGTAGTGTTTTGCCGGTAGGCTATTGTTCCCGAACACGTTGGTGTCATACAAAATGGCGAAAAAGTACTTTTAAAGATATTTTATGTTTTATACCTTGATTATTACAAAGAAGACTGGATATTCGCATTTATAAATGCATCATCCTTCCTGTCGCAAATAAGAGTGTTGGGTTTATCTAAATCACAAGTAGTGAGTGGAGGTGGGTTGGATGTGAGTGTGCCATCAGTGTTTTAACCCCACGCCCTTTTTTTTTTTTTGTAAAAAGGCCATTTCGTACCTAAATCATTTCGAACCTAAGTCATTGCGTATGATTTTGGTCATTTCGTATCTAGTAGCAACCAATTCCTAATAAGGTCATTAAGAGCGCCTTTGAGAACTCGTACCTTGGAGAACCATAACCTGAAGACTTCTGTGGAGAACCCGTATCCCGGGTAGGAGTTCTACAGAGAAAGATCTCTCGAGAACTAGCCTACAGATAGATTTCGTGATGGATTTGTTTCATTTTATTCAGATAAATCATCCATGTTTTGATGTCTTGATGGTCCTTTTACCTGTTGTGAGATAAATAAGATATATCTACTAATCAAGCTGACATGTAATGATGATTTACGGTATTTGCCGTAAAAAATCGGTTTTGTTAACGGATGTTTGGCACTCGTCACAACTCGGCCGATTCCGTACCTACATCATGATTTGATCACCGGATCACCCGAGGTATGCCGAATGGGATGTTTGGCAGAGTTAAATGGAAACGGGGGGTAGAGTGAAGGATTAGGTAGACTTTAGAAAAATGAAATTATGATGTATATAGGTCTATAAATCTACCGAATGATTTATAAAGACCCCATTTTTTTTTACATATTGGTGATTCATTCATGGAATGTGTCAATTTATTCGTGTCGAAGGTGTCGGGTACAATAAAGTCACGTGTATCCGGTATGTTTGATAATGAGATAGCCTATGGCTATGTGATACTAGCCAAAATACTCCATGTAACTTGATCGAAGCATTAGATAGAGAGAGTCTGCAGTTTGTTATAACCGGAGAGTCTGACTTAACTCTTTCACTACTAACTCTAGAAATTACATGTTTTTTCCGAGCTCTAAAAATAGATTTCCACTGCCATTTAAAACGACATTCATCATAGTTTAAAAATAGATTAGCGGACAGCATAGATCAAAATCAGACTGCACGTTCTGTGCAGTCTGATCTTGATCTACGCTGTCCGCAAAAGGTAGTCAAGTCGTCATTATTAGTGAAAGAGTTAAATAAACTACCAGCTAGGCCGGTATCTTTTTGTCGTTCGACTCGTTGAATATGTAGCCGAGTGCTCTTTTTACCAATGTAGTGGTGTGATACCATTCATTCCTTTCCTGTATTTAAAATCCATTTTGTTAGTAAAGACCCTTTTGAAACTTGCATTAGATTCACGTGCCTCCTGTGCAGAACAAGTTCCGAGGGCGAGCAAGACAGTCGTCTTAGTCTCTAAAGAAGAATATATTTGGTCATTTACTGAAGTTTAAACAGATGTTTGTTCACGTAGGTTTTAGTTGCAATACGCTGACTTTCTGTATTTATGCTCTTTTCGGCTTTGTTATTGTTTGGAATTGCTTTCATTTTTCGCGCGACATTTGAAATGGCGGCATAATGTGACTGACCAAAGTTTTGTCATGTTTCTCACTAAACGTGGTTACAAGTTATTTAATTTGTTGCACTTTTATTACAGCATAACGGTTTCTAACAGTCCCTACACGGCGGTCATACTAAAATACGCCCTACGGGAAAAATTCGCCCTACGACGCCCTACAAAACAAATTATCGCCCCACGGGTATATGGACTGTGTCGGATGGAATTAATGACTTATACCTTTTAAATTATACTTTATCGAACATGTCTTCAAATATCATGACTTTATTTTGTGTAATTTTGGAGATATTTGATCGATAGTTTTCGTTCTGACGATCGCTGACAGGTGGTCTACACGCCCTACCACTTCAACTCTCGCCCTACTTCTTTTCGGGTGATATTTTCACAAATAAAGTATTGCTTCTCATAGATTAATGTTTCTTCTAACTAAATTTAACTTGAATGTGGTTTAAATCTTGGTTTTATTGATGTTTCAGACGAAAACGTCCAATCGTGTGAGATTCGAAGGGAGACAACTTGATAAACACAAGTTTCTAAAAATAGAGTTATCTTTAATAGATATGATCTATACAGTATAGTCATGAAAATCTTGAGAAGGCCGTAGAAAGGTAGAAAATTGGTAACCAGCATATTTTTCTTTTCCTACGGATAGGTAGACAAAAAATGAGACAGTAACCCTTCTATTTAAACCCCTCTTTGATAGTGGCCCATATGAAAATCTATATATCCCTGCAGGAAAAATTCGCCCTACGACGCCCTACGAAACAAATTATCGCCGTACGGGTATATGGACTGTGTCGGATGGAATTAATGACTTATACCTTTTAAATTATACTTTATCGAACATGTCTTCAAATATCATGACTTTATTTTGTGTAATTTGAGATATTTGATCGATAGTTTTCGTTCTGACGATCGCTGACAGGTGCTCTATACGCCCTACCACTTTACATCTCGCCCAACTTGTTTTCAGGTGTTATTTTCATCGCTTATTACCATATCTGGTTAAAATGATGTATAATTTGACTGATTCTTATTTATTTCTCATTTATTTACAGGTTTTTCTGATGTTCCAATCGGTATAAAGCCCAGAATCGTACACATTCAAAGGGAAATAATTTGATAAACACAATTTCCTACAGATAGAGTTATCCTTTGTCAGATAGTTCGCCCTACGGGAAAAATTCGCCCTCCGAAGCCCTACGAAACAAATTATCGCCCTACGGGTATATGGATTGTGTCGGATGGAATTAATTACTTATAAATACCTTTTAAAATATACTTTATTTAACATGTCTTCAAAATATCATGACTTTATTTTGTGTAATTTTGGACATATTTGATCGATAGAATTATACTTTGTCAGATAGACCAATCTCAAGTCATTAACTTAAATACTGGTTATCAATACTTAAGTTCTAAACCCAGATGTCACAATTTCCTACATATAGCGTTGTCCTTTTTCAGATCGACCAATCTCAAGCCATTTAATCTTTACCAGACTACAAAATTTTAGCCTTGTCACAATTCAAAGCATCTGTACACGACAATTTCAGGAGGCTCAAATGGTGTAATTTTTCTTTGATAGAGTAGAAAACATTGTGGAAAAAGTAGGAAATGCTGGTTACCAGCTGGCAGCATTTCCTTCTTATCCCACTATGTTTTCAAAAGGCTTCTTCCCCAGGAACGTCAAAGTCGGCATTGTGTGGTAAAGGGTTAACTTAAAATACCTTGAGAAAGACAGCCGTTGAAAACATTGTCTAATACGACAAAAATACTGGTTACCAACATTTACATGCTAAATCAAGATCTTGACTAGATCGGTCATTTCTTCAATATATCCCAATATTATACTTAATCACATTTTTTACCTGTCTACAGACGCTGTATCTTGAAAACATTGCGGAAAACAGAGAAATTGCGCGTAACGAGCAATTTCGTAATTACCAAGCGGTATCTATCATATCACTTAACTCAGACTAATTTTACTAATATCACAATTGTGGAATTGTTGAGATGAAATAATTTTCGCCAAACAACAAATTATTACAGTTATGATTGGAAATTATGTTTGAGCGTATCTAATCAACGAATTAAGGCCTTATTAAAGGATTTAAATTGGTAATTAAAGTTGATCATTCAGACGATTGTTAGAATGAGTAACAAATGTCAGTCGGGCTTGTGTTTGTTCTGTTGATATGATATGCTATATATAGTGGAAGAAAATCGAATACGGAACACTGCACCAGGATTTGCTCTAGGTATAAGATAGTAACGTATCTAAAATTATATCAATATTAATTTTTTACATAACTCTTTTTGCAACATATTCTCTATGATATAATTTTGAAGACAAAAGATAATTTTAAAATTTTGTACCGGACTTTTCATTAATATAAACAATCTTCATTAAGGTTGAAATACTTCCGAAAATTTACGATTCTCATAAACAGTTTTTGAAATCTTAAATCCTTTACATAGTTGATTTTTAGTGTTGCTTCTATCACAAGAATGGCTAAATATCCATGTGGTGTATGTTTCTTAAATTGTACAGGGAAAGGAGACATCGCGTGTGATGTTTGTGATAAATGGTTCCACAAGAAATGCGAAAATTTAACAAATGCTGTTTAAAGCCCCAATAAAGTCCAAAATTAGAATTTTTTTATGCTTGAAAAAAGGCACGAATCTGTTAGATTTACTCTTATTTTGTCGCCAAGGGGATAGGGACGTTCATTGCAGCATCGGTTCATGTCACAGAAAGATACAAAAAATCCTAATATTTTTTATCAATTCTCCCAAGTGACGTTGCCACGCACTATTCGGAATCATTCTAGTGTCCTATTTGTAGACACCATGTGACCGATGACGTATTACACAGACGATGTGCTTTCTCTCCTTAAAAAACGTTGCGAAACTTCGGTAAGTCTTTAATTTTCGTTAAATTACCAGCGCTCATCGTATCTAAGTTATTTGTATGCATTTGACTGGTAAATCGGAGTTGTGTTATCTTTATTTCGATCATGATATGCCTATTTCTTCTTGTCAAGAGTCGTCCAAACATCGAATGACATCTCGGCCTATAACACTTTCGGCCTATTACAATTTCGACTAGTAAGAAATTCGGCGCATATACAAAATCGAATGACTACACAGGGTATAAAGGTTTGTAATATGAGCCATGGAGAATAAGTCAAACAAAATGTGGACATTTTATAACGAAGATCAGACTTTACATTATGTGCGATCTGATCTTGATCTTTGTAGGTAATGAAAAAGTTAAGAACTTTGTGGTGTTTTTTTGGTCTGTAATTACTAGCGAATTTTGACCTGAGTTTAGCATCAGGTGGTGGACGTTTTATATGGAAGGCCAGACCTCTTACTAGGTGCAATCTGATCTCGATCTATGCTGTCAACAAAGGATATTTCTCAACTTTCAAGAGTTTAGTAAAACACATCGCTTATAGATATTTTTACTGCTAGTTTTTGAAGACAGAGTTGATGTTACTTCATCAATCAAGTTATTGCATGCAGATGAACCATATTAATTTATTTTTCAAAATTATAGATACATATTCCAAAGCTGATAAATACATGTATTTCAAGTTGTTGGAGTTCAAGACAATTGAAGACAAAAGTAGAAGTTTACTAGTACTCAAGTAATATTTATCTACCACATTGTGATTAAGAAAAATATTTTTTATGTCATTTTTTACTGATCTCTTTTCTTTCCAATCTAAAAACAGTGTATCTTTTTAGGGTGTGATACAGAGAGACCAAGATGTTTGTTAACTGACAAATAGATATCCCAGTCTGGTGTTATATCTCTGCTGTACGACATTTTTATTTTTTCACAGATTTTAGCACAGCCCATGTCAACAGGTATTTGAATGATATTTAGATCTACATCTATTACACATTAATGTTAGAACTTTGAAGTCTATTATATTTCAAGCTTAGAAAGGATCAGCTGCTGAAGGGATAATTGATCAAATACAACTTTTTTACACCCTTGCCATAAATTTTTGAAAGGAGCAATTGATTGCTACAAGCAACTGCTCCTTTCTCACATTTCTCCATTTAGATGATTTTTTTTTTTTTTGTGAATATTCCCCAGTTGTCGGTTTTTAAGGCCATTTTCAACATTATTTCAGTTTTATCACGGCAGCCAGTGCAGCTGTCCATCCTTATCAAGAGTTTCTGTTTCCAGTACTTTGCATAATATCCCACTGGCTGTTTTTCCACATAATCATTGTAAATACAATGATTAGCATTGAGAGAGGAATGTATCCTGTTACAAGGACTATCATCAATCCTGGGAAAGAAATTGGCTGAGCTAGGGATTTGAAGCAGCAATCCCCCAATCTCAAGTCCTGTATGCGACTAGCTGCACCACTAGGGCTTTGCAGTAGTATTTTGTAAAAGTAATGTACTCTTGAGAGAGAAAAAGGCATGCCTTGGGGCTAAAACAAATTAAAGTCCAACTTTTAGTAAGCAAGCACAAAAGGTACACTCAAAAAAGTTGCTTTGAATTAAGCCAGCACCAAAGAGACTCTCAAATTGTGTTGTTTTTTTACCTTGAAAAAGAAGGCTTTTGAAACATAATGAAAAAAGGTGAAAACCAACATTTTCTACTTCGAAAGGTGATTTTATCTTTTTAGACAAGTTCTGTCATTTGAGCCACTTCAATTTGTTGTTTGCAAATGCTTTCAATCTGGACAAGTTGGAAATTTTATCATCTTGAAAAGAATTAGTATAAAGGTGGCCACCAGGGCAGGGTTTACTGTATAAAGAAATGAACATATCTCGTAAAATAGTTCTAGAGATACAATCTGAGAGTAGTAGATTAAAAATACATGTGTTTTTCAATCTAAATTTACTTGATTGATTGAATGGTGTTTAATGCCGCATTCAGTCATTTCATTGCATCAGCTTGCTTGTTCATGTATACCCTGGGTTTTAATGGTACAAGGCAATGGCTCTGTAGTGTCATGCCCAAGGACACTCTTATGAAAAACCCATTGCTTCCAGTGAGGCTCAAAGCTTGGACCTCCGGGTTATGAGTGCTACACTTTACCACTGAGCCAGGGAGACCTTATATAAATTTGTATTTCAGACTCAAAATGCGAATGCAGTCTCAATGGCTGTGTAAGATACAAGGACATAGTTGTTAAATGGTCTCTTTAGGAGTTCATATAACTCTACCAAACAACAAAATTTTGGACTAGTCCAAATTCAAAGTATTTGCATCCAAAAATTTAACTGTGGCTCAAATGATGGAATTTGTTTTTAATAGGGTAGAAAACATAGTGTGGAATCAAGAAAATGCTGGTTACCTGCATTTTCTCCTTTTCTCACAATGTTTCCAAAACACCTGGAGATGCATTAGGCCCCCTTTTGCCCGAGCATGGCCCAGACATACTTTGCATTATTTAATTCTTTACCAAACAACAAAATTTTAGACTGAACCAAATTGAAAGCATTAATTTTGCAGACGACAAATTAAGCATTGCTAAACTGATGATTTCTCTTTTTGATAGGGTAGTAAACATTGTGGGAAAAGGAGAAAATGCTGGTTACCAGCATTTTCTTCTTTTCCCACAATTTTTTCAAAAGCCTCTTCTTTCTGGGTCGTTAAAAGTCGGGATTGTGTGGTAAAGAGTTAAAAAGAAATTTATGTTCTTGTCATTTCAGTGTCTCATTCTGGACAGAGTGACGTGACATTTGAACAGTGTAGACAGGAAAAAAATCGCTCTCATTTTATAGACAAATATGGACAATATTAGTGCATCTACTAACGTAAAAATATACCAGTAACATCGGAATGGACTATTGCAGTGATTGGTGATCGTAATTTTAGAAATTTTGGATGGAGGTTTCTTTTGGAACAATTTGAGTGAGCAGCCAGTGGCTTGAAAAGATTATTGTGTGAGGTACTTTAAAAAGTGTTTTTGTCGGTTTAACCCTTTACTAAACAATCTTGAGTTTTCACGACCCTGGAGATGAAGACTTTTGAAACCATTGTTGAAATTCTCTGGTTACCAGCATTTTTTTTTCATTTTTCCCATAATGTTTTCTACCCTTTCAAAGACAAATTTCAATACTTGAGTCCCATTTATCATCTGCAAATACTTTCAAGTCTAAGATTTTGTTTTTTGTCAAGAGTTAAAAACTATGTGCAGAAATGGGTTAACCATTTACCAGATGACAGATTTTGGACAAGTCCAAATTGGAAGTGTTTTTAGACAACTACTGTAATTCAGTGTGGGTAAAGGATTAGATTTGTCTTTGAAATGGTAGAAATCATTGAGAGAATAGAAGAAAATGCTGGTTACCAACATTTTCTCCTTCACCCACGAAGTTTCTAAAGCTATCTCCCTGGGGGTCATTAAAAGACGAGACTGTCTGCTAAAGGACCATTGTATGCTTGATTTAAAAGCTTGAAAATAAGTAGATAGTGAAAACAATTGCAGTTTGCTCAAATATTCTTTTTATTGGTCTCGAACTTTGTAAGATATGGTTTTATTTTAAAATTTATAAACATGAATTAAAACTGTAATCCCTTACCAAATGACATAATTTTATGCTAGTCCATATTGAAAGCATTTGCAGTTGACAAAATAAATGTGACTCAAAAATTAAGATTCTTTTTGGGAAGGGAAGAAAACACTGTGGGAAAAGGAGAAAATGCTGGTTACCAGCATTTTCTCCTTTTCCTACAGTGTTTTCAAAGGGCTTCTCTCTCAGGGCTGTTAAAAGCCGTGAGTGTGTGGTAAAGGCTTAAACTAGAAATAGAGTTTAGTATCTTTCAATAATTTTCCTTTTAGTAATAAAAAACAATGGTCACAGAAATATCACACTCAACTCTTTACCACACAATCCCGGGTTTTAATGACCCTAAAAAGAAGAGGGCTTTTGTAAACATTGTGGGAAAAGGAGAAAATGCTGGTAACCAGCATTTTCTCCTTTTCCCACAATGTTTACTATTCTTTCCAAAACAAATTTCAATTTTTCCATCATATTTATTTTGTCGTCTGCAAGTGCTTTCAATTTGGACCAGTCTAAAATTTTGTTGTTTGGTAAAGAGTTAATCATATTGGTAATCTTAATTCAATATTCTTCATGACTGGTGTAAAAACTTAATACTGGCTATCTGTATCTTGGGCAAAAATACTGTTCACGTAAAACTTTCCATCATAGAGCACCTAAGGTAGGAAGAGAAACAGAAACAAGTAAATGTATTTGACTGATATATGTCACAATGCAATAAATCTATTTTCAACAGTATTTCAACTGTATAGCAGTTGCTGTACACTTACTCATGTTCACTGGGTCAATAACTGATATCCCTTTACCACACAATCCCGACTTTTAATGACCCTGAAAAAGAAGCCTTTTAAAAAAACATTGTGGGAAAAGGAGAAAATGCTGGTAACCAGCATTTTCTTCTTTTCCCACAATGTTTTCTACCCTTCCCAAAACAAATTTCCATTTTTCAGTCACATTTATTTTGTCGTCTGCAACTGCTTTCAATTTGGACCAGTCTAAAATTTTGTCGTTTGGTAAAGAGATATTACTGGCAATAAAGCTGGGGGAGGTCAGTTTTTGTAGGAAACTACCTATCAAGCTCCAGCTACATTTGAATTTTGAACACGTTTTACAAATCATATCAACCAAAAGGCCATGGTTGGCTTGCAAGCATTTTCACGTCCTTGTTTATTAACGCTTAACCACACAAATCCAGGTTTAAACGAACCTATGGAAGATGCCTTCTGAAAACATTCCGGGAAAAGGAGAAAATGCTCGTTACTAGCATTTTCTCCTTTTCCCACTGTGTTTTCTACCCTACCAGAAACAAATTCAAATTTTGAGTCACATTTATTTTGTCGTCTGTAAATGCTTTCAATTTGGACCAATCTGAAATATTGCTGTGTGGTAAAGAGTTGAGTGTCATTGCAACAGGATTTGATCCTCTCAAACTCCTGAACATGATTTGGGTTTGCTCATGGGGGAAAACAGCCAGTGAATTTTAGAGAATTTGCTGAGAATTACTAGTATATGAAATAGAGGTAAAAGGAGCATTATTAAATTTAAACCTTTTTCAAACAATCCAAGTTTTAACAACTCTTAGCAAGACAGCCTCTGCAAATATTGTGGGATAAAGAGAAAATTTTGGTACAATATAGCCTGTAGAAAAAACAGAAAATGTTGTTAGCCTGCATTTTTTTTTTTTCTTTTTTCCCCACACCGTTTTCTACCCTTCCAGAGAGACATTTATTGTGTTGAGTTACATGTACTTTTTCATCTGCAAATAGTTTCAAGTTAGACAAGACTAAAATGTTCTTCTCTTGTAAAGATTGGGTGTTTATTTGTTGGAGCATTTTGCACCACTTTGAACATTATTTCAGATTTTTATTCATGTCAGTGTGACAACTTATTACTGTCTTTTCTGTATTTCACCAGCACAAAGCTGGGGCTCTGCAATGTCTTGCCTAAGGACATTCCTTAACCCTTAAAGCCCTGGATTGATTGATTCTATGGTGTTTAATGCCATTTTCAACATTATTTCAGTTACATCGTGGCGGCCAGTGCACCTATCCATGCTTTCCTAGTGTTTCTTTTAGCAGTGCTTCGCACAGTATTCTTTCCAAGCCACTGGCTGCTTTTCCCACATAGCCATTGTCAAAACAATGGTCAGGGGTGAGAGAGGAATGAATCCTGTCGCAATGACTATCATCAATCGGCGGAAAGAAATGGGCCGCGCCGGGGATCGAACCAGCAACCTCCTATTCTCAAGTCCCATACGCTACAGACTGAACTACAGGGTGCGGCTTAAAGCCCTGGAACCAACTTAAGTTGTTTTTGCAGACAAAAGTTGTGTTTGCAGACAGTGTAGATAAAGATCAGACTGCACATACATGTAACATGCAGTCTGATCTTAGATCTATACTGTCTACTACTATGAAACAAGTTTTGTCAAAATAAAGCAAAGCCACTACCGTTTTCTTACTTTCCAAGCAGGTGTGCAACCCTTTACCAGTTGGTAAAATTTTAGAAATTGTTCAAATTGGAAACAATTGCAGATGAAAAATTGGACGTGGTAGCTCAAATGAAAAGCTTTGCTTCAAGAAGAATAGTATACATTATGAGAAAAGGAAAAAATACTGGTTATCAGCAATTCTGCTATTTCCAAAATGTTTCGAAAGCATTTTTCTTTGTTAAAATGATTAAATAGTGCTTTAAATAACAACTTGGATGTTTTGGTTAACCCTTTACCACACAATTCCAACTTTTAACGACCCTGGGAAAGAAGCCTTTTGAAAACATTGTGGAAAAAGGAGAAAATGCTGGTAACCAGCATTTTCTCCTTTTCCCACTATGTTTTCTACCTTTCCCAAAACAAATTTCAGTTTTTGAGTCCCATTTATTTTGTCATCTTCAAATGCTTTCAATTTGGAAATGTCCAAAATATTGTTGTTTGGTAAAGAGTAAGGGTTGAGGGCAAGCAATAGCTTCTAACATTGCTCTGTATGTATGAATATATTTTTTATTTTTTGTCCACAAATTCTTCTTGTAAGACTATTGTGATGTACATGTATTTAAAATAATAAAATAATATTACACCATATTGCCTTGCTTGTTGCATGAAACATATCTGTCTTTGTAAGAGCTGTGTAATACAGGAGAACTGTGATGCCCTAAGTGACAAAACAAAATTCAGTTGCATAAGCAAAGCAGTAGCTTAATCAGCTGTCTACCGGTATTTTGTCCAACAGCATATTTTCAAGAATTCTGCTCCATTTTCATCCTGGCCTATAATAAGGGTTTCATTCAAGATCTAGATGAGACAGCAAAAACTTCTTGCAGTATACCAGTAATATTGAATCTACACTGCTTCTTTATAGGTATAACCCAGGTGGTGGGTAGAGGTGAATCCCTGAAACTGCAGTACATTGTTTTGAATTTTCATGACTTTACCAATCATGTAAATTTTGGAATTTGGCTACTGAAAATAAAAGTTGTTTTATCCGATTGAGACACATGTACCTGAAAAGAGGTCGACAAATTCTGGATCTACTGGAATGGATTCACAATCATAACAGAGTCAGAAACCAAGGCTCATCTGCATCTGCTCAGTCAGTATAATACAGTATGTGTATCATCATGTAGGAGGATCTATTCACATTGGCCAGAGATGTGTAAAGTAATTCTCTCCATACTCTGGAATATCATTTACATATCATTTAACATACTGTGCTAGAAATATAGTGGTGTTTTACTCCGCTTTCAACAATATTTCAGTCATATCATGGCGACATTACACAAATTCATGTATTTACTGGGATTCACCAGTACTAGGCTAGGGCTCTGAAGTGTCTTGCCCGAATACACTCCCACAAAAATACCAGCCAATCGAACCCCAGACCTAATAATGTGCAAATTCCCACTTTAACTTTTTACCCAATGACAAAAATTTAGACTTGTCCAAATTGAAAGCATTTGCAGACGGCAATTTAATGTGGGCCAAATGATAGAATAGGTCTTTGATAGGGGAGAAAATATTGTGGGAAAAGAAGAAAATGCTGGTTACCAGCATTTTCTCCTTTTCCTACAATGTTTTCAAAAGGCTTATTTCTCAGGGTTGTTAAAACTGGGGATTGTGTAATAAAGGGTTAACATACAATCCAGTGCTGTAATGACCCAGAGGCATAAAACTTTTGAGAACATTGTAGGAAAAGGAGAAAATGCTGCTGGTGACTAGTATTTACCTTTGATTCAACAATTATTTCTCCTGTTTCAAATACAAATCATGTAGATCCAATACAAGCCATGTCGTCTGCAAATGGCTTCAATGTAGACAAGTCCAAAATTGTGTCATCTGCCAAAAAAAAAATCACCAGGATTCCATTGATATGTGCACTGACCAGATTAGGGAAAGATAATTGGGTTCTACGTTCAAATTTGTGACACCCAAGAAATTCAGCCAAATTTTTTAAAAAATGGTGCAGATTTAATTCAGCACATTGAGTTTCAGTTGCATTTCTAAAGTTATAAACACACACACACACACAAATAACAAATACTTAGCCTTGTCCAACACTAAGGCATTTGTGGAAAAACAAGTATTTCTCAAATAATGAAATTTGTCTGTGATACAAGAAAAATACTGTGGAAATAGGAGAAAATGTCGGCTTCCAACTTTCTCTCCTATTTCCACCATGTTTTCAAAAGCATTTTTTCAATGTCATAAAAACTAGGGATTGCTAGGTAAATGGCCAATCTCCGAATAAATATGCGTCGCGTATATCCGAGGTTCAGACTACATTCATGCACATTTAATCATTATCTGCACGATATTCATTAACCCTTACAGCCCTGGAACCGACTCCAAGTTGTTTTTACAGACAGTGTAGATCAAGATCAGACTGCACAAAATGTGCAGTCTGATCTTGGATCTACACTGTCTGCTATTATGTTACATTTTCAAATGGAGAAACCTTAAAATAGCAAAATTTCGGACTGTTTTTCCAGATTAAAAAGGTCCAAATCTTAATTTCAGCACTTAAAGGGTTAATCAAAAAGTGCTTACGTATCCTGTTCCAACAGTAAATGGGGAAATCAATACAGATATAGCGATAAATCTGTTTTTAACACAATAAATATAAGATGAACGTGCGGCTTACCGATTCAAGAATGCGAACTGAAATCCGCATCTGTTTTCAGACAGTTCGCTCATTCTGTATATTTACACGGAGCTTCTTGTTCAAAACAAAAGAAACAAATCCTAAAATAGACGCCCGTTTGTTCTTTGTGTGTCGCTCTTCGGCAAATTCGGTAAACGAACTTGGTTTTCTATCGAATATGATTCTCACACCGTCACACCGTCCTCCATTTTGTTTTTCGTTTACCTTAGCTCCTAGATATCACGTGGTGTACCTACGTCATCGTTATTGATGTAAACAAAAGTTAGAGATACCTGGTAGTATTTCTTGTAGTTTTGAAAGTAATTCTTCTGCCAGCGAATGGAACTTTGACCAATCGCACATTAAGAGAGTGTCATCGTTATATTAATCTACATAGTTTTAAATGGTATGATTAAAATTTAACTTAATTTTTTACCCCGCATTGTTTACATTTGGACTTTATTGGGACTTTAACATTTTGGTTGACTCGGAGTTTGATTATGCCTGTTCTTCATGTTCGTCATATCCTGACAAAACATTCAATTTTGGCCTGTCTTTAGACAGATTGCATAATGCATTAAAAGGTGGAAAATTAGCAGAATACATTAAATTTGAACAGGTCTTACTTAGATCGCACAAGATGGATATTTCAAAATTCACATTCCCATATTACGCCAAATCTAACTTATTTGTGGACCAGGTTGCAAAATCACTTTTGGGTGCAAATAACGAATTTGTTCCAATTACAACAACTGGCAATGGTAATTGCTTGTTCAATGCCTTGTCAATTGCTGTAATTGGAAATGAAACGTTGGCTACAGAACTCAGGGTTCGAACTTGCATAGAACTCAGTGGAAACAGGAGATTTTATGAAAACGCACATAAATATGATAATTTGTGGCAGGTGACGGATACTATAGATGAGGCCATTAATGCTTGTGCTACCGACAAGGCTTACTCCAGTGCATGGACCATGCATAGTGCGGCAAGCGTTATAGGTAGAACAATCCGATCCGTTTTCCCACCAAAAAACTCCCTAGTAGACATGGCTGTAGGTATTCTTAATACCGAGTTTCATCCAAGAGATGCACCTCTCCTTAAAAAAAACCATGCGGTACATATAATGTGGACTGGCTCTGGGTCAACAATAAACCATTTCGTGCCTTTGTTAAGGATAGATATAGGACCATTCATTGATCTCACAAATGTAAGCGATTTTCCCCCTCTCCCCGAATGTCCAGAGTTATCATCTACTGTTTCAAGTTTTGAGGACCACATCATTGACTTGAACATTTCGGAATTTCGCGATCTGTCAAGCTTGCCGTTAATTTCTGAAAGTCAGATTGAGGATTTTTTTGAAACAGTTCCCACTGAGAAAAATGATATACCGTCGAATTCAAATGATTCAGATTGTACCTTTTCTGAGATTGGGGTACCCTTAAATGATTCTGACCTTAAAGTCTTTGACGCAGATAATTCTCTAGGGACGCATGTAAGTGGCACGTCAAATGAAAGTGGCAATAACAATCCAGGAAAGTCAGACTCTGAAAATTATGACAATGACAAACAAGAACCTCAAAACATTGATAATGATAAACATGAACCTGAAAACATTGTCACAGATCATGTAGAATTTGTTTCGGAAAATATTGGTTGTGTCGGTAGTCCTATAGCAGGAAACAAGTTTATGGACGTAAATAAATTACTTCATATTTTGAATAACGAAACAGTAGCTATTCAAAGTAAAATTCCAAATGGTTTAAAAGAAAACTGTTTTTTCTTGGTAAAGCGTTGTGGAGTTGATTCTTTTATGGACGACTGTGGTGCTTGGCAAAAGTCATCACTCAAAAAGCACGAATATCTTGTAGATGAAAAGGGAAATCTGACCGGGATATACAAGAAAAACGGATTCTACTGCATTTCTGTTAAAAAAAAGTATGTGCCCTTAGAAAATCAACCACAAGATAAGGATATCAATCTTAAGCCCATTCAAATCCAAAAAAAAGTCAATTCCGTTGATCCAGAAAATCCAATTGGTTGTAAAACTGTTCAGAACGCGAAATATAATCTAACCAAAAAAGAAAGACCCTACTCATACATTAAAAACAGTGCTGATGAGGTACAGGCTGTGCTAAATCAGCTACAAACTAATCCGTTTATAAGAACTGTCATTGCAAATGATAATAATAAACCATCTGCTATCATCTGCTATTCAAACGAACAATTAGAGCTAATGAAAAATGCTGTGAGTTCCGGTTCTGTAATTGGCATTGATAGAACTTTTAATCTTGGAGCGTGCTTTGTCACTTCATTGGTTTTTCAAAATCATAATTTGATCAGATCTGGTACATCAACAAATCCGATTTTATTGGGGCCTACCTATTTACATTGGGACGGATCTTATCAAACTTACAGCGATTTCCTTTCAAAAGTAAGATCTTCTTTAGGATTTTCATTTCCTACCGAAAAAATAATTTTTGGGTCTGACGAAGAACAAGCCCTCTTAAATGCAATTCGTTCTTCTTTTCCAAGCGCAAAACAAATCTTATGCACGCGGCATTTAGTTGAAAATACGAAAAGACAACTGAATAAATCACAGGTTTCAGAAAACATTAAAAAAGTATTGATAAATGATTTATTTGGCGGAAAAGGAATCCTAACATGCTCTAGTAAGGTTTCATTCCTTGAGAAAAAACAAGAAATTTTAGACCAGTTCAGCAACATTGGATTTGAATACTTGAAAGACAAATTACTACCTGTACTTTATCAGTATGTCTTTTTGCCTAGACTGGAAAATCCTAGTATACCTCCTCTCTGGAAAAACAACAACTGCGAAAGCATGCACCATAAAATAAAATTACTCGGTGATTGGCATATTTCGAAGCTACCGCCTTTGATCGAACGACTGCAAGATATCGATATATCGCAAATGCTTGATATTCGCGGTGCACTCCATGGTAGGGGAAACTTCCAATTGGCACCAACTGCTTTAGACTTGAAAATTAATCATAATACGTGGATGACATTGGATGAATCCATGCGTAATCGATTATTAACAAAGTTTTTCAAATTCGCACCTCAAAACAACAAAATGGTTACTTCAACAGATTTGACGTTGGATATACCAACCACTTCAAAAATCGCAAAAAAACCAGGTCAAGTAAAGAGGGTTAGGTCCACAAAGACATTTACTATTCAAAACAAGAAATATAAATGTTCTCAATGACGCTGCCACGTTCATTTCGGAATTGCGTTTATTATTTTAAATATTTCAGTAATCCACCAGGTGAAATATGTAATAGGTCACAAGGGCTATGTCAATAAAGGGCAAGTATGAGGACTGCAACTGCGTACCTTTGGACTTTGTCCACCCTTTTCGAGGCTAGCCCTTTCTCTTTAAACTAATGTGTTGTGCATCCGCAGCCTGCCTTGTGCATTTTGTCTCGGATGGTTTTTAAATCAGAAATAATGTAACAATTGAGAAGAGTTATCTAGTTGATACAATGTTTTTTTGTTTTTTTTTTATTATTATTAAAAGTTTACTGTGACATCAAAAATGTAGAGGGTTATGACATAATGCGTGTACCGTTTCTCATTGTAGGGATGCCCATCAGGGTAGGGGCGGTTATGTCATAATTCCGTATATTTTGGGCGTTTTGTAAAAAAGAACTTTGAAGTGATTGTAATTGTACAAATTCAATATAGTTGTGTTAAATGTAAGGGTTAAGAGTTTATATTCGTACAACTCTTAGTGCAGTACAGGCGCGAAAGTTATGAATGGTCCCCAAAAAGTCACTGTGCTTAGCAGACTCAGGATTAAAACAAGAAATATTAAAAAAAAAAAAGCATTTTCCCTATGAATGTAAATATGTAAATAAAAATATATATAAGAATATAAAAGAAATAAAAGTAAGTAAATAAAAATATATATAAGAATACAAAAGAAATAAAAGTAAGTAAATAAAAATAAATAAATTTAATAGTGAACTGAATGAATAAGAATTAATTTAATAGTGAACTAAAGAAGAAAAAATGGTTATCTAGTTAAGTCAAGGAATTCTTCTATCATTATTAAAAGATTTAAGATTTAACAGAAAATTTAGAAGGTTATGACAAAGCGTGTACCGTTTTTCAATGTAGAGATGCCCGTTTAGGGTAGGGGCGGCTACATCATATTTTTCCTGTAGGGATATATAGATTTTCATATGGGCCACTATCAAAGAGGGGTTTAAATAGAAGGGTTACTGTCTCATTTTTTGTCTACCTATCCGTAGGAAAAGAAAAATATGCTGGTTACCAATTTTCTACCTTTCTACGGCCTTCTCAAGGTTTTCATGACTATATATATATATGACTATCATATCTATTAAAGATAACTATTTTTAGAAACTTGTGTTTATCAAGTTATCTCCCTTCGAATCTCACACGATTGGACGTTTTCGTCTGAAACATCAATAAAACCAAGATTTAAACTACATTCAAGTTAAATTTAGTTAGAAGAAACATTAATCTATGAGAAGCAATACTTTATTTGTGAAAATATCACCCGAAAAGAAGTAGGGCGAGAGTTGAAGTGGTAGGGCGTGTAGAGCACCTGTCAGTGATCGTCAGAACGAAAACTATCGATCAAATATCTCCAAAATTACACAAAACAAAGTCATGATATTTGAAGACATGTCCGATAAAGTATAATTTAAAAGGTATAAGTCACTAATTCCATCCGACACAGTCCATATACCCGTAGGGCGATAATTTGTTTCGTAGGGCGTCGTAGGGCGAATTTTTCCTGTAGGGCGTATTTTAGTATGACCCCTACACGGAGTGTGTGTGTGGTGAGATTGACAGGCCATGTAGAGTGCGCTGTAGCAATTCCACAAATTGGCGAGTTCGAAATGTGTATTTATGTACAATATGTTTTATGTGTACCTTGCCTGTAAGATTTCTTGTTACGTGCATTTCAGTTTACAACCAGTACTTTCATACAAAGCTAGAACTGGAAGTTATAATTGTCATAGCCTGAGCAAGTTTATGAAAGTCATTTGCAACAGTATTTCATTTAGAATTAGTTTTATTTTTGTAATTTGTATTTCAGGAGCCTTGTTTTTATGGTTTTAAACTTGTACTTAAAATGTTTTGTATCATTGTATTGCAGATACATGTGCTCTGGTATATGGCTCCTGAGCAGAAGTAAAAGGAGAATTGTATTACAAACTTTTGTTCCTGTCTTCTACTTTCATCTCGTGCCCTACAAGTTTGTTTTGACCAGAAACAATTAATTGTGTGACAAACCGTATAAGTAGAGCAGGCAACATTGGCGCCCAACGTCCTTTCAAACGTGTATTGCATCTACTCAGTGATTTACCACTAAGAACTAAAGTAAACATGTAACCTTATCTACCAACGTTTTGTGGACAAAACTTTTTCCGAGGAGGAGAGAAAGTCAGACTGCTTTTGCTTGGTCATTTTACCAGTATCAGGACAGTGAACGTTCTGCCATCCCATTTTAACTTACCTGGAACCAGGAAGATTCGTTATTTGGACATTTGACCACTTGCATTGTTGTCAACGTACCTCACAGCTTAGAGAAGAACCCGTATCCCACTGAACTTTGGACAATATCCTCGATTTTATTCATTTATCAGTGACTTTAGGACAAAGTGCTTTTTTGAGTGACAGTGACATTAGTTTCTGCTGATTACCAGTTCTAGCACATCAGGGTACTGGAAAACGGTTATGAAGTATGCGTGAGTAAACCCTTTTCAGTGAGTCATTGTAGTAAGAAAGATTTCACTATTGCATGCATTAATAGGGTGAAGGCATAATTTCCTTACCTAAAACCTTTATTTCATCCATGAATAAGGTGACGGCATAATCTCTTTTCACTCAAGATAAGATTTTAGTTAAAATTCACTAATTTAATTACTCTAGAGTAGACTAGATTGATTATTATGCTGCCATTTTGAAAACATTGATATATTTTTCTGTTCAAAAATTACTTGGAAACATTTAGATACATATATCTGAGTTAAACAGCTTATTGCAACAAGTACCTACAACATCGGTTTGCTCTATATCTCAGTCCTGAATTTCCCCTGGAAGTTTTTATTTAGATTGTGACATTTGTTTGAACGAAGTAAATTGACTGCTTTTCCCATTGCAAAAAAAAAACAGTGTTGAAAACACAGAAAGGCTGAATCAATCTTTTTTGCACCTGCCACAATGTTTTCATGTATGAATATGTAAATTATTGGCTGTATTACACATGATGATGTCATCTGCCATCTGATTGGCTGATACTTCCTGCTCATTTACGTAACTGGTTACCTGACATTTTGACTTTACATTGACTATAACTAAAAGGTTGTTGACCCATTACCTGACCTCAGTGACCTTTTCAACTGTTTCCTGTTTGGGATTTCTACTTCCTGTGCTTTGTTTGTTGTATTTGTAAACAAGCTGGGTAGTACATAGTCCAAATATTTAGACGTATACATGCTTATTTACCTTTCAACATTTATCATCGGACATTTCACATTTTACTTTTCTTATTGCATGTAACGTCTAAACAGGTCCCGTTCAGTTCTATGTAGCAAATCCGATCTCTCTAAAACCAGTATTATAACGAAAGAGAACTTCATTTACCTGTAGGAAGAACTTTTTTTGAAAATATTCAGCCGCTGTCTTGATAAATAATGGGCAGATTCATTCAGAATTCAATAAAATCACTCGCAAGTGGGATTGCCGACAGAGTCGCCGCCATGTTTTTCAGTCATGCAGACGGTTGCATAACAAATAAGAATTGACTTTAAGTTTATGAACGAAATCTGTTACAATAATCAAACAAGACCGAAGCGAACAAAATTTCGTTTTAAAAAAAGACATAATACCATTCTGTAAGTTGCATTGACCCGCACATGACGGTTCATTCGGAACAATCATATCTCTTCCACGGCAATTCATAACAAAACAGAGTGGTGTTGAATCGGAATGGATTTAGCTCATAAATAGGCAAGTTTTGGACAAATATCCTTTTTTAATCGAGAAATTATTCATTTATCTTACTTCTGATGTAAATTTTATTGAACAAGTTCACTTGAAAGTATCCAAATTTGCTGTTCAAACAGCGACAAAATTCGATGTCGGATTTTGCTAAAGGAAACTATGAAGGAGCCGATAAGACCCTACGTACACGATGAATGTCGGAATGAAAAATAACGTACGTAGGGGCTTATAAATAGGACTAGGTAGTACAGACAGTAGTTAGTAGTTCTGAAAATCAGTCCCTTATTTTTTTAATCTTATTTATTAATTGATTAGTCCTTTATTTCCCCCACTTTGAAAAAAAAAAATTGTTTGGTTTGAAGAATCAAATAAATTTAGAACTTTGAAAAAAAGAAAAAAAATTTTTTCCTCTCTGAACTGGAATCATCTTGCACCTGTTGAGGCAACCGATACCTTTTGCATCATTAATTCGTGAAACGAATAGTTATTGACACAGTTGCTTGGAATTCAGTCTGGAACTTATTTGCTCAAACTTACGAAAAAAAAAAAAAAACTTGAAAACTGCAGTTGAGCAACCAAAGACAGTTGCCAAGTCGGAATTTTTTTCGCGGAGAAGAACAGCAAGTTGAGCAGCACAATTACCTTGAAGTATTGGTAAGAGCCTAGTGTTATGTGAACATTTATAGGGTTTTGTGACTTTGTTATATTTTCAGCTTTACCATATTTATCCCTATGTGATAGCTCTTTGTCAATATTGAATAACATAGTGTTTCTTATAAGCACACTTTGTGAATATTTTGTGCAACCTGATGAGCTGATCCTTGGAAATATCCATTAAAGTGCATTGATTTAAAACTGCTTTAATTTGATGACAACTTGTGAAAACATTGTGATGGATGACCATTTAATGTGGTAATGCACTAGATTACATTTTTTCATTATAGATACTGACCCCTGAAACTTTGTAATCATTTGTGTTCATATTGTAGTCTGATTTTCAATCTTTATTGTGCAGTTGTGACAATATTTGAACTTTGTTGTTGTAGGCCAGGACCCTGATAGCCTATAAGTGAACATAGACCTGAGCAATCAGCCTGAACCTGAAACTTATTTAGTTATCTGCTGCAACAGTTCACCTCATGCTGTAGTCATTGCATTTGGTTTATACCTCATACATTACTTACTTCCCTTGTGTGATTTCATTTTTGTGTGTGTATTATTTCTTTTAATATTTTAGAGTTGTTTACTTATTCCATTGAACATGTGTGAACACTGTATAGAATTCCAACATACTTTACCTGTGGATGGAAACATATTGAAATCATTGCCGGAAAAGTAGCCCTGCATTGATATATTGCATTAGTGGTATCTCACTGAACATTCTACATTAATAAAACTGGTGTGATTAACTTCATTTTACTTGTGCACCTATAATGTAATTTTGATAGAGGTAATTTGAAAATAGAGTTACACTTGGTTATTCAGGTAAGAATGTTATTCAGAAATATAAGTCTTTTATATATGCTATTGTCTTAAAAATGTGTACTGTGTCAGTGTAACTAAAGACTGGAAAGAATAGACTGTATTTCACTTTGTGACTGCGTGTTACTTGGACATTGAGAAAAATAGTGACCACGGTGAATCAAATTAGAGTGACACTTAAGACTTTGAAATAGAATTTAGTGCTTATAGTGAATTCAGTATGGCAGAAGGTGGTAAAGACTTTGACCCAGATATGGATATTGAAAAAGAAGAGATTGGTGAAGGAGGAATTTCTGTGAAGGAAATGGAAATGTTAAGAACTTTACGTGCCCTCGGTTTTGAAGCGAAACATGGGTCAATAGAAGATGTTGTGCGAATTACAAAGTTATTCCAAGGAGTGAAAGATGAGCCAGCAAGGGATAATACAGAGGAGCACAGACATGCCGGACACGGAATGCACCATTACCCGAAATTTTCAATCTTTTTCGGAGAAGAGGGCAAAGGAGAAGTGAACTGGGAGACATATAGATATGAAGTTGAGGCAGTGAGAGATGAAGATGTTTTTACGCCAGAACAGATTATGTTTGGAATTAGACGTTCTCTGAAAGGAAAGGCTGGAGACAAGATTAGAAGACTTGGACCCGGAGTCACAATTAGACAGGTTCTGGAAAAACTTGAAAGTGCATATGGTACTGTGGAGACAAAAGAAAGTGTCATGAAAAAGTTTTACACATGTGAACAAAAACCGAATGAAAGTGTAGAGTGTTTTGCATCCCGTTTGGAAGACTTGTTTGACCAAGGAGTGGAGTTACAGGGATTTCGAAGGAGTGATACAGTAATCCTCAAGCAAGTACTGCATTCAGGACTGAGAAAAGAACTGAAACATATGTCTGTGTATCAGTGCGACAAGATACAGGGATATGATGAATTCAAAAGAGAACTAAGAAAGCTAGAAGCTGACATGAATGCAGATAGTCAGGAATATAAGAAACCATGCAAGCCGACGGTACCGTTAGAAAAGAAAGAAGACACTGATACATCAGAGGTCAAACAATTACTGAAACAACTGAATGACAGAATTGACAAGCTAGAAAAGATGCATAGTGAACAGTCAACATCAGAACAACAACAGCAACAGAACCCTTGGAGTGCACAGAGAAGATGGCGTGGTGGAAACAGAGGAAGAGGTGGAAGCTATAGAGGCAGAGGACGAGGCCAGCAGAGTTATAGTCAATCTCAACAGCCAAGTGCAGACAATACTTTTGCGCCACTCTGCTACATATGCAACCAAAGGGGACACATTCAGAGGAATTGTCCAACCATTCTGGCTCAGTTTGTATGTACAAACTGCAAGACAAAAGGACACACCAGCAAAGACTGCCCAAATGTGTAAGTGCTCCTATCGTGGGATCGGATACGAGCACCTCTTCTGGACAAAAAGATCCCAATATTACTCTTGTGGGAGACGTTAATGAAGTTAAAATCAAGTTGGACAACAGCCCTGCAAATGCATTACTTGATACAGGAAGCTGCGTAAGCATAGTGTTGGAATCTTTCCATAAAGAACATCTCAGTGACATCCAAATCAAACCGGTTGGAAACATTTTGAATATAGAATGTGCAGATGGACAGGATTTACCGTATATTGGCTATATAGAGACCGAGATCACCATTGAAAAAGGATTACCAGAATCAAAACCCTTGCCTTGTTTGTTTCTTGTAACACCAGATACGCAGTACTCGGTGAAGACACCTGTCATTATAGGGACCAACATTCTGAATGAATTGATGAAAGAATGCAAGAACAACTTTGGTGAACAGTTTCTACAGCAAGCCAAGCTTTACACCCCCTGGTACCTCAGCTTTAGAACCATTACCATAAGGGAAAGAGAACTTAAGAAAAACAACAACAGACTTGCTATTATTAGATGTGCTGCTAATCGGAAGATAATTCTCAACCCTAACCAATCCATGGAGATTGCATGTTATACTGACAAGGAGATGAACTGTCCTTCATCAACAGCAATTGTACATGAGACAGAGGACAGTCACCTACCATCATCGATAGATATTACACCTGCAGTAGTGCAGTATACATACGGAAAGAACAAAGACATCAAAGTAAACTTGTCTAATCTCACAACCTGTCCTGTAGTCATACAACCACGAGCTATCTTGTGCGAGTTACAGCAAGTTACTGTTGCAGATGAGGTGTTCGACAAGATAGAAGAGAAGGACAAACATGAGGAAGTCATAGATAGTCTGAACATTGATGAAGCTGGACTTCTTGATGCAGACCAGAAGGAAGAACTTGTAAACCTCCTGAAGAATCATAAAGACATATTCTCAGTGAGTGATATAGATATCAGCATATGCAACAAGATAAAGCACCGCATCGACCTTATGACCGACATACCCTTTAAACAGAGACATCGGCGTATACCACCATCCATGATCGAAGAAGTAAGACAGCACATAGAGCAATTGTTAGCTGCTGGAGTGATTAGACCGTCAAAGTCTCCATATACTTCAAATGTGGTATTAGTAAGGAAGAAGAATGGTAAATTAAGGCTATGTGTGGATTACAGACAGCTCAACAGTATCACAGTTAAAGATTCATTTGCCTTGCCTAGAATGGAAGAAATCTTTGATTGTTTACATGGAGCAAAATACTTTACCACCATAGATATGAAAGCAGGATACCATCAAATAGAAGTTGAGGAAGCCCACAAGGAAAGAACAGCATTCACTGTAGGATCAATTGGATTTTATGAATATAACAAAATGCCGTTTGGATTGACCAACAGCCCAGCTACCTATCAAAGAATTATGCAGGAAATTTTAGGAGACCTTAATATGAAAATCTGTTTGATTTACCTTGATGACCTGATTATATTCAGCGATTCCTTTGAACAACACTTAGAAAGATTGGACTTGATTCTTACAACACTCAAAAATGCCAACTTGAAATTAGCACCAGAGAAATGCTGTTTCTTCAAACCAAGAGTTAACTTCCTCGGACATGTCGTCAGTGGCAACGGAATAGAAACGGACCCAGCTAAAATCGAGAAAGTACAGAACTGGCCCGAACCAAGTAACCCTGATGAACTTAGATCCTTCCTAGCTTTCGCGGGTTACTACAGAAGATTCATTAAAGATTACAGCCGAATTATTAAACCTCTTTCAGAACTGCTCCCACCAACTTCAATGAAAAAGAATCAAAAGAAAAAGACAGTAGAATGGAGATGGACAGATACAGAACAGGACGTCTTCAATCACATCAAAGAACTTCTCTCATCACCACCCATACTGGCCTACCCTGATTTTACATTGCCATTTGAATTGCATACAGACGCCTCTGCCAAGGCACTTGGAGCTGTCTTATATCAAATTCAAGAAGGAAAGAAGCGAGTAATTGCCTTTGCAAGCCGTGCTTTAAATAAAGCTGAGCAGAAATACAGCGCGTACAAGCTAGAGTTCCTAGCTCTTAAATGGGCCATCACTGAGAAATTCAGTGACTATCTAGCTGTGAACCATTTCACCGTGCTCACAGACAATAACCCGCTGACGCATATCCTTTCCACTGCCAAGCTGGATGCAACTGGACAAAGATGGGCTTCAGCTTTAGGACAGTACTCCTTCGACATACATTACCGATCAGGCGTGAAGAATGCAGATGCTGATGGGATGAGTCGTTTCCCTTATAAGACAATCACAGATGAGAACAACTCGGAGATGATCAAGATCGAAGACAATTCAATAAAAGCTATCTGTAACCTAACAGTACCGGCCTATATAGAGACTTTACCTACCGGAAGCATCAACCTGTGTGACATTATTGAAGAACCAGGTCAAGTCATTGCTCAAAAAGAATTAAGAGAAATAAGAAGAGCTCAAAGAGAAGACAAGCTCATAGACCGGTGGCGAATAGCAGTCATTGACAAGAAGATGCCAAACACAACAATCAGTAAAGACGACTTAATAATGCGGAAACAGTACAGAAGTTTTATTCTTAAACGAGGTATCTTATACAGAATCTTGAAAGAAGACGGCCAAGAAATACACCAGTTGGTGATTCCAAAAAGTTACAGAGATGAAATCCTGCAGAGCCTACATAATGAATGCGGACACCCTGGGAAAGAAAGAACAACAAGACTTATTAGAGAGCGATTTTACTGGCCAGGAGTAGGAAAGGATGTCGCAAATTGGATAGACAAGTGCAGCCGCTGCTTGATGCGAAAGTCGACAACGGACAGAGCGCCCTTGGTTAGTGTGCAGAGTTACTACCCCTTGGACCTAGTATGCGTAGACTACCTTACTTTGGAGCCATCAAAGGGAAATATTGGAAATGTTCTAATCGTGACAGACCATTACACAAAGTTTGCAAGAGCCATCCCAACAAAAAATCAAACTGCCAGAACAACTGCAGAGGCTCTTTACAATGACTTTATTGTTCATTTCGGGATACCGAACAGAATTCACTCTGATCAAGGTGCAAACTTTGAAAGCCGGACAATATCTGAGCTGTGTCGAATAATGGGAATAAAGAAATCGCACACTACTCCATACCACCTAGAAGGAAATGCTGGTCCTGAGAGGTTTAATAGGACTCTGCTTGATATGCTAGGCACCCTTGAAGCTGACCAAAAGAGTGACTGGAGAAAGTACGTGAACTCCTTGGTATACTGCTACAACTGTACTCCAAGTGAGACAACCAAACACTCTCCATATGAGCTCCTCTTTGGTCGGAAGCCAAAACTGCCTATTGATAGCGCTTTCGAGCAGGTCCTAGAGAACAAGGATAAAGCAGCTGCAGAATATCTGGAAGACCTGCAGGAGAGAATGGAGAAGACACACCAGATTGTTGTGCAACATAGAGAAAAGGCACAGAGGAAGCAGGAAAAACATTACAACAAGAAAGCGAAAGCTGTGAAAATTTCAGTCGGAGATAAGGTACTGGTGAAACGTTTAGCCTTTGACGGAAAACACAAGATCGCAGATAAGTTTGAATCTGAGCCGTACCATGTGATAGAGCAACCAAGACCAGACATACCCGTGTTTAAACTACGGTCCAAAGAAACTGACAAAGAGAGAACCTTGCATCAGAATCATCTACTTCTGATTGACGATCAGGATAATCAAATAGATAATGAGGATGATGAGGGTGAAGAAGATATACCTGTTGGTGACAGCAAAATAGAATACAGAAGGGATGCATCCATGGGGAAAGAAGAAAATGAAGAGAAGGGTGATATCACCAATGTTTTTGAAGAATGTGACTCAGAGAGTGATTTTGGTTATGTGCCTAGGACATACCATTATGGGGACGCCCATAGAGATGAGTCAGAGTGTAGTGATAGCAGAAAACGTGACAGCCAGGTAGTAGAAGAAAGTGACCAGATGAATGAAAAGGTAAGTGAAGAGGAGAGGATTATTGATGAAGATGTTTTACATGTTCAGAATAATGATTTTCATTCATTGTTTCAGGGAGATGGTCAGAATGGAACCGTGGCATCAGAAAAGGTTGCTTCTGATGAAGGAACACAAGACAGAGTTACTGAAGAAAATCAGATCGACAATGAGTTAGAGACAAACGTTAGCACTACTGAAAGAGAACAATCATCTCATACAACAGAAGAGAAATCACCGCCAAAACCAATCCCAGCACCCAGAAGATCAGTAAGAGAAAGGAGAATTCCACAAAGGTATGACCAGTATGTGATGTACAGGCTCACCAACAGAGAAGTGGACAACAGATTATATGCTCTGGATGCGTTGGCAAAATCAGGTGTTATGAACGATATGGATGCTGATACTGCACATCGTTTGATTTCATCTTTTATGAAATGATGCATTTCATTGATACTTCAAATAAGAAAAAAATTAAACTGTTTTTATATTAAACTACCTTCTTGTTATTTGGTCTGTGTGACCACATCCCTTTTAAAGGTGGGAGGAATAATGTAGATCAGACAGAAAATAGTATCTTGGCTACAACTTTATGGTATATGTTTTGTTGGTATGTACTACTGTAGTATTAGTAGTTATCTTGTTTGATTCATTGTATGTACTACTTAGATTAGGCAGTTATGTATTTAGTTTCTAGAAGTTATTGTTTGTGTTTCCATGTGCTGCAATGTTTCTTTTCACTTTGTTGTCTTGACATCACTTGACAAGTGACGTATAATGACGAGACGTCATTTTTGACAGAGCGGGAGTATGTAGCCGAGTGCTCTTTTTACCAATGTAGTGGTGTGATACCATTCATTCCTTTCCTGTATTTAAAATCCATTTTGTTAGTAAAGACCCTTTTGAACCTTGCATTAGATTCACGTGCCTCCTGTGCAGAACAAGTTCCGAGGGCGAGCAAGACAGTCGTCTTTGTCTCTAAAGAAGAATATATTTGGTCATTTACTGAAGTTTAAACAGATGTTTGTTCACGTAGGTGAAAACTTCCATACGCTAGGTTTTAGTTGCAATACGCTGACTTTCTGTATTTATGCTCTTTTCGGCTTTGTTATTGTTTGGAATTGCTTTCATTTTTCGCGCGACATTTGAAATGGCGGCATAATGTGACTGACCAAAGTTTTGTCATGTTTCTCACTAAACGTGGTTACAAGTTATTTAATTTGTTGCACTTTTATTACAGCATAACGGTTTTTAACAGTCCCTACACGGAGTGTGTGTGTGGTGAGATTGACAGGCCATGTAGAGTGCGCTGTAGCAATTCCACAAATTGGTGAGTTCGAAATGTGTATTTATGTACAATATGTTTTATGTGTACCTTGCCTGTAAGATTTCTTGTTACGTGCATTTCAGTTTACAACCAGTACTTTCATACAAAGCTAGAACTGGAAGTTATAATTGTCATAGCCTGAGCAAGTTTATGAAAGTCATTTGCAACAGTATTTCATTTAGAATTAGTTTTATTTTTGTAATTTGTATTTCAGGAGCCTTGTTTTTATGGTTTTAAACTTGTACTTAAAATGTTTTGTATCATTGTATTGCAGATACATGTGCTCTGGTATATGGCTCCTGAGCAGAAGTAAAAGGAGAATTGTATTACAAACTTTTGTTCCTGTCTTCTACTTTCATCTCGTGCCCTACAAGTTTGTTTTGACCAGAAACAATTAATTGTGTGACAAACCGTATAAGAAGAGCAGGCAACAAATCCATTAAATATACCAGGACTCCTGACAGAAGTGGAAGGATAATAAAGAAAGATTTCCGTCGACAAAAGAACATTCAGCGATGTCTAGATTTACGCCTTTGGTAATCCAGCTGACTGGTCTGACTGGCAAGAAAGATTTTCTCGCTTAAGGATGGCCATGAAGCTGAACAAAGATGAGGTTGAGGTATAGGTTAGCGCACTTATCTACTCAGTGGGAAGAGAGGCGGACCACACAATTAATCCTTTACTTCACAATCCCGAGTTTTAACGACCCTTAGAAAAAGTCCTTGGAAAACATTGTGGGAAAGGGAGAAAATACTGGTAACCAGCATTTCCTCCTTTTCCCACGATGTTTTCTACCCTGTCAAAGACAGAAGTCATCATTTTAGCAACATCTAATTTGTCGTCTGCAAATGCTTTGAATTTGGTCTACTCAAAATATTTGTCATTTGGTAAAGAGTTAAGTCGTTTTTGTTCCTAAACGAAGACGACAAGAAGGATTAAGAGGTTGTATTGGAAAGGTATGACCAGAGATCGTATAAATACACGATCTCTAGTATGACGAATAGTTCGTGCTGATAAGGAATATGATACACGAAAGGGCGAAATTTCGCCAAAGAAGCCTTAATAGTGGTGAAAAGGCAACATGTAACATGTAATTTGTCGTCTGAAAATGCTTTCGATTTAAATAGACACGTCTAGAATTTTGTCGTATAGTACAGAGTTCAGAGAGTGTTAGTTAGCCTAACAGGTATCTACATTCTTTGAAAATAGGGAAATAAGAATTTGGCCAGCAGACATTTAGGTCTCAACGATTTGGCCAGCACAGTCGTATTAGGTAAGACAATTTGGTCAGATAAGTAATAAGGTTTGTTTCAATGGAAAATAAAAGACCTACTATCGGCCTAAAAATCCAATACGGGAATGAAAATGGCATACTTATTCTATTCATACCAATTAAATTTTAATTGGAGTGTATATTGCTATGAGTCTATGACTACGATATTTAAAGTATTACTGTACAATCTATCAAAGTTCCACTCGCCGGTAAAAAAAAAACGGGTCCCAAAAATAGAAAAGAAGTTGCTAACTTTGCATAAAAGAATTGTGGTTATATGCATTTTTGTTTGTCTTGCTTTAAGGTTGATAGGTACTGCTATACATGTTTGAATGATGCCTAAAGCTTGATTATATGCACTGCTAATCAGCAGACAAAATATGTTCATAGAGTTTCCTAAATTGTGACAAGTAAATGGCTATAAGCCGTCAGTAAAGTCATGGGATCGAACCGGAACGGACTTAATAACCGGACTTGATTACTAAACTAGAAATGTGTCACAAAACAAGGATAACCCCACTCCCCCGCCCCCATTCGGCATACTTTGGGTTATCCGGTGATCAAGTCCCTCGGCTGTATCACGCTGCCTATATAATCTGGTCCCCGCTGTATATATACATATTACAACTGGCACAGGCTATTGTGTCGTTGCTTTTCATTGGGCTACATGTATATCACAGAATAGCCAACCCAAGCAGCATGCACATTTCCAGTTTGGCTGTAGAGGTAACACTGCGATTTTTTGCACAATTTGAAATTGGTAATCGAAACGAAAAAGAATATTAGCATACATAAACATAAAAGGTGATACCAAAAATACAATTCACTTATTCGTGAGGTCCAAAACGTCGTAAAATCTACTGCTCTAGAAGTGAGAGTGACCTCCCCTGAATCTCTAATTAGTCTAGCGTCATGGCTGTTCTAAAAATAGACGGGTAGAATTCCGCCTTTTTTTTTGTAGATTGGTTACCTCCCCTGATACAGCGTAGTTTATATAAGGGATCGGTACAGGCTACTAAAAACGGGCGGAATTCTGCCCGTCTGTTTTTAGAACAGCCATGTCGCGAGACTAACAGAGATTCAGGGGAGGTCACTCTCACTTCCTGAGCAGCGGATTTTCCGATATTTTTGACGTCACGAGTAAGTGAATTGTATTTTTGGTAACACCTTTTAATGTTTACGTCTGCTAATATTCTTTTTAGTTTCGATTACCAATTTCAAATTGTATTAAAAAAAAAAACAAAACAACAGGACCATGATGGTCCTAAATCGCTCACCTGAAATGCAACTTAGCTGTCATTGTTATGGCCACTTGCCTCGTGTTTTTTGCTGGAATGTTTTAGTTTTGAAAATGATTCATCCATATGACAATACCAACAATCAGAGCAGGTAAGAAAATGATAGTCGAAATTGTAGGCCCTAGAGTGTAAACAATGGAATTGTCATCAAGATCCCCTAATTTGATGCTTTTAGCTTGTCCCCATTTTGATCAGATTTGTCCTTAGGTCATTATGAACATCCAGGGAAATTTTGAGTATGACTGAGCCAGAATTGTGGTGCTGAGTGTGTTCATGTTCATGTTCACAACCTTACAAACATTCTGGGCGATGGATCAAGATTATGCTCGAATTATGATACTTATATAATAAACAGTGGAATTTTGGCGACGCATATTCAAGGATACATAAAAGCTAACCATGAGTATGTTATGCTCAGGTGAGCCGATAATGGGTTTTCAGACAGAATCACATGCCAAATGTATGTTGTGGGCCATACAATATGGAACAGGAGGATTCCAAGAATACACTCTTTACATATTTGATCCCACATTGTGACTACAAAGGACTTTTTGTGATTCCAAGGAAGAAATTTGGTAAATGCTATTAGCAAACAAGAGCCGTCAAGTGGTTGTTGAGAAATCGCTTCGGACGGACAGACAGACAGACGAAGTGGCGACTATATGCTTGCTCTTACGGGAGCATAACTATCCACCAGTCCATGCTGAATATGAAAGTTCTAAGGTTAATGTTTGGATGAAAGAAGATTTTAAAAGATCTTTTATTTGGATGTGGAAACTGGGATCCAGCAACAAAGCACTTATTTTTTTTTCCTAAGGTCACAATTCGATGTACTTTGGTAGAGTGCTACTGTTGCCAATTAAGTTGTAGGCTTTGTGTTTGGGTTGATTTTTTTTTTCAGCAGTTGACATGGAAACCAGAGTTGTTCACAAATTCCAATTTGTCAAAGGGCAATACAGTTGATCTTGCTTAGCTAAGCGACTACGTTTATTAAGCCAACACTTTTATTAAGCGATAGGAATTCCAATGTCTCTTTTGAAATATATAAGACTAGCTGGAATTGAATGCCCCATGGATTAAAGCCTTTGTGCTGAGCTAAATCCTATGTTGTTAGTACTTATTACAATCGTCTTAGTGAGAGTATTGTAATCAGTATTACCAATAAAGGCTTTTCTTGAAAGTAAGGTATTATTTGAATGCAAGAAATGTTGCCACTCCATGTAATCTGAATAAGTTTTTGTTGCATTAAGAGACCATTTTCTAAAGTGACCAATTTTGGCAGTCCCTTGAGTGGTCGCTTAATAGATGTTTTACCCTTACAAAGACCCAAAATCCAACACTATTGGTGTATATAAATTGTAAATTATCAAAATGTGTTTGTGAAATTTAAATGCATATAAGCCATCATTCACAGATATGGCCTTGATATTCAGTCTTAATATTGTGATTATACCTTTTTTATGAGTAGGTCCAAATATAAATTAGATATGCAATGACCTTTTGATAGACAGGCAAATGAAAAGTTGACAACAATTAGACAATAATTGCAGAAAGCAGTTAAAAGACTCAGTGTTTCCCAATAGTAGCACATACCTGGTACGGGTTGACATCTGCAACAGCCCAAAATAGGATTCCACTTATAATGATACTCGGGGGACCGAAGAAATCATATCGTTTTATCTGAATATCGTTTTAACTGATGTATATTCTTATAAAAAGAGACCCTGTTGGGACCACGGGATTAACGTCATTATAAGCAATATATCGTATTAAGCAATATAGTAATAGGCAAAGTTTACTGTAATTGTTGCAGAGATGCTCAAGAAATTAATTAATATTTTAGCAGATCAGTATTGAGCTGACTCTTTTCAAGATATAATGGTGATCAACCTCTTTCCCACAACCACTTGCAAGAAGACTCAACACCATAATGCTACATGCCAGATATGAAAGCTCTAGCCCTTACGGTTTGGGACAAGAAGATTTTTAAAGATTTCCCTCTTTATCTCTATATGTGAAATCGGAGACCAACAAAATATGGCTAATTTTCACACCAGGGCCATAATTTTACGCGTTTTGGTAGAGGGCCACTAGATGATGCTACATGCCAAATATGAAAGCTCTAGCCCTTACGGTTTGGGACAAGAAGATTTTTAAAGATTTCCTTCTTTATCTCTATGTGAAATCCGAGACCCCACAACATAGGGCCAATTTTTAACACCAGGACCATAATTTGAAGCATTTTGGTAGAGGGTCGCTAGATGATGCTACATGCCATATATGAAAGCTCTAGCCCTTACGGTTTGGGACAAGAAGATTTTTAAAGATTTCCTTCTTTATCTCTATGTGAAATCCGAGACCCCACAACATAGGGCCAATTTCCACACTACGGCCATTATTTGAAGTATTTTGGTAGAGGGCCACTAGATGATACTACATTTCATATATGAGAGCTCTAGCCCTTACGGTTTGGGACAAGAAGATTTTTAAAGATTTCCTTCTTTATCTCTATGTGAAATCCGAGAACCCACGACATAGGGCCATTTTCAACACTAGGGCCATAATTTGAAGTATTTTGGTAGAGGGCCACTAGATGATGCTACATGCCAAATATGAAAGCTCTAGCCCTTACGGTTTTGGACAAGAAGAATTTTAAAGATTTCCTTCTTTATCTCTATGTGAAATCCGAGACCCCACAACATAGGGCCAATTTCCACACTAGGGCCATAATTTGAAGTATTTTAGTAGAGAGTCACTAGATGATGCTACATGCCATATATGAAAGCTCTAGCCCTTAGGGTTTGGGACAAGAAGATTTTTAAAGATTTCCTTCTTTATCTCTATGTGAAATCCGAGAACCCACAACATAGGGCCAATTTCCACACTAGGGCCATAATTTGAAGTATTTTGGTAGAGGGCCAGTAGATGATGCTACATGCCATATATGAAAGCTCTAGCCCTTACAGTTTGGGACAAGAAGATTTTTAAAGTTTTTTCATTCTGTTGCCATGGCAACCAGAGTTCTTCACTGATTTCAATTCTTTGAAGTATTTTGAAAGAGCGTGACCTAAGGATCATTTCTGTGAAGTTTGATTGAAATCTGATTGTTAGTTTAGGAGGAGAAGATTTTTTTTGTAATTGTGAACGGACGGACGGACGGACGACGGACATGGACCGATCACAATAGCTCACCTCGAGCACTTCGTGCTCAGGTGAGCTAAAAACTGCAGTGTTACCTATGCAGCCAAACTGGAAATGTGTAGAGGTAACATAGCGTTTTTTTGCATAATTTGAAATTGGTAATCGAAACTAAAAAGAATATTAGCATACATAAACATAAAAGGCGATACCAAAAATACAATTCACTTATTCATGAGGTCCAAAACGTCGTAAAATCTACTGCTCTAGAAGTGAGAGTGACCTCCCCTGAATCTCGAATTAGTCTATAAACTGACAGCCTGTTATCGATCTTTGTATCAACGGGAGATACAACGGGTACCAGTTTAATTAGTCTAGCGTCATGGCTGTTCTAAAAATAGACGGGTAGAATTCCGCCCGTTTTTAGTAGATTGGTTACTTCCCCTGATTCAGCGTAGTGTATATCAATCTCCGAGCAGAGTTGTCGTTCGTTACTCTCACCATACATCTCTGCAACGGGCTAAATGACAAGAATCTTGTCAAACCGGGGAAAAACATGTCTTGTTACTGTTTAACTGTTTCATGTGTAACATAATAAAGTAGACAAAGGAAATATGATTCCGGATACATTATAGGTGCATTCAAACTGATGAATTTACCTGTATACAATGGAACTATTTTTTCAAGCTTCTTTACTGATCAGAATCTTACGCCAATTGTAAAAAAAAATGGCTGCGCCCATGAATGATGACAATTTCAACAAAATTAAAAACAAGTTATCGTCCTTTAAAAGACATTTAAGCTTTTCAGAAAATCCCTCTTTTTCACATTTCCTACCACTAAGTCTGATTGGCCGTATGCTGTTTGAACAGCACACAAGTCATTCATGCCAGGTTACGTAACAGATGTAGCAGTCTTAATGAGCATCTGTACTTAAAAAAATTGGTACAGTCACCTCTCTGTAGATGCGGTGCTGTCGAATCGACGCAGCACTACTTTTTAGACTGTTTATCGTGACTTAAGATTTAGTCTAAGTCAAAGCCTATATGGCATTACAACACTTAATCTTCAAACTATTCTTTTCGGGGATGAAAATCTTAGCCTTCTTGATAATCAAAGATTATTTAGTGCGGTGCATACTTATACCCGTAACAGCAGAAGATTTACAAGCAACCCATAAGTTTTATGTTTTCGCATTAAAGTTGAATGTCTACCATTTTACTTTCCCTCTTTTTATTTATTGCGAAAACATGTTTGTGCATTATCTTCTATTCAGTTTACTTTGTCTTCTAGTGTTATCATTAATAATGATTTATGTCACCATTTACTCCTTTTGAAAAGAGATGCCGGTCAAGTTGGAATTTACTACAGTCCTCAGCCTATATTTCGGCAGTGAAAATCTTTACCATTAACTCTCCACACCATTCTGCTTTGATGTTTTTGTCTTTTATTTTTGTTGTTTTTCTACATTATTTACTCCGAAATTTTTCTCATCGAAATCATCATAAAATATAACCGTTGACCGGAATTCTATAAGCTTCAGCTTCCGTTCTGATCCATTTCTTCAGTATATGTGTGATATGATTATATTGTTTACTGTAGATTGTTATATACTGATGAATAAAATATGTTTAAACTAAACTAACAGCACACAAAACAATCGATTGGTCTTTCTTTCACCGGCGTTTGTGTCACCAGTTTGAGTTATGGTCATGTGACGAAAATATCACGTGATGACGAACTACTTTCTGAGCCAACTACAGAAGTGAATGGGAATGATCCGTAGTGCAAGAGAGTGAGTGTATATAAGGGATCGGTACAGGCTACTAAAAACGGGCGGAATTCTGCCGGCCTATTTTTAGAACAGCCATGTCGCGAGACTAACAGAGATTCAGGGGAGGTCACTCTCACTTCCTGAGCAGGGGATTTTCCGATATTTTTGACGTCACGAGTAAGTGAATTGTATTTTTGGTATCACCTTTTAATGTTTATGTCTGCTAATATTCTTTTTAGTTTCGATAAAAAAACGCAGTGTTACCTATACAGCCAAACTGGAAATGTGTAAGCTGCTCTGATTGGCCATTCCGTGATACACATGTAGCCCACAATACCCTGTGCCAGTTGTAATGTGTATACATGTATCTACAACGGGGGACCAGTTAACGTTTTTAGTAGCCTGTACCGATCCCTATACACTGGCTGTATCAGCTGAGGTAACCAATCTAGTAGCCTATAGAGAATATATTGCTGGTGCCGAGATGGATAAAGTTTATCCGGTGAGGCTTAGAAAACTGAGAGGGCGAGCTTTAGCGAGCCCTCCTCAGTTTTCGGGCCGAGCCGGATAAACTTTATCCATCTCGGCACCAACTATATATTCGATTTATCCCGTTTTCCAAAGAAAAAAGCAGGCCTTTCTACTCATTTTTTTTTTTTTTTTTTTAAATATTTGATTTGTTTACAATAGGTCCCCTACGTCCCCGGTGTTCCAGCAGCCTAAGTACGCACTTATTTTAGTGGTCCGAGGAAAGCAATAGTTCCTATTATATCCGACTAGAATACCCAAATATCATCAAAAATGAGTCATTTTCACAATTTCTAACGCAATGTCAATGTTTTTTTTCCTAAATATGTCGAGTTTTGCTATGTTTATTGACTTTCAATGCAACCTTAGTACAGTCCTGTGTCATCTATACTGTTTGTAGTAGGTGTAAAGGTGAACGTTCAAACGCCTCCAGTTATGGCGACATTAATAATAAGGGTAGCAAATAAATAACGCTCAACTACAAGGAAAATTTAGGGTTATATCCCTTTTCGTATTTAATAATTTTTCCAATCTGACGTCACGTCGTAATTTTCTCTGACTACTACGAAATCTGACATGGTAAGCAGAAGGAAAGAACTCGCCCCGACACGAAAACGGCTATTGTTTCATTATATTATCCGTGTATTCGACAATCGGAAATATCTCGCAGACTGGACATGCCGCGGACTACAATTAATGGGATTATCAACAGATATCGTATACGAAATAGTGTTGAAAATTTACCCTGAAGTGACGCCCCGGCAAAAATAAGTGAACATGATCTAGTCAGACATTGAACATTAGGAATTGTAAAACAAAACAGGAAACAAACATTTTCAGACATAGCGGGAATTTTTGATCAGGCAAGAAACTATACAGTTTCTAAATGGGCTGTTCGAAGGACATTGTATAGCGAAGGATTACTGAAACGGACAACAAGGTTTTTATTTCGAGAAAGGTATACGAAGATTGGTTGCCTCGCTACTGCACCCACCCCGAGGTTCAGTTTTGACAATCTGGCTGGCTCAAAGTCCGGTCTCGAATATTATTGAGAACTTAGGGCATAGACTTAAAAGACAACCGAAAAAATCGGCTTGAAATCATTGTTAGGCGATATAAAATTGAGAAAGCCATTCGGGACGTCTGCACAAACATTCTTGTTGAGTAGACATACATCATGAACTTTTATTCCAGCATACCAAGGAGGATACAGAATGTAAAAAAAAAAAATCAAAAGGATATTACAAAAGACTAAGGTACAAAAAGTTGGTTTTGAATATGTTAAACAGTTTTGTTTTTCAGTGCTCATTCGCAGTTAACATCAGCCTTTTAGTTTTTAGACGTTTGAATTTATGGAACAAGTCTGTATTTAACCTTATAGCGCTTATGAATACACATCTGCCGGATAAAGCTAAGTTTATTAGGTTACCCCTTTAGTAGGTCAGTGTAAACAACGAAAACGAGATAAAGCTTAATATGCCGTACACGGTACATTTCTTTGCCGGAAGTACACCGTTCTACCATTATTAAAATTGTAAGGCTCTTCTTAAAAAAAGAAAACACGAGTCACGGTTTTCTATCGATATCTAAGAATATTTCCATCGGCAAACAGTTTGCACATATTCCTATATTTTCCTATATTTTGGTTCAAAATCCTATATTTTGAAAGACTCCTATATTTCCTATATTTTCCTATTTTTTGAAAAATATTCCTACTATTTTGTAGGAAATTTGTCGCCGTTAAATGTAGAGATTGTAAATATTTCTTTGATACTGCTTTTGGCTTCTCTATTTTACAGGTTAGAGAATTCTTATCATGTCTTTCACTGCATCACCAGCCATCAGAAAGTGCTTCAGTGCATCTCTTCATTACCTGCATGGGCACCTTGCAAGGCAGTACAATTGGCTTCTCTATTTTACAGGTTAGAGAATTCTTATCATGTCTTTCACTGCATCACCAGCCATCAGAAAGTGCTTCAGTGCATCTCTTCATCACCTGCATGGGCACCTTGCAAGGCAGTACAATAGGATATTGGCTTTTTAGGTTAATCAAAGTCTTGCTGTATTCAGATTTTCTTTCAGGTACTCCCCAGTGATAAAATACAGGGCAAGTCTCTGGAATGACATCAACATAACTTCCAAATGCAGTATTAAAGCTGACAGACTGGTACATAAGTACCATGTCTGATTTGAATTATTCCTTACTGTTCATTTCAATTTTACCAAAATTCAAAATCTTCATTAAATACATTCAGTTGCCATCAGGAGACTTTCTTCTGTACTGAGGGGACCATATTATATGCTCTTCCAAACTGGAATTGAAGCACATTACAAGACTGTTTGTGCTATCAAAAGTAATGTTTTGTTTTTAAAAGCACATATAGTCTGTTAACAATATAAGATAAATACAGCTTCAACATTTGAGCTTTGCAGCGGTGTCATTGACCAACCATGGTGAAAGGATCTGATGTCTGTAGACATACTTTACAATTTTCAGAATGCTATGTTTCTGTAATATATCTGGTCAGTGTCTGTATTCATATTGTTACCTTTTCAATTTTTCTAGTAACTGATTTCGTTGTGTTAAGAATCATTGCAGTCTACGTCATCGTAACCAACTCATGAAAATGTTGCTGAGTTTCTTTGCACTTATTATAAACATGTATAATAAGTTTCATACACAGTAGTTTTCACTGGATTCTTGCTTTATGATTTTGTTCTGAATCATCCTACTTCTTTTCAATGCTAATTGATGATAATTAAACAGAAGTAGTATGGTCATTATTAAATAGAAGGGACAGATGCTCTGGACTAAATGGGTGAATAATGCTGCTAGCTCATAAGTTTCAAAGAAGATTCATCTAAAGTGAAGATACCATTGCTTATTTATTTCAATATTCTATTTTTGTGAAGATTTTGTCGTTATGTATTAATCCACTGTTATTATTTGTGTGAACCACATTTAAAATAAAAAATACATTCCAGGTGCCTATTCAGATGATGATGATGTGCTATGAAGCAGCTCTCTGCCTGGATTGTGATGCTGTTGAAGTGAATGATTACTTTAAGGTAGATTTTAATCATTTATTAATGTAGAAACAGTAAGTGAAGGCAAAGAAGGTAAGAATTGTAAGTATAAACGCCTTAGAATGAAATGATTTTCATTTGGAAAACTCCTATATTTTGCCGCAAAAAAAAATAGCAAAAAACTCCTATATTTGTTGAAAAAATATTCCTATATCCCTCCTATATTTTGAAGAAGACTTGGTTGACAGCCGGATTTTTAGCACAGTTTACCATTTTCGTTGGGAGCTTTCATCAACAGATCGATAGATGTGAATAACTTTACCGTGGTTGTTCATGTCGTTGCTAAGCGATTTATATAGGTGCTTCATTATCACTAAAATGTCTGCATTAGTAGAGGAATTTTGACCTTAAGAAAACTTAACCATGGCAGAGAACTAAAAAAATATGGTCTGAGTTGTCTTTCTTGTATGCAACATACCTTATTATAACCTCAACAGCTTGATGAATTATCACAAAAATATATCAACAGGTTAATGGGTTATGGCCTTCACAGAATTTAGCAACTATGGGAGATAACTCAAGGAGTCATCTGAAAACTGTGACCTTGAACTTGGTCTTTTATCTTGGTGACACAGTTCTCGCATGAGGCACATCGCCTATACATGGTGATCTTTTGTGCCAAATGATTTCGAAATCCGAACAAATTGGCTAGACACGAACAACCATCATATCTATAAATGTAGCAGAAATTGACAACTGAGCACTGTGCCCTTGACCTTTCAGCTAGCAAAATGGTTTTAGCGCGCGACACATCGTCTATCCATGGTGACCATTTCTACCATATCATTCAGAAGTCCAACCATGCATGTCGCGCTTATGGGCCAGACAGGAACACCTGTCATTAATATAGTTGTAGCAAATATTGACAAAATTCAACCAAGCATTGTGGCCTTGACCTTTGAGCTGGCGACATGGTTGTTTAACGAAATCCATTGTCTATCCATAATGATTATTTGTGCCAAATTATTTTAGAATCGGACCATACACCTGGGAGTTATTGGACGGATAGGAACACCCATCATCACTATAACCGTAGCATATATTGATGAAGTTCAACCAAGCACTGTGTCCTTGACCTTTAAGCTGACAACATGAATGTTGCACGCGACACGTCTTCTATCCACGGTGATCATTTGTGCCAAATTATTCTAGAGTAGGACCGTACAACTGGAAGTTATTGAATGGACAGGAACACTTGTCATCACTATAATTGTAACAAATATTGAAAAAGTTCAACCAAGCTCTGCGACCTTGACCTTTATGCTAGCGACCCGAACTTGCACTCGGCTCATCTTCTTTCCATGGTGATCATTTGTGCCAAATTATTTCAAAATCGGACTATACAATTGGAAGTTATTTGCCGGACAGGAACACCTGTTATCAATATAATTATACATAGTAAAATTAGTGTTGCATCCCAGTGTTTAACCAGGTTTGATTTTCTGGCGTGAATAAAATGAAATAGGATCATGGAAATTAGAACCTGGCTGCTGTATACACAAGAAACCAGTCTGTTGCCTCTAAAATGAACTGTACTGAGGTATCCCTTGACCTCCTGGCAGCGGCTACTGATCGAGCTGTTTAAACCTCTTGTGAGAGGTATGGGACGAAGACTGCAATCTGTTCTGCAAGCCCTGGGCGAAAGTACGCAATATTGACCGATTTTTTATGCCCAGTCTCTGCACGTCACTTTCAACCTGTCGCAAGCTTTATTTCGACACTAAATTCCCAGTTTTAACCAAACTTAAAAGCTTCTCGTTTTTCGTAAATTTGAATGCAATATCTAAGCGAAAAATTCCCACTTACCATGAGGTCAAGGGATACATCAGTTCAGTTCATTTCATAGGCAAAAGACTTGTCTGTTGATGTATGCAGCAGTCGGATTCTAATTTCAACCCAATTGTATATTATTCACGTCAGAAAATAAAACCCGGTAAAAAGCGCAGGGGGTGCAACACTAATTTTACTATGTATATTTATACTAAATACTGATAAAGTTCAACCAAGCACAGTGACCTCGACCTTTGAGCTGGCGAATGTTGCACGCCACATGTCGTCTATCCATGGTGACCATTTGTGCTAAATTATTTTAAAATCGGACAATGCACCTTGAAGTTTAGGCCGAACACGACTACCATTGTTTACCGAACAAACACGGACAGGGGTAACACTACATGCCCCCGCCCCCCCCCCCCCAATTTCATGGCTGGGGCATAAAAAGACAACCACACAAAAAAAGGAGGGTGTTGTTGCAGCTGGGCTTGAACCCACTAAGACAGCATAAGTACCGTATGCATGGTGAATTGAACAAGTAGTGAAAAACAATTAAGTAGAATTTCTCAAAACCAATCGTTTAGAATCAAGCAAAATTTGATAGGGCTTCAGTGCTCATTATATTAAACGATCCCTGCTAGTTTCAAAGAAGTGTGACCAATAATACGGACTGTGTTGAGTAAACAATAGTAAGTCATGAAATGGCTGCTTTTCCTAAACAGATTGCTAGGGATTTTCTTCATTTTTAATAGGGTTCCATCCCTTGATGTTTCAAAAGAATTGGATAAAGAATAAAAGATGTAAATTTTCAACTTTAAATGGCTACTTTTCTCTTTCAAACCACAGGCTTTTCTTTTTTCAAAACCAATAGCGTTTAAGCTATTGGTGATATGAAGAAAGTTTCATGAAATTTCAACCACAAATTATGAAGATTTTATCACATATGCAAGAAATGTAAATTTTCAACTTTAACAGGCTACATACTTATATCTTACTGACTGTCAGATTGTTTTCATCATCAACAGGGTTCAAGCTACTGATGAGATAAACAAACTATACAAATTTCGCAAAAATCCTATTAGAAATGCAGACTTTATTGTGTAAACAAGAAAAAAGACTAACGGACAGACAGGCGGATGGATGGCGGAAACCACGCCATGACATAAACTTTGATGGCTTTAAGCCAGTGGAGCTAATAAGACTGCACAAAACAATCAGTCTGATCTTGGATCTACATTGTCCAATACTGTATGACTTTTCCAACATAAAAGACTCTGAAATCCAAACATTTTGGTTTTTATTAGTGGTGACAGCTCTTTATTCAAGTTATTCCGCAGACGACAAAACTTCAGACTTGTCATTTAGAATTGAACACATTTGCAGTTGGCCACCCAAATGATTGGATTTGTCTTTTAAAGTTTAGGAAACATTTTTAGAAAAGAAGAAAGTACTGGTTACAGACAGTTTCTCCTTTTCCCACAATGTTCCCAAAAGCTTTATATACTCTTGGGTTGTTCAGACTTAGGATTGTGTGGTAAAGGATCCAGGGTTTCCAGCTAAAAAGACAACTAATCATTTATGCTTATAATTTACAAAATTCCCGAAACACACCTTTTCAGTCAGTACAAAAAACAAGATACATGTTTTGCTATAAGCCCGAATTTTCATCAGGTATCAGTCAGTAAGGTGATATCTAACAAACTGTCAGCAAAGAACAAAAACAAGAGGGCCACAATGGCCATGTATCGCTAAACGTATTAATAAGTACAAACCATACATACTAAACATTACAGTTCTAGGCCAAATGAGTTTGAACAAGAAAACTTATAAAGTCTTCTCTAAAAACACTATTTGAGAAAGTTATGACCCCATAGCAAGACCATTTTTGACCACACCTTTATATAAACTTACTGGTACGAACATACCAAGAGCTCCCCCCTGTACTTCGCAAAACCCAACTAAAAAAGGGGGTTACAAGCATGAAATCTGTTGGGGTTTTTTTTTCCCGATGAAAGATCAAAATTTATTTCATCTGGTGAACATCATGCGGTCATATTTTCACGAGTGATGTTCACCCGATGAAATTAATTTCGATCCTTCACAAAAAAAAAAAAAATTTAAAAAAATGAAAAAAAGACACAAAATATCCTATATTGATCTTTTAAAGAGATGAAACTTGTAGAAGAGAATGGAGCTACTCTAATCTAACACTATCTTGTTATCACAAATTCTCACTATACTTTAGTGACCATTTATGATCATCAAAATCTACAAAAAAAATCAGTAATAGTAATGACCCACCTGTATATCTCTAGCAAGTAATAACAAATAATAGAGTCACATAATTATCATTCCAACATGTGACAAGAGTCCTGTGATGGCCTGGCTTTATTAACAGTTACTGACTGAAGGAAACCAATTAAATATAATCAAGAAAAGAGTTAAAATAAGATGTTCCTGTGTACCATTTAACTCATACAAATGAATCATGCTCTGTGAAAAGGGAGCTAAGTCATCTGCGAAAAATATCGATTCAGGTCCGAAATTTTTCGCTATTGGTCAATTTTCTGTATGTCCAAGGACCAGTCTACCTCCTGATGCAGTCTGTTGTTAAAGATAGGTATGATAACATCACAGAGATGTGTTTATTCCCTTTTTGCCAAAGCATTTTCTTGAATTAGAATTGAAATGGTCAAGCCTCATTGAACATTTAACTCTTTCTGCGCCAAATAAAGAAACTCGGCTTCTTTTGAAGGCTGTAAATGGAATCCACTTAGTCTTCGGAAGATTTTTATCATATAGGCTTGACCAAACAAGCGGAAGGTATAGATCAAAGATCAGCCTGCACGTTTTGTGCAGTCTGATCTTGATCTATGCCGTCTGCAAAAGTCCCTGTTTTTGCCTATGGCGCTGAAAGGGTTAAGGATTTCATATGCACGAAAGTGTAATAGACTTTACAGAAACACCCATCACCACCATACAAGTTTCAAAGGAATTGGGTACAAAATGTGTACAAGAGATATAACTTTTCAACTCGAGACAGCTACTATTCCTTCATTAATTCTTTAATCTCCTGTTTATGGTTAAAGCTATTGATGGTAACCAGCCAAAAGGTGTAAAATGCACTTGAATTTAAATCTTACCATTTAAAAGTATGGAAATCATTGTTGACATGTCAGTCTGTTATCGTACAGTCAGTTCATGTGTTAGTCACTGGCAGAAAAATGAATTTTAAAAGTAGGTCAAAAGTTGCCAGGTTGCTCTATCGTTTGTTTACTTTTTACATGTCTTTAAAATTCATTTGTCTGCCTGAGACTAACACTTGTGCCGACGGCACAATGACAGATTGTTAATCTTCACAATAATTTCCATACTTTTAAAATGTATGGTTTAAATTCAAATGCATTCTAGCACCTGCACTGTTTCTTTTGGCCCCTACTGGGCCTTTAAATCAACCAACATCATCTTCAATGTATCTACAGCTACTACAAATAATTCAAGCTCAAAACAGAGCTTTCCTTCACTCTTTAACAAACAACAAGATTTCCCATTTGTTAAAATTGAAAGCATTCGCAGACGACAAATTTGATATAGCTCAGAAGATGATTTCGTCCTTTAGCATGGCAGAAAACATTGTGGGAAAAGAAGAAAATGCTGGTTACCAGCATTTTCTCCTTTTCTCACAATGTTTTCAAAGGTATTTTTCTTCAGGGCCGTTTGAAACTGGGATTGTTTGGTAAAGGGTTAAAATAAGAAGGAAACTGTCAAAAATCTAATTATTTCACTCATTACCGCAGAAATATGGTTTTTACGACCCTGAAGTAGAAAACCTTTCGAAAGTATTGGGAAAAAAGAAGAAATGGCACGTATGAGACAAGCTCCCTTTCCCTTAATCTTTCAGAAACAATTCAAAATACATAATGTATAAATATATGTTCTTTTCTTTTCGTTTCTCTTTTCAATACTTTAGATAATGTAGTCGCTGAATGTACAGTACGCTAGCATGTAGAGTATGACAAAACATGACTATAAAACAGAAAACAAGGGTTCACACAAGCTCATAAACAGAATATACCAAATTGATGGATATATATATTGCATCATGTAACATTTAAAGCAACGTTTATCTTAATCTATACAACATAATCACAAAAAATTATACACCATTTTCAATCGTACATCCTTTCATGTAACAATAGAAACAAGTGTAATTAGCTTCTTCCTCATATCATGTAACATTTTTAAATGAAGGGCTTGTTAGCTTCTTAATCATATTATGTAATATTTGAATCAAAAGTAATTTTTTTTATATCATATCATGTGACTTTTGAATTGAAGGTCATGTAAGTTTTTATCTCATATCATGTAACATTTATTGAAAGGCATATTAGCTTCTTAATTATGTAACGTTTGCATCATTCTCGTATATCATATCATATAACTTTTGAATGGAAGGACACTTCAGCTTCTTAATCATATTATGTAACATTTGAACCAGAAGTCATTTAACTCCTTATCAAACGACAAAATCTTCACTTCCTATTTAATCAGGTAACATTTGAATTAAAAAGTTATTTACACTTCTCTATCATCATATTTGAATGGAAAGTAATGTCAACTTTTATCCCATATCATGTAACATTTGGATTGAAAGTCATTAACACATGTCTGCCTGTACATCATTTATAATTATAGACCAAGAAAACTAGTGTGTTTTACGGATGTCTTCAGGAGTGATGCCTTTAGCAGCAAGATCATCTTTCACTCTCTCAAGGTATGTTGGATCTGGGTACCCAAATCTGAAAGGTATCAAAGGAGTAATTCTTACAGAAATTAAAAAGACCATTCTCATATTGATATTACTGGTATGAGTCAATTACACAATTCCTCTATTGTCCAAGGGATGTATTCATCAAAAGCCAATATTGTTCTACTTCTGAATTACAGGCCCAGCCATGTGTCTCTTTACCACACAGTCCCGCCTTTTAACAGCCCTGAAAGAGAAGGCTTTTGAAAACATAGTGGGAAAACGAGAAAATGCTGGTAACCAGCATTTTCTCCTTTTCTCACAATGTTTTCTACACTATCAAAGCCAGAAATCGTCAGTTGAGCTACATTTAATTTGTTGCCTGCAAATGCTTTCAATTTGGTCGTGTCCAGAATTGTTGTTTGGTAAAGGGTTAACTGACTGATACATTTTGTCTCAGCCAGTCTCACTAGTTTTAAAATTAGGAATAATAAGTAAATAAAGAATGGCTGGTGAATACAACCTCTAATTCTATCTTCAAACACTAATACTCTAACAGCTTGAGTTTAAACAACCTCAAATTACTTTTATATGGATGGTTGCAAGATTGATTGTCTTTCTGCATGGCTCTTAAGTCTATTTATCGCATAAAACTACCTCTAGCAGTGTATAAAGCCATGACTTATTTTTGATAATACACTAGGGTATCATCGTTTTTGGGTCCCGGTTCTGGTTATGTATGCAGTCACGAGCGCGTGAAGCTGGCGAAACAAAGCATAGCACATGCTGGAATTTGTACAACTTCACCACTTAGCGGGAAACGGACGCCATTGTTGCTAAGACGTATACGTGCGGAAAATGTTACGCTTTTCATGTTCAATAACAACGAGAAAGTTATTTAACCCTTTCCCAAACAAGCCCTGGTTTTCACATGTCTGCAGTACAAGTCTTTTGAAAACACTGTAGGAAAAGGAGAAATTGTTCGTAACGAGCAATTTCTCCTTTTCCCACAGTGTTTTCTACCCTTTTTGATAACTTTCTGCCATTTTCATCAAATCTAAAATTGTCGTCTGCAAACTCTTTCAATTTGGACCAGTCCAAAATTTGTTGTTTGGGAAAGGGTTAAAGTAAACAAATTGAGGAAATATTTTGATTTACATCCTCTAAAAACTGTTTTATTCTACTTTCGACGTAAATGTCATAGAGCTATGTTCTTGTGTATGTACAATTTTCAAACCGATCTACAACTATAATGATTGATTGATTGTATGGTGTTTAACGTCGTTTTCAACATTATTTCAGTTATATCACGGCGGCTAGTGCACCTGTCAATGCTTTCCTGGAGTTTCCTTCACCAGTACTCCGCACAATTTTCTTTCCAAGCCACTGACTGTTTTCCCACATACACATCAGCGAAGAAAATTGTCAGCGGTGAGAGAAGAATGAATCCTGTCGGAATGAATATCATCAATCCTCGGAAAGAAATTAGCCAAGCCGGGTATCCAACCAGCGACCGCCTATTCTCAGGCCCTGTACACTACTGACTGAGCTATCGGGGCTTGGCACTACATCTATAAACATGGACCTGTGAACGACATATAGTCTAAGGTGATTATGCAGGTTACATATTTGTCTGTCATTTGTTTTACGTAATAAATAGAATCTCACATGTGTGTTTAAGTATTATCATTTTTATCAAACTTGTTGACCAAAATGTATTTGACGTTCGCCAAGGTTTGCGTCATATAAATTTAGTCAACTCGTTTGATGAAAATGAGAATACATAAACACTCATGTAAGATCCTCAATATCAATAGTATTCAATTATTTGACAGCAACAGTTAATACATTTATTTTGCCAAAACAAACTTTTTCACGTAGAGCAGACTCTTCTTTCAATTAGTTATTCATGGGGTCAGTTTCAATTATTCAACTTTTCACAAAAGTTCCATCAAACATCTTGTAGAATAAAGTTTCAACAGTTTTCTGTCTGATTTCGTATGAATAATGACAAAGAATGGTAGCTGTGCAAAAGGTGCCTTTGAAGCATGTGTTAGTTTTGTAAACTATAATAGAGTTATCAACCACTGAAACCAGCATAATTTAGCTTTGACAGCTGCCTTCTTTATCCAGCCACTGAACAGAGTATTGCCCTTTTTCTGTGACAGTTCTAGCTTCTCTGGGACCCCCTGAGCCACTCTATGAGCAGTCATTGTCATGACCCAGAAAATCATACATGCTATGAAAACTGTCCCTATCACTGCTAAAGTTGGGATTGTGTGGTACAGGGTTAATATGACCTGGCTAGGGCTCACACTTCGACCTTCTCTAACAGTGAGAGTCCTAAGCCAAACACTTAATATGAATTCAAAGTCTTCCATTTTACCATACGTTCTTGAAGGAAACAAGCTTTGAAAGAAGGGTGGGAAATGCAGGATATAATTGGCACATTCAATTGCACCTTTTATCATTATGGCAAAAGACATACTTCTTCCTTAAAATGTTTCTCCTTTTGGTCAGTTATGAAAACATGTGTGCTATCACATTCTACGAAATGTATTTTTCTTGAAATTTTTAATGTATATAAGATCAGTTTCATATCAAATTAATTGAAAGAATAAATGGCCATAGAGACTCCACCCCCTCTTAAAAATAGATAGATAACTAACTACATAACTAACTGAATAATTAAATAAGTAGATTAATTAATAAATAAAACCCCTCACTGTGTTTTTGGTCTGGGGTCAGTTTTGTGATGAATGTCATTCCATGTGATCACTCCCTCTTCCCCAGTTGTGCGAGATGTTCCGATGGTGAATGTTAACTTTCGATCAAATGCTAGTCTAAGCATTGCTAAAACTTCATTTCCTTCGTCATTATCAGGAAGGTAGGCTATTCTAGTGATACCTTGGTAGTGCTTACCAGGGTTTGGATGGTCAGGCTGGAAAAACCAACATTTATAACAATTATTCATATCCATCAATAGGCATCAATACATATTACCAAATTACCCTATTTTGAAAAAGTAGCCTCACTATCATCAAAATCATGTTTAGAATTGTTTGTACATAACATTTGGTCAATATTTAGACAGTTCAACAGTTTCAGTTACATTAACATGACTAGGACACAAATCACACATCAACTCTTACCTTATGTTTGAAGGGTACTGCGTGGCTAAGCAGTAAGGTGTAGGGTTTGTAAGCAAGCTGGAGGTCCCAAGTTTATCCTCGGTTCCAGCCAGATCATTCTTCCTTTTATATATGGCGTACAACGCATGAAAAGGGGCCTTTGGACATACGCAGATCAGCCTGTCCAGTCTGTGTCTAATCCGAGATGACACTTCTCGTTTTTGTGCGATTCTCTGTTTCACGAAAGTCTACCGCGCAGGCTAATCTGAGACGACACTTTACGTAAATGTCAGAAGGTCTCATTTCGCATGTTGTGGGCCATATTCAAAACGTTACTCTGTCAACAATGTGGGTAGTAATTATGAATGAGAAAAACCCCTTTGCCAAAGATCTTTATTGACCGTGAGAGAAGACTACGATACGGAGTGACTAAAGATTACTACCACCTGGACCCAGGCTATCCCAAATTTGATCCTCACTCGAAGCAATGGCTTTTTTGTGGACATTTCCTTTGGCAAGGCAGCTCAGATCCCTAATCCAGTAAAGGAGAAACCCATCACATACCCGAGTAGGTGAGCTGTTGACGTGATATGATAGAAATAATGTTAAAAGCAGCATAAAACACCACTCAATAAATAAACCATTAAGTCCAGATGTTTGTAATCAGAAATATGGGTAAACCTGTTACTTCACCATGCTTGTGTAATGAACAAGACAATACAATGAGCAGCGGTAAGAAAGGAGTGACACTCATTGCAATCAATTAACCAAACCTTCTTACAGATGTATTGCTGAGCTCTCATCCTATGGCTCTACTAATTACTCTTTAACAGACAACAAAATGTGTTACTCGTGCATATTGAAAGCATTTGCAGACATCAAAATTTTAATGTTGTCTAAATCTTGAAATTTTTCTCGTCAAGGATAGTCAACTTTGTAGGAAAAGGGGAAAATGCTGACTACCAGCATTTCTCCTTTACCCACAAAATTTTCAAAAGTCATCTTCCTAAAGGTCGTATAACCTTGGAACTGCCAAGTAAAGGTTTAACTGTAACGAACATGCTCTCCTATTAGAGTTCAAACAGCCAAACCTCATGTTCCATTTTAGCATTTCATATACGTGAAAGTATGACTGACTTGCAACACATCCTTTCAACAAACTTAGCAAAAAAGAGTTTACTGTTGATTTTTTTCAACAAAATCTCTGGAATTGTTGATTATTTTTCAAGATCTCTTATGGAGATAATGGTGAAAAAGCAACCCCCCCCCCAAAAAAAAAACAACAAAAAAACTCAGGGCCCTTGAGGCCTTGAATCGCTCTATATCGCTCTATTGGCATTGATTTCGCTTTTTTTCTAGCATACATTATGAATTTATGATGCAAAAAGGAAAATCAAAAACACAAATAATGGTGGGTAGGGGTGGGGTATGTTGTTGCAACTGGGCTTCATCCCACCAAATCACCAAGTAGGCATAATGAATTGAACAAAACTGAAAACAAGAGGACAATGATGGTCCTAAATCGCTCACCTGAAATGCAACTGAGCTCAACACCATAATGCTACATGCCAAATATGAAAGCTCTAACCCTTACGATTTGGGTCAAGAAGATTTTTAAAGATTTCCTTCTTTATCTCTATGTGAAATCCGAGAACCCACAACATAGGGCCAATTTTTAACACCAGGGCTATAATTTGAAGTATTTTGGTAGAGGGTCACTAGATGATGCTACATGCCATATATCAAAGCTCTAGCCCTTACGGTTTAGGACAAGAAGATTTTTAAAGATTTCCTTCTTTATCTCTATGTGAAATCCGAGACCCCACAACATAGGGCCAATTTCCACACTAGGGCCATAATTTGAAGCATTTTGGTAGAGGGCCACTAGATGATACTACATGCCATATATGAGAGCTCTAGTCCTTATGGTTTGGGACAAGAAGATTTTTAAAGATTTCCTTCTTTATCTCTATGTGAAATCTGAGAACCCACAACATAGGGCCATTTTCAACACTAGGGCCATAATTTGAAGTATTTTGGTAGAGGGCCACTAGATGATGCTACATGCCAAATATGAAAGCCCTAGCCCTTAAGGTTTGGGACAAGAAGATTTTTAAAGATTTCTTTCTTTATCTCTATGTGAAATCCAAGACCCACAACATAGGGCCAATTTCCACACTAGGGCCATTATTTGAAGTATTTTGATAGAGGGCCACTAGATGATGCTACATGCCATATATGAGAGCTCTAGCCCTTACGGTTTGGGACAAGAAGATTTTTAAAGATTTCCTTCTTTATCTCTATGTGAAATCCGAGAACCCACAACATAGGGCCATTTTCAACACTAGGGCCATAATTTGAAGTATTTTGGTAGAGGGCCACTAGATGATGCTACATGCCATATATCAAAGCTCTAGCCCTTATGGTTTAGGACAAGACGATTTTTAAAGATTTCCTTCTTTATCTCTATGTGAAATCCGAGAACCCACAACATAGGGCCATTTTCAACACTAGGGCCATAATTTGAAGTATTTTGGTAGAGGGACACTAGATGATGCTACATGCCAAATATGAAAGCTCTATCCCTTACGGTTTGGGACAAGAAGATTTTTACAGATTTCCTTCTTTATCTCTATGTGAAATCCGAGAACCCACAACATAGGGCCATTTTCAACACTAGGGCCATTATTTGAAGTATTTTGGTAGAGGGCCACTACCAGTAGATGATACTACATGCCATATATGAAAGCTCTAGCCCTTAAGGTTTGGGACAAGACGATTTTTACAGATTTCCTTCTTTATCTACATGTATATGTGAAATCCGAGAACCCACAACATAGGGCCATTTTCAACACTAGGGCCATAATTTGAAGCATTTTGGTAGAGGGCCACTAGATGAAGCTACATGCCACATATGAAAGCTCTATCCCTTACGGTTTGGGACAAGAAGATTTTTACAGATTTCCTTCTTTATCTCTATGTGAAATCCAAGAACCCACAACATAGGGCTATTTTCAACACTAGGGCCATAATTTGAAGTACTTTGGTAGAGGACCACTAGCTGATGCTACATGCCAAGTATGAAAGCTCTATCCCTTAAGGTTTAGGACAAGACGATTTTTACAGATTTCCTTCTTTATCTATATGTGAAATCCGAGAACCCGCAACATAGGGCCATTTTCAATACTAGGGCAATAATTTGAAGTATTTTAGTAGAGGGCCACTAGATGATGATACATGCCATATATGAAAGCTCTAGCCCTTATGGTTTGGGACAAGAAGATTTTTAAAGATTTCCTTCTTTATCTCTATGTGAAATCCGAGAACCCACCACATAGGGCCAATTTTTAACACCAAGGCCATAATTTGAAGTATTTTGGTAGAGGGTCACTAGGTGATGCTACATGCCATATATCAAAGCTCTAGCCCTTTTGGTTTGGGACAAGAAGATTTTTACAGATTTCCTTCTTTATCTCTATGTGAAATCCGAGAACCCACAACATAGGGCCATTTTCCATACTAGGGCCATTATTTGAAGTATTTTGGTAGAGGGCCACTAGATGATACTACATGCAATATATGAGAGCTCTAGCCCTTACGGTTTGGGACAAGAAGATTTTTAAAGATTTCCTTCTTTATCTCTATGTGAAATCCGAGAACACACAACATAGGGCCATTTTCAACACTAGGGCCATAATTTGAAATATTTTGGTAGAGGGCCACTAGATGATGCTACATGCCAAATATGAAAGCTCTAGCCCTTACGGTTTGGGACAAGAAGAATTTTAAAGATTTCCTTCTTTATCTCTATGTGAAATCTGAGAACCCACAACATAGGGCCAATTTCAACACTAGGGCCATTATTTGAGGTATATTGGTAGAGGGTCATTAGATGATGCTACATGCCATATATGAAAGCTCTAGCCCTTTTGGTTTGGGACAAGAAGATTTTTACAGATTTCCTTCTTTATCTCTATGTGAAATCCGAGAACACACAACATAGGGCCATTTTCAACACTAGGGCCATTATTTGAAGTATTTTGGTAGAGGGCCACTAGATGATACTACATGCCATATATGAGAGCTCTAGCCCTTATGGTTTGGGACAAGAAGATTTTTACAGATTTCCTTCTTTATCTCTATGTGAAATCCGAGAACACACAACATAGGGCCATTTTCAACACTAGGGCCATCATTTGAAATATTTTGGTAGAGGGCCACTAGATGATGCTACATGCCATATATCAAAGCTCTAGCCCTTACGGTTTGGGACAAGAAGATTTTTAAAGATTTCCTTCTTTATCTCTATGTGAAATCCGAGAACACACAACATAGGGCCAATTTCCACACTAGGGCCATTATTTGAGGTATATTGGTAGAGGGCCACTAGATGATACTACATGCCATATATGAGAGCTCTAGCCCTTATGGTTTGGGACAAAGATTTTTAAAGATTTCCTTCTTTATCTCTATGTGAAATCCGAGAACCCACAACATAGGGCCATTTTCAACACTAGGGCCATTATTTGAAGTATTTTGGTAGAGGGCCACTAGATGATGCTACATGCGATATATGAAAGCTCTATCCCTTACAGTTTGGGACAAGAAGATTTTTAAATTTTTTTCTTTCGGTTGCCATGGCAACCAGAGTTCTTCATGGAATTCAAATCTTTGAAGTATTCTGAAAGTGCATCACCTAAGGATCATTTCTGTGAAGTTTCACTGAAATCTGTTGGGCGGTTTCAGAGGAGAAGATTTTTCAAGTAATTGTTCACGGACGGACGGACACACGGACGGACGGACGGACGCCGGACAATGATCGATCACAATAGCTCACCCTGAGCACTATGTGCTCAGGTGAGCTAAAAACTGAAGTACAATTTCTCAAAACCAATTCTTTTGAATCCATCCAAATTTGATAGGGTTTCAGTACTCATTGTATTAAACAATCCCTGCAAGTTTCAAAGAAATGTGAGGATAATGTGGACTGTGTTGAGTAATCAATACTAAGTCATCAATTGGCAGCTTTTCCTAAACTGATTTCTAGATTTTTTACATTTTTGATAGGGTTCAATCTCTTGATAATATATCTTTTCAAGTTTCAAGAGAATTGGATAAACAAGAGGGCCATGATGGCCCTGGGTCGCTCACCTTAGTAGAGTGCCTTTAAGGTTTTTCTTTAATTTGACCATGTGACCTAGTTTTTGACCGCAGGTGACCCAATTTCAAACTCATATTTCATGAAGACAAACATTCTGACCAATTTTCAAGTCAATTGAGCAAAAAATGTGGCCTCGAGTGCCCTAAAGATATTTCTTTAATTTGACCTAGTGATCTAGATTATGACCCCAGATGACCCAAATTTGAACTGGTCTTTGACTATATCAAAAGAAACATTTTAACCAATTTTCAAATCAAATGAATAATAAATGTGGCCTCTAGAGTGCCCACTAGCTATTTCTTTAATTTGACCAAGTGACCTAGTTTATGACCCCAGTTGACCCAAATTCAGACTCATGTGAGATTTTACAAAGACAAACATTCGGACCAATTTTCAAGGCAATTAAGCAAAGAATGTGGCCTCTAGAGAGCCCACAAGGTATTTCTTTATTTTGACCTAGTGACCTAGTTTATGGTTCCAGGTGACCCAAATCCAAACTCATCTGGTATTTCATCAAGACAAACATTCTGGCCAAATTTCAGGTCATTTGAGTAATAGATGTGGCCTCCAGAGTGCAAACAAGGTATTTCTTTAATTTGACCCAGTGAACTAGTTTATGACCCAAGCAGACCCAAATTAATCTTATGTGAGACTTTATAAAGACAAACTTTCTAACTAATTTTCAAGGCAATTGAGCAAATAATGTGGCCTCGAGAGTGCCAACAAGGTATTTCTTTAATTTGACCTAGTGACCTAGTTTATGACCCAAGATGACCCAATTCTGAACTCGATGAACTTGTTGCGCTTAGATGGGCAAGCAAACTTAGAAGATAATCACTACATACCAAATATCAAAGCTCTACGCCTTCCAGTTTTAAAGAAGAATTTTAAAGTTTTCCTTCTTTGTTCCTATGTTCGAACTTGTGACCCCCGGGGCTGGGCCAGTTTTGACCCAGGGGCATCATATGAACAAACTTAGTAGAGGTCCACTAGGAAATGCTACATACCAAATATCAAAGCTCTACACCTTCCCGTTAAAGAGAAAAAGAAATTTAAAGTTTTCCTTCTTTGTTCCTACCTTCAACTTGTGACCCCTGGGGCGGGGCCAGTTTTGACCCAGGGGCATCATATGAACAAACTTGGTAGAGGTCCACTCTGAGATGCAACATACCAAATATCAAAGCTCCACACCTTTTGGTTTCAGAAAAGAAGAATTTTAAAGTTTTCCTTCTTTGTTCCTATGTTCGAACTTGTGACCCCAGGGGCTGGGCCAGTTTTGACCCAAGCAGCATCCTTGGAACAAATTTGGTAGAAGTCCATTAGGAGATGCTACATACCAAATATCAAAGCTCTATGCCTTCCCATTTAAGAGAAAAAAAAATTTAAGTTTTCCTTCTTTGTTCCTATGTTTGAACTTGTGACCCCCGGGGCAGGGCCAATTTTGACCCCAAGGGCATCATATGAACAAACTTGGTAGAGGTCTACTAGGCGATGCTACATACCAAATATCAAAGCTCTATGCCTCCTAGTTTTAGAGAAGAAGATTTTTAAAGTTTTCCTTCTTTGTTCCTATGTTGGAAATTGTGACCCCCGGGGCGGGGCCAGTTTTGACCCTAGGGGCATCATATGAACAAACTTGGTAGAGGTCCACTAGGAGATGCTACATGCCAAATATCAAAGCTTTACGCCTTCAAGTTTCAGAGAAGAAGATTTTTAAAGTTTTCCTTCATTGTTACTACATTCAAACTTGTGACCCCCGCGATGGGACCAGTTTTGACCCCAGGGGCATCAAATGAACAAACTTGGTAGAGGTCCACTAGGCAATGCTACATACCAAATATCAAAGCTCTATGCCTTCCAGTTTCAGAGAAGATGATTTTTAAAGTTTCCCCACTTTGTTCCTATGTTTGAACTTGTGACCCCCGGAGCAGGGCCAGTTTTGACCCCAAGGGCATCATATGAACAAACTTGGTAGAGGTCCACTAGGAGATGCTTCATGCCAAATATCAAAGCTCTATGCCTTCTAGTTTTAGAGAAGATTTTTAAAGTTTTCCTTCTTTGTTCCTATGTTGGAAATTGTGACCCCCGGGGCGGGGCAGTTTTAACCCTAGGGGCATCATATGAACAAACTTGGTAGAGGTCCACTAGGAGATGCTACATGCCAAATATCAAAGCTCTACACCTTCAAGTTTCAGAGAAGAAGATTTTTAAAGTTTTCCTTCTTTGTTACTAGGCTCAAACTTGTGACCCCCGGGGCGGGGCCAGTTTTGACCCCAGGGGCATCATATGAACAAACTTGGTAGAGGTCCACTAGGCAATGCTACATACCAAATATCAAAGCTCTACGCCTTCCAGTTTCAGAGAAGATGATTTTTAAAGTTTCCCCTCTTTGTTCCTATGTTTGAACTTGTGACCCCCGGAGCAGGGCCAGTTTTGACCCCAAGGGCATCATATGAACAAACTTGGTAGAGGTCCACTAGTAGATGCTTCATGCCAAATATCAAAGCTCTATGCCTTCTAGTTTTAGAGAAGAAGATTTTTAAAGTTTTCCTTCTTTGTTCCTATGTTGGAAATTGTGACCCCCGGGGCGGGGCCAGTTTTGACCCTAGGGGCATCATATGAACAAACTTGGTAGAGGTCCACTAGGAGATGCTACATGCCAAATATCAAAGCTCTACACCTTCAAGTTTCAGAGAAGAAGATTTTTAAAGTTTTCCTTCTTTGTTACTATGCTCAAACTTGTGACCCCCGGGGCGGGGCCAGTTTTGACCCCAGGGGCATCATATGAACAAACTTGGTAGAGGTCCACTAGGCAATGCTACATACCAAATATCAAAGCTCTACGCCTTCCAGTTTCAGAGAAGATGATTTTTAAAGTTTCCCCTCTTTGTTCCTATGTTTGAACTTGTGACCCCGGGGCAGGGCCAGTTTTGACCCCAAGGGCATCATATGAACAAACTTGGTAGAGGTCCACTAGTAGATGCTTCTTGCCAAATATCAAAGCTCTATGCCTTCTAGTTTTAGAGAAGAAGATTTTTAAAGTTTTCCTTCTTTGTTCCTATGTTGGAAATTGTGACCCCCGGGGCGGGACCAGTTTTGACCCAAGGGGCATCATATGAACAAACTTGGTAGAGGTCCACTAGGAGATGCTACATGCCAAATATCAAAGCTCTACACCTTCAAGTTTCAGAGAAGAAGATTTTTAAAGTTTTCCTTCTTTGTTACTATGCTCAAACTTGTGACCCCCGGGGCGGGGCCTGTTTTGACCCCAGGGGCATCAAATGAACAAACTTGGTAGAGGTCCACTAGGAGATGCTACATACCAAATATCAAAGCTCTACGCCTTCTAGTTTCAGAGAAGAAGATTTTCAAAGATTTTGCTTTTTTTTCCTTTTTGTTGCCATGGCAACCAGAGTTGTGGGTGGAATTCAATCCTTGAACAATTTTGGTAGAGCTTCACCCAAGGAACATCCCTGCTAAGTTTCATCAAGATTGGCCCAGTGGTTTAGGAGAAGAAGATGTTTAAAGAAATTGCTGACGGACGACAGACGACGGACGCCGGACATAGGGCGATCACAATAGCTCACCTTTAGCACGTTGTGCTAAGGTGAGCTAAAAATGCAGAATTATTGCGTAAACAAGAAATGTAAATTTTCAACTTTACATGGCTACTTTTCCCATGCTGATTGTCCATCTTGCTCAAAATCAATAGGGTTCAACCTATTGATAACATAAAGCAACTGTGCTAGTCTCATAAAAAATTGACCACAAATGCAGACTTTATTGCATGAACAAACAAGAGGGCCATGATGGCCCTGTATCGCTCCACTGGCTTATAAATATAAACCATGAAGAGAAGTCTTTACTATATAAGCCCTTATAAAACTTTGACCCCAGGGCTACAGTCGGACTAAATGGGGAATATGTGTATTAGAAGAATAACATGCCAAATTTGGGAGTTCTTGGCCTTATGGCTAGTAACAAGATGGTTTCTGAACTTTTCACTCAATAAACCCATGTAAAACTTGTGACCCCTGGTGCAGGGCCAAACTTGATCCTAGGGCTGTAACTTGGGCCCTCTTTGTAGTTGTCCACTAGATAATGCTATAATTATGCAAAATTTGGTAGCCTAAGCCTTATGGCTATGTACACCAAGATTTAGAAGTTTTCCCTATGTAAGCCTATGTAAATCTTGTGAACCCCCCCCCCCCCAGCATGAGGCCAAATTGACCCCAGGACTATAATTTGGGCACTTTTGGTAGACCCCAACTAGATCAAGTTAAATGCAAAATTTGGTAGCTCTAGGCCTTATGGCACAGGTACAGGAAGATTTTTAAAGTTTTCTCTATATAAGCCTATGTAAAACTTGTGACCCCTGGGGCAGAGCCAATTTTGACCCCAGGGCTATAATTTCAAGAAACATGATAGAGGTTTACTACATAAAGCTACATGCCAAATTTGGTAGCCCTTTGCCTTATGGTTTCAGACAAGAAGATTTTTGAAGTTTTCTCTATATAAGCCTATGTAAAACTTGTGACCCCTGGGGCAGAGCCAATTTTGACCCCAGGGCTATAATTTGAAGAAACTTGATAGAGGTCTACTACATAAAGCTACATGCCAAATTTGGTAGCCCTATGCCTTATGGTTTCAGACAAGAAGATTTTTAAAGATTTGCAATATTTTTCAGTTTTGTTGCCATGGCAACCAGAGTTTTTGAAGGAATCAAATTCTTTCAAGAAATTCTGAAGAGGACCATGGCAGGATCATTTCTGTGAAGTTTCATGAAAATTGGATGGGTAGTTTCAGAGAAGAAGATGTTTGAAATAAAAGTTAACGCACGGACGGACGCACGGACGGACGCACGACGGACACCAGGCCATGACATAAGCCCGCTGGCCTTTGGCCAGTGGAGCTAAAAATGTAAATTTTCAAATTTAACTGCCTACGTTTCCCATACTGACTGTCAGATTTTTTTCCAAATTCAATATGGTTCAAGCTATTGATGAAATAAACCAACTGTGCAAGTTTCATGAAAATCCGACCACAAAATGCAGACCTTATTCCGTAACCAAGAAAAAGACAAACGGTTGGACGGATGACGGAAACCATGCCATGACATAAGCTCTGCTGGCTTTCAGCCAGTAGGGCTAAAAAACCAAAAAGACAATCTTAATTTTTTGGGGTACTTGAGCTGGGTTGAATTAAACCACATTTAGGGAAATAGAAGTGGAATTTCTCAGACCCTTTTTCAGAAATCAAACAAAATTGGAGAGGGCTTAAATCCTGATAAAAAACAATTAATCCCTGCATATATAAAAAAAAATCAGACCAACTATATCGCCTCTGCTATGTAAAGAAGAGAAAATTATCAAAAGCCTTCATTTACTAAACTGATAATTGCATTTCCTTTCTTCTTCCAATATGCTTCAACCCTTCAATGATGAATATAATTTGTGCAAGATTTGAAAAGAATCTCATTAAAAATGCAGACTTTATAACACAAACAAGAAGTGCAAGTTTTCAACTTTAAATGGCTACTTTTTCCTAAATGATTGTTGGATTTCCTTAAAAATCAAGAGGCTGCACGCTATTCCTGACCGACAGAAGGGTAACAGGAACCATGCCATTACATAAAGTAAAAAAGCACTAATACATGTGTATTACTGTGTATATATGTAACATAATATTTCAGTATTACTTAGTCATAGGAGAAAAAGCACCAATTCTTATACATCAATCATAGCAGAGATCATGCTATATGATCCCCAATTTTAGTTCTGATGTTGCTTAACCAGTATCAACTAGTATAATTTTTTTCCAGATGAAAAAAATTAAGTCTTGCCTAAACTGAGAGTATTTGCAGACAACAAACTGAGTGTGCCTCAAATGATGTGATTTTGTCTCTTGAATAGTAGAAAATATTGAGAGAAAATGTGAAAACGCCAGTTAGCAGCATTTTCTCATTTTCCCACAATGTTTTTGAAAGTTGTCTACTTTAAGGTCGCTAAAATACAGAGCTGTTTGGTAAAGGGTTAAACAGAACGTTTCTTTGAACCAACTGTATTCTTTTCTACAAAACCTAGGTAGAAAAGGCCAAAAAATAAAAAAGCTCAGAGAAAGGAATACTCTGGATAGAATTCTAAGCCCGATTTACAACTATTAACCCCTCAGACTGTTAGTCTCAAGTGTAATATGCTGACTGACTAACAGGAACTGTGCTACATTTGCTTTGCAATTTTATAACATCTCAATCTTTTTTATCAAATTTCAGATAAAATTACCCCTTGTTTTCCAGATGGAAATGTATAGGTTATAGATATCCTTCCATACTGCTCATATCCTGCACAGTGGCTGTATGTTTCAATGTTTACTTTCATCTTGCCATCTGGCTGATCACCTACAAGAACAGATTAAGTTAAATAACATCAATATCCAACCTTTCTTTGACAAGAAAAACCTTCACAAAACAAAAAGCAATAACTATCAAGTATAAACCCAAAGACTAATAGATAAATAAAAACAAGATGGCCATGATGGGTCTGGATCGCTCACCTGAGTAGAGTGCCTTAAAGGTATTTCTTTAATTTGACCAAGTGACCATGTTTATGACCCCAGGTGACCCAATTTCAAACTCATATTTCATGAAGACAAACATTCTGACCAATTTTCAAGTCAATTGAGCAAATAATGTGGCCTCTAGAGTGCCTTAAAGGTATTTCTTTAATTTGATCTAGTGACCTATATTATGACCCCAGGTGACCCAAATTTGAAATGGTGTTGGACTTTATCAAAAGAAACATTTTAACCAATTTTCAACTCAACTGAATAATAAATGTGGCCTCTAGAGTGCCCACTAGGTATTTCTTTAATTTGACCAAGTGACCTATTTTATGACCCCCATTTGACCCGAATTCAGACTCATGTGAGATTTTACAAAGACAAACATTCTGACCAATTTTCAAGGCAATTGAGCATATAATGTGGCCTCTAGAGTGCCCACAAGGTATTTCCTTACTTTGACCTAGTTACCTAATTTATGACCCAAGATGACTCAATTTTGAACTCAATGAACTCGTTGTGCTTAGATGGGCAAACAAACTTAGAAGAGAATCACTACATACCAAATATCAAAGCTCTATGCCTTCCAGTTTCAAAGAAGAATTCTAAAGTTTTCTTCTTCTTTGTTCCTATGTTCGAACTTGTGACCCCGGGGATGGGCAAGTTTTGACCCAAGCAGCATCCTTGGAACAAACTTGGTAGAGGTCCACTAGGAGATGCTACATACCAAACATCAAAGCTCTACACTTTCCCATTTAAGAGAAAAAGAAATTTAAAGTTTTCCTTCTTTGTTCCTATGTTCGAACTTGTGACCCCTTGGGCGGGGCCAGTTTTAACCCCATCATATGAACACTTAGTACAGGTCCACTAGAAGATGCTACATACTAAATATCAAAGCTCCACGCCTTCCTGTTTTAGAGAGGAAGATTTTTAAAGTTTTCCTTCTTTGTTCCTATGTTCAAACTTGTGACGCCCCGGGGCAGGGCCAGTTTTGACCCCAGGGGCATCATATGAACAAATTTGGTAGAGGTCTACTAGAAGGTGCTACATACCAAATATCAAAGTTCTACGCCTTCCAATTTCAGAGAAGAAGATTTTTAAAGTTTTCCTTCTCTGTTCCTATGTTCGAACTTGTGACCCCCGGGGCAGGGCCAGTTTTTACCCCAAGGACATCGTATGAACAAACTTGGTAGAGGTCCACTAGAAGATGCTACATACTAAATAGCAAAGCTCTACGCCTTCCAGTTTTAGATAAGATGATTTTTAAAGTTTTCCCTCTTTGTTTCTATGCTCGAACTTGTGACCCCCGGGGCAGGGCCAGTTTTGACTCCAAGGGCATATTAACAAACTTGGTAGAGGTCCACTAGGAGATGCTACATGCCAAATACCAAAGCTCTATGCCTTCTAGCTTTAGAGAAGAAGGTTTTTGAAGTTTTCCTTCTTTGTTCCTATGTTTGAACTTGTGACCCCCGGGGCGGGGCCAGTTTTGACCCTAGGGGCATCATATGAACAAACTTGGTAGAGGTCCACTAGGAGATGCTACATAACAAATATCAAAGCTCTGCGCCTTCTAGTTTCAGAGAAGAAGATTTTCAAAGATTTTGCATTTTTTTCCTTTTTGTTGCCATGGCAACCAGAGTTAAGGGTGGAATTCAATTCTTTGAACAACTTTGGTAGAGCTTTATCCAAGGAACATCCCTGCCAAGTTTCATCAAGATTGGCCCAGTGGTTTAGGAGACGAAGATGTTTAAAGAAATTGTTGACGGACGACGGACGACGGACATAGGTCAATCACAATAGCTCACCTTGAGCACTTTGTGCTCAGGTGAGCTAAAAAAATTAACTCAGATTTGTCTGTATTTGAGTTTAACGGCATTTTAACAGCTTAGGTCATATCATGGCGGTCAGTGATGCACCCACATGTTTCCTGGCTTTCTCACACCAGTACTGACACAACTTTCTTTTCAAAGCCACTGACTACCGTAGTCTACGTTTCTCACATGCATCAGAGGTGAGGGGCGAAAAATAGCTGGAAAAAAAGTTTGCCTCAACCGGGTATCCAATTCGTAACCATCAGATCACGAGTCAGATACGCTAACCACTGAGCTACCCAGGCAGGCTTTGATTCAGAAGAGAAACCCCAAAATTGTAAAGTTAATCGAGGATTATTGTTTTGATGAAAGATCAAAGTAAATGTTTTATTTCACTAAGTGAACACTAAAATACATGTCATAATGAACAAATATTTCAGACAGCACTTCTAGTGATGAAGGAGATCACTTGTGCCAAATTATTTTGCAATTCATCCATTAATGTAGAAGTTATTCATGTACTAACACTAAACTGAACTTGTGGTGAGTATGTCTTGCTCTTTGTAGGGGGGCTCGACAAAAATTGCTACAAAATTTATCATATCATTTATCAAGCTTGATTTCGACCTTGGGGCTACCAGGACGAATGTTTTAAGTTACAAATATTTCCACGAAGGAAAACATTGTAACATTTAACTTTGAAATTCATCCATGAATGTAGAGGTTAATGGCTCTGATAAGCTTAATTTATGACAATTTCATCATTTGACCTTCATGTGTGATTTTGATCTCAGTCATACCCAAACAAGTTTTTCAAATAGCACCTCTATTCGTGAAGACTTTTGGACTTGGAAAACTATTTCTATTTGTAACAACAAAAATTAATATGAAACATGAATAGACAACAAAAACTGTTGACGGATAAATTCAATTTGTCCGAGCAAGTATCAACTAGCTTCAGGACATAGTAATTAATAGTTGGTAATAGGGTCATTCTATTATTTTTTTAGAATCTAATGTCCCATTTGAAAAAAAGCGATAACTATAGATATGTGGACTTTTCAAACAAGAGGGCATGATGGCCCTGGGTCGCTCACCTGAGTCAATAGGCGAAATTCACTCAAAGTGCATAATCCAATTTCTGACCAATTGTCAGGTCAATTGAGCTTAAAATGTGGCCTCTAGAGCGTCCACAAGGAATTTCCGTAAGTCGACCTAGTGACCTAATTTATCACCCCACGTGACCCAATTTGGAACTCATCAAAAAATTGATCAAGACAAACATTCTGAACAGTTTACAAGTTAATTGAGCAATAAATGTGGCCTCTAGAATGCTCACAAAGTGTTTCTTAAATTTGACCCAGTAACCTAGTTTATGACCCCAGCTGACCCAATTTCAAACTCACCCAATATTTCATCAAGACAAACATTCTGACCAACTTTCAAGTCAATTGTGCATGAAATGTGACCTCTAGAGTGCCCTAAAGGTATTTCTTTAATTAGACCTAGTGACCTAGATTATGAGCCCAGGTGACCCAATTTTGAACTCATCCTAGATTTCATCAAGACAAACATTTTAAGCAATTTTCAAATCAATTGAACAATAAATGAGGCCTCTAGAGTGCCCACAAGGTATTTCTTTAATTTGACCTAGTGACCTAGTTTATGACTCCACATTTAAAACAGTTTTAACTGATCTGAAAATCTATCAAAACAAACATTCTGAACAATTTTCAAGTCATTTGAGCACAAAATGTGGCCTCTAGAGTGCCCAAAAGGTATTTCTTTAATTTGACCTAGTGACCTAGTTTATAATCCCAGTTGACCAAAATTCAGACTCATGTGAGATTTCATCAAGACAAACTATCTGACCAATTTTCAAGTCAATTGAGCAAAAAATGTGGCCTCTAGATAGCCTTAAAGGTATTTCTTTAATTTGACCTAGTGACCTAGATTATGACCCCAGTTGACCCAATTTAGAACTTATCTAAAAGTTTATCAAGAAAAACATTCTGAATAATTCTAAAGTCATTTGAGCAATAAATGTGGCCTCTAGAGTGCCCACAAGGTATTTCTTTAATTTGACCAAAAGACCTAGTTTATGACCCCAGGTGACCTAATTTCAAACTTATGCAGTATTTTATCAAGACAAACATTCTGACCAATTTTCAAGTCAATTGAGCAAGAAATGTGACCTCTAGAGTGCCCTAAAGGTATTTCTTTAATTTGACCTAGTGACCTAGATTATGACCCCAGTTTCAAATCAACTGAACAATGAATGTGGCCTCTAAAGTGCCCACAAGGTATTTCTTTAATTTGACCTAGTGACCTAATTTAAGACCCCACATGACCCAAATTCAGACTCATGTAGGGTTTATCAAGACAAACATTTGGATCAATTTTTAAATCAATTGAGAAATAAATGTGGCCTCTAGAGGGCCCACAAGGTATTTCTTTATTTTGACCAAGTGACCTAGTTTATGAACCCAGGTGACCCAATTTCAAACTCATCTGATACTTCATCAAGACAAACATTCTGACCAATTTTCAAGTCAGTTGAGCAAGATATGTGGCCCCAAGAGTGACTACAAGGTATTTCTTTAATTTGACCTAGTGACCTAGATTATGACCCAGGTGACCCAATTTTAAACTCATCCTAGATTTTTTCAAGAGATTTTATCAAGACAAGCATTCTAAACAATTTTCAAGTCAATTGAGCAATAAATGTGGCCTCTAGAGTGCCCAAAAGGTATTTCTTTAATTTGACCTAATGACCTAGTTTATGATCCAAGTTGACCCAAATTTGGACTCATGTGAGATTATATCAAGACAAACATTCTGACCAATTTTCAAGTCAATTGAGCAAAAAACATTGGCCTCTAGAGTGCCCACAAGGTATTTCTTTAATTTGACCTAGTGACCTAGTTTATGATCCCAGGTGACCCAAATCCAAACCCATTTGAGATTTTATCAAGACAAACATTCTTACCAAATTTCAGGTCAATTGAGCAAAAAATGTGGCCTCTAGAGTGTCCACAAGGTATTTCTATAATTTGACCTAGTGACCTAGTTTATGACCCCAGGTGACCCAAATCCAAACCCATTCGAGATTTCATCAAGACAAAAATTCTGACCAAATTTCAGGTCATTTGAGCACAAAATGTGGCCTCTAGAGTGCCTACAAGGTATTTCTTTAATTTGACCAAATGACCTAGTTTATGACCCCAGGTGATCCAATATCAAACTCATCAGATATTTCATCAAGACAAACATTCTGACCAATTTTTAAGTCAATTGAGCAAGAAATGTAGCCTCTAGAGTGCCCTCAAGGTATATCTTTAATTTGACCTAGTGACCTAGATTATGACCCCAGGTGACGCACTTTTGAACTCATCATAGATTTCCTCAAGAGAAACATTTTAACCAATTTTCAAATCAATTGAACAATAAATGCGGCCTCTAGAGTGCACACAAGGTATTTCTTTAATTTGACCTAGTGACCTAATTTAAGACCCCACATGACCCAAATTCGGTTTCATATAAGATTTTATCAAGACAAACATTCTGACCAATTTTCAAGTCAATTGATCCAAAAATGTGGCCTCTAGAGTGCCCACAAGGAATTACTTTAATTTGACCTAGTGACCTAGTTTATGATCCCAGGTGACCCAAATCCAAGCTCATTCGAGATTTTATCAAGACAAACATTCTGACCAAAGTTCAGGTCATTTGAGCAATAAATGTGGCCTCTAGAGTGCCCACAAGGTATTTATTTAATTTGACCCAGTGACCTAGTTTATGACCCCAGGTGACCCAATTTCGAACTGACTGAACATGTTGTGCTCAGGTGGGCTAACAAACTTAGAACAGGTTCACTACATACCAAATAAGAAAGCTCTATGCCTTCAAGGTTTAGAAAAGAATAATTTTAAAGTTTTCCTTCTTTGTTCCTATGTTAGAACTTGTGATCCCCAGGGCTGGGCCAGTTTTGACCCAAGGAGCATTGTATGAACAAACTTGGTAGAGGTCCGCTAGGAGATGCTACATACCAAATATCAAAGCTCTACACCTTCCAGTTTCAGAGAAGAAGAATTTTAAAGTTTTCCTTCTTTGTTCCTATGTTCGAACTTGTGACCCCCAGGGCATGGCCAGTTTTAACCCCAGGGACATCATATGAACAACTTGGTAGAGGTCCACTAGGAGATGCTACATGCCAAATATCAAAGCTCCACGCCTTCTACTTTCAGAGAAGAAGAATTTTGAAGTTTTCCTTCTTTGTTCCTATGTTTGAACTTGTGACCCACGGGGCGGGGCCAGTTTTGACCCCAGCGACATCATAAGAACAAATTCGTTACAGGTCCACTAGGAGATGCTAGATGCCAAATATCAAAGCTCTACGCCTTCCAGTTTTAGATAAGAAGAATTTTAAAGTTTTCCTTCTTCGTTCCTATGTCCGAAAATTGTGATCCCCGGGGCGGGGCCAGTTTTGACCCCAGGGACATCATATGAACAAACTTGGAAGAGGTCTACTAGGAGATGCTACATGCCAAATATCAAAGCTCCACTCCTTCCAGTTTCAGAGAAGAAGAATTTTAAAGTTTTCCTTCTTTGTTCCTATGTTTAAACTTGTGACCCCCGGGGCGGGGCCAGTTTTCATCCCAGGGGCATTATATGAACAAACTTGGTAGAGGTCCGCTAGGAGATGCTACATACCAAATATCAAAGCTCCCCGCCTTCCAGTTTCAGAGAAGAAGAATTTTAAAGTTTTCCTTCTTTGTTCCTATGTTCGAACTTGTGACCCCTGGGGCGGGGGCCGGTTTTGACCCCAGGGACATTATATGAACAAACTTGATAGAGGTCCACAAGGAGATGCTACATGCCGAATATCAAAGCTCCACGCCTTCCAGTTTCAGAGAAGAAGAATTTTAAAGTTTTCCTTCTTTGTTCCTATGTACTTGTGACCCCCGGGGCGGGGCCAGTTTTGACCCCAGGAGCATCATATGAACACACTTGGTAGAGGTCCACTAGGAGATACTACATGCCAAATATCAAAGCTCCACGCCTTCCAGTTTCAGAGAAGAAGAATTTTAAAGTTTTCCTTCTTTGTTCCTATGTTCGAAACTTGTGACCCCCGGGGCGGGTCTAGTTTTGATCCCAGGGACATCTTATGAACAAATTTGGTAGAGGTCCATTAGGAAATGCTACGTGCCAAATATCAAAGCTCCACGACTTCCAGTTTCAGAGGAGAAGAATTTTAAAGTTTTTTCTTCTTTGTTCCTATGTTCGAAACTTGTGACCCCCAGGGTGGGGCCAGTTTTGACCCCAGGGACATCATATGAACAAACTTGGTAGAGGTCCACTAGGAGATGCTACATACCAAATATCAACACTCTACGCCTTCTACTTTCAGAGAAGAAGATTTTCAAAGATTTCGCTATTTTTTTCCTTTTGGTTGCCATGGCAACCAGAGTTAGGGGTAGAATTCAATCTCTTGAACAACTTTGGTAGCTTTGGTAGAGCTTCACCTGAGGAACATCCCTGCCAAGTTTCATCAAGATTGGCCCAGTGGTTTAGGAGGAGAAGATGTTTAAAGAAATTGTGGACGACGCACGACGGACGACGGACATTGGGCGATCACAAAAGCTCACCTTTAGCACGTTGTGCTAAGGTGAGCTAAAAATAATAGAATGAGTCAACATACAATTACAAAGACAGCAAATTCTTCACATTAAAACTCTTTTAATATAGCATAGGTTTGATGGCCTTTGGCCAGAACCGCTTAATTAAACTAGAACTATCGCAGACTGATAAATACCCCCACCTGCTCCCTTGTCACTGAATGACCCAATTATGTAAAATAACAAAGGGCAATCACTTCAAAAACTACTAAAGACAGAGTAACCAATCTTGTGCGCTGCACTTGTCCTCAGTGTTATCTATTTGTATTTGAAGTTTGGAGTCAATAACTTTTATAATTTTGCAGTTTTGCTCTGGACAAAAAAATCTATATCTAAGGCCAAGAACTCCATAACGCATCTTGTGCACCGCACTTGTCCTCAATGTGATCTGTCTGTATATGAAGTATGAGGTTAACAGCTTTAATACTTTGGAAGTTATGCTCCAGATCCCCCCCTCCAAAAAAGAAAAAAAAAAAAAAAGTAAGGGCAATACCCCAAAAAGTAATATATTAATCATGAACTCAGTACTTTTAATACTTTGGAAGATATGCTCCAAACAAAAAATAATACCATTAAGGGCAATAACTCCAAAAACAAGAGGGCCATGATGGCCCTATATCGCTCCACTGGCTTATAAATATAAACCACGAAGAAAAGTCTTCACTATATAAGCCCTTATAAAACTTTGACCTCATGGCTACAGTCTGACTAAATGGGGAATATTGTATTAGAAGAATAACATGCCAAATGTGGGAGTTCTTGGCCTTATGGCTGGTAACAAGATGGTTTCTGAACTTTTCACTCCATAAACCCATGTAAAACTTGTGATCCCTGGTGCAGGGCCAAACTTGATCCTAGAGCTGTAACTTGGGCCCTCTTTGTAACTGTCCACTAAATAATGCTATAATTATATGCAAAATTTGGTAGCCTAAGCCTTATGGCTATGTACACCAAGATTTAAAAGTTTTCCCTATGTAAGCCTATGTAAATCTTGTGAACCCCCCCCCCTCCAAGTATGAGGCCAAATTGACCCCAGGACTATACTTTGGACACTTTTGGTAGACTCCAACTAGATCAAGCTAAATGCCAAATTTGGTAGCTCTAGGCCTTATGGTTTCAGACAAGAAGATATTTAAAGTTTTCTCTATATAAGCCTATGTATAAAACTTGTGACCCCTGGGGAAGAGCCAATTTTGACCCCAGGGCTATAATTTCAAGAAACATGATAGAGGTCTACTACATAAAGCTACATGCCAAATTTGGTAGCCCTATATCTTATGGTTTCAGACAAGAAGATTTTTAAAGTTTTCTCTATATAAGCCTATGTAAAACTTGTGACCCCTGGGGAAGAGCCAATTTTGACCCCAGGGCTATAATTTCAAGAAACATGATAGAGGTCTACTACATAAAGCTACATGCCAAATTTGGTAGCCCTATGCCTTATGGTTTCAGACAAGAAGATTTTTAAAGTTTTCTCTATATAAGCCTATGTAAAACTTGTGACCCCTGGGGAAGAGCCAATTTTGACCCCAGGGCTATAATTTGAAGAAACTTGATAGAGGTCTACTACATAAAGCTACATGCCAAATTTGGTAGCCCTATGCCTTATGGTTTCAGACAAGAAGATTTTTAAAGATTTTTAAAGATTTCCAATATTTTTCAGTTTTGTTGCCATGGCAACCAGAGTTTTTGAAGGAATCAAATTCTTTCAAGAAATTCTGAAGAGGACCATGTCAGGATCATTTCTGTGAAGTTTCGTGAAAATCGGATGGGTAGTTTCAGAGAAGAAGATGTTTGAAATAAAAGTTAACGCACGGACGGACGGACGGACGGACGACCGGACGGACGGACGGACGCACGACGGACACCGGGCCATGACATAAGCCCGCTGGCCTTCGGCCAGTGGAGCTAATGATGAGTTATGGATCTTATGCATTAAACTTGTTCTCAAGGTGATCTATCTGAAGTTTGAAGTCAATAGCTTTTACACTTAGGAATTATGCTACGGACAAAACCCCAGAAAGCTGAATGAAATAAAAAAAATATAAGAGGGCCATGATGGCCCTGTATCGCTCCACTGGCTTTTAACCTTTTACCACACAGTTCCAAGTTTTAATGACCTTCAAAGAGAAGGCTTTTGAAAATATTGTGGGAGAAGGAGAAAACGTTCTCAACTAGCATTTTCTCCTTTTCCCACAATGTTTCCTACTCTATCAAAGACAGAAATAATCATTTAAGATAAATTCAATCTGTTGTCCGCAATGACTTTTGATTTTAATTTTGTCCCGTCAAAAAAACTGTCGTTTCAGAAAGAGTAAAACTAACGTATCAAACATTTAACAGGCATTGACAAAGACATGCAGTAACCACAACAAAAGCTCTTCTGGCCTGCAGCAAGTAGAGCTAATAAAAAAGTGTGGTTCTCTCATGGGGAGCAGAAAAATGTATGCTATGGCAAAATTGTCTTTGTCTTACATTGTAACAATCATGACACACAAGAAATAGTATGTCTAAGATTAATTTAAATATAGGGAATCAATTGAAATTTTCACTTACATTCGTGGACAGTGTGAATCAAGACCAGACTGTGCAGAATGCAGTCTGATCGTAGATACACACTATCCAATAATGTGTCGTAAATATAATGATAGACATGTTTTATTCTGTTTCATGATGCAAAAAGAAAGATACCTTTAAGTTTTCCACAAATCATACCACATGTAGGACATACTTTCTTCACCTTAACGGCCTGCTTTATGCAACCTTTATCAAAAGCGTTTCCACACTTTAACACTTTCCTCTTTGTGATTTTCTCCATACAAATCACACAGTCTTCAAGGCTTTCCCTGTTGTCAAGGTCCTGAGTATAGCAATAAATGGGTATATATAGCACATTTCATCAGCCTGTTAGACATGCAATTAAAGGTAATGATGTGTCAAGTTTGAAAATTTTTCAAAACCGATCATTTACAGACAACAAAGATTTTATTAGGGTACCAACTATATTTTTTGTTAATTCAAATCTTACTTTAAAGTCTATGTAAAAGAGTTCACATTATTTAGCAATAAATGTATTGTGTTCGACAACAAATTTTGATTTTCTTTTTCAGAACCAAAAATATATATGAGCATATTCTGGCAAAAGAAGATTTAATGCATCTAAAGTGATCCATTATACCAATTAGTCATCACATAATCATAGATCAATAAACTGTAATTTGCATAATAACCAATGGAATAATGAAATAGACTGGTTCTTGGACATGCAGAAGTTGACCAAAAGCAAACAGTTTCGATCCATGTCAGCCTGCACGGACTGGGCAGGCTGACATGTGTCGATACTTTTTGTAGATCCATGAAAACCCCTTTTTCACAGAGCATGGCTCACATCCAATATTATTTTAGCAGTGTTACCATAAAAGTACACATTCTTTTATGCAGAACACAGCTGTAGAGAAAAATGTCTGAAATGGAGCAATTATTTGTAACAAGCAATCACAACTCTTTACACAAAGTTTTCCACATAATTAAAAACAAAACAAAACAAACTTGAAGGTTGCCACAGGGCACAATGTCGAGCCTACAATAGCAGAAATAGTAAAGAACCTCATAAGCTGCACTCAGCAATAAGATAACCAACAGCTCAATGCACAGTTTGTCCCATTCAAAATCCCTTTGTTTCCAAAGTTAGATGAAGATAGCAGTGTTCTCTATTTATGAATAAGTAGCTCAGTTTACGACGTCCAAGTATGACACTGACTTTGAACCTACTGAAGAGAATAATTTAACGATATTTCTAATAATTAAGTAGAACAAGAGCACCGCATGTGGGCTCCAATGCTTGCGGTTGCTTGATTTTCAGAGAAAATTCTAAGTTGAAAAAGGGGCATAACTGTGCATAACTGTGCCAAAAATACTTTGATGGTTACCTGCCTTTGTTGTATACGTTTCCCTTTTGATAATTAACAACTTGTCCAAGTTTGAAGCAAATATTTTCAGTAATAACAAAGATATTATGTAATGTCAAAGTTTTTCGCACAACAGACACCACCACGGCTTCTATAGCACCTTGACGTTTTCTTTGAAAACAGCAGATCTAAAAATTGTGGCTATTTATCAATTAACTTTCAAGTGTGACTGTGACATTGTGAAACTTAAATGTTTCAGATGGTACTTCTACCCATAAAGGAAAAAGAAAATGTGCCAATTTTTTTTTAAATGCATCTATGAATACAGAATTTATAGTTTTGACACACTATTTAAAACAAATTTATTGTGTGACCTTCAAGTTTGACTTTGGACCTACATGAACAAATGTTTGACATGGCACTTCAAACCTTGAGGGAGAACAATTGTGCCAAATCAGTTTGACAGCCATCAACTGATGTATAAGTAATGGCTCAGACAGGCTCTATTATAGCGTTAATTCATGTTTTTGTGGTCGTTAACATCTCCAGAGGCCCAAAAAAATGGTTTAACACCCGAGTGCGAAGCACGAAGGCATTTAACCATTTTGACGGCCTCTGCAAATGTAAACGGCTGACAAAACGTGAATTAACGCTATTATTGCATAAAGTAAATGTATTTTAGCAATACCTTGAATGAAAGTAAAAAATATCTTCATAGAAATGCAAAGAAACAGGCATGAAATGTAGTGGATCTATACTGGTCAAACCCGGAATTTGGCGATGAAATTTTTGTTATACATAGTGAACGGCCATAGTCCTATGCCGCTCTTTTGATCTCTCGCAGTAATTCACTTCATCTGATATTTAATACAACATGGACTTTTGTGGGATTAACCTTTACAGGTTTGAATCGATTACAACTATGATAAATGAGTGGATATGAAATTTCCGTAACTGAAAGACGTCAAAGGGATATATAAAGCGAAGGAATTTCCGACCATGTTAAGAAAATGGGTGTGATGTAGAGTGCATCATGACAGATTTTTTGCTCAGATATCGGTAAGACTGAGATTCTGCGAGAGATTTCTTTTGTGTTGTTACTAAATTAATCAAAGACAAGCCATAAAAGGCAGGATCTAATATGGTACAAGTTCCTACAGCTTTGTTGGTCGCAGTCTGGGGATGTATGACAAGAACAAACTTTCAGCTTACACAGTTTATAAGATAAGCCCGGATCGAGAATATTGAAAGTACAAAGCCGGGCATTAATGGCGTGTGAATTTACAATAATAAACGAAAATGCTATCATTTGACTCTCAAGAGTGACCTTGACCTTTGACTTAATGAAAGAAATGTCTCAAACAGCACTTCTAGTTGTGAAGGAGAACAAATTTTGCAAAGTATCTTTAACCCTTAAAGCCCTGGAACCGACGTAAGTTGTTTTGCAGACAGTGTAGATCAAGATCAGACTGCACAGATCATGCAAATGGAAACAATCTTAAAATAGCAATATATTGGACTGTTTTTCCTAATTAAAAAGATCCAAATCATTAATTCAACGCTTTAAGGGTTAAAGCCATCCATTAATGTAGCAGTTAAGGGTGGTACAAATCTGGACGGAAGCATACACACAGACACAAACCTAAAACTGTGTCTTGCTCACAGCAGGTGGGCTCAACAAAATGTATTTTTGTTTACTTCAAATCTGTCCCCATTTGCAATTTGACCAATCAATTATCAGAGAGAGAGAGAGAGAGAGAGAGCCTGCCTCATTTTCATTTATCCACGCTCACAAAATGGTTACCTCAGTCAGGTTCTCAGATTTCTTAGCTGGCCTTGGAGGTAAGGCTGGGGCTCTTTCAGTGCAGTCTTGTATGATTCCATAATCCCTAAATTTCTCCAAGACCCATTTTAGAATATTTTCCTGTTTACACACAAGTTTAATTTCCAAATGTTTGGATTGTCCACTCTTCCGCTGTTCACAGTATGTCTTAAAGGTCTTTATGAAGGCAACTGCTGCAACACCTATTTCGTCCTTCGTCTCCTCTCCTGGAACACATGTGGAAGATACATGTATATCTTTTAAACCCTTTGCCACACAATGCCGCCTTCTGACACCCCTGGGAAAGAAGCCTTTTGAAAACATTGTGGGAAAAGCAGAAAATGCTGGTGACCAGCATTTTCTCCTTTTCCCCACAATGTTTTCTACCCTATCAAAGAAAATATTGCACCAAATGAGCCACATTGAAATTGTCGTCTGGAAATGCTTTCAATTTGGACGAGGATAAAATTTTGTTGTCTGGTAAAGAGTTAACTCTTTACCAAAGGACAATATTGGAGAATTGTCTACATTGAAGGCATTTGCACAGGCCATATTAAATGTGGATAAAATTATAAAATTGACTTCTTTAAGGGCAGAAAACATTGTGAGGAAATCAGGGTTCCTTTGCCCACCATGTTTTCACAGCTTTTGTTCTTGAGGGATGCTAAATCACAAGATTATTTGGTTGAGGGTTTAGCTACACAATTAACCATTTACAGGTTCATCAATAACTGCTTCCAGATAACCCTTTACCAGACGACAAAATTATAGCCTTGTCCAAATTGAAAGCATTTGCAGACGACAATTTCAATGTGGCTCAGATTGTGCAATTTTTCTTTGATCAGGTAAAAAACATTGTGGGAAAAGGAGAAAATGCTGGTTACCAGCATTTTCTCCTTTTCCCACGATGTTTTCAAAAGGCTTCTTTCCCAGGGGCGTCAAAAGGCGTCATTGTGCAGTATAGGGTTAAACTCAGAACAATGTTATAAGGAAAGAGAAATACCCGCAGAAAACATGATTGAAGAGGACCATGATGTTGCCCCTAGTGCTCACGTGAGTTAGCCAGACCTACATATTTTTCATGGCAGAAGACAAGTCCCTCTTTGGATTAAAGCACAAATTATTCGGTGTCTATATTTAGTAACAGTGATTTTTCAACTTTTACAATGGCTGTACATTGTTTGCATGGCTATAATCTGCATGTCAAGATTGATTACCATGTAAAAGTTTCTGGAACCTATCTCAAAGAGAAACTTATAGCGTATTCCTTTTCTTTCTATTTTTGGATCTACTTTCTCTACTTTGTGACCTTCACTATTAGTTTGGCCTGAAATGAAGCTATGATTGTGTACAATCTACATACCAAGATATATTACATGGCACGGTTTCATAAGCATGACTCAACAATCTTTAAGCACTGCAGATTCCATCTCTTTATTTCTAAAAACAATGACCTGACCTTTACTTTTGCTGTAAATTTAAGTTTTGTTATCAATCTGGATTTCAAAATACATCACCATGTGAAGTTTCATTGACGTAAGTCATAGATATTTGACATCATTGAAAATTCATTCTTTTTCTATTTAGTAACAGTGATAATGACCTTCACTTCAGCCTTAAACCGAATTTATGTACATAATCTTTCGTATCAAGGCCTATTGTTATGCAAAAAATAACGGTTCATAAACCTAGCGAAACAGCTGTTGAAACAATTGGAGACCTCTAAGTAAAACATGTGACCCCTAGAGTGTGGCCATCTCTGACATATTTTGAACAGTTTTTGATTGAAGACTACGGTCCGTACTCATAAACAATTCTCAGGAACATTCTTAGTCTTTTTCTCTAGAATTTTCTTGATTTGAATGTAACACATCTGATTGGCTAAACTATTTGAAAGCAACATTTAGGGAGTAAGAGTGGGAGACTATGAACAATAACACAACTTCTGATTGGCTAAACCATTTGAATGCAACACTTAGGGAGTAAAACAGGGAGACTATGAAGAATAACACAACTTCTGACTGGCTAAACCATTTGAATGCAACACTTAGGGAGTAAAGGAGGGAGGCTATGAAGAATCCTTGAATTATGCCAACACAAAGCCATTAAATTTCGTTCGCTTTTCCAGCTGGTGGCCCGACATTTTGAGTTGACGACCTGTTCACTGCACAATTCCATAGAATAATTTCTAGTCATGCTTTGACAAGTAAGTTGGAAGGTGGGAGACGTGTACAGCAAGTAAATGATAAAATGTAAAGAAATACAACATCAAAACATGTTGAAAAGACATTGGAAGTTAAGTTGTACTTTTATGGGTGTGTTTGCTCTTCTCAAAGCTACCTGATGTTGTTAGGGAACTTGCATCCATTTTACATCAGCTATGTTTATATTTTGTGTCATTTGATAAACACATCAACATATCTGGCTCAACTTTAAATAGGAAAAAATCATATTATTGAAAAAGTTACAACACTTTTCAATTTACATTTTGAACATCCCTCATATTTATATATATAACTTGTAAAACATGTGAACTCTGTCCGGGGCTATTTTGGACCCCAAGGACATAAATACAACCTTGATAAAGGTCAACAATATCAATAATCTAGGCCTTGTTACTCTGGACAAGATTCTCCATATAATACCTTTTCACTCTTTGTGAAACTTGTAGGCCATAGGTAAGGACTGTCTAAGACTACATAGATAAAATTTAATCACTTAAGAAAAGATCCATATATAATATAGAAATACTTTACACCTTTTTGAAGGTAAAAATGGTATTTGAAGTCTTCATTATAGAAATCAATAGAATAGGGAAGCCAAAAGACTGACCCTACAAGAGGGCCATGATTGGCCCTCATTGCTCACCTGAACCAGTGTACCGTCAGAAAATATTGTACAATAGTCGATACTTGTCAAGGATACGAACTAGTGACTTACTATTTACTGGGCTTTTTCAAAATTATTAATGATATCAACAAGATAAACATTCAGATCAAGTCTGATGAGCATCAGAGTGAAAATGTGGCCTCTATAGTACACAAAAGGTTTTTTTTTTTCTATGATTGGTTCCAGATACCTTCTTTCTGACCATACACAACCAATTGTTACCCTCTTTCAAGATATCATCAAGGTTAACATTCTGACCAACTTTCTTGAGTATTGCACTGAAAATAAGGCCTCTAGAACTTACACAAAGATTTTCAAAGAATTGACATGATGACCTACTTTTTGACAAGATGTAACCAATTTTCAAACTCACCCAGGTCATCATTGAACATACATTCAGACAAATTTTCATGAGTACTAGACTGAAAACATGGTATCTAGAGTGTACAAAAGGTTTTTTTTCCAAGATTTGACCTTGTGACCTACTTTTTGCCTCCATATCACCATTTCTGCAACTGTAAAAGATATCGTTAGACAAAGATTCTGACTTTAGTTTGGTGAGCATCAGAGTGAAAATGTGGCCTCTAGAGTGTGCACAAGGTTATAAATACTATCAAGAGAAGCATTCTGACTACTTTTCACGAGTATCAGGCTGTGCATGTGGCCTTAAGAGCGTAATATTTTAATGATTTGGCCTTGTGGTCTCCATCTTGATAGGGGTCCTGCGTGGCTCAGTGGTAAAGTGTAGGACTCATGACCCGAAGGTCCCGGGTTATAGCCTCACTGGATCCACTGGGTTTTTCGTGGGAGTGTCCTTGGGCAAGAAACTTCAGAGCCCTAGTCTAGTACTGGTGGAACCCAAGAAATACTTGAATATGTGAGCTGTCGCAGTGATATGACTGAAATAATGTTGAAAGCGGCGTATAACGCCATTCAATCAATCAATCCATCTCTTTATTGATGACCTGACCGATTTTTAAACTCATCAGAGATATTGTGAAGAAAAACATACTGACTAACTTTCAGAAGTATCAGATTCAAAATGTGGCCTCTAGAGTGTACTCAATGTGAAAGGTGACTATTCAGGGCGGAAGATGGGCACAGCATGATCGTGCTAAGGTTAGCTAAACATATGTCAAAGGCCAACCTTTGATAATCATTTTAACAAATTTTGCAGTACTGTAGCTATTGATTTAACAATGTCATCTTTGATGCCATCTAATTTCCAGTCCTTGTGGGGGTCTTTTAATAAATGTATTAAAAGTGGCCATCTTGCTCACATGACCAGAAATTTCATTTGTATGTTAGTCATGGGCACAACACAAAGACAATCTCTGTACAGTTTCTTTGACACATCATTTTCACAATAAAATGTTCACCATATATTTCTATGTTATAGTGCTTCTGCTACTAATTATCTGCTACAGATAGCCTCTGCTAAATTTCAAAGCAATATAACTCATATTTCTGGAAATAAAAGTTTTTTCTGAGTTTTATTTTGAAGATAGTAATTGTAGACATCTTGATCACCAGACCAGTATTTTTTTGTAGGTATTCACTGGTATTACTCAATGATTATTTATGTGATTTTCCTTGGGACGGGTCCATTGGGTGGGGGAAATCACCGGTCAGGTCAAAAAAACAGACAACCTACACACCACAATAGCTGCTTCCCTTGATTATTAAAAAAGAATTGAATGTTTGTCTACATGAGGATGGTAAAAACAATTCTGAAATTGCAAAGCTACTAGAAATAATTAGGTTTACTGTGTGTAAATTCTTATAGAGACTACAACAAAAGAAAAATACTGAAAATTTCAAAGATAGAGGGAGGAGAGGAAAGTGTGGAAGGAAACGTAAATCATCTAACAGGACTGATGGACTATTATTGAATGTGGTTTGTAACAGAAGAAAATCATTATCTGAAATAACTTCAACATTCAATGAAAGTTCACCCAAAAACCTATCTCAAAAAATGGTTATTATAGGAGGGCTGTAAAGAAGTAAACTACCACTGCAGCTAGAAACACAGTAAAGAGAAGGGCCTTCAGTCGTTCCCATCTACACTGGACAGTTGAGAATAAAACGGTCAATATCATTTTTTCCGATGAAAAACATGTAGTACTAGGTAAAAACAAGAGGGCCATGATGGCCCTACATCGCTCACCTGAGTCAATAAGCGAAATTCACACAACGTGCATAATTCAATTTCTGACCAATTGTCAGGTCAACTGAGCTTAAATTTGGCCTCTAGAGCGTCCACAAGGAATTTCCGTAAGTTGACCTAGTGACCTAATTTATCACCCCACATGACCCAATTTAAAACTCATCAAAAAATGTATCAAGACAAACATTTTGAACAGTTTTCAAGTTAATTGAGCAATAAATGTGACCTCTAGAGTGCCCACAAAGTGTTTCTTACATTTGATCCGGTAACCTAGTTTATGACCCCAGCTGACCCAATTTCAAACTCACCCAATATTTGATCAAGACAAACATTCTGACCAACTTTCAAGTCAATTGAGCAAGAAATGTGACCTCTAGAGTGCCCTAAAGGTATTTCTTTAATTAGACCTAGTGATCTAGATTATGAGCCCAGGTGACCCAATTTTTAACTCATCCTAGATTTCATCAAGACAACCATTTTAACCAATTTTCAAAATAATTGAACAATAAATGTGGCCTCTAGAGTGCCCACAAGGTATTTCTTTAATTTGACCTAGTGACCTAGTTTATGACTCCACATGACCCAATTTAAAACAGTTTTAACTGATCTGAAAATTTATCAAAACAAATATTCTGAACAATTTTCAAGTCATTTGAGCACAAAATGTGGCCTGTAGAGTGCCCAAAAGGTATTACTTTAATTTGACCTAGTGACTTACTTTATGATCCCAGTTGACCAAAATTCAGACTCATGTGAGACTTCATCAAGACAAACATTCTGACCAATTTTCAAGTCAACTGAGCAAAAAATGTGGCCTCTAGAGTGCCTTAAAGGTGTTGCTTTAATTTGACCTAGTGACCTAGATTATAACCCCAGTTGACCCAATTTAGTCCTTATTTGAAAGTTTATCAAGACAAACATTCTGACCAATTTTCAAGTCAACTGAGCAAAAATTGTGGCCTCTAGACTGCCTTAAAGGTATTACTTTCATTTGACCTAGTGACCTAGATTATGACCCACGGTGACCCAATTTTGAACTAATCCTAGATTTTATAAAGACAAACATTCTGTCCAATTTTCAAATCAATTGAACGATAAATGTGGCATCTAGAGTGCCCACAAGGTATTTCTTTAATTTGACCTAGTGACCTAATTTAAGACCCCACATGACCCAAATTCAGACTCATGTAGGGTTTAATCAGACAAACATTCTGACCAAATTTCTGGTCATTTGAGCAATAAATGTGGTCTCTAGAGTGCCCACAAGGTATTTCTTTAATTTGACCACGTGACCTAGTTTATGACCCCAGGTGATCCAATATCAAACTCATCCGATATTCTAAAAAGACAAACATTCTGACCAATTTTCAAGTCAAATGAGCAAGAAATGTAGCCTCTAGAGTGCCATCAAGGTATTTCTTTAATTTGACCAAGTGACCTAGATTATGACCCCAGGTGACCCACTTTTGAAATCATTATAGATTTCATCAAGAGAAACATTTTAATCAATTTTCAAATCAATTGAACAATAAATGTGGCCTCTAGAGTGCACACAAGGTATTTCTTTAATTCGACCTAGTGACCTAATGTAACAACCCACATGGCCCAAATTCGGACTCATGTGAGACAAACATTCTGACCAATTTTCAAGTCAATTGAGCCAAAAATGTGGCCTCTAGAGTGCCCACAAGGTATTACTTTAATTATTTGAACTAGTGACCTAGTTTATGATCCCAGGTGACCCAAATCCAAACTCCTTCGAGATTTTATCAAGACAAACATTCTGACCAAATTCCAGGTCATTAGAGCAATAAATGTGGCCTCTAGAGTGCCCACAGGGTATTTCTTTAATTTGATCTAGTGACCTAGTTTATGACCCCAGGTGACCGAATTTAGAACTGACTGAACATGTTGTGCACAGGTGGGCTAACAAACTTAGAACAGGTTCACTACATACCAAATAACAAAGCTCTACGCCTTCAAGTTTTAGAAGATGGATTTTTAAAGTTTTACTTCTTTGTTCCTATGTAAGAACTTGTGACCCACGAGGCAGGGTCAGTTTTGATCCCAGGGGCATCGTATGAAGAAACTTGGTAGGGGTCCGCTAGGAAATGCTACATACCAAATATCAAAGCTCTACGCCTTCCAGTTTCAGAGAAGAAGAATTTTAGTTTTACTTCTTTGTTCCTATGTTAGAACTTGTGATCCACAGGGCAGGGCCAGTTTTGATCCCAGGGGCATCGTATGAACAAACTTGGTAGAGGTCCGCTAGGAAATGCTACATACCAAATATCAAAGCTCTACCCCTTCCAGTTTCAGAGAAGACGAATTTCTAAGTTTTCCTTCTTTGTTCCTATGTAAGAAACTTGTGACCCCCGGGGCAGGGCCAGTTTTGACCCCAGGGGCATCGTATGAACAAACTTGGTAGAGGTCCACTAGGAGATGCTAGATACCAAATATATAAGCTCCATGCTTTCCAGTTTCAGAGAAGAAGAATTTTAAAGTTTTCCTTCTCTGTTCCTATGTTCTAACTTGTGACCCCCTGGCCGGGGCCAGTTTTGACCCCACGGGCATCATATGAAGAAACTTTGTAGGGGTCCACTAGGAGATGCTAAATACCAAATATCAAAGCTCTACGCCTTCTAGAATTAGAGAAGAATATTTTCAAAGAGTTTGCTATTTTTTTCCTTTCTGTTGCCATGGCATCCAGAGTTATGGGTGGAATTCAATCTCTTGAACAACTTTGGTAGAGCTTCACCCAAGGAACATCCCTGCCAAGTTTCATCAAGATTGGCCCAGCGGTTTAGGAGAAGATGTTTAAAGGAATTGTAGACAGACGGACAGATGGACGCCGGACAACGACCGATCACAATACCTCACCTTAGCACTTTGTGCTCAGGTGAGCTAACAAGAGCACCGCATGCGGTGTCAACGATTGGCTGTGGTTTCTTGATTTTCAGTGAAAATTGTAAGTCAAAACAAGAGGGCCATGATGGCCCTGGATTGCTCACCTGAGTCATTATGCGAAATTTCACTCCAGAGTCATAATGACCCAATTTAAAACTCATCTGAGATATTATTAAGACAAACATTCTGACCAACTGTCTGGTCAATTGAGCTGAAAATGTGGCCTCTGGAGTGTCCAAAATGTCTTTCTTCAATTTGACCTAGTGACCTAGTTTATGACCCTATGTGACCATATTTCAAACTCATCCGAGACATCAAAACAAACTTGTTGACCAAGGTTCATGTGAATTGGGCAAGAACTGTCACCTCTAGAGTGCCCACAAGGTATTTCTGTAATTTGACCTAGTGACCTAGATTATGACCCCATGTGACCCAATTTCAAATCCATTTAAGATATCATCAAGTCAAACATGCTGACAAATTTTCAGGTGAGTTGAGCAAAAACTGTGGCCTCTACAGTGCCAACAATACATTTCTTTAATTTGACCCAGTGACCTAGTTTATGACCCTATGAGACCCAATTTCTAACTGATCCGAGATATCATCAAGTCAAATATGTAGACCAATATTCAGGTCAATTTAGCTAGAATTGTGGCCTCTAGAGTGCCCACAAGGTATTTCTTCAATGTGACCCAGTGACATTGTTTATGACTCTATGTGACCCAATTTTGAACTCCTCTGAGATATCAAGACAAAAAATGTGGCATCTAGAGTGCCCACAAGATATTTCTTTAATTTGACCTAGTGACCTACTTTATGACCCCAGATGACCCAGTTTCAATCTCATCCAAGATTTAATTAAGGCAAACATTCTGATAAATTTTCAAGTCAATTGAGCAAAAAATGTGGCCTGTAGAATGCCCACAAGGTATTGCTTTAATTTGACCCCAGTCATCAGAGCCATGTTTCTTGACGGATCAAAATTTTGCGAACAATTTTTGAAAGGGGTCACCAAAGGAACATCTCTGTCAAATTATTTTAAAATCTGACCAGCGGTTTCAGAGAAGAAGAATTTTTAAGAATTTCTTCATATCTGTATAGTGCAAGTAGCCCCCATTCACCAGAGCCATGTTTCTTGACAGATCAAAATTTCGCGAACAATTTTTGAAAAGAGTCACCCAAGGAACATCTCTGTGAAATTATTTTAAAATCTGACAAGCCGTTTCAGAGAAGAAGAATTTTTAAGAATTTTTTCATATCCGTATAGTGCAAGTAGACCCCCATTCACCAGAGCCATGTTTCTTGACGGATCAAAATTTCGCCAACAATTTTTGAAAAGGGTCACCCAAGGAACATTCCTGTGAAATTATTTCAAAATCTGACCAGCGGTTTTAGAGAAGAAGAATTTTTAAGAATTTCTTCATGGCAGTATAGTGCAAGTAGCCCCCAGTCACCAGAGCCATGTTTCTTGACGGATAAAAATTTTGCGAACCGTTTTTGAAAAGAGTCACCCAAGGAACATCTCTGTGAAATTATTTCAAAATCTGCCCAGCAGTTTCAGAGAAGAAGAATTTTTAAGAATTTCTTCATTTCCGTATAGTGCAAGTAGCCCCCATTCACCAGAGCCATGTTTCGCGAACACTTTTTGAAAAGGGTCACCCAAGAAATATCTCTGTGAAATCATTTTAAAATCTGACCAGCGGTTTCAGAGAAGAAGAATTTTTAAGAATTTCTTCATATCCATATAGTACAAGTAGCCCCCATTCACCAGAGCCATGTTTTTCGACATATCAAAATTTCGCGAACACTTTTTGAAAAGGGTCACCCAAGGAACATTCCTGTGAAATTATTTTAAAATCTGACCAGCGGTTTCAGAGGAAAAGATTTTTAAAGAATTTCTTAGAAAATTCCATTTCGTTGCCATGGCAACCAGAGTTTTTGATGGAATCAAATTTTGTGAACAGTTTTTAAAGAGGACCTCCCAAGGAACATTCCTGCCAAGTTTGGTCCAAATTGGCCCAGTGGTTTAGGAGGAGAGACATCGCACGACGAACGACGCATGACGCACAGACGCACGACGAACGACGGACACCGGGTGATCCTAAAAGCTCCCCTTGAGCACGTTGTGCTCAGGTGAGCTAAAAAAGGGGCATACTCAAAAATACTCTGATAGTTACTTGCTCTTGTTGTATAGCGTCCCCTTTTGATAGTTTACAACTTGTCAAAGTTTGAAGCAAACATCTTTGGTAATAACAGAAATATCATAAAATGTCGAAGTTTTCGCACGACGACGCAGACGATGATGACCCAGACGACACCAGGGCTACGAAAATACCTCGATGTTTTCTTCGAAAGCAGCTGAGCTAAAAATAGCACCGCATGCAGGTGCCAACGCTTATTAGTAGAAATAGAAACTAAAGTATTTAGGTGTGAATTGTGACAAGTCCGTGCCGGTGCTAAGTGTAATGTTTCGGGGATGTATAACGTTTGAGGGTGTTTGCACATTAGCAGCTGTTGAACGTAATATTAATTCTAAAAGTATACAGAAGTGCTTGGCAGTCACCTTTTGCAAGATTTAGCCAAACATACAGCTACTAGACAGTATGTTCTTCAAGAAGACAATGCAACTGTCCATACATTGGGAGAAATATCGCAGTGGCAAAGAGAAAACATTCCCTCTATGAACTTGCCCCCACAGTCCCCTGACATTAATATTATTGAAAGTGTGTGGAGAACTTTAACAAGAGGGCCATGATGGCCCTGTATCGCTCCACTGGCTTATAAATATAAACCATGAAGAAAAGTCTTCACTATATAAGCCCTTATAAAACTTTGACCCCAGGGCTACAGTCGAACTAAATGGGGAATATGTGTATTAGAAGAATAACATGCCAAATTTGGGAGTTCTTGGCCTTATGGCTAGTAACAAGACGGTTTCTGAACTTTTCACTCCATAAACCCATGTACAACTTGTGACCCCTGGTGCAGGGCCAAACTTGATCCCAGGGCTGTAACTTGGGCCCTTTTTGTAGTTGTCCACTAGATAATGCTATAATTATGCAAAATTTGGTAGCCTAAGCCTTATGGCTATGTACACCAAGATTTAAAAGTTTTCCCTATGTAAGCCTATGTAAAACTTGTGAACCCCCCCCCCCAAGCATGAGGCCAAATTGACCCCAGGACTATAATTTGGGCACGTTTGGTAGACCCCAACTAGATCAAGCTAAATGCAAAATTTGGTAGCTCTAGGCCTTATGGCTAGGTACAGGAAGATTTTTAAAGTTTTCTCTATATAAGCCTATGTAAAACTTGTGACCCCTGGGGCAGAGCCAATTTTGACCCCAGGGCTATAATTTCAAGAAACATGATAGCGGTTTACTACATAAAGCTACATGCCAAATTTGGTAGCCCTATGCCCTATGGTTTCAGACAAGAAGATTTTTAAAGATTTCCAATATTTTTCAGTTTTGTTGCCATGGCAACCAGAGTTTTTGAAGGAATCAAATTCTTTCAAGAAATTCTGAAGAGGACCATGGCAGGATCATATCTGTGAAGTTTCATGAAAATTGGATGGGTAGTTTCAGAGAAGTAGATGTTTGAAATAAAAGTTAACGCACGGACGAACGGACGGACGCACGCACGGACGGACGGACGCACGCACGACGGACACCGGGCCATGACATAAGCCCGCTGGCCTTCGGCCAGTGGAGCTAAAAACTAAACTCTGGACTAGAGTAACCATGATTCTTTCAAAATCTGATAGACCATGTTCAAGACCTTTGGCAGTCCCTCACACCAATCTATATTAAATAAATACACGAGTTTACCAAGAGGAACGAGATCAGTTCAGGAGGTATAACCAAGTATTGAAAAAAATCCATAACGTGTATTCTACTTTAAGCGTTACAATTGTTTACAAGTTCAAGTCAGTTTGCATTACAATTGTTTACAGGTTCAGTTCAGTTTCTAGTTCAAACTTTGGCGGCCAACTTTGTGGAGGGCAATTTGGCAAGTGAGCGTATATGCTCATGTAAGCTTAAAAGAGGCAACTGCATGTATTAAGCATCTTTATGCCCTATCTAACCAGCAAATTTTGCAGCTGTGGGAGTTTACCTTTGGATGTAGAACAGTATTTCACTCTTTACCAAACAACAACATTTTATACATGTCCAAATTGAAAGCATTTGCGGACAAGATATTAAATGTGTCTCAAATGATGGAAATGACGATGAAAGGGTAGAAAACTGAGAGGGAAAGGAGGAAATGCTGGTTCTGGTTCCAACAAAAGTATTCCTTCTGAGGCAAACGGTAAAATCTTCCGCAGGCTACTGTAAACTTTTATATGGAAAAATAGTTTCTCACCCTAATATTGACATTTGCGGAATTTGGGTACCTCTCGTATATAGGGTCGAACTGGTAGAATTGAAAAATCATTAGAGCAGTTTTGATATATATAACTATGGAGCTCAGAATGGCAGATTCCAACATAATTCAACTTAGCACATAGTCACACATACCAGTATAGATTATGTCACATCAGCTGTTTTCCGAATTTGTTCTTGTATATCCCTGTGGAGGCTTTGTGGCAAATTATTAGATATCTCAACAATAACTTAGTTTAACATTTTCACCCTGTTGATGTTACATTTTTCAATTTAGACAATTTCTCAGCATAAATTAGTTGTATGTTTTTCACTCATTATTCCATTTCTTTATTAAGCATTGAAATACACATCTCTAGAAGAAGTAAGTGAAACTGGCAACACCTGTATTTTAACATGTAAAGCGATCCACAAAACTCTGTTTTCCTCACTTTAAATCGGGATGATTTCTGGTGTGGAATTGCTTACCTAAAATTGAAATCCTAAACAAAGCAAGACAATACTTCTTAATTAGCTGCTAGTGCTGAACACATTTAGCCTTCATCTAGGAGCTATTCATCATCTTAAATGATATGCATAAAAACATTCATCGAACAAACACGACTTTAATCGGCCATAACAAAAAAAAAATAAAAGGCACTTGAAAACATTACAGAAAAAGAAAATCAGCATTTTCTACAATGTCTTTATCCTTTCAAAGGCAAATCCTGTTATTTGTGCCACATTAACTTTGCCATCTACAAACACTTGGATGAGTCTAAATTTTTTATTCATTTGGTTAAGGATTAAAGAGACTTTACACCCTTACTCATCAATATCAATTGTTTTCATTAATAACAACACTTACCAGCTCCTAAAAGGCACATCACAAGGGAATGTATTGATTGTCCATCAAGGGCCTCCAGTATTTTTTGCAAAGTTTGTTTGATTGTATTTTCTCTGTCAACAGGGTGAAAATTCCTTACATCATGAGGTAGGACAGCATGTAGAATATACTGGTAACCGGAATTAAATCCGTCTGTTACGATGACATCACCTGTTTCTTGATCTGTTGAAAATAGTTGTTTTTTACTCTTTAGGTACTTGTTCTTATCCAGACCTTCAATTTTACCCTCTATCAGCTTTGAAAATTTTCCTCTCCCTGATCCCCTTAAATCTTCTATAGAAACAATTGCTGCCGCTTTTACCTGCATGATATCTCCATGCTGTATGACCAGCCTGCATTTCTCTGTGTCTATAATGTGTCGAAAGTCATCTTTGTAATAAGTGTACACTATTTCTGTATCCGTGTCTCTTCCCCTGTGTTCTGTTCTGTCTGGAGATTTGGATCTAGGTCTATATGGCTTTACCGCTGTTCGAACAAATTTGTCTGTAGAGTAGTCTGGACTCCTTTTATATCTCAAGAATGCATCAAACATATTCTGTATGCTCCTAACGATATTTGAGTTAATGTCAATAAAATGAATCTCTTTTAATGCTTTTGGAGACATTTTCTTGCTGTAGTCTATTGTTGCTTTAGCATAATGATATACACACAATTCCTCTGGTACACCGAATATGGCTGAAATATAAGAGAAAAGATTTTTACAATGTTTATAGTGAGGAGGCATGTGTGACAATAATACGATGGAAATAGTGGTCTGAACTTATGATGAGGTTTTGATTGGGTTCAGCGTCATCACAGTAGGACAGGCTATACAACTGGAGACAGATTTTACTGACAACTGCCACCCTAGTTGAATCAAGTGTATAATCATTTCCTAAAAAGGTATTTTGTCATCTGGCAGCACAGATGAAAACATTCACCATCTCAACATAAAACAAAAAATGTGTCACCGACACGGATGCCCCCGCAACATGCAAAGATCACGGTAATGGTATAGTTGAAGCTCAAACAAGGAACCATAGCCAGTTTCATTGACAAAAATATATTTTAATGTATATATACATACACTGTATATGTAGAAATTTTTTGTCAAGCACTGTGACCTTAACCCTTGAGCTGATAACGTTGCAACATTTCTGTGCATGGCAATCATTTGTGCCAAATTATTTCAGAATCCAACACTGCACATCAAAGTTCAAGGGCCGGACATGACCACCGACTTTTCCAAGAACACACACACACACACACCCACCCACACCCACACACACACACAGGGTTACCACTATATGCCCATCTGCAATTTTATAGTGGGGGTCATAAGAAGAGCAGTTGCCTGCAAAGATAATAACTCGCGAAGAGTAAATCTGAGAATTGCAATTTTGTGTTTGCTGGTGAGTGATTTTTAACAAAGAATAAAAAAAATCGCGAGAAAAATATGGCCTGCTGCATGCACTAGAGATAGTTTGCATCCAAAGTATATCTGAAATAAGAGATAACTCCAACAGTCAAGTCAGAGTTATTCTTATATATCGTGACATCTCTATTTCATATTCTTAGCAGCTCTACAAACTACCATTACAATGACTCTACTGGTTGAAGAGTCATGGCCTGCACAAGGTAGAAATAGGTGGAGTAAGCCAGAATTCTAAAATGCACCTCTGCCTCTTGACGTCTTAAGCATCCCTTCTTATCACAAAAATATCGTAATTGGTAGAGGAGTTTTGACATTAAGAAAATTTAATAGCAATGGGAGATGACTCAAAATAGTCAAGTTGTCTTTTCTGTATGCGACATACCTACTTAACAACCTTTACAACTTGATGATGAAAATACATCAACAGCTTAAAGGGTTATATTAAATTTAACAACTACGGGACATAACTCATGGAGTCAACTGAAAACTGTGACCTTTACTCTTAACCTGGCGACACAGTTCAAGAAGGTAACACATCTTCTATCCATAATTATCTTTTGTGCCAAATAATTCCGAAATTACAACAAATGGGCTGGCCCCAAACAACCATCAGAACTATAAATGTAGCAAAATTGACGAAGTTCAACAGAGCAATGGACCTTGACCTAGAGAAACTGTTTTTGTACGGGATACATCGTCCATAGATGTTGATCATTTGTTCTATATTATTCAGAAACCAAACTATGCATGTCACACTTAATGGGCTGGACAGGAAAACCGGTCATCCCTATAATTGCAGCAAATATTGACAAAGTTCAATAAAGCACTGTAACCTTGACCTCTAACTTGACGACAAGGTTGTTGCCATACGACACGTCGTATAGGAGACGATGTTGATCATTTGTGCAAAATTATTCTATGGTCGAATCACGCACCTGAAAGTTATTGACAGGACAGGAACACCTGTCACCACCATAATAATAGCAAATATTGTCTAAGTTCACTCAAGCTGTGTGAGCTTGACCTTTTAGCTGGCGACACGGTTGTTGCATGCCACACATCATCTATCCATAGCTAAATTATTTTCATTAATTATTTTCAAAAATAATTCATTTCCAGCCCTAACCTCAATTTGTGCAGACAGTGTAGATAAACATCTGACTACATAAAAAATGTTCAGTCTGGTCTTGGATCTATACAATCCACTGCTTTATCAATAATAATAACCTAAAAAAGGGCAACAAATATTCAAAACATGTATTTCAAGATTGAAAACCGCCCAAACTTTACTATTATCAGTTTTTTGACCACTGAACCGCCGCTATCAATTGATCAAAATTTGTAGGATTTTACACATATTAATTCGGATACACTTTTTCACCCAAACAAGTTTAAACATTTTATTTCAAAATGATAATTTCCAGAAGATTCAGACACTAAAAAAGGAAATATTCTTTTCTGTCCGAATATGTTGGCCAATTACGGTAATTAATCTCAATTCAAAGCCTTTAAATTTATCTTTTACACTTCCTCTTGCAATCCCAAATATAGCCGAAATGTGAAAAAAAAAAAATCATTGTACACATATTAGTTAATAAATCTTAATTCCGAGCCTTTGTCTTTAATTTTTATACTTCATCTAGTACCCCAAATACAGCTGAAATAAAAGCTAAAAGATAATCCCTATACACATATTAATCAATAAATGCCCATTTAAAGCCTTTATCTTTGAATAGTGAGGGAGGCTTCGAGAAAATTCTGTCGTAAATTGAAATTACAAATGCAGCGGTGTGTTGCCATGAAATAACCGAATTAACTAAAATACCGTGCAAAACTACGAATATTGTAAAGTACTATGCAGAATGTTTTATAACATTTCCTTATTTTAGGTTGCATTTTTTTCTACACATGTCAACTGACCTTTCTGCCAACTTTGATCGACAGGTCCTATCAGCTAATCAAAACGCAGTTTCACGCGTTATGTAAACACAAGGATCAGACAAAGAGATAGACTTCACTATTGACAATGTTACTGTTTTCTTCTTGTTTAAACCAAGTTCTGAGTCTGGATTATACAATAATTATTTCAAAATGGATTAAAGTTATACGTAAGAAACATGTGGTAAGGTAATTGTTAAATTATATACCTTGAAAGGAAAACTAAATTTATCCATTCCAAAAACGTAGATCTACGTAAAATGTTGCCGGTAGATTAACCATGATTCCGAAAAACCAGCCACTCTACCTAAAGACAGAAAAGCTTTTTTTTGTTTTGTTTTTTTTCTATTCTTTCGGGAAAGAAAGAACAGTTATGCCAAACTGTTTTCTTAAACTACCTGTATTGAAATCTATATGTGCACGTACATCTTTCAAATTCCAAACCATTACTCGTAGACAGTCGTAATCATTACATACGAAACGAACGACAGAAAGAAGGATATTTTATTGGCAACCTGTTTCATAAATAAGTTGACATTGAAAACATCATCTTATAATTCTTGTTGTAATACTTTAGAGAGCATTCATATTTTACTCCAGTTTCATAAAGACGATTGCATGTGACTGTTAATGCCATTTTGCTTGGTTCGAACGACTGTTTGTTTTCTCAACGATTGTTGCATGACTGACAAATGCACATCCATTCCAAATCAGTATAATCCTTACAATCACCCAAGTGATCAAACATACCCCAAGTTTAAAAGCTTTTTACAACATACATATGTTAAAAATACAACAAACCATCTAACTGATAACTTATAATAAACTTCTTGATTTTCAGTCAAACAGGTGTAAGAGGCGTTAATTAAATCTTAACCAGACAACAAAAGATCAGATTCGTCTATTTTGAAAACATTTGCTGTCGAAAAATTAAACTTTGCTCCGATAATGAGATTTGTCTTTGAAAGGGTAGAAAACATCTAAAGAAAAAGAGAAAGTTTTCAAAGGTTTCCCCCTTCAAGGTCGTTAAAGCACCGGTTTGTGTGGTAAAGGGTTAGGTTGTAAATCCTTTTCTCATATTGTTTAATGTCAAACGGATATGTTATATACTGACGAAAGGTCTTAAAAACTTGTGCCCCTATCACAAGTTCTGGATAATGCCGACAGCAATAGATACTCACAATGTATTTTTAGTTTAAATGCTGTGACCAAACATGGCATTACGAACATATTTGCGCTATTTTCATTTTTCGATTTTTCATAAATATGACATTATTTAAAGTATTTTTCTTGTTACTTTGCCGATTTAGTCTGAACTGAAAAGAACGTAGGGAAAAAAGCTTTGGGTACTTTAATTATAGCAAAACATAAGCTGGAATAAAACTGAAATAATATCTCTTTCACTATGTATTCGACGCCATTTTCTGGTTTTTTTGTCCGGCATCACAACCAAAATACCGTGTTACTAAGGTGGGAGTGCCAAACTTGCGTTTGCAGAGGGTCAATTGGAATTTAAAACAACAAAACTTAAACATGATAAAATTTTGCTCAATACAAAAACATAGGGGTTGCAAAATGAACTCGTTTGAAAAAGTGTAGTATATCAACCAGGTGAAGTCTATGACCTAACTACTAAAAGTTATGTCTGTGAAATGCCGTTGGCTTTCAATTTATTTAATACTGATATGTGTAGAAAATACCAACACTTAGAAAAATGGCAAATTATATGAAACTTGCAATGAGTGTAGAATAATGACAAATGTTCTGCAATACACCATGACTTTTTTACCTGAACTGGATTAAGAGAATCTTTTTTTTAAAAGGCAACTCTGAAATTCTCTGTTTTATTTCATTGTTATCAGGAAAACCTATCTCAATTCTGTGTTAGTATACCAACCAGTCCGAGTAAAATGAAAATGTTTCATCTGCATAAGTTACTTACCAGCACTGATGGTAGGAAGTGCAATAGACTTTAGCCCTCTTTTCTCAGCTGCTAAAAAACTTTCCATTACGGCTGAATATAAGTCTTCCTCACATCTCTGGACATCATACAAAGAATGTGGGCTATAGTCTGACCAACGGGGACCAACAGCATGAATTACACAGTCATAATGGAGATTTCCGGCAGTTGTGACACAAGTCTTGCCAACAGGTATCTTTCCATGTTTTCCAATGTAATCATATCCTTCCTTATTTAACCTACTTCCAGCTGCTACGGCGATAACCTTTGCAATACCCCCACCATGATGTAAAGTGTCATTAGCAGCATTTACAATACAGTTTACAGGAAGTTTCAGAATATTGGCTTCATAGACACAAACCTTGATACTTTCTGCAGTGGCATACACTTGAAGATTTTTTGCTTGCAACTTGAGGTTGAATTCTTGCCTCTTTCCTAATATTTGTTTTTCTCTATCCTCCTGGTTCCAGTCATTACATGGCTTTGACTCTCCTTCAACCACTGGTAAAATGTTACTGTCTGAATTGTGTGGTTCACTTTCTTTACCAGCAGGAAAAACGGGATTCATATCATTAAACATCCGCTTCCTTCTACCTACTACTTTTATCTGTCCATCTTTAATAAGTAATTGATGTTTGAATTTCTGAAGATTTTCATAGGAATCATCAAACAAAAAAATTGCAGACCTCTTCGGAACAAAGACACAACACTGTTTTGCCTGGTCTCTCTCAATTTCTTGGCACCACTTTTTTATCTTCTCTACATTTCCTTCTGTAATAGTAACTTCAAGCATCTGCATACGTTTTAGAGAGTCCAGACATGATTTTACAACTGTCCAGTGTGGATCTTCACTTTTTCCCTTTTGATCAGAGAACATTATATATCCCTCATGATAACTTACTTCCTTTCCTTGCTGTCTTAATTTAGTTATTTCTTTATCTTTTAAGGTCTCAACAATATCCCAGACATTTACTGTGACTTCAATGGAATTCTTGAAACCTTCACTGTTTTCTCTTGTTCCAACTGAATAAGACTTGGTTTTCTCCAATTTTACCAGTGCATATTTGTACTGCAGTTCTGTAGGAGCAGTAACATATGTCTTCCCTGCCTTAACTTTGGCTTCAATGTCTTTCTCTCTTAAACTTTGGACTGTCTTTTCTCCTACTGCATATTCTATCGTTGTTGAAAATTGCATCATTATCTACATTGAAATAAAAAAACACACATATCTGTGATTAACTGACAAAATCAATGATCATCTTACTCCAATCTATTTATTTATAGATGAGCCAGACTTTTCACAGACTGTCATACAGGTAAACTTGAGACCATCTGTAAACTAATTTCAACAGAAGGGCCATAATGGCCGTGAGTCACTCACCTGGGCCTCTTAGACCCTACACAATCTATCTCAAATATCTTCTGAAGTATAAAGATAAACATTCTAACAAACTTTCATGCGTTTTGGACTCAAAATGTGGCCTCTAGAGTGTACAAAAACTTTGTCTTGGATTTGTCTTTGTGACCTACCTCTGATCCAACGTGACCCATTTTCCAACTCATTGTAGATATCAAATAAATCTTTCTGACCGACTTTCACGAGTAGAAAATGCGAACTCAAGACTGTACACAAGCTTTTCTAAGATTCATCCTTTTGACATACTTTTTAACTTAACATGACCCATTCTCAAACACCATGACAAACATTCTGACCAACTTTCGTGAGTTTTGGACAGAAAATGTGACGTCAAGATTGTACACAAGCTTTTCTAAGATTTGTCCCTGTGACCTATGTTTTGACCTGATGTGAAGCATTTTGAACCTTTCCAAGATATCATCAAGACAAACATTCTGACCAATTCTTATGAGTATTTGACTGAAAATGTAACCTCTAGAGTGTATACAAGCTTTTCTAAGATTCGTCCTTGTTACCTTCTTTTTGACCAAACATAACCCATTCTCATACACATCCTAAATTTCATCAAGACAAAGTTTTCGACTGATCTGATTTTAATGAGTACTGACTGAACATATGGCCTCAGCTGTTCTTTTTTTTTTTTTAATTTAACCTGGTGATTCTTTTTTAAACTCTTCCATGATATTATCAATACAAACATTCTGACCAAAATTCATAGATTTTTCACTGAAAGACATCTACATAAGACATCTATAGTGTTTACAAGCTATTTTACAGATTTGACCAAGTAACCTATTTTTTACCCAGCGTGACCTATTTTCAAAGCCATCTGAGATATTTTTAAGACAAATATTCCGATTATTTTTCATGAGTATTAGAATGAAAACGAAGCCTGCAGAGAGTGAAAAAAGTTTTTTTCTAAGATTTGATCTCGTGGCCTAGTTTTTGACGCTACATTACCCATTTGCAAATTCCTAAAAGATATCTCCAAGACAAACTTTCTGACCAACCTTCATGAGTATTGGACTGAAAATATGACCACAAACATAAGGATTTTCAAAGATGTGACCCCGTGACCTAGTTTCTTACCAAACATAAACATTTTTTAACTGGTCCGAGATATTGTCAAGGCAAACATTCTGACCAGTTTTGAAGAGTATTGGATTGAAATGTGGCCTCTAGAGTGTACACAAGGTTTTTCCAAGATTTGAACTAGTGACCGTATTTCTTTTATTCCACATAACTAATTTTCAAACTCATCCAACATATCATCAAGACAAACATTGTGGCCAAGCTTCAAATATATCGGACTGAAAATGTCGCCTTTAGAGCGTTCACAAAGTTTTTTTCAAAGATTTTTGTCTCATTGATCTAGTTTCTGACCCAACATGACCCTTTTTCAATCTTGTCCGAGATATTGTCAAGGCAAATATTGTGACCAACTTTCAAGAGTATTGGGCTGAAAATGTGGCTGCTAGAGCGTACAAAGGGTCCTTCAAAGATTTGATCTGATGACCTAGTTTTTGACCCGATATGACCCATTTTAAAACTCTGAGCTACCATCAAGACAAACATTCTGGTCAACTTTCAAGAGTATTGGACTGAAAATGTGGCCTCTAGAGCGTACATAAAGTTAAAGTTGAAGACGAACGACGGACGTCTCAATACGGACACAGCACGATCACAAAAGCTCACCTCGAGCACTTCGTTCTCAGGTGAGCTAAGAATGAACACACTTAGTTTTGGTCTTTGAAAACATAGAACCGTTTTAATCAGACCACATATGGAGTTTCTTCAAAGATTGTTGAAGTTGCAGTTCGATGCTGGCCATATGACTAATCTTGATCTAAAATATATGACGAAATCGTCCACATATAAGCACCAATCACACCAGGGTTAATAGCTTTTATGTTTATTTCGACACTAAAAGTGTCACGGAGAGAATGCATCCTTGTGGCACACCCATTTCCTGTTTCCTTGCATCTGACAAGGTTGTGCCAACCCTCACACGAAATATGCGATTTAAAAAAAAAAAAAAAAGAACATGTAAAAAGAGTTAAGCGGCCTTTGAGACCGGAGTCATGCAAATACTTTAAAATTCCGTATTTCCAGGTAGTATCATAAGCTCTCTCAAGGTCAAAAATACAGATACAACATGTTGCTTTTTTTTATAAAGGCTTCCCTTTGAAGAGTTCCAAAGCGTACCAGATGGTCAAATGTGCTACGCTGATGTCTATGAGATTATTTCTCTCTAAAACCCAAACAAGGCAAGTGTTAACCATTTTTTCTACAAAAAACAACTTTTGAGAGCTATGGGTCTCTAGCTGTTTGGGTCAAATGAATCTTTTCCTGATTTTGGAATTGGCATGACTAACGCTTCTTTCCAGGAAGAAGACAAGTCGCCTTGATTGCCAAATGTCATTGAAAACATCAAGTAACATTGACTGGATGGTGCCTGGTAAATGCTTTAAAAATTGATAAAGAATTTTGTCTTGGACTGGAGAGGAATCATGGGCTTTATCTAAAGTAGACTTGAGTTCTTTGAACGAGAACAATTTATTGTAATACTCAAGGTCATCAGATTTGAAATCCAGCTTTCTCTTCTTTAACTTTATTCCTCTTGAACTTTATTCCTCTTGAACTTTTCAGAGTAGTTCTCAGAGGAGGATTTTTTTGCAAAGCAATCAGCTAGAGTGTCTGCAATATCTTTGGCGATTTCAAAAAGTATTAAACTTATGTTCAAAACAGCTTACTGACTGTATACTGTTACATGTAGGTAAAGGATTAAAGTTTTGCCCATGAAAAAATCAACTTAGCTGAGGATATTTTTAAATTTGCTCGGAGACTAAGACTTGAGGAATTCTTTTCAAATAAAACGTCAGAGAATGACTTATCAGATGAGGATGAAGACTGTTATCAAAATAAACCTTTTCAATAAATCCGAATCCACTTTTGCACCGCAAACAGGACGAAATGTATATCTGGATTTTTACATAACTGCCGTTACCGAAGAGCTTTTACAATCTAAACCAAAACAAAAAGGCTATAGTAACGTTTTTCCCTTTTTGTTTTTTCTGAAGTCTTTTCTTTGTTTTCCTCCAGATCTTTTTATCTTCGACACGAATGAAACGTCGTCGTCCTCTTTTCGATCTGTAGGTTCTTCTACGAACATTGTCATCTGTGTCACCGTTTTGACAAGATTTTCCATATGTGTGTTTGGTGCCTGGGACTGTCTCGTTTTTTGAATTAGGTTGTTTCATGCATTTTTCTGGTTGTTTAGAATTTACTTCATTTCGTACGGAACGAGCTGGGTTAGAATCTGATTTTGTTTCTGGGCAGTTTTTCTCATGCTTTCCAGGTAATTTCTGTCTATAGTTTCGATTTGTTCTCCTTGTTTTATTAGTTTGAGTTTGAATTTTGGTTTGAATCAGTGTCTCTTTTTCTTTTGTTTTATTAGAAACCAAAATTTTCAACTTATGTAATTTTCTGTCATGTTAGACTGTTACCATATCCCTTTTCTTTTCTGTTGATTTATGTATTTCAGCATCTAGTTCAAGCATTTTCTTATTACCGATTTCCTTCTTCTTTAAGTCCTCTCTAACTTTTTCAATCTTCGCCACTAAATCTTTTAACTTTTTGTGTTGAAAGTCCCTGACTCGATCACATCCTTCATTACTTACTTTTATGAGAAAATCATCTATCGATTGCTGTAGTTCTGAACAGTCAACGCCGATGTTAAGCCCGAGTTTGAGTCGAAGTCCCCTAGGATGACATCTTCAGCTCTGCAGCTCTCCAGAAATCTCACATGCACAGAACTTTTCATCCGTTTCTCCGCTAAATTTCCAAGGTGTCTTATACGTGGATCTTTAGATGCCGTGTTGTAGAATAATTAATAAGATGAATGGAAATAAATCTGTAACAACACGTGCAAGTTTCCTTAAAATTCTTTATCGACGTTTTGGCTTACGCCTTCATCAGGATGTTTACAGAATTTAAACATGTGTAATAACAAGTCTGTCGTCATGGACGTCCGTTACACAATAACGTTAAACAATAATTAGCGGACTTTTTGAAAACATGCTATGGAATGCATTCGACATACATATAGTTAAACAACATTGTGGGAAAAGAGGGGATGTTGGATATTGAAATGAAAACAACTATAAAAATACCAATTCTCCAAGACTATGTGCGGACATATAAACAAAGATCAAACTACACTGACGTGTAGGTGGATCCCAGTCTATATAGCACAAAATACATGTTAAGCTACAGCTTAAAATCGGATAATATGTATACCACATTTCCTATATTATATATATTTCATTTAAAAAAAAGAACTTTTTCTTCATAATTGACAGAGTTATTAAAAATAAAGTTCTCAAGTTGTAAGCCTCTTTGATTTTTATCACTGCTACCCAAGAAAATATTGTGACCATTAAAATCTCCTGCCTTTCTTGATAGGGGAACTTGGGGAAAGGTATATAGAGCAGACGGTAATGGCTTTATGAAGTGAAAGGGATAGGCGACCAGCAACAGCTTGCAGAGTGGAGTTTAATTGTATTTTTGTATGGGAGATGTTGTTTTTCACAGTAACAGACACACCACCCTGGGTCTTATCACCATCCTTGTATGTCTTATTATAAATTAAGTGACATCTGAAAGAGACAGTGTCAGATTCTCTCTGTAAAGTTCCCAGTAAACAAATTGCAGAAGGATTGTGGTCATTAATTAAAAGTGAAATCTCTACATGATTTGACTCTAGACCTAGACAGTTCCACTGTATAATGTTGTGAGCCATTATGCACATTAAAAGAATGTAAACATGGTTTAGGATTTTTTGAAGATATTTTATTTACCCTATGAATTTATATGAAAGATGGCTTCAGGCTCAGATTTTAAGGTTGACCAGGATTCTTTGTCTTTATTCCAATCAGTTCGATAGGAAAATTTAGTTACTTCAGAATCAGAGAGTTCTCCCTCAAATTCCTCTTCTTCCGTATTTTCTTACTGGTCATTCAGAGTTTCATACCTATTTGAAATAGTTAATCAATCCTCTTTGATGTGTATCTTCTCTCTGGAGGAGCTGGAAGTTTTTGGCTCCTGCATTTCAGATGGCCTTTACTTGGTGATTTTGAATCAGTTTGTGGTTTAGAAGTGTGTTGGTTTTGCTTCGTAGAGGCTGGTAATTGTTTTTGTGTTGAAATAGTTTTTTTTAAAGCGTCAGATACAGATTTTTTCTTCTTTAATACAGGTTTTTCTGTACCTTTAAAAAAGGAGGCTTGTGTTTTTGCGGTACAAGAGGATGTTTTGGGTTTTGTTACAGGCTGTGTCTGTGACCGTTGAAGGTCTTGCGCAATGCTTTTTAATTCATCGGCCATTTCCCGACATTTTTCCAGAAGTTTTCTGGCCAAGAGTTTACAAGTCGAGCATTGTTCCTGTCCAGACCTTGCAGATAACATTCTGTGCAGTCTGATCTTGATCTGCACTGTCCTCAAAAGATCAGTGAGTCGCGCATAGCAGCCTTTGGGTTTATAGGAGGACTTGATCACTCCAGAGGGAGTATCTTATCTCATTTGAGTGTTTTGATAGGAGTGTTTTGATATAATTGGAGGCTCCATGCAAACATTTTTACCACTTGAAAGCCACTATTCACTATTTTATTCTCTTTCATTTTAAACTTATGAGAAGAAAGAGATTGCTCACACTCTTAATAATTTCTTCCTGAATAATATCAAGTTTACAAATAACCATCTTCTTCACCGTAACTTTTTTATGTATCAATTTATCATTTCGTTTATTATTTTTAAGCTCAAACAATTCCACTCCATCATCTTATAATACAGCCTCGCCCACTAATTGACCCAAGCTGTTGATGGCCATAAAACAACATTCATTTATTCATTACTTGCTGAGTTGAAGGAGATATGGAGCACACACAAAATACAAGAATCAAGTACTTGACCTTCAAATAAGAATTTGACCTTGACTCTGCATGGCTGAGCCTTGGGTCCTGCATATTGCCTCACTCTGGTGATTATTTGGCCAAACCTAAATAACAAGAGATTTGCGGGTCCATTCAATATAGTCCCGAGGAAAGCTATTAAGCGCATCTTTCCCCCTGCTTTGAGCTTAAGCATTGCATCTAACCTGACTTGACCTTTTTTCATTGTCACAGTGACCAACTTTTTTATCCTACATGACCAACCTTCTAAGTTTTTAGATAACTTTACACATGCACTACCACTGACCTTAGAGTGGACACAAGAAAACTGCTGATGCCCTGAAGATGTACAATGAACACAGCACAAAGAAACTGACAAGGCAAGTTAATAAAAACAAAACTGCATACTATGCACTGTCTGATCTTGATCTGCATAAAGAATTGCCATTGGTGCTGCAAGGGGTTTGTTGCCATTCTAAAGAAGAAAAGTTTTTAATAAATGAATTGACATGCATTCATATATAATTATGTCAAAATTGGCTGAAAAATTAACTGAACTCTATTCTACTATTATCTATGTACATGAAGGACACACACAATTATTTTCCACTGAAGAAAAAAACAATTTACATGATACAGTAAAATGTTACTGAGATGCACACACTGTTCATGTTTCCAAAGTGGAGTAAAAAAATGTTGTAACACTTCTGAATGGCATTTTAGATTAGCTTTTACTTGTATCAGTATATTATGTTGAATGGAATAAGTCCTGTAATTTTGTCGTCTGGTAAAGGGTTAACTTTTTGTATATTATGTTGAATGGAATAAATCCTGTATTTCGTTTTGAAAACCCTTACAATAGCAGCCTAACAAATCTATGTTTGTGATTGGAGTCATCTTACCTGTGCTGGAAAATGTGTAAATCTAACACTCTTGGATTCTTTGTCAACTAACTGTTTTGTGTCTGTAAATAAAATAGCTGTTTAATTTAATGGTTGATAAGCTTTTTAAAGAACAATTTTATTTTAAAAAAAAATCCGATATCAGTATAAATTCTCTATAAAGATACAAACCAGAGGACAATCATTCTTACAAGAAGAGGTTGGTATCTTTCAAGGTAAGGCTAGGGTAATCCTTTAAGCTTTGTTTTGAAAAAAAATGTATTGAATGAACATAAAAAATAGAACCACAATACTTTTGTTTATTGTCCACTGCTTAATCTTTTTAAATTTCCTCATTCATTTATTCTATTAAGTTTTTGTAAATCTTTCATCGAGGGGTGGTAATTCCTTATTTCCTTTGTCATGCAAATAGAGTGGTTATAATTCACAAAAAGCTACACTCAAAACAAGAGGGCCATGATGGCCCCGGGTCGCTCACCTTAGTAGAGTGCCTTAAAGGCTTTTCTTTAATTTGACCACGTGACCTAGGTTTTGACTGCAGGTGACCCAATTTCAAACTCATATTTCATGAAGACAAACATTCTGACCAATTTTCAAGTCAATTGAGCAAATAATGTGGCCTCGAGTGCCCTAAAGATATATCTTTAATTTGACCTAGTGACGTAGATTATGACCCCAGGTGACTCAAATTTGAACTGGTCTTTGACTATATCAAAAGAAACATTTTAACCAATTTTCAAATCAAATGAATAATAAATGTGGCGTCTAGAGTGCCCACTAGCTATTTCTTGAATTTGACCAAGTGACCTAGTTTATGACCCCAGTTGACCCAAATTCAGACTCATGTGAGATTTTACAAAGACAAACATTCTGACCAATTTTCAAGGCAATTAAGGAAAGAATGTGGCCTCTAGAGTGCCCACAAGGTATTTCTTTATTTTGACCTAGTTACCTACTTTATGGTTCCAGTTGACCCAAATCCGAACTCATCTGGCATTTCATCAAGACAAACATTCTGGCCAAATTTCAGGTCATTTGAGCAATAAATGTGGCCTCCAGAGTGCAAACAAGGTATTTCTTTAATTTGACCCAGTGAACTAGTTTATGACCCAAGTTGACCCAAATTAATCTTATGTGAGACTTTTTAAGACAAACTTTCTAACTAATTTTCAAGGCAATTGAGCAAATAATGTGGCCTCGAGAGTGCCAACAAGGTATTTCTTTAATTTGACCTAGTGGCCTAGTTTATGACCCAAGATGACCCAATTTTGAACTCAATGAACTTGTTGCGCTTAAATGGGCAAACAAACTTACAAGAGAATCACTACATACCAAATATCAAAGCTCTACGCCATCCAGTTTTAAAGAAGAATTTTAAAATTTTCCTTCTTTGTTCCTATGTTTGAACTTGTGACCCCCGGGGCTGTGCCAGTTTTTACCCAGGGGCATCATATGAACAAACTTGGTAGAGGTCCACTAGGAAATGCTACATACCAAATATCAAAGCTCTACACCTTCCCATTTAAGAGAAAAAGAAATTTAAAGTTTTCCTTCTTTGTTCCTATCTTCGAACTTGTGACCCCCGGGGCGGGGCCAGTTTTGACCCAGGGGCATCATATGAACAAACTTGGTAGAGGTCCACTCTGAGATGCAACATACCAAATATCAAAGCTCCACACCTTTCGGTTTCAGAAAAGAAGAATTTTAAAGTTTTCCTTCTTTGTTCCTGTGTTCGAACTTGTGACCCCAGGGGCTGGGCCAGTTTTGACCCAAGCAGCATCCTTGGAACAAACTTGGTAGAAGTCCACTAGGAGATGCTACATACCAAATATCAAAGCTCTATGCCTTCCCATTTAAGAGAAAAAAAAATCAAAGTTTTCCTTCTTTGTTCCTATGTTTGAACTTGTGACCCCCGGGGCAGGGCCAATTTTGAACCCAAGGGCATCATATGAACAAACTTAGTAGAGGTCTACTAGGCGATGCTACATACAAAATATCAAAGCTCTACGCCTTCCAGTTTCAGAGAAGATGATTCTTAAAGTTTTCCTTCTCTGTTCCTATGTTCGAAATTGTGACCCCCGGGGCAGGGCTAACTTTTGCCCCAAGGGCATCATATGCACAAACTTGGTAGAGATCCACTAGAAGATGCTACATACCAAATATCAAAGCTCCATGCCTTCCTGTTTCAGAGAAGAAGATTTTTAAAGTTTTCCTTCTTTGTTCCTACATGTATGTTGGAGATTGTGACCCCCGGGGCGGGGCCAGTTTTGACCCCAGGGGCATCATATGAACAACTTGGTAGAGGTCCACTAGGCGATGCTACATACCAAATATCAAAGCTCTACACCTTCCAGTTTCAGAGAAGATGATTTTTAAAGTTTTACCTTTTTGTTCTATGTTCGAACTTGTGACCCCCGGGGCAGGGCCAGTTATGACCCCAAGGGCATCATATGAACAAATTTGGTAGAGGTCCACTAGGAGATGCTTCATGCCAAATATCAAAGCTCTATGCCTTCTAGTTTTAGAGAAGATGATTCTTAAAGTTTTCCTTCTTTGTTCCTATGTTGGAAATTGTGACCCCCGGGGCAGGGCCAGTTTTGACCCCAGGGGCATCATATGAACAAACTTGGTAGTGGTCCACTAGGAGATGCCACATGCCACATATCAAAGCTCTACGCCTTCAAGTTTCAGAGAAGATTTTTTAAGTTTTTATTCTTTGTTACTATGCTCAAACTTGTGACCCCCGGGGTGGGGCCAGTTTTGACCCCAGGGGCATCATACGAACAAACTTGGTAGAGGTCCACTAGGCGATGCTACATACCAAATATCAAAGCTCTACGCCTTCCAGTTTCAGAGAAGATGATTTTTTAAGTGTCCCCTCTTTGTTCCTATGTTCGAACTTGTGACCCCTGGAGCAGGGCCAGTTTTGACCCCAAGGGCATCATATGTACAAACTTGGTAGAGGTCCACTAGGAGATGCTTCATGCCAAATATCAAAGCTCTATGCCCTCTAGTTTTACAGAAGAAGATTTTTAAAGTTTTCCTTCTTTGTTCCTATGTTGGAAATTATGACCCCCCGGTGTGGGGCCAGTTTTGACCCCAGGGGCATCATATGAACAAACTTGGTAGAGGTCCACTAGGTGATGCTTCATGCCAAATATCAAAGCTTCACGCCTTCCAGTTTCAGAGAAGAAGAATTTTAAAGTTTTCCTTCTTTTCAAACTTGTGACCCCTGGGGCAGGGCCAGTTTTGACCCCAGGGGCATCAAATGAACAAACTTGGTAGAGGTCCACTAGGAGATGCTACATACCAAATATCAAAGCTCTGCGCCTTCTAGTTTCAGAGAAGAAGATTTTCAAAGATTTTGCTTTTTTTCCTTTTTGTTGCCATGGCAACCAGAGTTGTGGGTGGAATTCAATTCTTTGAACAATTTGGTAGAGCTTCACCGAAGGAACATCCCTGCCAAGTTTCATCAAGATTGGCCCAGTGGTTTAGGAGAAGAAGATGTTTAAAGAAATTGTTGACGGACGATGGACGACAGACGACGGGCGACGGACGCCGGACATAGGGCGATCACAATAGCTCACCTTTAGCACATTGTGCTAAGGTGAGCTAAAAATTTGGCTCAATTAAGTCTATGTAATTGTTTGAAATTCTAACAATATCAATTTTGTGAAGATCTTAGTATAACAGACTTGCTGTTCCCATTTACCTTAAAGGTTTTTATACAAGAGGCAAAATTTACATAGAACATTCAGAGTTCAACAAATTTGTCTACAAATGCTCTCAATATACTCAAGTCTTAACTCTTTACCAGATGACACAAATTTAGCCTTGTCCGAATTGAAAGCGTTTGCAGATAACAAATTTAATGTTACTCAAAACATGAATTTGCTTTGCAAAGGATAGAAAACATTGTGGGGAAAAAGGAGAAAATGCCGGCTTGTGTCGTACAGGGTAAGATATTGTTGTGTTGTAAAGAGTTAATAAAACATTCCTAATCTTGAAATCTTGTTTCCAGGTAATATGATCTTTAATATTCACCGAGAGACGCTGTGTAGAACCCTTCCACAAAGGTGAGCCCTTGTTCGACTCTGAGAATTCATTTTTAACACTCAGGTAGATCAAGTTAGATAGAAAATACAAAAGCTCTTCGCCTTGTGATAACAGAACATCAAATTAGATTTGTCACCCGGGGTTGTTCAACTGCACCATGATAATCACCAGTATCAAATAGTCAAGACACCACAATATCACATATAATTTTGTAGTATTTATCACAGCAAGCTTGTGGATTTAAATTGAATCTCTACATGAGAAGTGATAGAATTTATGGGTACCAACCTTTTTTATCTTTACATTTTATTATTGCTTCAGACATTCCTGGTACAAATATGGTAGAATATTGAAGCTTAGGATAGCAATCTTTCACATCGTCCTCCAGGTCACTTTCAGTGTATTCTGGCGGTATATCTTTAACCAATAAATAATTATTTGTGAGGTTCATAGATCCATGTGTTGAGAACTCGGCTTGTTCTGTTTTCCTTTAAAAGAAGCATAACAAAATCTGCTATACCTTTTCTCACCTGATTGTTTCATTTATGTTCAGGGTAGAATATCATGTCAGTTTATCTTCATCAATACCAATGTGGTTCTGACTATAAAAGTCTTCAGACTCTCCAAAATTAATGAAATCTATAGTACAAAAGAATTGAAAGCATTGACAAGTAACCCTTGATAGTAGATCTATACGCAATTTATTTTACAAGAGTTAGAACTGTCGCAGGCAGAAAAATATCTCCGCCCGTTGCCTTGTTACTGTATCAAGAAATATATTTAAAGGGTCATAACTCCTGTAATAGTTCATCAATCATATTGAAAATTGCACATAAATGCAAGGATGGGTTTAAGTAAACTTTCAGCCAAATTAGATTAGAATTGTAGGAGAACAGGAATACCTCAAAACTGTGTCTATCGATTCCAGTGAAAAACCCACCAAACGATGTTCTGTCAGGTGTAAATAAAGCATATACAATGTGTTTCCTCTTGTCATCATGACATCATGAGGGATAACGAAATTGTATCGAAAATAATACTAGTTCAAAAATTCAAGACCAAAACACTGACATTGAGAAGACTTCGCTTCAGTCTTAACCCTGGTAAAAAGAGCTTTTTTGCTTAGTTCACTGATAGCTCAGTGGCTTTATTCGCCATCCTTTCAATCTTGCAAATATCTTCGCCTAATTCCCAAGAGTTTTCTAACCTTCAAAGTAACACTTTTTCTAATTGGCTTTACCGACTCAGAAACTGTGTAATTTTCTGAATTTAGAATAAGAATAGAACCTAATTTAGAATCGTTTGTTAATACCAGTGCAGGTCCACATTTATCCTTACCATAGATTGTTTCAAAGTCTTGTGAAATTACCTACTGAAAAATGCTAAAAAATGATAGTAAATTTGCCTTTAAATCTATCTTTAAAAAATACTTGTATCATAAATTATGCAGTTTCACTCTGTACCAGACAACACAGTTTTAAAGGTTTTTCATATTGAAAATATTTCTAGATGACGAATAAAATGTGGCTCACATGACGAAACTGGTCGTCTAAAAGACAGAAAACAATGTTAAAATAGGTGGAAATGCTACCTAACAACATTTCGCTACGTCAGTGCTAAACTATGGTAACTCCATTTTTATCAAAAATTGGTTTTTACTTAAAATACTCATTTATATGGTTTGCATCTTTACTCAAAAGAGCAGACTGAAAAAACAGTCTAAAAATATGTTTTTTAAGAAATTATGGACGATTTTTAAGTGCAATATGAAATATTTTCTCAGTATGAAACTATTGTATCTCCACTTTGGACTTACAACAGTTTCTCACTAACAATTCTGAATTTCACTGGAAAAGAAATTGTTGTATCTTTAATTTTCAAAAAATACTGGCACATATTTGCTAAATAAAGACATCTTTTCCTTTCTTGACACTTATTTTGCGCAGTTGTGCACATAAAACTTTTTGAAATGATGAAATTGCTTGCCTGAAACAATCTGATAATATACTGTCAAAATACTTCTATATTCAGTAAAAACAAAATAACACACAAGAAACATGTTCCTCGACACTCATCTCAGTTAATACAAACACACAATGTAAATTGCATTTGATGAAATATTGGAGATACAACAGTTTCACTCTGAGTAATTTGCTGAATAGTTAGATATTTTACATGGACTTTCAATACTTTCATACTGGGTTTAGCTTCACATACAAGATACAGTTCATTGTCTTTACATTTGAATAACACAAAATCAAAGATTTTAGTCTATATTCTCAGAATGTGCTGGTTGCATCAGTTATGACTTTTTGGTGTTTCTCTGAACATACATGTTTTTTTTTAACTAACCAGATAAGATATAAAACATGTCAGAACTTTAAAAAAAACGTGATGAAAAGAGACGACCCCCGTGACATAATTATACTGGAATTTGGATGGGAGATATCTCAGATAACTGTGCCCTCCAAGGTAGCTCAGTTGTTAGCATATCTGACTCGTGACCTGGTGGTTGCGAGTTTGATACCCGGTTGAGGCAAACTTTCTTTCCGGCGATTTTTCGCCTCTCACCTCTGATGCAAATGAGGAAAGTAGTCAGTGGCTTTGGAAAGAAAGTGTGTCAGTTCTGGTGTGAGATTGCCAGCAAACACATGGGTGCATCACTGACCGCCATGATATGACCTGAGCGGTTAAAACGGCGTTAAAAACCAATACAAACAAAAACAAGAGGGCCATGATGGCCCTGTATCGCTCCACTGGCTTATAAATATAAACCATGAAGAGAAGTCTTCACTATATAAGCCCTTATAAAACTTTGACCCCAGGGCTACAGTCGAACTAAATGGGGAATATGTGTATTAGAAGAGTAACATGCCAAATTTGGGAGTTCTTGGCCTTATGGCTAGTAACAAGACGGTTTCTGAACTTTTCACTCCATAAACCCATGTACAACTTGTGACCCCTGGTGCAGGGCCAAACTTGATCCTAGGGCTGTAACTTGGGCCCTCTTTGTAGTTGTCCACTAGATAATGCTATAATTATGCAAAATTTGGTAGCCTAAGCCTTATGGCTATGTACACCAAGATTTAAAAGTTTTCCCTATGTAAGCCTATGTAAATCTTGTGAACCCCCCCCCCCCAAGCATGAGGCCAAATTGACCCCAGGACTATAATTTGGGCACTTTTGGTAGACCCCAACTAGATCAAGCTAAATGCAAAATTTGGTAGCTCTAGGCCTTATGGCTAGGTACAGGAAGATTTTTAAAGTTTTCTCTATATAAGCCTATGTAAAACTTGTGACCCCTGGGGCAGAGCCAATTTTGACCCCAGGGCTATAATTTCAAGAAACGTAATAGAGGTTTACTACATAAAGCTACATGCCAAATTTGGTAGCTCTAGGCCTTATGGCTAGGTACAGGAAGATTTTTAAAGTTTTCTCTATATAAGCCTATGTAAAACTTGTGACCCCTGGGGCAGAGCCAATTTTGACCCCAGGGCTATAATTTCAAGAGACATGATAGAGGTCTACTACATAAAGCTACATGCCAAATTTGGTAGCCCTATGCCTTATGGTTTCAGACAAGAAGACTTTTAAAGATTTCCAATATTTTTCAGTTTTGTTGCCATGGCAACCAGAGTTTTTGAAGGAATCGAATTCTTTCAAAAAATTCTGAAGAGGACCATGGCAGGATCATTTCTGTGAAGTTTCATGAAAATTGGATGGGTAGTTTCAGAGAAGAAGATGTTTGAAATAAAAGTTAACGCACGAACGGACGGACGGACGCACGCACGGACGGACAGACGGACGGACGGACGCACGCACGACGGACACCGGGCCATGACATAAGCCCGCTGGCCTTCGGCCAGTGGAGCTAAAAAAGACAATTGCAATTGACCCTTGCAGTTCAAAGTAAATGAAATATGACATTTTCACGGAGGTAAAAACCTTTAGATATGGCAACTGTTGCTTTGACATTATCTCATGGGGTACTGGAAACAGTGGAATCAAAGTAAAAGACTGCTAAAACTGTGCACTGTCAAATCTTTATCTACACTGTCCTCTTATGCAACTAAAGTTGACCTTAAGTCAGTTTCAATCTTAGTAAGGCAGAATTCTACATTTCAGATGGCTTTTTATCAAAGATTAGATCAGATTTATTCATTTACAATACACGTCATGTACGATAACAAAAATGATTTTATAAAAATGTGAAAAGCTTTAGAGAACTTTCTCTTTTGGCATGCTCTAGAATGAAAGAAAAAAAAATGTCTAAACAAAAGCAGTTGTGTGATGTATTTGTTAATTCAGAAATGGTATTCTGTCACGTGATAAATCAAATTCTTGAGAACAAATTTGATGAACTTATCTTATTTTGCCAACTTGAAAAGCACAGAACTTTCTCCTATCATTTTCAGTTGGAGGTATTTAAAGTGTTTTTCAAGGCACATCTACAAATTAAACGTTTTTGACCTACAACAAAGAGTATTTTTTGCTATGGAAAGCATGAACAGTCACTGATGGTAACATCAGATCAGTTTTGCTTATCATCAAAATTGAGATATTTTACTGTTTGCCTTAAAACAAAATCATTTTAGAATGCTACAAGATTGTGGCATTACATATAAAATTTCGATAAAATCAATGTCTGGTTTGCTCCATACATATGCATAAATTCCTTTATGTATGTGAAGATATCGAACTAATTTACTTCTGCTGTCACATTTATGCATTCACTTACGCCAGTATAAATACTCTTGTAGTAACTTGGGGTTAGTTAAAGTATACTTGCATCACTTCTTGAGATCATCGCAAAGTTACGTTTTATTTAAACTTAATCCGCACAGAAATAGAATGGACCTCAGCTTTATACATCGAGGAGAATTATGGATTCTTTCTTATATTGAACAAGAGCGGCAAATTGTCGCAAGATACGCCCGTCTTACCCCAAGTTGTAAAGTTGGGGCATAATAATGATAAAGGGGAGGTATAGAAAAATAGTAGTGCAGAATATTTTTTTTACTGTTGATTGAAGATAATGGCAGTGTATTTGTGTTGACGGAACTCTTGTTTATTATTGTATTACTATTAACTCTTTACCACACAGCAAAAGTTTGGACTAGTCCAAATTGAAATCATTTGCAGTTTACAAACTAAATGTAACTCAAAAATTGAAATTTGGTTTGGAAAGGGTAGAAAACATTGTGGGAAAAGGAGAAAATGCTGGTGCATAAAAAATAAGCAATTTATATTTCATGTGCACTGCACTACCCCTTGATGAGATGTATCCAGCCCTAAAATTTCATAACCCGAGGTAGTATAGTTTGAGAGATATGCATCATACAAAATTCAAGTTCGAAAAAAAAACAAGAAAGGGCAATAACTGAAAAATTAAGCAAGCAAGAGTTGAAATTTATATGCACAGCACTTCCCGTTGATGGAATGTATCCACGCATGAAATTTCATATCCTTAGCTAGTATAGTTCTGAAGATATGCACTGGACAAAATTAAAGTTTCAAAATAAAGAAAGAGCAATAAGTCAAAAATTAAGCAAGAGTTATGGTTCATGTGCACTGCACTCCCAGTTGATGAGATCTATCTACGCATGAAATTTCATAGCCATAGGTAGTATAGTTTTGGAGATATGCTCGAGACAAAATTCAAGTATGAAAATAAGTAAAAAATTAAGGAAGGAAGAGTTATGATTCCTGTGCACTGCACTCCCCCTTAATGAGATGTATGCAGGCATGAAATTTCATAACCCTAGGTAGTATAGTTTTGGAGATATTCACCGGAGAAAATGCAAGTATGAAAAAGAAGAAAGGGCAATAACTGAAAAATTGAGGAAGCAAGAGTTATGATTCCTGTGCACTGCACTCCCCCTTAATGAGATGTATGCAGACATGAAATTTCATAACCGTAGGTAGTATAGTATTGGAGATATTCACCGGACAAAATTCAAGTATGAAAAACAACAAAGGGCAATAACTCAAAAATTAGGGAAGCAAGAGTTATGATTCCTGTGCACTGCACTCCCCTTTGATGAGATCTATCCATGCATGAAATTTCATAACCGTAGGTAGTATAGTTTTGGAGATATGCTCCGGACAAAATTCAAGTATGAAAAAAAAACAAAGGGCAATAACTCAAAAATTAAGGAAGCAAGAGTTATGATTCCTGTGCACTGCACTCCCCCTTGATGAGATCTATCCACTCATGAAATTTCATAACCCTAGGTAGTATAGTATTGGAGATATTCACCGGACAAAATTCAAGTATGAAAAACAACAAAGGGCAATAACTCAAAAATTAAGGAAGCAAGAGTTATGATTACTGTGCACTGCACTCCCCCTTGATGAGATCTATCCACTCATGAAATTTCATAACCCTAGGTAGTATAGTATTGGAGATATTCACCGGACAAAATTCAAGTATGAAAAACAACAAAGGGCAATAACTCAAAAATTAAGGAAGCAAGAGTTATGATTCCTGTGCACTGCACTCCCCCTTGATGAGATCTATCCACTCATGAAATTTCATAACCCTAGGTAGTATAGTATTGGAGATATTCACCGGACAAAATTCAAGTATGAAAAACAACAAAGGGCAATAACTCAAAAATTAAGGAAGCAAGAGTTATGATTCCTGTGCACTGCACTCCCCCTTGATGAGATCTATCCACTCATGAAATTTCATAACCCTAGGTAGTATAGTATTGGAGATATTCACCGGACAAAATTCAAGTATGAAAAACAACAAAGGGCAATAACTCAAAAATTAAGGAAGCAAGAGTTATGATTACTGTGCACTGCACTCCCCCTTGATGAGATCTATCCACACATGAAATTTCATAACCGTAGGTAGTATAGTTTTGGAGATATTCACCGGACAAAATTCAAGTATGAAAAACAACAAAGGGCAATAACTCAAAAATTAAGGAAGCAAGAGTTATGATTCCTGTGCACTGCACTCCCCCTTGATGAGATCTATCCACTCATGAAATTTCATAACCGTAGGTAGTATAGTTTTGGAGATATGCTCCGGACAAAGAACTGGACGCCGCCCGCCCGCCCGCCACGGGTGATCCCATAATACGTCCCGTCTTCGACGGGCGTATAAAAAGTAGGAATTCATCAATTAAATATCATTACAGTTTCTGTTATTCTGAAAAAATTACATTCATGTCTTTTGCAAGTTGTTTGGTACAATGAAAACTAAGGGCCAAGAGAAATAGTGATATATAAAAAATGCCTTTGTATGGTGTTTTTACGCAGTTGTAATTATTATTTTGGTTAAATTGCAATGACCAGCACACCTATCCATGCATTCCTTGAGTTTCTTTTACCAATACTTAGCGCAATATTCTTTCCAAGCAACTGGCTGCTTTCCCGCATAACCATCATCAAAACAATGATCAGTGGTGAAAGAGAAATGAATTCTGTCTCAATGACTATCATCAATCCTTGGAAAGAAACTGGCCGAACTCGGGGTTTGAACCAGCAACCGCCTGGGCTCAAGTCCTGAATGCCACTAACTGCGCTACCTGGCTTGGCTATAAAAGAAAAAAAAAAAAAAACTGAAAGCAGCACTAACTATTCTATCCCCACTACTGGCCAGCTAAGATTAGTAAAAAGTCTTTCAGACGAGATTTTAAACTGCTGTCCTTTGTGGCAGTGCTATACACTGGGCATTTTAAAGAACCAGGCATAATTTCGGATGGGTTTCGTCCTTATCTTGCACTATCCCTGTGACATAACTAACAGCCTTCTGGGGGTGTTGACCATACGGGCAACCAATGGCGACGATAAATAAACGAAAATCTGTCAGGTACTAAATGCATAGGGTAAAATAGCTCTTTATCTATTTACCAAACTACAATTGTCAGGCATACAAATTCACAGCATTTGCAGACCATGAAATAAATGTGACTCAAAATTTGAGTTTGTCCTCGGATGGCTAGAAAACACTGTGGGAAAAGCAGAAAATGCTCTTTCTCCCACAATGTTTTTCAAAAGCCTTTCTCCCTAACGGTTGTTAAAACAATGAATTGTTTGGTAAAGAGTTAAATGATTGTGTTATCTCCCTTTTCTTTCTTGTGACGGTTCTGTGTGTGGACAACAACTTCTATTTTCTGGTTGCAATTATTAAACCTATTATTTAGTATCCAGTCACACAAATATTCACAGGCAGATAGGAGCCATGTTCATGTAGTATAACAGAGCAGATTATCACATGGATGGACCTGATTAAACTGTCCCAGGATACCTGCTGCAGAATCATGCCCAATAAGTTATGGTGGTTTTGAAATCAGAAGAAACAAACTTATTTTTGGTTGGGGAAGAACTGTATCAGTTTGAAATTTAAAAAAAAAAAACATCATTTAGAATATAGCTTCACATTAGATTTAAGTACATTTTATGGTCCTAAACTGAAAATAAAGAAGACCACTGAATGCAGGTGCCAACTCTTGGCTTTACAGTTGCTTTTAGTAATAGATTGATTTTAAGTGAAAATTCCAAGTTGAAAACGGGGCATAACTGTGTCAAAAGTACCTTGATGGTTACCTACCCCTGTTGCATAGGTTCCCCTTTTGATAGTTTACAACTAATCCAAGTTTGAAGTAACTTCAGTAATGACAGAGATATCATAATCAAAGGACTGACAGTCCTGAGAGTCGCCTGGTGTGTAATGGTGTGTAAACTCATCTGCTTTACATCACCCTTTTTTGAATTTCGAAACAAAAATCTATTAACAGTATTCAAGATACAAAGTAACCTGATCGCAAAATTTGTATATGCAAGCATAGGTTCTGAATTGTCATCCTAACATTACAAACAAAAATATCAAACTTCACATGAAAAAGAAATATGTGGAGAGAATTGTGCTTTATGTATCAGACCTAGTCTTTTACCCTAGTGACTTCAGTTAAAAAAAGAAAAGATTATCAAAAGGTATCGTCAAGATAAAATAACTGATGAAGTTCTATCGCTATTTACAGTTCCTCCTTAGCTTAATGCGTCAAAAGAATCTGGGCAAAACTAAGGCCTCTGGTGGCTGTGCACAGGAGAAATCTTCCCTTGGAGAAATTGTCCCTAAATTGAATTTTGGAGAAATTGTCCCCATATTCAAAATTCTTTTATAGTGTTTTTAAAGATGCCTTAGAAAACTTTTTTTTAAAACTTTTTCTTCCCTGCTACTTAGGTTTTCTTAATTCAAGTGCTATAAACTGTCATTGTTAATACAGCAATGACTAGAAATGTCGCTGCTACTGTACAAGTCAAACAATATGGCCCAATAACGTGACTATCGGCCTCTCTTATGTCTGGCCTAGTGAGCCATATTTTCACCAAAGGCAACCAATTTCCAAAATGTGCAGTATTTCAACCAAGTTTGATGTCCATTGGACTGGAGACTCTACTATACAGTGAGACACTACTAAACAGTGCCCATAACTTTCATCAGCGTAGCTGACTACGCTGGTCTACTTCATGGTTTTGACATACTGGAATGAATAAATACAATTTTGAGAATGATAAAAAATGTTGACATATATATTCTGCGTTCCCCCTTCTCAGGCCTGTTTGAAATCACGAAGCTTGCAACCGCTAATTAATATCTTTGAACTTTTTAAAAGCTTTACCCTATAACCCATTACCATATGTCTACATGTATTTTCAGACACATCAATTTTAGCAATAACTAGTCACTACTAAACCCTTCTTGTCGCTTCCTGGCCCCGTGTATTTAAAAAAAATATTGAGAACGATCTCATGCTTAGCACAAAACTGTAGTCAACGGCCTGAGTTTTGCTCACGGGAGTTTTGAACTCAGACGGTGCTTATAATAGCCTATACTAGAAGATTCGGTCCCAAGAAGATTCAGCCCATGACCCATGGCCATTACCCAACCACGTTTTTAGAGAAGACTCCGCCAAAACAAGAGGACCATGATGGTCCTATATCGCTCACCTGAGTACCAAGCAGTAAAGGTCTACAATGAAGATAAATACCAAATATCGAAGTGCAAGGTCAAAGCTCTAGGTCTTCTTGGTTTAGACAAGAAGATAATCTTTCTTAACCAAACCCGGTTATATAAATATTTGTGAGAAGTTTGAATGATATTTGTCCAATAGTTGTTGAAAAATAGGGAGAACAAGAAATTTCATCAAAGGAAAATAACTTTGTAAAAATTCAATGAACCGTCACCAAAATATAATATGCAGCATTCTTGCTTGGCACCGAGTCTCTCTAAAATTTGAATGAAATCTGTCCTGTAGATGTTGAGAACTAGCTCTGACAAGAAAATGCTACAGAAAGACTGATGGATGGACGGATGGATGGACCGACAAGCTGACTCCTATATACCTCCAGAACAGAGTTTTGAAGGAATAATAACAAAGCCCTAGGCCTTTTGGTGTGTGGCAAACAGTTGCCTGATTTGAACAAACTTAGTAGAGAATGTTTGCCGATTCAAGACTTTCTATACAAGTTAGTATTATAATGTTGTTAAATACACCAACAACTACAGTGGTTGTCCAGGGACATGTTCATGGGTAATTGCTATTGCAAACGCATAAACAATGTATTTACACTTGCAATAGTCTTGCACCAACCTTTCAATGCGTCCAGCTTACAAAAATTTGACCTTCAAATGTGACACTGACCTTGGCCCTACCTGAACAGATCTTTCAAATGGTACTTCAATTCATGGTGGAGTATATGCCCAAAAATTATAATGACTTCTAAGATTGACAAGATAAAATCTGTACTACAGAGTTAAATGAATGAACAAAAATGAACTCAAAATACAATGAACACAATGTTCAAAGATACATCCTAACAGCCAGAGAGAAAAATGCTGTCGAAGTCTTTAACCCTTTACCACACGGCAAAATTTTACATCTGTCCAAATTGAAAGCATTTGCAGACAACATTTTCATATTGGCTCAAGTGACACAATATTTCTTTGATAGGGTAGAAAACTTTGTGGGAAAAAGGAGAAAATGCTGGTTACCAGCATTTTCTCCTTTTCCCACAATGTTTTCAAAAGTTTTCACAGAATGTTTCTCATCATGTGACCTAGCGCATATTGTCAAGGTTCTGCAATTTATAGCTGCATCATGGAAAAAGGGGTCTTCATGTTATATTTCATTTTTCACCAATATATCTTTGATTACTGGACATATCTCAACAGATTTGGATGAAATTTTCACACATCAAGTGGCTTAGCGAATATTGTCAGGGTTTTGGAATTTATTGCTGTGTCATGGAAAAAGGGCGCTTCATGTCAAATTTAAACTGCATCCGTCCATCCTGAATAGATAAAAGGAAAAAATGATTAGGTGGGAACCAAGGCTAGGGGTACGCAAGACAGGATGTTTTATCAGACAGTGTAGATAAAGATCAGACTGCAGTTGGATCTTGGATATATATGCCTTATATTCTGCAAGATAGTATTGCCTACAACACAGTCTTGAAATGCATATTACTTGGTCTATCTTTATCTCTTTACCAAACAAAAATTTTAGACTGGTCTATAATTCAAAGCATTTGCAGACAACAAAATAAATTTGTCTCAAAAAATGAACTTAGATCTGGGATGGGTAGAGAACATTGTGGAAAAAGTTTTAAAAAATGCTGGTTACCTGAGTGCTTGGCCCAACTGAGATTTAAACTTGACATCCCTGCATAGCTAGCCCTGTAGGTAATGAGCTAACAGGCTTGGCTCAAATCATTAACAAACAACAAAATTTAATCCTTAAACCCAAAGGCCATTTTCATTCCAGAATGAGTCCAAGATGATAATAACTGCATGGGTGCCTTTTGTCTGCAGTGTTTCAACAAAGCAGACAGTATAGATCAATGATCAGACTGCACATTTCGTGCAGTCTGATCTTGATCTACACTAGACACAAAGGCAACTATAGTAGTGAAAGGCACTTAAAGGGTTAAGACTTGTCCAAATTCAAACCATTTGCTGACAACAAAATAAATGTGACTCAAAAATTTAAATTTGATTTCGGTTGGGTGGAAAACATTGTGGAAAAAGGAAAACATGCTGGTTACAAGTATTTCCTCTTTTTCCCACAATATTTTCAAGAGCCTTATTTCTCACAGGCGTTAAAACTTGGGATTGTGTGGTAGAGGGTTAAGTAGGACAAGACTTTTAAAGTTCATTCTGTATACCTTTATGTCCTGTTTTGACCCAGGGGCATCATCTGAACAAAATTGGTAGAAGTCCACAAGGAAATGCCACATACCAAATATCAAAGCTCTAGGCCTTCTAGTTTCAGACAAAAACATTTTTAAAGTTTGCTCTATATACAATTTTGCCAAAAATTGTGACCCCTGGAGTTAAAGGGTTAATTCAATTCTTTTAACAACTTTGGTAGAACTTCACCCAAGGAATATGCCTGTCAAGTTTCAACATGATTGGTTTAGGAGGAGAAGATGTTTAAAGGAATTGTGGAAAGACAGACGCAGGACAACGACGAATCACAATACCTCACCCAGCACTTCGTGCTCAGGTGAGCTAGCAAATAGGCCTAACCATTGTCTGTGGCTTGTGATAAACAACATAAAGATGAAGTTTCATAACATTTTGTCCTGTAGTTAAAGAGATATTAATCCATAATGAAAATATATGTGAAGCCCCCTTTTTCCATGACACAACATTTAATCAAAAAAGCTAAACTAATGATATTGGCGGACTATCATAAGGAACACATGTATGAAGTTTCACAAATTTTTGTCCAGGATTTTGAGTTGAAGATACATGTATATTGATCCTTAACAGAAATATACATTAAGCCCCTTTTTCCTATGAGACAGTATTTGATATCAAAAAGGAAAAAAAAAAAAACAATAAATATCAGCGGACATCATTAGGAACACCTGTATGAATTTCTATTAGTTTTCGTCGAGGATTTTAGAAGATATCTGTCCTGAAAGATGGACAAACAGATGGTCATTGGTCAATGACGAAATTAAACATTTAGCCCCCTTTTTTCATGACATGGTGTTTCATGAAATAAAAACAAATAACTATTGTCTGTGGCTTGCAATAAACAATAAAAAGATGAAGTTTCATGACATTTTGTCCTGTAGTTAAAGAGATATTGGTCCACAATGAAAATATACGTCAAGCCCCCTTTTTCCATGACACAGCAATAACTGGTCCTATTAGACCTACAATCAAACTCATTCGAGATCTTACGGTCATATATAATATTGACTAAGTTTGGTGCTGATTGGTTTAAATTTGTAGATGCTAGAGTGTAAACAAAGTCAAATGGAGCAATTTTTTAATTCAAGGGCAAATAACTCCAGTCGTTCTGGTCCGATTAGACACATAATTGAACTCATTCAAGATCTTATGGTCATATATATTTAGACCAAGTTTAGTGCCGATTGGTTAAGATTTGTAGATGCTAGAGTGTAAACGAAGTCAAATATAGCAAGTTTTCTAATTCAAGGGCAAATAACTCCAGTCGTTCAGGTCCGATTAAACCCATAATCGAACTCATCCGAGATCTTATGGTCATATACATTTTGACCAAGTTTGGTGCTGACTGTTTAATATTTGTAGATGCTAGAGTGTAAACAAAGTCAAACATAGCAATTTTTCTAATTCAAGGGCAAATAACTCCAGTCGTTCTAGTCCGATTACACCCATAATCGAACTCATCCGAGATCTTATGGTCATATACATTTTGACCAAGTTTGGTGCTGGTTGGTTAATATTTGTAGATGCTAGAGTGTAAACAAAGTCAAATATAGCAATTTTTCTAATTCAAGGGCAAATAACTCCAGTCGTTCTGGTCCGATTAAACCCATAATCGAACTCATCCGAGATCTTATGGTCATATATATTTTGACCAAGTTTGGTGCTGATTGGTTAAGATTTGTAGATGCTAGAGTGTAAACAAAGTCAAATATAGCAATTTTTCTCATTCAAGGGCAAATAACTCCAGTCGTTCTGGTCCGATTACACCCATAATCGAACTCATCCGAGATCTTATGGTCATATATATTTTGACCAAGTTTGGTGCTGATTGGTTAATATTTGTAGATGCTAGAGTGTAAACAAAAAAATGTGAACGGACGGACGGACGGACGACGGACGCCGACGGACGGTGAGTGATCACAATAGCTCACCCTGAGCACTTCGTGCTCAGGTCAGCTAAAAATCTGAAAGTTTAGCCCCGAAAAGGAAAAGATTCAGCCCAATTACTTTTCTTAATTATGATTATGCTTAACTTGTCATGGTTTATGGTACATACTACAGGTTCGGAAAATGGCAAGTTCGGTATAAATTATCTATATAGTAAATAATTTGGGGGTTTCCATGAAACAGAAAGTTATATAACTATAGAAGTTCATTATACTTTTAGTACTTTATTATCATTACATGTATTTCTTAATGTGCCCAAGACACCCCCCCCCCCCCCACACACACACACACAGACTCTTAAAAAGGTCTGACACTGATGCGGATGTCATTGATTGGGTTTTGCTCCGATGAATGGAGACAGGTGATGGTGATGAAAGCCATGTAAAGGTGTAGTAAAAGCCATTCTGCGGCATCTTTCCATTATCTACGCTTTAAATCAATTAACCCTCCACTTCCTTTTAACCGAACTTCGTTATCATTTACCAAAACCCCTGTCACCCCTTGATATAAATCTTAGTTGCAGTCATAGTTCACTCAAATATTTTACGGTAATTCAAATGGATTTTTCAGAAAAACTTGACTGGGCTGTGTTTCAGTATATCTGATGCTGTTATCGCTAGCATATTGATAATTAGCAGATGTTAAGGCATGCTGACGCAGTGTCACAACTTTTTTTTTTTCAAAAACAACTAAATTTGGGCAGTGTCAAAGACCAAGTATGGCCAAAATCATATACATACGCATAAAATACATTACAACTTAAGTTTATAGTTCAAACGAAATCGTTTATAGGTAGTAAATCCAGATAAATAAATTTTACATAATTATCATAATATGAGTGGAAATAAGAAAAACGTCAGAATTACATAAATAACTAAAACAAACAGGAAAATCTACATAAACGGGCAAAATTTTCCAAACTTCTCCTAATCTTCTCCATTGTTTGCATTGGGTCGAATCGTCTTGAACCTAAAAATTACATATTCTAATCGGATGCTGAACATTGACAAACAACATGGAGGCTTTGACAGCTGATGCTAGCTAGTGCCGATCCAGCTAGTCTGCCGGATCCTGCAAACAAAAATAAATTGAATTCTTACCCTGAACAGTTAACAAAAAGTGATTTTTAGGGGAAAATTATCGTAGTTTTAGCAGTTTTTATAAAGAATTCAACGCAAACACTAGCTTCGGTGGTATTTTCTTGAAATTAGTAGCCCCCTACCTTAAAATGTAATGAATACAGAAGTAGCAACCAACCTTAAAACGTAGTGTTTAAGTGACAACCAATCAACTTCCGTTTAAAAATAGAACACCATCGATCTTTACCATCGATTATTACCAGCATATTATCTGGAAGAGCTCATGTAAATGTCCTTCCAGCTAAGATTCCGATGGGGAAAACGATATTTTAAATCTGTTAGCAAAACATTTAATCAACACCTATTTTCTTCGGATACACTGTCCTGCCGTCGTTCTGCACAAAACTAATGAGTCGGACTCCTGAAGATGAGCAAGAATGCGCTCCTTTAGCATGAGATTAAGCTCAATTAAGTTTTATAAGCACGGGGCCCGGACGTAACGTTGAACCGCCACAATCATTAATTAGTAGGATTTAGAACTGCGTCCACACCAGTTGAAAGCTGTAGATCTATATATTGCTTTAATATAAACTTACTATTCGCGATTCACAAACTACGTGACGTTATGTCCACCTTTTACAAACACCGCAATTAAGTTGTAATTTGTGTGGGTAACTGTAGATCTATTTTGGGGTATTTGCATTCTGGTTGAGTGAAGAAGCAAGCCCTCAGATTGGTGGTTGTTAGAACTGCGCAATTTCCGGGCAGTTTCCACTTAAAGTCCAAATTTACTCAAAATCAAAAGCCGATGAGGAGTAACGCAAACAAGAGGGCCAAAATGGCCCTGAAGCGCTCACCTGAATAAGTTTTACTTTTTCCTTCTGATAAATGAAATTCTGCAAACCTGATAGCAGAATACAATACCACTTCTATTATAATGCCAGTACATTTTTCAACTTTTTTCACACAATTCCACCTTTCAACTAGGCGGTTAAAACCAAGAAAGAGACCCTATTCATAACTGGTGAAAGTAAAGTGAATATATTCCAACAGAAACAATTTCTATCATCCCTTTGAATATGTAGAGACCATTTACATTAAGAATACAGCTTTTCATGGAAATTTGCAAGTTTCACCAGGCACTTACCTGGTACTGGCTGACGCCTGCAATAGCCCTTACTTTCAAAATACATAATCTTCTTCTGAAAATTACTTTCTGAAGAGCAAATATGGGTTAAAACTTTAATTCGTGAATGTGCACAAATGGTACACAAAAATCTTGGCCAATTGAAGATCAGACAGGAATAACTTGTTGCATTCATTGGATCTATTTTCCTCTGAGACATTTCACCACATCTGACAGGAAATAAACAATCATGATTTATATCAAAATAATGGAAATTAAAACTGTCTCTGAAAGTGACTTAATACCCCACCAGCAGTTTGAAAGAAACAGGCAATTATTTGTACACAGACAAGCACATGTACACACAGACAGACAAATGGACAAACAGGCTCATCCCAGTATAGCCCTGAAAATATTCGTTTTACCGGGGTATAATAAGCCCCCCTACCCATCTTTGCTGATGAGAAAAAAATAGTATTCCAGTGAATTCCATTATTTCAAAATCAGCTCAACGGTTTGTGAGAAAAAGACTTTTAACTCTTTAACCAAACGACAAAATTTTAGATTGGTCCAAATTGAAAGCACTTTCAGACGACAAGATAAAGGTAACTCAAAAATTGAAATTTGTTTTTAGTTTGGATAGAAACATTGTGGGAAAAGGAGAAAATGCTGGTTACCAGCGGCTTTTCTTTCAGGGTCGTTAAGTCGGGATTGTGTGGTAATGGGTTAAAGAACTTCTTCGAGTTTGCAGGGACAAAAGAAGTCCCCAAAAAATGGCCAGGGATCAATCCATGCCAAGTTTGGTTGGATTTTGTTTCAAAGAAGAAAATTCTTAAAGAATTTTTTCTAAATTGAAACAGAAACTGATTAATTTGATATAAAGCATATTCACTGGTGTTGTACAACATAATGTGAACACATAGTGGAAATACATCACGCCCAGTTGTGCCATGTTTTTTCACAAAATCAAAATTTCACTAGAGTCTACTAATTTTTCAAGAGGGCCACCCAGAAATCAATCCACCCAAATTTGATTGAAATTACTCCAGTGTTTTCAGAAAAGATTTTCAACGGATTTCTTCTAGCACCCATAGTGAAAATAAGATCCGCCCATTACAGCCATGTTTTTTTATGAATCAAAATTTTACACACAATTCGCGAACAAATTTTGAAAAGGGTCATTCAAGGAACATTGCTGTGAAATTATTCTGAAATCTGACCAGCGGTTTCAGAGAAGAATAATTTTCAAGAATTCCTTCATTTCTGTATAGTGCAAGTAGCCCCCATTCACCAGAGCCATGTTTCTTGACATATCAAAATTTCATGAACAATTTTTTAAAAGGGTCGCCAAAAGAACATCCCTGAGAAATTATTTCAAAATCTGATCAGAGTTTTCAGAGAAGAGGAATCTTCAATAATTTCTTCATTTCTGTATAGTGCAAGTAGCCCCCATTCACCAGAGCCATGTTTCTTGACGGATCAAAATTTCGCAAACAATTTTTGAAAAGGGTCACCCAAGGAACATCTCTGTGAAATTATTTTAAAATCTGGCCAGCGGTTTCAGAGAAGAAGAATTTTTAAGAATTTCTTCATTTCTGTATAGCGCAAGTAGCCCCCATTCACCAGAGCCATGTTTCTTGACGGATCAAAATATCACGAACAATTTTTGAAAAGGGTCAACCAAAGAACATCCCTGTGAAATTATTTCAAAATCTGACCAGCGGTTTCAGAGAAGAAGAATTTTTAAGAATTTCTTCATTTCTGTATAGTGCAAGTAGCCCCCATTCACCAGAGCCATGTTTCTTGACGGATCAAAATTTCGCGAACACATTTTGAAAAGGGTCACCCAAGGAACATCTCTGTGAAATTATTTCAAAATCTGGCCAGCGGTTTCAGAGAAGAAGAATTTTTAAGAATTTCTTCATTTCTGTATAGTGCAAGAAGCCCCCATTCACCAGAGCCATGTTTCTTGACGGATCAAAATTTCGCGAACAATTTTTAAAAAGGGTCACCCAAGGAACATCTCTGTGAAATTATTTTAAAATGTGGCCAGCGGTTTCAGAGAAGAAGAATTTTTAAGAATTCCTTCATTTCTGTATAGTGCAAGAAGCCCCCATTCACGAGAGCCATGTTTCTTGACGGATCAAAATTTCGCGAACAATTTTTGAAAAGGGCCACCCAAGGAACATCTCTGTGAAATTATTTTAAAATCTGGCAAGCGGTTTCAGAGAAGAAGATTTTTAAAGAATTTCCTAAAAAATTCCATTTTGTTGCCATGGCAACCAGAGTTTTTGACGGAATCAAATTCTGCGAACAATTTTTAAAGAGGACCTCCCAAGGAACATTCCAGCCAAGTTTGGTCCAAATTGGCCCAGCGGTTTAGGAGGAGTTGATGTTTAAAGAATTGTTGACGACGCACGACACACGACGGACGACGGACGACGGACACTGGGTGACCCTAAACGCTCCCCTTGAGCACGTTGTGCTCAGGTGAGCTAAAAACGGTGATTGATTCATAAATATGTAAATTTATGAAGAACCCCGGGTACACATGACATCATATCACGTGATCACAATATCTATATTTGTCCCACAGCTATACTTAAACGTCGATTTTATGTCACTTATATACACACACAAAATCTAAACAATCAACATTGAACGGTTATTATAAATTTTGGAACTATTGCATATGTTTATTCAAGAATGCAGATTACTGTTTGTAAGATTTTTTTGTCATTCATTTCAATCGTAAAAGACATTTCGTATAATTCTTAACAAGTGAAACAGAATCGCTCTTCAACTATACATTCCATCTGTAGAAGCACCTGCTGAGCGGTTTAGTGCAGCTAAGGGCCGTGCACGTTACGTAATGCACTTACCACAATGTTTTTGATTCAGCAAAAATATGCGAGTGCAAGGAAATAATGTAAAGTCTAGAATAAAAAGTTGTGTAGTTCTAAGCTTACAATTCTTCCACAAATGGAAGCGTGTCGTAGAAAAGACGATTTCAGACATAGAGTACATGTATTTCTTTTTAGGCGTATCCGGAGACTGTTTCATGACTGCCACATACATAGATATATGCAAATTAAACTTGATCCTTGTATAAACGATTGGTTATCGTATATGCAAGTGGACGAAATGATTGTTTCAAAGATTCGAACTGTTGAATAGTTCAGTCTTTAAAGACATGATCACAAAATGCACCATTTCCGAGTTATAATTTTACAACGGGAAAAAACCTTGCTTGTTCACCGAATAATTACGGAACTAGGTTACATCTCGCAAACCGGAACTGGGACAGGAAGCAGTACAAGGCCGGAGGTATGCTTACGTCACCCCATGGATCAAGATGATAACAATGACAGCCTGGTTGCTACGCAAGAGCCTGGTTGCTACGCAACCAGGCGACTCAAAAATGTCAAATTTCTTGTATGACAGCAGACACAACAACGACAGGGTTATGACAATACCTAGATGTTCCTTTGAAAAACAGCCAAGCTTAAAATAGCCTTACTTTAACTAAGTGCTTGTAACAGTGGGTAACAGAAATTGTTTTTAACTCTGACAATGCCAGATAAATGACATGGAGACTTTCCAGTCAAGAATATAGGCTGTACAGTGTTCTGATGAGGTAGAAAATTGTTTTAGACCAAAAAATAAGGCATATGTTGAAAAGAGGAGACACTTTAAACAAGAGGGCCATGATGGCCCTGTATCGCTCCACTGGCTTATAAATATAAACCATAAATACTAAACATTTCAATTCGGAGCCAAATGGTTTCAAAATGAAGACTTGCAAAGTTTTCTCTGTAAAAGCCCATGTGAAAGTTGAGACCCGCAGGGCAAAGCCATTTTTGATCCCAGAGCTATAATTACTTGAATCCTGGTAGAGGTCCACAAGATAAAGCCACATACCAAAATAATACAAGTCTATGCTGTATGGTTATAAAATAAGGTTATTTTCAAGTTTCGTCCATATGAAGCCTCTGTAGAACATAAGACCCCTGATGCAAGGCTAATTTAAAAAAAAAAACAAAATCAAAAGTGATCCAGATTTGGTAGCCCTTGGGTTTGCGGTTAGGAGCAAACAGATTTTCTGAATTTTCACGCTATAAGCACATGTTTATGACCCATGAGATAGGACTAATTTTGACTTAACTTGAATAACTTTGGAAGAGGTTACTTAGATTACACTCATACAATATTACAGCTGTAACTCAAGGTAAGGAACAAGAAGACCTTTTAAGTTCTCACTATATTAGCCTATGTAAAGCTTGTGACTTATTGGGTGAAGCAGTTTCAGAGACGATAAGCTTGATGGCCTTAGGCCTGTGGAACTAAAAAGCAATATCTTTTTCATGAGCTACAATGACGTTAGTAATTACAAGCTTTTGGAAAAGGTTTTTACAAGTTTTTCAATACTTTTCAGTTTTGTAGCCATAGCAACCATAGCTTTTATTGATTGATTGATTGTATGGTGTTTAACGCCGTTTTCAACATTATTTCAATTATATCGCGGCGGCCAAGTGCACCTATCCATGCTTTCCTGGAGTTTCTTTTACCAGTACTACGCACAATATTCTTTCCAAGTCACTGGCTGCTTTCCCACATAACTATCGTCGAAACAATGGTCAGCGGTGAGAAAGGAATGAATCCTGTCGCAATGACTATCCTCAATCCTCGGAAAGGAATTGGCCGAGCCGGGGATCGAACCAGCGACCTCCTGTTCTCAAGTCCTGCACGCTACAGACTGAGCCACGGGGGCTCGGCCCATAGCTTTTTACAGAACTTAATTCTTTGAAGACATTCTGAAGAACATCATGGCAAGATGATATCTGTAAAGTTTGGTCAAAATTGGAAGAGTGGTTTCAATGAAAAAGATGGAACAATCTTGGTAGAAGTCTACAATATGAATCGGCATGCCAATTTTTTATAGCCCTAGGCCTTACAGTAAGGATAAAAAAAGATATCTTAAGTTTTCACCATGTAAGCCTATCTAAAATCTGTGAACCCTGGAGTGGGACAAATTTTGATCCCAAGGCTCAAAACATGCCAAATTTGTTAGTCCTATGCTTTATGGTTAGAAACAAGAAGATTGTCGAGAAGTCTTCACTATATAAGCCCTTATAAAACTTTGACCCCAGGGCTACAGTCGAACTAAATGGGGAATATGTGTATTAGAAGAATAACATGCCAAATTTGGGAGTTCTTGGCCTTATGGCTAGTAACAAGACGGTTTCTGCAGTTTTCACTCCATAAACCCATGTAAACTTGTGACCCCTGGTGCAGGACCAAACTTGATACTGGGGCTGTAACTTGGGCCCTCTTTGTTGTTGTCCACTAGATAATGCTATAATTATGCAAAATTTGGTAGCCCTAAGCCTTATGGCTATGTACACCAAGACTTAAAGGTTTTCCCTATATAAGCCCATGTAAATCTTGTGAACCTGCCCCCCCCCCCCCCAGCATGAGGCCAAATTGACCCCAGGACTGTGATTTGGGCACTTTTGGTAGACCCCCACTAGATCAAGCTAAATTCAAAATTTGGTAGCTCTAGGCCTTATGGCTAGGTACAGGAAGATTTCTTAAGTTGTCACTATGTAAGCCCATATAAAACTTGTGACCCCTGCGGCGGGGCCAATTTTGACCCCGGGGCTAAAATTTTGGCCCGCTTGGTAGAGGCCCACTAGATATAGCTACATGTAAGCTCTAGGTCTTATGGCTAAGTACAGGAAGATTTTTAAAGTTTTCTCTATATAAGCTTATGTAAAACTTGTGACCCCTGGGGCAGAGCCAATTTTGACCCCAGGGCTATAATTTGAAGAAACATGATAGAGGTCTACTACATAAAACTACATGCCAAATTTGGTAGCCCTATGCTTTGTGGTTTCAGACAAGAAGATTTTTAAACATTTCCAATATTTTTCAGTTTTGTTGCCATGGCAACCATAGTTTTTGAAGGAATCAAATTCTTTCAAGAAATTCTGAAGAGAAAAATGGCAAGATCATTTCATGGCAGGATCATTTCATGGCAGGATCATTTCTGTGAAGTTTCATGAAAATTGGATGGGTAGTTTCAGAGAAGATTTTTGAAATAAAAGTTAACGCACGCACGGACGGACGCACGACGGACACCAGACCATGACATAAGCCCGCTGGCCTTCGGCCAGTGGAGCTAAAAAATAGAATTCTTTGTTGCTAAAAAGTGACTCACGTTTTAATTTAAATACATGTTCATTTACTGGTATCTGCTTCTAGTTTTTAAGCCACCAAGGTATCAATCAAATTTAAACACTCCAAGTGAACAATAGAAATATGTATATTATCATAAACATCATGATTAGAACAGACCCAATTAGAAAAATGTTTCATTAGAATTTGAAATTTTCGTAACTGTCCACAATGTTCCAGATGGTGTGGGATCAGTTCATCTGATATATATATTTTTGTTTTGTTTTGTTTTGTGCATTGATACTCTTAATTTGAAGGCGCTTACTAAACTTTACACATACACTTCTAAATATGCCAACAAAAGATTCCAGCTCAAATTAACAACCGAAATATTGTTGTTGTTTTTTCCTAAAAAAATCTCACTAAACCACAGAGTGTAGATACAAGATCAAGCAGCAAGTCCTTGTAGTCTGATCCTGATCTGCACAGTTTAAAAAGCACACTGAGACACACACGGAGCAGTTCTTGGTAATCAAGTTTTTCCAGATTTTTAGTTGTGTCACAGTTGATTTGTAAGAGAAAATAACCTGCTTCATACCTATTTGATAATTGTTGGCTCTGCATTTGTATTTATACCTACATGTATTCAAACATGGTTACACATTTCCTGTTGCATTTCCAAAAATCATCACACCAACCTGTTGACTCCTTACTCCTTTGGCCATAGATCAAATAATATAAAGAGGAAAAATACCACATTCATAGGCAACTTTTTTTGCAATGATTCAGGATTTTTCGCATGAGCGTTTCAAAATAACAGCCTGTCAGAACACTGGCAAAGGTATTACAATGTTACGGCTGTGTTGACAAATATATCTCCCAAAATTTAAAACAAGAGGGCCATGATGGCCCTGGGTCGCTCACCTTAGTAGAGTGCCTTAAAGGCTTTTCTTTAATTTGACCATGTGACCTAGTTTTTGACCGCAGGTGACCCAATTTCAAACTCATATTTCATGAAGACAAACATTCTGACAAATTTTCAAGTCAATTGAGCAAAACATGTGGCCTCGAGTGCCCTTCAGATATTTCTTTAATTTGACCTAGTGACCTAGATTATGACCCCAGGTGACCCAAATTTGAACTGGTCTTTGACTATATCAAAAGAAACATTTTAACCAATTTTCAAATCAAATGAATAATAAATGTGGCCTCTAGAGTGCCAACTAGCTATTTCTTTAATTTGACCAAGTGAACTAGGTTATGACCCCAGTTGACCCAAATTCAGACTCATGTGAGATTTTACAAAGACAAATATTCTGACCAATTTTCAAGGCAATTAAGCAAATAATGTGGCCTCTAGAGTGCCCACAAGGTATTTCTTTATTTTGACCTAGTGACCTAGTTTATGGTTCCAGGTGACCCAAATCCAAACTCATCTGGTATTTGATCAAGACAAACATTCAGGCCAAATTTCAGGTCATTTGAGCAATAAATGTGGCCTCCAGAGTGCAAACAAGGTATTTCTTTAATTTGACCCAGTGAACTAGTTTATGACCCAAGTTGACCCAAATTAATCTTATGTGAGACTTTATAAAGACAAACTTTCTAACTACTTTTCAAGGCAATTGAGAAAATGATGTGGCGTCGAGAGTGCCAACAAGGTATTTCTTTAATTTGACCTAGTGACCTAGTTTATGACCCAAGATGACCCAACTTTGAACTCAATGAACTCGTTGTGCTTAGATGGGCAAACAAACTTAGAAGAGAATCACTACATACCAAATATCAAAGCTCTACGCCTTCCAGTTTTAAAGAAGAATTTTAAAGTTTTCCTTCTTTATTCCTATGTTCGAACTTGTGACCCCCGGGGCTGGGCCAGTTTTGACCGAGGGGCATCATATGAACAAACTTGGTAGAAGTCCACTAGGAAATGCTACATACCAAATATCAAAGCTCTACGCCTTCCACTTTCAGAGAAGATGATTTTTAAAGTTTCCACTCTTTGTTCCTATGTTTGAACTTGTGACCCCCGGGGCGGGGCCAGTTTTGACCCCAGGGGCATCATATGAACAAACTTGATAGAGGTCCACTAGGCGATGCTACATACCAAATATCAAAGCTCTACGCCTTCCACTTTCAGAGAAGATGATTTTTAAAGTTTCCCCTCTTTGTTCCTATGTTCGAACTTGTGACCCCGGGGGCAGGGCCAGTTTTGACCCCAAGGGCATCATATGCACAAACTTAGTAGAGGTCCACTAGGAGATGCTACATGCCAAATATCAAAGCTCTATGCCTTCTAGTTTTAGAGAAGATGATTCTTAAAGTTTTCCTTCTTTGTTCCTATGTTGGAAATTGTGACCCCCGGGGCGGGGCCAGTTTTGACCCCAGGGGCATCATATGAACAAATTTGGTAGAGGTCCACTAGGAGATGCTACATACCAAATATCAAAGCTCTACGCCTTCAACTTTCAGAGAAGAAGATTTTTAAAGTTTTCCTTCTTTGTTACTATGCTCAAACTTGTGACCCCCGGGGCGGGGCCAGTTTTGACCCCAGGGGCATCATATGAACAAACTTAGTAGAGGTCGACTAGGCAATGCTACATACCAAATATCAAAGCTCTACGCCTTCCACTTTCAGAGAAGATGATTTTTAAAGTTTCCCCTCTTTGTTCCTATGTTCGAACTTGTGACCCCCGGGGCAGGGCCAGTTTTGACCCAAGGGCATCATATGAACAAACTTGGTAGAGGTGCACTAGGAAATGCTTCATGCCAATAATTAAAGCTCTATGCCTTCTAGTTTTAGAGAAGAAGATTTTTAAAGTTTTCGTTCTTTGTTCCTATGTTGGAAATTGTGACCCCCGGGGCGGGGCAAGTTTTGACCCCAGGGGCATCATATGAATAAACTTGGTAAAGGTCTACTAGGAGATGCTACATACCAAATATCAAAGCTCTAAGCCTTCAAGTTTTAGAGAAGAATATTTTTAAAAGTTTTCCTTCTTTATGACTATGCTCAAACTTGTGACCCCCGGGGCGGGGCCAGTTTTGACCCCAGGGGCATCATATGAACTAACTTGGTAAAGGTCCACTAGGCAATGCTACATACCAAATATCAAAGCTCTACGCCTTCCACTTTCAGAGAAGATGATTTTTAAAGTTTCCCCTCTTTGTTCCTATGTTCGAACTTGTGACCCCCGGGGCAGGGTCAGTTTTGACCACAAGGGCATCATATGAACAAACTTGGTAGAGGTCCACTAGGAGATGCTTCATACCAAATATCAAAGCTCTATGCCTTCTAATTTTAGAGGAGAAGATTTTTAAAGTTTTCGTTCTTTGTTCCTATGTTGGAAATTGTGACCCCCGGGGCGGGGCAAGTTTTGACCCCAGGGGCATCATATGAACAAACTTAGTAAAGGTCCACTAGGAGATGCTACATGCCAAATATCAAAGCTCTACGCCTTCAAGTTTTAGAGAAGAATATTTTTAAAAGTTTTCCTTCTTTATGACTATGCTCAAACTTGTGACCCCCGGGGCGGGGCCAGTTTTGACCCCAGGGGCATCAAATGAACAAACTTGGTAGAGGTCCACTAGGAGATGCTACATACCAAATATTAGAGCTCTGCGCCTTCTAGTGTCAGAGAAGAAGATTTTCAAAGATTTTGCTTTTGTCTCCTTTTTGTTGCTATGGCAACCAGAGTTGTGGGTGGAATTCAATTCTTTCAACAATTTTGGTAGAGCTTCACCCAAGGAACATCCCTGCTAAGTTTCATCAAGATTGGCCCAGTGATTTAGGAGAAGAAGATGTTTAAAGAAATTGTTGACGGACGACGGACGACAGACAACGGACGACGGACGCCGGACATAGGGCAATCACAATAGCTCACCTTTAGCACGTTGTGCTACGGTGAGCTAAAAACTAGACCAAGTTTAGACATATTTAAAGTTCTATGGCATAGTTTTGTTAGGCTGATCTAAAGTTCTGTGTCAAACTTCTCTAGAACTAGTATTAGAACAGATACCTTTTGCACCAATCATTTATGACCACCTGCACTAGATCTACCGTATAAAGTTTACTATCAATCATTGAGAGATGCGGCAGAATGAAAATCTGCTGTCCAATTATCTCCGTCTACTCTTATTCCTATTTTCAGTTTCTATGACAACAAAATCTACTAATGGCTGTTGTCAACAGTCAATCAAAGTTTTGAAAATGGTTTAAAAAGAGAATATTTTAGTCCTGATGCAGTTATGTAACTTCTAGAAATTTTCCCGCAGACTTCAGGTACTGATGTCATAGAAGTATTACATGTACCTATCTATAAAGCATGAAAGCAATATACAGAAAGATTCAAAGACAATAATAAAAATTTCAGTATGTTCATCCGAACATTATTATATTTTGACACTTACAATAACGTGGATAGTATCATTTAAATTGCTTTGTTGGGTTCTAGTAAAAAATGCCCCCCCGAAAACTGCCTCCGACCACACTGTGTATTTCTTGTTTTACAAAAAAGAAATTTGGCTCATCTACAAGCCTCATCAGGCGGTGATGGCAAGTTCTAAAAAAAGATAGAAATTGCCATAGATATCCCCGCTTTATCATTTTTTTATCTTAATTTATTGTTTTAGTTCTAATACTGTAATGGAAACATTAAAGAAATTGGAACATGCAGTACATACACAAAAGAAATATAAGAACTTGCCAAGAATGTTATAGTACATCTACCTTATTTTCTCCTTTTTTGGTACAATTATCTTTATTAAACATTATATTTACAAGGCATTTTTAAATGTTCACAGTACAGTTTCAAATGCAAAATTCTTTTAAAGTAAATATTTAAAAGCAATCATTTAGCTTTAATAGGATTAAACATTCCAAAAGAATCACTTCCCCTTTACAGGGTTAAACTTTCAAATCTTAATGTCTCGAGAAATGTGCATTCGGCGGAATAAATTCAATCAATGAAAATGAAATGCATTAAAATAATAATCAACACCATCAGCATCAGTATCAGAATGTTAAAACTTCACGGGGGCAGTTTTCATAGGGGGTGGCAGTTTTCCGGGGGTGGGTGGGGAGACTTCCCGGGGGCAGTTTTCCGGGGTGGCAGTTTTTCTGATACCGCTTTGTTAATGTAATTTTTTTCACAGAGCTTCAACTCAAACTCATTTTTCATAAATTGAAAAGCAAATAACATTAGTTACTTTGACATTGCTTGTTGTCTCCTTCCTTTGGAACTTTGTCAAAGCAAATTAAAAATTCACCATGGGACTTAACCAGAACCATATAATTTAGGGTAACTCTGCCACTGAGAAAATAGGAACCCGAGTTCCCTGGACCAAGAAGCTGTATATCTACCCAAACTATAACACCGGTGTAACAAATAAAATTAGATGGGGGAAAAAAATCTCTCCTCAAATAAAATATAAGCGCCATGTTAGTCATTCACCATTAGAAAAACAGAGAGAAACTGCTTATCAACCCCAGTTCATTCTTCTTTATACATTGTGGCATTGATATTCTTTCTCAAAATGAGTTTAAAATCTTTAGCATATGACTGAAACATAGCAGAGGCTAAAATTTGTGGATAAAATATTAACTTAAATGCCAAAAAACAATCAAAATAAGGCACATACAATAGTTTCACACTGACATAATTACTGGAAAATGCTCATATTCTCAGTGTGAAACTGTTGTGACACTGCACTAAAATCCTCAAAAATCAATGAATCTTTTTTTCTGCCTGGTTTTGTTTATTATAAGACAATACGAAAATATCATTCTTGTTAAAGTTTGTGTTAATTTCATTCACTAATATTGAAATTAATCAGTTTTTTTTTTAAGTTTTAGAAAACGGAGATACCATAGTTTCACGCTGACATAGCGATTTATCTCTTCTCACACAATGTTTTCAAAAGCCTTTTATTTGTTTTTATAAAAAATACTACATACTTTGATAGAAGGTCGGGATATATATTATTTCTATCTCAATGCTTCGTTTTGATTACTTAATACTGTTTATTTATTTATTTATTATTCTTTATTTCCTCTATATAGAAGATGTACAACTAGAAAACGTTCATGAAAATAAATCAGCAAAATACAGAGTTATACGAATGATAGAAAATCGGGAGAGAGAGACAGAGAGTGAGAACAACAAATGATAAATTTCACTTGGTGCCATAGGTAAATGACTTAACCGAAACGAAAACTTAAGTCAGATTTTAAGCATCAAGTAAAGAATATATGGAAACAGTTATGCTCGAGGTAAGCACATCCCATCACATATTGTGATGTGCTTGCCTGTATGAGATCCAAATACTATGTAGTAAATAGACTACGTTTACATAAAAACTCTTATTCATTCCATTAATAAAAGAGTAGAAATTTGGATTAATACCAAAAATTGCATAAACAAAATCCTTGTCTGACATAGATCGCAAACAAATAAAAGTATTATGGCCATACAACATTTTAACTTTTTCCATAAAGGAAATAACAAGAGGCAAGTACAACTTGTTAATAAGTGCTCAGTGATGCTTACATGAACATAGTTTTCTCCACATCAAGAGCAAGCCATTTCATAGTGGGAGAGATACACAATCAACCGAGCAACAGAAAAACAGGTCCCTAGCAATTTAGGGTGATATTTTGCATAAATCCATAGAGGAGCAGAATTATATTCTTGTTGTATCTGTCTATATATGACAAACTGATGGGTTGAAGTTCGAGCCTCCCATTCATTTATATAACATCTACTTATACTTGAAGTAATGGAATTTTTCCACAAAAATCTACTAGGAAAAAAACCGTCTTCAACATATTTGTGCATAATGTCACAAGATTGAACTTGCGTAAAACAACAGCAATGTCACTGACATGGCAAAACTTGGATTTATCTAAAATAAATGAAGATTAACGCAATAGAAATAACTGTTTCGCAGCACAATCCCTTTCCAATCGACAAAGTTGACCGAAGAAGGACAGTTTTCTCGATTTCAGCTTCGATCGGAAGAATACCGAGTAGTCCAAGAACTATATCAGTTCTTGATCTACTCCGCAATCCCTGCATTTGTTTTAAGCATAGCCGGTGTGATCTTTCCAAGGTCATACTTTTTCGACTAGAAAGGGATTGCAAAAACTCGGAGCCAAAAAGTGCTTTTGGTAATACAACAGATTTATATATCTTAACACTTGTTAGCGGATTTAAACCATTCTTATGAAGTCCATCTTTAATTAGGCCATAAAATGTTGCCCTTAATTTCATTTGATTTGTCCCGCTTTATGTCCAAATGAATGAAACCTTCATATTCAGTTATCTGTGCATGACCAATGAACCATGACCTTTTACAACGTTTATAGTGATGTTTTGACTCGTTGAGAGTAATAACGGCACATTTGTTTTGTTGTATTGATAACGCCACAAACACTAGTAAGGGTAACAAATAGAAATCATGGATTGTAATGCATTACATGATAAAGCCTGGAGGGTCATATTGTCTGCAAAGGACGGGGCACAAAAACTGACGCCTCCAATCTGAAAACCCAGTTTACTATTGATTACCTGGTCGATTAAATCATTAATGTATACTTAAGTGCAACAAGAGGGCCATGATGGCCCTGGATCGCTCACCTGAGTAGAGTGCCTTAAAGGTATTTCTTTAATTTGACCAAGTGACCTAGTTTATGACCCCAGGTGACCCAATTTCAAACTCATATTTCACAAAGACAAACGTTCTGACCAATTTTCAAGTCAGTTGAACAAAAAATGTAGCCTCTAGAGTGCCCTAAAAGTATTTCTTTAATTTGACCTAGTGACCTAGATTATGACCCCAGGTGACCCAAATTTGACCTGGTCTTGGACTTTATCAAAAGAAACATTTTACCAATTTTCAAATCAGCTGAATAATGAATGTGGCCTCTAGAGTGCCCACTAGCTACTTCTTTGACCAAGTGACCTAGTTTATGACCCCAGTTGACCCAAATTTAGACTCATGTGAGATTTTATAAAGACAAATATTCTGACCAGTTTTCAAGGCAATTGAGCAAATAATGTGACCTCTAGAGTGCCCACAAGGTATTTCTTTAATTTGACCTAGAGACCTAGTTTATGGATCCAGGTGACCAAAAATCCAAACTCATCTGATATTTCATCAAGACAAACATTCTGGCCAAATTTCAGGTCATTTGAGCAATAAATGTGGCCTCAAGACTGCAAACAAGGTATTTCTTTAATTTGACCCAGTGACCTAGTTTATGACATCAGTTGACCCAAATTCAGACTTATGTGAGATTTTATAAAGACAAACTTTCTGACCAATTTTCAAGGCAATTGAGCAAATAATGTGGCCTACAGAGTGCCAACAAGGTATTTCTTTAATTTGACCTAGTTTATGACCCAAGATGACCCAATTTTGAACTCAATGAACTTGTTGTGCTTAGATGAGCGAACAAACTTAGAAGAAAATCACTACATACCAAATATCAAAGCTCTACGCCTTCCAATTTCAAAGAAGAATTTTAAAGTTTTCCTTCTTTGTTCCTATGTTCGAACTTGTGACCCCCCGGGCTGGGCCAAGCAGCATCCTTGGAACAAACTTGGTAGAGGTCCACTAGGAGATGCTACATACCAAATATAAAAGCTCTACACCTTCCCGTTTAAGAGAAAAAGAAATTTAAAGTTTTCCTTCTTTGTTCCTATGTTCGAACTTGTAACCCCTAGGGCAGGGCCAGTATTGACCCCAGAGGCTTAATATTGGTAGAGGTCCACTAGAAGATAATACATACCAAATATCAAAGCTCCACGCCTTTCAGTTTCAGAAAAGAAGAATTTTAAAGTTTTCCTTCTTTGTTCCTATGTTCGAACTTGTGACCCCCGGAGCAGGGTCAGTTTTGACCCCACGTGCATCATATGAACAAAATTGGTAGAGGTCCACTAGAAGATGCTACATACCAAATATCAAAGCTCCACACCTTCCTGTTTCAGAGAAGCAGACTTTTAAAGTTTTCTTCCTTTGTTCCTATGTTGGAAATTGTGACCCCCGGGGCTGGGCCAGTTTTGACCCCAGGGGCATCATATGAACAAACTTGGTAGAGGTCCACTAGGAGATGCAACATACCGACTATCAAAGCTCTACGCCTTCCAATTTCAGAGAAGAAGATTTTTTAGTTTTCCTTCTCTGTTCATATGTTCGAACTTGTGACCCCCGCGGCAGGGCCAGTTTTGACCCCAAGGGCATCATATGAACAAAATTGGTAGAGGTCCACTAGAAGATAATACATACCAAATATCAAAGCTCGACGCCTTCCTGTTTCAGAGACGAAGATGTTTAAAGTTTTCCTTCTTTGTTCCTATGTTCGAATTTTTGACCCCGGGGCAGGGCCAGTTTTGACCCCATGGGCATCATATGAACAAATTTGGTAGAGGTCTACTAGGAGATGCTAAATACCAAATATCAAAGCTCTACGCCTGCCAGTTTCAGAGAAGATGATTTTTTAAAGTTTTCCCTCTTTGTTCCTATGTTCGAACTTGTGACCCCCAGGGTGGGGCCAGTTTTACCCCCAGGGGCATCATATGAACAAACTTGGTAGAGGTCTACTAGGAGATGCTACATGCCATATATCAAAGCTCTATGCCTTCTAGTTTTAGAGAAGATGATTTTTACAGTTTTCCCTCTTTGTTCCTAGGTTCGAACTCGTGACCCCTGGGGCAGGGCCAGTTTTGACCCCAAGGGCATCATATGAACAAATTTGGTAGAGGTCCACTAAGAGATGCTACATGCCAAATATCAAAGCTCCATGCCTTCCAGTTTCAGAGAAGATGATTTTTAAATTTTTCCCTTTTTGTTCCTATGTTCGAACTTGTGACCCCCGGGGCAGGGCCAGTTTTGATCCCAAGGGCATCATATGAACAAACTTGGTAGAGGTCCACTAGGAGATGCTACATGCCAAATATCAAAGCTCTACGCCCTCAAGTTTCAGAGAAGAAGATTTTTAAAGTTTTCCTTCTTTGTTACTATGCTCGGACTTGTGACCCCCGGGGCGGGGCCTGTTTTGACCCCAGGGGCATCAAATGAACAAACTTGGTAGAAGTCCACTAGGAGATGCTACATACCAAATATTAAAGCTCTACGCCTTCTAGTTTCAGAGAAGAAGATTTTCAAAGATTTTGCTATTTTTTTCATTTTGGTTGCCATGGCAACCAGAGTTATGGGTGGAATTCAATCTCTTGAACTACTTTGGTAGAACTTTACCCGAGGAACATCCCTGCCTAGTTTCATAAAGGTTGGCCCAGCGGTTTAGGAGGAGAAGATGTTTAAAGAAATTGTGGACGATGGACGACGCACGACGGACGACGGACATTGGGCGATCACAAAAGCTCACCTTGAGCACTTCGTGCTCAGGTGAGCTAAAAATGGGGACCAAATACCACCTTGTTTGGTGCTCTGCAAAATAGGGAACCAGTCTGAATAGAACCCGTTATATAAAACACAACTGCTCATATTCGAGTGCATGGCAATAACAGTTTTTTAAAGCTTGTGGGAAATACCCAGTTCGCTTAGTTTGTAAACTAATCCATCGTGCCAGACTCTATCAAAAGCTTGACGTGCGTCTAAAAAAAACAGACATAAAGTTTACTATTTTGTTCCCTGCAAAAATTGATACTTTCATGCAATATAAAAGAAGTCATTGCACTACTCATACTGGGTTGGAACCCACCTTGCAAGGGGTTAATCGGCCAATCTACAGAATTTTGTAAGCGGTTGAGAAGCACCTTTTCATACAGCTTAAGAACTGAAGAAGAAGGGGTCATAGCCCGAAAACTGGTACATTGGTTTTTGGGCTTATGACCACCTTCGTACAAAGTTAAAATGATTCCTCACTTTAAAGCATTTGGAACATACGCAAAACAATACATATAGTCGAATAAGATAGTAAGATAAAATATTAATACATCGCCACCATTTATCAAATGCTCATTACAAACATTATCGATACCACACATCTTGCCAGTTTTAAGAGAAGACCGTGATTTTACTACTTCTTCCGCACTGATATGATCATCATCAGCTACCAGTGGTTTTTCCTTGATTCCTTGTACCACATACAAAATTTTATCATAGTAGCCAGAGTCATAACTAACACATTCAGTATCAGAGTAGAAATTTGCAAAATGCTTTCCCCATCCTTGACATTTTTGCTCTGGATCTCTAAAAATAACACCATCCAACTTAATTTCGTTAGAAACGCTTTTTGGACCATTCTTCCGTTTTGAATTAAGTAATCTCCAGAAGCAAGGACTATCAATTTCAGCTGCCTCGTCAATTTTTCTGTTGATTTCTTGCACATAACTAAATGAACAATGTCTATGTAATTTACGGAATTGACGTTTTGCCTCTTTGTACTCTGAATACGATGTATAATTAGCACCTCGTGGTCTGCCGGACTCTATCCAAACACGACGCTTACCTCTCATAACAGCGTGATATCGACGGAGTTCTGCAGACCAATAGGATTTTAAATAGGAACGATATGAAGAATGAGAGAGACAACTCTCCGATGCATATTCTATACTAGAAACAATTGATTGGTATAAGTTATCTATAGATCGATATACATCGGCCGCGTATGGCCGACCTACATCGCTCTGTAGACAACTGTTAATACAATGCTTAAACGCTGCTATATGGTCATTTGTAATTTTATGCCATTTAATAGACTTAATATTACGCAAGTTTGCATGACTAGGAAAACAATCAATACACTGTATGTTAAAGATTACTGGACGATGATTTGAGACATTTAGACAATTGTCATCAAGAATACACCAAGCCGATACTGAATTAACAAACTCAGTGGAAATAAAAGCATGATCAATAAATGATTTGCAATGACCATCGTGCGACACATAACTCACATCTGGACCAGTACGGAAGGGCAAAGTAGTGATCACTGATAAACAAATTGATTAGGTCGCATAGTGTGGCACCTCTCGAATCAATTTGTTTAATGAAGGTCGGGCCGTTTAAATGTGCGTTAAAATCGCCCATTAAAATAACTGTGCCCATTTGTGAGTATATACTCACTATATCATACAAAATATTGCTCAAAAGTCACTTATTTTCCGAAGTTTCAAATCATCAAAATAACAAACACGTAGACCATCTTTTCTTAAATCAATTCACAAATTTTCATTCACAAAGTCCGTCAGAAAGGTTGTCCGAGGTTCGAAAGTCCCTCTGCCCAGATCACGTGACCCTTTTCTGTAGGCTATCGTGACTCTTTCTGTAGGCTATCGTGAAACTGATATATTATGGCATTTCTTTTTTTGTCTTCAAAAGTGATAGTACAAAGTGACAGTTACCTAATGACAACCGATATTAATAACTGGATCAAATTCGATATTTCACGATATAAGAAATTACCTGTCATTATTTAGTAATCTATCTGCACCATCCGAACCATTTTCGTCTGAAAAGGTGGTTTCTTCCCCAAAATCGTATGGTTCGAACTGATTTGGTATCGGCTATTAGTTTGCTTATTTTCTTCGCTAGTCTCAAGTAAATCTGACTTTTCTTCATAAGAACCAAGAGGAGAAGAGCAACAAAAAAGTAATAAATCATAGCTGCTCTCAGAATCGTCTAGAACGTCATCAGTCCTTTTTCCCCTTGTTTTAAAGTCCAGGTGCTATGTACAGTTATCAATAAAATAATGTGCGGCGTTCATATTATGACGTCAAGCGTAATCTTTTATCGTTCAATCAGTAAGGTGGTGAAGTCAGGGTTATACAGGTGCAAATCCGATTTTCATACCGCTATTTCTGACAAAGTACTTTTTTTTTGAGAGCGAGTAACACAAATACGATCTCCTTTGTATTATCTATAATATACATGTGTAAAGAAATTGTGAAATTTATTTCTGGGCTGGAGGTGCCCTTTAAGCGACCTTAATACAACAGACCGCTTGAAAAGTTTTGCAAAAAAAAAGATTACCCAAAAGTCAATTTAACAGAGTTTGATTGACACTCCACTTGGGGTAAAGAAGATGTACAAAGACATTTCTGATTATGATTGCAGCATGACAGTCCATAGCCTACCATAAAAGCTTACACTGATGAGCACTTCATGCTCAAGTGAACTAAAAAGTCCAGATTCCCTTATTTTTGTTTCTATCAAATCAAAGGATGTATAATTTCATACCATTTCACCTTGTCCCTTTGGCTGGTTTTTGTGTCTGTGAAAAAAAAAAAAAGAGTATAATCCGTTACTGTACAGTCTATTCTTACACATACCAATACCAAGCACAACTTGTACTAAAGCGAAACCTTTAAAGAAAGCAAGTGTGTGGAAAATTTTGCCCGAAATAGGTATCAACCTTTCCCTTTCTCTACATACAGAGCTATTTTGATATGCTTTACGGACAATGAGTGCCTTGGTCCGCCTGCATACACGTGCAGCCCGATCTTGGTCCACTTTCTCCTTTTTAATGTACATTTGGGTTCCATCCACCATTTATTGTAACTTTTAGCTCAGTCAAGCAGAGCAGGGGTAACATTTTTTGCTACAATGCCAGCCGTGATCGGCCTGTATGTAAGTGCAGTCTGATCCCGGTTCACTTTCTCCGTTTTTCGTTTTATGTACATTTGGGTTCCATTCACTGTTTATTGCACCTCTTACTATGCTATGCGGAACTAAGAGTCTAATACTCTGATAAGGTTTATTAGAGAAATCAGTTATCATATTGCCACTCTCAGCAGTGTGTTTAAACATGCGAGATCTACCAATGTTTTATCTCTCTACCGAAAATACAAAATTTTAGACTCATCCATTATCAAATCACGGACAGCTTGAATTAAACATGACTAAAATGATGGGATTTGTCTTTGAAAGGACAATGCGTGCCATGATCGGCTTGCATATGCGTGCAGTCTGGTCTTTGTTCAACTTCTCCGTTTTTGTTTAATGTACATTTGGGTTCCATTCACTGATTACTGTGCCCCTCAATTTGCTATGCAAAGCTATTTTGACATGTTTTTGCAGACGTGTGCTGGGATCGGCCTGCCTATACGTGCAGTCCGATCTTGCTTCACTTTCTTCTCCGTTTTTGTTTTATGTACATTAGGGTTTCGTGTACTGTTTATTATGCCCTTTTCTCTGCTATGCAGAGCTATTCTGACATGTAATGTATGCCTTGATCGCCCTGCATATACGTGCAGTTTAATCTTGGTTCACCTTTTTTCCTGTACATTTGGGTTCCACAACTGTTTATTGTACTCATAACTCTGCAATACCCAGCTATTTTGACATGTTTTGCGGCCAATATGTGCTAGGTGTGCTAGGGTCGGCTTGCATATACATGTACCTTCATTCTGGTCTCTGATCTCTGTCCACTTTCTTTTTTTTTTTTATGTACATCAAGGATCCATTCACCGTTTATGGTAACTTTCACTCTGCCGTATAGAATTACATTGTCACTTTTTGCAGACAATGTGTGCCTTGGTTGGTCTGCATACACGTGCAGCCTGATCTTGATTCACTTTCTCCGTGTTTTATGTATATGTACATCTGGGTTACTAGCTGTTTTATACCATGTGACTTTTGTCCTGTTATATGGAGCTATATGGATATGTTTTGCGGACTAAGTGTGCCGTGGTCGACCTGCATGTACGTACAGGCTGATCTTGGTTCACTTTCTCCACTTCTACACGATGCCTATTTGGGTTCCATTCACCGTTTATTGTAACCCCGTCCATGCCTTATGAACTTTTATTTATTGTTTATACAAACAATGTGTGCCATTTCTGCAACATATATTTTTAGTATCCACATCATGAAGTTATTCATAGGCCTCTGTGGACAATATGTGTGCCTGATCTTGATCTTCATTCTCCTTAAAGCTCTCAGTATTACGGGAAACCTAAGCTTGAATATCATAATTAATCATATAAAATATATTTCTTATTGAACACTCTTGTATGAAACTGTGACAATCTATTGATGCAGGTTTGGGTTATTTTTTTTTTTTTTTTGTATTGCTTTCGTTTTGACATTAATACCATTTGAACCCTTGTGGAAAAGAAACAGTTGTCCTATTCATTAATTTCTTGCCTGTTCCCCAAATTTTGCTCTTACTTACTTAAATAATTCCAGACCAAATGGTTGAGTTGCGGCCCGGTTTTCAACATGCGTAAAACGTGTAATTTCAAAGCTTACTAGTGTGATATGTCCGTTAATAATGTATGGAATATAAGAAAATCGTGTGTACAGTTATATCTACTTTCGCACCATGTACTCAAATTCTGCTTTACTTTTCTTATACTTTCTACATTCAGAACATTCAGAACACACGATTATAAGTCATGCATACAGCACACTAAACTATACTGGTTACATGGGAGGATTTGAAAATAATGATACATTGATAATGATAGATGTTCTTTATGACTTGTATAGGTAGTTTGGAGATTTGTTCCTACAACTGTCGTGGATTGAATGATACTAAAAAAACGAGCTGATATATACACTCTTTAAAGAAACGACTAACTTTTTTGAAGAAATTCAAAAGGATTAGCTATTCTATTTAAAAAAGTTTAGATATCAAAGTTTCGGCATGCAAAAAGGATACTATGGGACAATTTACTGCACTTAATATATCATACAGCGACACACAAATAATCCTCGCAAATATATATGCACCAAATGTAGAAAATCCAGGATTTTTCAGAAAAGCATTTAGTCAACTTGATTCATTTGAAAAGACAGATGATATCATTGTGTGTTGTGACTTTAATCTTGTCCTTGATATTCCAATTGACTATGAAAACCACAAAGATTCTGATCATAACATTAATTTGAGGAAACTTTTGGTTAAGATAATGAATGAGAGAGAACTTGTAGACCCATTCAGACATCTGTATGGGGAGACAAAGAAGTACACTTGGAATGTTTATAATCTTTACAAAGTGGGAGATAAGACTTCTATTTAACCCTTTCCCAAACGACAAATTTTGGACTGGTCAAAATTGAAAGAGTTAGCAGATGACAATTTTAAATTTGATGAAAATGGCAGAAAGTTATCAAAAAGGGTAGAAAACACTGTGGGAAAAGGAGAAATTGCTCGTTAGCAATTTCTCCTTTTCCCACAGTGTTTTCAAAAGACTTGTACTGCAGACATGTGAAAACCAGGGCTCGTTTGGGAAAGGGTTAATTTAACTCTTTCCCTCAGAAATAGTGATATAGATGTAAGCTATAAATCAGATCACTCTATCGTTGTACTTGAGCTCCAGTTTTCTAATCAAAAACATGGAAAAGGGTACTGGAAAGTCAATAATTAATTATTACATGATAGAGAATATATTAATTATATTAACGAAAAAATAAACAGCGTTATCTTGCAATCCAGTTAACCAATTTATGATAAAGAAAATATCACAAATATTGATCGGTCAGAATTACAATTTATAATAGACAATCAACGTTTTTTGCAAAAAATTATTAATGGAAATATGCAGAGAAACAATTTCATTTTCGAAGCAAAATCATACTGAAAACGAAATTTCTTTTTTAGGAGACAAATTTAAATGAGATTATTACGAAACTTTATATACTGAACCAAACAATATTATTGACGTCAATTTAGAGGAAGACTTAAAAATTGTACTGCCTATGATTAAGACGAAAAGCAAAAGGAGGAAATCAAAGGATTATTACAATATATAGTGAAGTAATAAATACGTTTAAAAACGTGATATACGATAAAAGCCCAAGAGAGGACGGTTTTACTACCATTTTTTATAAAGTTTTCTGGAATAAAATTGGGCACTTTGTTGTCAGAGCATTAAATCACGCATTCATATCTAAAAGCCTTTATTATTTAGCAGGATATGGGTACATGAACTTTGAAAAAGCTTTGGATTCCCGGTCATTTAATTTTATTGAATAGGCTGTTTGATTCCGGTGTTATGTTCACAGCGTGGATAAAATCGTTTCTGCATAATACTGAAGTATGCGTACAAATAAATGGTTTCCTTTCAGATTATTTCAAAGTCAGAAGAGGGTGTCGACAAGGTGATCCAATACCTATCAGCTTATCTTTTCATCCTTTGCACTAGAAGTCTAAATATTACATGTAAAATAAAACACGATAAAACCATAATGGGAATAAAATTAAAAAAGAAGAATATATCATATCACAACTTGCTGATGACACAAGAAGTTTTAGATGCGTCAGAAAATTCTATCAAAATGACTTTGGAATTATTTGAGAACTTTTCACAATTTTCATATATTGGCAGTATGAAATATAGTACACGATTTCTGGTTGAAAGTTAATTTCTACAAAACAAACTTATATAGATTGGCAGTATGAAATATAGTACAAGATCTATCAAGACAAAATGAAAATTATCATGAGGAAAAACGCAGTTTAAACTTGTCATTATCGAGTTACATGTTTATCTAGACAAAACGATTAGACTATTTTGAACATACAATCAAAAGCACCAATAACGATGTAACTTATCGGAAAAGAAGACAAATGACACCAATCGGAAAAATAACTGTAGTCTAAAGCCTTCTATTACCTACACACACACACACACACACACCTATTTATCAGTTTAGCGTCATCAACGAATTAATGTATGAATCAATTGAACGACACACTTTATAAATTTGTATGGGACAGTACTGCTAAAATTAAGCAAACTGTCTTCACAGTTACATGCAAGGAGGTCTACAGGTGATTGGTGTAAAAAGTTATAATAGAAGTATGAATATAAAATGGATAAAAAAACTAGCTGCTCGTGGTAAAAGTGATTGCTATAAAATTATAAATAATATAATTGAAAAATACAAGATATTTAATTTTGGAGGGTTGTACCGCAAAAAAAGTCACTAGAAAATATACAAAATGATTTCTGGATTGATGTTTTAAAATCTGTTTCTTTATTTATCTTTTGAAATTTAGTTTTACACAATTGCCGGATATAGTCAACATGCCTCAGTTTTTTAATAGAATGTTATGGTAAATTCTAATCACATATTAACAAAGTACTATATGACTGTGATATAAGATATATGAAAGACGTGTTAAACGCAGATGGACGCTCTCTAAAAGTTTGAAAGACGTTAAATGACTGACTACCAACAAGGTGGACTTTTCAAAGTTCTACAGTACAACAAATTCAGTTAAAACTTTTCTTTCAAAACATCAAGTTTCAATTAAAGAAAAATTCTTTAAAAGGATATCACAATCCTTCTATTAGCTGTTATTTCTTTCTTACACTAACTAAAAGCGGCATAAATAAACATGTTTACAATACCTTGATACACAATGACAAAAAGCCTTTAAGCAGAGTCAAATTGGTCTCATTATATAATAATGTAAACACTGATTGGAAACAAGTTCATGGAAATTCTTTAGATGCAAAAAAGACACTCATACATAATGGTTTTAAACAAGAATAATACGCAGATTTCTTCCAACAAAGTCTCTGATCTTTAAAATGCGATTGATAGATACTAATTTATGTACATTTTGTAAAAAGACATAAAGAAACCAGTCCATATTTATTCCATGATTGTGAACACACGAAGTTTTTATTAATATCATTGCAATTTTAATAGGTACTTTTGACCATACTCTACAAAATGATAGTCCAACTTTACTTTTGGGCACATATAAACCAAACCTCTAATTGGATAGGCTTCTTTAAGAGTTTAAAAATATTTTTCTACTGTAGGAATAAAGAAAGATTACCCTCAACGATCGGTCTAAAGAATGCTTTAAACCTTGCTTTAAATATTCAAAACTGCTCCAAAGCACATAAGTTGACAAAATATAAAATGGCAATTGTAGAACATGAATATCAAAGTCTCCTATGAGCCAATTTACCAAAACCAGAGATAGACATAGTGCAAAACGCACAAACATTAACAAATATTTATAGTATCATTTGAAACCAAAATTCCCTTTTGTTTATTCCATATCCATACACTCACACACACATACCGACATATATTTTTCCAGTTTGATTCCTTTGTTTGTTCTCTCTCTCTAATTAGGAAGGTCTATTAGCAATCAAACAGATAAAAAACTATCTGTCTGGACATTATTCCTTTATTTATTTTCATCAAATTGACCAAAAATATTAAAGTCTCTATAGGACAACGTAATTGGTTTACACAACCTGCAATTTTAATACTATCAGTATGAATAGCCATGTTCTAGGGGATTATATATTGTTAATTAATCTATGAAAATTTCTGAAAGATTGGCAGTAATTTCCTGTTTTTGGAAGTAAAAACTCCAGAAAGTATTAGATTCTATATTGAATATGAGGCTATATACAATACAATGGCTTTGAGTTTCTCGGTAAAGGTCACCAATGAAAAAACTTACTTTCTGTACAAGATATGGTTTTTTTTTTTACGGTTCACCCTTTTGAATCAATTTCAGTGTGTATACAGTTGACAAGTGAAACATACACTAAATCAATATTTCTAAATAATTTTGGGGTCCTTTGTCATGATAGAATCATGACTGCGTATAATTTAGGGGTATTTCTCTATTCCAACAATCAAATTTTACAGTAACCTTAATTATAAAAAAAAGAAAAGAATAAACCATTGTCATCTCTATACTTTGAGGTTCCGCTTGCACAGACTTTATTTCAACAAACGCCTTGAATTAGCATAAAGTAAAAGAAACTCATTTGAATACATGTATAGGCCTTTGCCATACCATTAACAGCAACTGTTGAAAATTGTGCAAAGCGTAAATCAAGATCAGACTGTTATAAACATGCAGTCTGATTTTGATCTACACGGTAACCTTTTAAGATATTCTGGCTCCAAAACCAATGCAATGTAAATTCTCTTTGGTTAAGTGCTTCAGAGGTCTCATTCAGACTTCTGATGATAAATACAGCAATGACTATAAGACTACAAGTGTAATGTTTACCTGATGCAGAGCTGCCAGTTTGAGTGTCATTACCTTCTTTAGCATGCACAGCAACCCATCCATCTATAGATTTAACTTGCCCTTTACTTCCATGCAGGTACATAAGTGTTCTCTGTGAGTCTGATATAAACTTGAGAGTCAGTCCTTTATCAAGTAAATTTTTGTTTGTGGCAGCTAGTTGTACTATTTTGCCCGCAATTGCTTCAGCTTCATGTATGGTGTCTGGTAAATTTTTTTGGTCTTGCTGAAGACAATTTTTGACACTGTTTGTGGCTTGATCAACTTCTTTCTGGACCAAAGAACACAGGTGAATTTTCTTTGAAAACTTGTCAACTGTCCAGTGTAAGTCAGTGTAGATGCCATCATCTAAAGTTTCTTTAATGATATATGGGATGTCCATTGCTTGCATGTATCCTTTAATTTCATCAAATCCCACTTCCTGATAATGGTATTTATTGATGAATGTGCTTTGAATCCAGTCCCTGATTTCATGTATTTGTTTCCCTGGACCACAGGAAACCAAAGAAAATTTACCGTCAGACTCAGTGATATCAAAATAAAGGTCAAAAGAGGGAAACATCTCTGAAGCTTTTGTCTTCAAATCTAGTTTTTCAAGGATTTTGTGATATACGAGTGGGTATGCCATCCTTTGCGAAAATTGGTTGCTAATCATCTGATGCGCATACCTCCTAATAGCTCTTTGCACTATTTCTGAAACCTGTTCTGCATCGTTTAAATCATGAACAATTTGTAACATGTGACCGTCTCCCAATTCCGCATACATTTGTGGTCGCTGGGTGGTATCACCTTGTTGAATAGTTTCAGTCAAGACTTGATAGACATCTTGAATGTCATAGGATTGTCTAATGGGGAAAAATGATATAGCTATTGATTCTGTGTTAGCCAGACACTTTGTCTCAATATCATCTCTCAGCACATTGAAATCCTGGTTATCTTTACATCTTCCAAGATATATTTCAATGACTTCTTCTGTAACTTTTGCGTTTTCAGCCACCTGCTGAATGTCAGCTACCTTTTGTGGACACAAATATTTATTTCTCATGATAAACTTCCATTTCAAGTATCTTTCAAAAGGTAAGTCTATATATAGTGGTTTTGTAAATTTTCTATCTTTCTTTGCAATCTTCATTTTATAATGCACCATAATATGAATGCCTCGTTTTGATCCAGGTACAGAGTCTGTAGAAGAATCTGGAATAGATGAATCTACTTTGTTGTCGCAATTCAAAAGACCTTAAAGATTTTCAGGTCAGTGTGCACTTTGTGTTACTGACACAAAGTATCTCTACAGGTGTGATACTGTGTGAGACATATTTACCAAAAATATGTTCTGTATTATCTGCGTCAAACTGCATATGCGCATCTATAATTAAGATAATAGCAAATTAAAAGTGAGCCTATGCCACAAATGCTAGTGTCAGACTTACTACTAAAAATACTACAAAGCACATAGGAGAACTGTGTTTAAAGGAAATGAGAAAACCTGTCCTCAGTTTTACTGCGTTATTAACGCACATATTCCTGTTCGCAAGCAATGGGCCATTTTTGCTTAATAGTTTCAAAACCAACCACTATTGGCATGTAAATGGTTTCAAAAACCTGTCCACTACAGGGGTGAAAAAAAGTTTTATCTTTTAAGAGATTTATTAGAGAGCATATGAACATTATGTTAACAAAAACCAGTCTTGTATTAGAACGAGATACTGCCACCGGCCTATGAATGGATGCTAACAATCCATGTTCTATTAATTCATGAAAAACCACACAAATACACATTACTGCTATAGAAAATGTGGCCTCTAGAGTGTACACAAGATTTTTTTAAGATTTGACCTGGTGACCTAGTCTTTTACCCGACGTCACACATTTTCAACTCCTATGATACATTACCATTCTGATCAACTTTCACACGGTTTTTCAGAAGAATGTGGCCTCTAGATAATACACAATTTATGTTTAAGATTTAATCTGGTGACCCAGTTTGACCCGACATTCAAGTTTATCCCAGATCTCATCTACAACATGACCCATTTTCAAACTCATCTGCATATTATCAATACAAACATTCTTATCAACTTTTCATAGTTTTGGACTGAAAATGTGGCCTATAGTTTTTTTTTAAATGTTTGACCTGGTGACCTATTTTTTACTCATCATGAAACAGATGTGAAAAAATGTGCTTTATTTTAAGGACAATTGCTATAATTTTTTCCTGACATTAGATGTTTCTTATATCTTTTTGTTTTGGAAAGTGATATACATGTACATATAGGGGTGAAAAAAAAAATAAACAACATGATTCTCCGTTCAGCTGGTTTAATATCTGGATGATGCCAGTGGCCCAAGCATTTCAGGCAGAAAAATTATTGCAACTATGGCTGACTTATATCATTCAAAATGAACCGTTTCATGAGCTGTGACAAACAAATCAAAGCTTTTAATTAGGTGGCCTTATGCTATATGAATAACTACTGACAAAAAATGATATAGAATCCAAAGAACAAAATAATATTTTTGTCTAATAATGAGGTCAATTACACCGAGTCCAAAAGTGAACAATCGTTAACAGCGATATCCAATGTACCGTAATTCACTAATGTATTTGGACAACCTAAATGTTCGGACACGTTAAATTATTGTTAAAAATAATTTATGTCTAGTCCTAACTCCGGACAGGTAAAAAATTTAATATTCCTAAATATTCGGACAGGCTGAAATATATATTTTCCAAAACATTAGACAGTTGAATTCTTTAAAATATTTTCGATAGGATAACCAGCTGCATAATGAATGCACAACTGTATGTCGAACGTAAAACCAATATGAGCATGAATCCTTTGAGAGCCCAGTAACTCAACGGTATTTTCAGTCATGCACCAAAATAATTGCAACACTAAAGTTGTGTGTGTGTGTGTGTGTGTGTGTGTGTTTTAGAAATACCTCATCAACGCGGACAGAGTAGATTTAGATCAGAGATCAGACAAAAATTCTGTCTACAGTCTGATCTTGATCTACAGAGGCAGCTAAAGCAACTAAAGCTCTGAACGATAATGCTGGGTAAAATCTGTCTCGGCTTTTCGGTGTTATACAAACAGTTTGGCCTTTTTTTCACAACTTTTTTTCTAAATGCACTTTTTGCAGAAGCATGAAAAGTCGTTCCTTCGAGGAAAAAATGGTTGATGCCCTGCGTTGACCCCACGATTACGAAAAATAAAGCAGGGTTGAATACTGAACCTTGTTCTTTCTCTTCTTTATTTATCGGTATTTAATCCATTTAACTGATGCATCAAATTAGCTCTTGCATTCTTTTTTATCATGGCCACGACAAAATTTTCAGAAAATAGCTGGATGACTGAATTTTCTGCTGACTGCACAATATAGACACGACTGGTGTGTTCTAGAAATAATCATAACTATACACGAAAAGGCAGTATCAGCTTATGTAAAGTAGGCTTATTGTGCGATCATTTTATTTTTATTGGAGGTCAGCCTGTAACCAGGTATAAATTTCTCTGGGCGAAATAGTTGTAAACGTGCTCAACAAACACTTGCATGACAACCCTCTCACTTCGAGTGATTGGTACATTACGTCATATCACTAATCCAAATTTTACAGCAAACATTTGTGGACTCACTATTGCTGTGAAATCTTGACGGATGGCTAGTTAATATATATTTTGGTCGTACCTACTTGTTCACTGCCGATGGCAAGATGGCATTTTTTAAAGCTTTTGTGGACTTTGTAGATAAACATCAGACAACAAAGAACGTGCAGTCTGATCTTGGATCTATACCATCCGCTGCTAACTCGTATACATCGAAAGCTACTTCTATTACGCCTAGTAAAGGTAAGAACATATTCAAGATACATGTGTTCTAAGTCTGAAAATCCGTCCAAACTAGATCTTGATTACAAACATTTTTTACCCCTCCACCTTGGATCTATTTATAAGTCCCAACGTTCGTTATTTCTCATTTTGAAATTCATCATGTACGTCGGGCCGTATAACGTGTGATTATTGAAACAGATTTTGATAGTCATCATAGACGATTCAGATTTATTATTTAACGTCTGCATGAATGAAAAACATGTGGCGGCAGCAACATGATAGTGCTTTGATCATCTGGCAATTATTCAGCATAACAGCGGCTGAATATTTTCTAATAAACTTGGTCCTAAATGTAACTGAAGTTCTCTTACGTAATTGTAGTGGTGCTTGAAAGACAAGATTTGCTTACAATACTAAATGGGACCCGTATAGACGTTACACGCAAAAGTGAATTAAAATGCGAAATGTCCGATAAATAAATGCTGAAGGGTATGAGCATGTCTTTGCCCAAATATTTGGACTAGATCTACCTCCACAGGTACTAAGCATAAATTTGCAGGATTTTGCCCCCATTAATTTGGAAACACTCCCCATACAAATCGCCACTCGTGAAAATATATAGCCCTCGCTTTTCACTCAATGAAAGAAATTTCGATCATACACCGAAACAGACAATTAACCAAACGCCAGCTGTCAATCAAAAAAATCCTCTATTTATAACCCCTGCAGAAGACAGCCATTGAAAAACATTGTGGTTATAAGGACTTGTTGTTTGTTTACCCTACATGTAAATGTATATTTCTCTATCATTCAAATGCTTGGACATCTTCTTTTCCTTCATTCTTTTCATCTTTATGTCACTTGTACTTTTTATTAAAAGTATGTCTAATATAACATCCTGTTTGGTAAGGGATTTATTAATTTACAGCTGGGGTAGGGTTAACCTTTTACCACACGATCCCAAGTTTTAACAACCCTGAGAGAGAAAGCTTTTGAAAACATTGTGGGAAAAGAAGAAAATGCTCGTAACCAGCATTTTCTCCTTTTCCCACAATGTTTCCTACCCTTTTAAAAACAAATTTCAAATTTTTAGGCACATTTATTTTGTCGTCAGCAAATGCCTTGAATTTGCTCGCGCCCAAAATGTTATTGTTTGGTAAAGATTTAATCTTTTCAAAGTTTTTTTTTTTTGCATATACCTGTAGAATTTCCATCAGAATCATTTCCATCTGAAACAGTCCTGTCTAAGCAATCCCCATCATCCGACATTTTGATGGACATAGATACAGCATCACTGCAACTGAGAAGTTCCCCCTGTTGGTCTGCAATTGTGATAAAATAGTTCTATTCAGTATACATTTTTCACAGTACTGTTTATCATCAATTCTTATTAACCTGATATATGATGGGTATTTGCAGCCAGTCTTAACCCGTAGAGAGCCAACAGACATATTCAGTCTAGAAATAAAACCCAAATAGTAGCAATTGATGGTTGCTTTTGTTTTTGTCTATAGTGTTTGAGCTAAGCAGACAATGTAGATTAAAAATCAGACTGTGCAGTCTAATGTGCAGTCTAATCTGAATATACATTGGCTGCAAAAGTGACTATGGTTAATTTGTGAAGAACATTTCAAAAGTTTTGTTGATTTTGCTGACAGTAATGATCAAGATTGGACTGCACAAGATTTGCAGTCTGCTCTTTGATCTACTCTGTCTACTTTGTTGTGACAACCTGGACGAGAACAATCTTGAAATTATTTTTGTCTTACTTTTAGACTGAAAAAGTCTGCTGGGTTTATCCAGTTTAAAGTTATTAACAAGAAAGATATGACAAGCCATTTTGTCAGCATATCTCACAAAAATATATCAAAGTGTATAGATTAAAGATCAGAGTGTACCATACGCTACATGCAGTCTGATCTTAATCTGAACTGTCCTCAAAAGCAACCAGTTATATGGCACTTAAGGAGTAAAACAAGAGCCCAATGAGGGCCTTTATTGCTCTACTGGCAGCAATTGACCTGAAGAAAAACAATAAACACTAAACACAAGTAAAAGTTTAAATAGAATGAAATTTTATAGCTTACTGTCAGGCCTAATCCATTGACCAGTATTCATTCCTTTAAGAGTTCAAATAATCAACCTGCACATCACATTTTAGGATTCTATGTGTATAACAGTACAACAGACTTAGTGACCGCCACCCTTTCAACAAACTTGGATAAAAGAATAAGTCTCACTTTCCAACATAATTTCAGTAAATTGTCATTGTTCTCTAACATTTTTGCTGAATCTATAATCACAGAAAAAAGAACTTTAATTTTTAGGGGTCAGAGTTGGGCTTGGACCCATGGCCTTCTGGGTGACAGCATACAACAGCAAAATGTATGACAGCTGAATTACTCAAATAAGAAAATAATCAAAATATTATCTATCAAAACATATTTTCTTTATCCAGCAAAATCTTATAGTTCTTCAGTTTTCACTGTTATAAACAATCCCTGTAAGTCTCAAAGAAGTGCAACATATAATGTGGACTTCATTGCATATAACAAGAATAACACATGAAAAGGCTCTTTTTTCAAATATCTGATCTTACATTTTCTTCATATTCAGTAAGCCTTGACCCTTTATCACACAATTCCAACTTTTAAAGAGCCTGAAAAAGAAGCCTTTTAAAAACATTGTGGGAAAAGGAGAAAATGCTGGTAACCAGCATTTTTTGTCCTTTTCCCACAGTGTTTTCTACCTTTCCCAAAACTAATTTTGATTTTTCAGTCACATTTATTTTGTCATCTGCAACTGCTTTCAATTTGAACCAGCCTAAAATTTTGTTGTTTGGTAAAGAGTTAACCTCTTGATGATACAAATAATCTGTGCATTTTTCAAAGTTATTGAAAACCTTGTCGTGGCCTGTTTATGCTCCTTTTCCCACAATCTTTTCTCATTTTTCTGAGACAAAGACAACCATCATTCTAAACTAAAAATTATTTGTCATCTAAAACTGCTTGTCAACTGAAACTGCTCATCAATATAGATGAGACTTAAAATTTCATTGTCTGCTAAATTTAGGGACATGTGCCACAGTTTTTTCCTATGGACAGATTCATTTGGTTTTTATTTTTTCATTTTCACTCAGATGATAATATAATGTATGCAAAGTAAAAGAATTAGAGGAAAATCATGTGTTGCGGAGAAAAAACGCAAAGATACTGTTCTTCTTTGGAGATAACTCCTCTCAAAATTACAGAAAATGGGCTTTAATCTGATCTTGGATCTAAACCATCCACTGCTAACTCGTATACATAGAAAGCTACTTGTATTACGTTATTTCTCATTTTGAAATTCATCATGTACATCTGGCCATATAACGTGTGATTATTGAAACAGATTTTGATAGTCATCATAGACGATTCAGATTTATTATGTAACGTCTGCATGAATGAAAAACATGTGGCGGCAGCAACATGATAGTGCTTTGATCATCTGGCAATTATTCAGCATAACAGCAGCTGAATATTTTCTAATAAACTTGGTCCTAAATGTAACTGAAGTTCTCTTACGTAATTGTAGTGGTGCTTGAAAGACCAGATTTGCTTACAGTACTAAATGGGACCCGTATAGACGTTGCACGCAAAAGTGAATTAAAATGCGAAATGTTCGATAAATAAATGTTGAAGGGTATGAGCATGTCTTTGCCCAAATATTTGGACTAGATCTACCTCCACAGGTACTATGCATAAATTTGCAGGATTTTGCCCCCATTAATTTGGAAACACTCCCCATACAAATCGCCACTCGTGAAAATATATAGCCCTCGCTTTTCACTCAATGAAAGAAATTTCGATCATACACCGAAACAGACAATTATCCTCTATTTATAACCCCTGCAGAAGACAGCCACTGAAAAACATTGTGGTTATAGGGACTTGTTATTTGTTCACCCTACACGTAAATGTATATTTCTCTATCATTCAAATGCTTGGACATCTTCTTTTCCTTCATTCTTTTCATCTTTATATGTCACTTGTACTTTTTATTAAAGGTATGTCTAATATAACATCCTATTTGGTAAGGGATTTATTACTTAACAGTAGAGGTAGGGTTAACCTTTTACCACACGATCCCAAGTTTTAACAACCCTGAGAGAGAAAGCTTTTGAAAACATTGTGGGAAAAGAAGAAAATGCTCGTAACCAGCATTTTCTCCTTTTCCCACAATGTTTCCTACCCTTTTAAAAACAAATTTCAAATTTTTAGGCACATTTATTTTGTCGTCAGAAAATGCCTTGAATTTGCTCACGCCCAAAATGTTATTGTTTGGTAAAGATTTAATCTTTTCAAAGTTTTTTTTTTGCATATACCTGTAGCATTTCCATCAGAATCATTTCCATCTGAAACAGTCCTGTCTAGGCAATCACCATCATCCGACATTTTGATGGACATAGATACAGCATCAATGCAACTGAGAAGTTCCCCCTGTTGGTCTGCAATTGTGATAAAATAGTTCTATTCAGTATACATTTTTCACAGTACTGTTTATCATCAATTCTTATTAACCTGATATATGACAGGTATTTGCAGTCAATCTTAACCCGTAGAGAGCCAACAGACATATTCAGTCTAGAAATAAAACCCAAATAGTTGCAATTTGTTGGTTGCTTTTGTTTTTTACTATAGTGTATGAGCTAAGCAGACAGTGTAGGTCAAAAATCAGACTGTGCAGTCTAATGTGCAGTCTGATCTGAGTGTACATCGGCTGCAAAAGTGACTATGGTTAATTTGTGAAGAACATTTCAAAAGTTTAGTTATTTTTGCTGACAGTAATGATCAACATTGGACTGCACAAGATTTGCAGTCTGCTCTTTGATCTACTCTGTCTACTTTGTTGTGACAACCTGGACGAGAACAATCTTGAAATTATTTATGTCTTACTTTTAGACTGAAAAAGTCTGCTGGGTTTATCCAGTTTAAAGTTATGAGCAAGAAAGATATGACAAGCTATTTTGTCAGCATATCTCACAAAAATATATCAATGTGTATAGATTAAAGATCAGAGTGTACCATATGCTACATGCAGTCTGATCTTAATCTGAACTGTCCTCAAAAGCAACCAGTTATATGGCACTTAAGGAGTAAAACAAGAGCTCAATGAGGGCCTTTATTGCTTTACTGGCAGCAATTGACCTGAAGAAAAACAATAAACACTAAACACAAGTAAAAGTTTAAATAGAATGAAATTTTCTAGCTTACTGTCAGGCCTATTCCATTGACCAGTATTCATTCCTTTAAGAGTTCAAATAATCAACCTGCACATCACATTTTAGGATTCTATGTGTATAACAGTATAACAGACTTAGTGACCGCCACCCTTTCAACAAACTTGGATAAAAGAATAAGTCTCACTTTCCAACATAATTTCAGTAAATTGTCATTGTTCTCTAACATTTTTGCTTAATCTATAAACACAGAAAAAGAAAAAAAGAACTTTAATTTTTAAGGGTCGGAGTTGGGCTTGGACCCATGGCCTTCTGGGTGACAGCATACAACAGCAAAAGTATGAGTTGAATTACTCAAATAAGAAAATAATCAAAATATTATCTATCATAACGTATTTTCTTTATCCAGCAAAATCTTAATAGTTCTTCAGTTTTCACTGTTATAAACAATCCCTGTAAGTCTCAAAGAAGTGCAACATATAATGTGGACTTCATTGCATATAACAAGAATAACACATGAAAAGGCTCTTTTTTCAAATATCTGATCTTACATTTTCTTCATATTCAGTAAGCCTTGACCCTTTACCACACAATCCCAACTTTTAACAACCCTGAAAAAGAAGCCTTTTAAAAACATTGTGGGAAAAGGAGAAAATGCTGGTAACCAGCATTTTTTGTCCTTTTCCCATAGTGTTTTCTACCTTTCCCAAAACTAATTTTGATTTTTCAGTCACATTTATTTTGTCATCTGCAACTGCTTTCAATTTGGACCAGTCTAAAATTTTGTTGTTTGGTAAAGAGTTAACCTCTTGATGATACAAATAATCTGTGCAATTTTCAAAGTTATTGAAAACCTTGTCGTGGCCTGTTTATGCTCCTTTTCCCACAATCTTTTCTCATTTTTCTGAGACAAAGACAACCATCACTCTGAACTAAAAATTATTTGTCATCTAAAACTGCTTGTCAACTGAAACTGCTCATCAATATAGATGAGACTTAAAATTTCATTGTCTGCTAAATTTAGGGACATGTGCAACAGTTTTTTCCTATGGAAATATTTTTTTGTTTTGTTTTTCTTTTCATTTTCACTCAGATGATACTATAATGTATGCAAAGTAACAGAATTAGAGGAAAATCATGTGTTGCGGAGAAAAAACACAAAGATACTGTTCTTCTTTAGAGATAGATCCTCTCAAAATTACAGAAAATGGGCTTTAATTTTAAACCTACAATAAAAGGTTTTTAAAGTAACAACTACTGCTCAAATAAATGATTATTCCTAGAAATGTGATGTAAGGCCAATGGTAAAAAAGATTAATCTTTAAGGCCTTAGACAGATCACAGTAGCAATTAGAAATATTCTTACGTGTCAACAAAGACTTATTTTCTGATCAAAATTCTGCAATAAAGAAAATTTCAGTGGACAGATGGGTTTTTTTAAATTTTGCAGAGAAATAGTGCTTTGAAATATCTTGTAAAAAAAAAAAAGGGATAGAAAAACAAGAGGGCCATTGGCCCTAAAACACTCACCTGAGTAAAGTCATCCATGGTTGATAAAGCTGACGAGATCCTGGTTTTAATAATGTTCAACATATGAGTATAAGTGACCTAGTTTTTGACCCAACATGACCCAATTTCAAATTTGTCCAAGATATTATCAAGACAAACAATCTGACGAAGTTTCATGTTATAAGGCTGAAAATGTGGCCTCTACAGTGCACACAAGGTTTTTCAAAGATTTGGCCCATACTTTTTGACCCAGTGTGAACCAATTTCAACCTCTTCCAAAATATCATAAAGGCAAACATTCTGGCTATGTTTCATGAGTATCAGGGTGAAAATGTGGCCTCTGCCGTGCACATAAGCTTTTTGAAAGAATTGGCACTTTGACCTAGTTTTTGACCTGAAGTGACCCAATTTCAAACTTGTCCAAGACATCATCAAGACAAACATTCTGACCAAGTTTCATGATGACAGGCTGAAAATGTGGTCTCTAAAGTGCACACAAGGTTTCTAAAAGATTTGGCCCAGTCACCTTTTTTTTGACCCGACATGACCCAATTTCTCCAAGATATCATTAAGACAAACATTCTGACCATGTTTCATGAGTATCAGGCTGAAGATGAAGCCTTTAGAGCTAGTGCACACAAGGTTTCTCTAAGATTTGGCCCAGTGACCTATTTTCTTACCAGACATGACCCAATTTCAGTCCTGTCCAAGAATTTATCAAGACAAACATTCTGGCCAAGTTTCATGTGTATCTGACTGAAAATGTGGCCTCTAGACTGCAAACAAGGTCTTTCTATGATTTGGCCCAGTGACCTACTTTTTGACCCAACAATGACCAAATTTTAAATTTATCCAAGAAAACATCATGACAAACATTCTTACCAAGTTTTGTGAGTATCAGACTGAAAATTTGTCCTCTAGCGTGCACACAAGATTTTTCTAAGATTTGGCCCAGTGATCTACTTTTTGACCCAATGTGAGCCAATTTCAAACTTGTTCAAGATATTATCAAGACAAACATTCTGACCAAGTTTCATGAGTATCAGGCTGAAAATGTAGCCTCTAGAGTGCAGTGCACACATGTTTTTTCTAAGATTTGGCCCAGTGACCTACTTTTTGACCCAACATGACTAAATTTTGCACTTGTCCAAGATTACATCAAGACAAACATTCTCACCAAGTTTCATGAGTATCTGAATGAAAATGTGGCCTCTAGAGTGCACACAAGGTAAATGTTGATGACCGCATGACAGACGACAGACACAGCACGATCACAATACCTCACCTTGAGCATTTCGTGTTCAGGTGAGCAAAACATATACCAAGCGGGGCATTTTTAAGAAATATGGTGCCTTTTTAGAAGTTATTGACAATGAATTACCTTCCTTTATAATAAATATCTATTTTGGCATGATTTGGCATCTGTGATTTCCAGATATTCCAAAGGCAATATTTTACAGATAAAGATATCCTATCTCTCTGTCATACTAACCCAGTGGAAAATAATTGAGTTTACAAGAAAGACACATGTGCAAAGCAGGCAAAATTGTGACATATGTCCTTAAAGAGCAAACCCAGGCTAAAATGGCTCATAATAGCCAGATTGCTATCTACCAAAAGGGAGAATGTAGGATTATCTTGGCCTTTAAGCCTCTCCCAGATGATAACATTTTAAACTGAAGACTTGTTGAAAGCATTTGCTAAGACAAATTGAAAGTGTTTCGAATGATGGAAATTATTTTTGAAATGGTAGAAAGCACTGTGAGAAAAGAAGCAAATGCTAGTTACCAGCATTTTCTCTTTTTCCCATGATATTTTCCAAGCCTTTTCTGGATCATTAACCCTTTCCCAAACAAGCCCTGGTTTTCACGTGTCTGCAGTACAAGTCTTTTGAAAACACTGTGGGAAAAGGAGAAATTGCTCGTAACGAGCAATTTCTCCTTTTCCCACAGTGTTTTCTACCCTTTTTGAGAACTTTCTGCCATTTTCATCAAATTTAAAATTGTCGTCTGCAAACTCTTTCAATTTGGACCTGTCCAAAATTTGTCGTTTGGGAAAGGGTTAAAGCACAGGATGGGTGATAAATGGCTAACTCCTCTGTCAACTAAATTGAATCATATTTCTTCTGGATTTTTCAAAGCAGTTGGAGATGATTTTGATCATTCTTTGTCATCAGGCGGTGGACAGCATAGATCAAAGGTCAGATTGCATGTTCTGTGCAGTCTGAAAGTAATACCTTAGCTGCCATTTGAACATAGTGGGGATCAAGATCAGACTGCACAGAATATGACAGTCTCAACATGGATCTACATAGTCCAACATATTGGCACGATTTTCTGAAAATAGGATCCTTGAAATTGAAATGTCTGTGTTTGCTTTACTAACTGAAATTAACCATTCCCATTATTTGGCATTCTGAGGGTCAAGTTATTTGCACACAGTGTAGAATCACAATCGGCCTGCATTTCTTGTACAGTCTGATCTTGAATCTTAAATTGAACCTTACCTTTTTACAGCATTCTTGTCCTGATATCTTTCAAAATTGCAACAGATTGAATACAAGCTTTATTCAACTTAAAACCCTTTTACAATCTCAAGTTTTAACAACCCCTATGAAAAGAGATTTTGAAACAATTGTCAGAAAGAAAGAGAGTGTTGGTTACTAGCATTCTGTTCTTTTCCCATAATGTTTTCTACCCTCTAAAGACAAATCTTATTTTAGGAATCACATAAGTTTGTTGTCTACAAATGCTGTCAATTAGTTCAAGTTTAAACTTTTGTCATTCAGTAAAGATTTGAATGACAGTGAACAAGAAGGCTTTTAGAAAATATTATAGGAAACGGAGAAATATGCTTTCAACCTGTGTTTTCCCCTTTTTCAATTTTTTCTACCATTTCACTGACAGAAAACATCTTTCAAGTTGCATCTAATTTGACGTCTTCAAATACTATTAAGTTTGTGGAGTCTAAAATTTTACCATTTGGTGACGAATAATATTTATAATAGGCAGTGTAAACATAACCCTTATCCTTATAAATAACTAAACTAAAACATTCAAGTCGATAGTAAAAAGCCAGTTATTGCTATTTCGAAGTTTTTTTTTTTGGGGGGGGGGATCACATTATTGGACAGTGTAGATCAAGGATCAGACTGAACATTCTGTGCAGTCTGATCTTGATCTACACAGTCCTGCAAAAGGTCCATAAGTCAAGATATCCTGGCTGTTTTATGACAGGGGCATATTTATGAGTGATCTTTAGTTCGCTAACTCATTGTGTCAGAATCTCAAAATGGTTAGAACAAAACTATTAAGCCTTTACCGCACAATGCCGCCTTTTGACCAACCCTGGGAAAGAAGCCTTTTGAAAACATTGTGGGAAAAGGAGAAAATGCTGATAACCAGCATTTTCTCCTTTTCCCACAATGTTTTCTACTCTATCAAAGAAAAATTCCACCATCTGAGCCAATCAGCCACACTGAAGTTGTTGTCTGCAAATGCTTTCAATTTGGGCAAGGCTAAAATTTTGTTGTCTGGTAAAGGGTTAACTTAAGGTGATTTTCTTACCCTGGAATTCTGTTTCACAATCCACATTATCTTCTTTACAGGTAGTCATTGCTAAGTGTGTCCAGTCCAAACATACCGGTAGACCATTTAACTCTCAATGTGCTAAATATAATGCAGATAATGTAATGCCTTTCTGTAAGAAAGACACAAACAATACGATCTCAAAGCTGTGTAGATCTAGGCAAGAAATTTAAGTAACCAACGGTGTAGATCTAAGATGAGACTATGAATTCTATGAAGTCTATAAGCAGCCTAATCTACATCTTTCACTGATCATACCTTTACCCTAAGTTCCAAGTAATCCTGTGTCTTAAAATTGTGGGTTGATGATTGATTGTATGGTGTTTAATGCCTTTTTTTGAACATTATTTCAGTTATATCCTGGCAGCCAGTGCACCTATCTGTGCTTTCCTTGAGTTTCTTATACCAGTAGAGCGGGTGTACCTATTACCGAACACCTAACCCGTGTTTTGAACTGTTCGTTAATACAACCACTCTCATTGACATTTCTGTCACCTATGGCAACATCAATGTAAATGACGTTTTCTTATCATGTATCAATGCTACTACATGTTATCTAATTGTAGATATGCGCTACGAAAGGCCCGAGATAAATGGTTGCAATTCCGAACGACGGTTTTAAATCCGAACACAAGTGGTTCTAATTCCGAACAGTAATAGGGTTTTTAAAAAAAAAAAAAAAAACATGCAAACAACTTTTGGGAGATTTACTGCTCCAATTTGACAAACTCAGCAATATTTACACTCGAACGGCAATTCATCGAATATCATTTGATTCTCTAAATCTGTGCATGCAGGGTGAAATCTTTTAAAACAGTTATTACATTCTATGAAGTTATCGTACTCCAATTCACATGCAAAGCATTTACCGGCCTCCACTGTTACCTCATCATCAGACGAAACTTCTATCTCTTTCAATATTCTTTCTTCTACCTCTTGATGCCTTTTCCTTTTGTCAATGGCTTCTCGCTTTTTCTTCTCTCGTTCTTCTCTTTTTTTGGCTTGTAATTCTCGTTTAGCCCTCAGTTCTTCTTCTTTCTTTAGTTTCTTCTCTTCTCTAGCTTTTTTTCTCTCCAACTTTTGTTGTTCTTTTGCCTGCTTCTCCCTTTTCTCTTGTAACAGGGACCTGTACGTTGATCCTGTTATGGCCTTTGGCATGATCATTCTTTTAGCCTTAGGGTTATCTGTTTTTGGCTTAGGAATTGACAAAAACTTTGAGAAGGGTGAATGTGTGTTGGAGTCATTTGATCGAGGATTGCCAGAAGTCTTGGGGGAAGTAGCTCTATCTGTTACTGGGGAGTCACCCTCGGTTACAGTTGCAGCATGTGGGTCAGAGGATGTTACATTTGCAACCACATCAGAAATATCTGTAGACGGAACAGGTGGGGTTGGGGCTGTAGACGGAACAGGTAGGGTGGGGGCTGTAGACAGAACGGGTTGGGTGGGGGCCTTAGACGAAACGGGTGGGGTGGGGGCTGAAGATGGAACAGGTGAGGTAGGGGTTGTAGATGGAACAGGTTGGGTGAGGGCTGCAGACGGAACGGATGGGCTGGGGACGGTTGGCTCAGCTGGTAATCCTATTGATTGAGAAGTGTTGCTAATATTGAGACCTACACAATTTGCCGAGGAGGATAGCTTACTCGAAAATAACTGACTAGGATCAAGTTTGACTGAATCAACAACGGCACTAGAATTGAATGGGAACAACCCGGCGTCTCTAAAACCTTTCACAGCAGCGTCAACAGTAGCACTGGCATCCCAAGCAGGTGTAAGTACCCTGGCAAATGTCTGCTTTGTGACAAACTCACCTATGTACTGTGCTTGCCAGTCACAGACTGATTGCCACCATGCAGCCTTCAATGATCCAAAGAAGCGTAAGTCAAGGGGCTGGATGATGTGGGATGAGTGTTCTAGCAAGCAATACAGCTCTATACCATTCTCAATACATGCGTCTGATGCCTCCATTGTGACACGAGTTCTGTGACCGTCTATGAATAAAATCAGTGGCTTTTTCACCATCCGTGCATTCACAGCAGGTATAAATACATTTTGTAACCATCCAATAAATACCTCACTGTCCATCCATCCATTCTCTGACCTGCCGAATGCAGCCTCTTCAAAACCATCTAAAGGGTTGTATGAAAACCTTTGGCCTGGGTAAATAATCATCGGGGGTATGAAATGGCCAGATGCACTGGCAGCTGCCATCACCGTCATTTGGGTCTTGTCGGAATTCCCAAAATGGTACACCACTGGTGCCCCCTTGCTGCCAACAACTTTACTATTCTTGTTTGGACAGAGGGAGAAACCTGTCTCGTCAGCGTTATATAGTCTAGTGGGATCAAGCAATATTCGTTCATCTTTAATTTCATCATGGACATACGCAGTCAGGTCCGAAAACCAATGCAATAGTTTTTCTTTATTGATCACGGCAAGCTCTTTACCTAACTGAACCGTAGTGCGAAAAGTAAGCTCTGGGTGTCTATCAAAAAATCCGCGAAGCCATTGACGACCAGGCTTATTATTTAGAAACGGAATGGCACGACCGTCTTCATCGATGATTTTCTTTACAACTCCAGCAAGCTCCTGACGTGTTCTCCCATAGCCAATTTTGCTCATATGCAAAGCCCAATCAGCTATACGTTTTTCCTCACTCGGGATCAATACAGATTTAACACCAATATGAGTTGAAGAATGCTTTTTCTTTATGCGGTCATGCAGAGTAGTTTTGGGAATTTGGTACCTGCGGGCTGCTTCCCCCAGACTTAGACCACCGCTTTTGACCTCATTGGCTGCCTGGTCAACCAACTCTACATCATATTTTCTCCTCTTGGCCGCTATCTGTCGACTCATGCCTAAAATGAAGGACAAAAATAAACGATAAGGTAAACTCAGATGGAAACCAGTGTTAACATTATATTTACTGCTTTTTTCATTGAATAAATCAAGATGAGTAGTACCCTATTCTACTATCAAAAAATATGTTCAGAAATAAAACCCCAACCAAAAATTTGTGGTTCTAATTCCGAACACCTCATGTATAGCTCTAAAATATGTCGAGGCCTTCCAGACACCGTATAAAGTGATAAAGCAACTACAAAGCACCCCCAAAAAAGGTTAAAAATGGAAAAACGATAAGCGCATGTGCGACGAAAGCCTTAAGAAACATACAAGGTAACATTGCATTTTGCTTAATTTTACTCACCTTTACGGGTTGACTTTAAACTTTAGGTTGAACATCGGGTTGGAAGAGCTTGACACGAACCAAAATGGCGAGGACGAAAAAGATCAATATCTGACGTCACAAATATGACGTCCTAACTATAGTAGAGTGCATTCTGAAAATATTGTGAGGTATCTAAAATAGCGTTCGGATTTAGATGCTGTTCGGTAATAGGTACACCCGCTCTACCCTGCACAATATTCTATCCAAGGCTCTAGCTGCTTTCCCACATAGCAATCTTCAAGACAGGGGTCAGCCGTGAGAGACGAATGAATCCTGACACAATGACTATCATCAATCCTCAAAGAAATTGGCCAAACCCAGGATCAAACCAGCGACCCTCTGTTCTCAAGTCTTGTACACTACCGACTGCGCTACCAGGACTTAGCTCAAATCTTGTAGATTTACATCGTGAGAAATGAAAGAAGATTAAATGTTGGTAAGCAGTATTTTCTCTCGTTCCCCCAATGTTTTCTTGCCTTGTAAAGATAATCCCTATCATTTGAGCAACATAACACAGTTTTGATTAGATCTAGTCTGTAGAGCTGGGACGAGTACTCGAGTACCCGGGTATCGGGTAGGGTACCGCCGGTACCTGGGTCCTAAACCATGACCTGAGTACCCGATAATTATATAGTGACTTATTAAGTAAAGCTATAATTTTGTTCCAATTAAATAATTTTATCTTAATTTAAATACAAGCAAAAAACATATTACCCACTCCCGTACATGAACCGGAAGTAGATAATCAAATAGCTTGAAATAAGGCTGTACCGTTTATATCCCCTGCAACGCATAACCCATCAGTAATGGATAAATATTGTTATATATTTGCCCATTCAACATTTTAGGTTTATTTGATATGGACAATGGTAATTTGAATTAAAAGCAAAACATGCGTGCGTATTTTGTGATTTATTCATTAACAGCTCAAATCACCACGGAAAGCTCAATACAATCAAAGGCCTATTCAACAGTAATAAGAAAGAGTCTATCCAGAGAATAATCCGCATTTTGCAGGCGTTGAATGATCATGACAATCTGACGATTACTTTTTAATACAATCATTGTTATTAAAGGTCTTTAAGAAAATATGAAACAATTTAAATGACAAAATTTATTCGGCGACTAGGAATGAACTGCTGCTAAATAGTAACTAATTCTAATCACCACAAGTAATAACATCGGGTACTCGAGTACTCGCGGGTAATACGGCCACGGGTACCCGGGTACAAAATTTCTACCCGTCCCAGCTCTACTAGTCTGCTTAGAATGTTTTGAGAAATATTCTCATAAAACAGCCTTGAAAATGCAATATTTGGCCTGCTTACACAGGAAAGTAGTATATATTTTACCAATTAGCAGACAAATCGTTTCATTCCGTTTCATTCCGTTTCATTCCGTCTCTCATCATCTCTTAACTAAATGTCCTCTAAAAAAGGTTGCTCTCTTAACTAAATGTCCTCTAAAAAAGGTTCCTCTCTTAACTAAATGTCTTCAAACCGAATCACCCTCTTCACCAAAATTTCATGTAACACGCAGCAAAATCACATGCTCATGAAATCAAAAACCAACGAACTCGTTTACGTCAATCGCAAACCAATAGGTTAAGCATTCATAATTAAATCAAACTAACCTCTAGTCTTAATCCTTTTACCTTTAATTCAATTTTTATATCATATCAATCCCTTATGTAGTAGATGAAAAATTTTCGGAAAAAAAAAAAAAATTTTAATTTTAAAAAATTTCATCATCACGCGTCATCGCATCAGCCGGACAAACTCATACATCAGATAATCGCATCAGCCAGACAAACTCATACATCAGTTAATCATCGCTTAACCCCCCATCAACCAACGCGTCATCGCATCAGCCGGACAAACTCATACATCAGATAATCGCATCAGCCAGACAAACTCATACATCAGTTAATCATCGCTTAACCCCCCATCAACCAACGCATCATTGCATCAGTTAATCATTGCATCAGTTAATCATCGCTTAACCCCCCATCAACCAATGCGTCACGCAATGGCAAACCGGTTTATGAGATAGTGGAGGGGCTTAAGATTTTTTTTAAAAAAAAAAAAAAAAAAAATTTAATTTTTTAATTTTCATCAGCCAGACAAACTCATACATCAGTTAATCGCTTAACCCCCCCCCCCATCAACCAGTACGTCATTGCATCAGGCTAACAAGGTGCATCAACCAACGCGTCACGCAATGGCAAACCGGTTTATGAACTAGTTGGCAGCTTAAGATTTTAATAAAAAAAAAAAAAAAAAATTTAATTTTTAAAAATTTTCATTAGCCAACGCGTCATGATAGAAATAAAAAATTGAATTTTACTTAAAAAGTTCCAGCAACATAATAGAACCATGAGTTCAACAAAGATGAAGAAAGTTTTAGAAAAATTAAGTAAAAAAGAAAGAAAAACAATAGATAGATGTTTAAAAGATAGAGTAAAAGACTTTGAAAATGATTATAATATTCCTGATGAAAAAATTGTTGCTTTATCTTTTCTAGAAGCGGGAGGAATTAGACATAGTAATAGATTGCTAGCTGCTATAATGTATTTTATAAGTAAAGAAAGAATAAAAAATAAACATGATTTTACAATAAGTATTGCTTGTCACACAGATATTGTTACCGCTGGTGAGAAAATAAAAATTTTATTTAAGTTATACCCTGATGGAAGAATAAAAGCAGGGACCGGTTTTTTATATTATCTTTTTGTTAACTCTTTAGCAAATAAAAGATTTGTTTTAATGTTAAAATTTAGTGATGGAGACTTTACAGAAGATAAGCCAAAAAATATTAATGAAGGTAAAATATTTACATTTGATAAATGTGTTATTTGTTTAGAAGAAGAACCAAAGATTCATTTTGTCGATTGTGGTCATATTTGCTTATGTGAAGAATGTGATGAATATAATGTTTCTGTTGTTTGTCCAGTTTGTAAAACTAAAAACAATATTAAACGAAAAATTTAAATATTTAATCTTTTTACTAGTGAGTGGGCTTAAGATTTTGATAAAAAAAAAAAAAAAAAAAATTTTTTTTATTCCTTTTGATAGAAATAAAAAATTGAATTTTACTTAAAAAGTTTCGGCAACATAATAGGTTAAAGAACCGACGATATATGAAATATGGAAGATAATTTTAGTATTAATGAAGTTAATTCTTGTAGTTTTAAATTTGATATTTTTAACAAAAGTAATGAATATCTCGCTAGATATTCTAAGGTGTATGTAGATTGTATTGAAGTAAAATTAATTTCCGATGATGTTTCCAATGCAATCCTTGATGGTGTATTAGATGTAATAAACAAACATAAACCAGAAGGAGAGAATAAAAAACAAAAAAAGAAGTTAATGATTCTATTTTTTATTTATAAAATTTTAGATGAAGTTAATAACATGGCTAAATTATCTACTGCCACAAAAAATATTAATTATAAATATTCGATAATAAATAAAATTAAGATATTATATTGTATTTTTATTTATGTAAGGAGAAAAAATTATTAATCAAAATAAATATCTAACCCTTTTACTGGGTTAAATATTTAACTATTTTACAAATCCAATTCTATCAATATTGATACATATGCATTTTTAGCATTTGGATTATTTCTCTTTGTTATAAAGTTAATAATATCACATTGATCTACTTCTAAAGGTTTAGGAAAAACCGTGCAGGAACAACCTTCTCCCTTCTTTTTTATTAAGGAGTAGTTATGCTGTTCAACCCCATTTATGACGATATTAACTTTCGATTCTTCTCTTAGAACACCGCTTCCTTTAACAACCATTAAACTCCCTCTTAAAATTCTACCAGGAGCACTCATACAGTACCCTCCAAGACTATGAGATTCTCCACTACTTCCATTACCAAAAGCAAACTCATAAGTACCAGCTTTTAAATCACCTTGTTCCTCTGCATGCACACTTATAATAGGCTTAGGTCCTATGAGAGAAGGAAGTGATACTTTTGAATCTACATAAGACTTTGTCGTTAAGTCTCTTTCATCTACAGGATTTCCAGCGTTTTTTATAGTAAAACCTTGAAAATCTACATCAGATATTGCTGTAAAACTTCCATCAGGATTTTTTACAATAGCTCCTCCATTGTCAGCATAATTTTTATTAACTGCTGAATCACGGTCTATAGGATTTGATATTCCAGTAAGCTGATGAGTGTTCATATCTATTTTACCAGTTGCTAAGAAAGTTCCATATTGGTTTTTTGTTAAAGCATTATTACCCGCAGTTATTGCTTCAACAGCGGTGTCCACATAATGTTTATTCGCCACCTGACGAGTTTCTATTGGCGAACCAACATTGTTTATTCTAAATCCATCCATGGTAATGTCTCCTCTTGCTGTACCATCTTTTCCCAAAACAAAAGCATTTTCAGCTTCATCCACATAATTTTTACTAACTGCTTCACTCGGTTCCTCTGGGTCTGCTATATTTTTTATTTTATTAAAACCCATATTTAAATATCCCTTCAAATGATATCCCCCATTTTCATCTAACAACCCAGCGTTTGTATCAACATAAGCCTTAGTAGCTACATCCTGCGGATTAACTGGATTACTAACTCTAGTTAGTGTGTTTCCATTCATATTTATAGAACCAGCAGCGGGGGTAGTTCCATCTTTACGTAAAAAATTATTTGAGATGTAAGCAAGTGATACACCATCACTACTTGTTTTTGCTTCATCCAATCTCCCAAATTTATCAACAGGCATTTTTAATATTGCTAAAAAAGTTTATTTAAAATATCTTGAAATTTATTACTCAAGGATAATTCTTTAAGAATGTACAAACATAAATGACCGCAAAATACTTCACCTGCTTGTTGTAATTGATCTGTATTGTAGTGTATTGGACTTTTTAAATAATCTATAATTTCGAGAGGTGGTTGAATACCATAACTATCAAAATAAATTTTTTTCTTTCCATCTTTAAACCAAGCAACCCAATGAGTACCAGGCCCACCTGCATCATCAAGATTTAATATACCACATTCTTTTTTTCTTACTTTTTTAGGTAAGGTATCTCTTAAAAATATTCCTCTAAAATTTTTTATTTTTAATTTTTTTGCTGCATCATCAAGTTCAAAATTGCTTAAAGGTTTATTTGGTAAAGTTATATTATCAATTAAAATATTTTCCATTTTTTATATACTTAAATATTCACAATAGCATTATTATCTACCCATGAATTAAACTTATCAGAATAACCTTTCCACTTTACAAGAGATTTCTTTTTACCTTTTTTAATAATCTTTTCTATCCTATACACCTCTTGGCTCGTTTTTTGTAGTTCAGGCTCATAAAAACTACCTTTTATTTCTTCACCATTTAAATCTTCAATCTTATACGTTATAGGCGTCGTATGTTTTACTTCCGTAACTGTAAAAATCTCTTCAGTCCATCTCGTAGTATAACCTTTTTCAAAAGTCTTTTTCTTTTTACTTATCCTTACTTTGTCTCCAACAGAAAACTTTGGTTTGATATCCTCTCTTACTTGATCATAATCAGGATACAATGTTTTCCAAACTTTAATTTCATTCTTCTTCTTACTTGCTTCAATTGGTGTCATCTTAATAGAAGAATGCCTCGTGTTGTTGTATTCCTTAACAAGATTTTGTAATACATCAATATATACATTTGTAGAGTGAGCAGAGAAATACTTCCACATTTTTTCTTTCATTGTTCTAATCCATCTCTCAACAACGCTTGATTTTTCTTCATTTTCAGTAGAATACAATTCAACCAAATCCTTAACATCTTTGTTATAAAACTCTTTACCTTTATCTACCCACATTTTCTCTGGCTTTCTTTCCTTAAAAATACTCTTCAGTGCAACAGAAACAGATTTTCCTGTTTTATCCTTTAATGGTATTAGCCATCCATATTTTGAAAAGATATCAATGACAGCAAGAAGAAATTTTACTCCATGATTAAGTTTAGAAAATGCTTGCATATCTACTAAATCTGCTGCCCATATCCTATCAATACCATTTACTCTAACTCTCCTTTTCTTAAATTTTCTTTTTACAGGTTTATGTAATTCTTCTGCTAGCGAATTTTTTTTTTACTCACACCCATACCAAATCTTTTCTTGGTTCCTATCAACGAAGAAACTAATCCTCTTTCCATTCTTTCCTTAATAGTAGGATTATAGATACCTTTTAACTCTTTAAGCATATTAGCATCACACACATCATTACGTGTTTTAGTATCATTATGCTTAAGATAACATATATCATGATGATATGCCGCTTTGTCAACACGATTAACTGGCTTTGACCAATCTTTAGGTGTTAAGTCAGGATTTAATCTTTTCTTTAACTTAGTGCCTGGGCCCGTGAAGTTATGTCCGGGCAAGTGCATTTCGACGGGCAAGTTATTGATTGCTTTGTTTAACAATGAACCACCTTCTTTTTGTTTAACAAATTGTGTTTTCACGGTACCACAAATAGCGCATTTTCCTCGCACCATTTTTTTACCATTTTTACTTACTACACAATTTAAATCTGTTGTATCAGTTTTCTTTTTACATTTAACGCAATACATTTTTTATATTAAAATATAATTTTTAATATAAAATGGATATTGTTAATTTATCTTGGAATGAAACTTTAGCAAAAAGATTTAACCATCCCCTTTTACCTAGGAGCATCAGAGGCTTAGTAGTAGGCAAATCAGGATGTGGTAAAACTACACTTTTACTTAACCTTTTGTTAAGACCTGATTGGTTAGATTATAGTAACTTATACGTTTTTGGCAAAAGTTTGTTTCAACCAGAATATCGAATACTTAAAAAAGCCTTTGAAGAAAAAATACCAAAAGAATACATATTAAGACTGTTTTCAATTAAAGATGAAGTTCAAAACCGTGATATTTCACCTACTGCTTTAGTTGAAGAATGGGCAAAAACAATTAAGGAAAAATCTGATATCAATTGTGAATTTTTTGAATATGCTAGTGATGTCCCCGACCCAAGAGATTTAAATGCATCAAATAAAAACTTAATGATATTTGATGACTTACTTTTAGAAAGACAAAACAAGTGTGAAAACTATTATGTACGGGGTAGACATAGTAATGCCGATTGTTTTTATCTGGCACAAAACTATTTTAGACTACCTCGTCAAACTATTAGAGAAAATGCAAACTTAATATGCTTGTTTAGACAAGACTTAAAAAATCTTAATCATATTTATAGTGATCATGTAGGAGATGATATGACTAAAACTGAGTTTATCAATTTTTGTAAAAAGTGTTGGGAACAGCCTCATGGATTCGTAGTGTTAGATTTAACTAAGAACCCTAATAATGGGAAATATAGATGTGGATTTGATAACGTTTATATACCAAGAGATTATAAAGATTATTATTAAAAAAAATATATTTTCATTTTAAAATATATTTTACTAATTAATAAAATGGAAGTAGAATTACTTGAAAAGATAGTAAAAAACACTGATCATAAAACATCATTTCAAATTATCGTAAGCGATAATAAAACAGAGTTTAAAACAAGATTTACTCCTCCACTTCTATTAGAAAAAGATAAAGAATATGAAATAGCATTGGTTAACCTTGAAACTTATTATTCATTTCCTAATATTGATGCAAGCAATAACATTTTTGTTTATACACCAGACAATGGTACATCATGGGTAAAAATAAGAATACCTGAAGGAAGTTATGATATAGTTGATATTAATGATCTAATTCAACAAGAAATGAGAAAAAAGGGTCATTATGATGCTGTTAATGAAGAATATTATATTAACATCTCAGCAAATACTAATACTTTAAAGTCTATTCTTGTTGTAGAAAATGGATATCAGATTGATTTTAATCAGCAAAATTCTATTGCAAAAGTATTAGGATTCTCTCGTGCTAAATATGAACAAGGATTTCATGAATCAGAAAATGTAGTAAATATTCTTAGTATTAATAGTTTACTAGTTAATATAGATTTAATTTCAGGCAGTTATGTTAACGGTTCACAAAGAAATACAATTTATAGTTTTTTTCCAAATGTACCACCAGGATATAAAATTATAGAAAATCCAGTCAATCTAGTTTACCTTCCATTAACATTAAATGAAATACATAATCTTAATGTATCAATTACTGATCAAAATGGAACATTACTCAATCTAAGAGGAGAAAATTTAACAATTAGATTTCATATAAGAGAGGCGAGATAAATATAAAAATGACAAACTATATTAATGCAAAAATAAATATATCAGACGGACAAAAGGAAAAAATTTTACATTCTTTTAAAAACAAAGCTCCGGCTAGTATTCGATTAAAGCATGAGGATATTCATGGCAAAGATGTAATAGCTTTAACCAAATCTCAAGTAAATAAACTTACAAAAGCATATAAAGCTGGTAAAGGAGCAACGTTTAGAATGTCAACAAAACAACTTAAACATAATATGAAAGTAGAAGGTGGATTTCTTGGAATGTTGGCGGGACTAGCATCAGCAGCATTACCAGCATTAGCAAGGACTGTTTTGCCGGCTTTAGGAGTTGGAGCACTATCTGGTTTAGCATCTTCAGGCATTCAAAAAGCAATGGGCAATGGTTTGTATCTTAAGAAAGGCGGATGCGTTTGTCAAGTAGAAACCGATGGTGAAGGTTTATTTCTTGGTCCAGCAAAAGGTAAAGGATTGGGTTCCGTTGGCGATGGATTGTATTTAAAACGAGGTGGTAAAATTTATGATGGAAAAGGTCTTCTTTTAGGACCTAATAGCCCATTCGCTAATATTCCTATATTAGGAGCAATATTGTAAATTAAAAAATATGAACGTTCATAAATTTGGAAATGGAAAACATAAAATAGTTCAACCAAAAACTATTTTTTGGAAACCTGTAGAAGTTAAGTATCCTGCTAAAAAAGTTAATCCTGTTACATGGGATATTTTTACTCAACAACCGTTAGTAATAGAAGTAGGACAAACGATAACGATGGCCTTAGGTATGGGCTTCAATATGAGTAAAGGTTTTGTTTTAACCTCTCTATCTTATAATCTTAAACTTAATCGATTATCTATTACGAATGAAGTTACGTTAGAAGAAGTGGATGACATTGTTGCAACAATTACAAACAACTCTGATAAAATAAAAAAAATTAATGAAGGTGAATTTTTGTGTCGACTTTACTATTCTATTTAAAAATAAGTTGCCGTTAATAAAATGGAACTAAAAGAAAAGATTTATCCAGAGCTACCAGAAGCACGAAACATACCAAATGCACCAGTAATAACTGCAAGAGATAACGGTCAATCATTCAGGTTACAAAAGATATCAGAAATTCAAGCTTTTCTAGAAAGCGAAGTTAGGGAAAGAGAGCAGCTAAGTAAAAAATACATGAAGATTAGTAAGACTGTGGACAATGTAGAAGCTGGACTAACCGTTATAGCACTAGGTGCCGGAGCAGGTGGAATCGCTTTACTATCAACCGTAGTAGCGATACCAGGGACTATAGTTCTAGAAGGTTGTGCTCTAGTTGTTGGACTAGCCGCTTTAGTGGGTAAGTTTGTAGTTAGAAGAAGCAGAACAAAATCTGAAAAACATCTTCAGATTAAAATGCTAGCAGATTCGAAGTTAAATACACTACTTACACATATATCAAAAGCAATAACAGACAACAAAATAGATCATTCAGAATTTACATTAATTATGGAAGAATTGGAAAAATACAAACAAATGAAGGAAGAAATTAGGAGTAAAACAAAGAAAAAAAGCAGGCTAGAGGAATCGGAGAGTTTAATAGAGAAGGGACGAATAGAAGCACGAGAAGAATTCCGGAGACTAGTAGAAAGAAACAGTGGTCATCATTAAGAATAAAACTAAAACCACCTAAGTTTAAATGTTCTTGCGCATGTGAGATAGATAATACAAATTAAAAAAATTTTTTACTTTTAAAAAAATGTCATTTTTGAAGATAAAAGACCCTTTAAAAAGGGAACAAACAGTAAAAGAATTTCTTGCGTTGAAGAAAAGAATTCATGATAATCAACTTGCAGAAAAAACAGGTGAAATTGAATTACAAACAGACCTTTCAAAGTTTTTTAAACCTATTACAGAAACGCAAAAAGCTTCAACAAAGGAGATTACAGAAGGGCTTAAACCTATTAAAGAGGGGATTGAACAGTTACCACAGGCTATTAACTTACCAAATTATCCAACAATAGAAGCTTTTCCATCTGAACAGCAAAAGTTTTTGGAAGACTATGAAGATACTCATCTTATTGGGACAACTGCAAAGGAGTATTTAACAAAATTTGTTGGTAAAGGTGATGTTGATAGAACATATGGATTATATGATAAAAATGGTAAGTTCTATATTGGTGATAAAATGATAATAATTGATGAAAATGATTTTATAATTGCTGGTAAGGTATATAAAGGAACACCTGGTCTATGGGAGTTAATTGTTGCTAAAAATCCAAATCAAAACGTTTATAAAGCAGAGGACCTTATTGATTACAGAGAAATAATGATAAAAACCAATGCTCTTCATCGTGAAAACGACCCAACTAACCCTAGACCAAAAAGTTCTTCATCAAGTAAGTGGTTTAACCTACTTAGACCCATTTGGGGAGACATTAGAGCGGGAAAAACTGGATTTGGATTGAAAACAACCACAGTTATCCCATCCGACCCTAACGCTCTATTAGAAAGATTTGATCTCTTAATGGCAAGTAAAGGCGCAGGTAATACAGGTGTGAGAAATGAGTTGGTAAGTATTTGCGATGAATTAAAAAGACAACATGTTTTAAATGCAAAAACTTATAAAAAATTAATGTCTATACTATAAAAATGATTTCATCACAAAAGAGAGGATTTAAAAGAAATTATGCTTATGGAGGAGCAGGAATATTTGATAGTTTTGTTAATTTTCTTACAAAACTCTTTACAAGCAGTGCTGCTAAACAAATTGCATCTTCAGCAGTTGATGTAGGTAAAAGTGTGGCTAAAGAAGGAGCAAAAAAAGCGTTAGAGGTAGGAAAGACAGCAGCAATTGATGCAGGTAAAAAGTTAGTACAAAAGGCTTTAACACCAAAATCTAAAAAGATTATAGAAAAATATACACCAAAGCCTACTACTACAACTCAACCTGCAACACAAAATATAAACACCTTAATAGATGGTAGTGCTATTGCTATACAAGATTTAGTTAAGAAGTTAAATAAAAAGGGTGGTGGAGTTAAAATATTATAAATTAAAGTTAAGTTAAGTAAAATATTACATTAAAGTTAAGTTAAGTAAAATATTACATTAAATAAAAAAGAATGACGAATCTAAAATTTAATTTAACGCATTATGAAAAATATAATACTAAAAGGGTTAGTATTCTTTATGCAAATTTTAAACTTGATGAAGATTGTGAAGTATTAGATAGCAGTGATACAAAATATGGTTATGATAAAGCTGTTTTAAAATTGTCACCAGAAAAAGTTGATATCATTAAGGAATTTGAAGGAGATGTAAATCAATATTTAGAAAAAAATAATATGCCTAAGGTAACCATTCTTTACGGAAATAGAATTTATCCAAAAATGAAAAAAAACTTTTCTGTAGAAAAAATTAAGAATATTAAACTTAAGGGCGTGTATATAGATGATGAAAACAAGTCATTCCCTCAACTATGGGCAAATTAATTAAACAATTATAATTTGACTTAAAAATTATAATTGTATATAATAAAATGGATATTTTAAATATTAAAGCACCAATTTTTAAAGACGACAGTATTGATGAATATGAATATTATGAATATCTACCTATTACAGGGACTAATCTTAACAATGATGGAGGAAATATTAGGATTGATATTGAAACTCAAGATATTTTTTATCATCCTTCAGAATCATATTTAGAAGTTGTAGGTGAATTAGTAAAAAATGATGGGACTGTTTATGGGGCCGCCAATGCAGTTACCTTAATAAATAATGGAATAATGTATCTGTTTAAAGCTATCAGATATCAACTTAGTGGACAAGAGATAGAATACAATATTTACCCCGGTACGTCTACAACAATGCTTGGGTTGTTAAAATACCCAGATGACTTTTCTAAATCACAAGGGTTAAACCAACTGTGGTATAAAGATACTACTGGAGCAGCTGATGCCGTTAATAATATTGGTTTTAAGATAAGAAGGGATTATATTTTTAGCTCAAATCCAGTTGGAACATTTAGTTTTAGGATACCATTAAAACATATATTTGGTTTTTGTGAAGATTATACCAAAATTTTATATGGTATGAAACAAACTTTAACCTTAACAAGAGATAGTGATGATGACGCAATTTTTAGAGCTGGTGGTACAGATGCTGGTAGAGTTAATTTACTGAAGGTATCTTGGTTTATGCCGCATGTAACACCAGAAGATAGTCATAAGATGGAACTTTTTAAATTTATTGAGAAGAAAGAAAAATTTCCTGTTGGTTATAGAATGATACAATGTGATAATATTTCTGTTCCACAATCAACCAATTTTACTTGGAGGTTAGCATCTAAATCTTCACCTGAAGTACCACGGTTTTTAATTATTGGTTTTCAAAATGGAAGAAATGATGACCAGGAAATAAACCCAGCTATATTTGACAACTTAAGAGTTAATAATATTTATGTAATGTTAGGTTCAAAAAAATATCCGGCATATGATTATAATATAAATTTTAATGCTAATCAAATTAGTAGAATATATAGTGAAGCTGCTTCATTTAGAAAAAAGTTTTTTAACATGGATGAATTAGTATCAAACCCTAATATTACTCCTTCAGATTACAAAACCCTTTATCCTTTGTTTGTGTTTGATTTAAGTAAACAAAGTGAAAGACTTAAGTATTCTGTTACTGATATTCACGTTAAAGCAGTATTTGCAGCAAATCCACCAGCAGATGCTGTAGCTTATTCAGTTTTAATTAGTGATAGACTAATCAACTTCCAGAGTGATGGCAATAAGATGAGTGTAGTATATTAAGTAAATCTTTACTTAAATAAAATATGAAAAAGGTTGCTGATTTTAAGAAAATATTAACAGATAACAATATTAAGTAGTATTCCTATTGGAACAAGAAAAAGTATATTGATGTGTTAAAAGAGCATGGTTTATATCCTGAAGAGGAAGAAAAAAAATTTTTAAAAAAAATTCCAAATTATGAAAGATTAAAGGATATAGCTAAAAATCCGAGGAGAGTTACCTTAAAGGATGTTGAAACAGAAGAGGTAAAAGAGTTTCCATCAATTTATAAGGCTGGTAAGTTTATTGATAAATGTCCACAAACGATTGAAAACTGGAATGGAAGAGTATGGAATAATAAATATAAAATTGATATTCTTTAATTTTATTATTTATGAAAAAAAATAATAAAATTTGACTTAAGAAAAGAATTTAATATTTAAAAATTATAGCGATGAATTCTTTTTCAAGAAGATTTATCAATAGATTGGTAGATGCTAGTCAAACGATTGCATCTAATTTATATAGTGGCGCTCAAAGGGTTGCCTCAACAGTAATTCCTCAGAGTGTTAGAAGAAGAGTATCTAATTTTACTAATTGGATAACTGGAAATGTTGAGGAAGAGCAAATTCCACAAGTTATAAACGAGGTTTTAGAAAATGTAGAAGAAGACTTGCCAAGAAGAGAAATGCCAAACCTTGTATTAAGACAAGAAGCATCTGCATTAAGAGAATTTGCAACACAGTATGTTATAGATGGAGAAGAGGGGTGGGGGGCAAATGATTTTTTAGAAATATGTAGGGAAAGCATTACTAATTTTTTAAGAAATAATAGAAATACAAAGGTAAAGTTAGAACTAGTATGTTTATTTTCAAGGGAAAAACCAGGTGGTGGTGGTATTGAATATAAACATGTTAAACTTTCTTCTGAACATGAAATTATGACAAGGGAAACTACTGCAGATGGCATTTATGATCGCTTGATAGAACGAGTTATGGCGAATTTCGAAACTTTTTTAATACAAGGAACTGGTTGGAATTTTGTGAGGGTTATAAGCTTAACATTGCATGTTGTTGAAAATATGCAAGTATGGGAAGGACAAGCTGGTTCATGGTTACCTTTGCCGGTAGGATTAAAAAGAGCAAATAACAGAAATGGGCTTGTTAATATTAAAAATGAAGATGATCATTATTGTTTTCTATACTGTTGTATGAGGGTAGTTTATCCAAAAAAAGAACACCCAGAAAGAGTTGATAAAAAATTAAAAGAACAAATCAAAGAATTAAATATGAAAGGAATAGAATGTCCTGTTAAGTTATGCGATATTAATAAATTTGAAAATCAAAATCCAGATTTTTCTATTGTTGTTATAGGTTATGATAAGAAAGATGGATTATATCCTCTTAGAAGGCAAAGAAAAGAAACTTTTGATAGAAAACATTTAGTAATTCTTTTGTTAATAAAAGATGAAGATGAAAATAGTCATTATGTTTGGGTAAAAGATCCGAGTGCGCTATTAGCATCAAAAATATCTAAAGATGGACATAAACTTTCTTTTTGTTGGAGTTGTTTAGGACATTTTACTAGCGAAAGAGTTTTAGAAGATCATAAGGTGTTTTGCTATGAAGAAGATGCTGTAAGAATTAAAATGCCACCAAAAAACCGGTGTACCGTAATGTTTAGAAACTGGGTTAAAACACAAAAGCTTCCTTTTGTTGCTTATGGTGATATTGAAACGATGCTTGTACCAATACAACATGCAAAACCGAACTCAAGTAAAAGTTCAACAACAAAAACTCATATACATATTCCAACGGGTTATGCTTTCTTTTTAAAAAGTTTTAATGAAAATGTTTTTAAGTCTAGATTGTTACTATATCGTGGAGAAAAAGTGGGGGAAAAGCTTGTGGAAGAAATAGAAAATCTAACTAAAGAGATTTTTAAATTACCGAAAAAGAAAATGATACTTACTAAAGAGGATGCAGAAAAATTTAATAAGGCAGATACTTGTTATCTTTGTAATATAAAGTTTGGGGAGGAAGAAAAAAGGGATGAAGAAGAGGAAAGCGATGAAGAAGATGGAGTGGAAGAAGATGAAGAAGATGAAGAAAAAGAAGAAAAAAAGGAAAAAGATAAATGGAAAAAAGTAAGAGACCACTGTCATTTTAGTGGTATATATAGAGGAGCCGCACATAATAAATGTAATCTTAAGTTTCGTAAGCCGAACTTTCTTTCTGTTATCTATCATAATTTGTCTGGATATGATAGTCATTTGTTTGTTAAAAATCTTGGTGTTAGTGAGGGGGAAATTAATGTAATTCCAAATAATGAGGAAAAATATATAAGCTTTACAAAAAAGACTTTAGTAGGTAAGTATAAAAATAAAGATATTTATAAGGATATTAGGTTTATAGATAGTTTTAAATTTATGGGTAGCAGTTTAGCAAAACTAGCAGAAAATTTAAAAGATTATCAATTCAAAAACTTAAAAAGTGAATTTCCAAAAGAAGAAGAGTTTAAGCTTCTTCGTAGAAAGGGTGTTTATCCATATGAATATATTGATTCATTAGAAAGACTTAATGAAACACAATTACCACCAATAAAAGCATTTTATTCAAAACTTGCTGGGGAAGGAATTACGGAAGAAGATTATGAACATGCAAAAAAGGTATGGAAAACATTTAAAATTAAAACTCTTAGTGAATATCATGATTTATATTTAAAAACGGATGTTCTTCTTTTAGCTGATGTGTTTGAAAGTTTTAGAGAAGTTTGTTTTAAAGTTTATAAATTAGACCCCGCTTGGTATTTTACTGCACCTGGTTTAGCTTGGGATGCAGCATTAAAGTTAACTGGTGTTAAGTTAAAACTGTTTAGAGATGAAAATAAAATCCAATTTGTTGAAAGGGGGATCCGTGGTGGAATTTCAATGATTGTTAAAAGGCGAATAAAAGCTAATAATAAATATTTAGATGAAAAGTACAATTCGAATATGTCCTCAGTATTTTGTAAATATTTAGATGCTAATAACTTGTATGGTTGGGCAATGAGTCAGAAGCTTCCAACGGGTGGATTTAAATGGATGACGGAAAAGGAATTAAACAACTGGGATCGTCATCCATGTTTTTTAGAAGTTGATTTAGATGTACCTAAGGAACTACATGATTATTTTAATGAGCTTCCTCTTGCTGCGGAGAGAATAAAAGTAAATAAGGTTAAAAAGCTAGTACCAAATTTACATGATAAAAAGAAATATGTTATACATTATAAAAGTTTAAAACAATGTTTAAGTCTTGGTTTAAAATTGAGGAAGATACATAGAGGGATTAAGTTTAAAGAAAGTGAATGGTTAAAACAATACATAGATTTAAACACACAACTAAGAACAGAAGCAAAAAATGATTTTGAAAAAGATTTTTATAAGTTAATGAATAATTCAGTGTTTGGTAAAACTATGGAAAATATAAGAAAAAGGGTAAATGTTAAGCTTGTTAGAAGTAGAAAAACAGCAAGAAAATTTGTAAACAAGCCAAACTTTAAGCATTTAGTAATATTTGATGAAAATTTGATAAGCATTCATATGGGAAAAACACAAATAACATTTAACAAGCCAATATATTTAGGGTTTTCCATTCTTGAGTTAAGTAAAACATTGATGTATGATTTTCACTATAACTATATTAAAGCAAAATATGGAGATAGAGCAACTTTAGGACTTACTGATACTGATAGTTTATTGTATGAAATTAAAACAGAAGATTTTTATAAAGATATTTCAGATGATGTTAAAGAAAAGTTTGATACAAGTGACTATCCAAAAGAGGGTCATCCTTCTGGCATTCCAGTTGGTGTAAATAAAAAGGTGATTGGTATGTTTAAGGATGAAACAAATGGAAAGGAAATAGAAGAATATATTGGATTAAGATCGAAAATGTACAGTATTAAAATGGATGATGGGGTGGAAAATAGAAAATGTAAGGGGATTAAGAAAAATATAATTAAGAAAACTATAACGCATCAGGATTATTTAAATTGTTTAGAAAAAAATAATATACAGCATAGAACAATGACAAATTTAAGAAGTTATAAGCATCAAATTTATACGGAAGAAATTAATAAAATAGCATTAAGTGCAAATGATGATAAAAGGTTTATTCTACCTGATGGAATTCATACACTTGCTTGGGGGCATCATAGGATAGAGGAATATAAAAAATAAATTTTTATTTGTGTTAAGAACAAATAAAAATTATAAATTTTTAATTTTACCACATGTTATACATTCTAAAACATAATTTTCATCAATATTTCTTCCCATAATATAACTTATGAAATCACAAACTGATACGTTTTCATTTAGTTTTCTTTTAAATCTACCTAAACAATTATTTTCATGATGAAGATTGTTATAACTTTCATTAAAAAGACCGTATTTTTTATTTTCGAAAATTGTATATTCTCTCCAATTTGTTAATTCATCCATTTTCTTACATAGCTTACTTCTTCTTTCATTATAATCTAATATTAAGTTATTAATGTTGTTTACTTCTTCATTTATCTTTTCAATTGTCTCTAAATCTTCTTTTGTTAAAGTATCTCTATATTTTTCTTTTGTGTTAAGTAAAAGAACATGATTCTTTAATTTTTGTAAAAGTTTAATATAAGTTTCTTTTCCATATTGTACTTTTTTCCCTGTATTATAGTTTATTCCGTTTTTTAATTTTTCATATTTTTCTTTTAAAGTAATAGCTTTTTCTAAATCATAATTTAAATTAATATTAAAATCATTAACAGGACGTTGTATACATGTTAATGAATATGGTATAAAATTTGTTGGATAAAATGAAACCGGATATTTTATTGGGGGTGGATACCTTTTTATTTTATCTTGTAAGCTTGCCATCTTACCTACTATCTCTGCGCGATCTTTTACTTTAAATTCATTTTTTTATTTCTATCAAAGGAATAAAAAATATTTACCAATGTTTAGGAATTAAGTAATCTTTTAATGAACATACTTTTTTGCTTTTTATTGTTATTTCCTCTTTAACATTATTTATTAGTTGTAAAAACACCTCAACTACTTCAGTTTGGTATTTTTCATGTATACCTGAACACAGAACTCCTCCTGATTGAAAAACTGAAATTGTTATTTTTCTCTTTGTTGTGTTTTCTATAGTTAGTTTGTTATGTATGTCAATATTTAAACTACTAAAAATAGAAATGAAATGTTCATATGTAATTTCATTTTCTTCTGATAAAAACTTTCTGTTTTCTTCATCTCTTTTTATGGTAAATTTATAAACAGGCATATCTTTTATTGTTTCAATTGGGAATAAAAATTGTTTTCCTACAAATCCTCCTATACAAGGACATATTACTCCATTAATTTTAGATAAAATTATTTTGCATAGTTTTTCTCTATCTATATTAATCCCAAGCTTAAGATATATATTTCTCATAACAGACACAAGGTAAATTTTAAAATCATCCACATGATGATCACTAATTATATGCCAAATAAAAATCAATGCTGTTTTACAATCTTCTAAAGATTTACAACCAGTTATTTGTATAACACCGTTTTTAAACAATTTAAGGTTTAAGCTTTTGTTGTCATAAACGAAAGAAAAAGAAATACAGTTTAAAAAGTTTTTTTGTTTTTGTGTCTTGTTGCTTTTTTGGTTCTTTTTATGACCTTTTTCGTTGCATCTATATCTCAAATGAACTAAAGGATCTAAAATTTCCACTTTATTAAATAATTGCATTAAATTTAAGTCCTTTAAATTTGTGTATGCGATAAAAGTGTGTGTTGAAACTTTTCTTTGGTAATTATCCATAATCATAAAACAAATAAAAAATTAATAATTTTTTTATTAATTTTTTTATTTAACTTATTTTTCTCTTTTAGATATTAATTCTTCTAGATATATACATTCATCTTCAAATTCACTATTTTTTTCTACCCATTCTTGCATTACTCCACTTATGCTATGGGTTAAGTAGTAATTATAATGATTTATTTTTTTATAAAACTCTTTTTTTTCTTCATATTTTTTTATCACTTTTTCCACCTGTTTGTATTCTTCATCCTCTTCGGAAAATGCTTTGCATGCTCTGTTTGTTAATTTTTTAGAAAACTTTTTATAAAATTTAATATCTATTGATGCTTTAAATAGGAATTGGTCTATTACCCTTTTATTTATACTTGTTTTTTTTGTTGCTTCCATATTTCATATATCGTCGGTTCTTTAACCTATTATGTTGCTGGAACTTTTTAAGTAAAATTCAATTTTTTATTTCTATCATGACGCGTTGGCTAATGAAAATTTTTAAAAATTAAATTTTTTTTTTTTTTTTTATTAAAATCTTAAGCTGCCAACTAGTTCATAAACCGGTTTGCCATTGCGTGACGCGTTGGTTGATGCACCTTGTTAGCCTGATGCAATGACGTACTGGTTGATGGGGGGGGTTAAGCGATTAACTGATGTATGAGTTTGTCTGGCTGATGAAAATTAAAAAATTAAATTTTTTTTTTTTTTTTTTTTTAAAAATCTTAAGCCCCTCCACTATCTCATAAACCGGTTTGCCATTGCGTGACGCATTGGTTGATGGGGGGTTAAGCGATGATTAACTGATGCAATGATTAACTGATGCAATGATGCGTTGGTTGATGGGGGGTTAAGCGATGATTAACTGATGTATGAGTTTGTCTGGCTGATGCGATTATCTGATGTATGAGTTTGTCCGGCTGATGCGATGACGCGTTGGTTGATGGGGGGTTAAGCGATGATTAACTGATGTATGAGTTTGTCTGGCTGATGCGATTATCTGATGTATGAGTTTGTCCGGCTGATGCGATGACGCGTGATGATGAAATTTTTTAAAATTAAATTTTTTTTTTTTTTCGAAAATTTTTCATCTACTACATAAGGGATTGATATGATATAAAAATTGAATTAAAGGTAAAAGGATTAAGACTAGAGGTTAGTTTGATTTAATTATGAATGCTTAACCTATTGGTTTGCGATTGACGTAAACGAGTTCGTTGGTTTTTGATTTCATGAGCATGTGATTTTGCTGCGTGTTACATGAAATTTTGGTGAAGAGGGTGATTCGGTTTGAAGACATTTAGTTAAGAGAGGAACCTTTTTTAGAGGACATTTAGTTAAGAGAGCAACCTTTTTTAGAGGACATTTAGTTAAGAGATGATGAGAGACGGAATGAAACGGAATGAAACGGAATGAAACGATTTGTCTGCTAATTGGTAAAATATATACTACTCAGGAAAGGTAATGACCTTAACTCTGTACCACACAATCCCGACTTTTAATGACCCTGGGAAACAAACCTTTTGAAAACATTATGGGAAAAGGAGAAAATGCTGGTAACCAGCATTTTCTCCTTTTCTCACAATGTTTTCTACCCTTTCCAAAACAAATTTCAATTCTGAAGTTGCATTTGTCGTCTGCAAATGCTTTCAATTTGTACTGGTCTAAAATTTTGTCGTTTGGTAAAGAGTTAATACCAGTTCCAGGCACAAGTTGTCCTGGGTATCAATTGTTCTAGCTGGGATCATATATACACAGTGCATACAGTGGCCCTGGTTCAAGGTAGGAGTTGTCTTGGGTACGAATTTTCTGGGCACGAACTGGCTTAGTACCAGACCTACTACCTTCAGTCTGAAGGTGTCTGCTCCGATGCTAATTTTGTGACTGTTCTTCGCATGCGAAGAACAGTCACAAAATTAGTATCGGAGCAGACACCTTCAGACTGAAGGTACAGACCTACATGTAGTGTCTTGACCTTTGTTCATACTCTGTATAAATCTACACTAGACTATCTCGTAACAATGTTAATATATTGAAAGACGCGTGCATATTACAAACTTTCATCCAGACGCACAAGATATTATATACTCTAGCTGAATATATAAAAAATAAATTGACTAGATCTAGATCAATAACAGACAATTAATCGAAACCGAAAGAAGATTTTTTAACATTCTGCAAGAGAACCGAAAATCATGCAAGTCTACAAAATGTCAATCTCCATATTACAAATTAACCACCAAAAGATTATAAAAAGATACAATTTATGTTGGTTTCTTTTATTTTCTTTTACTCCTTGGTTATTTCCATGGTGAGTGTGATTACCTGATTTTCTCTGAATCCCTGGGCAAATCTACTTCCCTAATCGGTGTGTCTTCGTCACTCGTCACGACTCGGCCGATTCCGTAACTACATCTAACTTCTCTCTAGAAACTGACTGCAGAGATTTGCAGTAAACAATGGTATTTTATAAAATTACTTTCCTCGTTTGAAATCATTATATTTTCAGGAAATTTGTAGCAAAAAACTGGCTTGATTTTTCCACAGACGTATTTAAAGCCATTTTCCCAAAAGGTCAAATCTTCGAAGAATACTGACAGGCGCAGACAACGGTAATCGTCGATAGACATTCGGCATACTTCGGGTGATCAAATCCGCTAGATGCCGAGTTGTGACGGGTGGCAACACCCTATTTTTTCGACGGCAGCTATTTGCTATATGCACCAAATCCACCAATCAGACAGCCCGTAACAGAATGCCTTAATTTGTTCTTTAATACAGAGCAAATTCGATCTTGGGCTAATATTTTCACAAGTTGGCTTCTTTAACCCTTTCCCAAACGATTTTGGACTGGTCCAAATTGAAAGAGTTTGCAGACGACAATTTTAAATTTGATGAAAATGACAGAAAGTTCTCCGAAAGGGTAGAAAACATGGTGGGAAAAGGAGAAATTGCTCGTTACGAGCAATTTCTCCTTTTCCCACAGTGTTTTCAAAAGACTTGTACTGCAGACACGTGAAAACCAGGGCTTGTTTGGGAAAGGGTTAAAAAAGAAGCCAGGAGAGGTCAGCATCAATGTTTTCAAATAGCTTATTGCTTTTAATTTCAGTATATTTTGGTACATGTAAACAAATAAGTAAGGCATTACATGATTGCCGCTCTGTAAAAAGGAGAAACCTCTTATGCATTACATGACAGACATGTGACCTTCTTCCCACGTTTTCAAGTCGCGTAATCTTTTCCCGCCGTGTTCTCTTTTTTAACGAAATTCTTTGTGTGTGTGTGTGTGTGTAGCTTTATTTATTTAATGAAAAATTACAACTACTGGAAAGGTCATTTGCAATCAAATCAATATAACAAATCCTTTTTGAAATCCGTCATATAAAAACAAAACATGTCTTTTTCCTATTGCGGTTTTTTTATTTCGGTTTATTTATAAAACCATGACGAAACAGACTGTGTATCAGAACAATTTCGCAGAAAAGCATGGACTTAGGCAGCAATTTCTGAGGCAGTCTGCCATTTAAACTCACCACTGTTGGAGAGGTCTGATGACCTCTCCAATGACAATCAAAGATTTTTCTGACCGCCATCGATTTATTAAGCTCGCTAAAGAAATTAATCTTTATCAATAAGGTCTATCTCTATGCATAACTAAAGACACAATGTAACGTTGTCTGCTCATGCAAAAATTCTTCGCAGATTTGACAGCTGTCTGCTATTGACGCATCATTTTGTGCAGTCCTGTACGGGACAAATATTAATACGTAAGTGCGTAAGTTGTCGCCTAAAAAGTGCAGGCGGAAAATGACGATAAATAATACGTCTGTGGAAAAATAAAGCCATTTTTTCAGTACAAATTTCTTAAAAAACAAAATTATTTCAAACGGGGAATATATATATATATATATATATATATATATATTACAAATCTCTGTAGACAGTTTCTAAGTATAGACAAGGGAAAGCCGGGATTTGTGCCACAGACTGACAACAAAAATAACGTCTCTACCTTGCTGGGCTTATACCGGGGCTTTTTCCCAAGCTTATATAGGAGCCTGTGTTTATGAATGGCTGGTGCATAGGTTATATTCTAGCTAACCACGGCTGGATGAACCGTACAAGGCAGGTTTTAGTAAATAAACGTATATTTTATTTTTAAATTCGTTGCATTGATTGCTGCCCTGAAAAGTAGTCCCGTTCTGTACCCAGAATGCCCATATCAGATAGGTTATGTATTTGAAAAATGCCACATAGCGAAGATAACACAGCGGCACAATTTAAATTTACAAGTCTCGTGTTATCTCATGAAATCTCGAACCGGGCAGAAACTTTTAACCATTGGGCATTGTTGATACAAAGATCGATAACAGGCTGCCAGTCTGGGCAGCTTCAATGGCAAAATGGTCAAAAGCTTATTTCGCAAGATGCAAGACTGTTGAAAGTCTCATTAAAAGCAGTAATAAAATACATATGAGCCATTCTCTGGCAAAAGGAGGCTTAATGTATCTCGGTGATGTATCATACGAAGCAAGACATCACATGATTAGGGATCCATAAAATTCATTATGTCTAACAATCGACAGTATCATACAGTAGATTGGTCCCTTGAAATTCAGAAAATTGACCAATAGCGAAAAGTTTCGATTCAGGTCAGCCTGCGCAGTCCGCGCAGGCTGACCTGAATCGAAACTTTTCGCAGATGCATCAAGCCCTTTTTCACAGAGCACGGCTTATGTTTGGTAACTGTTTTAAACAAGTTCTGAAATATCAAAATAACTTTTTTACTCTGAAGAAGCTAAAATAACATTTTTTTTTTTTTCAAAATACACACACGCGCGTGCGCATATGCGCGCGGCACTAAATGGGCGGGTTTTTTTTTCCCATTGTATTTCACAAAGTAGCCGACAATGTGGAACCATTTTGGATCAGACTGACGCGTCAAAAGACAGTCTGATCTTTCAATTATATTGTCTGCAAAGATGACTTTAGTTGTGCTTAATGTTTTCTGACATTCAAATCCTGTAATTTAGTTACTCTGATAAACAAGGTGCAACACTACATGTATATACATGTAGTAAAACCTTGTTATATCTGCCCCTTATCTAAAATACCGGACCTGAGAAAAAGAATATGCAGCAACCAGTGTAGATGTACATGTTGCTGATAAGGTCAAACAGGGTTTTACCCATTTACCCATAGTTTTTTATCTTGAAATGGACGTTTTTAATTTATCCCTTAGCCTGCTAAGTAAGCGCTCAATGAAACTTTCAAGCCGATAGCATAATCCCAAATGTTGCTGTTTCAAAGGTACTTGTTGGGGGAAAATATCTCCATATCGAACAGTGTAGATCTAAGATCAGACTGCACGTTGCGTGTGGTCTGATCTTAGATCTACACTGTCTGCAAAGTGTCAGTGAGTCGCGCTTAGCAGCTTAAGGATTAAAAGGTCTTGACTAGACTATTTCATAAAAGATACTAGCATGGCAAGATCTGACTACATAATTGCCAAAGGCAACGTAAGTGGTGTTTTTCACTCCATGGATAAATACAAAGTTTGTGTGCTCTGAACAACGTTTCTCCGTATTCTGCTGATTCTGACGTGGAGAATACATTTGCAATATGTTAGTGTGTGCTGAAGCTTTGGGTTTGTTTTTTCTTTTCCTATGAAAATTCATATCAAAATTTTACATTTGGTTCTTTTGAAAGCACTTGAAGACTGCAAATGAAGCATTACTCATTTGATTACATTTCTCTTTGAAAGCGTGCAATATTACTGTGGGAAAAAGAGTTAATGCTAGTTTGCAGCATTTTCCGACAAGGTTTTCGACTCCTTCATCCTCGAGGCCATTATAACAAGTTATTTTTTTGTTAAAGGTCAACAGACTGATAACAAACTACGCTTAGCACACCAAGAAAAAAGCATGTCAGCTGACGCCATGCAAAGTGGCAGTGCTGCGTCTCTACGGAAGGGAATTACATCCCATGTTTGCTGCATAATCAGGGATTGTATTCACTAACCACTCTAAATTGGTTTCTAAGTCGAATTGCGTAGAATTTTCTGAATTTAATTGTAAGAGTGTCTTCATTACTGTGTCAGATATCTTTAGGACGAGTATATTCCATTGTAAATTATCATCATTTCAAGCTACAGGCAAAACCTTTGTCAAATGCGTCATGTACACGTAATTCAAACTTTCACAGTCTCGATCACGTGTACCAAAGAATAATGAGTATTTCAAATCTTCGTGCAAATTAATTCGAGTTACGTGTTCAATCTGCACAACCTAATGCAAAACAACGGAGAAGGTTTCTTCAGTATTTCTTTGATGATAACACACAGGAAGTCAAGAGGTGCTTCACTTATGTCTTTTTCTGTGTAATTTACCGATCCAGCTGGTAATATGCTAGATGTGTCAAATAAATCGGTCCCTTACCTGAAAAAAAAAAATGTTTCAGTGAATTACCACTGTTAAGCTCTTAGTTTGTAACCATGTAAATATAAAACGAGTATCATGTAAATGTACATGTAGGGTGCAGGATGGCATTTAAACTCTTCACCACACGTCAAAACTGTAGACTTGTCCAAATTGAAAGCATTTCCAGACGATAAAATAAAAGTGATTGAAAAACTGAAACTTGTTTTGGGAAGGGTAGAAAACATCGTGGGAAATGGAGAAAATGCTGGTTACCAGCATTTTCTCCTTTTCCCACAATGTTTTCAAAAGGCTTCTTTCATAGGGTCGTTAAAAGACGGGATTGTGTGTTAAAGGGTTAATGAAATATGGATATCGCCAAGCTCCTGTTCTCAAGCTTACATGGATACACTTTTAAAATTGCTATTTGGGTAATTTGACACAAGACATCTACATGTACCTACAAGTTGTCCAGTTATTCATAATGAAATCTTGAATATAATTTTAAAAGTTTTGCATAGATGAAGCAAGGAGACGTAAAGTTTTTCTGAGTCGCCACATCTTCAATAGAGTATATGTATGTATACTTAATTTTTTGGAATGGAAGGCAGCTATTGGACAGAAAGTTAGCATTTTATGAGAAAGGCATTTCTAAGTGAGTGTAAACTGTAAATGATGGTCATCCAACTTTATATATATATATATATATATATATATTAAAATTGACATCATTCGCAAGAATTTAAAATGTCGTCAAAGAACGTCTATAGATAAACTCTGTGTATACATGTACATCAAAACGCTGAATTTCTTTAGGGCAAATCAATTTTCATGTTGACTTATCCCAGTCGACACGTGAATTAGATCAAAAGGTCAGTGCTTACTCCTTAAATCCCTGTCGCCTATCAATTATATTCCATAATTTGTATCGCAGTCTAGCAGATCTAAAATTTTGAAATTAAAACACAATCATTAAAATGGCCTTCTGCAATTGAGAAAAATCTACATGCTTTCTTATATATGGGAAATATCCATATACGGATGAAATCCTGGTTTGTTCGGCTTTATGAGAATTCTCTATTATAGCCTATTTGTGAATGGAAAGGAGTTAAGTATGAAAATCTCACTAAAGATGTGACGAGTAAAACGATCCAGTATGCTTTTCTTTACGACACTCTCTCTCTCTCTCCATTTTGATTTCATTAATTGCCGCCCTGCAAGTTATTAACAATTAGCTACTACATGTTACTCGTATCATATTTGGTAATCATGGTAGCATGTATATAGTAGAGCTGTTATGTGGCCTACTCAGTCTAAACGTGATGTATGATCCTCAGGTCGTCATAACAACATCACCAAATCATTATAATGATATTGAGTCAAGAAGATCTGTAGTGCTGGATAAAACTATAATTACCCTGCCTGAGCGTTGGGACAATGGTAACAGAAACCAAGGAAGTTGAATCAGTTTACATTGGCAGTGGTTAGCAAAATAGGATTGCCTAATAGGTTTTAATATTTGCTTCACTCCTCTGAAAATCGTCAGTATTAAAATAATATCGGCTTACATGCCACAATAGCAATGGCAGATTTATAAAGTTTTGACTTTTTATAAATATAAATCATAACCTGTAAGCCTACAAGGTAAGGCACATTTAAATTCTACGGAACCGAAATCCACATTTAGCCTTGTAGAATCATTTTAATAAATTTGTTAACTCAACTCACTTGGTACATGCATCTCACTGATAAATGCCAACGTTATAAAATGGTTAGGGCCTAACCGATAACCAGACAAGATCATTAGAGCAGTAAAAGCTGAAAGCCTTTACAAGAGGAAAATAAACTGTAGGTCAAAAAATGAGATTTGTCCTAAGTAGCGAAGGTGTTGTACGTGCCGAGGGTTATTGTTGACATGATGTGTTACAAATCAGTCCGCAGATGGTCCGCAAAATAAACATGACCAGAAACTACGCGAAATTCCAGACTGTCTTGAGTACTACTTTCGGTTTGAAAATTATTGTTTTTGACGAAAATCTTGTTTAGTTAAGGCGTATTCAATAGCAGATCAGATTGGTAGGTTAAACTGATTGCTCATTTTATTATTCGACGTCTGGAAGCCAATGAAAAAAACATGGATCTCGTGTTGTTCATGAAAATTCTTATCACGGAAAGAGAAAGTAGGGACCCAACACGACAACAGACTTTGATGCATACGCGTCCTCGGACAGATATTAGCGACCTGAAATGTAATTTTACTTCGCAGGTCTGCAGAACACGTTGACATAATTTGAATATCTTAAAGGTAAACGGGGCGAATTATAACTCTTGCTCTAGATGCTGTGCTCAATCGGCATTTTAACTTCTTTCAATTTCATTTGGTTTAGCCCTTTCTCAGCTTCTCCGCCATGGTCGACGCAGATTGACCCACCCATTACCAGACGAATAAATATTTGACTTACTAATTTAGAATTGTCCACTTTGAAAACATTCGCAGACAACAAATAAAAGGTTTCTCGTCGATAAGACCGAGAACAATGCGGTAAAAGGAGATAGTGCTGGTTGCTGTACTGTAAATGGTGTAATAGCTTCAAAAGCTTTCTTCCTGTTAAGTGCTGGTGACCTTAATATTTTCAAAAACATTCTTCCCATTAAAAAGACAGGATTGTATGGTAAAGGTTTGCAGTAAATAGTGGATTAACCTCTGGTCTGTCAATGCATGTGGACAGGTCTTTTTTGCACATGGGCAGTCTTTCTATTTACAGAAAAACCTGCCCACGTGCATAGACCTATGCTAGTGCATTCTGCTCTTAAAACGGGGCATTCTGAAAAACCTGGTACAAATGAAGGAGCCAATGATATATAAACCATGCATGTTCTGGTTTTTTTTTTATTTGCCCAGTGCTCCAGATACAAGATACAAAATTTTATTTTAAGTCGGTTTCAGAGTATTTAACAAAATAACATTGGCGATGTATCGCTATTTACCGACATAATTAGACATACATACATAAGACAAACATAGACGTACAATGTTAAAAACAATAAAAACAGAAACATGCAATTACATTAAAAAAAAAAAAAAAAATGCAATGACAAATAAACGAAGCACATTTTAAAACAGAAGCGAAAAGCAAGCACTTTAAAAATAACATGCTATAAGTTTTGTAATACGGTAATTTGAAAAGACTACAGCTTAAAAAAAGAACTTTATGAAAAAAAAAAACGAGAGAGGGAGTGATTTTGATTTCAACTTGAAAATATTAATTACAGTAAAACCTCTCCTCATGACCACCCAGGCAATAAGAGCAACCCGCTATTACAAACGATTTTTGTCAGAACGGAATTTTTCCTTCTTAATGATCAGTGATCATGAACCTGGAAATACGGGCACCCCGCTATTCCGAAATTATGACCACCATTTTCAGTACCAGTGAGACATTACCTATAGATTTTAACCCCGTGAAACGACCACTAATTTTTGCACCTTCTAAATGACCCACTAGTTTTCACGCATCCATGGTCGCGAACTGTAGGCAGAGCTTCATGTACGAATATTCTAGGGTCCGAGAGAATCGACAATCAATTATCGGTCTTATGTTTATCTATCGACTACTGTAACATGATTGTGTGTAGTGATCAGGGTGTTACCTTACATAATGGAATGATCAGTGAATTGAAAAGAATTAATTTGGCTTTTATGCGGTAATCAGGCGTTCGTCACACATTGCTGACCCGAGTGAAAAACATGTCGACATCCGGGTAATTACAATTTGTGTTTTATAACCAGCTTTTGTAATTTGAGACACTTGGGCTAATATAGTGTTCGAGATGGGATAATTATTTTGTTTTTATTACACATTTAGTGCCATAGTTATATCTTAGAGAATATGCAATTTGTAAACTGGTGAACGCTACAACTGTGAGATTGACAATTAGTAGGAATGTTCGAACATTCAACTCGAATCAAAATGGAAAAAATAATAAACTGTAAACGTCGGGCTGTTCAATAATAAGCACTTATTCGAAATTCTTTGTTTAAAAATGAAAATCAACACATGGAATATGAGTTCTTAAGGCTACACAAAACAAAAAAGCAGATCAAAACAGAGAATGTGACAAGTTCTGTCAGTAACATTAAATTATGTAGTCTTTAAGTTCAGTTTCTTAATTTATGTACATATCTTACTGTAATAGATTAAATAGGCAATTATGAACTGATGTGCACTTACACGTGGATCTATTCATAAAGTTCAAGAAACATATCATCTTTTTAACGAACATGGAAATTTTCTTGTTGTCATTTTCATGTGTGGGCATAGGCTTCCCTGAATAAATACATTACTTTGCACATACTTTAAATCTCAATAAGTCTAAACAGAGTCCAAGTTTCATTCGAAATCCAGGTGGGTGAAACCCGGAAATCAGACCACCCCGCTAATAAGACCAGTTTTCGAAAGTACCAGGGGTGGTCTTAATAGAGGAGTTTTACTGTATTCTCCACTAAACCATAGGTTATGGGTACTTATTAGAATTGTCTCATTGAGACAATTCTAATGAGTACCCACAACACAGGGTTTGGAAGAGCAATAATAGATTCACTCCTTTTTATCTGGAGCTGTTTGCAGTAGAATTTTAAGTTTAGTAAGCTCCTGATGGTAGTTCTGAAATTTATGAGTGGGATGTGTGCATGATGTATTATACTTGAAAATAGACATGAATATCAAAGATCAGACAGACCATGTGTCTTGTGCTACCAGCCCTGCATTCAGTTACAGGCGAACGGTCGCCACAAACTGTTCACGCAGTATACACTTAACTGAACGTGTTAGCCGCTAATGTTTGCCATAGATATGTTTACATGGTTACAGTTGGTTGCTAATGGCATGCGGTTTTGCTGTTTACTTGACAAAGGCGACTGACAACTGCTTTCTTAAATCCAATCAGCAAATACTGATGATAATTCATTCGACAAGTTAATTTATGCAAAGTTTATCTTAGATCTTTTTTTTTTTTAATTAGTTATTTGTAGATCTAGATCTCTAGATTTAGAATTTACCAGATTCTATTTTCCCGTCAAAGAAATTAGGAATATGTAGACTTGAACGACCAATGCCGAGACCAAGTAGACCGTTGTGATCAAAGCCAATACCATAATTTCTCACACTATAAGATTAACCCTTAACCACACAAATTTTAACTATCCCAAGAAAAAAGGCTTTTTAAAACATGGAAGAATGAGGACAAAATGCTGGTGACCAGCATTTTCTCTTTTTTGTTATTCCTTTTCCCACCACATTTTCTATCTTGACATGGACATAAAGCATTATTTGATCCAAATTTGATTTGTCATATGAAAATGCTTGCAACACATTTGGACGAGTCGACCTTTTGTTGTCTAATAAAGAGTTAAGGCAGAAATAGATCAAACTACCTTTCCGCTATTCTTCATTGTCATGTAATCTTGTAAACAAGATCACTTACCATCATTATCGTTAATAGGGTCAATCAGGGATCGCATAAGCCTGGGTTCTGGCTATATCGTTTGTTTTTTAGCTCACCTGAGCATGAAGTGCTAAGGTGAGGTATTGTGATAGGTCATTGTCCGGCGTCCATCTGTCTGTCTGTCTGTCTGTCTGTCCATCCATCTGTCCACAATTCCTTTAAACATCTTCTCCTCCTTATACGCTGGGCCAATCTTGATGAAACTTGGCAGGGATGTTCCTTGGGTGAAGCTTTACCAAAGTTGTTCAAGAGATTGAATTCCATCCATAACTCTGGTTACCATGGCAACAGAAAGGAAAAAAATAGCAGAATCTTTGAAAATCTTCTTCTCTGATTCTAGAAGGCATAAAGCTTTGATATTTGGTATGTAGCATCTCCTAGTGGACCTCTACCAAGTTTATTCATATGATGCCCCTGGGGTCAAAACTGGCCCCGCCCAGGGGGTCACAAGTTCGAACATAGGAACAAAGACGGAAAACTTTAAAATTCTTCTTCTCTGAAACTGGAAGGTGTAGAGCTTTGATATTTGGCATCTAGCATCTCCTAGTGGACCTTGCCCCTGGGGTCAAAACTGGCCCCGCCCCGGGGGTCACAAGTTTGAACATAGGAACAAAGAAGGAAAACTTTAAAATTCTTCTTCTCTGAAACTGGAAGGTATGGAGCTTTGATATTTGGCACCTAGCATCTCCTAGTGGACCTCTACCAAGTTTGTTCATATGATGCCCCTGGGGTCAAAACTGGCCCCACCCTGGGGGTCACAAGTTCGAACATAGGATCAAAGACGGAAAACTTTAAAATTCTTCTTCTCTGAAACTGGAAGGCGTAGAGCTTTGATATTTGGCATCTAGCAATTCCTAGTGGACCTCTACCAAATTTGTTCATATGATGTCCCTGGGGTCAAAACTGGCCCTGCTGGGGGTGGGGGCGGGGGTCACAAGTTCGAACATAGGAACAAAGAAGGAAAACTTTAAAATTCTTCTTCTCTGAAACTGGAAAGCGTAGAGCTTTGATATTTGGTATGTAGCATCTAGCGGACCTCTACCAAGTTTGTACATACGATGCCCCTGAGGTCACAACTGGCCCTGCTCCAGGGGTCACAAGTTCTGACATAGGAACAAAGAAGGAAAACTTTAAAATTCTTCTTCTCTAAAACTGGAAGGTGTAGAGCTTTGATATTTGGTATGTAGCATCTCCTAGTAGACCTCTACCAAATTTGTTCAAATGATGCCGCTGGGGTCAAAACTGGCCCTGCCAGGGGGGGGTCACAAGTTCGAACAAAGGAACAAAGAAGGAAAATTTTAAAATTCTTCTTTTCTAAACCTGGGAGGCATAGAGCTTTGTTATTTGGTATGTAGTGAACCTGCTGTAAGTTTGTTAGCCCACCTGAGCACAACGTGTTCAGTCAGTTCGAAATTGGGTCACCTGGGGTCATAAACTAGGTCACTAGGTCAGATTAAAGTAATACCTTGTGGGCACTCTAGAGGCCACATTTATTGCTCAAATGACCCTAAATTTGGTCAGAATGTTTGTCTTGATAAAATCTCACATGAATTCGAATTTGGGTCATTTGGGGTCTTAAATTAGATCACTAGGTCAAATTAAAGAAATACCTTGTGTGCACTCTAGAGGCCACATTTATTATTCAATTGATTTGAAAATTGGTTAAAATGTTTCTCTTGATGTAATCTATGATGAGTTCAAAAGTGGGTCACCTGGGGTCATAATCTAGGTCACTAGGTCAAATTAAAGAAATACCTTGAGGGCACTCTAGAGGCTACATTTCTTGCTAAATTGACTTGAAAATTGGTCAGAATGTTTGTCTTGATGAAATATCATATGAGTTTGATATTGGGTCACCTGGGGTCATAATCTAGGTCACTAGGTCAAATTAAAGAAATACTTTGAGGGCTCACTAGAGGCTACATTTCGTGCTTAATTGACTTGAAAATTGGTCAGAATGTTTGTCTTGATAACATCTCAGATGAGTCCGAATTTGGGTCAACTGGGATCATAAACTAGGTCACTATGTCAAATTAAAGAAATACCTTGTGGGCACTCTAGAGGCCATATTTTTTTATCAATTGACTTGAAGATTTTTCAGAATGCTTGTCTTCATAAAATCTCTTGAAAAAATCTAGGATGAGTTTAAAATTGGGTCACCTGGGTCATAATTGAGGTCACTAGGTCAAATTAAGGAAATACCTTGTGGTCACTCTTGAGGCCACATGTCTTGCTCAATTGACTTGAAAATTGGTCAGAATGTTTGTCTTGATAAAATATTGGATGAGTTTGAAATTGGGCCTAACATCATATTTATTTGGCATGTAGTACTTTCAATTATGACCCTGGAGTGAAATTACGCCTATTGACTCAGGTGAGCAATCCAGGGCCATCATGGCCCTCTTGTTTGTTTTATATATTCGAACGCTACTTTATCAATCACGGGAGCCCCTCGAATGTCCCCTGGTCCTCATGTTTGACAGAGTTTCGTCTGAAATATAAAAAGAAAAAATGATTGGGCTGGAACCCAAGCTACGATCATATATATATATACACATGTATATAAACGGAATCAATGAGCGGAAATCGGAAAAAACAATACAACTGTATATAAAACTTTAAGTTTACTTGACACCAAACAACAAACTCTTAGATTTGTCCGAATCCAAAGTATTTGCAGCTGACAAATAAAAAATGGCAAGAACAGTGATAATTGTCTTTAGAAGGGGAGAAAACATTTTGGGGAAAGAAGAAAATGCTTGCTACAAGCATTTTCTCCTTTTTCCAAAATGTTTTCAAAAGCTTTCTCCCACAGTGCTGTGAAACTGGGGACTGTGTGGTAAAGGGTTTAACTACTAGATAAATTTCAATTATATCTCCAGCCAAATACAGTTTAGTGATTTCGAGGCCCTATCTTGCAGGGAAAGCCCGCAGTGTAGATTTAAAATTACCTTGTATGGTCTAAAAAATCTGATTGTGGTCTACACTGTCTGCAGAAGAGCATTGAGTAGCGATATGCGTTAAATCAACCCTTTACCACACAATGCCGACTTTTAATGACCCCGAAGAAGAACGCTTTTGAAAACATCGTGGGTAAAGGAGAAAATGCTGGTAACCAGCATTTCTCCTTTTTCCACAGTGTTTTCTATTTTATCATCACTTGAGGTACCTTTATTTTGTTGCATGCAAATGCTTTCAATTAGATAGGAGACCAATATACTGTATTGTCCTTTGGTAAATAGTTAATAGACGTGTGTCAGCCTGGCTGTCAACGTTTATTTTGGAATGCATCTTTCGTTTTACATTATTATTTTTTTCTAATAGCAGAATTCTTTTGCTCGAATAACGCGACACGGAGTTTATTGCTCGATCATATTATCGCTTTTGTTGAAATAGAGGATACCGTGTAGCTAAGTAAAAGACGGGTATGCAGTTTGTTTCTTTCATGTTTGCCGACATGGGTTATGTCAATTTCGGTTAAGAGGGATATAGGAGATAAAAGAGTGACTGTCAATTTGACAGGGTCATAAATGTACAAGCCTCTTCCAAACAGGAAATCCCTTCGACCGTACTTATATCAGTTAACCTGGATGTCCCTGTTCCAATATTTTGTTTTATGAAGTCAGATTTCTTTTTGCAATGATGAAACTGAAACTTGTGCAGTAAAAGTTGGGTCACATTGACTTTTTACCAGACTAGAAACTTCTCCTTAATGCTGGTTGATAAAACACACAGTATTTTATTTCTCTTGAAGATTAAAGTTATATTTGAAATGTGTGACATTGCTTTCCATTGGGACAAGTCTAAAACTTTGTTGTCTGCTAAAGAATGAGACAAAATTGTTCAAAATGATGGGTGAACTAGAAAGGAAAGAAAACATCATGAGAGATGAGGAAAATGCTAATTTCCAGCATTATCTTATTTCTCCTGTACCAGTACTGTTTTCAGTGGTTTCAAAAGCTTTGCTTGTCAGGATTGTAAAAGCCATTGGTTGTTTGGTTATGGATTAAACCATGTGTATCACTGAATATGCAGGTTTTGGAAGTACAAAAAGTGATGAATACAATAGAAAATCATAGTTAATGAAATAAGTAAATCACTCATATGATATACATTAAAAGAAAACAGTCTTAAAAAAGGAGTGGTTATTTGTTGCAAACAAAAATTCGTTTTCTCATTAATTTCTAAAGCTGTAAACTGCTAGGCGTAAAACACTTATTTCTGCAGTAAAGGGTTAATATATATCATATACCATTTTAAACCTGCATCAGACAACGAAATTTCAAAATGTTTAATTAACTTAAGCATTGCAGGGGACAGATTGCAAACTGGTAAAAAGGGTGGAATTCGTCTTTTAAAGGAAAGAAAACGCTTTTGAAAAAGGAGAAAATGCTGATTACCAGCTTTTTGTCCTTTTACCACAGTGTTTTCAAATTTCCTCTTTTACTTTGTGTCGTTAAAACTCAGTATTGTATGGTAAAGCGTTAAGGGACAACAACAACCATTTTTAGTTTTCCTGATCGTAATTCTTTTCAATAATTGGCAAAATAGTGAGATTTTAAATCAAATGGGGAATGGTGCTTCTGTGTGTTCAGAAAATTCAAGTTCCTTGCCGTTCTGTTTCAGGAAAAAAAGAATATTTATACAAGAGATTTATTCAAGGGGATTGGATTATATCAAGTGTTAAGCAATTCAAAAAGTTATCCATTTTTTTTTTATCCATGGGCGTGAGTGATTGCATTTATTATTTGCTATATTATTTAACCCTTTTATATGAAACAACAAAATTTTAGACAAGTCCAAATTGAAAGCATTGGTAGACTACAAAATGGATGTGACCCAAAAAGTGAATTTGTTTTGGGAAGGGTAGAAAACATTGTGCGAAAAGGAGAAAATGCCGGTTACCAGCATTTTCTCATTTTCCCACAATTTTTTCAAAAAGCTTCTTTCTCGGCATCGCTAAAAGTTGGGATTGTGTGATAAAGGGTTTCAAAAAATTAATACGAAATTATCCGTATACTAGTTCCGTCTGGCTTTTCACATATAACCGGCCTTAATTGGCCATTTCTAACATCATAATGACTAAAATGGGTAAAAATAACAAAATAAGATTGCATAACCAGAGTTATATGATCGATTACAACGCGCGTATGTGCAGAAAATTCTATAAACAGCCAAAAATACTTAAGTTTTTCATTTTTAGCTCACCTGAGCACGAAGTGCTCTGGGTGAGGTATTGTGACCGGTCATCGTCCGTCCGTCCGTCCGTCCATCTGTCCGTCCGTCCGTTAACAATTTCTTTAAAAATCTTCTCCTCCAAAACCAGATGGCCAATCTTGATAAAACTTGGCAGGAATGTTCCTTGGATGAAGCTCTACAAAAATTGTTAAAAGAATTTAATTCCATGAAAAACTGTGGTTGCCATGGCAACAAAATGGCTGAAAATGGAAAAAATCTTTAAAAATCTTCTTGTGACAAACCATAAGGCCGAAAGCATTCATATTTTGTATGAAGCATCATTGGGTGACCTTTACCAAAATTGTTAAAATTAATCCCCTAGGGTCATATTTGGGCTTTGCCCGGGTGCACCCTATTTCACATAATAACAAAGAAGGAAATCTTTAAAAAATCATCTTCTGACAAACCATAATGCCTAGAGAATTCATATTTGGTTTGTAGCATTATATGATGATCCTCTACCAAAATTGTGAAAATTAAACCTCAGTGGTCATATTTGGGCTCTGCCAGGGCACACCCTATTTTACATGGAAACAAAGAAGGAAATCTTTTAAAATCTTCTTGTGACAAACCATATTGGCTTGAGCATTCATATTTTGCATGTAGCATCATCTAGTGACCCTTTACAAAATTTATTATAATTATCCCTTTGGGGTCATATTTGGGCTCTGGCCAGGCGCACACTATTTTACATAGAATTAAAGTTGGAAATCTTTTAAAATCTTTTTGTGACAAACCATAAGGGCCAAAGCATTCATATTTTGCATGTAGCATCATTTGGTGACCCTTTATAAAAATTGTTAAAATTATCTCTTTTGGGTCATATTTGGGCTCTGCTCGGGTAACGGGTAACCTCCCCCCCCCCCCCCGCTATTTTTTTTCGACCCCCTTTTTTTAGCTCACCTGAGCACATAGTGATCGATCGTTGCCCGGCGTCCATCCGTCCACATGTCCGTCCATCTGTCCATCCGTCCGTCCGTCCGTGAACAATTACTTAAAAAATCTTCTCCTCTGAAACCGCCCAACAGATTTCTGTGAAACTTCACAGAAATCATCCTTAGGTGATGCACTTTCAGAATACTTCAAAGATTTGAATTCCATGGAGAACTCTGGTTGCCATGGCAACCGAGAGAAAAAAGTTTAAAAATCTTCTTGTCCCAAACCATAAGGGCTAGAGCTCTCATATTTGGCATGTAGCATCATCTAGTGGCCCTCTACCAGAATACTTCAAATTATGGCCCTAGTCTTGAAAATGGCCCTATGTTGTGGGTTCTCGGATTTCACATAGAGATAAAGAAGGAAATCTTTAAAAATCTTCTTGTCCCAAACCATAAGGGCTAGAGCTCTCATATATGGCATGTAGTATCATCTAGTGGCCCTCTACCAAAATACTTCAAATAATGGCCCTAGTGTGGAAATTGGCCGTATGTTGTGGGTTCTCGGATTTCACATAGGGATAAAGAAGGAAATCTGTAAAAATCTTCTTGTCCCAAACCATAAGGGCCAGAGCCTTCATATTTGGCATGTAGCATTATCTAGTGACCCTCTACCAAAATCCTTCAAATTACGGCCCTAGTGTTGAAAATGGCCCTATGTTGTGGGTTCTCGGATTTCACATAGAGATAAAGAAGGAAATCTTTAAAAATCTTCTTATCCCAAACCATAAGGGCTAGAGCTCTCATATATGGCATGTAGTATCATCAAGTGGCCCTCTACCAAAATACTTCAAATTATGGCCCTAGTGTTGAAAATGGCCCTATGTTGTGGGTTCTCGGATTTCACATAGGGATAAAGAAGGAAATCTTTAAAAATCTTCTTGTCCCAAACCTTAAGGGCTAGAGCTCTCATATTTGGCATGTAGCATTATCTAGTGACCCTCTACCAAAAGACTTCAAATTATGGCCCTAGTGTTGAAAATGGCCGTATGTTGTGGGTTCTCGGATTTCACATAGAGATAAAGAAGGAAATCTTTAAAAATCTTCTTTTCCCAAACCATAAGGGCTAGAGCTCTCATATATGGCATGTAGTATCATCTAGTGGCCCTCTACCAAAAGACTTCAAATAATGGCCCTAGTGTGGAAATTGGCCGTATGTTGTCCATTCTCGGATTTCACATAGAGATAAAGAAGGAAATCTGTAAAAATCTTCTTGTCCCAGCTTTCATATTTGGCATGTAGCATCATCTAGTGACCCTCTACCAAAATACTTCACATTATGGCCCTAGTGTTGAAAATGGCCCTATGTTGTGGGTTCTCGGATTTCACATAGAGATAAAGAAGGAAATCTTTAAAAATCTTCTTGTCCCAAACCATAAGGGCTAGAGCACTCATATATGGCATGTAGTATCATCTAGTGGCCCTCTACCAAAATACTTCAAATTATGGCCCTAGTGTTGAAAATGGCCCCATGTTGTGGGTTCTCGGATTTCACATAGGGATAAAGAAGGAAATCTGTAAAAATCTTCTTGTCCCAAACCTTAAGGGCTAGAGCTTTCATATTTGGCATGTAGCATCATCTAGTGGCCCTCTACCAAAATACTTCAAATTATGGCCCTAGTGTTGAAAATGGCCCTATGTTGTGGGTTCTCGGATTTCACATAGAGATAAAGAAGGAAATCTTTAAAAATCTTCTTGTCCCAAACCATAAGGGCTAGAGCTCTCATATATGGCTTGTAGTATCATCTAGTGGCCCTCTACCAAAATACTTCAAATAATGGCCCTAGTGTGGAAATTGGCCCTATGTTGTGGGTTCTCGGATTTCACATAGAGATAAAGAAGGAAATCTTTAAAAATCTTCTTGTCCCAAACCGTAAGGGCTAGAGCTTTCATATTTGGCATGTAGCATCATCTAGTGACCCTCTACCAAAATACTTCAAATAATGGCCCTAGTGTGGAAATTGGCCCTATGTTGTGGGTTCTCGGATTTCACATAGAGATAAAGAAGGAAATCTGTAAAAATCTTCTTGTCCCAAACCGTAAGGGCCAGAGCTTTCATATTTGGCATGTAGCATCATCTAGTGGCCCTCTACCAAAATACTTCAAATTATGGCCCTAGTGTTGAAAATGGCCCTATGTTGTGGGTTCTCGGATTTCACATAGAGATAAAGAAGGAAATCTTTAAAAATCTTCTTGTCCCAAACCATAAGGGCTAGAGCTCTCATATATGGCATGTAGTATCATCTAGTGACCCTCTACCAAAACACTTGAAATAATGGCCCTAGTGTGGAAATTGGCCGTATGTTGTGGGTTCTCGGATTTCACATAGAGATAAAGAAGGACATCTTTAAAAATCTTCTTGTCCCAAACCATAAGGGCTAGAGCTTTCATATATGGCACGTAGCATCATCTAGTGACCCTCTACCAAAATACTTCAAATTGTGGCCCTCGTGTTAAAAATTGACCCTATGTTGTGGGTTCTTGGATTTCACGTAGAGATAAAGAAGGAAATCTTTAAAAATCTTCTTGTCCCAAACCGTAAGGGCTAGAGCTTTCATATTTGGCATGTAGCATTATGGTGTTGAGCTGAGTTGCATTTCAGGTGAGCGATTTAGGACCATCATGGTCCTCTTGTTTTACTAGCCGATATAAAATAGGTATCACTTGTCAGCCACCTTTGTACGCTTTGCGCACCACCATGAAAAAGTGTTTGCAACTGTTTGCAACCGTAAGCTGCTACCAATAGGTTCAGTTGTGAACGTTTGCAAACATTTTCAAACGTGAGCAAACGTCAGCCTTAATTGAACGCACTGCAGATCTTAATCAAAACTGTGTATAAAAGCATCTTTAGTTGTCAAATAATATATATCCTATAATTTCAGTGAGTATAGGCACTAAGTCACATATCTAGGTATATCTCTCATAAACTTTGCTAGCTAACTCTTTACCAGACAACAATAAACTGATTTGAAAGTAACACAATTTCTGATTGTGATTGTTGCTTTCCAAATCTAGAATTAGACTTAGAATGATATCAAGAAAAGTTGGTGAATATGGACCCCTCACTTACCTAGCCAGTGCACTACCCAGCTATTTAAATCCATTTGAGGAATAAACAAACCCCTTTTAGATTCATCTGCAGTAGTTCATGAGTGGCTGAATGATGTTTTACTGCACTTTCAACTTTACTTGAGTCATACCACAGCAATAGCTAACATACTCTTGTATGTCCTGAGTTCCACCAGTATTAGAATAGGGTTGTGAAGTGTCTTTCCCAAGGAGAGAGACTCCCACAAAAAATCCAGTGCTTTGAGTGAGGACTGAACCAGGGGCCTCTGGGTTATGAGTCCTACACACTACCACTGAAGCACCCAGGGCATCAACATCCCCATGGACCACCTTGCTTCTAAACATTCTTCCTTTAGTACCGCTAATTTAAGTCTATAAAATGATTTCCAGTTCATGTTTTTATATTGGTACTAAATATAACCACAGGCCAGACCAGGTAGCTGAGTGGTTAGCGTATCTGACTCATGACCTTTCTGGTTGTGGGTTTGATACCCAGTTGAGGCAAACTTTCTTTCTGCCGATTTTTGCCCCTCGCAACTCAGATACATGTTAGAAAAGAAGTCAGTGACCTGGAAAGAAAGTTGTGTCAGTACTAGTGTGAGAAAGCCAGGAAACACATCCGTAGGTGCACTGACAGCCATGGTACGACCTGAGATGTTAAAACGGTGTTAAACTCCAACACAAACAAACAAAGTTACCACAGGAGAAAAATGTTGAAACTCAACCTCAAAGTCTCTGTCTCTCTGTCTGTCTGTCTCTCTTTCTTTATCACATTGTTTGCCTTTTCAGCTCAGCTGTTTGAAAAGAAAACATTGAGGTATTGTCGTAGCCGTGTTGTGGTCTTCTTTGCTGTGCAAAAACTATGACAGTTTGTAATATCTTTGTCATTACTGAAGGTATTTACTTGAATCTCAGACTAGTTGTTAACTATCAAAAGGGGAACCTATATAACCAAGGCAAGTAACCATCGGAATATTTTTGACACAGTTATGCCCCTTTTTCAACATACAATTTTAGCTGAAAATCAATGTATTTCTTTAAGCAAGGGCAACCCAGCATTGGTACCAGCATGCAGTGCTCTTGTTTAACCCTTTACCACACAATCCCTAGTTTTAACGACCCAGGAGAAGAAGGCTCTTTAAAACATTTTGGGAAAAGGAGAAAATGCTGGTAGCCAGGGTTTTCTCCTTTTCCCACAATGTTTTCTATCCTATCAAAGTCAGAAGTCATCATTTGAACTACCTTTAATTTGTGGTCTGCAAATGCTTTCAGTTTGGTTGAGGGTAAGATTTTGTTGTTTGGTAAAGACTTCCCATTCGCCAAGCCCCCTTAGCTGAGTCGGTAGCATACAGGACTTGAGAACAGGAGGTCGCTGGTTCGATTCCTGGCTTGGCCAATTTCTTTCCAAGGATTGATGATAGTCATTGTGGCAGGATTCATTCCTCTCACTCGCTGACCATTGTTTCGACGATGGTTATGTGGGAAAGCAGCCAGTGGCTTGGAAAGAATATTGTGCAAAGTACTGGTAAAGAAACTCCAGGAAAGCATGGATAAGTGCACTGGCCACCGTGATATAACTGAAATAATGTTGAAAACGGCATTAAACACCATATAATCAATCAACAATCAATTATATTCCCATTCCAGGATGCAGATACAGTTGAAAGTTATCAGCATGTTAACTCCTGTTCAAGAAGTAATTTTTATGTAACAAGAAATCATGGCTTCATCAAATGGAAAACAGAACCGAGAACCTGTGTCAGAACAGGGAGAGCCAGACATTAGAACAGGACTAGAAAATAATGAAGGTGGAGACAACACAAACATGGGAAACCCTGCTAATGTAAAAATATTGGGTAAGTCATCAGTGAGGGAGGTTTCTGTGAGTGTTTAACTGGTTACCATGCAGGAAAATTGAAGACTCGCCCAAATTAACCCTTGGTCTGCCAAATAAATGAGATGAAACCTTAAGTTAATAGCAAAAACCCAAATATTGTTATTTCAAAGGTATATTTTGGGGGAAAATATCTCACTGTGTCAGACAGTGTAGATCCAAGATCAGACTGCATGTTTTGTGCAGTCTGATCTTGATCTACACTGTCTGCAAAAGGTCCTTGAGTCACGTTTGGCAGCCTACGGGTTAAAAACATTTTCAGGTAAGAAATTGTGGCTCAAATAATAGGATTTGTCTTTGAAAGGACTGAACCATTTTCAGGTAAGAAATTGTGGCTTAAATAATAGGATTTGTCTTCGAAAGGACTTAAAACATTGTGGGAAATGGAGAAAATGCCGGTAACCAGCATTTTCTTCTTTTCCCCACAATTTTTTCAAAAGTCTTCTTCGTCAGTGTCATTTCAAGTTAGGATTGTGTGCCAAAGGACTAAACATTTACCAGGCCACAAAATTTTAGCCTCTTCCACGTTGAAGTCATTCGTAAACAACAAACTAAGAACATGTAAGGCTTAAATGATGTCAGCTTTCTTTGAAAGAGAAGAAACCATTGTGGGGAAAGGAGAAAATGTTGGTAACTAGAATTTCCTTGAGACAAACTAAGTTCATGTATGGCTTAATTCTTTACCAAATGACAAAATTTTAGACTGGTCCAAATTGAAAGCATTTGCAGACAACAAAATAAATGAGACTGAAAAATTGAAATTTGTTCTAGGAAGGGTAGAAAACATTGTGGGAAAAGGAGAAAATGCTAGTTACCAGCATTTTCTCCTTTTCCCACATTGTTTTCAAAAGCTTTCTTCCCCAGGGTCGTTAAAAGTCGGGATTGTGTGGTAAAGGGTTAAATGATGTCAGCTTTCTTTGAAAGAGAAGAAAGCATTGTGGGGAAAGGAGAAAATGCTTGAAGTAGCATTTCCTTGCGATAGAAGAAACCATTATAAGAAAAAGAGAAAATGATGATTTCCCACAGTGTTTTTAACCCTTTCCCAAACGATAAAATTTAGACTGGTCCAAATTGAAAGAGTTTACAGACGACAATTTTAAATTTGATGAAAATGGCAGAAAGGTCTCAAAAAGGGTAGAAAACACTGTGGGAAAAGGAGAAATTGCTCGTTATGAGCAATTTCTCCTTTTCCCACAGTGTTTTCAAAAGACTTGTACTGCACACACATGAAAACCAGGGCTTGTTTGGGAAAGGGTTAAAAGGCATCCTTCTCTGGGTAATTTAGCTTGGCTGTTTTTGAAGTAAATGTCAAGTTATTGTCATAGCCCTGATGTCGTCGTCTGCGTCATCATGTGAAAACTTTGACATTTTATATTATCTCTCTAATTAATGAAGAGATTTGCTTCAAACTTGAACATGTGGTTAATTATAAAAAGGGGAACCTATACAACAGAGATTTGCTTCAAACTTGAACATGTGGTTAATTATAAAAAGGGGAACCTATACAACAAAGATTTGCTTCAAACTTGAACATGTGGTTAATTATAAAAAGGGGAACCTACACAACAAAGATTTGCTTCAAACTTGAACCTGTGGTTAATTATGAAAAGGGGAACCTACACAACAGAGATTTGCTTCAAACTTGAACATGTGGTTAATTATAAAAAGGGGAACCTACACAACAAAGATTTGCTTCAAACTTGAACATGTGGTTAATTACAAAAAGGGGAACCTACACAACAAAGATTTGCTTCAAACTTGAACATGTGGTTAATTATAAAATGGGGAACCTATACAGCAAGGGTAGGTAACCATCAATGTATTTTGGACAAAGTTATGCCCCTTTTTCGACTTAAAATTTTCAAGAAAACATTGACATTTTATAATATCTGTTATTACTGAAGCATCTGCAGACGACAAATTCACAATTGTTACAAATGAGCTTAAGGTCTCTGATAGGGTAGAAAACATTGTCGGAAAAGGAGAAAATGCTGGTTACCAGCATTTTACCTTTTCCCACAATGTTATCAAAAGCCTTCTTTCCCAGGATCGTAAAAACCCGGGATTGTTTGGTAAAGGGTTAATATAGGGAATTGTTTGGTATTTAGGTTTAACCCTTTACCACACAATGCCACCTTTTTACGACTGGGAAAGAAGTCTTTTATAAACATTGTGGGAAAAGGAGAAAATAATGGTAACCAGCATTTTCTCCTTTTACCACAATTTTTCAACCCTATCAAAGAAAAACTGCACCATTTGAGCCACAATGAAATTGTCATCTGCAAATGCTTTCGATTTCGACAAGGCTAAAATTTTGTCATCTAGTAAAGGGTTAGGTTATGTGACACTTGTGTTAAATCAGAGCCCATGGATAAGCATGGAAATGAGTTTTAAGCATTATTCCTTTACCATACAATCCGGAGCTTTAACAACCATGACCAAAAAAAAGCTTTGGAAGACATTGTGGGAAACGGAGAAAAGACTAGTAACCATCATTTTATCCTTTTCCAGTGTTTTCTTTCCTATCAAAGACATGTTTCATCATATGAGCCACTTTTGATTTGACATTTGCAAATGCTTTCAATTTGCGCCAGTCTTAAATTTTATCACTTGGGAAACTGTAGACATGTCCACACATTAAACATTGGAGACAATAGATATTGAGTAAATGTTGCTAATATGATGAAATTTTTCATTGAGAGGGTAGAAAATATTGTAATTTGGGAGAAAAGTGCTGGTTTCCAGCATTTTTAGCTCAGCTATTTTCGAAGAAAATGTTGAGGCATTGTCGTAACCCTGTTGTCTGTTCCATCATGCAAAAACTGACATTTTTTCGAAATCTCTGTCAAACTCAGACCATAATTGTTAACTATGAAAATGGGAAGCTAATAAACAAGGGCAGGTAGCAGTCAAAATTTTTTTGATACAGTTACACCCTTTTTTCGACATAAAAAACTTCACTCAGAATCAATCTATTTCTAAAACCAATAGCAGCAGAGCATTGGCATCCACATTTGAACACTTTCATCATTGAAATACAATTATGAAATGAACTGGGGATTAATTGAGATCGCAGTACTCCGACTTTAGTACATGAACACTTTGACTGTATTGTGAGAAAAGCTGAAAGAAATGAACCATATGAATAAAACTATAGTTAATATACTGTTTTCAGGACCTTTATAATGGTGTTAGGAATCAAAAGGAAATAACTGCACTAGTTTCCTGATTCGAATCCATGTATCCTTTGACCTACAATAGATTATATTGTATCAAATTTCATGACACTGTAGATGCTTCTGGTTTCAAACACACATAAATGATAAAAAATCCATGTAGGATTTTTTTTTTTGTAAGAATTAGCAATCATGAGTTTCAGTGTTTGATAACCAAGTGCTTTGAGTGCTCTCCTCAAAAAGGAGATTTTTGGTTCAAATCGAAGTTGGATCATACTAGTGACCTTAAAAGCAGTAATGGATCCATAGGATAAGAGTATATCATTCCGACTAGTCTGGTTTTGTCAATATGATGACTCAGAGTTCCAGATAGAGGGAGTGATTTTGATTTCAAAACTGAAAATATTAGTTATTCTCCACTAAACCCTATGTTATGGGTACTCATTAGAATTGTCTCATCGAGACGATTCTAATGAGTACCCACAACATAGGGTTTGGAAGAGAAACAATGGATTTAGAGTACCATCACTCCCTCTTATCTGGAGCTCTGATGACTACATGAATGCTCTGTCTAATGGTGATAACAAAGTGATTATTATGTGTGAATATTCATTGACAGGTAGTTTCAAAGTTGAGGACTATGACATGGAGGTTTCAGTTAAAAAAGCTGGTAGTGTTTGGCATCTGAAATGTGGAGATAAGGAGGTTAATCTTCCAGAAGAAATAAGAAATACTGACAAGTTAGACTTTAATGAAGGCATTTTAATTTATGGTGAAAATGCATATCAATTAAAAGAAAGAAATGGCGCTTTTGGTTTGGATATCATTGATGGTGCCCAGTTGGATCAAGAGAATAACACATCCAAGAAAATTGATGGTGATGACTGTAATGATGAAAAGGAAATGGTTTCAGTTGAGTCTGATATGAGAGCAAGCCATAAAATGGTTCAGTTATCAAACCCAGAAAGACAAATTACACAAAGTCACCAGGCCAACAATGTTCTTACATCAAAAAGTACAGACATGGAAGATAATGCAGGAGAAAGAAAGCAAAGTCATGAAATGGTTCAGCTATCAAACCCAGCAAGACAAATTACACAAAGTCACCAGGCCAACAATGTTCTTACATCAAAAAGTACAGACATGGAAGATAATGCAGGAGCAAGAAAGCAAAGTCATGAAAACCTTTCATTCTCAGACATGACAACTAACAAAGAAATGGTGACGAACGAAAACTCTTCAATCCCAGATGTGACAACTAACACAGAAGTAGGGATGAAAGCGGAAATTACTTCATCTGCAGACAAAACAAATAAAGACACAGCTAGTGTATCTCCGCCTGTTCCACCTAGGTGTTCTTATTCGACAGCATCCTCTACAGATGTTTATGAAAATGATTCAAATTCATTGCTACTTGAGAAAGACCAACATATTGCCAATCAATCAACATCAAGTAAAAGTAATGCAGGAATAGGAGGGTCTACTTTTCACAAGAAGCCAATGCCTTCACCTAGACAACACAAAAGTAGGTTGGCTTATTTGAATGTGGAGCTTATCGCCATTTTCCATATGCAAAAGAAAGATTTGGTATTAATTTATTTTCTGGTATCTCACCACAGCTAATGTTCCTTGAGATCATTCATTGCCATCCATGTTGTTTGTGATTTATGAAGTCTTCAGCTGCTTCCTTAATTCTTTATCAGACGACAAAATTTTAGACTAGTTCAAATTCAAAGCATTTGCAGACGACATAATAAATGTGACTGAAAAATTGAAATTTGTTTTGGGAAGGGTAGAAAACATGGGAAAAGGAGAAAATGCTGGTAACCATCATTTTGTCCTTTTCCCACAATGTTTTCAAAAGGCTTTTTTCTTCAGGGTCGTTAAAAGTTGGGATTGTGTGGCAAAGGGCTAATTCTTTAACAGATGACTAAACTTTATACTTGTTCATTTTGAAAGTAAATACACGTATAGACAAAAACATAGGTTTGTCTTTGGAAGGGTTGAAAACACACAGACAAAACATTAACTGTGGCTCAAATGACTGGACTTGTTTTTTAACCCTTTACCACACAATCCCAACTTTAAACGGCCCTGAGAGAAAAGGCTTGAAAACATTGAGGGAAAAGGAGAAAATGCTGGTAACCAGCATTTTCTCCTTTTCCCACAATGTTTTCTAGCTTATCAAAAAGAGTAATTATCATTTTAGCAACATTTAATTTGTAATCTGCAAATGCTTTCAGCTTGGTCCATTCCAAAATTTTGTTATTTGGTAAAGGGTTAACCCTTTACCGCACGATGCTGCCTTTTAATGACCCTGGGAAAGAGGCCTTTTGAAAAAACATTGTGGGAAAAGGAGAAAATGCTGGTAACCAGCATTTTCTCCTTTTCCCACAATGTTTTCTACCCCATCAAAGAAAAATTTAAAATTGTCGTCTGCAAATGCTTTCAATTTGGACAAGGCTAAAATTTTGTCGTCCAGTAAAGGGTTTAGGGATTGAAGACATTACAGACCAAAATATTATTGGAGCTCAAATGAATGGATTTGTCTTCGGAAGTTTTGAAAACATTGTTGAAAAAAGAAAAAAAAATGTTTACCAGCATTTTTTCCCTCTTCCCTCAATGTGTTAGATAGACATTAATTTTTTTTTAAAGTGAAAGATCAAAATTTATGTTATCGAGTCAACATCACAGGTAATATCTTCACGAGCAGCACAGTCATGAGTGAAAATACTACTGTATAATGTCCAGCAGATGAAATAAATTTTGATCTTTAACCCCCCAAAAATATACATTCTATGCATTTCATGCTTCTAGACTTTTTTTGTAGGGAATTGCGAAGTACAGGAGAGCTCTCAGTATTTCTGTACCACTGACTTTATTGGGTCAGGTTTGGTGAAAAAGTAGGTCACTAAGCCAAATCTTAGAAAAACCTTGTGTGCGCTCTGGAGGCCACGTTTATGGCCTGATGCTAATGAAACTTGGTCAGAATGTTTGTCTTAATAATTTCTCTGACAAATTTGAAATTGGGTCATGTTGGGTCAAAAAGTTGGTCACTGGGCCAAGTCTTAGGAAAAGCTTGTGTGTACTCTGGAGGCCACATTTTCAGCTTGATACTCATGAAACTAGCTCATATTATTTGTCTTGATGATATCTCAGACAAGTTCGAAGTTGGAAAAACCCCCTATGTGCACCCTGGAAGCCACATTTGTAGCCTGATGCTCTTGAAACTTGGTCAGAATACTTGTCTTAATAATTTCTCAGACAAGTTAGAAATCGGGCTAGTCGGGACAAAAAGTAGGTCACTGAGCCAAAGTTTAGAAAATCTTGTGTGAACTCTAGAGGCCACATTTTCGGGGGGTTACTTATGAAACATGGTCAGAATGCTTGGCTTGACAATATCTTGGACATTATTGAAATTGGGTTATGTCAGGTCAAAAAGTAGGTCAATAAGCTAAACCTAAGATAAATCTTGTGTACAATCTAGAGGCCACAATTTCAGCCTGACGCTCATGAAACTTGGTCAGAATGTTTGTCTTGATGATATCTAGGACAGCTTTGAAATTGGGTTATGTTGGGTCAAAAAGTAGGTGACTGTGCCAAATCTTAGAAAATCTTATGTGCACCATAGAGGTCACATTTTCAGCCTGATACTCTTGAAACTTGGTCAGAATGTTTGTCTTGTTGATATCTTGGACAAGTTTGAAATTGGGTTATGTTGGGTCAAAAAGTAGGTGACTGTGCCAAATCTTAGAAAATCTTATGTGCACCATAGAGGACACATTTTCAGCCTGATACCAATGAAACTTGGTCAGAATGTTTGTCCTGATGATATCTTGAATAAGTTCAAAATTTGGCCATTTCAGGTCCAAAAGTAGGTCACTTGCACTCATGTGTTTTACATCATAAAAACCAGGATCTTTTCATCTGTAGATGACTTTACTCAGATGAGCGCTTTAGGGCCAATGGCTTTCTTGTTTAACGGAAATATGTTAGCAAAGATTCTGTATGGGGGGATATGTTGGTTGACTTGAATTGATTGTAAGAATTATAATGATTTAGAATGGACTTTGAATGAACATGCATGAATCATGCGAAGTTGGAGGAAAACAAACAAACCATTTAAACCAGGCAAATTGCTATTAACAGACATGTAATTCACCTTAATGAAACAGAAATGAAGTATAAATGCACCCTAAAGTAATACAAAAAGAATCCAAGGATGGTGTTCCGAAGTATTTACCGGTACTCATTAATGAGACCAGGTGACAAGTGGCTGTCAGTGAAAAAAAAACTTCTTCCTGTTGCTTGTTTCGTACAACGATAATGACTGGCTACGAGTATTAATTAAAATTTCAAAGATATTTGTTCAGTTCGTTCAGAGCTTTTTTTTTTTTGTTTAATACTTCTTTTTCATTGTTTGATCGAGTGGCAGGTCTTTTGAATGCCTGGTTAATTCTATCAACAATATTTTACGTAGATTGTTCTAGGTTTTGGGAACAGACAAACCTAGTTTTTCCCCGCAGGCTGTAAACTTGTATGTATCAGTTCCCATAACACATGATTCTGATCTGCATCTTACATCCATTTTGAAATGATAAACTCTTTACCACACGAAAAAATTTTAGACTAGTCCAAATTGAAAGCATATGCAGACAAAATAATGATTGTGATTAAAAATTTGAACTTTGTTCTGGGAAGGGTAGAAAACATTGTGGGAAAAGGAGAAGATGCTGGTTACCAGCATTTTCTCCTTTTCCCACAATGTTTTCTCAAGGCTTCTTTCTCAGGGATTGTTTGGTAAAGGGTTAATTTATATTTCACACATCTAGGGTTTAAACAGAAAAATCACATTGTCAAGTCTGTCTAACTTTGTCTAACCTTTTGTTTTCACAACTTGCTGCACTGCATTTTGATAGGCTGATATTTTCTGTTTTTTTTTTTTCAAAATAGCAGAAAGGTCAATTGTGTCTAAATACAAGAGCAGAAAAATATAGCATATTATTTTTATATCATGTGTTTCCAGATGCCTTCTTCTTCCTATGGGTTGCAAAAATATGCAGGTCGTCTTGTCAAAAGTCAACCTAAGGTTATGCTAACTAAAAGCCTATGATAATATGCCCTAGATCTACCTCTGAAAAATATGTCTTGTGAATTTATGATCATAAAAATTATACAGCCTTTAGAAATATCTTTGTTGTATCACAAGCCCTGAAATTTTATTGGTGGACCATTGTCCGTAAATATAACATAATGTGTCTTTAAAGGATAATTTGATACTAATTTAATGCTATCTTTAGAAATGGTATTTCAGCTTTGATACTTTCAGATACCTGTAGTTGTATGACAGAAACCCATACAGTGTATTTTAACTTTTTCTAATTGTCTCTAAGACCTTTATGCTTGAAATAAACTTTAACCCTGCTATGTCGAGCTTGTGCTTTTCAACATTTCATTTCAGGTATAAAAATTAATCCTTCATTAGAAAGGATGAATTCTAATGAATCTGAGAAAATTCAGACAGAAACTGATGAGGAACCATTCAATAAAGGATCCAGCACTAAAGAGGGAATCCAGCAGAGTAAACCGTTAGTTTGTGGGGCAGATGGTTTTACAGGGGAAGGTAAGTTGAACAGTCACAGTGATAAAATATCTCTTCATTAGGGGAAAAATGAGGTATCAGAGCAGACTAGGCAAAACACAAAGCATGATCTTGCATCAACAGTGTTACAAATTGTGATCTGATACTGACAATGCAGCTCTAAAATATAAGTTTCTTACTAGTGCTGTAAATGTTCCTGATTTTCATATGGAAATAAACAGTTTAACTCTTTACCACACAATCCTGAGTTTTAACGACCCCAATAAAGGAGATTTTTGAAAACATTGTGGGAACAGGAGAAAATGCTGGTAACCAGCATTTTCTCCTTTTCCCACAATGTTTTCTACCCTATGACAGACAAATTTCTTGTTTTCAGTAAGATTTATTTTGTTGTCTGCAAAGGCTTCCAATTTGGACCAGTCTAAAATGTTGTCGTTTGGTAAAGGGTTAATCTGTTTTATTGAATTTGAGAGTGAAAGAAATGACAAAAAAATTTCTATTTTTAAACCTCTTTATTTTACATAGATTGTGAAACAAGTTCTTGCAACTTGTATCAGTTAATCTTGATGATTATTTCCTGGAAACCTTAACCCTTTCCCATACAAGCCCTGGTTTTCACGTGTCTGCAGTACAAGTCTTTTGAAAACACTGTGGGAAAAGGAGAAATTGCTCGTAACGAGCAATTTCTCCTTGTCCCACAGTGTTTTCTACCCTTTTTGAGACCTTTCTGTCATTTTCATCAAATTTAAAATTGTCGTCTGTAAACTTTTTCAATTTGGACCAGTCCAAAATTTGTCGTTTGGGAAAGGGTTTACTAGTATCCAGGTTATGATGTTAGCAGCTCTAAAGATTGCCCTTGCTCTACCTCTACACCACTGACACCCACTGTGGTCCTTTTCGGCAATTAAGTGACAGTGCAAAACAAATCTTTCTTTCTCATCATATACAGTGTATATACTGAGAAAAAATGATTTCTTAGAATTGTCGGTTATGTTAACCTTTTTTTTTTTTTTTCAGAAAATGACAAAAATAACAGTAAAGAAGCACCTCCCCTTCCTAAAAAGGAAAAAACTGCCTCTCTTGCTGAAGGAGATGATGCAGCTAAAAAAGAGCCTAGTCCAACTCCTCCCCCAAGACATAAAGGTAATTCAATTCTTTTCTTTTGTTTATTACCTGTCCATGAAATTTAAATTGGACATGCTGCCTTAATTAACTCTTTACCACACAATCTAGACTTTTAACGACCCTGAGGAAGAAGGCCTTTGAAAACATTGTGGGAAAAGGAGAAAATGCTGGTAACCAGCATTTTCTCCTTTTCCCACAATGTTTTCTGATCTATTAAGGGCAGATTTCATCATTTAGGCTGTCTTTGTCTCCCGCAAATGCTTCCAATTTGGACCAGTCTGAAATTTTCTCGTTCAGTAAAGTGTTAAATGGTGACATGACTCTGGTTGAAAGTATCTGAAAATGTGACATGCCTTTGATAGATGAGAAGTGTCTCTGTATTGTACAAGAGTTTAAACAAAAAGAAAATCACAATGTCAAGTATCTTTTATTTTGTCTAACGTTTTGTTTACATGATGGGCTGTACCGTGTTTTGATTGGCTGATATGACCTGTCAATCAAAATTGGTAGGGAAGTCAACTGTCTATACAAGACAGAAAAATATTGCATATCATATTTCTGTCAAGTGTTTTCAAATGTCCTCTTCTGCCTAAAGGTTGCAAAGATTCGGACCATTTTGTAAAGAGTCAAACTAGGGTCTTAATAACTAAAAACCTATGATATTTTGCCATAGATCTATTTTTGAAAATATGTCCATAGGCATACATGATGATAAAAATTATACAGGTTTCAGAAATTATTTTTCTCTATATCACAAACCCCTGAAATTTTATTGATGGAGCACTGTCCGTAAATATAACATAATGTATCTCTATTGAATAATTTGATACTAATTGAATGCTCTCTTTAGAAATGGTATACTAGCAATGACAATTCAGATACATGTAGTTATATGACAAAAACCTATAGAGTGTGTTATAACTTTTGTCTTACTGTCTCTAACATCTCTCTGCTTGAAATGAAGATTTTTTGCCATGTCGAGCTTGTGCTCTTCAACATTTCAGGTGTAAAAAATAATCCTTCAATGGGTAGGATGAATTCTAATGAAACTGAGAAAATTCAGACAGAAACTGATGAGGAAACATTCAATAAAGAATCCAACACTAAAGAGGGAATCCAGCAGAGTAAACCGTTAGTTGGTGGGGCAGATGGTTTTACAGGGGCAGGTGAGTTAATGCTTTACCAAACGACAAAAATATAGACTGGTCCAAATTGAAAGCACTTGCAGACGACAATTCAAATGTGAATCAAATGATGTATATTGTCTTAGATAGGGTAGAAAACTTTGTGGGAAAAGGAGAGGAGAAAGTGCTGGTTACCAGCATTTTCTCCTTTTCCTACAATGTTTTCAAAAGGCTTCTTCCTCTGGGTTGTTAAAACTCGGGATAGTGTGGTAAAGAGTTAAACAATCACAGGGAGTAATTATCTCTTCTGTTAGGGAAAATTGTAGTATTAGAGCAGACTGGAAGAAACGTAAAAATTTGTTCTTGCATCAACAGTGTTTCATATTTTACAGTGGATTCTGATAAGGAAGTTCTGAAAATATGATTTGCTTTCTAGAGCCTGTAAATGTTCCTGATTTTCATATAGAATTATACAGTTTAATCTGTGTGATTCAAGTCGAGAGTGTTCCTCTTTTTTTTAAACCTCTTTATTTTACATAGATTGTGAAACAAGTTCTTACCAACTTGTATCAGTTAATCTTGATGATTATTTCCTGTATACTTTAACCCTTTCCCAAACAATCCCTGGTTTTCACGTGTCTGCAGTACAAGTCTTTTGAAAACACTGTGGGAAAAGGAGAAATTGCTCATAATGAGCAATTTCTCCTTGTCCTACAGTGTTTTCTACCCTTTTTGAGACCTTTCTTCCATTTCCATCAAATTTAAAATTGTCGTCTGCAAACTCTTTCAATTTGCACCAGTCTAAATTTTATCGTTTTGGAAAGGGTTAACTAGTATCTGGGTTATGATGTTAGCAGCTCTAAAGATTGACCCTGCTCTGAGGATTCAAACCCGGAACCTTTGATGAGAGAGCCTCACGCTCTACCTCTACACCAGTGACACCCACTGTGGTCCTTTTTGGCAATTAAGTGACAATGCAATACAAATCTTTCTTTCTCATCATGTACAGTGTACGAGGGACACTTTTTAAGTTAGTAGAGTAGGGCGGTCTTTTTAAAACCGCTTGAAATATCAAAATTTTATTTATCTAAGACCTTCGAAATATGCCCCGTCTGCCTCCACACACATTTTACACCGATCTACCCATTTCCGGAACGCCGCCCGGTAGTCCTCTTTAGGTATATGTTGCAGACACTGGTAGACCGCACTGCCTATACTACAACGGGATTCAAAACGGTGCCCTGCCAGCATTTCCTTTAGTCTTGGGAACAACCAAAAGTCACAGGGGGACAGGTCAGGGCTGTATAGGGGATGATCTAAGACATCGAGCCCAGATTCTTTCAGATATTCCTGTACCGTAGCGGATTTATGGGCCGGTGCGTTATCATGGAGTAATTTGATGCCGCGGACGCCGGTGCGCGGTCTGCATTTCTGATAGAAATCAACAAGTTGAGTAAGAACACTTTCTCTGTAAAACTTTCCAGTGACAAAACTACCTTTCGGGACTGGAATTTGAAGGACTGGACCTTTCGAATCAAAGAATATCGCATACAACATGCGATTTGATGTTTTGCAACAGCGCGCAATGACAGGTCTGTCGCCCTCAGATGAAACCCAAACCTTATTTTTAGCCTTAGAATCGGGTTGAAAATGATAGATCCAGGTTTCATCACCTGTAACTATCTCTTCCAAACGACGTGGGTCACATTTATCATATTTTTCTATAACTTGCAATGCAAGTCTAACCCGACTTTGTTTCTGCTCGTCAGTGAGCAAATGGGGCACCCAGTGCGCGCAGATCTTACGTAGCCCAAGTCGTTCATGTAAGATCTTCAAAACACTTGACGAATGAATGCCACTTAATTCTTCTATCTCTTGCACGGTATAACATGCGTCTTCCTCAATTAACGTTTTCACAGTAGCAACGTTCTTTTCCGTCAAAACGGAAACCGGCCTACCCACCCGAGGGTCATTTTCAATTGACTCCCGACCATCATTAAAACGACGTACCCACTTGCAAACTGTAGCATATTTTAAAGCACCATTCCCATAAACTTTTTGCAAATCAGCATGAATTTCTGTTGGCGGAAACCCGAGCTGTGCTCGAATCTTACAATATACACTCTGTTCAGAGATTTTTCCATCCATATTGAAAGCTATATTTTACTATAGTGTATAAAACCATGTGTTGAAAATACCCAGCGCAGCGTGCACGTGGACCTCGTGCGCCGCATACTGTGACACCGTTCGAGAGAGGAATGATTACGCAAGTTCTGTGTAAAAAATCGTGCAACTTCATAATCGCGTTAAAAAGTTATAGGCGTACTCTACGAACTTAAAAAGTGTCCCTCGTGTATACTGAGAAAAATGATTTCTTAGAATTGTTGGTTATGCTAACCTTATTTTTCAGAAAATGACAAAAACAATAGTAAAGAAACACCTCCCCTTCCTGAAAAGGAAAGAAGTGCCTCTCTTGCTAAAGAAGATGATGTAACTGAAACAGGGTCAAGTCCAACTCCTCCTCCAAGTCAAGGTAATTCAGTTTTTTTTTTTATTCATTATTGGTCCGTGAAATGTAAACTAGACATACTTTCAAAATGACTGTTGTTGACAGCATCTGAAATTTTTGTGACATGCCTTTGATAGATGGGTAGTGTCTCAGTACTGTGCAAGGGTTTTGAAATCAAAGCAGTGAGAATACGGACCTCAGAGATTTACATGTAAACTAGATTCCAACCCAGTTCTTACAGTGTTAAGCATTTTGCACATATTTAACGTAGTTTATTGTTCAAAAAACAGCACTACTAGAAATATTAAGAAACACAAAAAAGTGATATATCTAGACTCATACTCCAATTTCATGTTTTATGATGGCATGCAACCCAGTAAGGCTATTTACACAAAATTCAAATGCCAACCACAAATATACTGTTTTAAGCTATGATATTTTAGTAATTGAGAGGATTTTAACCCTCATCCAAGAAACCTGTTTTTTTCAATATATGCTTTTTAAAACATTGTGAAAATGAAGAAGAAAGTGCTGGAAACCACAAGTCTTGTGAAATATTTGACCATTCAATTTTAAATGCGAGGAAAAACATGTTATTTTCTAAAGGTAACAGTGTAAAAAAGTAATTGCCAGTTGCACATGCAAATAACATGTTTTCTCCGCATTTAAAGTTGACTGATAAAATATTTTACAGGACAAAAAGAAATAGAAAGGATTTTGTTGCTTGACTTTTTGTGAGGCATATACATTCAATTCAATTATTTTTGAAATTTAGTAGTCAGTTTAAAAGTACCTTGCACACCTATTTTGATAGGGTAAATATACATCTGGTGTACATGTAAAACAGAATTTCCAATCTGTTCATTTCCATTCATGTGTGTCTATTGTCTGTTTCTCATTCAAGTACCTTATAACGTAACAAACTGCATGGCATTTTCATTTTGGGTGAAACCAATCAAGGTAAACTTAAAATGAACTAAACCTGTCACTGTACATAGATATATAATTGGTTGTAGTTCTGATGAAGATAACCTTAGAATTACACTAGAGTGACTGGAGCAATTACTTAATAAATCTCTTCCATATCCTTTGAAAGATGATATTTTATTTCTTTCAAGTACTTTTCATCGTCATAATACGAAAGCCCGCCGGGGTGGCTCAGTGGTTAGCGTATCTGCCTTGTGACCTGGAGGTTGCGAATTCGATACCTGCTTGAGGCAAACTTTCTTTCTGGTGATTTTTTGCCTCTCACATATGAGCCATGTGAGAAAAGAAGTCAGTGACTTGGAAAAAAAATTGTGTCAGTACTGGTGTGAGAAAACAAGGTAACACATGCATAGGTGCAGTGACCACCATGTTGGCCTAACTCAATATACAAACAAACAAACAACGCATCACACCAATCAGTGTGCTTTAAATGAATAACATGATAAAGAATGAATGAAATATTTTTAGAGGGCATCAAGTAACTGGTTCGTAGTGATGCCCGCTAAAAGATGTTTCATTCACTAAAGCTTTGATATGATGTAGCAGTGGATAGTGTGATGTTTTGCAAAGTAGTTGATCCTGAACAAAACAACTGCAAGATTAAAGGACCCTTGGAGAGAAGGCTTCTGAAAACAGTGTGGGAAAAGGGGAACATGGTGGTTACCAGCATTATCTCCCCCTTCCCACAATGTTTTAAAAAAAGCCTTCTTCCCAAAGCTGTTTAACCCTTTCCCAAACAAGCCCTAGTTTTCACGTGTCTGCAGTGCAAGTCTTTTGAAAACACTGTGGGAAAAGGAGAAATTGCTCATAATGAGCAATTTCTCCTTTTCTCACAGTGTTTTCTACCCTTTTGGAGAACTTTCTGTCATTTTCATCAAATTTAAAATTATCATCTGCAAACTCTTCAGTTTGGACCAGTCTAAATTTTATCGTTTGGGAAAGGGTTAAAAGCTGTTAAAACTCGGGATTGCATATTAACATGATGACAAGCTTTGATGGACAGATAATTTCTCAGCACGCCATGATGCTGTCTTGATAGTCTGTATCTTCCCACCATGATGCTTTCTGAATTACCGGTAATACTTTCCTCTACAATGGTTACAAAAAGCAGGGAGGATATGGAGCTCTGAGTTTTTCATGAAGTATGGATTCTTTGCAAATTCTCACTATGTCAAGCCATTTACACATGAATATCGGTACAATAATTTACTTTGCTAAACAAAATTACTAGAAATATTAGGACCAACAGACATGTTTTACATCAAAATTTATTATTTCATTTACGCTTATTTGCAGTATAATCAGCCAGTAAAGCTATTTGAAACAACTTTTTTATGTCAACTACAAATAGATTCAGCCAAAAAAGAAACGTTTGCTGGGTTTTTATTGTAGGTATTTCATCATTTTTAAATATTGGTATTTCAATATGGAATGTAATTGGTGTAACCATCTATTGTCATTACAGTGTAAGATAGTTGAAAACTTGTGTGCACTCTAGAGGCCACATTTTCAGCCTGATACTCTTGAAACTTAATCATAATGTTTGTCTTGATGATATCTTGATGATATCTTGAACAGGATCCAAATTGGGTCATGTTGGGTCAAAATGTAGGTCGCAGGGCCAAACTTAGAAAAACCTTATGTGCACCATAGAGGCCACATTTTCAGCCTGATTCTTATGAAACTAGGTCAAAAAGTTTGTTTGTCTTGATATCTTGGACAAGTTTCAAAGTGGGTCACATATGGTCTCAAGATAGGTCACTAGACTTAGAAAATCCTTGTGTGCACCGTAGAGGCCACATTTCAGCCGGATTCCCATGAAACTTGGTCAGAATGTTTGTCTTAATGATATCTTGGACAAGTTTGAAATTGAGTCACATTGGATCAAAAAGTAGGTCACTTACACTCATGTGTATTACATCATTAAAACCTGGATATCTTTAGCTTTATTAACCCTTTACCACACAATCCTGACTTTTAATGAACCTGGGGAAGAAGTCTTTTGAAAACATTGTGGGAAAAGGAGAAAATGCTGGTAACCAGCATTTTCTCCTTGAAAACATTGTGGGAAAAGGAGAAAATGCTGGTAACCAGCATTTTCTACTTTTCCCACAATGTTTTCTACCTTTCCCAGAACAAATTTCAATTTCTGAGTCCCATTTATTTTGTCGTCTGCAGATGCTTTCAATTTGGAAACGTCCAAAATGTTGTTGTTTGGTAAAGAGTTAACTGTAGATGACTTAACCCAGGTGAGCGCTTTAGGACTAGAGGGAGTGAATATTCATAATGATTTGGTTATCAATCTGAGAGCACTTTTTCTTTTGTTTCAGGATTGCGTCAAAATCAAGAGAAGACTTTCGTGGCCCCAAAATCTGAGGAGACACGATCAGAAAGAGAGAATGAAGGTTACTGATATTTTTTTGTATGAGGGAAAAGTACATGTATTCATTATTGCACAAGTTGACTTTTTTACATATATTGCTGTAGACAGCTTTTGAATATACTGTATGACAAGGAGCAAAGGCTTTTAAAAAGCTCTCACTATTCGTATGTGTTATTCATACAATTTAAGCTAAAACTTACATTCCTTCCTGTATGTGAGCTTTAGTTATGTAGAAGTCTAGAATTTAGGCAGTAATGTGTAAAAATACTTAATATGTGCTAGTCCTTTGGCAAACAAGGCTTTTTTTTAAATACATGTAATTTTATGTGGAAAGGAGTAAATGCTGGTAATTTATTGCATTTTCTTATTTTCCAACCCGCTTCTTAACACATCTGAGCACAAAGTGCTCAAGGTGAGCTTTTGTGATCATGCTGTGTCTGGCTTGTATTGTCCGTCATCCCTCATCAACTTTTACCTTGTGACGATCTAGAGGCCACTTTCTTAGTCCAATACTCATGAAACATAGTCAGTGTATTTGCCTTGATAATATCTCTGACTAGTTTGTCAATGGGTCATGTCGGGTCAAAAACTAGGTCACTAGATCAAATCTTTGAAAACCTTGTGTACGCTCTAGACGCCACATTTTCAGTCCAGTACTATTTATACTTGGTTAGAATGTTTGTCTTGATAATATCTTGGACGAGTTTGAAAACTGGTCATGTCAAGTCAGAAAGCAGGTAACTAGCTCAAATCTTCGAAAAACTTTGTGTGCACTCTAGAGGCCACAGTACAATGCACTTGAAAGATGGTCAGAATGATTGTCTTGATGATATCTTGGACGAGTTTGAAAATGGGTCAATTCGGGTCACAAATTAGGTCACTAGGTCAAATCTTAGAAAAATTTTTTGAACATTCTAGAGGCCACATTTCAGTCTGATCCTCATGAAACTTTGGCAAAATGTTTGTCTTGATAATATCTCTGTTGACTTTGCAAATGGGTCACATTGGGTCAAAAACAAGGTCACTATGCCAAATCTTTGTAAAACCTTTTGTATGCTCTGGAAGCCACTTTTTTTTTTCAGTCCAGTGCTCATGAAACTTGGTCAAAATATTTGTCTTGAATATATCTCAGACGAGTTTGAAAATGGGTCACACCAGGTCAAAAACTAGGTCATCAGGTCAAATCATCAGAAAATCTTGTGTACGCTGCAGAGGCCAAATTTTTAATCCAATACTCATGAAAAGTGGTCAGAATGTTTGTCTTGGTGATTTCTTTGATGTGTTTGAAAATGGATTGTATCAGGTCAAAAAGTAGGTCACGGGCTCAAATCTTTGAAAAACTTTCTGTATGCTCTACAAGCCACATTTCCAGTCCAAAACTCATGACAATCGGTCAGAATGTTTGTTTTGAGGATATCTCAGATGTGTGTGGAAATGGGTTATGTCAGGTCAAACATTAGGTCACCAGGTCAAGTCTGTGGAAAATCTTGTGTACACTTAACCCTTTACCGCACAATGCCGCCTTTTAACGCCCCTGGGAAAGATGCCTTTTGAAAACATTGTTGGAAAAGGAGAAAATGCTGGTAACCAGCATTTTATCCTTTTCCCACAATGTTTTCTACCCTATCAAGAGAAAATTACACCATTTGAGCCACACTGAAATTGTCATCTGCAAATGCTTTCAATTTGGACAAGGCTAAAATTTTGTCGTCTGGTAAAGGGTTAAAAGGCCAAATGTCCAATCAAATCCTCACAAAAAGTGGTTAGAATGTTTTGTCTTGATGATTACTTTGATGTGTTTGAAAATGGTCATGTCGGGTCAAAAAGTTGGCCACTGGGCTTGATCTTTGAAAAGCATTGTATATGTTGTAGAGTCCACATTTTCAGTCTGATGCTCATGAAAATTACCGCAGTCAGAATGTTTTTCCTGCTGATTTCTTTGATAAGTTTGAAAATGGATCACATTGCATCAAAAACTAGGTTACCAAGACTAATCTTGGAAAAACCTTGTGTACCCTCAAGAGGCCACATTTTCAGTCCAATACTTATGAAAGTTTTAATAGAATGCTTGCCTTGTTAGCTCAGAAGAGGTTGGAAATGGGTCATGTTTGGTCCAAAGGCTCAGATGAGCAACTTCAGGACCATCATGGCCCTCTTGTTTTTTTAGCTCTAATGGCTGTAAGCAAGCAGAGCTTATACCATGGCATGGTTTCCGTTGTTCGTCCGTCCGTGTGTCGGTCCCTTCCGTCTGTCTGTTAGTCTTTTTCTTGTTTACGCCATAAAGTCTGCTTTTGTGGTTGGATTTTCGAGAAACTTTCAGTTTGTATATCTCATCAATAGCTTGAACCCCATTGATTTTGAAAAAACAACAATCATTGCAGGAAAGGTAGCCATTTTAAGTTCAAAATTTCAACTTCTTGTTTACACGATAAAGTCTGCATTTGTAATCAGATTTTCATGAAACTTGCACAGTTTGTTTATCTCATCAAAAGCTTGAACCCTATTGATTTTGAAAAAAAAACTGATGATCAGTGTGTAGCCAATTAAAGTTCAAAATTTCCTTTTCTTGTTAACACGATAAAGTCTGCATTTGTGGTCAATTTTCATGAACATTGCACAGTTTATTTAACTCATCAAAAGCCTAACCCTATTAATTTTGAAAAAATCTGACAATTAGGATGGGAAAAGTAGCCATTTAAAGTTGAAAATTTCCTTTTCTTGTTTATGCAATTTAGTCTGCATTCTAGGTCAGATTTTCAAGAAACTTGCACATTTTATTTATCTCATCAATAGCTTGAACCCTATTGACTCTGAAAAAAAGATTGACAATCAGTATGGGAAAAGAAGCCATTTAAAGTTCAAAATTTACACTTCTTGTTTACACGATAAAGTCAGCATTTGTAATGGGATTTTCATGAAACTTGCACAGTTGTTTTGGATAATCAACAGCTTGAGCTGTATTGATTTCGAAAAAAACTCAACAATCAGTATGAGAAAAATAGGCATTTAAATTTGGAAATTTACATTTCTTGTTTCCCAATGACAGTGGTATTTGTAGTCCAAATTTCATGAAACTTGCACAGTTGCTTTATATTATCAATAGCTTGAACCCAATTGATTTTGAAAAACATTTGACAATCAGTATAGAAAAAAAGGCCATTTTAAGTTGAAAATTTACATTTCTTGTTTACGCAGTTTAGTCTGCATTTTTTATCCAATTCTTTTGAAACTTGCAAAGATTATTTGTATCATTAAGGGATTGAACTCAATTAAAATGAAGAAAATATCTAGCAATCAGTTTATGAAAAACTCAGTATTTGATGACTTAGTACCGGTATTGTTTACTCAACACAGTCCACATTATTTGTCAGATTTCTTCAAAACTTGCAGGATTGTTTAATACAATGAGTACTGAAACCCTATCAAATTTGGCTGGATTCCAAACAATTGGTTTTGAGAAATTGTACTTCATTTTTCACTATTTACTCCATTCACCATGTCCACTTGTGCTGTCTTACTGGGTTCAAGCCCCCCCCAACAACACAACCCTTTTTTTTTTGATGGGGGGGGAGGTGTATTTGTCTTTTTCCTTTTTGCATCATGAATCCATAATGTATGCTAGAAGAAATGCACAATCACTATCAGTAGAGCAATTCAGGACCTTAAGGCTCAAGGGCCTCTTGTTTACCTTTCTATTTACCCTACAAATGGCCTTCTTTTTCAGGAATAACCTTAACAAGTTCATTCATGTAGATAAAATTAGGGCTCAAGTTATAGAGATCATTTACTATTGATATTGATAAATAAGCACTCGCCTTATAAAGATCATTTATGACTATTATTGATTTGAAAAAAAAAAGTTATTCTTTTTTCCAAATGCCAAAATTTACAGACAAGTCCTTTTGAAAAGCGTTTGCAGACAACAGATAAAATGTGACTCAAACGGTAAAATTTGTCTTTAAAAAAGGAAAACATAGTGGGGAAAAGAAGGAAATAGTGTAAATGAGCGCTCTTTCTTTCTCAGCGATATTTGCAGGGTCTTTTTAGCTCTACTGGCTGAAAGCCAGCAGAGCTTATGTCATGGCGGGGTTTCCGTCGTCCGTCCGTCTGTCTGTCCGTCCGTCCGTCTGTCCGTCCGTTAGTCTTTTTCTTGTTTACGCGATAAAGTCTGCATTTTCATGAAACTTGCACAGTTTGTTTATCTCATCAATAGCTTCAACCCTATTGAATTTGAAAAAAATCCAACAAACAGTATGGGAAAAGTAGCCATTTCAAGTTGAAAATTTCCAGTTCTTGTTTACGCGATAAAGTCTGCAAATAACTTCAGATTTTCGTGAAACTTGCACAGTTTGTTTATTTCATCAATAGCTTCAACCCTATCGACTTTGAAAAAAATCCAACAAATAGTATGGGAAAAGTAGCCATTTAAAGTTGAAAATTTAAATTTTCTGTTCTTGTTTACGCAATAAAGTCTGTATTTCTGGTCAGATTTTCATGAAAATCACACAGTTTGTTTATCTCATCAGTAGCTTCAACCCTATTGATTTTGAAAAAAAAATCGAAGAAACAATGTGGGAAAAGTAGCCATTTCATGTTGAAAATTTCCAATTCTTGTTTACATGATAAAGTCTGCATTTGTAATCAGATTTTTGTGAAATTCACCCAGTTGTTTTGTCTCATCAACAGCTTGAATCCTATTGATTTTGAAAAAAAAAATCCAAGAAACAATGTGGGAAAAGTAGCCATTTTTTTTTTGTTGAAAATTTGTCTTTTTGCATCATGAATTCATAATGTATGCTAGCATAAAAGCAAGATTTAATTCCCTGCCAGTAGAGCATGTTCAGGCCCTTCAGGGCCTTCTAGTTTTCCTGAAGGTAGAAAAACCATAGGATTATTTATTGATTTGTTGAATAAACTTGTTAGGACAAATTGCAAAGAAAGGAACCAAAGAAAATGAATATAAATTTGATAGGGTATTAAACAGCATTTTCTCCAGAGTCCTGTATGGCACTGTGGTAAAGGTATTGGACTGGTTACCTGGAGACCATGGAATTGATGCTCACTCAAAGCCCTGGGTTTTTCATGGAAATGTCCTTGGGCAAGACACATCAGAGCCCTATCCTAGTCATGATGGAACCCAGATATACATGAATATGTGATCTGTTATGTTGATATGACTGAAATAATGTTGATGACAGTGTAAAACCCCCATTAAATCAATTAATAACATTTTAACAAAGAAAGTATATTTACTGTTGCTCAGGAAAAGTGTCTTTAAATTATAATAACGGTGAAATTGATTTCAAACTGGTTTAAGCAAATGATAGCAAGCAATCTATTACTGTTACATCTCATACAGTTTTGGATAAATGCTTATGAAGAGTATCCGAGCAATGAAAGTAAAAGGTAGCTATGTGAAACGTTGTACATTACACAAACGAGTTACAAGAGAGCTTGTTATTTGCAATTTTTCTGTTTGTTTAACCCTTTACTACAGAATTCCATGTTTTTACGAAAAGGAGAAATGCAGGTAATTATCATTTTCTCCTTTTGCGACAATATTTTCTACCCTATCAAAGATTAATTCCATCATGTAGGCCAAATTCATACTGTCATCTGCAAATGCTTGCAATTTGGACAAGTGTGTATTTTTGACGTTTGGTAGAGTAAATCTTTTTGAATTATTTCTGTGCAAATGGGTTTGGAATATTGCAGGATCTGTTTGGCATTGAGGGTATTATTATTTTTTTTACAGGAAAAGGAAGAGAATTTGAAATTCATCTATTATTGAAGTATTGGAAGAGTAGAGATTTTACCTCTGATTTGAGCACCACATGCAATCTTGACACATATTTGAGATGGCATTATGTGCTGGAAAACTTTCAGTTACGGAACAAGAAAATGGACAGCTTGAAGGCAAGGAACATACATGCTAATGTGGAAAAAGCGGATGAAGACCTTTGGGTAAACATTGATCTAGGAAAATTGGAAAAGAAGTTGTTAGAGGCAGATGTCTCAAGAATAAAAGACAGTGTAATGACAGAACTGATGCTTGACACAGAAACTTTGGTAACAAACAGTTTTCCTGCTACTGGTATTAATAGACATGAAGCAGTGAAACTGATGATGGAAAAGTCTAGGGAAGAAATGGGGAGTGAGTTATGGGTATACCCTGATAAAGACACTGATGTCATTTACTGTGTGTATCCAGCAACAAGACGTACCAAGGTAGACAGTTGTATCCAGGAAGTTACAAAAACACTTAAGGAAGGAGAAAGAATACTACCACTGGCACTGGTTTTTAGCAAACTATTCGATCAGGACAATATTAAACTAAAAATGAAAAGAGAATATAGATTAACAATGGTCATTGATTGTCTGGAATCAGAAAACAAATGTAGAGTGGCTTTAAAAGGTACAATGTCTCAGGTAGAAAAGGGATGGTCTTGGATCAATACAAAGTTTGTAGACAATTACACTGTGAATGAAATAGGCTTCAAAGATGTAAAGAAACAGGAAACAAATATCAGTGAGGAAATAATAGTTGAGGATGTTTTGTCACAAGCAGAGTTTGAAATTGTATCATGGTATATCAATGTATCATGTGAGAAGATAAGCATTTGTTCTACAGATAGAGTTATACTTGATAAAGCTATAGCAGCTTTGAAGAGGGGTATTAGAAAAGAAGAGTTCCCTATGGAGTTATACGAGAGTCTGTCTGATGTTCAAGCTGTGAGAGAAGGAAGAGCCATCTTGAAAAGGACAGACAAGTTGGTACAAGTCATGGGTACTGACAAAGCCTTGGCAGGCATAAAACAGTTTGTACAGGAGTTGGAGAACAATAGACAAGCAAACAAAACAGCTAAACAAGGTCAGATAAACAAAGACAATGATCAGAACCAACATTCTAATGTAACAGAAGCTACAATATCTTTTGTAGTGGATAACTTGCATGTCTTTGAGAGACTTTGTAATTCAGAAGAGTTAAAGGATTATGCAGATAAACTAAAGGTAAAGTTGAGCACAAAACATAAGGACAGAAGGGGCTTTTTACTGACAGGATCATCTGATGGCCGTGCCAAAGTGAAAGAAATGCTTAGGCAGATGGTGGAAAGTTTAAATCAGAAGAAATTTTCAGCAAATGTATCAAGAGATCATTGGACCTTAAGCTGCGGCCATGGTATTACAGTTCAATATCCAATAAACATGTTAGATGCCAACTTTGTTGTTAGTGTTGATACTGTGCCACCAGAACTAGGTAAGACGAAAACTCAAAACAGTCGGGAAATTAGTAAATGTATTTGAATTACGGAGATTTTTGGCAAGAAAATCTGTTTCTTTTTAAGTATTAAAGTTTTGATCTATTATCATAAACGGTTAGTGTTGGACACAACACTGGCTATTGCAAGTGCTGCCAGTTAGAAAAGTTTAATGCAAAAGTGAACTCGAAATCTATTTTGGAATAGGGACAATTGCTATTTTTCTAACAAAATATATTTTTTGAACTCAGTTTCATTGTCATATTTGCCTGTTCATTGTAAGACATTATGGGCCTTTAAGACTACACAAAACAATAATCATGTGTTCATGGTCTTATAAACTTTTGAAATTGTCATAGAAGACAGGGCAGTTGATACTAAATAATTGTGCATGTTCCACAATGTTTTTTAAAATTGCAAGTGACTAAGCAGTTGCCTGTCACAGGCAGATGCTCTTTTTTCTGTTCTGTTTTCCATACCTGCTGGCTGCTTTTCCACATAACCATCACTGAAAGAATGATCATGGGTGAGAGAGGAATGAATTCTTTTGCAAGGACTATCACCAATCGGGAGGAGAAAATGGTCGAGATGGGGATTCGAACCAGTGACTAGTCTGGATTACCTGCCCCTACCACTATGTTATCGGATCAGGCAAAGCGCAAAAATGGCGGCCTCCTAGGTGTCCTCAAGCGTACCACTAAGTGCTTCCCCGTTTTCCCAATTTAAATGTGATCCAGTTTGATCAGTTAATAAAATGAGGTCAATTTTGTACAAAAAATACATTTCCGAATCTAAAACGTGCTGTTGGGGTATGGTTTAAATATAAATTCGACTATGAATCAGTTAAAAAGTAGCCCTGTTTTTGGACGTTATATAGGTCCTTTGACATTTTGGATACTTAAAGCATTTGTGATATGTAGTTTTTTCTTGCTAAATAAAAACGACATGTACAAAAACTCACTGCCATGACTTTATTGCAAGCGATCTGTTATGAATTCAGCCTATGATCCGATTTGTTCCTGTGAAATAACAATATCCTGTCTCCTCTGCATATTACCAACGGGGGCCACCATTATTGCGCTTTGCCCGACATACTCTTGAAGTATGGCAGGGTACCAGACTAACCAGTGACCTCCTTGTTTCAAACCCTGTATGTTACTGATTGAGCTACCAGGCATGCCCGAGTCAAAAAGAAGCCTATCTGGATCAATCCTCATAGAAGCAAAATTAATTTAAGGTTGATTTTTTTAGAGCAATTTAGTTCAAGATCAGATTGCACAGAACAAAAAGTATTGGATCTAATCACTGGATCTACACTTTGAGAGAGACACTTTTACCAAATCAGCTTGGAATTTTCATCAACAGGTTTTATTCCGTAACTATGAATTTCCACTGTATTAATTTGGCGTGGTAGATGTTTACGGTTACCTTTTTATACTTAGAAACACATTTTTCAGAGATGACCCAACCCATTACATACAATAACAAGTTTCAAAGCCCCGGGGAGGAAAGCTTTTGAAAACATGGAGGAAAGAGGAAAATTGGTGATGATCAACATTTTCTCAATTTCCACAATGTTTTCCAACCTGTGAAAGTTAAATCTCATCACTTTAGAAGGGATCAAGTTGTCGTTTGCAGTTGTTTTCAATTTTGGCAAGTCTGTAATCTTGTTGTCTAGTCAAGAGTTAATAAACAGTTAAAAGTAGAGAGATTTTTTTAAAAAGTTTTATACCTCTTGCAATTTCTTCCCTGTATAGAAAGTTTAAAAATTATAAAATTGGCAGGAAAAAAATTCTTTCAGCGGAATTTGACAGAGAACAGAAAACACTCCACCTGCCCGAATGGATAGATGGTTGTAAAAAAGAAACAGAAAAGACAGAAACCTGCTTGAAGAAACTTCTTCTATTTAGCTTGCATAAAAATTTATACAAAATTCAGATAGCCTTGCCTGAGGTGCATAAAAAGATAGCAAAGCATTTTACGCATGGACTGTTCAGTTTGTTATCTGGTGAAGAATTCAAGAAAAAACCTCCAATTCAGCTGTTTATCTGTACAGACAGCCAAGATATGTACATGTGTCTGACTGAATTCTGCAAGCAATCTAAAAAGATGCTTTCATCCATGTTACACAGATCAGCAAGTGTGTTAGAAAAACATGGTATGTGTATCTTTAAATAGTCTCGTCCATTCTGAAATATCATGCAGTATATTTTTTTTCTTTTTAGCTCACCTGAGCACGAAGTGCTCATGGTGAGCTATTGTGATGGTGCTGTGTCCGTTGTGCGTCGTCTGTCGTCAACTTTTTACCTTGTGTACGCTCTAGAGGCCACATTTTCAGTCCGATCCTCATGAAACTTGGTCAGAATGTTTGTCTTGATAAAATCTCGGACGAGTTTGAAATTGGGTCATGTTGGGTCAAAAACTAGGTCACTAGGTCAAATCTTCGAAAAACCTTGTGTACGCTTTAGAGGCCACATTTTCAGTCAGATACTCGTGAAACTTGGTCAGAATGTTTGTCTTGATTAAATCTGGGACAAGTTCGAAATTGAGTCATATGGGGTCAAAAACTAGGTCACTAGGTCAAATCTTCGAAAAACCTTGTGTACACTCTAGAGGCCACATTTTCATTCCAATCCTCATGAAACTTGGTCAGAATGTTTGTCTTGATAAAATCTCAGACGAGTTCGAAATTGGGTCATGTGGGGTTTAAAACTAGGTCACTAGGTCAAATCTTCGAAAAACCTTGTGTACGCTCTAGAGGCGACATTTTCAGTCAGATACTTGTGAAATTTGGTCAGAATGTTTGGCCTATTGACTCAGGTGAGCGATCCAGGGCCATCATGACCCTCTTGTAGAAATTTTTGCTTTGAATAATGTTTAGCTCCACTGGGCAAAAGGTCAGTGAGCTTATGTTATGGCCCTGAGTCCGTTGTGCGTCTGTCTGTCAGTCCTTCTTTGCGTGCGTTAACTGCTTTTCTCTGAAACTGCCAAGTTTTATGAAACTTCACAGAAATGATCTTGTCACGGCCCTCTTCAGAATTTCTTCAAAGAATTTTATGACAATAAAAACACTGGTTCCCATGGCAACAAAACTTAAAAATATTGAAAATCTTTAAAATTGGTCTTATCGGAAACCATTAGGCTTAAGGCTACCAATTTTGGTGTGTAACTTCATCTAGCAGACCTGTACCAGGGTTCTTTAAATTAAAGCCCTAGGTGGAAATTGGCCCTGACCAGGGGTAACAAGTTATATATGGGTTTATATAGCAAAAACTTACAAAAAATCTCCCTGCTCCTATCCATAAGGCTACCAAAGTTTGCATGCAGTTTCATCAAGTAGACCTCAACCAAGATAGTCCCTTTCATAGCCCTTGGCCCAACCAGGGGGTCAAAAGTTTTTACACAGGCTTACACTCTGTAAACTAAAAGAATTTTTTCATATGATCTAGGTATCCATCCCATCCATCAATCATTACTTTTAATGCCTGAAACCTATAGGTTTGAGGGTTGTATTAAATGAAAAGTCCGGGCTTTTCTCACATAAATTTTAGAAAAAGGGTGAAAATGTACCTCTTGGACAGACTATCAGCCCACTACCAGATGGCAATATTTTAGACTTACCCAAATTTAAAGCATTTGCAGACGACAAATGAGATGTGGCTGCAATGATCGGACTTCTTCTCTGAAAGGGTTGAACACTTGGTGCAAATAGGAGGAAATTCTAGATACACTATTTTCTCTAAATGTTTCAAGAGCACCATTCCTCTGGGACATTAAATTGTGGTTTTGTAGAGGGATGAATAGTCTATTACAGGTGCTTCTTTGCATTTAATTCTGTTGCAGGAATACCTACACCTGGTATTGAGATATCTGTGATTTCTGGACAGTTGAATGGAACAAAGGTAAGAAGTCTCTTGCAAATCTGTACTTCCTCTATTGCACGTAAGAAGTACATCTAAAGAATAGAACATAAAACATGGACATGTTGGTATTCTGTACAGGGAAGGTTAGAAATATACACTCTCTGTACTTATTACAATGTTTCAAAAATCTGTCTGCAGCAATGTTTTACAATATACCAGCATCCTTCCTAGAAACAGGACATGCTGATGCATGCATTAACCTGCATTAATCAGTACATCTGTCCAGTTTTCTGATTGCTATTTTGTGGTATATTCTCCAAATGACAAAGCCATTTTTTCTTTTTGACAAAAATCAGCTTGATGTTGATCATAGCTGTCTCTTAACCCTTTACCAGACGACAAAATTTTAGTCTTGTTCAAACTGAAAGCATTTGCAGACGACAATTTCATTGTGGCTCAAATAGTGCAATTTTTCTATGATAGAGTAGAAAACATTGTAGGAAAAGGAGAAGAAGCTGGTTACCAGCATTTTCTCCTTTTCCCACAATGTTTTCAAAAGGCTTCTTTCTTAGGGGCGTCAAAAGGTGGCATTGTGCAGTAAAGGGTTAATCGTGGGAGTCTCAAGTATACACAGACATTTTCAATAAGCCAAAAAGGCCAAAGGCTCTTTTTAGCAAAAACACACCATAACTAACAGTGTAGATACAAGATCATACTGCTCACTGTCTGCACACTTCATACAAGCATATCTTGGGTGGTGCATGGCTCTTGACACATTAAGACATTAAGGGTGAATTTATTTTAGTGAAATGTTTTGTAATTTCAAGAGAAGGTGATTACTTAAATATTCTATACTTTATATGAGTACCAAAGCTACAAATACAAAATTTTGTATTGCATTGATAGTTAAGCTCATTGAACAATTAACAGTACATGCATTTTTAACAATGGTTTGATTTCAACCAATATAAATTATTTCTTAATTGTAGAATTTCTTACACTTTGCAGGCTGATGTAATAGTGAACACAACAAGCAAAGATCTAAATTTATCAAGTGGTAAGGTATCAAATGCCCTACTGCAATCTGCTGGTCAGGAATTACAATCTGAAGTCAGGAGGAAATGTCCAAATGGAATTAAGTTTGGAGAAATTGTTGTTACCAATGGTTACCGGCTACAGGGCTGTAAGTTTGTCTTTCATGGCGCACTGGAGAGTTTTTCTGCAGCAGGAAGTATAAAGGTAAACATGAGTTTTAACGCTTAATTTATGCCTTTCAACTGTTAATTTGTCTTTTATATATTGTGGTGAAAGGTACACGAATTTGCTGCAGCAAGAAGTTCAGTACTGGACAACAAAGAATCCTGTATGAACTTGGCAAGTAATCGTACTTGCACGTCAGGAAATATTGTTAAAGAAGGGGAAGGAAATGTTAATGTTTCATTTGCAAGAGACCCTTTAAGCTCCTTTCAAATTTTTGGGTGCCTATGCTGCCTGTGTACATCAAGATCAGATAGGAGAAAACCTGATACAATTTCAGAGAATTGTTTCTTTAATGACCCCCCCCCCCCTGCAAAAGTTTTAAACTGTTCTGTTCAAAATTGTACTTATAGCTGTTGCGAGGTGTGTTCTGAAAGTTTTGAGACTGTTTATAATCGCTATAATTCACACGGCAATGATATTTATACCAACAAGAAGCAGCAACCCTGAGTGTTTGTGCAAATGATAAACTCTATCAAATTTGTATTAGTAACATGGCACATCACCAGGGCAATGCAGGTTGAGCATCACGGAGCACTTTGAAATATGACATTTTCTGAAATATTTCATTTTCGCAAATCTTTCTGTAAGAAACAAAAATGGCACCCAAATACTGCTAATAAATTATACGATGTCAAATGAATGTTTATTAAGTGTGCGTACAAATTGATGTTGTCATGGCACATCACCAGGGCAACGCAGGTTGAGCATCACGGAGCACTTTGAAACTTTGAAATATGACATTTTCTGAAATATTTCATTTTCGCAATCTTTCTGTAAGAAACAAAAATGGCGCGCAAATCCTGCTAATAAATTATACGATGTCAAATGAATGTTTATTAACAAATTGATGTTGTCATAGCACAAGAAAGAGCTATGCAAACTCAAAAAGAAAGACACAGGTGACTTGAAATGGCAACAAAAACACTGATGTTAATGTCAAAAATCGAATACCAAGCCGTGATGAAATATTGTTCAAACAAAGGAATGACTCCTGCAGAGAAATTTCGATTCATTTCATGCAATAAAACTAAACCTATGTGTTCAAGAGCACTCATATTTTGGTGGCACCGAAGATTTACGGACTTGGATGACAGTATAATAGACAAACACCTTTGTGGGTGGCCGAATTCAGGAAATGCCAAACATCGCGGTTTTGAAGGATTTGCTAAAGGAGTATAGAAGACAGAGTATATGTGAAGTCAGTGAAATGTTGGATTTATTGGCAACTGTGACTTACAAACTGATGAAAAATAAGTTAGATGTGTCATAGGTTAGTGCTAGATGTGTGGATGCTGTTGGTGAGTATTTTGAGAAAGTTTGAATAATTTTATATACTAAACTACGTCGACGTCGTTAAACTGCTCCTTGTTGAGTTTCTGTTGTGTGGTCATACGCTTGTAGTGATAATTGGATTGCCCAATTTTAATGAAATTCTTCAGAAATATGCATCAAATGTGCGTTTTAGTATATCCAAACTCGGCATAAAATCAGACATGTAAATTTTATTTTATCAAACCAGTCTCAAAACTTTCGGTACAATCCTCGTATAAACACCTTCTAGTCTTAAACAAGAGAAAGGACTTGGAAACAACTACAGGGGTATGGTATGTGTGTTACCCTCCACAAAACTTGCTCAAACCAATTTGTCTTTTGAATATGGCAGGACAAGATGGCCACCAGAACTAGAAATAGATAAACCTGTACATTAGTATTCCTGCTTAATGGGTTAAAGGATTTTGAAATTTTGTTCAGTCACTGTAAAAGTGGATATTATTTTGGGTCTAAAATTGCATGAATTACTAAATACTGACCTTATGCATGTTTTTACCTTTGTCAAAAACTGCAACAAACGATCTTGCATGTGAAATACATACTGTAAGAATCACTCGGCTCCGAGTATTGATTGCAACTAAACTAGTATTTTGGTTGATTTTGATGAAAAAAGGCATATCGAAAAAAGGCACTCATTGATGTTGACAAGGGTCCCAGTCATTGCTCCAATATGACTCCATGTTTAGGTAAAATATACCTTAATTTAGCTTAAATTTATGTTGGTAGATTTCTGTACGATTTTATCTATTCAAATATATTTCCATGACACGAACATCTCGGGGTTTTATAGTGCCCTCTACCAAAATTATTCTAACAGCTTCACATTGGATCATGGCCTATATAGTGAAATATAAAAGCCAAATTGTTTCTGTACCTCGTGTTACTTATTTCATTCTGTGTTGGGGATAATTATCGAAAAGATGAAGGAAAGGGTGCCTCCAGATCAGCCTGCACTAATGTGCAGAACAATCTCCACACACACAATCTGCCAAAGCAGTCTGCAGTTAAAGGGTCATTGGCTACATATGATGTATGAACGTCAAGTTTTATGTGTTTGGGAAACGGGGATCCACATCAGGCTGCATCGAAGTGCAGATCGATGTAAGTCCACTCAAGTCTTGGGAAAAGATTCATATAACCACTGCTGCCATAAAGAAGTATAACAAACAACATATCAAAATGTCAAACAAAAACAGGATTTCCAATATCACAGAATGATCTCTCTACACACCACCCAAAGCAACTCATTTGATGGGGCTTAAACTTTAGACTCTTATCCTGCTGATAAAGATAAAGGAAACTTTCAAGCCGATAGTAAACACCGGAATGTTGCTTTTTCAAAGCTATAAAAATCTCAATATCGGACAGTGTAGATTCAAGATCAGACTGCACATTTTGGGCAGTCTGATTTTGATCTACACTGTCCACAAAAGGTCCTTGGGTCTGGCTTAGCAGCTTAAGAGTTAATAACGTCCATGTACAACCATAAGGTTCAAGGAATTTTCATTTTTTAAGCACCATTATGAGCCCTTCCAGAGCCTAGGAACAACAATTTGGAATATGTGGATTGAGATTGGCATGCATCAGTATCAATTCTTAATATGTCTTTTAATATTATGTTGACTTAAGTATCTTTAAAGGGGCATTAAACCAGATTTTGACCCGAAATTCTGTAACAAGTCACAAAAAGCAAAAATGAAAAGATTGAATAATAGTCAACGAAACCAAGCCTCAGGGATGTTTAATGCAGGTAGGTCGGTAAATGGTGTATCCTAGCTGTTTGGTTGCATTCGAAAGACAACTGAGCTTTTGCAGAAACAATTCGAAGTCACGGGTAACTTCTGCTACTGTCCCCAAAGTAGTAGGTCAGTTATGATGACCGCTGCTGATGATCGGTATATCGTCATGCAGTATCTTCATGACATATGCGTGAATGCAGCAGGAACCACGAGACAGCATGGTAATCATCCACAGACTCTCCGTAATCAGTAAAGACAGAATGTTCGACCGAATTGCGCGTACCAATCATTGGACTTTGGCCAAATTCTTACCAAACAACATTAGGTGGCAAGGCTGGTGCTGCTGTCATCTGCTCTGCCAGCGTGCTGATTAGAGATTTGTCTTGTTTTTTTCTCTGTTAAACCTTAGTCATGCTGACAGTCATGGGAGAGTTTACTGCCAGGGTGAGAGCATTACCCTGAAAGGGACCATGTTGGAGTTGGTTCAGTCTTAATCTGGGGTTGCAACATGATGTTTTTTTTCACATAACGATATTGCAAAAAAATTACAGACTAGAAGATGCAAAATCAACTATGCATTCATGGTAATTTCCATGAAGTAACCGATTTGCTACTCTGTACCAAATATGTACAAAATGACATTCCCAAAGTATATGAAATATAAATAAGATGAGGAGACTCGTAATGGGTATATATTACACTGAAAATAAGCTAGGTTATGTGATAAAACATAGTTACCATTTACCTCCCCTGATTATACCCCCCACAACGAAGTGGAGGAGGGTATACTGGAATCGCCATGGCTGTCCGTCAGTCTGTCCGTCTGTCTGTAGACACAATTTTGTCCGGAGCTTTTTTCCTACAGTTTTTCAAGTACTACACTGAAATTTACACATAATGTTTGGGTACATATGAAATTGTGCATGTACAATTTTCACGACCTTGCTGGCATTGGTTGCCGAATTATCTGCCCTTAAGCTTGTTGCCCTTTGTAAATTTTAACTATGGATTTTTGTCCAGGGCATAACTTCCAAAGTATAGAAGCTAGGAACTTCAAACTTCACACAAAGTTAGATCACATTAAGGAGAAGTGCAGTGTACAAGAACAGTAACTCTATATCATTTATTTTTTGAGTTATTGCCCTTTGTAAATTTTGACTTTGGATTTTTGTCCAGGGCATAACTTCCAAAGTATAGAAGCTTATGACTTCAAACTTCACACACAGATAGATCACTATAAGGCGAAGTGCAGTGTACAAGAACCATAATTCTATTCCATTTATTTTTCGAGTTATTGCTCTGTGTAAGTTTTAACTTTGGATATTTGTGCGGGGCATAACTTCTGAATCATTTAAGCTAGTGACATCAAACTTCATATACAGATAGACCACATTAATGAGAAGCACAGTTTACAAGTACCATAACTCTTTTCCCACTTTTTTTTTCAACTCTTATTTTTTTACAAAACCATTCTGCATTCTGTGACAAAGAGCTGTTTTGTGACAAGGAGCTGGTGGGAGGTATGATCACTTTTAATGATAGCTCTAGTTATCAAACTGCACCATTACATGATTGGTGTTTGGTATTCAGGTGTTTTTTTTTTTTTTTTTATAGAAAATGTTAAGTTTCACTGAGAGTGATTTTTTTTCATGTTGTTATGCTCACTCAAATGTGTTGAATATTTTACAAAGTGAGGTTTGTATCATTCTGATTCAGAACTTTACCATTCATGCCACTGAAAAAATACTGTTTGAGATACAAATAAAATATCATTCTTTCTGATTAAGTACATTCTAAAAATATCTCTAACTTTTCTAAACGTAGATGTAATTAGACAACTTTTTTACTTGATGATGGCAAAAATATTCAAAATTTGATCAGCTTACACATTTTATAACATTATTGGACGTTACTACAAATCATAACTTGCACTCTAGACAACACAACCTCTGAACAGAGGTTATGTTGTAAAATTTTAGCACTGATACGGTAGTGTGGTCTAGCAATGTCTTCAACATATACCGAAAGATGACTGCTGTGCAACGTTCTGGAAGTCAGTAAATTGATATTTGCAAAGGCACTTTGGCAAAATATGAAGGACTCAAATAAACAGAGAGTAGAGAGTTTTAGAAACTATAACTTGCCATTTGTATCACTCTACAAATGTCATGTAAGATGTAAATTGAATTTTAATTTTTAATTGCAAAAATAGTATGTATGCATTATGGTGTAAATTTTACTTATTTTATCTATTTCAAAGGGTCTATACAAGTTTGTAGTTGACTGTCTCTTAGAAGCTGACAGACGCAAGTGTAAAACAATAGCCTTTCCTGCTATAGGAACAGGCAACCTTGGCTACCCTCAACATCAAGTGGCACATGCTATGTTCTCTGCTGTCAGGGCTTTTGAAAGTAAAAACACACACCTGAAAGAGGTTCTGTTTGTTATTTATCATTTGGACGAGCATACAGTCAAGGTATAACATGTTTATGTTTGTACTTTTAACTGATAGATCTGATTTTTCCACATTTTTTCACACTTTCAAGTCTTACCACACAATTAGATTTTAGACTTGTCTAAATGCTAACCATTTGCATACAACAATGATTCATTGTGGTTCAAATGATTAGATCTGTCTTATAGAAATGTTGGAAAACATTATGGGAAAAGGAGAAAATGCTAGTTACCAGCATTTTCTCCTTTTCGCGCAAGGTTTCAAAAGCTTTCTTTCTTAGGATAATTAAACAAATTGTGGACAAAGGAGACAAAAATGGGCTTCCTAGCATTGTTAGTTCCACTAGCTGAAGGCCAGTGAGCTTATGTCAAGGCCTGGTGTCTGTGGTGCATCCATCTGTCTGTGTTAACTTTTATTTCAAACTTCTCTGAAAGTACCCACCCAATTTTGACGAAAAGTCACAGAAATGATCCTGCCGTGGCCCTCTTCAGAATTCCTTCAAAGAGTTTGATTCCAATGAAACTCTGGTTGCAATAGCAACAAATCTTGAAAAATATTGAAAATCTTTAAAAATCTTTGGGTCTGAAACAACAAGGGCTACCAAATTTGGCATGTAGCTTAATCTAGTAAAGCTCTACCAAAATTCTTCAAATAATAGCCCTTGGATCGAAGGTGGTCCCAAGTTTTACATTGGTTTATAAAGTTTAAAAAGATGTTTATTCTTAAAGCAAAAAGCTTAAGGCTACCAAATTTTGTATGTAGATGTATCTTGTCAACCCCTAGTAATATTTTTCAAATTATAGCACTCGGGTCGAAATTGGTCTCACCCCGGGCAGGAGTCACAAGTTTCACATGCACTAATATGTGTGTAGTGAAAACTTCAAAAATCTTTTTGAACCTACACAAAAGGCCTAGGGCTACCAAATTTGGCATTAGTATAGTAGGCCTCTACCAAGTTTGTCCCATTCAAAGCCCTAGGGTCAAAACTGGCCCCACCCCAGGGATCACAAATTTTTCATGGGCTTATAAACTGAAAACTGAAAGAATCATCTGGTTCCTAACTGTAAGGTCTGAGCTTACCAACTTAACAAATTTTGCATGTAGCTTCATCTAGTCGACCTGTTGCAAGATTGTTTGAATTATAGCTGTGGGGGTAACACATTTTAAATAGGCTTAAATGGTTAAAACAAAGTGAAAAATCTTCTTGTATTACTGCGACTTAAGCTTATAGAGTACTGATCAAGGGAAATAACCTCTGTTCAAACATCTATATTTATTGTTACCATTTACCTCTTACGAACATGAAAGTTCGCAACAAATGCATAGCTCAAATATAAACCGCTCTGGCTGGGATTCGAACCCGTGCGGCAAAGATCCTCATTTATTGAGGGTTAAAAAACCAATACACTAACCCCTGAGCTAAATAGAATTCTCCCCAACGCAGTTGTCAGGTATTGATTTCATACGGGAAGAAGCTATGCCGTAAGGAAGGAGTGATCTCCCATAACACACATCCCTTGATTATCAAACTATACTATTACATGATTGGTGTTGGGTGTTCTAGTTTCTTGGAAAGAAAATGTTCAGTTTTCTGTGGGAGTGGTTTATTTTGTTATTTAGAACTTTACCACTCATGCCTTTGAAAAATGTTCTCTGCTTCTTAGATTGGGAAAACATCTTGTCGAAGCACTTTTTGTTAGGGTTAATTGATATTTTGCATGAATGATACTTGATTAGACCTGCTCGTATTCACTGACATAATCCTTACATTTGAAAAAGACATGTTGGTGGCTGTTTTCTTTCTATGAAATTTTATTATTGCCATACATACTTCTTATGATTTATGTCTCTGTCAATGTCAATTAAGTGTATGATTCATATATTTAAAATCCAGTGGAGTGATACAGGGCCATTCTGACCCTCTTGTTTGGTTTTCTTACAATTTCTTCCACAGGGTTGTATGGCATAGGTTTGTTTGGTAAGGGGTTAAGGTAGTGATGTAGAAAATTTACACAAATGAACTTCGAATAGGAATGACAATAAGATATCATTTGGGGTTTACATTGATTGGTCTTACGAACATTTTCTACTTCATGATTAAGTCAGTTGTTAAAAAGAAATGGCTATTGTTGATCCATAATTACGAGGGTTGTCCCAAAACTCCGTGACAATTTCTTTAACGAAATAACATGAAACGCTACAGATGCAATTTTCAGATATGTTTTTAGCTCCACTGGCCAAAGGCCAGCGGGCTTATGTCATGGCCCGGTGTCCGTCGTGCGTCCGTCCGTGCATCCGTCCATCTGTCCGTGCGTTAACTTTTATTTCAAACATCTTCTTCTCTGAAACTACTCATCCAATTTTCATGAAACTTCACAGAAATGATCCTGCCATGGTCCTCTTCAGAATTTCTTGAAAGAATTTGATTCCTTCAAAAACTCTGGTTGCCATGGCAACAAAACTGAAAAATATTGAAAATCTTTAAAAATCTTCTTGTCTGAGACCATAAGGCATAGGGCTACCAAATTTGGCATGTAGCTTTATGTAGTAGACCTCTATCATGTTTCTTGAAATTATAGCCCTGGGGTCAAAATTGGCTCTGCCCCAGGGGTCACAAGTTTTACATAGGCTTATATAGAGAAAACTTTAAAAATCTTCTTGTCTGAAACCGTAAGGCATAGGGCTACCAAATTTGGCATGTAGCTTTATGTAGTAAACCTCTATCATGTTTCTTGAAATTATAGCCCTGGGGTCAAAATTGGCTCTGCCCCAGGGGTCACAAGTTTTACATAGGCTTATATAGAGAAAACTTTAAAAATCTTCTTGTCTGAAACCATAAGGCCTAGAGCTACCAAATTTTGCATTTAGCTTGATCTAGTTGGGGTCTACCAAAAGTGCCCAAATTATAGTCCTGGGGTCAATTTGGCCTCATGCTCGGGGGGTCACAAGATTTACATAGGCTTACATAGGGAAAACTTTTAAATCTTGGTGTACATAGCCATAAGGCTTAAGCTACCAAATTTTGCATAATTATAGCATTATCTAGTGGACAACTACAAAGAGGGACCAAGTTACAGCCCTAGGATCAAGTTTGGCCCTGCACCAGGGGTCACAAGTTTTACATCGGTTTATGGAGTGAAAAGTTCAGAAACCGTCTTGTTACTAGCCATAAGGCCAAGAACTCCCAAATTTGGCATGTTATTCTTCTAATACACATATTCCCCATTTAGTCCGACTGTAGCCCTGGGGTCAAAGTTTTATAACGGCTTATATAGTGAAGACTTCTCTTCATGGTTTATATTTATAAACCAGTGGATCGATACAGGGACATCATGGCCTTCTTGTTAATTCATATGACCCAGACGTAAAGATAAAATATCACACAAAAATCTTTACATATAAGAAAATTGTAGCATAAACGCCACAACCATGCACACTGCGGTGCACGTTGAGCGTCAAAAACGGTGTCAATGTTAAGGTTGCATGCCTTTTTTCAAAGGACTCTCCATGAAATTCAAACTAGATAGCAGACATGGAACCCATCTTGCGTGGTATGTTCACTTTGTTCTTAAGTATTCTGTAGATATAAGACCTTGAAATGGCGGTTGACGATGATATCTCTCTTGCCTGTTAGTCTCCGATCTGCCAAAATACATCTCCCTACCAAATCGTAGAAATCAGTCTTCCATTTCGTGCTTTCTCCTTTTCACAGCGTCTTTTCCTGCCATGCCATTGTAGACCAGTATTTAAGATACGTTTTCAGTATGACACATTTGTTTTATAGTCTGGAAGGATGTTATTCTGAGATCGGCAAAAAATTTTATAACTGTCTACTGCGCCGTGCGATCTTCTGACATCATCATTTTAAATTTCTTATTTTCGACAGATCGTTTTTGTTTGTCTGTATATTGTCCATTGTTTACGTGATCACATTCAAATTTTCTGTGATGAGGTCAAAGTATTAGAAAAATACGTTCATGTGATATTTAGCAAGAATAACATCAAATATTGAAAATGTCTGTGCATGACTTAAGTAAATAATAAAACATAAAAGAATAAATTGACGTGCGCCAGTAAATGACACCTCCCCAACAATTATGTCGATTTGAAGTAAAAATAAAGCTAATAATCTATTAAAGACTTTGTACAAAGTGAAATAACATCTTCATAGATGATATATGTAAGAAGGAATGTCCTGACGCCAAAAATGGCCCGTTTAAGAAATTTGTCATGGAATTTTGGGACAAACCTCATATGTGATAGCTTGCTTGGCATCATGCATTATGGAGATGCATTAAGCCCCTTTTTACCAGGGCATGGCTCATTTACTCTTTACCAGACTACAAAGTTTTAGACATGTCAGAATTGCAAGCATTTGCAGACAGCAAATTAAATCTGATTCCAATGAGGAAAGTTGTCTGAGAAATGTCAGAAATCATTGTGGAAAAAGGAGAAATTCCAGTATTTTCTCATTTTCTCACAATGTTTCCAAAAACGTCCTCGGTCAGGGTTGCCAAATTCTTGGAAAATTGAAGGCTTTTGAAAACATAATTTTGTTTCAGAATTCCATTAAATGTGTTACAGATTAATATAAACTTCAGTCAAGGTTAATGACATTTATGGATTGAAATAACTCTGTCTCTGAGGTTTTTTGTTATGGATTGAAATAACTCTGTCTCTGAGGTTTTTTGTTGTCGTTCATGCTTTGTCTAGAGTTATCATTGGAATGGAAACACAGTGTAGTTCAAAAGTTCATCCTGAAATAGAAATGATATTGTAATTATGCTCACTTCTTATTGTAAATGTTGAATCTGTTTTTTTAGGGAAAGTAGCCAAGTCCCCGTAGCTCATTCTGTAGCTTACAGGACTTGAGAACAGGTCGCAGGTTCGATCCCCAGCTCAGTCAATTTCTTTCCGAAGATTGATGAGAGTCAGTGCAACAGGATTCATACCTCTCTTACCGCTGACCATTGTTTCAACGATGGTTATGTGGGAAAGCAGCCAGTGGCTTGGAAAGAATATTGTGTGGAGTACTGGTAAAGAAAACACCAGGAAAGCATGGATAGGTGCACTGGCCGCCGCAATATAACAGAAATAATGTTGAAAACGATGTTAAACACCATACAGTCAATCAGTCATTTATGGAAAGTGTACATTACAGTATATAGTTCTTTCTTTTAAAACTTTGCCAGTGTCAACTGAAGTTGAAGCAAATGTAATATGTCCATGTAAAACAAATTTCTCTCCTTTTCTGTTTTTCAGGAATTCAGAAAACAACATGAATGTAATGGTTAGTAATCCTATGTGTATATTCTTGTCTTCCAATAGCATGTGATAATTGCATATTCATCTGAAAGCTTTGAGAAATCACAGATTTTTATTTGGCTTGACTTTTCGCAGATTAGTACATGCTTCACCTGTCACATTTGCATTAAGCAGAATTCGAAGTTTTAACATTTCTTACATGTAGTTTTGAAATTATTTCCTCTTCAAATGAAAAAAAAAAGAAAGAAGTATGTTCTTATCTCCAGCACCATACTGGTAATAAACAGGGTCCTTAACACTTTACCAAAGTCATAATCCCTTCCTTTAACAACCCCGAAAGTGAAGAATTCTTAAAACATAGTGAAAAATGTAGAAAATGCTGGTAACCAGCATTTTCTTCTTTTTCCACAATGTTTCTACCCTATCACAGAGAGAAAGAGTCTTTTAAAGCCAAGTTAGGGCTTGAACTCACAATTTCCTATATATTTGTGCCCTAACCTCAGGATCCATCAGTGTTCCATTTATACAATTTTTATGTTGCAGAAGCCGGATTGGTCAAAAACTGTGGAAAAGTGAGAATAAGCATAGATTATGGAGTAGTGACCCATGTATTTACAACAAGCATCATTTATGTCTGGGAGAGAAAATCTTTACATAATGGTATGTATTAAGTTTGTTACTGATTTTAATGCCTCAGATATTTTTTTTTTTTTTTGGGGTGGGGGGGAGCATATAATATCACCATTGTATGTTTGTATATGCTTTAGAGTCCTGTATGGTTCAGTGGTGAAGGTAATGGATTTGAAAACAGTAGGTCAGGGGTTCCATTCTCAGTGATGGTTTTCTTTTTTTGGTGGAGAAAGACACTTCAGAGCCCTGGCGTAGTACTAATGAAATCCAGACATGATAAATAAGTGAGCTGTTGATATGACTGACTTGATGATAAAAGCAGAACAAAGCACAATTCAGTCAATTCAATCTATCATATATCCCATACATATTATACACCAGAGTACATCTTAATCGTTAAAGCGCCTTTCACGCCTACAGTTGCCTTTGTGGCCAGCATAGATCATGATTACACTATACAAAACATGCAGTCTGATCTTTGATATACACTTTCTGCATTCCGGAGACATTCTTAAAAGAAACCTTGAAATTGTAATTGATTAGCTTCTATGTCTAGACTGAAAGGGTGTGTTGGGTGCTCTATTAGTTAATAACATCTTTTGTGCTGTATTTTCAGTCTGTAGCTCATGTAATTACGTTTGAATTTTAGTGTTGATGACACAAATGTTGATGTCAAAATCATTTTTTTCTTTGATATTTCAGAGGAGTTGTCATTTAACTCTTCAAGTACCAGACTTATTAACTTGACCTCTCTCAGTGGCTGAAAGTACACTTCTGTAGAAGTCAGACAGATTTTTAACTTAGAGACTTCATTAACCCTTTACCACACAATCCCGGGTTTTCACAACCCTGGGGAAGAGGCTTTTTGGAAACATTGTGGGAAAAGAAGAAAAAGCTGGTAACCAGCATTTTGTTCTTTTCCCACAATGTTTTCTTCCCTTCCAAAGGCAAGTTTTAGTTTTTGAGTATTGCTTAATTTGTCATCTGCAAAATTTAATGCTTTCAATTTAGATAAGTCTAAATTGTTGTCATGTGGTAAAGAGTTCAACAAGATGTCTGTATAAATACAAAATCAGCCTGCATATTCTGATCTTGGCCTTTGCCATTAGCAAGAGCCCCCGCCCCCACCCCTGTTTTTGCCTATAGTGCAGGTAGGCTTAAAAGTCACGTATCCAGCACATTGTTCATATAATTTAGATAGATGGTCAGGATAACATTTTTGTTCTCTGAAACCTATCGTTGCACCTTGGCGCTTTTGTTCTATATTGTTTCACAGACATCAAACATTTAATGTATTCTCAAACTTGTCTACATAAACAAAAGGGTTTGGAAATATGGTCCTCTTTTTAGCTCACCTGAGCACAACGTGCCTAAGGTGAGCTATTGTGATCGCCCTATGTCCGGAGTCTGTCAACAATTTCTTTAAACATCTTCTTCTCCTAAACCGCTGGGTCAATCTTGATGAAACTTGTCAGGGATGTTCCTTGGGTGAAGCTCTACCAAAGTTCTTCAAAGAATTGGATTCCACCCTTAACTCTGGTTGCCATGGCAACAAAAAGGAAAAAAATGCAAAATCTTTGAAAATCTTCTTCTCTGAAACAAGAAGGTGCAGAGCTTTGATATTTGGTATGTAGCATCTCCTAGTGGACCTCTACCAAGTTTGTTCATATGATGTCCCTGGGGTCAAAACTGGCTCCGGCCCGGGGGGTCACAAGCTCGAGCATAGTAACAAAGAAGGAAAACTTTAAAAATCTTTTTCTCTGAAACTTGAAGGCTTAGAGCTTCGATATTTGATATGTAGCATCTCCTAGTAGACCTCTACCAAGTTTGTTCATATGATGCCCCGGGGGTCACAAGTTCGAACATAGGAACAAAGAAGGAAAACTTTAAAAACCTTTTTCTCTAAAACTAGAAGGCATAGAGCTTTGATATTTGGCATGTAGCATCTCCTAGTGGACCTCTACCAAATTGGTGCCCTTGAGGTCAAAACTGGCCCAGCCCCGGGGGTCCCAAGTTCGAACATAGGAACAAAGAGGGAAAACTTTAAAAATCATCTTCTCTGAAACTGGAAGGCGTAGAGCTTTGATATATGGTATGTAGCATCTCCCAGTAGACCTCTACCAAATTTCTTCATATGATGCCCCTGTGGTCAAAACTGGCCCTGCCCCGGTGGTAACAAGTTCGAACATAGGAACAAAGAAGGAAAACTTTAAATTTCTTTTTCTCTTAAACGGGAAGGTGTAGAGCTTTGATATTTGGTATGTAGCATCTCCTAGTAGACCTCTACCAAGTTTGTTCATATGATGCCCTTGGGATCAAAACTGGCCCTGCCCCGGGGGTCACAAGTTCGAACATAGGAACAAAGAAGGAAAACTTTAAAATTCTCCTTTCTGAAACCGAAAAGCGTGGAGCTTTGATATTTGGTATGTTGCACCTCAGAGTAGACCTCTACCAAGTTTGTTCATATGATGCCCCTAGGGTCAGAACTGGCCCAGCCTCAGGGGTCACAAGTTCGAACATAGGAACAAAGAAGGAAAACTTTAAATTTCTTTTTCTCTTAAACGGGAAGGTGTAGAGCTTTGATATTTGGTATGTAGTGGACCTTTACCAAGTTTGTTTTAAGGATGCTGCTTGGGTCAAAACTGGCCCAGCCCCGGGGGTCACCAGTTCGAACATAGGAACAAAGAAGGAAAACTTAAAAATTCTTCTTTGAAACTGGAAGGCGTAGAGCTTTGATATTTGGTATGTAGTGATTCTCTTCTAAGTTTGTTTGCCCATCTAAGCACAACGAGTTCATTTAGTTCAAAATTGGGTCATCTTGGGTCATAAACTAGGTCACTAGGTCAAATTAAAGAAATACCTTGTTGGCCCTCTCGAGGCCACATTATTTGCTCCATTGCCTTGAAAATTGGTCAGAAAGTTTGTCTTTATAAAATCTCATATAAGTCTGAATTTGGGTCAACTGGGGTCATAAACTAGGTCACTCGGTCAAATTAAAGAAATACCTTGTTTGCACTCTGGAGGCCACATTTATTGCTCAAATGACCTGAAATTTGGCCAGAATGTTTGTCTTGATGAAATATCAGATGAGTTTGGATTTGGGTCACCTGGAACTATAAACTAGGTCACTAGGTCAAATTAGAGAAATACCTTGTGGGCACTCTAGAGGCCACATTATTTGCTGAGTTGCCTTGAAAATTGGTCAGAATGTTTGTCTTTATAAAACCTCACATGAGTTTGAATTTGGGTCAACTGGGGTCATAAACTAGGTCACTTGGTCAAATTAAAGAAGTACCCAGTGGGCACTCTAGAGGCCACATTTATTATTCAGTTGATTTGAAAATTGGTTGAAATGTTTCTTTTGATAAAGTCCAAGACCAGTTCACATTTGGGTCACCTGGGGTCATAATCTAGGTCACTAGATCAAATTAAAGAAATACCTTTAGGGCACTCTAGAGGCCACATTTTTTGCTCAGTTGACTTGAAAATTGGTCAGAATGTCTTCGTGAAATATGAGTTTGAAATTGGGTCACCTGGGGTCATAAACTAGGTCACTTGGTCAAATTAAAGAAATACCTTTAAGGCACTCTACTCAGGTGAGTGATCCAGGGCCATCATGGCCCTCGCGTTATCCATTACATTTGGTGATAACGAGCAGATTTTTCCCAAAAATTTTACCTCAAAGTTATTTTCATTTTTGTCAAATTTATTATTTCACTCCCATTTGATAGAAAAAAACACATTCTTTGTTCCATTGACCAGCATGCCCATGTCAACGACATTTTAGTAATCTTTCATCTGCTGTAAAATGATAAGTAAGTGACTGTTAGATATCGCTTATTACACCATTAAGCAAAGCTTACTAGTTTGGTTAGCTTATGGACCAGTAAAGCACCATCATGATACTCCATTTGTTATTCATAGAAAGAGTGCCTGTGTGATGCATTGCCCTTTGGCATGCCACTTTTTTCTCAACTATCACTTATGTCTAGGTAATCAGAACAAAGCAAGTAATATGCTGAACAAATTGATTGTAAGCTTTTTAAATGAAATGAATAGCTGATTGTGATTGATATGGTTGTTAAATACTCAAGATTATCAGTTATGCTTCCAAAGTCATTATTGTATGTTTCAGTAAAGTTAAAAGAGCATGCCTTATTAAGCCATGTAGGTGCTGATGTACAGAAGTTGTGGACAAATCACAGTAAGTATAAACTTTATGTACATTTGTATTGCCACAAAACGAATGTTTTCAGAGTATACTGGAATCAGCTTGTCTTTGAATCCGATTTTATCCATCTGTGACTATCTAGATTGTAAGTCTGTGTCACAAATTGAGCTTTATGAAACTAATATCCAGAGATTGTAAAACGTCGAGTCAAAATTTTCAGATGTCTGTGCATAAGTAATAAAGATTGATCTATTGAGCTTGGACATTTCTTTGCATAATGCATATAAAGTCGTGACATTTGCCTCTTATACCATAGACTGGGTCCAGGCAGTAATATTTAATTAATCACTCCTTACAGTGGTCTCCATTCAGGGTCTATACAGATGTGTTGCAATACTGTAGATCGGTTCTGTAATATTACCACCAGGGGACATTTGCAGGTTTTCTTTGATTAACGAATTTGCCGACTATCTAAATCTCATGCGGGTAATTATTTTTCATGTGACATCATAGTGTCGATAACGAGGGATGGTGGCGAGATCTTGGCTACAACAAGCATGGTCTTCTCAAACGAAACAAAATTCATATCACCCTGACCATCAACTACATTAAGGAGAATATCTTCTTGAAAATCATTTTTAGTTTCACGATCAATTTACTGCAACAATATGTATGTAAGACCTTACAAATATTAACTTAAGATAACATTCTAGGAAACGAATCATCTGCTTTAACCAGGCATTTGTTCCTCTCCTGTGGTAGATCTATATTTCTTAAACGTCTTCTTAGAATAGCAAGATTTAATGAGCTTATTATCTGTGAATATGCCCACCACATGGCAGTTTATGTCAAGGCGTCTAGTAGCCGAAAGTAGCACTGATGGTTGAATGTCAAGAATTGCCATGACCACTTTTAAAAAAAATTTTCAATTTTGGTTCAAATAATGGATGTCATCACTGGCTTCAGGCGGCATGGCCAGGGAAAGGAAAACAGAAGTATAAAAGGTCAGCTTAATTTTAAAAAATATTGGAAAGAGACATGGACTGATGGTTGACCTTGATGACCCCTAGTGGAATGAAGGGATATTGGGTTATTCTTGTAATTCATGACGCTATTAACCCCTACAGCCCTGGATTAATGAAACATGTATTTATGATTAGGGAAAGAAGCCCTATTATAGCGATTCCACGGCTCTTTTTCCAGGTTCTTTTAAAGTAGTAGACAACGTACATCAAAGATAAGACTGCATGACTGTTCTGTCCAGTCTGATATTAAACTACACAGCAACTGAAGTTTTGCGTATCACTCCAAGGGTTAATTGACAACCACACTTCTATTGTAATAATCTCGCGTAATTGAAATTCATGAGGCATCTGTCAGCAATGAAGAGAAAGTATTGCACCCCATTCCTCTGTTCAGCATCAGAATAATAAGAAACAGCATCTTAGAGAGTGACATAAGCATATAGGGATATAAGTTTAGGTCTATAAAAGAATCATAAAAACATTGGATGTATTCTAGATAGACTTGGACAAGGTGATTCTGTGGTCTGTCCAGTGTTATCTAGTTTAGGCGCCCTGGTGTTTTAAGTCACATGGGTCAAAGGTCAAGGTCACAGGTTAACTTCGTTCTCTCTAAATGTGCTGCTTCAGTGACAAGGTGCCAGAGGGGGGTATTTTTGTCCACTTTGCAACAGTTCTAGTTAGGCCTGTAAATGTTTTTAATTCGATAGAAAATTCAGCATACCTCCAACGACATAAAGGCAATGTGTCATGTGCAAGAATTATGTCTGTCAAAGGTTAAGGTCACAAAGATTAACGTCACAACAAGGTCAGGATCATTTATAAGAGTTGTGTCATGTTCATGTTCACAGCTCACAGGAAAGGATTATATTAACTTAGGTGCATCAGTCACTCCCATGACACTCCTCACAATACCAGGTAATCGCGTGCATTGAACGAAACAGAACACCCATGGTTTAAATTAAAAGAAAAAAATCACATTTTTTACCCATCATATGCTTTACACCACATAACTCTGGACAAGTTTAAAGTATATTGGCACCTCAGAGCCAGAGATTTATTTAAAATATGAATACGGTTTTTAGCTCAAGTGGCCAAAAGCCAGCGAGCTTATGTCATGGCCCTGTGTTCATTGTGCGTTTGGGCATCCGTCTGTCCATCCGTTAACTTTTGTTTCAAACATCTTCTCAGAAACGACCCATCCAATTTTGATGAACCTTCACAGAAATGTTACTGCCATAACCCTCTGCAGAATGTCTTGAAAAATTTTGATTCCAGTGAAAACTCTGGTTGCTATGGCAACAAAACTGAAAAAATTGAAAAACTTTGAAAACCTTCTTGTCCAAAACCATAAGGCCTAGGGCTACCAAATTTAGTGTGTGGCTTCATCCAATAGACCTCTACCAGTTTTCTTCAAATTATAGCCCTAGGATCAAAATCGACCTGCCCCAGGGGTCACAAGTTTTTCATGGGCTTATATTGCCAAAACTTTAAAACCTTTTAGTTCCTAACCATAGAGCATTGGGCTACCAGATTTGGCATGCAGCTTCATCTAATAGACCTCTACCAATGATGTCCCTATTAAAGCTTTTGGGTCAAAATTGGCCCGGCCCAGGAGGTCTCAAGTTTTCTATGGTAGTACATGTATATGAAATTAATATAACTTAATATAATGATCAAGGCAACTAATTCTTGTTAACACATGACAGATATATCTTATTTTGTTACCATTTACTTCCCATGATAATCAAACTGCATTATTACATGATTGGTGTTGGGTTTTCAAGTTTTTCTGATAGTAAACTTTCATTTTTCAATGAAAATGGTTTACTGTAATGATAATTGTTAGATTGTCAGACGAGTTGAATATGTAACATGAAATGAGGTTTGCATTATTCAGTTTTTTGTACGAGAACATTTTTGAAAAAAATGACAGGACTTGAGAACAGGAGGTCGCTGGTTCGATCCCCGGCTCGGCCAATTTCTTTCCGAGGAATGATGATAGTAATTGCGACATGATTCATCTCTCTCTCACCGCTGACCATTGTTTCGACAATGGCTATGTGGGAAAGCAGCCAGTGGCTTGGAAAGAATATTGTGCGAAGTACTGGTAAAAGAAACCCCATGAAAGCATGGATAGGTGCACTGGCCGGCGCTATATAACTGAAAAAATGTTGAAAACGGCGTTAAACGCCATACAATCAATCAATCAATCAATCAATTTTGAAAAAAGTGTTTTCTGCTACTAAAGTTTTGGTAGTCTAGTTGTCGAAGCACTTTTCGTTAGAGTACACTGATTTTCAGTATGAATGGTACTTGTTTAGACCTGCTTGTATTCATTGACATCATCTCTGCATTTGAAAAAGCTATTACTTCTTTTTTATTGTTGTGGGGAGAGGGTGTGAGCTAGGCTATTTTCTTCAATGAAGGGCATGATACTTAACTCCTTACCACACAACAAAATTTTAGACTAGTCAAGTGTGGAAAATATTTGCAGATTATGATATAAATGAGATTCCAAAACTGAAATTTTTTTGGGGAAACATAGAAAAGATTGCGAGAAACAAATAGTTATCTCCTTTTCTCACGATGTATTCAAAAGCTCTCTTTCTCGGGGTCGTTAAAACTCGGGATTGTGTGGTAAAGGGTTAAATGGCAGTGAAATGATACAGGGCCATCATGGCCCTCTTGTTTGAAAGATATTGTTTGTAAGATTTGTTATAGTTTTATTGCATTGTTGCTTTGTATCCGAAAATAATATTTGCATACCTATTGTGCTGTCCTGATGTTGTCATTGTGACTGGAATGGATTCAAGACCAGTTTAACCCCCGAAAAATCATAGATTATTTTGCCCACCATAAGTTCATGGTAGATGATGGAAAATAACTGTAATTTCGTATAATTCTCTTTAAAAAATATCAACCTTAGATGCTCTTTTTCCATGGTAGTTGGAAAGGATGGGCTTTTTTATGTATGTGAAACCCTAAAATGTGACAGGAGGTTTAGTTGTTTTAACTCCATTGGGGAGAATTTTATTTATGACTTAAAGCTGATAGTTCATAGGAAAATGTGTTTGTTATTTTAACTGTTTCCATAAGATACAAAGGTCCTTTACTGCCAGTAGAGTGATGCAGGCCCTATTTGGCCATTTAGTTGTTGTTAAATGTGTTCTTGTTTGAAACAACAATGCCGAGAGTCTTGATATTTGTTTGATAGCACCATAGGATGGTCCAATGTCAATTTATGTTTGGTATTTTAACTTGGGTCAGAGATAGTTCCACTCCTGGGGTCAGCTGTTTTACATAGAGATTTATAACCAGAATTTCAAAATTCATCTTTTTCTGAAACAAAGGATGGTGTTGTATCAAGGTTATTCACATTGTGCTGCTTGGATCAAGGATGGCCCCAGTCTGGGTGTCACATCATAGCATTCAATGATTTTGGTAAAATGTTCTTGTGGTAACTTATAGGACGTAAAGTGTTTATACTTGTTCTTGGTGATCATAGGATCATTTTATGGCAAAGATAAAGTCAATGTCCTTGTCTCTGAATAAATGATAATGGAATCAACAAAAATCCTTAAGAATTTATTTGACAACGTTCAAATGCCGTCACTTAAACCCTCCAGGCCCCCCCCTCCCAAAAAAAAAAAAAAAAAAAAAGAACATGAAAAGGGTAAAGATTTGGATTTGATCAGATTAGATCTGGGTCTGGTTTCACAAAAAAAGTTTATCCCAAGTCTCTTATTTTACTCAAATCTGCAAACAGACTTACTTTCCGACTTAAATTGAGTTTGTTATTCCAGGCGCATTTCACTTACATTAACAGACTTATATAACATTCTCAAGTCCTGTGTTGACACAACATTTCAGACTCAACCCAGCAAAGTAATGGACTTAATTCTGTTAATGGACTTAAGTCCATTTATTTTGCTTAGTTGAGCCTGAAACCTAGTGTCAACTCAGGATTTGAGAACGTTACTACACTCTGCTGAAAAGTGTAGGACTCGTAACCTGGAGGCCCCGGGTTCAAGCCTCACTGGATCCACTGGGTTTTTCGTGGGAGTGTCCTTGGGCAAGACACTTCAGAGCCCTAGCCTAGTACTGGTGAAACCTAGGAAATACATGAATATGTGAGCTGTCGCCGTAATATGACTGAAATATTGTTGAAAGTGGCGTAAAACACCATCCAATCAATCAACACTCTGCTGATGTTGCTGAAATGTGTCTGGAATAAAAACTCAACTTCAGTCAGAACCAGGGACCATTTGTAGATTTTAGTAAAGTAGGAGACTTAAGTGTTTTCAAGAACCGGGCCCTGGTGCTTATGTTTGAGCAGTAAAACACACACACACACACGCATGTGTTTGTGTGAGCCATGCTCTGGCAAAGGGAGACTTAATGCATCCCCATGATGCATTATACCAAGCATGGCATCACATAATTATGGACCCTCTTAGATATATACTTTTACAACAACCAATCGAATCATGATGTAGACTGGTCCTTTGACCTGCAGAAAATGTAAAGATAGCAAAAAAATTCGGCCAAGGTCTGCCTGTGCGGACAATACTTTTTGCAGATGCATTAAGTCCCCTTTTCATGAGTATAGCTCATAGAAGTCATTCTGTTACATGTATGTTATGACACATACAATAGGATACCAGTTTATTGACCATATGAATTAGGGCCCCAATGCACAAATATTAACCCTTCACCACACAATCCCAACTTTTAACGACCCTGAGGAAGAAGCCTTTTGAAAACAGTGTGGGAAAAGGAGAAAATGCTGGTAACCAGCATTTTCTCCTTTTCCCACAATATTTTCTACTTTTCCCAAATCAAATTTCAATTTCTGAGTCACATTTATTTTGTCGTCTGCAAAAGCTTTCAATTTGGACTGGTCTAAAATTTTGTCGTTTGGTAAAGAGTTCAGAGTGATACTGACAGGAAAGCAACATGATGCATGCTATTTTTTTTTTGTCACAACCAGAACTCTATTTTTTCAAATTCTAAAGGCCAAAGATATATTGAAGGAGAACACAAAGGTTTTCAGAAACTAGTAGCAGGAGATGACTGGCTGGCACTTGTCCAATTTTGTGATCAAGAGTGTAATTTTGTCAAGAGACCCATAAGATTCTTTGCTAAGAAGATGTATGAATTAAAAATAGGAAATTTACAGCTAGGTTAACTCTTTACCAAACGACCAAATTTTAGACCAGTCTAAATTGAAAGTATTTGCAGACGACAAAATAAATGTGACTCAAGAATTGAAATTTGTCGTTGGAAGGGTAGAAAACATTGTGTGAAAAGGAGAAAATGCTGGTTACCAGCATTTTCTCCTTTTCCCACAATGTTTTCAAAAGGCTTCTTTCTTGGGGTCGTTAAAAGTCGGGATTGTGTGGTAAAGGGTTAAAGTCATGAACTTAAAGGGAAATATTACCAGTTAATCTAAGCAGTGTTTCGTCACATTTAATACATGCTGAGTATTTTCAATCAGGCCAAATCTCAGCCATAAGCATTTAACAAGTTCTGTAGTTTTTCAACAATGTTGTTGCAAAAGTTTTTCAAATTTACAAACATTTATTATGCATTCCAGAACTCATTTTTTTTAAGACACAAGGATTATGTTTATTTGAGATTTTTGATACATCTAAAATCATCTGTTTTTATCCGCATTTTGTTACGTAGTTGTTTTGTGTCAATCACTTTGTTTTGAGGGTGGTGACAGCAACAGGCAAAGCCTGACAAAAAATGGCTCATCAAGGGGCTGTAAGGTGAGCAATTACAGCAGTTCCAGCTGTCGCGACAAATCTTTGTCATTTGACTTCTTTCTAACAACACAAAAGCAGTGTATACATGTAAGTTGATAGGCTTAACTCTTTACCACACAATCCCAACTTTTAACGACCCCGTGAGAAAAGCCTTTTGAAAACCTTGTGGGAATAGGAGAAAATGCTGGTAAGCAGCATTTTCTCCTTTTCCTACAATGTTTTCTACCCTTCCCAAAACAAATTTCAATTTTTCAATCACATTTATCTTGTCGTCTGCAAATTCTTTCAATTTGGACAAGTCTAAAATTTTGTTGTTTGGTAAAGAGTTAATAGCATGATTATCAAACAAGTACAACATGCAGTATCTCATCATTATTCCTATACAGGAAGTAACAAAGAAATAAGAGATGATCCACTGACAACACCAGGGGGAAAATTGCCAGTTTCTTGTATTGTACACGTGTTCTGCCAAAATGACTTGGAAAGTTTGAAGGTAGCCATTATGGAGGGGCTACACAAAACAAATAGCTGTGATTCTGTAACACTATTTTTTGATGAAAACAGTAAGTATATATCCGTAATTAGATATGAGATTCACTTTCATTAGAGGATAAATGAAACAACTGTGTATGATTTTTTAATGCACTTAATTCTTAACTTTTTCTGATAAACAAACTGTTTTTGCTATAAATGTACCATTCACAGGTAATTATGCCTCTTAGGGAAAATATCCTCATTAGGGTTCATACTTTTTACAATGACATTAAATTTAATAGATCAAGCAATCAGTAATTCAAATGTCTGTGTTAGTTTTAAATAATGATGGATCCATAAAGCTTTTCCGAGCTTCAACTTCTACATTTATCAATGGATTTAACGATAATATTAGACAGGTATTCTCCTTTACCATTAGAGTAGTCATTTGTTCAGATAGATCCAAGGTCAAGGTCACACTTGAATGTCAAATGATAAAGTTGTCATTAATGGAGCATGTCTGAACCATAAATTCTACATTTTAGATGGATTTCAAAATTATTGGGCACACTTATTCTCCTTCATGAGTAGATGTACCATTTAAAATATTTGATCATATAGGTCTAAGGTCAAGGTCACTCTTGAAGGTCAAATGATAAAGTTACCATGAATAGATCTTGTCCGAGCCATAACTTCTACACATATGGATGGGTTTCAAAATAAATTTGCAGGATTGTTCTCCTTTATGAGTAGATGTGCCATTTCTAAATTTGTTCAGGTAGGTCCAAGAACAAGTTCACACTTTATGGTCAAATGATAAATTTTTTGACAACTTTTGTACTTAATTAGTAATACATGTCTCTCTGAATTATCCACTTCAGTGGTTTCAAGGTCAGGTCATATTTTAGGATCATAAATTAAACTTCTTCTTGTCCATAAACAGGGAATACTCTTATCCTCATGCAAATTGAAAACAAAGGGACCTGAAATAAGATAAATGCACATCAAGTCATTGGTTACTTTTTTTTCCATGTGCAGCTTATTAGATTCTTTACTAACTCGCACATGGCGGGCTAGACATATGTTGGCCCTCTGCAACTTTCTAGTTTTTTTTTTTTTTTTTTTAAAGAAAACGTCAAGTTATTGCAGTAGCCCTGTGGCTCTTTGCGCCGTCATTGTGCAAAATTGTTGACATTTTACAATATCTCTGTTATTACTGTTCAAAGATATTTACTTTAAAATTGGACAAGTTTTGAATTTTCAAAAGGGCAACTTGCACAGCAGGTAACCATCAAAGTATTTTTGACACAGTTATGCCCCTCTTTTGACTTAGAATTATAACTGTAAATCAAGCAACTGCGCCCGAGCGTTTGCATCCGCATGCAATGCACTTGTAATTATTTTTTTGTTTACCATCTTGTTCTTAGCTGCATTATCCAAAGGCCAATCAGTTTATGTCATTGCTTTGTGTCAGTCATGTGTGTCGTTGTGTATTATCTTCAATTTCAGACTTAGTTGTAAAATTTCAAGAAAACTGAAAAAATGAAAATGTATAAAAAATCTTCTCCAAAACCAAATTTGAAATATCTACATTAGATGATCCATTGGTAAACCTCTTTCAGATTTTTGAAAATATTTTTGATCCAGGGAAGACCATGGCTGCTATGGGCTTAGCCTACATTTTACTTCGTAATATGAGTAGTTTAGTTGAAACATATTTATTTTATATCGATGGTGAAACAAGTTCTTACTATTTATAGTATCACTGTAGATGATCGGTTCCAGGAAACCATATCAAAACCTTATCGAGTGCTCGCACCGTCATATTGGTAGTTTTAAAGATTGACCCTGCTCATCATGGGGTTTGAATCCGGGCAAACCCATACACCACTATCTCTCACAACCTTTACTTTATAACAAGCTATAATTTTAAGCTCATATACAAAAGGAAGATAACGCCTGTTATTCATGACAAACATTTGTTACCTGTTGTCTCTCTTCATTATGATAATACTCTACACCATAACATGAACTGATTCCTTTTTTACACAGAAAAATTAGTTTTTCAGTCATAATGATTTATTTTGATATTTAAGGTTATGCTTAGATTTGTTGAATCGAAAACGTGAGGCAAGATTTGAATTGTTTTACTTTTAGGTCCTAAACTTGGCTATTCATGTCAAAAAAATGTGTATTACTGTTACAGAGTTTTTGGAAAACTTCCTGTAAAAAACTGTTTTTTGCATTTCATTGATATAAATGATTGTTGTGTGTACATCCTTGATATTCACTGACATGATCTCGGTATGTGAAGCAAAAGGACTTTGTTGGGGGCCACGCTTATTATATCTATGAAATGCAATTGCAACACAAGCTTCATATAAATTATTTCTGATTTATCTTTATCTTTTGAGGTCTAGTGATACAGGCTCATTGTACCCCTTTTATTATTCAATGCTATTGCATGGTCATTTTAACAAAATTTCTTGTTTGAGGTCTTGTTTGGCTAAGTGTTGAGAGTGTAGGCTGATTGTATTGTATGGTGTTTAACACCGTTTTCAACATTATTTCAGTTATATCGTGGCGGCCAGTGCACCTATCCATGCTTTCCTGGAGTTTCTTTTACTAGTACTCCGCACAATATTCTTTCCAAGCCACTGGCTGCCTTCCCACATAACCATCATCGAAACAATGGTCAGCGGTGAGAGAGGAATGAATCCTGTTGCAATGACTATCATCAATCCTCGGAAAGAAATTGGCCAAGCCGGGGATCAAACCAGCGACCTCCTGTTCTCAAGTCGTTGAGAGTGTAGGATTCACAATCCTAGCCTGATACTATTTAGACCAAGGACACACATGAATAAGTGAGCTGTTGCTGTGATATGATTCAAATGATATTGAGAGTGGCATGAAGCACTATACTATTTTTTTTTTTTTTTTTTTTCAAATTGCATGTTCGTCAAGTGATACAAAGGTAATGTTAAACTGATTGCATAGTTTGGTCATTTTAAAAAAATTTCTCCGTTGAGGTCTTGTTGAAGTGGTGAGGGTGTAGGATTCAAATTCCTAGCCTGATACTATTGGAACCAAGGTCATACATGAATAAGTGAGCTGTCGCTGCGACATGATTCAAATAATGAGAGTGCCATGAAGCTTCATACTATTTTCTTTTCAAATTGTATTTAAGTCAAGTGATACAAAGATAATGTTAAATTGAATGCTTTGATTTCTATTTCAGTAAAACTGCTCAGTCATGGAGAAAGTTTAGTTGATGTATTCCAAGACTGTGTTATACAGATGTCCGAGACAAGTCTATGTTATGTTTCTATGTCATTGGATAACATCGATCTTGTGACAAGGTTTCAGACTCACTTGACAAACAGTAAGGCTCCATAATGCTTTTTGTCTAAATTAGCTATAATGCTATAATTATGAACATTATTTCACCTTGAGTGTTATCTGTTCGCTTTTGAACAGTGTTATCAGTTCAGAATTTAGAAAATAAAGTCTGAAGTTTCGTTTTCATTCTGGTTTTGCTTTTGCCTGTGCACCAATCTGTGGTTAGAATGTTGTAATCAACATTGTTTCAATTACATCAGTGACTTCATAAGGACTGGCCATGGGTAGAATGCTATACATGTATTTGTAAAAACTAGCTCTACATTATCATAGAAATTGAGACAAACCTGAACCTTGACCCTTTTTAGCTCACCTTAGCACAATGTGCTAAAGGTGAGCTATTGTGATCGCCCTATGTCCGGCGTCCGTCGTCCGTCAACAATTTCTTTAAACATCTTCTTCTCCTAAACCACTGGGCCAATCTTGATGAAACTTGTCAGGGATGTTCCTTGGGTGAAGCTCTACCACAATTGTTCAAAGAATTAAATTCCACCCACAACTCTGGTTGCCATGGCAACAAAAAGGAAAAAAAAGCAAAATCTTTGAAAATCTTCTTCTCTGAAACTAGAAGGCGCAGAGCTTTGATATTTGGTATGTAGCATCTCCTAGTGGACCTCTACCAAGTTCGTTCATTTGATGCCCCTGGGGTCAAAACTGGCCCCGCCCCAGGGGTCACAAGTTTGAGCATAGTAATAAAGAAGGAAAACTTTAAAAATCTTCTTCTCTGAAACTTGAAGGCATAGAGCTTTGATATTTGGCATGTAGCATCTCCTAGTGGACGTCTACCAAGTTTGTTCATATGATGTCCCTGGGGTCAAAACTGGCCCCACCCCGGGGGTCACAATTTCCAACATAGGAACAAAGAAGGAAAACTTTAAAAATCTTCTTCTGTAAAACTAAAAGGCATAGAGCTTTGATATTTGGCATGAAGCATCTCCTAGTGGACCTCTACCAAGTTTGTCCATATGATGCCCTTGGGGTCAAAATTGGCCCTGCCCCGGGGGTCACAAGTTCGAACATAGGAACAAAGAGGGGAAACTTTAAAAATCATCTTCTCTGAAACTGGAAGGCGTAGAGCTTTGATATTAGGTATGTAGCATTGCCTAGTGGACCTCTACCAAGTTTGTTCATATTATGCCCCTGGGGTCAAAACTGGCCCAGCCCCGGGGGTCACAAGTTTGAGCATAGTGACAAAGAAGGAAAACTTTAAAAATCTTCTTCTCTGAAACTTGAAGGCATAGAGCTTTGATATTTGGCATGTAGCATCTCCTAGTGGACCTCTACCAAGTTTGTTCATATGATGCCCCTGTGGTCAAAACTGGCCCCGCCCCGGGAGTCACAATTTCCAACATAGGAACAAAGAAGGAAAACTTTAAAAATCTTCTTCTGTAAAACTAGAAGGCATAGAGCTTTGATATTTGGTATGTAGCATCGCCTAGTAGACCTCTACTAAGTTTGTTCATATGATGCCCTTGGGGTCAAAACTGGCCCTGCCCCGGGGGTCACAAGTTCAAACATAGGAACAAAGAAGGAAAACTTTAATTTTTTTTTTCTCTTAAATGGGAAGGCATAGAGCTTTGATATTTGGTATGTAGCATCTCCTAGTGGACTTCTACCAAGTTTGTTCCAAGGATGCTGCTTGGGTCAAAACTGGCCCAGCCCCTGGGGTCACAAGTTTGAACATAGGAACAAAGAAGGAAAACTTTAAAATTCTTCTTTTCTGAAACCGAAAGGTGTGGCGCTTTGATATTTGGTATGTTGCATCTCAGAGTGGACCTCTACCAAGTTTGTTCATATGATGCCCCTGGGTCAAAACTGGCCCAGCCCCGGGGGTCACAAGTTCGAAGATAGGAACAAAAAAGGAAAACTTTAAATTTCTTTTTCTCTTAAACGGGAAGGTGTAGAGCTTTGATATTTGGTATGTAGCATTTCCTAGTGGACCTCTACCAAGTTTGTTCATATGATGCCCCTGGGTCAAAACTGGCCCAGCCCTGGGGGGTCACAAGTTTGAACATAGGAACAAAGAAGGAAAACTTTAAAATTCTTCTTTAAAACTGGAAGACGTAGAGCTTTGATATTTGGTATGTAGTGATTCTCTTCTAAGTTTGTTTGCCCATCTAAGCGCAACAAGTTCATTGAGTTCAAAATTGGGTCATCTTGGGTCATAAACTAGGTCACTAGGTCAAATTATAGAAATACCTTGTTGGCACTCTGAGGCCACATTATTTGCTCAATTGCCTTGAAAATTAGTTAGAAAGTTTGTCTTTATAAAGTCTCACATAAGATTAATTTGGGTCAACTTGGGTCATAAACTAGTTCACTGGGTCAAATTAAAGAAATACCTTGTTTGCACTCTGGAGGCCACATTTATTGCTCAAATGACCTGAAATTTGGCCAGAATGTTTGTCTTGATGAAATACCAGATGAGTTTGGATTTGGGTCACCTGGAACCATAAACTAGGTCACTAGGTCAAAATAAAGAAATACCTTGTGGGCACTCTAGAGGCCACATTCTTTGCTTAATTGCCTTGAAAATTGGTCAGAATGTTTGTCTTTGTAAAATCTCACATGCGTCTGAATTTGGGTCAACTGGGGTCATAAACTAGGTCACTTGGTCAAATTAAAGAAATAGCTAGTGGGCACTCTAGAGGCCACATTTATTATTCATATGATTTGAAAATTGGTTAAAATGTTTCTTTTGATATAGTAAAAGACCAGTTCAAATTTTGGTCACCTGGGGTCATAATCTAGGTCACTAGGTCAAATTAAAGAAATATCTTTAGGGCACTCGAGGCCACATTTTTTGCTCAATTGACTTGAAAATTGGTCAGAATGTTTGTCTTCATGAAATATGAGTTTGAAATTGGGTCACCTGCGGTCAAAAACTAGGTCACATGGTCAAATTAAAGAAAAGCCTTAAAGGCACTCTACTAAGGTGAGTGACCCAGGGCCATCATGGCCCTCTTGTTTATTAAAATTCTTTTCTGTGTTAACTTTTTACCAAATGAAAAAATTATAAACTTGTCCAGTTTGAATGCAGTTGTACATGACAGATTAAATGTATCTCAAATAACAATATTTTTCTTTGAAAGGGTGTAAAGCTTTGTCTGGGAATAGCAGAAAATGCAACTTAAAATCCTTTTCTGTGTTAACTCTTCCAACTGAGGAAATTCTAGACTTGTCCAGTTTAAAAGCATTTGCCTACAGTAACTCAAATATGTCTCAGATGATGGTATTCTTCTTTGATAGGTTTAAAAAAATGTGAGAAAAGGAGGAAATGCTTGTTGCAAGCATTTTCTTCTTTACCCGCAGTGTTTTCTAGAGCCATCTGCCTAAAGTTTGTTAAAATGCATAATTTGTTTTGGTAAAAGATTAACCCACAATTCCGACTTGTAACGACCCTGGAGAAGAAATCTTTTGAAAACATTGTGGGAAAAGGAGAAAATGCTGGTAACCAGCATTTTCTCCTTTTCCCACAATGTTTTCTTCCTTTCAGAAACAATTCCAGTCATTTGAGTCACATTTAAATTGTCGTCTGCAAATGCTTTCTGTTTCGACCAGTCTTAAATTTTGTCGTGTGGTAAAGAGTTAAACATCATGATGATCCAAGTAATAAAAAGAAATTAGTTTCAGTGAAATCTATTAGTTTATACAGAATATCCAAAAAGTGGCATGAAACCTTTGATTTCGTCTATAAGATAGTTTTATTGATTAACCAGATCATAAGTCTTCCTACAACAGTGAACCAGAGATTCCATCTCAGGATAGCATGGCAACCAATAAGCACCAAAACTACTGCAGTAGTTTTTCTGAAGATATACTCTTACAGAAAATGCTTCAAGCCCTTCATTAGAACTCATTATATTTCCTTCATGGTTATTATTTTATATACAGAATGAAAAAAGAAATATTGAATTTCACAAGATTAAAAGGATGGAGGTACAAGTACATGTATATAAGCCATGCTCTGTGAAAAAGGTGCTAAATGCATCTGTAAAAGATATCCACCCATGTTAGCCTGTGCAGACTGACTTAGGTTGAATCATTCTGCTATTTGTCAATTTTCTGCATTTCCACAGTTTGAGGGTGCTAGCCCTTTCAGTATAAAGAAGTACTTTTGTAGACAGGTGCCGAGCCCCGGTAGCTCAGTCAGTAGCATTCAGCACTTAAGAACAGGGGGTCGCTGGTTCGATCCTTTGCTTGGCCAATTTCTTTTCCATGACAGGATTCATTCCTTTCTCACCGCTGGTTTCATTGGTTCGACGATGGTTATGTGAAATAGTGGCCAGTGGCTTGGAAAGAACAGTGTGCGTAGTACTGTTAAAAGAAACTAAGGGAAAGCATGGATAGGTACTCTAGCAGCTATGATATAACTGAAACAATGTTGAAAATGGTATGAAACACCATACAGTCAATCAGTGATTTATTGTAGACAGGTTACATCAAGACCAGACCAGGAAACATGCAGTCTCATCATGGAACTACACTGCTTGATACTTTGTTAGATACTCTGACATTTGAATTGCAACATGTATCATGGTTTTTTTTTGTTTGTTTTTCTTTTTGACTGATAAAATACATTTTGGACATTTTGCCGTTCGAGGGTTTTAACCCCTTACCACACAATGCCAACTTTTAACAACCCAGAGGAAGAAGCCTTTTGAAAACAATGTGGGAAAGGAGAAAATGCTGGTAACCAGTATTTTCTCCTTTTCCCAGAATGTTTTCAATCCCGTCAAAGAAAAACCGTATCATTTGAGTCTCATTAAAATTGTCATCTGCAAATGTTTCAATTTAGACCGGTCTAAAACTTTGTCATGTGGTAAAGGATTAACATTAATGTGTACAGTACCTTACATTTAACATGCATTTATCATACATTTATCCGCAGGTTCTGCATCAGAAACTGCTTCTGGTAGACAATCAGTTGTTCCAGAGATGGTAATTGAGCCTTTTTTAAGCTTATTTGAAAAAATAAACTGGCAAGGGAACTGTAGAGGGGTGTGTATACCATACTTGTATCAGACCTCCAGATAAATGGGAGTGATAGTATTCTAAATCAATTATTTCTCTTCCAAACCCTATGTTGTGGGTACTCATTAGAATGGTCTCGATGAGACGATTCTAATGAGAACCCATAACATAGGATTTAGAGGAGAGTGATTAATATTTTCAATTTTGAAATCAAAATCACTCCCTCTATCTGGAGCTCTGCTTGTATGTAAAACGGTTAACTGGTACATCAGTTCACATCTCGTACTGTACGCTTGCAATTTTGCTGATTTATGAAAATCTAATAGGTTGAAAACACCAGACAATAAAAATCCATTCTAGCAGGATTATGGATCCAATATATGTCAATTGATATATCCAGCCCATACATAAACAATAGTTTGGAAGATATAATAGGAAAATAATTGACTTTGCATTAAATTGCTATTTCTTTGTTTTAGAGTGTAGGAATTAAACTTTGTAACCTAAATTTCTCAATTCTAAAACAAAAAATCCACTGCATATCTCTTGAATCTGATATCTGATTTTTTAATATATCTGAGACATGTGTCCACCATGATGTGACAAAATGCAGACAGAAGATTTCAAACACCAGTTTCCAAGGTCAGGGTCAAAACAGGGCTTCATAGGTCAGAATGTGCAAGCTTCTTGTTTGCCCCACATTCTGATGAACCTAAATCCAATTTAAAAGAAATATTTGACACATGGTTCTATATACCAGTCTGCAAGGTCAATTGGCTATGACTTCTGTCAAACTTAATATTCTTAAGTGGACATCACATCCTGTTCAGTGTCTCAATGGTTAATTATTGATTAATTATTTAGCTGCAGTTTTTTTACAAAATTTGAAATCTAACCTATTTTTCCATGCACTGGTCTTTTATGTGTGTGTGTGTGTTTTATGTATGCGTCTGTTTGCGAATGTGTAAGCAATGTGTTTTCCACACTTTTTCTGTAACTCTACTCATATTTGGCTTGTATATACTTTGTTGCTGTGCTAGTTCTGAGTTTTATGGTTTTTCTCATGCCAGGAAAAAATAAAAGTTTAAAAGCAAAGTTAAAAGTATAATATCACATGAAAGATCTAAACTGGAATAGTACTCCCCTCTTGTTATTGCAGGGTGCCGAGAATAACAAAGAGCCGGAGGATCAGAGTATCGACGATAGGGGAGGTACGTAACTTTACCGAACAACCCAATGGTTTAGCGACCCTGAGGAAGACGGCTTTTGAAAACAGTTTGGGAGAAGCAGAAAATGCTGGTGACCAGCATTTTCTCCTTTTCCCACTGTTGTCTGTGCTTTGAAACACAAATGACATTATAAAGGCCATAGTTGATCTCTCATCTTCAAAGGTTTCAATTTGGACTGGTCTAAAATGTCATTTGGTAGATTGATTTCCGTCTTTTTGAAAATCTGATCTGGATACAATAAACAATCATTATTAAAGAAACATTCATATTGATCAATTTCACAAATAAAGATAATTTCCAGGAAAACTATCACCAATAACGGATCAAGGCATACCAGAAAGGTTGTTGATCGATTCAGGGACATTGCATTTCTCAAGAAGATTTGACCTTATACAAAACTGTGATACTGTTTTGAAACCTTTTATTCCTATTCAGACCTTTTTATTCTTGTCACTCTATATCTATTTTATTTCAGTTACAGAATGATTTCTTGACACATCTTTTATCACATACTCATTACTCACTTTTTTACATACTATTTTTTCCTTCCATATTCCTTCTTTATTTGCGCGCTAAATGACCCTAAATGTCGATGCACCATAAAACACCATACATTCATTCATTGGTAAAGATTGAAACCAATATTGTAAAGGCTTATTTCACCGAAAAACTAAAACCCAGCAGAAATCAAAAAGCTGAATCACATGCTTCTTTCACAATGCTTTACCAGACAAATATTTTACTTGTCCGTGTTGCAAACCTAGGCAGACAACAAAGTAAATGCAGCTTAACTGAAAGAAGTTGTCTTTTGAAAGGATAAAAGCAAGACGGAAAAGGAGCACACACTGTTTCTCAGTAATTCATCCTTTCTCATATGGTTTTCGAAAGCCCTCTGTATCAGGGTAATATAAAGTTGATTGTTTGGTGAAAACTCAGTTATAAATGTTGAACACAATTGCGTATGTTCCCTTTTGGATTTTTCCCGGAAAAAATGTTTACTGCATAGAGGTGAAGATCCATAGTTGTAGGATAATTAGTTAACATCTTGTCTTTACTTGCATATTTTGAATTACTCTTACATTACTCTTAGATGTTATCATTTTTAAATACAGTTTTAAAAAGGACTCAATCAACCAAAGTTGGACTATTTCAAACTAATGTATGTAAGGGGAGGATCTACAAACAAGCAGATAGCACATCCTGCAAACTCAAATTTTTGCAAAAATCATTTGGTCATATTCTAGATACAAAGCATTTCCCAAACAATCGCTTAAGTCTACGTAGACATGTTTACATTCCAATCAGATATGAGTAAAGCTATTAATAGGAAAATAGATTAAAATGTGTGTCTGCATATCCTGTGTGTCTGTGAAATAAGTTTGATGACTATGACACTACATCCTACAGGACTACAAAGAAAATTAACCAAATTTTGTATACAAATTGACTGAAATTCTATGTAAAATAGGGACTGTCTAGAAGAGATTGGATCATCATAGCACACGTAGTGGAATGACTGAAAAAGTAAAAAGAAGACAAAACAAGCTTTCTCTACACCTTTTTTTTTTCTTTTTCAGATGTCAGAGCTGATGATAAAGGAAATGATCAGATTGAACTCTGGTATGGCTTCATAGCCTACTATCGAAGTATCTAGTATTTTTATAAAAATTTATAAAAGGCTTTTGAAAACATTGTGAGAAGAGAAAAATGCTGTTAGCTAGCATTCCATGTTTTCTTACACTGTTTTCTCTCTTTTAGATGACCAGTTTCTTCATGTGAACTATATTTTATTGGCTCACCTGAGCACAAAATACTCATGGTGAGCTATTGTGATCGTGCCGTGTCCGTCGTGCGGTGTGCGTCGTCTGTCGTCAACTTTTTACCTTGTGTACGCTCTAGAGGCCACATTTTCAGTCCAATCCTCATGAAACTTAGTCAGAATGTTTGTCTTGATAAAATTTCGGACGAGTTCGAAATTGGGTCATGTGGGGTCAAAAACTAGGTCACTAGGTCAAATCTTAGAAAAACCTTGTGTACGCTCTAGAGGCCACATTTTCAGTCCAATCCTCATGAAATATGGTCAGAATGTTTGTCTTGATAAAATCTCAGACGAGTTCGAAATTGGGTCATGTGGGGTCAAAAACCAGCTCACTAGGTCAAATCTTAGAAAAACATTGTGTATGCGCTAGAGGCCACATTTTCAGTCCGATCCTCATGAAATTTGGTCAGAATGTTTGTCTTGATAAAATCTCGGACGAGTCCGAAATTGGGTCATGTGGGGTCAAAAACTAGGTCACTAGGTCAAATCTTAGAAAAACCTTGTGTACGCTCTAGAGGCCACATTTTCAGTCCGATCCTCATGAAATTTGGCCACATTTTCAGTCCAATCCTCATGAAACTTGGTCAGAATGTTTGTCTTGATTATATCTTGGAACAGTACGAAAATGTGCCATGTTGGGTCAAAAACTAGGTCACCAGGTCAAATCTAAGAAAAACGTTGTGTATGCTCTAGAGGCCATATTTTCTGTCCAGTACTCTTGAAAGTTGGTCAGAATGTTTGCCTTGATAATATCTCTGACTAGTTCGAAAATGGGTCATGTCGGGTGAAAAACTAGGTCACTAGGTCAAATCTTAGAAAAACCTTGTGTAAGCTCCAGAAGCCACATTGTCTGTCTGATACTCTTGAAAGTTGGTCAGAATGTTTGTCTCGATGATATCTCAGTAGAAATTGAAAATGGGTCATGTCGGGTCAAAAACTAGGTCACCTTGTCAAATCTTAGAAAAACCATGTGTACAATGTTGTGGCTACATTTTTTGTTCAATACTCTTTTAAAGTTGCTCAGAATGTTTGCCTTGGTAATATCTTGGATGAGTTTGAAAATGGGTCATGTTGGGTCAAAATCTAGGTCACTAGGTCAGATCTTAGAAAAACCTTGCGTACGCTGTAGAGGCCACATTTTCAGTCCAATACTCTTGAAATTTGGTAAGAATGTTTGTCCTGATGATATCTTGGACCAGTTTGAAAATGTGTCATGTTGGCTGAAAAACTAGGTCACTAGGTCAAATCTTAGAAAAACCTAGTGTACGAATGAAACCTTTTGAAAACACTGTTTGAAAATGAGAAAATGCTGGTATCCAGCATTTTTTCCCTTTTTCACAATGTTTTCTACCCCTTTGAGAGACCAATCCCACAGCTTGATCCACATATTATTTGTTTTATGCAGAAGGTTCAGATTGATGAGTTTAAAATTTTATTGTTTGGTAATACATATATCTCACAAGACATTGGAAATTGGTTGTCAAAAGGCTCAGGTGAGCGACTCCAGGGCCATCATGGCCCTCTTGTTTGTCATCTGAAAATATTCTCAATTAAAAAAAAACCTAAAATTTTGTTGTTTGGTATGGACTGAAACTGCATATTATGATACAAGTATTTTTAAGATAGATTTAAAAGCAAATTTAATATCATTTTTAGCTCACCTGATCACAAAGTGCTCAGGATGAGCTATTGTGATCACTCACCGTCCGTTGGCATCCGTCGTCCGTCCGTCGTCTGTCCTTCCACATTTTTTTGTTTACACTCTAGCATCTACAAATATTAACCAATCGGCACCAAACTTGGTCAAAATGTGTATGACCATAAGATCTCGGATGAGTTCGATTATGGGTGTAATCGGACCAGAATGACTGGAGTTATTTGCCCTTGAATTAGAAAAATTGCTGTATTTGACTTTGTTTACACTCTAGCATCTACAAATATTAACCAATCAGCACCAAACTTGGTCAAAATGTATATGACTATAAGATCTCGGATGAGTTCGATTATGGGTGTAATCGGACCAGAACGACTGGAGTTATTTGCCCTTGAATTAGAAAAATTGCTATATTTGACTTTGTTTACACTCTAGTATCTACAAATAACAACCAATCAGCACCAAACTTGGTCAAAATGGATATGACCATAAGATCTCGGATAAGTTCGATTATGGGTGTAATCGGACCAGAACGACTGGAGTTATTTGCCCATGAATTAGAAAAATTGCTATATTTGACTTTGTTTACACTCTAGCATCTACAAATATTAACCAATCAGCACCAAACTTGGTCTAAATATGTATGACCATAAGATCTCGGATGAGTTCGATTATGTGTCTAATCGGACCAGAACGACTGGAGTTATTTGCCCTTGAATTAAAAAAATTGCTACATTTGACTTTGTTTACACTCTAGCATCTACAAATTTAAACCAATCAGCACCATACTTGGTCAAAATATATATGACCGTAAGATCTTGAATGAGTTTGATTGTAGGTGTGATAGGACCAGTTATTGTTGTGTCATGGAAAAAGGGGGCTTGACATATATTTTCATTGTGGACCAATATCTCTTTAACTACAGGACAAAATGTCATGAAACTTCATCGTTTTAGTCCCCTACCGGCGAAGCCGAAGGGGACTTTAGGTTTGCACTCCGTCTGTCCGTCTGTCCGTCAGTCCGTCAGTCCGGCAATTCAGTTTTCCGGACTTTTTTTCTAAACGCTGGTACATATTGAGCTGAGTTTTGGTGCGTAAGTCACCCACCATCACTTACAGATCAAGTTCGAGTTTCGTTCAGGACCACTCGTTTTTCACAGATTTAGTTGCCTTGGAGTTACAAAATTTCACTGATAAATCAGTTTTCCGGACTTTTTTCCTAAACGCTGGTAGGTATTGATCTCAGCTTTGCTGTGTAACTCAACCACCATGACTTACAGATCAAGTTCGACTTTCGTTCCGGTCCACTCGTTTTTCACGGATTTACGGGCCTTGGACTTACAAAATTTTACTGATAAATCAGTTTTCCGGACTTTTTAGCTCACCTTAGCACAACGTACTAAAGGTGAGCTATTGTGATCGCCCTATGTCCGGCGTCCGTCGTCCGTCGTCTGTCGTCCGTCATCCGTCAACAATTTCTTTAAACATCTTCTTCTCCTAAACCACTGAGCCAATCTTGATGAAACTTGGCAGGGATGTTCCTTGGGTAAAGCTCTACCAAAATTGTTCAAAGAATTGAATTCCACCCACAACTCTGGTTGCCATGGCAACAAAAAGGAAAAAAAAGCAAAATCTTTGAAAATCTTCTTCTCTAAAACTAGAAGGCGTAGAGCTTTGATATTTGGTATGTAGAATCTCCTAGTGGACCTCTACCAAGTTGGTTCATTTGATGCCCCTGGGGTCAAAACTGGCCCCGCCCCGGGGGTCACAAGTTTGAGCATAGTCACAAAGAAGGAAAACTTTAAAAATCTTCTTCTCTAAACCTTGAAGGTGTAGAGCTTTGATATTTGGCATGTAGCATCTCCTAGTGGACGTCTACCAAGTTTGTTCATATGATGCCCCCGGGGGTCAAAACTGGCCCCGCCCTGGGGGTCACAATTTCCAACATAGGAACAAAGAAGGAAAACTTTAAAAATCTTCTTCTCTAAAACTAGAAGGCATAGAGCTTTGATATTTGGCATGAAGCATCTCCTAGTGGACCTCTACCAAGTTTGTTCATATGATGCCCTTGGGGTCAAAACTGGCCCAGCCCCGGGGGTCACAAGTTCGAACATAGGAACAAAGAGGGGAAACTTTAAAAATCATCTTCTCTGAAACTGGAAGACTTAGAGCTTTGATATTTGGTATGTAGCATTGCCTAGTGGACGTCTACCAAGTTTCTTCATATGATGCCCCTGGGGTCAAAACTGGCCCCGCCCTGGGGGTCACAAGTTTGAGCATAGTAACAAAGAAGGAAAACTTTAAGAATCTTCTTCTCTGAAACTTGAAGGCGTAGAGCTTTGATATTTGGCGTGTAGCATCTCCTAGTGGACCTCTACCAAGTTTGTTCATATGATGTCCCTGGGGTCAAAACTGGCCCCGCCCCGGGGGTCACAATTTCCAACATAGGAATAAAGAGGGAAAACCTTAAGAATCATCTTCTCTAAAACTAGAAGGCATAGAGCTTTGATATTTGGCATGAAGCATCTCCTAGTAGACCTCTACCAAATTTTTTCATATGATGCCCTTGGGGTCAAAACTGGCCCTGCCCCGGGGGTCACAAGTTCGAATATAGGAACAAAGAGGGAAAACTTTAAAAATCATCTTCTCTGAAACTGGAAGGCGTAGAGCTTTGATATTTGGTATGTAGCATTGCCTAGTAGACCTCTACCAAATTTGTTCATATGATGCCCCTGGGGTCAAAACTGGCCCCGCCGTGGGGGTCACAATTTCCAACATAGGAACAAAGAAGGAAAACTTTAAAAATCTTCTTCTCTGAAACAGGAAGGCATGGAGCTTTGATATTTGGTATGTAGCATCTTCTAGTGGATCTCTACCAAGTTTGTTCATATGATGCCCTTGGGGCAAAAGTTGGCCCTGCCCCGGGGGTCACAAGTTCGAACATAGGAACAGAGAAGGGAAACTTTAAGAATCATCTTCTCTGAAACTGGAAGGCGTAGAGCTTTGATATTTGGTATGTAGCATCGCCTAGTAGACCTCTAGTAAGTTTGTACATATGATGCCCTTGGGGTCAAAATTGGCCCAGCCCCGGGGGTCACAAGTTCAAACATAGGAACAAAGAAGGAAAACTTTAATTTTTTTTTCTCTTAAATGGGAAGGCATAGAGCTTTGATATTTGGTATGTAGCATCTCCTAGTGGACTTCTGCCAAGTTTGTTCCAAGGATGCTGCTTGGGTCAAAACTGGCCCAGCCCCTGGGGTCACAAGTTTGAACATAGGAACAAAGAAGGAAAACTTTAAAATTCCTCTTTTCTGAAACCGAAAGGTGTGGCGCTTTGATATTTGGTATGTTGCATCTCAGAGTGGACCTCTACCAAGTTTGTTCATATGATGCCCCTGTGTCAAAACTGGCCCCGCCCCGGGGGTCACAAGTTCGAAGATAGGAACAAAGAAGGAAAACTTTAAATTTCTTTTTCTCTTAAACGGGAAGGTGTAGAACTTTGATATTTGGTATGTAGCATTTCCTAGTGGATCTCTACCAAGTTTGTTCATATGATGCCCCTGGGTCAAAACTGGCCCCGCCCCGGGGGTCACAAGTTCGAACATAGGAACAAAGAAGGAAAAGTTTAAAATTCTTCTTTAAAACTGGAAGGCGTAGAGCTTTGATATTTGGTATGTAGTGATTCTCTTCTAAGTTTGTTTGCCCATCTAAGCGCAACAAGTTCATCGAGTTCAAAATTGGGTCATCTTGGGTCATATACTAGGTCACTAGGTCAGATTAAAGAAATACCTTGTTGGCACTCTCGGGGCCACATTATTTGGCTCAATTGCCATGAAAATTAGTTAGAAAGTTTGTCTTTATAAAGTCTCACATAAGATTAATTTGGGTCAACTTGGGTCATGAACTAGTTCACTGGGTCATATTAAAGAAATACCTTGTTTGCACTCTGGAGGCCACATTTATTGCTCAAATGACCTGAAATTTGGCCAGAATGTTTGTCTTGATGAAATACCAGATGAGTTTAGATTTGGGTCACCTTGAACCATAAACTAGGTCACTAGGTCAAATTAAAGAAATACCTTGTGGGCACTCTAGAGGCCACATTCTTTGCTTAATTGCCTTGAAAATTGGTCAGAATGTTTGTCTTTGTAAAATCTCACATGAGTCTGAATTTGGGTCAACTGGAGTCATAAACTAGGTCACTTGGTCAAATTAAAGAAATAGCTAGTGGGCACTCTAGAGACCACATTTATTATTCATTTGATTTGAAAATTGGTTAAAATGTTTCTTTTGATATAGTCAAAGACCAGTTCAAATTTTGGTCACCTGGGGTCATAATCTAGGTCACTAGGTCAAATTAAAGAAATATCTTTAGGGCACTCGAGGCCACATTTTTTGCTCAATTGACTTGAAAATTGGTCAGAATGTTTGTCTTCATGAAATATGAGTTTGAAATTGGGTCACCTGCGGTCAAAAACTAGTTCATATGGTCAAATTAAAGAAAAACCTTTAAGGCACTCTACTAAGGTGAGCGACCCAGGGCCATCATGGCCCTCTTGTTTTTCTAAATGCTGGTAGATATTCACCTGACTTTTGCTGTGTAAGTCAACCACCATGACTTACAGATCAATGTCGAGGTTCGTCCCGCTCCACTGCTTTTTCACGCATTTACGGGCCTTGGACTTACAAAATTTCACTCATAAATCAGTTTTCCGGACTTTTTAGTCTCCTACCGGCGAAGCCAGTAGGGGACTTTAGGTTTGCACCCTGTCCGTCCGTCTGTCCATCTATCCGTCTGTCCGTCAGTACGGCAATTCAGTTTTCCGGACTTTTTTTCTAAACGCTGGTACATATTGAGCTGAGTTTTGGTGTGTAAGTCACCCACCAGCACTTACAGATCAAGTTTGACTTTCGTTCCAGTCCACTGGTTTTTCACGGATTTACGGGCCTTCCAAAATTTCACTGATAAATCAGTTTTCCGGACTTTTTTCCTAAACGCTGGTACATATTGAGCCGAGTTTTGGTGTGTAAGTCACCCACCATCACTTACAGATCAAGTTCGACTTTCGTTCCGGTCCACTGATTTTTCACGGATTTACGGGCCTTGGACTTACAAAATTTCACTGATAAATCAGTTTTCTGGACTTTTTTCCTAAACGCTGGTAGGTATTGATCTCAGATTTGCTGTGTAACTCAACCACCATGACTTACAGCTCAAGTTCGACTTTCGTTCCGGTCCACTCGTTTTTCACGGATTTACGGGCCTTGGACTTACAAAATTTTACTGATAAATCAGTTTTCCAGACTTTTTTCCTAAACGCTGGTAGGTATTGATCTCAGATTTGCTGTGTAACTCAACCACCATGACTTACAGATCAAGTTTGACTTTCGTTTCGGTCCACTGGTTTTTCACGAATTTACCGGCCTTGGACTTACAAAATTTCACTGATAAATCAGTTTTCCGGACTTTTTTTTCTAAATGCTGGTAGATATTCATCTGACTTTTGCAGTGTAAGTCAACCACCATCACTTAAAGATCAAGTTTGAGTTTCGTCCCACTCCACTGCTTTTTCACACATTTACAGGCCTTGGACTTGCAAAATTTCACTGATAAAACTTTTTTCCCCACTTTTTTTCTAAACGCTGCTACATATAGAGCTGATTTTTGGTGTGTACATCAACCACCATGACTTACACATCAGCTTCGAGTTTCGTCCTGCTCCACTGCTTTTTGACGCATTTACGGGCCTTGGACTTACAAAATTTCACTGATAAAACATGTTTCCGCACTTTTTTTCTAAACGCAGCTACATATAGAGCTGATTTTTGGTGTGTACATCAACAACCATGACTTACACATCAAGTTCGAGTTTTGTCCCGCTCCACTGCTTTTTGACGCATCTACGGGCCTTGGACTTTAAAAATTTCACTGACATGCCAGCGATACATATGGCCGGTAGGGGACTGTGTATTGCTATGCAATACTATCAGAATGCTTGTTAGCTCACCTTAGCACAACGTGCTAAAGGTGAGCTATTGTGATCGCCCTATGTCCGTCGTCCGTCAACAATTTCTTTAAACATCTTCTTCTCCTAAACCACTGGGCCAATCTTGATGAAACTTGGCAGGGATGTTCCTTGGGTGAAGCTCTACCAAAATTGTTCAAAGAATTGAATTCCACCCACAACTCTGGTTGCCATGGCAACAAAAAGGAAAAAAAAGCAAAATCTTTGAAAATCTTCTTCTCTGAAACTAGAAGGTGCAGAGCTTTGATATTTGGTATGTAGCATCTCCTAGTGGACCTCTACCAAGTTTGTTCATTTGATGCCCCTGAGAGAGAGTAAGGGAGAGAGTGCAAACGCAAAATATAGAAGTGAAGGGGTGGAATTGTTTAAATAATCGAGACCGCAAAAATATTTTTGCGCACCCGAGATTTTCGCACTTTCCATTTTTTTTTTCTACTCACTCTCTCGTTTTTTTTTTCTTGCACTCGCAAAAAAAAACACACACTTGCACTCGCAAAAAAAAACACACACTTGCACTCGCAAACAAAAAAAACACACACTTGCACTCGCAAACAAAAAAAAACTCCGCCGGCTGACTGACTGACTGACTGACTGACAAGCTAGCCGGTTTTTTTGGTTAGCCAGCTTTTGGCGATAGCCGCGAAGCTCCCGGCTTTTCCCGGTTTTCTCAGTTTTATCGGTTTTCTCAGTTTTATCGGTTTAGTTGGTTTAATGGTTTACCTTGTAAATCCTAGCGATTTACAGCAATCGAGATTAAGTAAATTTTGAGAGGGGGAAGGGAGGCGATTTAGAGGGCGAATCTTGAGGAACCAGAACAAAAAGAAAAACAAGAGAAACAGAGAGAAACAAGAAAAAAACAGCGAGAAACAGAGAGAAAAAAACAAAATTTAAACGCGAAAAAATATTTGATTTAAGTAATTTTTCCCCTATATTAAAAAGAGTTTAAAAATGGAAAGTAACAATGAAATCAGTATTAGAATCAACAATGAAGAAAATCCTATATCTAATTCTATACATTTAAAAGATTTAGGGCTTAGGACTTTTAAAAATTTTATATATTACCTTGCTGTTGAAAATACATTTGACAGTAATTTAATTAGTGATATTAGAAATGTTTCATATATCGAAGATTCAAACGGTTTAATGAAACTTAAACCAATGAACGATATACCTTTTATCTTTGATGATATATATATATATTCTTACGTCTTTCGAGATGATGTTAAATCAAGTAATCGGGGTGGTATCACACTTAAAGGAGATAGTAAAAATGGAAATGAAGAGGTAAAAGGACCAACAAAAAAATATTTAGATGTAGCTAAATTTGCTGTGGGTCAAGCTTTTAATTACACTAGTTATACTGGAAGAATTTTTACAACAGCAGAATTCAAAGGAAAAACTAACAGTAATTTAATACAAAATATGAGTAAGATAGATGAGGATAAAGAAATTTTAAAAAGATCTCAAAGTTGGAATGGAAAAGAAGGAGAAAATCCTGTTGGCATTGTAGGAATCAAGATTAGTGTTTCTGATATTCCTTTTAAAACTGTTAACGAGAATATTGAAAGATTAAATGAAATTTTAAAAATTTCTGGTTTTGTAATTGGACAATGTGATGTTACATACGATCAAGCGGGCACCCTTGATGTTCCTGCTTTGTATGAAGCATTTTTAAACAATGGTAACACAAGAGAACAATATAGCATAAGAAGAACTTTAGAAAGAGATGATGAAAATGAAGATGAAGATGAAGAAGAAGCTATTGATGGTATTACTGAAGAAGAACTCCATGTAGATTATTATGAAAAAGATATTTTAATAAATTTAAAAAATGAACAAAGAAGATCTGGACGCAACATTTTAAAATATGTAACGTTTTTCAATGATCAAGCTATACGCTGTAAGTACTACAACAAGTTAGTTTCAAACTTCGAAGCAGGTAATACTCAAGAGAAATTGGGTGTACACCTTGCAGAATATGCTTACAATCATAAAAGTCCATATTTACAAAAAGTTTTTAATCATCCTGATGTGATAGAGCATGGATTAACACGTTTTGAACTTTCTTATTGTCCTTCCTTAAAAGAAAAGGTAGATGGAGCAAAATTAATTCATAGAGAGTTAAGAAAGATTCATAATTTTAAAATTTTTCACAGCCAGCCAAAAGCTAAACAATTTGAAAAGTTGAGAGATGCAATTACTAAAACCTGTTTAATTTGTGATAAAACAGAAAAAAAAATATATATGGTGTGGTATGGTTCAACTCTAACACATAGGATTGCCTGTATAAATTATAGTTTAAAACGTTTACAAGATGGAAATGAAACTGATGAACAATATTTAAAACGTTACAACAAAGCAAAGAAGGAAGCAATGAGTGAATTTGGTTTTAACAACTTAGTAATTAATGTTGTTGAATTTGAACATGATAAAAATGATAAAAAACTTTTTCACTTTTTAGAACCTAAATGTTATGCAAGAAGAGGACCAACATTTTTAGCTCCTACAAATACACCAGGATTAAAATATGGAAATAATTATGAAGATTTACCTGATATTAAAGATGTTTGCCCCCATTCAGATAATATACAATTTGCGTTTAGAGAAAATGGAGTTGGTCATGCAAAAGGGAAAAACCCCGTTTTAAACAAACCTATAAAATTAGAAGATTGTACTTTTACCATTTCACTGTATAGTAGAGCTAAAAGAAAAGAACTCAGTATTATCAAAGAAAACGGGTATCTTATGTATGATTGGTTTAAGAGAAACAAAGAAGACAAGGAACGTATAGAAAAAGAAGAAAGAGAAAGAAAACGACTACTTTTAAAAGAAAAGAAAAGTCTCGAAGTTTTGATGGAGAAACAAGAAAGAGCAGATGAAAGAAAGAAAACAATAGAAAAAGATTTTAAAACTACAAATCAGGAAGAAGTATTAAGAAAAATCAGAGAACATAGATTTATAAAAATATATGCTTTTAAAATATGTAAATACAATGCAACTTGTAAACAAAGGCCTTACAGAATACTTTTTACATATGGTAAAACAGATGAAAAAGGTGTTTGTTTTCCTACTAAAAATTTAGAAAAATGGTTAAGGTATGATAAAGATGTAGTAGATGTATTTTTTAGAGAAATTGAAACTAGACATAGAAATGAAAATTATTTCTGTATGCCTATACATAGTTTAAGATTCTATATTTTAGATGATAATGAATTTACTTTTGGAAGTGAAGTACAAATGGATGTTTTTAAAACAATATTTAAAAAAGACTGGGAAAAAGTTGTGAATGCCATTGAAAGATATAGAGAAATAGAAGAGGAAATGGCTAAAACTCCTGAAACTTTAACAAAACTTCCTAAAGCTAAAAGAGGAGAAGAAAAACCAAAAGATTTAATTGAAGTTGAACCTGGTGAATATTTGGTAGACGCGTTTAGTGAATATTCACAAGGTAACAAGTTAAAAAGAATACTATACATTAAAACAGAAGATGGAAGATATCCTGTTACTGGTTACTATTTACAGGATAAACTAGATGAAAAAATTAGAGATTTAACAAAGGTTGTATCTCCTTTAAAATTGTTATTGGTTCAAAGTGTAAGACATCCCATAAAAAAGAAACAAGACAGACAAGTTGAAATAGATTATGAAACAATTTAATCTTCATATGTTACTTAAAACATATCAAGATTTTTTAAATATTTAAATTTGTCTAAAATACAGGGTTCATCTTCTTTCCATCAGACTGAAGATTAAAAATTTTATCTGACAACACAACAGCGTATGCCTTTGTGTGAGCTGGTACATTTTCTCCAAACTTTGCTCTAACTTGTATATCAACAACCGAAGCTCTAAGTCTACTCTTTTGCTTTGTCAAATCAAACACAAATAGAGGATATAGAGTTTTAAAGTCTATTGAATTAATAGAGAAGTTTGAGTTTTCCATTGGTATGTGCTTTGTCATATATCTAAAATTGGAAGTTTCGAAGTATGCTCTGGCATACTCATTTACATTGAAGTTAATATTGTAGTCTATTTCTGGATATCTTTCTGTATTCAAATATACATGAACGTTTGTTAAATTAAGATTGTTGAAAATAGCAGCGTTGTTTGTTTGTATATCCTTGTTACCTGTTTGAAAACCAAGAACTAAAAATCTCGGTCTTTCTGATGCTGACTTTACGGCAAGCCTCCATACAAACTCCCTCGCTTCTGGCACTATGATACTTTCACACTGTCTACTTTTAAAACCTATCTTTGTTGTGATCTTACTATCTATCTGTTTGTAAAGGGCAAACCTTGCTTCGTCAGCAGGTAAGACATGAGGAACAAACCATGAAAGCTTTACTATTTCAACTATTCCTGTTCCATAATCTTTTGCTTGTCCTCCTACTTGTCTATCACCTCCTGCAATATGGATGGCTTCACCATCCCCCTTTCGTATTAAACTGATTTCTTGCTTGACACCATACAGGATTTTGTTGTAATCTTCGAAAAACCCGAAAATATGAGATACGGGAATTAAAAATGAAAAATTCCCTGGAGTGTTTCCTCCCATTATTAATTTTCTTCGTGTTTCAAAACCAACATTAAGGAGACCCGCACTTCCATCTTCATAATCTTTAAACCAACATTGATTTAATCCTCTTGACTTGTTAAAGTCATCCGGATATTTCAACATCCCAAGTATCGTTGTAGTCTGTCCTGGATATAGAATATTTTCAACCTCTTGCCCTGACAATGAAAATTTTATCTGACTAAAAAGGTTCATGATTCCATTGTTTGCCAAAGCAACATTATCAGTATTTTGAAACAAAAAACTTCCTGCTGCAACTTCTGCCGTTGATATCAATCTTCCTACTACATACAAGTAACTTTTAGAAGTATGAGTAAAAACATCTTGACTTTCAATTGTAAGCCTAATTTCACCCGGTGTATTTAGTTGTGTTGCTCCCTTGTCTGGTGGATATTCATGATATTGATAACTTTCGATATCTTCATCTACTAAAACCTCTGAATTCCAGTGTAATATAGAACTATTTGCCATATTTCTTTTTTAATACCTTTTAAATACTTAATACTTTAAATTACTTTAATTCCGAGTCCTTCACTTAATCCCTTTCTTCTTCTTGGTATCACTCCAAAACTGGGTGAATCAAGTGCAATTGAAGCAGTTGCCGGAGCTTTAGAAACTTTTAAATTTTTTTGTGGTTTTTTGTTCAACAAACTTTTAATTTTGTCTCTGGCAAGTTGTTCAGCCTTCTTACTCCCCGCGTCTAGTAACTTTTTTCCTGTATCCTTAGCAATTTTTTGAGCCGTTGTTTTTAAAACTTTTTGTGCTGCCTTGCTTGCTCCACTATGAAAGATACGAGAAAAAAAGTCTGCTACTGGAGTAAAAATTCCTGCTCCACCATAGACGTATTCCATTTCATATCCTGGTTGTTCATCTGTGATTATCATTTTTAATATATACTTTTACTTTTAAACACTATTTAAAAGTTGATCTCGCTCCTTTCTTGACATTAATTTTTTTCCAATCAAAGCATTACACAACTCAACCATCTCATTTTTAAGTCCCGTGTTACCTGCTTTGATACTACCACAAACAAGACTTAAACGATCGGCTAAAGCTAACGGGTCAGATGGTATAATTACAGTTTCATGTTTACCACCATGTAATTTTTTACCTATTTTTTCTTTTGCAGCATATAGTTTAATTAGATTTCCTGCTGTATCAAGTATACCGGAGCCCGTTTTTAAATTAGTTGCTATATCTTTTAAAAGGCGTTTCCATCTATTGCTTTTTGTATAATTTCTTAAAGCTGGATTATTAACTAAATTTCCAGTAGTTGAAGATCTCACAACAAGAGCGTTACTATCTTCCATCATTTTTTCAAAGTCTTTGTATTCTTGTGAATCTCTATTAACTGAAGGAGAAGGAGAAAATATTAAATTCATTAACTCAGGTGTTTTTTTGTATCTGGTTCCCATGTATTCAATACTATCACCTCCAACATCCAAAGGAAATCCAGCTAATAGTATTTTTGGTTGTTCTCCTGTTAGATCTAAGTCAATTAATGGATCTTTTTTTGCCGCGTTTACATACTTGTTTAATTCAGGATCATTTAAAAAAATATTTTTTTCTTCTTTTGTTGTAGGAGGTTGAGCTGCTGTAATTTTAGCTATTCCTTCTGTTACTGGTTTAAAATATTTTTGTAATGCTTCAACGTTTCCTCTTTCAGCTTGTATCTCAGCGCTATCCCTGGCACGAATATCTTTTTTTAAAGCTAAAAATTTTTGTACTATCTCGTCTCTTTTGTTAATATCTTCAATGTTAACGAACGACATTTTTTTAAAGGTTATTGATACTTAAAATATATTAAGAAATTACTTAATATATTTTATTCTATATCATCTCAAACGTTGCTGTCGGCTCGGATTCCATATTACTACATACACAAGAACAACTAAAAGAAAATTTAGGAACTTTTAAATTTAGAAAGGTTGAGGTGCTGGCTGGTTCCTTTCCACCAATCGGCGGAATTCTTCCCTTGCTTCCCTCTTCCCCCTTTCTATCAAATCGTTTTTTTCTTGTTCCTTCTTCTTTTTGTTTGTCTTTGTTCTTACTTCATTTTTTAACTCCTTGTACTTCTCCAATTCCTCCATTATCAAAGCAAACTCTTCATGTGATACCTTGTTGTCATTTATAGCGTGTGATATATGTGAGTTTACCGTATTCAACTTTGAAGTCGCCAGATGTTTAATTTCTCCGTGTTTCTCTGCCTTTGTTCTGGTTCTTCTTGTAAAAAATTTAAGTGATACGGCGGCTAGACCTGAGACTAACGCACAAGCTTCAAGAGCTATTGTTACCGGAATTGCTACAATTGTTGAGAGTAAAGCGACGCCACCGGCTCCCATTCCAAGCGTAGCAACACCAAGCCCAGTTTCTAATCCATCTCCTACATTAGTATACTTCATAAACTTTTTTTCAAGTCTTCCTCTATCTCTGATCTCCTCTTCAAGGAACTTCTGAACATCTGAAATTTTAGTTAATCTGAAACTCTGCCCCGAGTCTTGCATTTCAATGATCGCAACCGGAGCAGTTGGATCAGGGCTGACAATATTAGGATAAATCCCACTTTGTCGATTATCATCTTTAAGCTCTGTCATTTTTTAATGGTTTTTTAATATTTAACCTTTAATATATTTCACAAAACAAAACGGCGTACATTCAGGGATCACCACAGGATTTTTAGAAAAGTTGAACAACACCGTTTTAATGTTGTCTGTCTTGTACTCATAGTGAAAAGGAGTTTTAATTTCTAAACTTTGTTTTATAGCATCAGTGGCGAACGTCAAAATTAAGCCATCTGAAAACATATATCCAAAGTTTAAACCGATTGTTTTTTTCTCGAGTGCTTCGAGTTTTAAAGTTTGTTGTGTGTATATCAACCAAGTAGAACCTGATTTTTTCAACGGTGGATATTTTAACCCTTCTTCTGGATTCCAATAAATCGTTTTAGGTTGTGTCATCTTTTTAAAAATTAAATTATAGCTTTAAGTAGGGGACCAACCAAAGGAATGCTAGAAAGGAGACCGCTCCCATCTTGTGCTTTTCCATTTTTCACAAGAAACACTCCATTTCCTTTAAACCCTGATCCGTCCATCGGTCTTAAATACAAACCCTTACCATCTGTCTGAACTTGTGCTGTATGTCCATTTTTAGATATGTACAAACCATCTCCGAATATTGACTTAACAGCTTTGTCAGCAAGTCCGGATAAGGCACCCAATCCAAGAGCAGGCAAAACCTTTTTAGCTACAGGAAGAACAAAAGGTAGAGCTCTAGATGCTAAACCTGCCAAAGTAGCAAGAAATCCTCCGTGTTTGGCGTTGTATCTAATTTGTGCTAATGAAAGGGTAACCATTAAACCTTTACCAGCACTAAAAGCCTTTTTCATTCTATTAACTTGACTTTTTGTGAAATAGAAAGTATCTTCTCCATTAGCATCTTCAGGATCGATACCTATTGTTGTTTTTGTCTTGTTCTTATAGGCATTAGCAATTTTATTCTTTTGATGATCAGAAAAATCAATGTTTGTTTTAATATATGTTGTTTTTGTCATAGTTTTTTTAAATGAATGTTTTTTGTTAAACTAGTTTAAATTTCGTATATGAAAACGCACCGTTAAATTTTCATTTCTTAAATCTATTATGTTGCCGTTTTGATCTGTTAATGTCATTCTAATACTATGTATATCATTTAAAAGTAATGGTGAGTATAGAGGATAGGGCGGGCGTTCTATAATCTTATGCCCTGGGTTAACATTTGGAAAAAAAGAATATATTGTATTTCCTTTTTGTCCTTTAACATAGGAGCCCTCGATAATGTCTAAATTAACTAATATACTGTTTACAGGTAAAATATTAATATCATTTTCACTTTCATGGATGCCTTCAGTATACATTTTTGCCTCAAATCCTAAAATTCTATTTAAACTATTTTGTGTAAAATCAACAACAAAGTTAGGTGAAACAGTTAAAATAGTTTTAAAAGTTTTTGTATTAGCTGATATTTTAAAAGGGTATTGATTGTTTGGATCTCTCAAATTGTGTTGATCTAAAATATTTTCTATATCTTTGTTAATATCTACCAAACTATAACTTCCTGTTTCTAGTTTAAAATCCCATGCTCCCGCTGCTGGATTTTTTAACAACCTAAACTCATCAAATCCTGGTTTGATATTTGGTATACTGTAATATGTCTCAAGATTAATCAAAGCAATCTCACAAGGGTGATTTAATTGTAAAGGAGGATTAAAATCGGTTTTAAAATCTGTTTTATTGTCTGATAAAACAATCTGTAATGAAGTCATTTATTAAAACAAAAAATTAACTAAAATATTTAAAAAATTTGATTGAATTTTAAAAAAAATATTGTATTAATAAAAATGGAAATGTTAACGCAAACGGAAAGAAATGAAATTTCTAGAATGAAAGAAGAAGATGATGAAGATTTAACATTTGTAGAGATATGTGAAAATTATAGTGAACTTCCGGGTAAATATTTAAAATTAATTGATGAATATCTTGAACTAGAAAAACGATACGACAATCTATTTAATAAAATAGATTCGATAATTGATGATCATAAAAGAGTTGTAACACACAACAAAAATTTACAAAAAGAAAATGAAGAATTAAAAAACAAGTTAAACGCTCAACCTTTGGATAAAAACGGACTTTCAGTATTTAAAGATGAAGAGTGTATAATATGTTTAAAAAACAAACCAAATATTCTTTTTTGTATTTGTGGTCATCAGTGTATATGTGAAGAATGTGAAAAGATGATTTCAAACTCTAAATGTCCAAAATGTAGAACATTTAATAGTATTAAAAGAAAAATTTTTTAAAAAAAATATGAATACAGAACTTTTAAGTATTATAGACAACAAGTTTATTCATTCAAAGAAAGAAGAAAACGAAAACGGGGAGATATATACACAATTGAAGTATAGGTTTAGGACTTGCCCCTCTGTAACGTATGAGTGTGCCGAGAAATATCAAGAAAGGATTAAATCTTTTTTGATGTATGAATGGAGTAAGAGGAAAGAAGAAGAAGAAACGTTTAATATGCGAGTTAAATGTTTGGTTGTACAAAATCAATATATACATAGATATGATGATGTATTCTTGTTTGATGAGAGTGAGACGCAACTAATAGAAAAGACAGAAAAACTTTTTAATATTTTGGATCATTTCTATTTTCCAGATGTTGAAGTGTATTTTTTTGTAGAAGATGGGAACGACAAGAGGGAACCAAGAAGGCATTTAATAGAAGATGTGGTTAGGATGTTACAAGATGAATTTTTAAAGAGGTATAACTTCTATAGTGTTATAGAGGAAGAGAAGGAAAAGGAAGATTAAAATATTGTAATATGTAACCTATAGAAAAGGTTAAATATTATTGTATGTGTGTGTTTTTAAATGTTGAAGCCAGGGGGAAACCAATCTTTATCTAAGTCAGGTATGTGTAAAAGACAAACTAAAGTTATAAAAAATCTTGTTACGTTTGGATGAGAAGTAACAAAAGTTAAATCTATTGTATTACAATTTTGTAAACGGGTAGAACCAGCTAATGAAACAGTTTCACAAACTAATTTTTCTCTTTCTATAGATTTGGTAGTATGCCCGATTTGTGTAATTGTTTTAAAATCTTTTTCTTTTAAATCAAAATTCACATTAAATTCAAAAGTTTCTCTCTCTCTATCACCTTCAAACAAAATTCCAAATTTATTAATTGAAAAAGCAGTAGGAATTAAAAACCTCGGAGAATGTATAAATTCATGACCACTTCCATCATATTTTCCAAAATATATTATAGTAGGTTGAATAACATTTAAATCATCATCTAAGGCAACAAATCCCCCGGGCGCATCAGGAGAAGGACGCCGTCTGTTTGAATTTTCAACTTCAACTGTTCCTACTATAGCCCCCTCTGCTTCTCCTCTAATTAAAAATATACCAGTTCCTAAAAATTTATAAATTCTCTCTCTTGGTAAAATTTTTTTTGTTTCTTCATCTACATATGTTTTTGTTACTGCATCATTTTCTTCCGTTGGTTCTTGTAAATTTTTTATTTGTTGTTTATTCATATCAATTTCACCAGAAGCTAAAAAGTGACCGTTTAATTTTAAAAAGGCAGGATCCAACAAATTATTGTTAATTTTAAAAATATACAACTCTTTTTTTAAAATTTTTCTTAATTCTTCCTCATCGTTTTTTATTACATCATCTAAACTATTGTATTTGTTTCTAATTTCTTCAAGAAAATTTTTAAAATCTCTTCCCACATAACCAAGTACACCTTGAAAATACCAAGAAAATACATTACCTTGTAAATCCTCTGTAACTAAATTTCTAAATTTTTCAAGTTCAACATTAACATAACTATTTATAGAACCTCTATCAATATTTTCCATTCTTTGTTTTAAATTTTCTTTTAAAATGAAATCATCAAGTAATGCAGATGATTTTTTAATAAGTTCTTCTTTTTCATTTCTAAATGTATTTTTTTTAATATTTGTATCTTCTTCTTCCAACTTTTCATAATTTTCTTCCACTTTTTTTTCTAATGCTTTAATTTTATCATTCACCAAAACTCTCACCTTGTCCGTTTCCGTTTTCCTTTTATCATCCTCCACTTTAAGCTTTACGATCTCTTCACGGTATGTTTTTGATTGTTCTTCTACTGGGTTAACTTTTTCATCTACATATTTCTTACTAACCGCATCATCATAAACTACAGGAGCTCCTACATTTTTAATTCTATTACTATTCATATCTATAGCATCTATTGCCATAAATCCCCCGTTCCTTCTTAACAACCCAGTTTCTATATTATTAATACTATCATCTACATACTTCTTGTTGCTCACATCACCCGCTGCTGTTGGATCTCCTAAATTTGTAATCTTCTTTGAATCCATATTAATCCCGTGAGTTGTTGTATAGTAACCGTTAGTTTTAGTAAACGGTGTCTTTTGATCTACATACTTTTTATTAGTCCCATCTCCCGGATTTTCTGGATCTCCAACATTAAATAATTTCTTTCCTTTCATATCTCCAAAATCAGCTCCGTTTCCATTTCCCGCTCCTCCCCCTGGTTGTAATCTTGCCACTCGGTCCGCTGCTTGTTTTGCTTCCTTTGCTTCATCTTCTACTTCTTTAATTCGGTCTTCAAAAAATTCTTTCATTTCATCAACATATCCCTTACTTACAACATCGGTAAGCTCTACAGGATCGGGAACATTTCGTATTGACTTTTGTCTCATGTTGATATTTCCCCGAGCATTAAAAGTTTTTTGATTTCTTGTATTGAAGGGTTGGTTTTTCTCAAGTTCTGTTTTAATTCTGTCTAACTCAGCGGGATCAACTCCGGCAGCTGCAGGTTGAATATTAGCCGTTTTTTCATCGATAACCTTTAACGCCTCATCTGATACTTTTTTCAACTCTTCATCCACATACTTTTTATTCGCTGCTTCCCCATTTGCCGCTGGTTCTCTTAATCCCCCTAATTTCTTCTTCCCCAAATATATATGATCTTTAGCAACGAATCCCCCATTTTTACGTTCCCATACATTAGCCTCATCCACATATCCCACTGTCGCCACATCTTCCGGCAAATCTGGAAAACCTACATTTTCTATTTTGTTTCCTTTCATGTTAATCTTGTTCTTTGCTACATAATCTCCTCCTTCCAAATTAAACGGGTTTTTAGCTTCTAATTGTCTCCTTCTATTTTCTACTAATGTATCAGTATATATCTTATTAGCGGCGTCCTTGTCTTCTACAGGCATCGGCAAGCCCTCAACTTTAAAATTTAACATATCAATGCTTCCCCTTGCTTTGTGTTTGTCTGTATTGAGATAAAACGGATTGTGTCCTTCTAAACTTTGTTTTACATCATTCGCTGTAATATCTGTATATAGCTTATTAGCTGCTTCTCGGTTATCAACAGGCATACCCAAATTAAGCAGTCTGTTTTCATTCATGTCTAAATCTTTAACAGCGGCGTATCCCCGTCCCGGTAATCTTCTAAAAAAACTGTGTCCTTGGCTGCTGTCAATATAGTTCTTGGTTGCTGCATCTTGTCCATCTACAGGATCAGGAAGATTTTTAATAGGTTGCCCTGTCATATCAATTACCCCTCTTACCTCTCCTCCTGACTTTCCTAAAAAGTTATCAACAATGAAAGGAAGAGCCACGGCTCCCTCTTCTAGTTCTCTAATTTCTTTTTCTAATTCTCCAAATTTTGTAATAGGTATCGTCATATTTTAAATTAATCCTTTTTCTTTTAAATCCATTAAATTTGAGGTAATCGGTTGAAGATGATATCCTTTGTTAAGTTTTTGTAACACATGAACACAAAGATGCCCACATATCACGGTTCCCGGATTTTGTATTTGATCAGATGAATACAAAATTGGACTTTTCATATATTTCCGAAATTCAAGAGGAGGAGGTAAACCATAACTGTCAAAATAGAATTTAAGCTTTTTGTTTCGATGCCAACACGTCCAGTGTGTACCGGGGCCTTCACTGTCATCAAGATTTAAAATTCCACATTCATACTTTCGGGGTTTAGGAGGTAACGCATCACGTGAAAACACACCACGCCAACCTTTTAAATGTTTACATATGTCTATCAATTCGAAATTGTTTAAAGATTTAATAGGAAGACTTTTAACACTTTTAGTAAACTCTAAACCACTGGCTGATTGTTGTTTTAAAACAGGACAGGCTTTTGTATCTTGATGTCTTTTTACGTGTTTCTTTGATGAGAAAGATTTACCACAGTATTCACATATATGTTTTTGTTCTTGTTTACTTGTTGAAGGAGGGGCTGGCGTTTGTTGACTTGTTGAAGGTGTGGGTGGTTCTTGTTTCTCTTGTCTCTCCCTTTCACGTTGTCTTTGTTTCTTTTCCCTTTGTCTTTTTAATTCTTTTTGTACCGCTTCCATTCCCAATCTTACTTCTATTTTTCTCCTGGGTTTACCATACCCCATCCATTCTTCCATATTAAAACGTGTTTTTTGTAATTCTTGTCTATAAAACGTTCCTATAATATCGTGATCGTTAGCATCATTTAAATAGTAAGTTGTAGGATTTGTATTTTTAATTTCACGAATTTTAAACAATTCCTTCGTCCATTTAGGAACCGAACCTTTTCCATAACCATCAGTTTTAGCTTTTGCTACTCTAACCAGGTCACCCTTTTCTAACAAGATTTTCTGAGTAATGTTATCATTTTTTCTAAACTTTTTCGGTTTAGCATTTTCATAAAATTTTTTATAAATTTTTTCCTCATTCTCTTTTTTACTCGCTTGTGTTGGTGTATATTGATCTTTAAAATTTCTATGTGGTGTATTGTTGTAATCTTCCACTATATCCTGTAAATGAGGTATATAGTCTGTTGAATTGTTGTCTGTCATCCATCTTCCTATTCTATCTTTAATAGTCTTAATCCATCGTTCTATTATAGACACCTTATCCTTTCCTTCAGTATGATAAATTTCAACATCACCTTTTAATTTTGTTTTTGGTGCCTTGTCTGGATTTTTTTCATGCCATTTCATATGTTGCATAAAACCATTTTTACTTTTATTACATTTTCCACAAATGGGGCATCTTAATTCATCGAGGCAATCTTTTTCTTTAGGTAACAAACCAGTAAACTCTCCCCCTCTATCACTCCATAATTTTTTAGGCTTTCTGTTTGATTCTTTAAAAATATCCTCGAATGTCTTGGCTATAGTATCAGCTTGTTTGTTGGGTATTTGACGAATCCAACCATATCTACTAAAAACATCAACAACAACTAAAAAGTTGTTTAAATTTCCTTTCTGTTTTTCACTGGCTGTTTTTCTTGGTTCAATGTTTTCTTCAGATAGTCGTGCGTCTATTTCTTCTTGTCCTTTTGCCTCACCTGCTGTTATCTTTTTTGGCATGAACATTAAATCAGTAGCCCATGTGTCATCAATGTTTTTAACTGTTACTCTAAGTGTTGGATAATGTCGTAAAACTGGTCTATGAAGTTCTTTAGACAGTGAAATATCCTCTTCTACGAGCAACTTTTTTTTTTACTTGCTCCACTTAATCCCATACCAAAACGATATTTAGTTCCAATTATTGGATGAATAAAACCTCTAGCAAGTTTCTCACCTATTGAAGGGTTAAATATGCCTTTTAGTTCTTTTATCATTTGAGCATCTATAACATTACGAGCAGCGGTATCCTTGTTTTTCATATAGCCTATATCATGACGATAACATGCTTCATCAACTCGATTAATAGGTTTACTGTTTTTCTTAGGTGTTAAATCAGGGTTTAAACGTTTGTTAAGTTTGGTACCTGGACCGCAGAAGTTGTAACCTGGTAAATGCATCTCAACTGGAAGTTTGTTTATAAAATCATTTACGATACCCTTGCCCTTTTTTTTTTTATTGCTAGTTGAACCCGGTAAAAACTGGGTCTTTTGTGTTCCACATATTGAACAGGTGCCTCTAAGAGCGGGTCGCCCGTTTTTCATTGTTGTTTGTGTTTCATTTGTTGTATCTGTCTTTTTTCGACACTTTACACAATATATTAATGTCATAATGTTTCGTTTTTTTAAAAAATTGAATTGTTAAGTAAAAAAAAAATATTTTAAAAAATGGAAAAAAAAAGCAATAATACCGAAGTTAAAGGATTTAAAGAAGAAGTAGAGGATGATTTTAAATATTATGAGCAACTACTAGAAACTACAAAAATTGATGCTTATGAATTGTTCGACACAATAAATGAAGAAGAAGAAGAAATTGGAATCATAGAAGACGCAGTAATTGATTGTGAAGAAATATTAAGAAAAATGCAGGTATATGTAACACATATAAAAACATTAACAGAAAGAGAATATTTCCCAACTTTTAGCCAAGATTGGCATGAATTGAAGTGTGAGATGGGAGATGCTATAATGTGCCTTGATCATCTAATAGATACCAAGGGAAAGCTTGAAGAAGAAGATTAAAAAATTTTTTAATTTAGTTAAAAGTTTTTCTAAATTAAGAAATCATGGAAATTAAAAATTACAGCTGTAATTTAAACAAGACAACAAGAAAGAATAGTCCGATGTTACCTAAGAGTATCAGAGGTTTGATTATAGGTGAGAGTGGATGTGGGAAGACAACGGTACTTTTAAATCTTCTTCTTCGTCCTGGTTGGTTAGATTATGATCATCTGTATATATTTGGAAAGTCTATGAAACAACAACCAGAATACATACTATTGAGGGAGGCCTTTGAAGCAGAATTAAACAAAGAAACAGTTAATGGAATATTTGAGAATATGGAAGACATTGAAAATAGAAATGTTTCACGAAAAGAATTAATTGAAGAATTAAAAGCACAACAAAAGAAAAAGAAGGGAACCATGATCACTCCTTGTTTTAGTGAAGAAGATGACCAGGTTCCAGATCCTCGGGAATTGAGTAATTCAAACAAAAATTTAATGATTTTTGATGACTTGTTAAAGGAGAGACAGGATGTACCTGAGAAATATTACACAAGAGGGAGACATAGTAATACGGATTGTTTTTACTTGTCACAGTCTTTTTTTAGTTTACCTCGACATACTATACGAGGAAATTCAAATTTTATAATTTTGTTTGATTTACCAGATAGGGATATCATGAATATCTATACAGACTATGCAAGCAGAGATATGACGTTGGAAGAATTTAAAAATTTCTTGTATACATGTTGGGCTGAGAGGTATGGCTTTGCTGTAATTGATAGGTCAAGTCCAAGAGACCAAGGAAAATATAGACATGGGTTTGGGAGGTTTTACGTTCCGATATATGAACCAGAACAAAATTTTCAGAACTATTAAATGACATATATATTTTATCGATTTGATTTGATAAAATATATGAAAAAGTCAAACGGAAAGAACAATGAAATCAACAATATATCCCAACCCATCCGAAACAATCCCTCCCCTTTTTAATAGTATTAGATTTTTTAAATATTTTCAAAAATATTTAAAAACAAAATACAAACAGACAAAGCACAAAGGAAAATATACCATGAATCAATCACACCTACATATTTTAAACATCTCACTCTGTTAAAGCTAAACTATCTTCTTGAAGTTGTGAAAGTTGTAAACTTTCGTATTCTTGGTCTTCTGTTTCACTGTTTGAATATCCATTAACTAGAACTTTAATAACCTTGATACTCAAACCACTATGTGTTGTTTGAAGTCTGCCATTAACAAGGCTTTCTTTTCTCCATAACCCGGTGACCTTCAAAGTATAGACACCGGAAGTAATTCTGTCATACATGAAATCGACATTTTGTAAAGGACGTATACTTTTAATTCCTCCCTCATTAACAACAGTTGAGAAGAAAGAACTATTAAATTTTTCAAGGTCTATCTTACATTTTACAAATCCTTGTGTTAGATATGTTTGAAAAACTCCTTCTAGTTGGTAAGCATCATTAATCAAATCCATATATTCAGGGTCGAACCTTTGATATATCCCAGTTAGAAACTGGGCAAACATATCACTTAGCTCAATGTTAATATATTTGTTTTGTCCAAAAGTTAGAAGTGTTGGTCTGTCTTCTGGAGTCTTACTAACAATATTAGTATATATACCAGTCTTACCATTTTGTCGGATATCACTAAAAAATATTTTATCTGTCTTCTTCTCACCCTTAATAGCATTCTCTGGGCCGAGAGTGTAAACTATAGAAGGGGTGGGAGATGAAGTAGGAGTTGGAGGAGTATTTAACTCCGTATTCTTCTTTTTTGTTTCAACGCTTTGATTTTTTGGCATCTTAATATTTTGATTAAGAAAAAATTACTTAAATTAAAAAATGGCGCAGAATTTTAAATATGTAGTTAAAAACGGAGTGGTAAAGATGGTTAAAACATCGGATCCGGTTCCTTCAATTGGCACATTAAGAAGTTTAAGTAATATAGGAAAAACAAAAACAACAGTTGGTAATACATCATTAAATGGATATTTCAAACAAACATTTTTAGAGGTTCCACAATTTTCAACAAGTGTAAATCTTGAAACTTACATTTCAAAGTTTAAACCTTCTGCTGGTTTGTCTTTGTCTAAAAATGTGGGTTACAAGGCTATACTTTCAGTATGTGCCAAGATGACAAACAACGAACAAACTAAAAAATTCTATTTTAACTCTTCGCCTCATGTTGTTACTCAACTAAACAACAAACAACAATTAATTAATACGATGGTACAAGAAGTATTAAACAGCTTTTACAAACAAGATTACGAGGGAAGCGGTTGGACTTTTTTAAAATTTGATGGTGTAAGTATCAACTATGGAAAGTACAACCCATTCAGAGGTGGATGTGGAAACAACAAACTCCCACAGTGGTTAACTTCAAAGCATGCGTTGATTTGTATAATTTCCGGAGATGATAAATGTTTTTACTGGTCTATACTTCGACACTTCAACCCAAGAAAAAATGACAAAGGAAGAGTTACCAAAGATTTAAGAAAGATACAAAAAGAAGAACCAAACAAATATGCTAACTTTTCAGATATTAATTTTCCAACTTCGGCTAATGATCTTGAAAAGTTCCAAAACCAAAATCCAAATATTCATTTAATTGTATATGGTGTAGACAACATTAACAAACGTACACCCGTGATATTTGACAGTGAGAAAAAATGGGCTAAAGAAAAAATATTTTTACTGCTATATGATGAACATTACTATCTTGTAAGTGATCTGTCCCGTCTTCTTTCTTCTCAACTTTCATATCATCACGGGCGTTTGTACTTTTGTTATCGATGTCAAAGAGGTTTTAAAGATGAGGATATATTAAACAATCATTCAAAAAATTGTTCAGATAGTACATTAATACAACTACCAGAAGAAGATTCAGAAGAGGGAATTATAGAATTCAAAGAAAAACAAGAGAATCCACCAAACATTACGGTATATTTTGACTTTGAAAGTTTTTTAATTCCGTTTAAAGATGAAGATGGATACAAAACACAAAAACACGAACCCAGTGGCTTTTGTTTTGTTGTTGTCTCAAGGGATGAAAAAATTTACAAAAGTCACAAGGTATCATATGTCATACAAAAGAAAGGAGAGGATATAGCAGGGATATTTGTTAAAAAATTAATGGAAGTAGTAACAAACGCCAACGAAACATTTTTAAACAAGGGGGAAGCTTCAAACTTAACCCCTGTTCTTTGTCACAACTTAAGCGGATATGATGCTCATCTTTGTATTTTAAAACTTGCTGAATATCCCGGCCGTCTCTCTGTGTTACCATCAAATGAAGAAAAATATATATCTTTTAGTAAATATTGTTTCATTAGCAACAAACAACACGAAGTTCGTTTTTTAGATAGTTTTAAATTTTTGTCTTCCGCTTTGTCTCAGCTTGTAGATGATACACCAAAAGACAAACAGAATTTTAAATATACAACTTCTGCTTTCCCTGGTGTGGCGTTGGATATGTTAACAAGAAAAGGTGTTTATCCGTATGAATGGATGGACGGTTTTGAAAAAACAAAATTTATCAGTCTACCCCCTATACAAAATTTTTACTCTTCTCTTAAAAAAGAAGGGATAACCGAGGAAGACTACCAACACGCTTTAAAAGCTTGGAATGTTTTTAATTGTCAGACAATGAATGACTACCAACTTAAATATTGTGAGTTGGATGTTTTTTTATTGGTTGATGTAGTGGAGAACTTTAGAAAACTTAACTTTGAAGCCTATGGATTAGATCCAATAGTTTACGGCTATACATTGCCTGGAGCGTCTTGGAAGAATATGTTAAAATTTACAGAACAAAAAATTTCTCTCATCACTGACCGAGATATTTATGACGACTTTAAAAAAGGGGTTAGAGGAGGCGTTTCTATGTGTGTCTGTCGATATGCTTCAGCCAATAACAAGTATTTAAGTGACTATGACCCAAACAAACCGAGTAACTTCATACTCTATATTGATATGAACAACCTTTACGGGGATGCCATGAGTGAAGAAATGCCGTATGAGGTAGAGAGAAAACTTAGAAAAGATGAATTAAACAAATGGCAAAATTTTCATTGTGCTTTAGTGTGTGATTTAGAGATACCGAGAGACAAGAAAGAATATTTTAAAGATTTTCCTCCTTGTCCGGAACATTTGACAATTAACGGAGTTCAAAAGCTTGTAACAAATTTAAGAAACAAAAAAGAATATATTGTGTATAGTGAATTGTTAAAGTATTATGTAAAGCTTGGAGTAAAGATTACAAAGATACATAGAGGTTATGTTTTAAAAGTGTCTAAATGGCTTGAACCATATATTACAAACAATACAAAGAAACGAGGAGAGGTAAAAGAGACATCTAAACAGAATTTTTATAAGCTTTCAATTAACGCTATATATGGAAAGTTTATAGAAAATCCAGAAAAGCGTTCAAATGTTGTAATAGTCAATACAGAACAAAGAGCCGAGAAACTTTTAAAAAGTCCAGAGTATACAGGATTTAAAATATTTAGTCAAGATTTGGTAAGTGTGACAAAAAAGAAAACCGTGGTTAAAGCTAACAAGCCTATATATATTGGGTTTTGTGTTTTAGAGTTAGCAAAGTTAAAAATGTATCAGTTGTTTTATGACTATCTTAAACCTAAATTTGGAGATCGTGTAAAACTGTTGTATACTGATACTGACAGCTTCATATTGGATATACAGAGTGAAGATATTTATGAAGATATGAAAGAAGATGTTAATGTATGTTTTGATACATGGAAATATCCGGTAAATCATCCACTTCATTCAATGGCTAACAAGAACAGACTGGGATTTTTTAAAGATGAAACAAAGGGAAAGCCAATAAAAGATTATGCTGCTACCTGTGCTAAGTCGTATGCTTATAGAGTCGAAGACAAGGGGGAATTAAAAGAAAACTTAAAAATTAAAGGTGTGGTTGATTGTTGTATTGAAAAAGATATAGAGTTTGAGGATTATCTAGAATGTATATTTGAACAAGAGGAGAAGCATGTTAAATTTTTAGGATTTAAAAGTTCAAGTCATCAAGTGTATACAGAAAAGTTTGAGAAGATAGCATTAAATCCTTTGCAAGATGTGAGACATGTTTTAGAAGATGGAATTAATACGGTGCCAATTGGTTACTTCTCAGATGAAGAAGAAGAAGAAAATTAAAAAAAATATTTAAAGAAAAAATATTTTTTAAAAAATATGTCTAGTAAAATAGAAATATTAAGCGATGAGTTTTTAAAGGAACTCTTCAACCAAAAAGAAGACCTGATACAAACTATAGTAATAGAACGAGCAACAGAAGTTTTAAAAAGGAAAGTTTACGAATGGTTCAACCAAGATATTTTTAATTTGGTGGTAAATGGGAGTTCCATGTATCACTTGAACAAAGAAAGAAAAAATATTTATGAAATACCAGAAGAAGATGTCAGAGCATTGTTTAATACCTGTTTAATTAACAGTATAGCATGTTTTGGAGCAAGGCATTTAATTGCTGGGGAGCCTATAGTTTTAAATTAATGTAGATATATATGAGAATATATATACATTTTTAATAATATCTTAATTCACCGAATGTATAATTTTTATAACAAGTGTCATTTCGTGTAGATTCAAAATAGTAATGAAAACGATCAGAAGTACGTTCAGAAAAAGCTAACCGTACTTTTTTGTTTGGTTTGTCTATCCATATTCTTACAACTTCGGGATTACATATAGCATTAGTTCTATATCTTTGATATTTTTTTTCATGTTCTTCATATATTACAACAGGTGGTGCATGACGATAAACAATATCTTCTTTTTTTAATGCTTTAGCAATTTTTGTAATTAAATGTCTTTCATTAAAAGCTCTTTCAAAATTTAGTTTTTCTTCAAAAGATTTTTTAACCCATGCAAAAGGGTATAAATGATGTATTCTTTCTCTTTCATCTAATCTAATAACTCTAAATATATTCTTTTCTTTGTCATAACATTTGTAAATTTTTTTTTCAGTTTCAAGAATCTTTTCAATCAATTTAAATTCATCTGATTGTCTCCATTTTTCATATCTTTCAGCTTCAGCAATTTCTGCATCCAAATTTGGAAATTCTTCTTCATTGTTGATTTCACTAATACTCCCCATTTTTTTCTCTTTTTAATATTGCAAGAAAAAAATTAAAATTCAAATTTTTTTGTTTTTGTATAGTTGCATGTGTTAAATGCGGATGCGGTGCACTTAGCGGTTAGAGAGTAAGGGAGAGAGTGCAAACGCAAAATATAGAAGTGAAGGGGTGGAATTGTTTAAATAAGGCCGCCGTTTTTGTCTGTTTCCCTCTCTTTCTCTCTCTTTCTCTCTGTTTCTCTTGTTTTTCTTTTTGTTCTGGTTCCTCAAGATTCGCCCTCTAAATCGCCTCCCTTCCCCCTCTCAAAATTTACTTAATCTCGATTGCTGTAAATCGCTAGGATTTACAAGGTAAACCATTAAACCAACTAAACCGATAAAACTGAGAAAACCGATAAAACTGAGAAAACCGGGAAAAGCCGGGAGCTTCGCGGCTATCGCCAAAAGCTGGCTAACCAAAAAAACCGGCTAGCTTGTCAGTCAGTCAGTCAGTCAGTCAGCCGGCGGAGTTTTTTTTTGTTTGCGAGTGCAAGTGTGTGTTTTTTTTGTTTGCGAGTGCAAGTGTGTGTTTTTTTTTGCGAGTGCAAGTGTGTGTTTTTTTTTGCGAGTGCAAGAAAAAAAAAACGAGAGAGTGAGTAGAAAAAAAAAATGGAAAGTGCGAAAATCTCGGGTGCGCAAAAATATTTTTGCGGTCTCGATTATTTAAACAATTCCACCCCTTCACTTCTATATTTTGCGTTTGCACTCTCTCCCTTACTCTCTCCTGAGGTCAAAACTGGCCCCGCCCCGGGGGTTACAAGTTTGAGCATAGTCATAAAGAAGGAAAACTTTAAAAATCTTCTTCTCTAAAATTTGAAGGCGTAGAGCTTTGATATTTGGCATGTAGCATCTCCTAGTGGACCTCTACCAAGTTTGTTCATATGATGCCCCTGGGGTCAAAACTGGCCCCGCCCCGGGGGTCATAATTTCCAACATAGGAACAAAGAAGGAAAACTTTAAAAATCTTCTTCTCTAAAACTAGAAGGCATAGAGCTTTGATATTTGGCATGAAGCATCTCCTTGTGGACCTCTACCAAGTTTGTTCATATGATGCCCTTGGGGTCAAAACTGGCCCTGCCCCGGGGTCAGAAGTTCGAACATGGGAACAAAGAGGGAAAACTTTAAAAATCATCTTCTCTGAAACTGGAAGGCGTAGAGCTTTAATATTTGATATGTAGCATTGCCTAGTGGACCTCTACAAAGTTTGTTCATATGATGCTCCTGGGGTCACAAGTTCGAACATAGTAACAAAGAAGGAAAACTTTAAAAATCTTCTTCTCTGAAACTTGAAGGCGTAGAGCTTTGATATTTGGCATGTAGCATCTCCTAGTGGACCTCTACCAAGTTTGTTCATATGATGCCCCTGGGGTCAAAACTGGCCCTGCCCTGGGGGACACAATTTCCAACATAGGAACAAAGAAGGAAAACTTTAAAAATCTTCTTCTCTAAAACTAGAAGGCATAGAGCTTTGATATTTGGTATGTAGCATTGCCTAGTGGACCTCTACTAATTTTGTTCATATGATGCCCCTGGGGTCAAAACTGGCCCCGCCCTGGAGGTCACAAGTTTGAGCATAGTAACAAAGAAGGAAAACTTTAAGAATCATCTTCTCTAATACTAGAAGGCATAGAGCTTTGATATTTGGCATGAAGCATCTCCTAGTGGACCTCTACCAAATTTGTTCATATGATGCCCTTGGGGTCAAAACTGGCCCTGCCCTGGGGGTCACAAGTTCGAACGTAGGAACAAAGAGGGCAAACTTTAAACGTCATCTACTCTGAGACTGGAAGGCGTAGAGCTTTGATATTTGGTATGTAGCATCGCCTAGTGGACCTCTACCATGTTTGTTCATATGATGCCCCTTGGGTCAAAACTGGCCCTGCCCCAGGGGTCACAATTTCCAACATAGGAACAAAGAAGGAAAACTTTAAAAATCTTCTTCTCTGAAACTGGAAGGCATGGAGCTTTAGTATTTGGTATGTAGCATTTTCTAGTGGATCTCTACCAAGTTTATGCATATGATGCCCTTGGGGCAATAGTTGGCCCTGCCCTCGGGGTCACAAGTTCAAACATAGGAACAGAGAAGGAAAACTTTAAGAATCATCTTCTCTGAAACTGGAAGGCGTAGAGCTTTGATGTTTGGTATGTAGCATCGCCTAGTAGACCTCTGCTAAGTTTGTTCATATGATGCCCTTGGGGTCAAAATTGGCCCTGCCCCAGGGGTCACAAGTTCAAACATAGGAACAAAGAAGGAAAACTTTAATTTTTTTTTCTCTTAAATGGGAAGGCATAGAGCTTTGATATTTGGTATGTAGCATCTCCTAGTTAACTTCTACCAAGTTTGTTCCAAGGATGCTGCTTGGGTTAAAACTGGCCCAGCCCCTGGGGTCACAAGTTCGAAGATAGGAACAAAGAAGGAAAACTTTAAAATTCTTCTTTTCTGAAACCGAAAGGTGTGGAGCTTTGATATTTGGTATGTTGCATCTCAGAGTGGACCTCTACCAAGTTTGTTCATATGATGCCCCTGGGTCAAAACTGGCCCCGCCCCGGGGGTCACAAGTTCGAAGATAGGAACAAAGAAGGAAAACTTTAAATTTCTTTTTCTCTTAAACGGGAAGGTGTAGAGCTTTGATATTTGGTATGTAGCATTTCCTAGTGGACCTCTACCAAGTTTGTTCATATGATGCCCCTGGGTCAAAACTGGCCCCGCCCCGGGGGTCACAAGTTCGAACATAGGAACAAAGAAGGAAAGCTTTAAAATTCTTCTTTAATACTGGAAGGCGTAGAGCTTTGATTTTTGGTATGCAGTGATTCTCTTCTAAGTTTGTTTGCCCATCAAAGCGCAACAAGTTCATTGAGTTCAAAATTGGGTCATCTTGGGTCATTTACTAGGTCAAATTAAAGAAATACCTTGTTGGCACTCTCGGGGCCACATTATTTGCTCAACTGCCTTGAAAATTAGGTAGAAAGTTGTCTTTATAAAGTCTCACATTAGATTAATTTGGGTCACCTTGGGTCATAAACTAGTTCACTGGGTCAAATTGAAGAAATACCTTGTTTGCACTCTGGAGGCCACATTTAATGCTCAAATGACCTGAAATTTGGCCAGAATGTTTGTCTTGATGAAATACCAGATGAGTTTGGATTTGGGTCACCTGGAACCATAAACTAGGTCACTAGGTCAAAATAAAGAAATACCTTGTGGGCACTCTAGAGGCCACATTATTCGCTTAATTGCCTTGAAAATTGGTCAGAATGTTGGTCTTTGTAAACTCTCACATGCATCTGAATTTGGGTCAACTGGGGTCATAAACTAGTTCACTTGGTCAAATTAAAGAAAAAGCTAGTGGGCACTCTAGAGGCCACATTTATTATTCATTTGATTTGAAAATTGGTTAAAATGTTTCTTTTGATATAGTCAAAGACCAGTTCAAATTTGGGTCACCTGGGGTCATAATCTAGGTCACTAGGTCAAATTAAAGAAATATCTTTAGGGCACTCGAGGCCACATTTTTTGCTCATTTGAATTGAAAATTGGTCAGAATGTTTGTCTTCATGAAATATGAGTTTGAAATTGGGTCACCTGCGGTCAAAAACTAGGTCACATGGTCAAATTAAAGAAAAACCTTTAAGGCACTCTACTAAGGTGAGCGACCCAGGGCCATCATGGCCCTCTTGTTTTTCTAAATGCTGGTAGATATTCACCAGACTTTTGCTGTGTAAGTCAACCACCATGACTTACAGATCAAGTTCGAGTTTCGTCCCACTCCACTGCTTTTTCACGTATTTACGGGCCTTGGACTTACAAAATTTCACTGATAAAACATTTTTCCCCACTTTTTTTCTAAACGCTGCTACATATAGAGCTGATTTTTGGTGTGTACATCAACCACCATGACTTACACATCAAGTTCGAGTTTCGTCCCGCTCCACTGCTTTTTGACGCATTTACATGCCTTGGACTTTAAAAATTTCACTGACATGCCAGCGATACATACGTCCAGTAGGGACTGGGTATTGCTATGCAATACTATCAGAATGCTTGTTATTGTTTATTGCAAGCCACAGACAGTAGTTATTTGTTTTTATTTCATGAAACGCCATGTTATGAAAAAAGGGGGCTTAATTTTCGATTTCGCCATGGACCAATGACCATCTGTTTGTCCATCTTTCAGGACAGATATCTTCTAAAATCCTTGACAAAAACTAATAGAAATTCATACAGGTTTTCCTAATGATGTCCGATGATATTTATTGTTTTTTTTTTTTTCCCTTTTGATATCTAATACTGTCTCATAGGAAAAAGGGGCTTCATGTCTGTTAGGGATCAATATACATGTATCTTCAACTCAAAATCCTGGACAAAAATTTGTGAAACTTCATACATTTGTTCCTTATGATAGTCAGCCAATATCATTAGTTTAGCTTTTTTGATTAAATGTCGTGTCATGAAAAAAGGGGGCTTCACATATATTTTCATTATGGATTAATATCTTTTTAACTACAGGACAAAATGTTATGAAACTTCATCTTTATGTTGTTTATCACAAGCCACAGACAATGGTTAGGCCTATTTGTTAGCTCACCTGAGCACGAAGTGCTGGGTGAGGTATTGTGATTTGTCGTTGTCCAGCGTCTGTCTTTCCACAATTCCTTTAAACATCTTCTCCTCCTAAACCAATCATGTTGAAACTTGACAGGCATATTCCTTGGGTGAAGTTCTACCAAAGTTGTTAAAAGAATTGAATTAACCCTTTAACTCCAGGGGTCACAATTTTGGGCAAAATTGTATATAGAGTAAACTTTAAAAATGTTTTTGTCTGAAACTAGAAGGCCTAGAGCTTTGATATTTGGTATGTGGCATTTCCTTGTGGACTTCTACCAATTTGTTCAAATGATGCCCCAGGGTCAAAACAGGACATAAAGGTATACAGAATGAACTTTAAAAGTCTTGTTCAATTTAACCCTTTACCACACAATCCCAAGTTTTAACGCCTGTGAGAAATAAGGCTCTTGAAAATATTGTGGGAAAAAGAGGAAATACTTGTAACCAGCATGTTTTCATTTTTCCACAATGTTTTCCACCCAACCAAAATCAAATTTAAATTTTTGAGTCACATTTATTTTGTTGTCAGCAAATCGATTTGAATTTGGACAAGTTTTAACCCTTTAAGTGCCTTTCACTACTATAATTGTTGTTGTGTCAAGTGTAGATCAAGATCAGACTGCACAAAATGTGTAGTCCGATCATTGATCTATACTGTCTGCTTTGTTGAAACACTGCAGACAAAAGGCACCCATGCAGTTGTTATCATCTTAGACTCATTCTGGAATGAAAATGGCCTTTGGGTTTAAGGATTAAATTTTGTTGTTTGTTAATGATTTGAGCCAAGCCTGTTAGCTCATTACCTACAGGGCTAGCTATGCAGGGATGTCAAGTTTAAATCTCAGTTGTGCCAAGCACTCAGGTAACCAGGATTTTTTTAACTTTTTCCACAATGTTCTCTACCCATCCCAAATCTAAGTTCATTTTTTGAGACAAATTTACTTTGTTGTCTGCAAATGCTTTGAATTATAGACCTGTCTAAAGTTTTTGTTTGGTAAAGAGATAAAGATAGACCAAGTAATATGCATTTCAAGACTGTGTTGTAGGCAATACTATCTTGCAGAATATAAGGCATTTATGTCCAAGATCCAACTGCAGTCTGATCTTTATCTACACTGTCTGATAAAACATCCTGTCTTGCGTACCCCTAGCCTTGGTTCCCACCTGATCAGTTTAAATTTGACATGAAGCCCCCTTTTTCCATGACACAGCAATAAATTCCAAAACCCTGACAATATGCGCTAGGTCACTTGATGTGTGAAAATTTCATCCAAATCTGTTGAGATATGTCCAGTAATTAAAGAGATATTGGTGAAAAATGAAATATAACATGAAGACCCCTTTTTCCATGATGCAGCTATAAATTGCAGAACCTTGACAATATGTGCTAGGTCACATGGTGAGAAACATTCTGTGAAAACATTGTGGGAAAAGGAAAAAATGCTGGTAACCAGCATTTTCTCCTTTTTCCCACAAAGTTTTCTACCCTGTCAAAGAAATATTGTGTCACTTGAGCCAATATGAAAATGTTGTCTGCAAATGCTCTCAATTTGAACAGATCTAAAATTTTGCCATGTGGTAAAGGGTTAAAGGCTTTGAGAGCATTTTTCTCTCTGGCTGTTAGGATGTATCTTTGAACATTGTGTTCATTGTATTTTGAGTTCATTACCCCCGGTCGTCCGTCCGTCCGTCCGTCTGTCCGTCCGTCCGTCTGTCTGTCCGTCCGTCCGTCCATTAGCAATTTCTTGTGTGGACAACTCCTCCTACAGTTTCCATTGGAATTATTTGAAACTTTCCACAATGAATCTCCATGATGTCTAGTTGTGCACCTGACTCTTAGAATTTGGATCGCTGTTTGCGTTCTAAAATTATCTGCCCTTGATTTCTGAAATAACCAACTTTTCACTTTGAATTTTTGTTCAGGCCATAACTTCTACACCATAAAAGGTATCAACTTGAAACTACATACACTGATAGAACACATTATGGAGAAAAGCAGTGCACAAGAACCATTACTCTGCTGCTCTTGTTTTTTGAGTTATTGCCCTTTGTTGATTTTCAGTTTGAATTTTTGTCCAGGCCATAACTTCCAAACTATAAAAGCTATTAACTTGGAAGTTCATACACAGATAGAATACATTATGGAGAAGTGCAGTGCACATGAACCATAACTCTGCCACCTTTATTTTTTGAGTTATTGCCCTTTGTTAATTTTCAGTTTGAATTTTTGTCCAGGCCAAAACTTCCTAACTTTAAAATCCATCATCTTAAAACTTCAAAGACTAATAGGACACATTATGAAGAAGTGCATTGCACAAGAACCATAACTCTGCCATCCTTCTTTTTGAGTTATTGCCCTTTGTTAGTTTCCGCTTTGAATTTTCGTCTGGGCTATAATTTCTAAATTATAAAAGCTATGATCTGGAACCTTCAAAGACTGATAGAACACCTTGTGGAGAAGAGCAATTCACAAAAATTGTAACTGTGCCACCCTTATTTTTTTAGTTATTGCCCTGTAATATTTTTCACATTAGATTTTTGTTTGGGCCAGATCTTCCAAACTATAAAAGCTATCAACTTGAAACAATATACACTGATAGAACAGATTGTGGAGAAGTGCAGTAAACAAGAACCATAACTCTGTCACCCTAAGTTTTTTAGTAATTGCCCTTTAATAACTTCATTTTTGAATTTTTGTCCTGGCTACATCTTCCAAACTAGAAAAGCTATCACCTTGAAACTTCATACACTGACAGAACACATTATGGAGAAGTGTCATGCACAAGAATCATAACTCTGATACCCATATTTTTTGAGTTATTGCCCTTTATTTATTTTTAAATTTTTACTTTGAATTTTTGTCTGGGCCATAACTTCCAAACTATAAAAGCTCTCAACTTGAAACTTCAAACACTGATAGCACACATTGTGGAGAAGTGCAGTGCGCAAGAACCATAACTCTGCCACTCTTCTTTCCTGATTTATTGCCATTATTTTCTGAGTAATTTCTGAGATATTATTTACAGTTAGGGCCTTTCTTTCATATGTGGAGCATTTCCCTTCTTATATGCTCGAAGGGTCATATTATGTTATACCCCCGGTTGTCCGTCCGTTAGCAATTTCATCTGTGCGCAACTCCTCCTACAGTTTCCATCGGAATTATTTGAAACTTGCCAGAATGAATCTGTATGATGTCTAGTTGTGCATGTGACTGTTAAAATTTGGATAGGTGTTTGCATTCTAAAATTATCTGCCCTTGATTTCTGAAATAGTCAACTTTTCACTTTGAAATTTTGTTCAGGCCATCACTTCCATACTATAGAAGCTATCAACTCGAACCTTCATACACTGATAGAACTCATTATGAAGAAGTGCAGTTTACAAGAACCATAACTGTGCCATTCTTATTTTTTGAGTTATTGCCTTTTGTTAATTTTAAGTTTGGTCTGGGCCATAAACTATTACAGACAATCAAGACTTACTTTCTTTATCATGGAGAATAACTACTGTTCATTCACGGCCCATCCTTCATTTCAACTTGTTTCACTGACAAGCCCCTTCGGGCATATATGCGCCGCTTTGCGAAGCTCTTGTTGTTCCTTCATTTAACTCTGTAGTACAGGTTTTATCTTGTAAATCTTAGAAGTCATTATAATTTTTGTTCTTCAGTTCGTGGTGTTTGTCTTAATTTATAAATAAGATTCCCCCCCCATAGATTTTGGGCATATACTCCACCATGAATTGAAGTACCATTTGAAAGATCTGTTTAGGTAGGGCCAAGGTCAATGTCACACTTGAAGGTCAAATTTTTGTAAGCTGCACGCATTGAAAGGTTGGTGCAAGACTATTGCAAGTGTAAATACATTGTTTATGTGTTTACAATAGCAATTACCCATGAACATGTCCCTGGACAACCACTGTAGTTGTTGGTGTATTTAACAACATTATAATACTAACTTGTATAGAAAGTCTTGAATCAGCAAACATTCTCTACTAAGTTTGTTCAAATCAGGCAACTTTTTGCCACACACCAAAAGACCTAGGGCTTTGTTATTATTCCTTCAAAACTCTGTTCTGGAGGTATATAGGAGTCAGCTTGTCGGTCCATCCATCCATCCATCAGTCTTTCTGTAGCATTTTCTTGTCAGAGCTAGTTCTCGACAACTACAGGACAGATTTCATTCAAACTTTAGAGAGACTCGGTGCCAAGCAAGAATGTACCTATTATATTTTGGTGACGGTTCATTGAATTTTTACAAAGTTATTTTCCTTTGATGAAATTTCTTGTTCTCCCTATTTTTCAACAACTATTGGACAAATATCATTCAAACTTCTCACAAATGTTTATATAACCAAGTTTGGTTAAGAAAGATTATCTTCTTGTCTAAACCAAGAAGACCTAGAGCTTTGGCCTTGCACTTCGATATTTGGTATTTATCTTCATTGTAGACCTTTACTGCTTGGTACTAAGGTGAGCGATATAGGACCATCATGGTCCTCTTGTTTAGCATTTTTAGCTCACCTGAGCACAAAGTGCTCGAGGTGAGCTATTGTGATCGGTCAATGTCCGTCGTCCGTCTGTCTGTCCGTCCGTCCGTTCACAATTACAAAAAAAAAAAATCTTCTCCTCCTAAACTAACAATCAGATTTCAATCAAACTTTACAGAAATGATCCTTAGGTCATCCTCTTTCAAAATACTTCAAAGAATTGAAATCAGTGAAGAACTCTGGTTGCCATGGTTGCCATGGCAACAGAATGAAAAAACTTAAAAAATCTTCTTCTCCAAAACTGTAAGGCCTAGAGCGTTCTTATTTGGTATGTAGTATTGTCTAATGGCCCTCTACCAAAATAGTTCAAATTATGGCCGTAGTGTGGAAATTGGCCCTATGTTGTGGGTTCTCGGATTTCACATAGAGATAAAGAAGGAAATCTTTAAAAATCTTCTTGTCCCAAACCGTTAGGGCTAGAGCTTTCGTATTTGGCATGTAGCATCATCTAGTGACCCTCTACCAAAATACTTCAAATTATGGCCCTGGGGTGAAAATTAGCCATATTTTGTTGGTCTCGGATTTCACATAGAGAGAAAGAAGGAAATCTTTAAAAATCTTCTTGTCCCAAACCGTAAGGGCTAGAGCTTTCATATTTGGCATGTAGCATTATGGTGTTGAGTCTTCTTGCAAGTGGTTGTGGGAAAGAGGTTGATCACCATTATATCTTGAAAAGAGTGAACTCAATACTGATCTGCTAAAATATGATATATTGCTTATAATGACGTTAATCCCTTGGTCCCAACAGGGTCTCTTTTTATTAGAATATACATCAGTTAAAACGATATTCAGATAAAACGATATGATTTCTTCGGTCCCCTGAGTATCATTATAAGTGGAACCCTAATTTGGGCTGTCGCAGATGTCAGCCCGTACCAGGTATGTGCCACTATTGGGAAACACTGAGTCTTTTAACTGCTTTCTGCAATTATTGTCTAATTGTTGTCAACTTTTCATTTGCCTGTCTATCAAAAGGTCATTGCATATCTAATTTATTTTTGGACCTACTCATAAAAAAGGTATAATCACAGTATTAAGACTGAATATCAAGGCCATATCTGTGGACAATGGCTTATATGCATTTAAATTTCACAAACACATTTTGATAATTTACAATTTATATACACCAATAGTGTTGGATTTGGGTCTTTGTATGGGTAAAACATCTATTAAGCGACCACTCAAGGGACTGCCAAAATTGGTCACTTTAGAAAATGGTCTCTTAATGCAACAAAAACTTATTCAGATTACACGGAGTAGCAACATTTCTTGCACTCAAATAATACCTTACTTTCAAGAAAAGCTTTTGTTGATAATACTCATTACAATACTCTAAGACGATTGTAATAAGTACTAACAACATAGGATTTAGCTCAGCATAAAGGCTTTAATCCATGGGGCATTCAATTCCAGCTAGTCTTATATATTTCAACAGAGACATTGGAATTCCTATTGCTTAATAAAAGTGTTGGCTTAATAAACGTAGTCGCTTAGCTAAGCAAGATCAACTGTATTGCCCTTTGACAAATTGGAATTCATGAACAACTCTGGTTTCCATGTCAACTGCTGAAAAAAAAAAATCAACCCAAACACAAAGCCTACACCTTAATTGGCAACAGTAGCACTCTACCAAAGTACATCGAATTGTGACCTTAGGAAAAGAAAATAAGTGCTCTGTTGTTGGATCCCAGTTTCCACATCCAAGTAAAAGATCTTTTAAAATCTTCTTTCATCCAAACGTTAACCCTAGAACTTTCATATTCAGCATGGACTGGTGGATAGTTATGCTCCCGTAAGAGCGAGCATATAGTCGCCACTTCGTCTGTATGTCTGTCCGTCCGAAGCGATTTCTCAACAACCACTTGACGGCTCTTGTTTCCTAATAGCATTTACCAAATTTCTTCCTTGGAATCACAAAAAGTCCTTTGTAGTCACTGTGTGGGATCAAATATGTAAAGAGTGTATTCTTGGAATCCTCCTGTTCCATATTGTATGGCCCACAACATACATTTGCATGTGATTCTGTCTGAAAACCCATTATCAGCTCACCTGAGCATAACATACTCATGGTTAGCTTTTATGTATCCTTGAATATGTGTCACCAAAATTCCACTGTTTATTATGTAAGTATCATAATTCGAGCATAATCTTGATCCATCGCCCAGAATGTTTGTAAGGTTGTGAACATGAACATGAACACACTCAGCAAACACAATTCTGGCTCAGTCATACTCAAAATTTCCCTGGATGTTCATAAATGACCTAAGGACAAATCTGATCAAAATGGGGACAAGCTAAAAGCATCAAAATAGGGGATCTTAATGACAATTCCATTGTTTACACTCTAGGGCCTATAATTTCAACTATCATTTTCTTACCTGCTCTGACTGTTGGTATTGTCATATGGATGAATCATTTTCAAAACTAAAACATTCCAGCAAAAAACAAGAGGCAAGTGGCCATAACAGTGACAGCTGAGTTGCATTTCAGGTGAGCGATTTAGGACCATCATGGTCCTCTTGTTCAGTAATTTATCCCACAAGGCTTTGAAACTATCTATGGTAAGCATGAATCTAGAACTGCACTGGTATTAACAAATGATACTAAACTAAATTCTATTCTTATTCTAAATTCTGAAAATAACACAATTTCTGAGTTGGTAAAGCTAATTAGAAAAAGTGTTACTTTGAAGTTTAGAAAATTCTTGGTAATTAGACTAAGATATTTATAAGTTAGAATGACTGGTGAATAAAGTCTCTGAGCTATCATGTGAACTGAGCAAAAAAAGCTCTTCTTACCAGGGTTAAAATTGAAGCGAAGTCTTCTCAATATCAGTGTTTAGGTCTTGAATTAGTGAACTAGTATTACTCTCGATACAAGTTCGTTATATCAGGGGCATCATGCTGACAAGAGAAAAGCATTGTATATGCTTTATTTACTCCCGCCAGAACATCATTGGATGGGGTTGAACTGGAATCGGATTGTCTGTCGATAGACACGGTTTTAAGGTACTCCTATTCTCCTACAGTTCTAATCTAATTTGTCTGAAAGTTTACTTAAACCCATCCTTGCATTGGTACTTGTGTACCTGCAATTTTTAATATGATCGATGGACTATTATAGGAGTTATGGCCCTTTGAATTTATTTCTTGATACAGTGACAAGGCAACGGTTGGGGATATTTGTCTGCCTGCAACAGTTCTAGTTCTTGAAAAATAAATTGCTTATAGACGTATTATGAAGGCTTACTTGTCAGTGCTTTCAGTTCTTTTGTACTATAGATTTCATTAATTTTGGAGAGTCTGAAGACCTTTATATTCAAAACCACATTGGTATTGATGAAGATAAATGTGACTTGGTATTCAACCCTGCACATAAATGAAACAATCATGTGAAAAAAGGGTGTAGCAGATTTTTGTTATGCTTCTTTTAAAGGAGAAGTGAACAAGCTGACGTCTTAACACATGGATCTATGGACATCACAAATAATTATGTATTGGTTAAAGATATACCGCAAGCATACACTGAAAGTGACCTGGAGGACGATGTGAAAGATTGCTATCCTAAACTTCGATATTCTACCATATTTGTACCAGGAATGTCTGAAGCAATAATAAAATGTAAAGATAAAAAAGGTTGGTATCCAAAATTGTATTACTTCTCGTGTAGAAATTTAATTAAAGTCCACAGGCTTGCTGTAATGAATACTTCAAAATTATATGTGATATTGTGGTGTCTTTGACTATTTAATATTGGTAATTGTCATGGCACAGTTGAACAACCCCAGGTTACAAATCTAATTTGATGTTCTGTAATCACAAGGTGAAGAGCTTTTGTATTTTCTATCTGACTTGATCTGAGTGTAAAAATAAATTCTAAGAGTTGAACAAGGCCCCACCTTTGTGGAGGGGTTTTACACAGAGTTGCTCGGTGAATATCCCCAGATCATATTACTTGGAAGCAAGATTTCAAGTTTTCAAGGAATGTTTTATTAACTCTTCACAACAATATCTTACCTGTTTACCACACAAGCCAGTGTTTTAATCACCCTGAGGAAGAAGCCTTTTAAAAACATTGTGGGAAAAGTAGAAAATGCTGGAAGCCAAAATTTTCTCCCTTTTCCGACAATGTTTTATATCTTTTGCAAGGCACATTTCATGTTTTGAATAACATTAGATTTGTCATCTGCAAACGCTTTCAATTCGGACATACATGTAGCTAAAATTTTGTCGTCTTTTAAAAAGTTAAGAGGTGTATATTGAAAGCATTTGCAGACAAATTTGTTGAACTTTGAATGTTCTAGGTAAATTTTGGCTCTTGTATAAAAACCTTTAAGGTAATTTGGAACAGCATGTCTGTTATACTGAGATCCTCACAAAATTGATATTATTAGAATTTCAAACAATTACATAGAGCCACATTTTTTAGTGTAGATTTCTATGAATTATCATTTATCAGTTAATACCTGTAACCACTCTATTTGTATTTCAAAGGTGATAAGTAATTACATGCTCTTGATGAAAAATTTACAAAAACTAAAAAGAAAAAACTAAAAAGAATATATGAAAAAGATAAACTTAAAAAGATTTAGCAGTTGGGGATAAAAAGTATGATGGCTCTGTTTTGTATGTTTTTCAATATAACAGTTCTCTTTTTCTCCAAAACAATGCTGATGATATTACCCATGCCTTATCTTGAAAGATAGCAACCTCTTGTTGTAAGAATTAACTCTTTACCACACAATCTTGACTTTTAACGACCCGGAGCTTATGTCATGGCGGGGTTTCCGTCGTCCGTCCGTCCGTCTGTCTGTCCGTCTGTCCGTCCGTCCGTCTGTCCGTCCGTTAGTCTTTTTCTTGTTTACGCGATAAAGTCTGCATTTGTTGCCGGATTTTCATGAAACTTGCACAGTTTGTTTATCTCATCAATAGCTTCAACCCTATTGAATTTGAAAAAAATCCAACAAACAGTATGGGAAAAGTAGCCATTTCAAGTTGAAAATTTCCAGTTCTTGTTTACGCGATAAAGTCTGCAAATAACTTCAGATTTTCGTGAAACTTGCACAGTTTGTTTATTTCATCAATAGCTTCAACCCTATCGACTTTGAAAAAAATCCAACAAATAGTATTGGAAAAGTAGCCATTTAAAGTTGAAAATTTAAATTTTCTGTTCTTGTTTACGCAATAAAGTCTGTATTTCTGGTCAGATTTTCATGAAAATCACACAGTTTGTTTATCTCATCAGTAGCTTCAACCCTATTGATTTTGAAAAAAAAATCGAAGAAACAATGTGGGAAAAGTAGCCATTTCATGTTGAAAATTTCCAATTCTTGTTTACATGATAAAGTCTGCATTTGTAATCAGATTTTTGTGAAATTCACCCAGTTGGTTTGTCTCATCAACAGCTTGAATCCTATTGATTTTGAAAAAAAATCCAAGAAACAATGTGGGAAAAGTAGCCATTTTTTTTTGTTGAAAATTTACATTTCCTGTTTAAGGGATTAAGCTTGTAGTTTGGTTTGGATTTTGGTCCCTGCCAGTAGAGCATATTCAGGCCCTTCAGGGCCTTCTAGTTTGAGTTACAGCCCTTTGTTAATTTTCAGTTTGAATTTTTGTCCAGGCCATAACTTCTAAACTATAAAAGCTATTAACTTGGAACTTCATACACTGATAGAACACATTGTGGAGAAGTGCATCGCACATGAACCATAACTGTGCCACTTTTATTTTTTGAGTTATTGCCCTTTGTTAATTTTCAGTTTGAATTTTTGTCCAGGCCATAACTTCCAAACTATACAAGCTAATAACTTGCAACTTCATACACTGATAGAACCCATTATGGAGAAGTGCAGTGCACATGAACCATAACTCTGCAACCTTTATTTTTTTAGTTATTGCCCTTTGTTAATTTTCAGTTTGAATTTTTGTCCAGGCCATAACTCCCAAACTTTAAAACCTATCATCTTGAAACTTCAAAGACTAATAGAACACATTATGAAGAAGTGCACTGCACAAGAACCATAACTCTGCCATCCTTCTTTTTTAGTTATTGCCCTTTGTTAGTTTTCTCTTTGAATTTTCGTCTGGGCCATGATTTCTAAAATATAAAAGCTATGATCTTGAACCTTTCAAGACTGATAGAACACCTTGTGGAGAACAGCAATTCACAAAATTTGTAACTGTGCCACCCTTCTTTTTTTAGCTATTGCCCTTTAATATTTTTCACATATCATGGAGATTAACTACTCTTCATTCATGGCCCTTCCGTCATTTCAACTAATTTCACTGACAAGCCCCTTCGGGCGTATATGCGCCGCTTTGCGAAGCTCTTGTCCCACAATGTTTTCTACACTTCCCAAAACAAATTTCAGTTTGTGAGCCATGTTTATTTTGTCGTGTGCAAATGCTTTCAATTCGGACAGGTCTAAAATTTTGTCGTGTGGTAAAGAGTTAATGTGCTCTGGTTTGTATCTGTAGAGAGAATTTTTGTATAAAATTGTTCTTTATGAAGCTTATCAAGCATTAAATTCAACAGCTATTTTATTTACAGGCACAACACAGTTAGTTGGCAAAGAATCCAAGGGTGTTCGATTTACAAAGTTTCCAGCACAAGTAAGATGACTCCTATCACAAACATTCATTTGTTAGGCTGCTATTATAAGAGTTTTCAAAAGGATTGATTGATTGTATGGTGTTTAACGCTGTTTTCAACATTATTTCAGTTATATCACGCCGGCCAGTGCACCTATCCATGCTTTCCTGGAGTTTCTTTTACCAGTACTCCGCACTATATTCTTTCCAAGCCACTGGCAGCTTTCCCACATAGCCATCGTCGAAACAATGGTCGGCAGTGAGAGAGGAATGAATCCTGTCGCAATGACTATCATCAATCCTCGGAAAGAAATTGGCCAAGCCGGGGATCAAACCAGCGACCTCCTGTCCTCAAGTCCTGTATGCTACCGACTGAGCTACGGGGGCTTGGCAGTTTTCAAAGGGAAATACGGGATTTATTCCATTCAACATAATATACAAAAAGTTAACCCTTTAGCAGACAACGAAATTTTAGCCTTGTCCAAATTGAAAGCATTTGCAGACGACAATTTCAGTGTGGCTCAAATGGTGCAACTTTTCTTTGATAGAGTAGAAAACATCGTGGGAAAAGTAGAAAATGCTGGTTACTCCTTTTCCTACAATGTTTTCAAAAGGCTTCTTTCCCACGGGTGTTAAAAGGCGACATTGTGCGGTAAAGGGTTAATCTGTAATGCCATTCATAGTAGTTTCAACAGTTTTTTACTCTACTTTGAAAAGATGAACAGTGTGAGCATTTCGGTAATATTTTTTTCTATACTGAAAAAACAAGTTTGTGCACTTCATGTACATAGATAATAGTGGATTAGAGTTGAGTTAATTTTTTAGCCTATTTTAACATAATTATATATGAATGCATGTCATCAATTCATTTATTTAAAAAAATCTCTTCTTTAGAATCGCAACAAAAACAAACCCATTGCAGCATCAAGGGTAAATCTTGATGCAGATCAAGATCAGACTGTGCTTAGTTTGCAGTCATGTTTTATTAGCTTGACTTGTCAGTTTTTTTTTTTTTTGTGCTGTGTTCCTTGTACATCTTCAGGCCATCAACATTTACCTTGTGTACACTCTGATGTCAATTGTAGTGCATGGGTAATACAATTCTCTAACAATTTAGAAAATTGGTCATGTAGCGTAAAAAAGTAGGTCACTGGGATAATGAAAAAGGGTCAAGTCAGGTTAGATTCAATGCTTAAGCTCACAGTAGGGTATCAGATGACTTTCTCTTAATAGGTTGTCTCAGGACCATATTGTATGGGTCCGCAGATCTCTTGTTATTTAAGAGAGGGTCAGTCTCAAATGAGATAAGATACTCCCCTGAAGTGATCAAATCCTCCTATTAACCCTAAGGCTGCTAAGCGGGACTCACTGACCTTTTGCGGACAGTGCAGATCAAGGTCAGACTGAACAGAATGTCTTGGATCTACACTGTACGATAAGGTGATACTTTCCCCCAGAAATATGCTTGAAATAGCAAAATATCTAGGATTATACTGTCGATTTGAAAAGTTTCATTCAAGTTATTTAGCAGGATAAGGGTTAAAGAGAAGTACATTTTTTGTGTTATGTATTTAAAAAATAACTTTTTTTATAAATATACAAAATATTTAAATAAGAATTTGAAAGTCCATGAAAGTAAGGCGAGGAAAATAAGTAAAAAAGCAGGAAGTTCAAATCAAATAAGTCATCAAAAATGTAGCTGTTTGTAATAGAGATAAATCCTTGATAAAAGCGATTGTTGAATCAGTGTTAACAGTGTAACAGTGTCAGAGAGAAAGAGAGAGAGAGAGTACATAATAGTGTCATTATTTATATGCTTTAAACAAATTGGCTACAGGTTTATGTATTATATAGGGATATGTTTTATGATATTTACAATTCATTATATGAAATGCATTCAGGCCTGTTATCACTGATAGAAAGCCAAGAGTGTAGTACAAGAATGTCCAATCCAGAGTTGTGTAATAATTCCTTCGTCTCGACAAATAGCCCTGTAAATGGTGAACGATTTTCCAAGGGTGGGCATAACACTGTGATTTGTGAAAATATCAGAATCCCATTGAGCTTGCGAAGAAGATTGGATATAAGAGAATGTTGAAGATTTAGGATATGTTTGAGAAACTCTAAAATCAGATATTGGAAGTTTCAGTGCAGATTCTGTGCCTTCATCAGCATTTTCATGATCTCTTATGTCTATATGGAAAGGGAAACAATAGGATATTAAACTTTTGGAAGTAATGATGCAAGCGATCCTTTTCAAAACCTTGCGGATCAGAGGAATCTCAAAGTTTTGATACCCCAAGCCCTAGGATGTTTCTCAGACTGTCTTTTGTTTTACATGCACATACACAGATACATCCTAAAATCACATTCCCTCTTTGATAAGTTGTAAAATATCAATATCCTAGAAGGCAGTGGCTTATGGGCCAGTAGCGTGAAAGCATGGTGTTTGATTGACATTTGTTAATACCCAAAGACAGACTATGCTTGGTATGACATTCTGCCTACATTTTACCAGTCTAGCCCTTTCACTTCGAGTACATCACCTACGTATCCTTGGGTTTCCTCATATCATGTCACCTGGTTGTTCTCCAAGGCGGGTCGGGAGCATTGGTGATGAACCCTGTAAAACAAGCATGGCAGCACAAAAGAAAGCCAAGTGTGTTCTCCCTGACTCCGATTGAGAATCTGAGATTTCTTTCCATACAAGCTCATGCAATTGCTCATTTCATTGTTGTTGAGACACTTGACTCATCACAAAACTTTCTTCTTTCCTAATGGAGATGACAATATCTTCCATTTTGGGCACACCAAAGTCGGTCAAAAAATTTAAAAAAGAAAATACACTGCTTCTTGAATGTCTTTTTCAACAGCAAGCCAAAATATCCTTTCTCATAAAAAAAGTTTTTCAAGCTGAATGTTAAAGTATATCTACATAAAACACAAGCAAACGAGTCATCAGGTGTAAGGAGCTCTGCGACTGTAACTCAGTTGATGAGATTAAAAATAATCTAAAATCTCAGGCTGTGTCTAAGGTCAAACAAATCTCCATGTTCAGAAATGGGGTGCGTAGGGATACAAATACTTATATCCTTACATTTTCTACACCCGTTTCTCCTGCTTTCATTAAAATAGGATTTAAATCTGTAAACGTTGACGTGTATGTGTCAAACCGTCTGCATTGTTACAACGCCAGAGGTATGGTCATCACAAAGTAATTGTAAAAACACACCAATCTAGCCAAAATGTGCTCTTTAGGGCTTAGACCATGACCCTAATACTTGCAATAACCATTTTCTCTATTTTAATTGCAAGCACTCTCATCCAACGTTTTTTTTTTTTTTTTTTTTTTTTTTTTTTTTTCCTTCTGAAGGATGAGACAGAAATCCTATCAGTTAAATTTAAAGAAAATGTTAGTTTTGTGGAAGCATGGAAGATAGCTAAAAAGCGCAAAATGACCAGACAGTGTTAAATAGTTCAACAACAAATGTCTTATCTGCAACGTCTGGACAGGAACGCTGCTCGACTTGTAAACTCTTGGCTAGAAAACTTCTGGAAAAATGTCCGGAAATGGCCGATGAATTAAAAAGCATTGTGCAAGACCTTCAACGGTCACAGACACAGCCTTTAACAAAACCCATAACATCCTCTTGTACCCCCAAAACACAAACCTCCTTTTTAAAGGTACAGAAAAACCTGGGTCAGTATTCACCAACCGTTCTTTAGAATTTTCTTTGTCTTGTTCTCCAGAAATTTCTACATTTGAAAGTAACACAACTCCTGATTGGCTAAACCATTTCATTTAGCCAATCAGGAGTTGTGCTATTTTCAAATGTAGAAAATCTTGGAGAATAAGACTAAGAATATTCTTAAGAGTGGTTGGTGAATACGGGCCCTGTATTAAAGAAGAATAAATCTGTAGTGACGCTTTAAAAAACCAATTTCAACACAGGAACAATCACCAGCCTCTACAAAGCAAAAACAACACACTTCTAAACCACAAACTCATTCAAAATCACGAAGTAAAGGCCATCAGAAATGCAGAAGCCAAAAGCTTCCAGCTCTTCCAGAGAGAAGATGCATGTCAAAGAGGATTCATTGCCTATTTCAAATAGCTATGAACCTCTGAAATACCAGTAAGAAAACATGGAAGAAGAGGAATTTGAGGGAGAATGCTCTGATTCTAAAGTAACTAAACTTTCCTATCGAACTGATTGGAATAAAGACAAAGAATCCTGGTCAACCTCAAATTCATGAAGTCATCTTTCATATAAATTCATAGGGTAAATGAAATACCTTCAAAAAATCCTAAACCATGTTTACATTCTTTTAATGAGCATAATGGCTCACAACATTATACAGTGGAACTGTCGAGATCTAAATTAAAATCATGCGGAGATTTCACTTTCAATTAATGACCACAGTCCTTTTGCATTTGTTTACTGGGAACTTTACAGAGAGAATCTGACACTGTCTCTTTCAGCTGTCACTTAATTTATAATAAGACATACAAGGATGGTGATAAGACCCAGGGTGGTGTGTCTGTTATTGTGAAAAACAACATCTCCCATACAAAAATACAATTAAACTCCACTCTGCAAGCTGTTGCTGGTTACCTTTCCTTCTCACTTCATAAAGCCATTACCGTCTGCTCTAATACCTTTCCCCCAAGTTCCCCAATCAGGAAAGGCAGGAAATTTTAATGGTCACAATAATTTCTTCGGTAGCAGTGATACAAATCAAAGAGGATTACAACTTGAGAACTTTATTTTTAATAACTCGTCATTTATGAAAGACAGTCATTCAAAAACGTATCTTCATCCAGCAACTGGATATTACTCTTCACCTGACCTCTCTGTATGCAGCCCTACATTGCTTCAGGATTTTAACTGGAAAGTGGGAGATGACCTTTGTGGAAGTAACCACTTTCCAATTTTCATTACATCCTCTGAGCCATCCACATGTGAACATCGCAAAAGATGGAAACTCTCCAATCTAACTAGGGCCTGCTTCAAGTCCTTTGTCAACATACTATTTCATGAGAAGAATTTGAATATTGTGCTGATCCTGCAGAACTATTTTCCCGACTTCGTACTGATGCAGCAAAGCAGTCAGTACCCCATACCTCGAAAAAGCCAAAATGCCCAATCAAGCCGTGATTCAAATATGAATGTAAATCGTCTTTAAAAGAAAGGAAAGTTCAATCTGAGACACATTTAAAAAAAACTATAATATTTTCCGTATTTCCAGGGCAAAAGCCAGACAAACTATAAAAAAGAAGTAGTAAGCATAAGTCTTGGAGGCACTTTGTTTCCAGACTTAATGCTAGAACGTCTGCAAAAAAAGTCTCGGACATGATCAGAAAGATTAAAGGTATTGCTTCTTTGCCAATTAAGCATCTTTCTGCAAACAATTCAAATATTGAAATCGCCAAAGATATTGCAGACACTCTAGCTGATTCTTTTACCAGAAAATCCTCCTCTGAGAACTACTCTGAAAAATCCAAGAGGAATAAAGTTAAAGAAGAAAAAGCTGAATTTCAAATCTGATGACCTTGAGTATTAAGATAAACTGTTCTCGTTCAAAGAACTCCGGTCTGCTTTAGGTAAAGCCCATGATCCCTCTCCAGGCCAAGACAAAATTCTTTATCAATTTTTAAAGCATTTACCAGGCACCGTCCTATCAATGTTACTTGATGTTTTCAATGACATTTGGCAATCAAGTGACGTGTCTTCTTCCTGGAAAGAAGCGTTAGTCATACCGATTCCAAAACCAAGAAAAGATTCATTTGACCTAAACAGCTAAAGACCCATAGCTCTCAAAAGTTGTTTTAGTTAACCTGAGCACAAAGTGCTCAAGGTGAGCTTTTGTGATAGTGCTGTGTCCGGCGTCCGACGTGCGTCGTGCGGTCTTACAAAAACCTTGTGTGCACTCTAGTGAATACATTTTAAGCCTGATACTCATGAAACTTGGTCAAAATGTTGGTCTGGATAAAATCTCGGACAAGTTCGAAATTGGGTCATGTCGGTTCAAAAAGTAGGTCACGGGGCCAAATCTTAGAAAAAGGTTGTGTGAACTCTAGTGGCCACATTTTGAGCCTGATACTCTTGAAACGTGGTCAGAATCTTTGTATGGATAAAATTTCAGACAAGTTTGAAATAAGGTCATGTTGAGTCAAAAAGTAGGTCACTAGGCCAAATCTTAGAAAACCTTTTGTGCACTCTATAGGATACATTTTCAGCCCGATTCTCATGAAACTTGATCAGAATCTTTGTCTTGATAAAATCTTGGACATGTTTGAAATCTGGTCATGTTGGGTCTTAGAAAATCCTTGTGTGCACTCTAGAGGCAACATTTTCAGCCTGTTGCTCATGAAACTTGGTCAAACTGATTGCCTCGATGAAATTTTGGACGAATTTAAATTGGTTGACATTGGATCAAAAAGTAGGTCACAGAGCCAAATCTTAGAAAAAGCTTGTGTGCACTCTAGATACTACACTTTCAGCCTAATACTCATGAAACTTAGTCAGAATCTTAGTCTCGATAAAATCTTGGACATGTTTGAAATAGGGTCATGTTGGGTCAAAAAGTAGGTCACAGGGCCAAATCTTAGAAAAAGCTTGTGTGCACTCTAGAGGCCACATTTTGAGCCTGATACGCATGAAACTTGGTCAGAATGTTTGTCTGGATATAATCTTGGACAAGATTGAAATTGGGTCACATCGGTTAAAAAAGTAGGTCACTGGGCCAAATCTTACAAAAACCTTGTATGCACGCTGGAGGCCACATTTTCAGCCTGTTACTCATGAAACTTGGTCAAACTGATTGCCTTGATGGAATTTTGGACGAAATTTTAAATTGGGTGATATTGGGTTAAAAGGTAGGTCACGGGCCAAATCTTATAAAAACCTTGTGTACATTCCAGAGGCCACATTTTCAGCCTTATACTCATGAAACTTGGTCAGAATCTTTGTCTTGATGAAATCTTGGGCATGTAGAAAATTTGGGTTATTTTGAGTCAAAAAGTAGGTCACAGGGCCAAATCTTAGAATAACCTTGTGTGCACCCTAGAGGCCACATTTTCAGCCTTATTCTCATGAAAATTGGTCAGAATGTTCGTCTGGATAAAATCTTGGACAAGTTCGAAATTGGGTCACATTAGATCACTTGGCCAAATCTTAGAAAAACCTTTTGTGCACTTTAGGGGGTACATTTTCAGCCTTATAATCATGAAACTTGGTCAGAATGTTTGTCTTGATAAAGTCTTGTTTCCCTGGATAAAGTCTTGGACAAGTTTGAAATTGGATCACATCCGGTCAAAAAAGTAGGTCACAGGACCAAATCTTAGAAATACCTTGTGTGCACTCTAACGGCCACAGTCAGCTTTATACTCATGAAACTTGGTCAGAATGTTTGTCTGGATGAAATCTCAGAGAAGAATGATATCGTGTCACGTCAGGTCAAAAAGTAAGTCATCAGGCTAAATCTTAGAAAAACCTTGTGTGACTCTAGAGGCCACATTTTGAGCCAGATTCAAGATTCAGAAATAGGCTAAATTGGTCAAAAAGGTAGATCACTTACACTCATGCCTTTTACATTATCACAACTAGGATCTTTTCAGCCTTATCAATCCTAGACAAGCTTACACAGGTGAGCGTAAAAGTTTATTCCGAATGGTCAGCACTTGCCTTGTTTGGGTTTTAGAGAGAATTCCATTGATGATGAGAGAAATAATTTTATTGACATCAGCGTAGCACACTTGTACGCTTTGGAAATTTTCAAAGGGAAGCCTTTATAAAAAAAAGCAACATGTTGTATCTGTATTTTTGACCTGGAGAGAGCTTATGATACTACCTGGAAATACAGAATTTTAAAGCATTTGCATGACTTCGGTCTCAAAGGCCGTTTAACTCTTTTTATATGTTCTTTTTTTTTTTTAAATCGCATATTTCATGTGAGGGTTGACACAACCTTGTCAGATGCAAGGGAACAGGAAATGGGTGTGCCACAAGGATGCATTCTTTCCGTGACACTAGTGTAGAAATAAACAGCACTATGAAAGCTATTAACCCTGGCGTGATTGATACATGTATATGGACGATTTCGTCATATATTTTAGATCAAGTCATATGGCCATCATCGTACTGCAACGTCAACAGTCTTCTAAGAAACTTCAAATGTGGTCTGATGAAAACGGTTTTATGTTTTCAAAGACCAAAACAAAATGTATTCATTTTTAGCTCACCTGAGAAAGAAGTGCTCAAGGTGAGCTTTTGTGATCGTGCTGTGTCCGTAGTGAGACGTCTGTCACTCGTCTTCAACTTAACCTTATGTATGCTCTAGAAGCCACATTTTCAGTCCAGTACTCTTGAAGGTTGACCAAAATGTTTGTCTTGATGGTATCTCAGAGTTTGAAAATGGGTCATATCGGGTCAAAAACTAGGTCATCAGGTCAAATCTTTGAATGACATTTCGTACGCTCTAGAAGCCACATTTTCAGTCTAATACTCTTGAAAGTTGGTCCCAATGTTTGCCTCGACAATGTTTCGGACAAGTTTGAAAAAAGGTCATGTTGGGTCAGAACTTATGTCAGTGAGTCAAATCTTTGAAAAACTTTGTGAATGCTCTAAAGGCCGCATTTTCAGTCCGATGTACATGAAGCTTGGCCACAATGTTTATTTTGATGATATCTTGGATGAGTTTGAAAATTGGTAATGTGAAATAAAAAGAAATGGTCACTAGTTCAAATCTTAGAAAACCCTTGTGTACACTCTAGAGGCCACATTTCAATCCAGTAATCTTCAAAATTGGTCAGAATGTTTGCCTTGACAATATCTCGAACCAGTTAAAAAAGGGTTTATGTTGGGTAAGAAACTAGGTCACAGGGTCATATCTTTGAAAAGCCTTATGTGTGCTCTTGAGGCCATATTTTCAGTCCGATACTCATGAATGTTGGTCAGAAAGTTTGTCTAGGAGATATCTTTTAAGAATTTGCAAATTGGTAATGTAGGGTCAAAAACTAGGCCACGAAATCAAATCGTAGAAAAACCTTTTTTTTTTCCACTCTCTGCAGGCCTGGTTTTCATTCTAATACTCATGAAAAATAATCGGAATGTTTGTATTAAAAATATCTCAGATGACTTTGAAAATAGGTGGTCACACGGAGTAAAAAAATAGGTTACCAGGTCAAATCTGTGAAATAGCTTGTAAACACTCTAGATGTCTTATTTTCAGTGAAAAACCTGTGAAATTTGGTCAGAATGTTTGTCTTCATAACATCATGGAAGAGTTTAAAAAAGGATCACCAAGTCAATTTTTGAAAAAAAAGACTCACTGAGGCCATATGTTCAGTCCAGTGCTCATTAAAATGAGACAAAAACTTTGTCTTGATGAAATTTAGGATGTGTTTGAGAATAGGTCATGTTTTGTCAAAAAGCAGGTAACAAGGACGAATCTAAGAGAAGCTTGTGTACACTTTAGAGGCTATATTTCAGTCAAATACTCATAAGAATTGGTCAGAATGTTTGTCTTGATGATATCTTGAAAAGGTTCAAAATGCTTCACATCAGATCAAAACATACTTTACTGGGACAAATCTTAGAAAAGCTTGTGTACAGTCTTGACGTCACATTTTCTGTCCAAAACTTACGAAAGTTGGTCAGAATGTTTGTCTTGGTGTTCGAGAATGGGTCATGTGTAGTCAAAAAGTAGGTCAAAAGGACGAATCTTAGAAAAGCTTGTGTACAGTCTTGAGTTGGCATTGTCTGTCCAAAACTCATGAAAGTCAGTCAAAATGATTTTTATGATATCTACGGTGAGATGGAAAATGGGTCACGTTGAATCAGAGATAGGTCACAAAGACAAATCAAAGACAAAGTTTTTGTACAGTCTAGAGGCAACATTTTGAGTCCAAAACGCATGAAAGTTTGTTAGAATGTTTGTCTTTATATTTCAGAAGAGATTTGAGATAGATTGTGTAGGGTGTAAGAGGGCCAGCTGAATGACTCATGGCCATCATGGCTCTTCTGTTGAAATTAGTTTACAGATTGTCTCAAGTTGACCTGTATGACAGTTTGTGAAAAGCCTGGCTCATCTATAAGCAAATAAATTGGAGAAAAATGATCATTGATTTTGTCAGTGAATCACGGATATGTGTATTTTTTTATTTCATTGTAGAGCATGATGCAATTTTCAACAACAATAGAATATGCAGTAGGAGAAAAGACAGTGCAGAGTTTAAGAGAGAAAGACATTGAAGTCAAAGTTAAGGCAGGGAAGACATATCTTACTGCCCCTACAAAACTACAATTTAAATATGCACTGGTAATATTGGAGAAAACTAAGTCTTATCCAGATGGAACAAGACAAAACAGTGAAGGTTTCAGGAATTCCATTGAAGTCACAGTAGATGTCTGGGATATTGTTGAGACCTTAAAAAAAAAAGAAATAACTAAGTTAAGAGGGCAAGGAAAGGAAATAAGCTATCATGAGGGATATATAATGTTCTCTGATCAAAAGGGAAAAAGTGAAGATCCACACTGGACAGTTGTAAAATCATGTGTGGACTCTCTAAAACGTATGCAGATTCTTGAAGTTACTATTACAGAACAAAATGTAGACAAGATAAAAAAGTGGTGCCTAGAAATTGAGGGAGACCAAGCAAAACAGTGTTGTGTCTTTGTTCCGAACAGAACAGCAGTTTTTTTGTTTGATGATTCCTATGAAAATCTTCAGAATTTCAAACATCAATTACTTATTAAAGATGGACAGATAAAAGTAACAGGTAGAGGAAAACGGATGTTTAATGATACGAATCCTGTTTTTCCTGCTGGTAAAGAAAGTGAACCACACAATTCAGACAGTAACATTTTGCCAGTGGTTGAAGGAGAGTCAAAGTCGTGTAATGACTCGAACCAGGAGGATAGAGAAAAACAAAGATTAGGAAAGAAGCAAGAATTCAACCTCAAATTGCAAGCAAAAAATCTTCAAGTGTATGCCACTGCAGAAAGTATCAAGGTTTGTGTCTATGAAGCCAATATTCTAAAACTTCCTGTAGACTGTATTGTAAATGCTGCTAATGACACTTTACAACATGGTGGAGGTGTTGCAAGGGTTATCGCCGTAGCAGCTGGAAGTAGGTTAGATAAGGAAGGGTGTGATTACATTAAAAAACATGGAAAGATACCAGTTGGCAAGACTTGTGTCACAACTGCCGGAAATCTCCATTATGACTGTGTAATTCATGCTGTTGGTCCCCGTTGGTCAGACTATAGCCCACATTCTTTGTATGATGTCCAGAGATGTGAGCAAGACTTATATTCAGCCATTACGGAAAGTTTTTTAGCAGCTGAGAAAAGATGTCTAGAGTCTATTGCACTTCCTGCCATCAGTGCTGGTAAGTAACTTATGCAGATGAAACATTTTCCTTTTACTCGGACTGGTTGGTATACTGACGCAAAATTGAGAAAGGTTTTCTTGGTACAATGAGATAAAACAGAATTTTTGAGTTGGCTATTACAAAAAGATTCTCTCAATCCAGTTCAGGTAAAAAAGTCATGGTGTGTTACATAGCATTTGTCATTATTCTACAATCATTGCGTGTTACATATCATTTGCCATTTTTCTAAGTGTTGGTATTTTCTACACATACCAATATTAAATAAATTGAAAGCCACCAACATTTCACAGATGTAACATTTTAGTAGTCATGTCATAGACTTTACCTTGTTGATATAATACACTTTTTCAAACGTGTTCATTTTGCAACCCCTATGTTTTTTGTATTGAACAAAATTTTATCATGTTTAACCATTTTGCTGCTAAGCGCGACTCAACGACATTTTGCGGACAGTGTAGATCGAGATCAGACTGCACAGAACGTGCAGTCTGATCTTGGCTCTACACTGTCCGATAGTGAGTTGTTTTTTCTCCCAAAATAACTTTAAAATAGCAAAATTCGGGTTTTTTTACTATTGGCATGAAAGTTTTGTTTAACCCTTTACCACACAATCCCGACTTTTAATGACCCTGTGAAAGAAGCCTTTTGAAAACATTGTGGGAAAAGGAGAAAATGCTGGTAACAGCATTTTCTCCATTTCCCACAATGTTTTCTAGCCTTCTGAAAATAAATTTTAGTTTTTCAGTCACATTTATTTTGTCGTCTGCAAATGCTTTCAATTTGGGCCAGTGTAAAATTTTGTCGTTTGGTAAAGGGTTAACTTATTTAGCAGGATAAGGGTTAAATTTTGTTGTTTTAAATTGGCAACACACCACTGCATTTGTGATTTATGACAATTTTCTCGTAGCCTTCCTTAGTATTCAAAAATAAAGGCTTTGAATGGACATTTATTGACTAATATGTGTACAATGATAATCTTTTTGCTTTGATTTCAGCTGTATTTTGGGTACCAGAGGAAGTATAAGAATTAAAGATGAAGGCTTCGAATCGACATTTATTAACTAATATGTGTACAATGATAATTTCTTTTTAACATTTCAGCTATATTTGGGATCTCATGAAGAAGAAAAAAGATAAATATAAAGTTTTTGAATTGAGATACATTACTGTAATTTGCCAACATATTCGGACAGAATTTTTTTTTTTTCTTTTTTAGTGTTCGAATCTTCTGGAAATTATGATTTTGCTATACATGGGATAGCCGAATCTTACGAAAATGAATGTTCCTAACAAATGCATAGCTCAAATACAAACTGCTCCGGCTGCGATTCGAACCCGTGCGGCAAAGTTCCTCGTTTATTGAGGTTTAAAAGACCAATACAATGAAATGGGGGGAGGGGGCACGCATATAGTATTACCCCAGTGTGTGTGTGTGTGTGTGTGTGTGTGTGTGTGTGTGTGTTGATAGATAGTGGTATTCGTGTGTCCGGCCAATATCTTCCAGATGCATGGTCCTATTCTAAAATAACTTAGTACAAATGATCACCATGGAAAGACGACGTGTCGCATGTAAAACCGTGTCACCAGCTCAAAGGTCAAGGTCACATTGCTTGATGATTGAACCTAGTCAATATTTGGTACAATTATAGTAATTTTGCATAAATAATCAATAGACGACGTGTCGGATGAAACAACCGAGACGCCAGCTAAGAGGTTAAGGTCACAGTGCTTGGTTGAACTTCGTCAATATTTGCTACAATTATAGTGATGATAGGTGTTCCTTTCCGGCCAATAAGTTTCAGGTGCGTGGTTCGATTCTTAAATAATTTGGCACAAATAGTTACTATGGAAATATGATGTGTGACATGCAACTTTGTCGCCAGCTAAAAGGTCAAGCTCACAGGGCTTGATTGAATTTAGTCAATATTTGCTATTATTATAGTGGTGACAGGTGTTCCTATCCTGTCAATAACTTCCAGGTGCATAGTTCGATTGTAGAATAATTTTGCACAAATAATCTACATGGATAGACGTGTCATATGCAACAACCATGTCGCCAGCTTAGAGGTCAAGGTCACAGGGTTTTATTCAACTTTGTCAATATTTGTTGCAATTTTAGGGATGACCAGTCCCACCCTTAAGTCTGACATGCATGTTTTGATTTCTGAATAATATAGTACAACTGATCTACATGGATAGAGGATGTATCACATGCAAAAATATTTTCGCTAGCTAAAAGGTCAAGTTCAATTGCTCAGTTGAACTTTGTCAATTTTTACAACATTTATAGTAATGATAGTTGTTTGCGGCCAGTCCGCTTGTTTGAATTTCGAAATTATTTGGCACAAAAGATAACCATGGATAGACGATGTGTTGCATTCTTGAACTGTGTCGCCAGGTTCAAAGAAAAGGTCACAGTTCCCAGCTGACTCCATGAGTTATGTTCCGAGTTGTGCAGGCCATAATCCTTTAACCTGTTGATGTATTTTCATCATCAAGCTGCAAAATTTGTTACGTAGGTATGTCACATACAGGAAAGACAACTTGACTATTTTTGAGTCATCTCCAATTGTTGTTAAATTTTCTTAAGGTCAAAACTCCTCTACCAATTAAGATATCATTGTGATAAGAAGGGATGCTTAAGACGTCAAGAGGCAGAGGTGCATTTTAGAATTCTGGCTTACTCCATCTATTTCTACTTTGTGCTGGCCGTAACTCTTCAACCTGTAGAGTCATTTTAATGGTAGTTTGTAGAGCTGCTAAGAATATGAAATAGGGATATCACAATAATCGATTTATAAGGATAACTCTGACTTAACTGTTGGAGTTGTCTCTTATCTCAGTTATACTTTGGATACAGACTATCTCTAGTGCATGCAACAGGCCATATTTTTCTCACAATTTTTTGATTCTTTGTTAAAAATCACTCACCAGCAAACACAAAATTGTAATTCCCAGACTTACACTTTGCGAGTTATCATCTTTGCAGGCAACTGCCTTTCTTATGCCCCCCCACTCTAAAATTTCAGATTGGTATATAGTGGTAACCCTGTCTGTCTGTCTGTCTTCGTGTGTGTGTGTGTGTGTGTGTCCTTGGAAAAGTCGGTGGTCATGTCCAGCCCTTGTACTTTGATGTGCAATGTTGGATTTTGAAATAATTTGACACAAATGATTGCCATGCACAGCAATGGCACAACGTGATCAGCTCAAAGGTCAAGGTCACAGTGCTTGACAAAAATTTCTACATATACAGTGTATGTATATATACATGTACATTAAGATATTTTTTGTCACATTTCTAGTTTTATGTTGAGAATGTGTCACCTGTGCTGCTAGATGGCAAAATACTTTTTTAGGAAATGATGATACACTTGATTCAACCAGGGTGGCAGTTGTCAGTAAAATCTGTCTCCAGTTGTATAGCCTGGCCTACTGTGATCACGCTGAACCCAATCAAAACTTCATCATAAGTTCAGACTACTATTTCCATCGTATTGTCACACTTGCCTCTTCGCTATAAACATGGTAAAAATCTTTTCTATTATATTTCAGCCATATTTGGTGTACCAGAGGAAGTGTGTGTATATCATTATGCTAAAGCAGCAATAGACTACAGCAAGAAAATGTCTCCAAAAGCATTAAAAGAGATTCATTTTATTGACATTAACTCAAACATCATAAGGAGCATACAGAATATGTTTGATGCATTCTTGACATATAAAAGGAGACCAGACTACTCTACAGACAAATTTGTTCGAACAACGGTAAAGCCATATAGACCTAGATCCAAATCTCCAGAGAGAACAGAACACAGGGGAAGAGACACGGATACAGAAATAGTGTACACTTATTACAAAGATGACTTTCGACACATTATAGAAACAGAGAAATGCAGGCTGGTCATACAGCATGGAGATATCATGCAGGTAAAAGCAGCAGCAATTGTTTCTGTAGAAGATTCAAGGGGATCGGGGAAAGGAAAAATTTCAAAGCTGGTAGAAGGTAAAATTGAAGGTCGGGACAAGAACAGTTACCGAAAAAGTAAAACACGACTATTTTCAACAGATAAAGAAACAGGTGATGTCATCGTAACAGAGGGATTTAATTCTGGTTACCAGTATATTCTACATGCAGTTCTGCCTCATGATGTAAGGAATTTTCACTCTGTTGACAGGGAAAATACAATCACACAAACTTTGAAAAAAATACTGGAGACCCTTGATGGACGATCAATACGTTCCATTGTGATATGCCTTTTAGGAGCTGGTAAGTATTGTTATTTATGACAACAACCGTTACTGATAAGTAAGAGTGTAAAGTCTCTTTAACGCTTTACCAAATTACTAAATTTTAGACTCATTTAGACTGAAAGTGTTTGCAGGTGACAAAGTAAATGTGACACAAAGAATAGGATTGATTGTATGGTGTTTAACGCCGTTTTCAACATTATTTCAGTTATATCATGGCGGCACAAAGAATAGGATTTGTCTGTGAAAGGATAAAAGACATTGTGGAAAATGGAGAAAATGCTGTTTCTCATTTTCTGAAATTTTTTCAAATGCCTTTTTAGCTCACCTTAGCACAACGTGCTAAAGGTAAGCTATTGTGATCGCCCTATGTCCGTCGTCCGTCGTCCGTCAACAATTTCTTTAAACATCTTCTCCTAAACCACTGGGCCAATCTTGATGAAACTTGGCAGGGATGTTCCTTGGGTGAAGCTCTACCAAAATTGTTCAAAGAATTAAATTCCACCCACAACTCTGGTTGCCATGGCAACAAAAAGGAAAAAAAAGCAAAATCTTTGAAAATCTTCTTCTCTGAAACTAGAAGGCGCAGAGCTTTGATATTTGGTATGTAGCATCTCCTAGTGGACCTCTACCAAGTTTGTTCATTTGATGCCCCTGGGGTCAAAACTGGCCCCGCCCCAGGGGTCACAAGTTTGAGCATAGTAATAAAGAAGGAAAACTTTAAAAATCTTCTTCTCTGAAACTTGAAGGCATAGAGCTTTGATATTTGGCATGTAGCTCTCCTAGTGGACCTCTACCAAGTTTGTTCATATGATGTCCCTGGGGTCAAAACTGGCCCCACCCCGAGGGTCACAATTTCCAACATAGGAACAAAGAAGGAAAACTTTAAAAATCTCCTTCTGTAAAACTAGAAGGCATAGAGCTTTGATATTTGGCATGAAGCATCTCCTAGTGGACCTCTACCAAGTTTGTTCATATGATGCCCTTGGGGTCAAAACTGGCCCTGCCCCGGGGGTCACAAGTTCGAACATAGGAACAAAGAGGGGAAACTTTAAAAATCATCTTCTCTGAAACTGGAAGGCGTAGAGCTTTGATATTAGGTATGTAGCATTGCCTAGTGAACCTCTACCAAGTTTGTTCATATTATGCCCCTGGGGTCAAAACTGGCCCAGCCCCGGGGGTCACAAGTTTGAGCATAGTGACAAAGAAGGAAAACTTTAAAAATCTTCTTCTGTAAAACTAGAAGGCATAGAGCTTTGATATTTGGTATGTAGCATCGCCTAGTAGACCTCTACTAAGTTTGTTCATATGATGCCCTTGGGGTCAAAACTGGCCCTGCCCCGGGGGTCACAAGTTCAAACATAGGAACAAAGAAGGAAAACTTTAAAATTCTTCTTTTCTGAAACCGAAAGGTGTGGCGCTTTGATATTTGGTATGTTGCATCTCAGAGTGGACCTCTACCAAGTTTGTTCATATGATGCCCCTGGGTCAAAACTGGCGCCGCCCCGGGGGTCACAAGTTTGAGCATAGTGACAAAGAAGGAAAACTTTAAAAATCTTCTTCTCTGAAACTTGAAGGCGTAGAGCTTTGATATTTGGCATGTAGCATCTCCTAGTGGACCTCTACCAAGTTTGTTCATATGATGCCCCTGGGTCAAAACTGGCCCAGCCCTGGGGGTCACAAGTTCGAACATAGGAACAAAGAAGGAAAACTTTAAAATTCTTCTTTAAAACTGGAAGGCGTAGAGCTTTGATATTTGGTATGTAGTGATTCTCTTCTAAGTTTGTTTGCCCATCTAAGCGCAACAAGTTCATTGAGTTCAAAATTGGGTCATCTTGGGTCATAAACTAGGTCACTAGGTCAAATTAAAGAAATACCTTGTTGGCACTCTGAGGCCACATTATTTGCTCAATTGCCTTGAAAATTAGTTAGAAAGTTTGTCTTTATAAAGTCTCACATAAGATTAATTTGAGTCAACTTGGGTCATAAACTAGTTCACTGGGTCAAATTAAAGAAATACCTTGTTTGCACTCTGGAGGCCACATTTATTGCTCAAATGACCTGAAATTTGGCCAGAATGTTTGTCTTGATGAAATACCAGATGAGTTTGGATTTGGGTCACCTGGAACCATAAACTAGGTCACTAGGTCAAAATAAAGAAATATCTTGTGGGCACTAGAGGCCACATTCTTTGCTTAATTGCCTTGAAAATTGGTCAGAATGTTTGTCTTTGTAAAATCTCACATGCATCTGAATTTGGGTCAACTGGGGTCATAAACTAGGTCACTTGGTCAAATTAAAGAAATAGCTAGTGGGCACTCTATAGGCCACATTTATTATTCATATGATTTGAAAATTGGTTAAAATGTTTCTTTTGATATAGTAAAAGACCAGTTCAAATTTGGGTCACCTGGGGTCATAATCTAGGTCACTAGGTCAAATTAAAGAAATATCTTTAGGGCACTCGAGGCCACATTTTTTGCTCAATTGACTTGAAAATTGGTCAGAATGTTTGTCTTCATGAAATATGAGTTTGAAATTGGGTCACCTGCGGTCAAAAACTAGGTCACATGGTCAAATTAAAGAAAAGCCTTAAAGGGACTCTACTAAGGTGAGCGACCCAGGGCCATCATGGCCCTCTTGTTTCCTTATGGGAAGTTAGGGATTGTTTGGTGAATGTTTTTGTGCATATCATTTAACATATTGAATAGCCCTTACATGAAAGCTAGATATGTTCAGCATTGGCAGCTAATTAAGAGATGTTGTCTTACTTCGTTTAGAATTTCATTTTTAGGCAAGCAGTTCCAAACTAGAAATCACCCTGATTTAAAGTGAGGAAAGTTTTGTGGAACGCTTTTACATGTTAAAATACTGGTATTGCCAATTTCCGTTACTCTAGAGATGTGTATTTTTCCATGATTAATAAAGAAATGGAATAAAAAGCGAAAAAAGTGAGTGAAAAACAGACAACTAATCTATGCTGAGAAGTTGTCTAAATTGAAAAATGTAACATCAAATGGGCGAAAATTTGTGTACACTCTAGAGGCCTTATTTTCGGTTTAATACTCCTGAAAGTTGGTCAGAATGTTAACCTTGATGATTTCTCGAAAGAGGGTAACAATAGTTGTGTATGGTCAGAAAGTATGTATTTGGGACAAATCATAGAAAAACCCTTGTGTGAACTGTAGAGGCTACATTTTCACTCTGATGCTCATCAGACTTGATCAGAATGTTTGTCTTGTTGATATCATTAATAATTTTGAAAAAGCCCAGTAAATAGTAAGTCACTAGTTCGTATCCTTGACAAGTATCGACTACTGTGCAATATTTTCTGAAGGTACACTGGTTCAGGTGAGCAAGAAGGGCCAATCATGGCCCTCTTGTACGGTCAATCTTTTGGCTTCCCTATTCAATTGATTTCTGTAATGAAGAATTCAAATACCCTTTTTACCTTCAAAAAGGTGTAAAGTATTTATATAAAGTATTTATATATTATATGTGGATCTTGCCCCCAGCTGGGTGGGGGGATAGAAATAGCTCAGCTGTCGCACTACAGCAGGGGTAAGACCCCCCCACTGTGCCTGCCCGTTTGCCGTGGGCTGCAACTCGTGTCGTTCGATGACGGGATCCTGGTGGTTGAGTGGATTCAGGGCTCGGCCGTTTGATAGCTCTGTTTTCGCAACACACCACTTTGGCCTTGAATTGAACTAAACGAGAGGTCAGGAAGGCCCGTCCTGATCAATCGGCTGGTCATGCCTTGCCCTAGGGCATCTAATATGTTCTTTCTTTTGTACCCTTCTCTCAATCAAAATTACTATCTTCTTCATATTTATCACACTCTTTTCATATTTCTTGTCCTGCCCTAGAAGGCGGTGGCTCATGGGTCAATCGGGTGAAAGTTTTTGGTGTTTGGCTGACATTTGTAACCTCTCAATGATCGTCTAAGCTTGGTAAGACTTTCTACGAGAATACATCTGTCCAGTCTAGCCCTTTCATACCGAGTATACCACTGATGTATCCCTGTCATGGTCTGCGAATGGGCTTTCCCCAGACCATGTCCCCTTGTTGGGCTCCATGGCGGGTGGGGAGCATCGGTGGTGAAATTTTACACACAAACATGGCATCCCAAAAAAAGGCCAAGCTCAATGAAAGCAAACGCCCTTTATCAGACAGTGAATCCGAAACTGAACCTTCAATTTCTACTTCTTCCTTTCACTCTCCACGTTTTATAATTATACAATCCCAAGATCCTTTAAAACCAATAACAAAACTCTCTCCTTTCATAATAGAAAAACAAATAACTAGCATCCTTGGAACTCCAAAATCTGTCAAAAAACTTAAAGACCAAACCCTTCTAATTGAATGTCTCACTAATCAACAAGCACTGAATCTTTTGAAACACACAAAATTCTTTGATAGAGACGTTAAAATTTTCCCACATCCTTCACTCAATTCTTGTAAAGGAGTAATTAGATGCAAGGAGCTTTCCTACTGCAACTCCTTGCAAGAAATTAAAGACAACCTAAAACAACAAGGTGTATCTGATGTTCAGCGGATTTCTGTACGCAGAGATGGAGAACAGAGACTCACAAACACATACATTTTAACATTTTCTTCACCTGTTCTTTCAACATCAATCAAGGTAGGCTTCCAAATTGTAAAAGTAGATGTGTATGTGCCAAATCCCTTGCGATGTTTTAAATGCCAGCGATACGGCCATCACATCAGTAAATGTCAAAATCAAGAAACATGCTCTAAATGTGCTCATCAAGGACCTGACCATGACAGCACTACATGTTCAAATCCCCCTCTCTGTATTAATTGCAAGTCTTCACACTCTACTTTTTCTAGAGAGTGTCCTGTATGGAGAGAAGAAAAAGAAGTCCTGTCCATTAAATACAACAATAATGTTAGCTTTCCAGAAGCAAGGAAAATATTTGAACAAAGAAAGAAAACCTCTTCTAGTCCTAGCTATGCAGGTGGTGTTGGCTCGTCAACTGAAAAGGATGACTGCAGCACTTGTAAGATTCTTGCGAAAGTTCTCCTTCAAAAATTTCCTGATGTAGCTACTGAGCTGAAAGAACTTCTCCCTCCATCCACCTTGTCCAAACTAATTCCTGACTCTCCATCTGCGTCTGCAACAAACAAAACCCCTTCTGCAACCTCAAAACCCACAAACTCTCAAAGTATTTCTACACAAAAAACTTCAAAGCCGTCTACCTCTTCACAAAATATCTCTTCAAAAAAACCTTCAAAACCATCTCCCCCTTCACAACAGCCTCCAAAGAAACCCCAACCTCCATCTTCACAGTCTACAATAAAATCTAATGTTTCATCCAAAGATAACAAATCTAATCATACACCTCGATCTCCTTCCAAACCTAAACCACAATCTAGAGATTCCCATGAATCTTGTGAAATCACAGTCAGAGTAAATGATCCTGTCCCTACCTCCAACAGATTTTCGGAGCTAGAGGACATGGATGCAGATGCTGAAAATCTGGAAGGTGAGGCTTCAGATTCAGAAGCCTCTATCTGGTCCATTTCTAAAGATACTTGGAACAAGGACACTGACACTTGGCACACGTCCAAACCCGAGACAAGTGTAATGAAGTCTTAATCAACCTATTTTAAAATGCATTGGTTTACAACCTCTTTTTTTACTTTAGCCTTTATACTTTCTTCATGCACAATGGATACCATAATCCAGTGGAATTGTCGAGGTCTGAAGTCAAACTTTGACGAACTTTCCCTTTTAATTAGTGATCACAAACCAGTTGCTGTTTGTCTTCAAGAAACCTTCCTTAAACGGGAGGATGATATCTCAATCAAATACCATTCAATTTACAATAAAGTCTTTACCGAAGGCGAGAAAGCTAGAGGTGGTGTTTCTGTTATTGTTAATAACAACATACCTCATAAAGTTATCTCTCTTAACACAAACTTGCAAGCTGTTGCCATCAGATTATCTTTACACAGTGCCGTTACACTATGTTCTTTATATCTCCCCCCGAGCACACCTATTAATGAGACCAATCTGAATGATCTCATTTCCCAATTGCCATCCCCCTATATTCTTGCTGGGGACTTTAATGGTCACAATGTTATGTGGGGTTGTGATGACACTAACCAGAGAGGTTTACAGTTGGAGAACTTCATTTCGAACAACTCTTTGTCTTTCATGAATGATAACAAGTCCAAAACCTACCTACATCCAGCAACCGGATCTTACTCATCTATAGATTTAACCTTATGCAGCCCAGTCTTACTTCCCAATTTCACTTGGAAAGTGAAAGAGGATTTGTGTGGAAGTGATCACTTCCCTATTATCTTTTCATCTACACAACCATCCAGCAGCATAAAACCGCAGAAATGGAAGCTCTCCAAAGCCAATTGGAACAGATTTGAAACCCTCTGTGAACAGACCATTACACATGACAAGTTTGGAGATTGCGATGATCCAGCAAAACTTTTTACTTCGCTGTTAATTGATGCAGCTAAACAGTCTGTCCCTCAGACCTCGACAAATCCAAAACGTCCTGACAAGCCTTGGTACAATGAAGATTGTAAACAGGCTGTCAGAGACAGAAAACAAGCCCTTAGAAAGTTTAACCTCAGACCTACCAAAGAAAATCATAACCTATTCCGTATTTCCAGGCAAAGGCTCGTCGTACCATTAGAGAAAGTAAGCGCAAGGCTTGGAGACAATATGTTTCTAAATTAAATAGTAGAACTACTACTAAAAAAACCTGGGACATGATCAGAAAGATCAATGGCAAAGGCCAACCCCCTCTCAGTCACCTTGAAGTTAACAATACTTCGTTGGAATCACCCCAGGATATAGCGGATGCTCTTGCCGACACCTTTTGCAAAAAGTCTTCCTCTGCAAACTATTCTGAAAAGTTTCAGAGGAATAAAGCCAGAGAAGAAAAGAAAAAACTTAATTTCAATTCTTCTAATTCAGAGCATTATAATAAACTCTTCACCTTTAAAGAATTAAAATCTGCTCTGAATAAAGCTCACGATTCTTCTCCCGGCCAAGATAAAGTTCATTACCAGTTTTTAAAACACTTACCTTTTACTTCTCTCTCTGTTTTACTTGATATTTTCAATGATATCTGGCAATCCGGTGATTTTCCTTCGTCCTGGCGAGAGGCACTAGTCATTCCTATCCCAAAACCTGGCAAGGATGCTAGTGACCCAGCCAACTATCGTCCAATAGCTCTTACTAGTTGTCTCTGCAAGACTCTAGAACGTATGGTCAACGACAGGCTTGTCTGGTTTTTAGAAAAAAACAACCTCATCGTTGATGTTCAGAGTGGATTTCGTCGTCAACGTGGCACTATCGATCATCTTGTCCGCTTTGAAACCTTTGTCAGAGAAGCCTTTATTAATAGACAACATGTAGTATCTGTCTTTTTCGACCTTGAAAGCGCTTATGATACGACTTGGAAATACGGAATTCTTAAAGACTTACATGACTTTGGTCTTCGAGGCTGTCTTCCTCTTTTTATCTCAGCCTTCTTGGATGAACGTCTTTTCCGCGTCCGAGTTGGTAATACTCTCTCGGGAGCCCGTGAACAGGAGATGGGTGTGCCCCAAGGATGTATTCTCTCTGTTACACTTTTTAGTGTAAAAATAAACAGTATAGTTAAAGCTATCTGTCCTGGTGTAGACTGTTCTCTCTATGTTGATGACTTTGTTATATGCTTCAGATCTCGAAATATGAATATTACTGAGAGACAACTTCAACAGTGTCTCAACAAACTCCAAACGTGGTCTGATGAAAATGGCTTCAAATTTTCCAAGTCCAAAACTAAATGCATGCACCTATGTAATCTACGTGGTGTTCATCCAGCCCCTGAACTGTATTTGGACAAAACCAAAATTGAAGTCGTTTCTGAATTTAAATTTCTCGGAGTCATCTTTGACAGAAAGCTTTCCTTCCTTCCTCACATCACTGCACTTAAAAAGAAGTGCAAGAAGGCTCTTAATCTTCTAAAGGTTGTGGCCCATTCTGAATGGGGAGCAGACCGTAAAGTCCTCTTGCGGCTTTATCGGTCTTTAGTTCGCTCCAAATTAGACTATGGATCTATCGTATACGGATCAGCCCGTAAATCTTGTCTTAAAATTCTCGATCCTATACACCACGAAGGCCTGCGTCTTGTACTTGGAGCTTTCAGAACTTCTCCCGTCAATAGTCTCTATGTTGAGGCTAATGAACCTTCTCTTTCTTACAGGAGGGAAAAACTCTCACTTCAATATCTTTTAAAACTGAAGTCAAATCGTTTTAACCCAACTCATAAAGTTGTTTTTAAACCTCAATATAAACGTCTTTTTGAAAGGAAACCAAATGTTATTCCTCCATTTGGTATCCGCATGGAGCCCATAGTAGATAACCTTGGCATAGACACTGAATATATTGCCGACTATAAAATCTCTGAAATCCCTCCATGGACTCTTAACAGTGCAGAATTCAGATTTGACCTTGCATCTGACAAAAAGTCTGTCACAGATAGAACTGTGTTTCATGCTAGATACAATGAGATAAAGGAGCATTATTTTTCCTTCAAACCAATCTATACAGATGGATCCAAAGAGGGAAACTCTGTAGCAGCTGCCGCTATTTATGGAGAAAGGAGCTTAAAGTGCCGCCTTCCAAACAATTCCTCTATCTTCTCTGCAGAAATTAAAGCTATTGATCTTGCCCTTAATCTAGCTGAACATTCTAATTCCAACCGTTTTATTATCTTTTCGGACTCTTTGTCAACATTACAGGCCCTTTCAAATCAACGACTTGAGAACCCCTTAATCTGTAGTTTACTTGAAAAAGATCTCACAAATTTCTTCTATGAATAGATTGGTGTTCTGCTGGCTTCCAAGTCATGTAGGCATCAAAGGCAATGAAAATGCCAAATCTGCACTTAACCTTCCCATTTCAGATTTTAAAGTTCCACACACAGATTTTAAATCCTCTGTTTTAACACATATCTAATCTTCTTGGCAATCCCAGTGGGATGCAGACGTTTTCAATAAACTGCATTCAGTAAAACCTTCCCTTGGTGAATGGTACCCCGTTTACAGGTCTGTTCGTCGAGAAGAAGTGATAATTGCACAACTTCGAATTGGCCATTCACGCATTACACATTCCTGGCTCTTGACCAGAGATGATGCCCCTGAATGTATTCCATGCAATGCACCCTTCTGTATAAAACACATTCTACTAGATTGCATTGACTTTCAACCAATTCGTTCAAAATATTTCAACATCAATAGTTTAAAAAATCTTTTTGATTCTGTCAGCGTTGAATCTATTATCGCTTTCATAAAGGAGATTGGTATTTACAATAAACTGTGATATTTGCTTTTTGAGTTTCTTACCCCTGTTTTTACATTCTTTACACACTTTTCTCAATGTTAAGCTGTCATTTCCTTTAAGCTACAATTCACAGTCTTAACCTTTTCATTTAAAACTTTGAGTTGGCAGAGTTTATCCTGCCACTCAATATCATATTTTATACACATTAAAAAAATGACACTCTTCTACTATCAATCCAACTTTTTGTTCAAATCCTTTTATCACATTCTTAACTGTGATTTAAAACTTTTTGAGTAGATAGGGATTGCCCTATCACTCAATTATTTCCATTATACATATGAAGGTCACACATAACACTTCTTAGTCCAACTCTTTTATCATTATTAATATATTCAAACTTTTTTCAGTTTAAACAATTTCACTTTTATTATCTTTTAACACAGATATGCGCGCTAAATGACCAAAGCTGTCGATGCGCCATAAAACAACATTCATTCATTATATGTGGATCTTTTCAGAAGTTGATTAAATTCTATCTATGTAGGCTTAAACAGTCCTTACCTATGGCTTACATATTTCACAAAGCATGAAAAAGTATTATATGGAGAATCTTATCCAGAGTAACAAGGCCTAGATTATTGATATTGCTGACCTTTATCAAAGTCGTATTTATGTCCATGGGGTCCAAGATGGCCCCGGACAGAGTTCACATGTTTTACATCAACTTAAATATGTAAATACAAGGGATTTTCAAAAAGTATATTGAAAAGTGTCGTAACTTTTTTAGCTCACCTGAGCACGAAGTGCTCAGGGTGAGGTATTGTGACCGCTCATCGTCCGTCGTCCGTCCGTCCGTCCGTCCATCTGTCCGTCCGTCCGTTAACAATTTCTTTAAAAATCTTCTCCTCCAAAACCAGATGGCCAATCTTGATAAAACTTGGTAGGAATGTTCCTTGGATGAAGCTCTACAAAAATTGTTAAAAAAATTTAATTCCATGAAAAACTGTGGTTGCCATGGCAACAAAATGGCTGAAAATGGAAAAAATCTTTAAAAATCTTCTTGTGACAAACCATAAGGCCGAAAGCATTCATATTTTGTATGAAGCATCATTGGGTGACCCTTTACCAAAATTGTTAAAATTAATCCCCTAGGGTCATATTTGGGCTTTGCCCGGGCGCACCTTATTTCACATAATAACAAAGAAGGAAATCTTTGAAAATCTTCTTCTCTGAAACTGGAAGGCGTGGAGCTTTGATATTTGGCATGTAGCATCTTCTAGTGGACCTCTACCAAGTTTGTTCATATGACGCCCCTGGGGTCAAAACTGGCCCCGCCCCGGGGGTCACAAGTTTCGAACATAGGAACAAAGAAGGAAAACTTTAAAATTCTTCTTCTCTGAAACTGGAAGGCGTGCAGCTTTGATATTTGGCATGTAGCATCTCCTAGTGGACTTCTACCAAATTGTTCATATGACGCCCGTGGGGTCAAAACTGGCCCCGCCCCGGGGGTCACAAGTTTCAAACATAGGAACAAAGAAGGAAAACTTTAAAATTCTTCTTTTCTGAAAGTGGAAGGCGTAGAGCTTTGATATTTGGCATGTAGCATCTCCTAGCGGACCTCTACCAAGTTTGTTCATATGATGTCCCTGGGGTCAAAACTGGCCCCGCCCCGGGGGTCACAAGTTTCAAACATAGGAACAAAGAATGAAAAATTTAAAATTCTTCTTATCTGAAAATGGAAAGCGTGGAGCTTTGATATTTGGCATGTAGCATCTCCTAGTGGACCTCTACCAAGTTTGTTCATATGATGTCCCTGGGGTCAAAACTGGCCCCGCCCCGGGGGTCAAAAATTTCGAACATAGGAACAAAGAAGGAAAACTTTAAAGTTCTTCTTCTCTAAAACTGGTAGGCATGGAGCTTTGATATTTGGCATGTAGCATCTCCTAGTAGACCTCTACCAAGTTTGTTCATATGACGCCCGTGGGGTCAGAACTGGCCCCGCCCCGGGTGTCACAAGTTTTGAACATAGGAACAAAGAAGGAAAACTTTAAAATTCTTCTTCTCTGAAACTGGTAGGCATGGAGCTTTGATCTTTGGCATGTAGCATCTCCTCGTGGATTTCAACCAAGTTTGTTCATATGACGCCCCTGGGGTCAAAACTGGCCCCGCACCGGGCGTCACAAGTTTCGAACATAGGAACAAAGAATGAAAACTTTAAAATTCTTCTTCTCTGAAAGTGGAAGGCGTAGAGCTTTGATATTTGGCATGTAGCATCTCCTAGTGGACCTCTACCAAGTTTGTTCATATGATGTCCCTGGGGTCAAAACTGGCCCCACCCTGGGGGTCACAAGTTTCAAACATAGGAACAAAGAATGAAAACTTTAAAATTCTTCTTCTCTGAAAATGGAAAGCATGGAGCTTTGATATTTGGCACGTAGCATCTCCTAGTGGACCTCTACCAAGTTTGTTCATATGATGTCCCTGGGGTCAAAACTGGCCCCGCCCCGGGGGTCACAAGTTTCGAACATAGGAACAAAGAAGGAAAACTTTAAAATTCTTCTTCTCTGAAACTGGAAGGTGTGAAGCTTTGATATTTGGCATGTAGCACCTCCTAGTGGACCTCTACCAAGTTTGTTCATATGATGTCCCTGGGGTCAAAACTGGCCCCGCCCTGGGGGTCACAAGTTTCAAACGTAGGAACAGAGAAGGAAAACTTTAAAATTCTTCTTCTCTGAAACTGGAAGGCGTAGAACTTTGATATTTGGTATGTAGCATCTCCTAGTGGACCTCTAACAAATTTGTTCATATGATGCCCCTGGGGTCAAAACTGGCCCCGCCCCGGGGGTCACAAGTTCAAACATAGGAACAAAGAAGGAAAACTTTAAAGTTCTTCTTCTCTGAAACTGGAAGGCGTGGAGCTTCGATATTTGATATTTGGCATGTAGCGTCTCTTAGTGGACCTCTACCAAGTTTGTTCATATGATGTCCCTGGGGTCAAAACTGGCCCCGCCCCGGGTGTCACAAGTTTCGAACCTAGGAACAGAGAAGGAAAACTTTAAAATTCTTCTTCTCTGAAACTGGAAGGCATAGAGCTTTGATATTTGGCATCTAGCATCTCCTAGCGGACCTCTACCAAGTTTTTAGCTCACCTGAGCACGAAGTGCTCTGGGTGAGTTATTGTGACCGGTCATCGTCCGTCGTCCATCCGTCCGTCTGTCCGTCCATCTGTCCGTCCGTCCGTTAACAATTTCTTTAAAAATCTTCTCCTCCAAAACCAGATTGCCAATCTTGATAAAACTCGGCAGGAATGGTCCTTGCATGAAGCTCTACAAAAATTGTTAAAAGAATTTAATTCCATGAAAAACTGTGGTTGCCATGGCAACAAAATGGCTGAAAATGGAAAAAAATCTTTAAAAATCTTCTTGTGACAAACCATAAGGCCGAAAGCATTCATATTTTGTATGAAGCATCATTGGGTGACCCTTTACCAAAATTGTTAAAATTAATCCCCTAGGGTCATATTTGGGCTTTGCCCGGGCGCACCCTATTTCACATAATAACAAAGAAGGAAATCTTTAAAAAATCATCTTCTGACAAACCATAATGCCTAGAGAATTCATATTTGGTTTGTAGCATTATATGATGATCCTCTACCAAAATTGTGAAAATTAAACCTCAGTGGTCATATTTGGGCTCTGCCAGGGCACACCCTATTTTACATGGAAACAAAGAAGGAAATCTTTTAAAATCTTCTTGTGACAAACCATATTGGCTTGAGCATTCATATTTTGCATGTAGCATCATCTAGTGACCCTTTACAAAATTTGTTATAATTATCCCTTTGGGGTCATATTGGGCTCTGGCCAGGCGCACACTATTTTACATAGAATTAAAGTTGGAAATCTTTTAAAATCTTTTTGTGACAAACCATAAGGGCCAAAGCATTCATATTTTGCATGTAGCATCATTTGGTGATCCTTTATAAAAATTGTTAAAATTATCTCTTTTGGGTCATATTTGGGCTCTGCTCGGGTAACCCCCTCCCCTCCCCGCTATTTTTTTTCGACCCCCTTTTTTTAGCTCACCTGAGCACATAGTGCTCAGGGTGAGCTATTGTGATCGATCGTTGTCCGGCGTCCGTCCGTCCTTGTGTCCGTCCGTCCGTCCGTGAACAATTACTTAAAAAATCTTCTCCTCTGAAACCGCCCAACAGATTTCAGTGAAACTTCACAGAAATGATCCTTAGGTGATGCACTTTCAGAATACTTCAAAGATTTGAATTCCATGAAGAACTCTGGTTGCCATGGCAACCGACAGAAAAAACTTTAAAAATCTTCTTGTCCCAAACCATAAGGGCTAGAGCTCTCATATTTGGCATGTAGCATCATCTAGTGGCCCTCTACCAAAATACTTCAAATTATGGCCCTAGTGTTGAAAATGGCCGTATGTTGTGGGTTCTCGGATTTCACATAGAGATAAAGAAGGAAATCTTTAAAAATCTTCTTGTCCCAAACCATAAGGGCTAGAGCTCTGATATATGGCATGTAGTATCATCTAGTGGCCCTCTACCAAAATACTTCAAATAATGGCCCTAGTGTGGAAATTGGCCCTATGTTGTGGGTTCTCGGATTTCACATAGAGATAAAGAAGGAAATCTTTAAAAATCTTCTTGTCCCAAACCGCAAGGGCCAGAGCCTTCATATTTGGCATGTAGCATCATCTAGTGGCCCTCTACCAAAATACTTCAAATTACGGCCCTAGTGTTGAAAATGGCCCTATGTTTTGGGTTCTCGGATTTCACATAGAGATAAAGAAAGAAATCTTTAAAAATCTTCTTGTCCCAAACCATAAGGGCTAGAGCTCTCATATATGGCATGTAGTATCATCTAGTGGCCCTCTACCAAAATACTTCAAAATATGGCCCTAGTGTTGAAAATGGCCCTATGTTGTGGGTTCTCGGATTTCACATAGAGATAAAGAAGGAAATCTGTAAAAATCTTCTTGTCCCAAACCTTGAGGGCTAGAGCTTTCATATTTGGCATGTAGCATTATCTAGTGACACTGTACCAAAATACTTCAAATTATGGCCGTAGTGTTGAAAATGGCCCTATGTTGTGGGTTCTCGGATTTCACATAGAGATAAAGAAGGAAATCTTTAAAAATCTTCTTGTCCCAAACCATAAGGGCTAGAGCTCTCATATATTGCATGTAGTATCACCTAGTGGCCCTCTACCAAAATACTTCAAATAATGGCCCTAGTGTGGAAATTGGCCCTATGTTGTGTGTTCTAGGATTTCACATAGAGATAAAGAAGGAAATCTGTAAAAATCTTCTTGTCCCAAACCTTAAGGGCTAGAGCTTTCATATTTGGCATGTAGCATCATCTAGTGGCCCTCTACCAAAATACTTCAAATTATGGCCCTAGTGTTGAAAATGGCCCTATGTTGTGGGTTCTTGGATTTCACATAGAGATAAAGAAGGAAATCTGTAAAAATCTTCTTGTCCCAATCCGTAAGGGCTAGAGCTTTCATATTCGGCATGTAGCATCATCTAGTGGCCCTCTACCAAAATACTTCAAATTATGGCCGTAGTGTTGAAAATGGCCCTATGTTGTGGGTTCTCGGATTTCACATAGAGATAAAGAAGGAAATCTGTAAAAATCTTCTTGTCGCAAACCATAAGGGCTAGAGCTCTCATATATGGCATGTTGTTTCATCTAGTGGCCCTCTACCAAAATACTTCAAATAATGGCCCTAGTGTGGAAATTGGCCGTATGTTGTGTGTTCTCGGATTTCACATAGAGATAAAGAAGGAAATCTGTAAAAATCTTCTTGTCCCAAACCGTAAGGGCCAGAGCTTTCATATTTGGCATGTAGCATCATCTAGTGGCCCTCTACCAAAATACTTCAAATTATGGCCCTAGTGTTGAAAATGGCCCTATGTTTTGGGTTCTCGGATTTCACATAGAGATAAAGAAGGAAATCTTTAAAAATCTTCTTGTCCCAAACCATAAGGGCTAGAGCTCTCATATATGGCATGTAGTATCATCTAGTGGCCCTCTACCAAAATACTTCAAATAATGGCCCTAGTGTGGAAATTGGCCGTATGTTGTGGGTTCTCGGATTTCACAGAGAGATAAAGAAGGAAATCTTTAAAAATCTTCTTGTCCCAAACCGTAAGGGCTAGAGCTTTCATATATGGCATGTAGCATCATCTAGTGACCCTCTACCAAAATACTTCAAATTATGGCCCTGGTGTTAAAAATTGACCCTATGTTTTGGGGTTCTTGGATTTCACATAGAGATAAAGAAGGAAATCTTTAAAAATCTTCTTGTCCCAAACCATAAGGGCTAGAGCTTTCATATTTGGCATGTAGCATTATGGTGTTGAGCTGAGTTGCATTTCAGGTGAGCGATTTAGGACCATCATGGTCCTCTTGTCAATTATATGATTTTTTCCTATTGAAGTTGAGCCAGATATGTTGATGTGTTTATCAAATAATACAAAATATAAACATAGCTGATGAAAAATGGATGCAAGTTCCCTAGCAACATCAGGTAGCTTTGAGAAGAGCAAACACACCCATAAAAGTACAACTTAACTTCCAGTGTCGTTTCAACATGTTTTGATATTACATTACTTTACATTTTATCCTTTACTTGATGTACACGTCTCCCACCTTCCGACTTACTTGCCAAAGCATGATTGGGAATTATTCTATGGAATTGTGCAGTGAGTTGGTCGTCAACTCAAAATGTTAGGCCACCAGCTGGAACTTCTTTGCAGAAAAGCGAACGAAATTAAATGGCTCTGTGTTGGCATAATTCTAGGATTCTTCATAGTCTCCCTCCTTTACTCTCTAAGTGTTGCATTCAAATGGTTTAGCCAATCAGAAGTTGTGTTATTCTTCATAGTCTCCCTCTCTTACTCCCTAAGTGTTGCATTCAAACGGTTTAGCCAATCAGAAGTTGTGTCGTCCAAATTTAGAAAATTCTGGAGAAAAGTACTAAGAATGTTCTTGAGAATGGTTGGTGAGTACGGACCATAGTCTTAAATAAAAAACTGTTCAAAATATGTCCAAAGGGTCAGAGATGGCCCCACTCTAGGGGTCACATGTTTTACTTAGAGCTCCAATTATTTCAACAGCTGTTTTGCTAGGTTTATGAACCATTTTTTTTTCACTGCAATAGGCCTTGATATGAAAGATTATGTTCGTAACTTCGGTTTAAGACTGAAGTGAAGGTCATTATCACTTTTACTAAATAGAAAAAGAATGGAATTTTCAGTGATGTCAAATATCTATGACTTACGTAAGTGAAACTTCACATGATGATGTATCTTGAAATCCAGATTGATAACAAAACTTAAATTTACAGCAAAAGTAAAGGTCAGGTCATTGTTTTTAGAAATAAAAAGATGGAATCTGCAGTGCTTAAAAATCGTTGAGTCATGCTTATGAAACCGTGCCATATAATAGATCTTGGTATGTAGATTGTACACAATCATAGCTTTATTTCAGGCCAAACTAATAGTGAAGGTCACAAAGTAGAGAAAGTAGATCCAAAAATAGAAAGAAAAGGAATACGCTATAACTTTCTCTTTGAGATAGGTTCTGAAAACTTTTACATGGTAATCAATCTTGACATGCAGAGTATAGCCATGCAAACAATGTACAGCAATTGTAAAAGTTAAAAAATCACTGTTACTAAATATAAACACTGAATAATTTGTGCTTTAATCCAAAGAGGGACTTGTCTTCTGCCATGAAAAATATGTAGGTCTGGTTAACTCACGTGAGCACTAGGGGCAACATCATGGTCCTCTTCAATCATGTTTTCTGCGGGTATTTCTCTTTCCTTATAACATTGTTCTGAGTTTAATTAACCCTATACTGCACAATGACGCCTTTTGACGCCCCTGGGAAAGAAGCCTTTTGAAAACATTGTGGGAAAAGGAGAAAATGCTGGTAACCAGCATTTTCTCCTTTTCCCGCAATGTTTTCTACCTGATCAAAGAAAAATTGTACCATCTGAGCCACATTGAAATTGTCGTCTGCAAATGCTTTCAATTTGGACAAGGCTATAATTTTGTCGTCTGGTAAAGGGTTAACTGGAAGCAGTTATTGATGAACCTGTAAATGGTTAATTGTATAGCTAAACGCTCAACCAAATAATCTTGTGATTTAACATCCCTCAAGAACAAAAGCTGTGAAAACATGGTGGGCAAAGGAGCCCTGATTTCCTCACAGTGTTTTCTGCCCTTAAAGAAATCAATTTTATGATTTTATCCACATTTAATATGGCTCTGCAAATGCCTTCAATGTAGACAATTCTCAAATATTGTCCTTTGGTAAAGAGTTAACCCTTTACCAGACGACAACATTTTAGCCTCGTCCAAATTGAAAGCATTTCCAGACGACAATTTGAATGTGGTTCAAATGGTGCAATTTTTCTTTGATATGGTAGAAAACATTGTGGGGAAAAGGAGAAAATGCTGGTTACCAGCATTTTCTCCTTTTCCCACAATGTTTTCAAAAGGCTTCTTTCCCAGGGGCCTCAGAAGGCGGCACTGTGCGGTAAAGGGTTTAAAAGATATACATGTATCTTCCACATGTGTTCCAGGAGAGGAGACGAAGGAAGAAATAGATGTTGCAGCAGTTGCCTTCATAAAGACCTTTAAGACATACTGTGAACAGCGGAAGAGGGGACAATCCAAACATTTGGAAATTAAACTTGTGTGTAAACAGGAAAATATTCTAAAATGGGTCTTGGAGAAATTTAGGGATTATGGAATCATACAAGACTGCACTGAAAGAGCCCCAGCCTTACCTCCAAGGCCAGCTAAGAAATCTGAGAACCTGACTGAGGTAACCAATTTGTGAGCGTGGATAAATGAAAATGAGGCAGGCTCTCTCTCTCTCTCTCTCTCTCTCTCTGATAATTGATTGGTCAAATTGCAAATGGGGACAGATTTGAAGTAAACAAAAATACTTTTTGTTGAGCCCACCTGCTGTGAGCAAGACACAATTTTAGGTTTGTGTCTGTGTATATGCTTCCGTCCAGATTTGTACCACCCTTTACTGCTACATTAATGGATGGCTTTAACCCTTAAAGCGCTGAATTAATGATTTGGATCTTTTTAATTAGGAAAAACAGTCCGATATATTGCTATTTTAAGATTGTTTCCATTTGCACGATCTGTGCAGTCTGATCTTGATCTACACTGTCTGCAAAACAACTTACGTCGGTTCCAGGGCTTTAAGGGTTAAAGATACTTTGCAAAATTTGTTCTCCTTCACAACTAGAAGTGCTGTTTGAGATTTCTTTCATTAAGTCAAAGGTCAAGGTCACTCTTGAAAGTCAAATGATAGCATTTTCGTTTATTATTGTAAATTCACACGCCATTAATGGCCAGCTTTGTACTTTCAATATTCTCGATCAGGGCTTACCTTATAAACTGTGTAAGCTGAAAGTTTGTTCTTGTCATACATCCCCAGACTGCGACCAACTAAGTTGTAGGAACTTGTACTATATTAGATCCTGCCTTTTATGGCTTGTCTTTGATTAATTTAGTAACAACACAAAAGAAATCTCACGCAGAACCTCAGTCTTATCGATATCTGAGCAAAAAATCTATCGTGATGCACTCTACATCACACCCATTTCTTAACATGGTCGGAAATTCCTTCGCTTTATATATCCCTTTGACGTCTTTCAGTTACGGAAATTTCATATCCACTCATTTATCATAGTTGTAATCGATTCAAACCTGTAAAGGATAATCCCACAAAAGTCCCATGTTGTATTAAATATCAGTTGAAGTGAATTACAGTGAGAGATCAAAAGAGTGGCATAGGACTATGGCCGTTCACTATGTATAACAAAAATTTTGTCGCCAAATTCCGGTTTTGACCAGTATAGATCCACTACATTTCATGCCCGTTTCTTTGCATTTCTATGAAGATATTTTTTACTTTCATTCAAAGTATTGCTAAATTACATTTTCTTTATGCAATGATAGCGTTAATTCACGTTTTGTCAGCCGTTTACATTTGCAGAGGCCGTCAAAATGGTTAAATGCCTTCGTGCTTCGCACTCGGGTGTTAAACCATTTTTTTGGGCCTCTGGAGATGTTAACGACCACAAAAACGTGAATTAACGCTATAATAGAGCCTGTCTGAGCCATTACTTATACATCAGTTGATGGCTGTCAAACTGATTTGGCACAATTGTTCTCCCTCAAGGTTTGAAGTGCCATGTCAAACATTTGTTCATGTAGGTCCAAAGTCAAACTTGAAGGTCACACAATAAATTTGTTTTAAATAGTGTGTCAAAACCATAAATTCTATATTCATAGATGCATTTCAAAAAAATTTGGCACATTTTCTTTTTCCTTTATGGGTAGAAGTACCATCTGAAACATTTAAGTTTCACAATGTCACAGTCACACTTGAAAGTTAATTGACAAATAGCCACAATTTTTAGTTCTGCTGTTTTCAAAGAAAACGTCGAGGTACTATAGAAGCCCTGGTGTTGTCGGCTGTGTTGCCGGTTGCGTCCTTGTGCAAAAAACTTTGATATTACATAATATCTTTGTTATTACTGAAAATATTTGCTTCAAACTTGGACAAGTTGTTAATTATCAAAAGGCAGGTAACCATCAAAGTATTTTTGGCACAGTTATGCCCCTTTTTCGACTTAGAACTTTCTCTGAAAGTCATGCAACTGCAGCCAAGCATTGGAGTCCACATGCGGTGCTCTTGTTCTACTTAATTATTAGAAACATCGTTAAATTATTCTCTGCAGTAGGTTCAAAGTCAATGTCATACTTGGACGTCGTAAACTGAGCTACTTATTCATAAATAGAGAACACTCCTATCTTCATCTAACTTTGGAAACAAAGGGATTTTGAATGGGACAAAGGTGCAGTGAGCTGTTGGTTATCTTATTGCTGAGTGCAGCTTATGAGGTTCTTTACTATTTCTGCTATTGTAGGCTCGACATTCTGCCCAGTGGCAACCTTCCAGTTTGTTTTGTTTTGTTTTTAATTGTGTGGAAAACTTTGTGTAAAGAGTTGTGATTGCTTGTTACAAATAATTGTTCCATTTCAGACATTTTTCTCTACAGCTGTGTTCTGCATAAAAGAATGTGTACTTTTATGGTAACACTGCTAAAATAATATTGGATGTGGGCCATGCTTTGTGAAAAGGGGTTTTCATGGATCTGCAAAAGTATCGACACATGTTAGCCTGCCCAGTCCGTGCAGGCTGACATGGATCGAAACTTTTTGCTTTTGGTCAACTTCTGCATGTCCAAGAACCAGTCTATCTCATTATTCCATTGGTTATGATGCAAATTACATTTTATTGATCTATGATTATGTGATGACTAATTGGTATAATGGATCACTTAGATGCATTAAATCCTCTTTTGCCAGAATATGCTCATATACATTTTTGGTTCTGAAAAAGAAAATCAAAATTTGTTGTCGAACACAATACATTTATTGCTAAATAATCTGAACTCATTTACATAGACTTTAAAGTAAGATTTGAATTAGCAAAAAATGTAGTTGGTACCCTAATAAAATCTTTGCTGTCTGTAAATGATCGGTTTTGAAAAATTTTCAAACTTGATACATCATTACCTTTAATTGCATGTCTAACAGGCTGATGAAATATGCTATATATACCCATTTATTGCTATACGCAGGACCTTGACAACAGGGAAAGCCTTGAAGACTGTGTGATTTGTATGGAGAAAATCACAAAGAGGAAAGTGTTAAAGTGTGGACACGCTTTTGATAAAGATTGCATAAAGCAGGCCTTTAAGGTGAAGAAAGTATGTCCTACATGTGGTATGATTTGTGGAAAACTTAAAGGTATCTTTCTTTTTGCATCATGAAACAGAATAAAACATGTCTATCATAATATTTACGACACATTATTGGATAGTGTGTATCTACGATCAGACTGCATTCTGCACAGTCTGGTCTTGATTCACACTGTCCACGAACGTAAGTGAAAATTTCAATCGATTCCCTATATTTAAATTAATCTTAGACATACCATTTCTTGTGTGTCATGATTGTTACAATGTAAGACAAAGAGAAATTTGCCATTGCATACATTTTTCTGCTCTCCATGAGAGAACCACACTTTTTTATTAGCTCTACTTGCTGCAGGCCAGAAGAGCTTTTGTTGTGGTTACTGCATGTCTCTGCCAATGCCTGTTAAATGCTTGATACATTAAACCTCAATTTTTTTGACTGGACAAAATTAAAATCAAAACTCATTGCGGACAACAGATTGAATTCAGCTTAAATGATTATTTCTGTCTTTGATAGAGTAGGAAACATTGTGGGAAAAGGAGAAAATGCTAGTTGAGAACTTTTTCTCCTTCTCCCACAATGTTTTCAAAAGCATTCTCTTTGAAGGTCATTAAAACTTGGAATTGTGTGGTAAAATGTTAAAAGCCAGTGGAGCGATACAGGGCCATCATGGCCCTCTTATATTTTTTTATTTCTTTCAACTTTCTGGGGTTTTGTCCGTAGCATAATTCCTAAGTGCAAAAGCTGTTGACTTCAAACTTCAGATAGATCACCTTGAGAACAAGTTTAATGCATAAGATCCATAACTCATCATTTTTGGAGTTATTGCTCTTAATGGTATTTTTTTCTTTTTATTTAGAGCATATCTTTCAAAATATTAAAAGTACTGAGTTAATGATTAATATACAGATAGATCACGTTGAAGACAAGTGCATTGGGCAAGATCCCTATCTCTTTCTTCATTAATTTTTGGGGTGTAGCCCTTAGTTTTTTTTTGTGTGTGTGTGTGGTTTTTTTTTTTTTTTTTTTTTTTGAGGGGGGGGGAGGGGGTGTCTGGAGCATAACTTCCAAAGTATTAAAGCTGTTAACCTCATACTTCATATATCTTCATATATACATAGATCACGTTGAGGACAAGTGCGGTGCTCAAGATGCGTTATGGAATTCTTGGCCTTAGATATAGGTTTTTTTTGTCCAGAGCAAAACTGCAAAATTATAAAAGTTACTGACTCCAAACTTCAAATACAAATAGATAACATTGAGGACAAGTGCAGTGCACAAGACTGGTTACTCTGTCTTTAGTATTTTTTGAAGTGATTGCCCTTTGTTAGCTCTCCTGAGCACAACGTGCTCAAGGGGAGCTATTAGGATCACCCGGTGTCCGTCGTGCGTCTGTGCGTCGTGCGTCGTTCATCATGCGTCGTCAACAATTCTTTAAACATCATCTCCTCCTAAACCACTGGGCCAATTTGGACCAAACTTGGCAGAAATGTTCCTTGGAAGGTCCTCTTTAAAAATTGTTCACAAAATTTGATTCCATCAAAAACTCTGGTTGCCATGGCAACGAAATGGAATTTTCTAAGAAATTCTTTAAAAATCTTCACCTCTGAAACCGCAGGTCAGATTTTGAAATAATTTCACAGGAATGTTCCTTTGGTGACCCTTTTCAAAAATTGTTCGCAAAATTTTGATCTGTCAAAAAACATGGCTCTGGTGAATGGGGGCTACTTGCAATATACAGATATGAAGAAATTCTTAAAAATTCTTCTCTGAAACCGATGGTCAGATTTTAAAATAATTTCACAGAGATGTTCCTTGGGTGACCCTTTTCAAAAACTGTTCGCGAAATTTTGATACGTCAAGAAGCATGGCTCTGGTGAATGGGGGCTACTTGCACTATACAGAAATGAAGAAATTCTTAAAAATTCTTCTTCTCTGAAACGGCTGGTCAGATTTTGAAATAATTTCACAGAGATGTTCCTTTGGTGACCCTTTTCAAAAACTATTCGGGAAATTTTGATGCGTCAAGAAACATGGCTTTGGTGACTAGGGGCTACTTGCACTATACAGCCATGAAGAAATTCTTAAAAATTCTTTTTCTCTGAAACCGCTGGTCAGATTTTGAAATAATTTCACAGAAATGTTCCTTTGGTGACCCTTTTCAAAAATTGTTTGCAAAATTTTGATCTGTCAAGAAACATGTCTCTGGTGGTGGGGGCTATTTGCACCATAGGGACATGAAGAGGAATTTCTTAATTCTTCTTCTCTGGAATGGCTGGTCAGATTTTGAAATAATTTCACAGAAATGTTCCTAGGGTGACCTTTTTAAAAAATTGTTAGGGTAATTTTTATCAGTCGAAAACAACAGCCAATTGTTGGCACCTGCATGTGGTGCTCTTTTTTGACTTATATTTTTTAGTTGACTGGAGCACAAAGTGCTCATGGTGAACTATTATGATCGTGCTGTGTCCGGCGTGCGGTGTGCATCGTCTGTCTTCAACTTTTTACCTTGTGTACGCTCTAGAGGCCACATTTTCGGTCCGATCCTCATGAAACTTGGTCAGAATGTTTGTCTTGATAAAATCTGGGACGAATTTGAAATTGGGTCATGTTGGGTCAAAAACTAGGTCACTAGGTCAAATCTTAGAAAAACCTTGTGTGCGCTCTAGAGTGACCCCGGAGTGAAATTTCGCCTATTGACTCAGGTGAGCGATCCAGGGCCATCATGGCCCTCTTGTTATTTTAAATATTGGGTCATTCAGTGACAAGGGAGCAGGTGGGGGTGTTTGTCAGTCTGCAACAGTTCTAGTTTAATTAACCCTTAAGCTGCTAATCGTGACCCACTGACCTTTTGAGGACAGTGTAGATCAAGATCAGACTGCATAGAACGTGCAGTCTGATCTTTGATCTACACTGTCCGATACGGTATTTTCTTTCTGTTGAAATCAACTTTGAAACCACAATGTTTGGGCTTTTAGTACTGAGTAGAAATTTGCATTTCATTTATTCAGCAGCTTAAGTGTTAAGTGTTTCTGGCCAAAGGCTATCAAGCCTATGCTATACTAAAAGAGTTTTAATGTGAAGAATTTGCTGTCTTTGTAATTGTATATTGGCTCATTCTATTATTTTTTGAAAAGTCCACATGACTATAGTTATTGCTTTTTTCAAACGGGACATTAGATTCTGACCCTTTTACCATATATTAATTACTATGTCCTGAAGCTAGTTGATATTTCCTCGGACAAATTGAATTTATCTGTCAACAGTTTTCGTCTTCTTCATATATACGATATTATTTTTTGTTGTTACAAAAAGAAATAGTTTTCCATGTCCCACAGTCTTTAGTACCCTTTATATTTATTTGTTTTGGATGTTGTATGTGTGCTTTCTCCTTCATTCAGTGATACTCAAAATACATGTGGATCTAACTCAAGAATTAGTACGTTTGAAAATAGAAATGTAATAACAAATTGTGACCATATTTAACAGGTACATACATGCTTGTAATTTCATGGTGAAATATTATGTTAGTATCCATTTAAATATATGTTCATGTAGGTCAAGGTCAAGTCACAAGATCAGATGATGAAAGTGTAAAAATAAAGCTTGCCCAAGCCGTTACTTTTACATTAATGGATCGATTTGAAATAATGTGACACAAATATTCTGTATTACACTAGAAATGTCATTGCTTTAGTTGTTCAGGTAGATATAAGGTCAAGGTTGCACTTTATTCTCAAATGGTAAAATTATGCTAGAATGACCTTGTCCAAGCCATACATTTTACATGAATTTCCAACTCCTTCACGAATAGAGGTGCTATTTGAAAAACTTGTTTGGGTATGACTGAGATTAAAATCACACTTGAAGGTCAAATGATAAAATTGTCATAAATTAGGCTTATCAGAGCCATTGGTCCTTTACCAAAACAATCTCGTGTTTTCACGTCCCTAAGGAAGAGGCCTTTTGAAAACATTGTGGGAAAAGGAGAAAATGCTGGTAACCAGCATTTTCTCCTTTTCCCACAATGTTTTCTACTCTGTCAAAAAACCTTAAGTTCATTGGTACCACTTTAAAATTTGTCGTCTGCAGATGCTTTGAATTTGGACGGGGCTAAATTTTGACGTTTGGTAAAGGGTTAACCTCTACATTCAAGGATGGATTTCAAAGTTAAATGTTACAATGTTTTCCTTTGTGGAAAGATTTGTAATTTTAAACATTTGTCCTGGTAGCCCCAAGTTCAAAATCAAGCTTGAAGGTCGGTCATATGGTAAATTTTGTAGCAGTTTTGTCGAGCCCGCCAACAAAGAGCAAGACATAGTCACCACAACTTCCGTTTAGTGTTAGTACATGAATAACTTCTACATTAATGGATGAATTGCAAAATAATTTGGCACAATTGATCTCCTTCATCACTAGAAGTGCTGTCTGAAACATTTGTTCATTATGACATGTATTTTGGTGTTCACTAAGTGAAATAATACATGTACTTTGATCTTTAATCAAAACAATAATCCTCTATTATCTTTACAATTTTGGGGTTTCTCCTCTGAATCAAAGCCCGTCTAAGTAGCTCAGTGGTTAGCGTATCTGACTTGTGACCTGATGGTTGCGAATTCAATACTCAGTTGGGGCAAATTTTCTTTCCGGCGATTTTTTGCCTCTCAACTCTGATGCATGAGAGAAACGTAGTCAGTGGCTTTGGAAAGAAAGTTGTGTCAGTACTGGTGTGAGAAAGCCAGGAGACAGATGGGTGCATCACTGGCCGCCATGATATGACATAAGCTGTTAAAATGGCGTTAAACTCCAATACAGACAAATCTAAATAAAAAAAATTCTAAAATTCTATTTTTAGGATTTATACTTAATAGTTATTGCTTTTCTTTTTGTGAAGGTTTTTCTTGTTAAAGAAAGGTTGAATATTGATGTTGTTTAAGTTAATCTGTTCTTGTAGGTGATCAGCCAGATGGCAAGATGAAAGTAAACATTGAAACATACAGCCACTGTGCAGGATATGAGCAGTATGGAAGGATATCTATAACCTATACATTTCCATCTGGAAAACAAGGGGTAACTTTTATCTGAGATTTGATAAAAAAGATTGAGATGTTAAAGAATTGCAAAGCAAATGAAGCACAGTCCCTGTCAGTCAGTCAGTATATTACACTTGAGACTAACAGTCTGAGGGGTTACTAGTCGTAAATCAGGCTTAGAATTCTATCCAAAGTATTCCTTTCTCTGAGCTTTTTTAGCTCACCTTAGCACAACGTGTTAAAGGTGAGCTATTGTGATCGCCCTATGTCCGGCGTCCGTCGTCCGTCGTCCGTCAACAATTTCTTTAAACATCTTCTTCTCCTAAACCACTGGGCCAATCTTGATGAAACTTGGCAGGGATGTTCCTTGGGTGAAGCTCTACCAAAATTGTTCAAAGAATTGAATTCCACCCACAACTCTGGTTGCCATGGCAACGAAAAGGAAAAAAAAGCAAAATCTTTGAAAATCTTCTTCTCTGAAACTAGAAGGCGCAGAGCTTTGATATTTGGTATGTAGCATCTCCTAGTGGACCTCTACCAAGTTTGTTCATTTGATGCCCCTGGGGTCAAAACTGGCTCCGGCCCCGGGGGTCACAAGTTTGAGCATAGTAACAAAGAAGGAAAACTTTAAAAATCTTCTTCTCTGAAACTTGAAGGCGTAGAGCTTTGATATTTGGCATGTAGCATCTCCTAGTGGACCTCTACCAAGTTTGTTCATATGATGTCCCTGGGGTCAAAACTGGCCCCGCCCTGGGGGTCACAATTTCCAACATAGGAACAAAGAAGGAAAACTTTAAAAATCTTCTTCTCTAAAACTGGAAGGCAAAAAGCTTTAATATAAGGCATGAATTATCTCCTAGTGGACCTCTACCAAGTTTGTTCATATGATGTCCTTGGGGTCAAAACTGGCCCTGCCCCAGGGGTCACAAGTTCGAACATAGGAACGAAGAGGGGAAACTTTAAAAATCATCTTCTCTGAAACTGGAAGGCATAGAGCTTTGATATTTGGTGTGTAGCATGGCCTAGTGGACCTCTACCAACAGTGTTCATATGATGCCCCTGGGGTCAAAACTGGCCCTGCCCCGGGGGTCACAAGTTTGAGTATAGTAACAAAGAAGGAAAACTTTAAAAATCTTCTTCTCTGAAACTTGAAGGTGTAGAGCTTTGATATTTGGCATGTAGCATCTCCTAGTGGACCTCTACCAAGTTTGTTCATGTGATGCCCCTGGGGTCAAAACTGGCCCTGCCCCAGGGGTCACAATTTCCAACATAGGAACAAAGAAGGAAAACTTTAAGAATCATCTTCTCTAAAACTAGAAGGCATAGAGCTTTGATATTTGGCATGAAGCATCTCCTAGTTGACCTCTACCAAATTGTTCATACGATGCCCTTGGGGTCAAAACTGGCCCTGCCCCGGGGGTCACAAGTTCGAACATAGGAACGAAGAGGTAAAACTTTAAAAATCATCTTCTCTGAAACTGGAAGGTGTAGAACTTAGATATTTGGTATGAAGCATCGCCTAGTGGACCTCTACCAAGTTTGTTCATATGATGCCCCTGGGGTCAAAACTGGCCCTGCCCCGGGGGTCACAAGTTTGAGCATAGTAACAAAGAAGGAAAACTTTAAAAATCTTCTTCTCTGAAACAGGAAGGCATGGAGCTTTGATATTTGGTATGTAGCATCTTCTAGTGGATCTCTACCAAGTTTGTGCATATGATGCCCTTGGGGCAAAAGTTGGCCCTGTCCCGGGGGTCACAAGTTCGAACATAGGAAAAGAGAAGGAAAACTTTAAAAATCATCTTCTCTGAAACTGAAAGGCGTAGAGCTTTGATATTTGGTATGTAGCATCGCCTAGTAGACCACTACTAAGTTTGTTCATATGATACCCTTGGGGTAAAAATTGGCCCTGCCCCGGGGGTCACAAGTTCAAACATAGGAACAAAGAAGGAAAACTTTAATTTTTTTTTCTCTTAAATGGGAAAGCATAGAGCTTTGATATTTGGTATGTAGCATCTCCTAGTGGACTTCTACCAAGTTTGTTCCAAGGATGCTGCTTGGGTCAAAACTGGCCCAGGTCACTTGGTCAAATTAAAGAAATAGCTAGTGGGCACTGTAGAGGCCACATTTATTATTCAATTGACTTGAAAATTGGTTAAAATGTTCCTTTTGATATAGTCAAAGACCAGTTCAAATTTGGGTCACCTGGGTCATAATGTAGGTCACTAGGTCAAATTAAAGAAAGATCTTTAGGGCACTCGAGGCCACATTTTTTGCTCAATTGACTTGAAAATTGGTCAGAATGTTTGTCTTCATGAAATATGAGTTTGAAATTGGGTCACCTGCGGTCAAAAACTAGGTCACATGGTCAAATTAAAGAAAAACCTTTAAGGCACTCTACTAAGGTGAGCGACCCAGGGCCATCATGGCCCTCTTGTTTTTTTTGTCCTTTTCTACCTAGGTTTTGTAGAAAAGAATACAGTTGGTTCAAAGAAACATTCTGTTTAATCCTTTACCAAACAGCTCTGTATTTTAGCGACCTTAAAGTAGACGACTTTTGAAAACATTATGAGAAAATGCTGTTAACTAGCGTTTTCATGTTTTCCCTCAATATTTTCTAGTATCCAAGAGACAAAATCACATCATTTGAGGCACACTCAGTTTGTTGTCTGCAAATACTCTCAATTTAGGCAAGACTTAAATTTTTTCATCTGGAAAAAAATGATACTGGTTGATACTGGTTAAGAAACATCAGAACTAAATTTGGGGATCATAATTTATATAGCATGATCTCAGCTATGATGTATATGAATTGGTGCTTTTTCTCCTATGACTAAATAATACTAATATGTTAACTATCTAAACAGACAATAATACACATGAATTGGTGCTTTTTTACTTTATGTAATGGCATGGTTCCTGTTACCCTTCTGTCTGTCAAGAATAGCCTGCAGCCTCTTGATTTTGAAGGAAATCCAACAGTCATTTAGGAAAAAGTAGCCATTTAAAGTTGAAAACTTGCAATTCTTGTTTGTGTGATAACGTCTGCACTTTTAGCTCACCTGAGCACGAAGTGCTAAGGTGAGGTATTGTGATCGGTCGCTGTCCGGCGTCCATCTGTCTGTCTGTCCATCTGTCCACAATTCCTTTAAACATCTTCTCCTCCTAAACCGCTGGGCCAATCTTGATGAAACTTGGCAGGGATGTTCCTTGGGTGAAGCTCTACCAAAGTTGTTCAAGAGATTGAATTCCACCCAAAACGCTGGTTGCCATGGCAACAGAGAGGAAAAAAAGTAGGAAAATCTTTGAAAATCTTCTTCTCTGATTCTAGAAGGCGTAGAGTTTTGATATTTGGTATGTAGCATCTCCTAGTGGACCTCTACCAAGTTTGTTTATATGATTTCCTTGGGGTCAAAACTAGCCCCGCCCCAGGGGTCACAAGTTCGAACATAGGAACAAAGAAGGAAAACTTTGAAATTCTTCTTCTCTGAAACTGGAAGGCGTGGAGCTTTGATATTTGGCATCTAGCATCTCCTAGTGGACCTCTACCAAGTTTGTTCATATGATGCTCCTGGGGTCAAAACTGGCCCCGCCCTGGGGGTCACAAGTTTCGAACATAGGAACAAAGAAGGAAAACTTTAAAATTCTTCTTCTCTGAAACTGGAAGGCGTAGAGCTTTGATATTTAGTATGTAGCATCTCCTAGCGGACCTCTACCTAGTTTACGATGCCCCTGGGGTCAAAACTGGCCTCGCCCGGGGTATCACAAGTTTCGAACATAGGAATAAAGAAGGAAAACTTTAAAATTCTTCTTCTCTGAAACTGGAAGGCGTGGAGCTTTGATATTTGGCATCTAGCATCTCCGAGTGGACCTCTACCAAGTTTGTTCATATGATCCCCCTCGGGTCAAAACTGGCCCCGCCCCGGGGGTCACAAGTTCGAACATAGGAACAAAGAAGGAAAACTTTAAAATTCTTCTTCTCTGAAACTGGAAGGTGTAGAGCTTTGATATTTGGTATGTAGCATCTCCTAGTGGACCTCTACCAAGTTTGTTCATACGATGCCCCGGGGGTCACAAGTTCTAACATAGGAACAAAGAAGGAAAACTTTAAAATTCTTCTTTTCAAAACCTTGAAGGCATAGAGTTTTGTTATTTGGTATGTAGTGAACCTGTTCTAAGTTTGTTAGCCCACCTGAGCACAACATGTTCAGTCAGTTTGAAATTGGGTCACCAGGGGTCATAAACTAGGTCACTAGGTCAAATCAAAGAAATACCTTGTGGGCACTCTAGAGGCCACATTTATTGCTCAAATGACCTGAAATTTGGTCAGAATGTTTGTCTTGATAAAATCTCAGATGAGTTTGGATTTGTGTCACGTGGGATCATAAACTAGGTCAATAGTTCAAATTAAAGTAATACCTTGTGGGCACTCTAGAGGCCACAATTTTGGCTCAATTGACTTGAAAATTGGTCAGAATGTTTGTCTTGATAAATCTCACATGAGTTCGAATTTGGGTCATGTGGGGTCTTAAATTAGGTCACTAGGTCAAGTTAAAGAAATACCTTGTGTGCACTCTAGAGGCCACATTTATCGTTTAATTGATTTGAAAATTGGTCAAAATGTTTGTCTTGATGAAATCTAGGATGACTTCAAAATTGGGTCAGCTGGGTTCATAATGTAGGTCACTAGGTCTAATTAAAGAATACCCTTAGGGCACTCTAGAGGTCACATTTCTCGCTCAATTGACTTGAAAGTTGGTCAGAATGTTTGTTTTGATGAAATATTAGGTGAGTTTGAAAGTGGGTCGGCTGCGGTCATAAACTAGGTTACTGGGTCAAATTTAAGAAACACTTTGTGGGCACTGTAGAGGCCACATTTATTGTTCAATAAACTTGAAAACTGTTCAGAATGTTTGTCTTGATAAGTTTTTTGATGAGTTCTAAATTGGGTCACATGGGGTGATAAATTAGGTCACTAGGTCAACTTACGGAAATTCCTTGTGGACGCTCTAGAGGCCACATTTTAAGCTCAATTGACCTGACAATTGGTCAGAAATTGAATTATGCACGTTGAGTGAATTTCGCCTATTGACTCAGGTGAGTGATCCAGGGCCATCATGGCCCTCTTGTTAATGAGGTTCTTTTCAAATCTTGCACAGATTATATTCATTGTTGCAGGGTTGAAGCCTATTGGAAGAAGAAAGGAAATGCAATTATTAGTTTAGTAAATGAAGGCTTTTGATAATTTTCTCTTCTTTACGTAGCAAATGCAATATTATTGGTCTGATTTCTTTGATATATGCAGGGATTTATTGTTTTTATCGGGATTTAAGCCCTGTTCAATTTCAACATTGCCAGTTGAAGTTGATAATTTACATTTCTTGTTTATGCGATAAAGTCTGCATTTGTAGTAACATTTTCATGAGACTAGCACAGTTGCTTTATATTATCAATAGCTTGAACCTTATTGATTTTGATAAAAAAAAAAATGACAATCAGCATGGGAAAAGTAGCCATTTAAAGTTGAAAATTTACGTTTCTTTACACAATTTGTCCACATTTTTATCCAATTCTTTTGAAACTTGCAAAGATCATTTGTATCATCAAGAGATTGAACCATATCAAAAATGAATGAAATCTAGAAATCAGTTTAGGAAAAGCTACCAATTGATGACCTACCGGGTAGTATTGTTTGCTCAACAGAGTCCATATTATCAGTCACATTTCTTTGAAACTTGCAGGGATTGTTTAATACAATGAGTACTGAAACCCTATCAAATTCGGATGGATTTTAAAGAATTGGTTTTGAGAAATTGTAGTTAAGTTTTTTTCGCTATTTGTTCAATTTACCATGCCTACTTATGGTGATTTAGTGGGTTCAAGCCCAGTTGCAAAAACATACCACACCCCCATGCTCTATTTTCTTTTTAGCTCACCTGAGCACAACGTGCTCAAGGGGAGCTTTTAGGGTCACCCATTGTCCGTCGGTCGTCGGCGTCGTGCGTCGTCAACAATTCTTTAAACATCAACTCCTCCTAAACCGCTGGGCCAATTTGGACCAAACTTGGCTGGAATGTTCCTTGGGAGGTCCTCTTTAAAAATTGTTCGCAGAATTTGATTCTGTCAAAAACTCTGGTTGCCATGGCAACAAAATGGAATTTTTTAGGAAATTCTTTAAAAATCTTCTCTGAAACCGCTGGCCAGATTTTAAAATGATTTCACAGAGATGTTCCTTGGGTGACCCTTTTCAAAAATTGTTCGCGAAATTTTGATTCGTCAAGAAACATGGCTCTGGTGAATGGGGGCTTCTTGCACTATACAGAAATGAAGGAATTCTTAAAAATTCTTCTTCTCTGAAACCGCTGGCCAGATTTTAAAATAATTTCACAGAGATGTTCCTTGGGTGACCCTTTTTAAAAATTGTTCGCGAAATTTTGATCCGTCAAGAAACATGGCTCTGGTGAATGGGGGCTTCTTGCACTATACAGAAATGAAGAAATTCTTAAAAATTCTTCTTCTCTGAAACCGCTGGCCAGATTTTAGAATAATTTCACAGGGATGTTCTTTGGGTGACCCTTTTCAAAAATTGTTCGCGAAATTTTGATCCGTCAAGAAACATGGCTCTGGTGAATGGGGGCTTCTTGCACTATACAGAAATGAAGAAATTCTTAAAAATTCTTCTTCTCTGAAACCGCTGGTCAGATTTTGAAATAATTTCACAGGGATGTTCTTTGGTTGACCCTTTTCAAAAATTGTTCGTGATATTTTGATCGGTCAAGAAACATGGCTCTGGTGATCAGAAGGAAAAAGTAAAACTTATTCAGGTGAGCGCTTCAGGGCCATTTTGGCCCTCTTGTTCTTTTTGTGTGTGTGTGTTCTGTCCTTTTTGCATCATGAATTCATAATGTATGCTAGGGAAAAAAAGCAAAATCAGTGCCAATAGAGCGATTTAAGTCCTCAAGGGCCTCAAGTTTTTTTTTTTTTTTTTTTTTATGGGGGGGGGTTGCTTTTTCCCCATTGTCTTCATAATAGATGTTGAAAAATAACCAACAGTTACCAGAGATTTTGTTGAAAAAAATGAACTGTAAACTCTTTTTTGTTAAGTTTGTTGAAAGGGTGTGTTAAGAGCCAGTTATACGTTCATGTACATGAAATACTAAAATGGAACATGAGAATTGGCTGTTTGACAGCCGATATACCCCACAATATATATACCCCCACCGAATATACAATCTGTGAATCAGCGTTCGTTACAGTTAAACCTTTACTTGGCAATTCCAAGTTTAAACGACCTTGAAAGATGACTTTGAAAACTTTGTGGGTAAAGGAGAAATGCTGGTAGCCACAAGTAACACATTTTGTTGTCTGTTAAAGAGTAATTAGTAGAGCCATGAGATGAGAGCTCAGCAATACATCTGTAAGAAGGTTTATTTAATTGATTGCAATGAATGTCACTCCTTTCTTACCACTGCTCATTGTATTGTCTTGTTCATCACACAAGCATGGTGAAGTAACAGGTTTACCCATATTTCTGATTACAAACATCTGGACTTAATGGTTTATTTATTGAGTGGTGTTTTGTGCTGCTTTTAACATTATTTCTGTCATATCACGGCAACAGCTCACTTACTCAAGTATGTGATGGGTTTCCCTTTTACTGGACTAGGGATCTGAGCTGCTTTGCCAAAGGAAACGTTCACAAAAAAGCCATTGCTTTGAGTGAGGATCAAACTTGGGATAGCCTGGGTCCAGGTGGTAGTAATCTTTAGTCACTCTGTATTGTGGTCTTCTCTCATGGTCAATAAAGATCTTTTGGCAAAGGGGTTTTTAGCTCCACTGGCCAAAGGCCAGCGGGCTTATGTCATGGCCTGGTGTCCGTCGTGCGTCCGTCCGTGCGTCTGTCCGTCCGTGCGTTAACTTTTATTTCAAACATCTTCTTCTCTGAAACTACCCATCCAATTTTCATGAAACTTCCCAGAAATGATCCTGCCATGGTCCTCTTCAGAATTTCTTGAAAGAATTTGACTCCTTCAAAAACTCTGGTTGCCATGGCAACAAAACTGAAAAAATATTGGAAATCTTTAAAAACCTTCTTGTCTGAAACTATAAGGCATAGGGCTACCAAATTTGGCATGTAGCTTTATGTCGTAGACCTCTATCATGTTTCTCGAAATTATAGCCCTGGAGTCAAAATTGGCTCTGCCCCAGGGGTCACAAGTGTTACATAGGCTTATATAGAGAAACCTTTAAAAATCTTCTTGTCTTAAACCATAAGGCATAGGGCTACCAAATTTGGCATGTAGCTTTATGTAGTAAACCTCTATCATGTTTCTTGAAATTATAGCCCTGGGGTCAAAATTGGCTCTGCCCCAGGGGTCACAGGTTTTACATAGGCTTATATAGAGAAAACTTTAAAAATCTTCCTATACCTAGCCATAAGGCCTAGAGCTACCAAATTTTGCATTTAGCTTGATTTAGTTGGGGTCTACCAAAAGTGCCCAAATTGTAGTCCTGGGGTCAATTTGGCCTCATGCTGGGCAGGGGGGTTCACAAGATTTACATAGGCTTACATAGGGAAAACTTTTAAATCTTGGTGTACATAGCCATAAGGCTTAGGCTACCAAATTTTGCATAATTATAGCATTATCTAGTGGACAACTACAAAGAGGGCCCAAGTTACAGCCCTAGGATCAAGTTTGGCCCTGCACCAGGGGTCACAAGTTTTACATGGGTTTATGGAGTGAAAAGTTCAGAAACCGTCTTGTTACTAGCCATAAGGCCAAGAACTCCCAAAGTTGGCATGTTAAGACACATATTCCCCATTTAGTCCGACAGTAGCCCTGGGGTAAAAGTTTTATAAGGGCTTATATAGTGAAGACTTCTCTTCACGGTTTATATTTATAAGCCAGTGGAGCGATACAGGGCCATCATGGCCCTCTTGTTCCTTTAGTTACGTTTGAATATGGCCCACAACATGCGAAATGAGACCTTCTGACATTTGTGTAAATTGTCATCTTGGATTAGTCCGAAGGCCCCTTTTCGTGCGTTGCACGCCATATATAAAAGGAAAAATGATCTGGCTGGAACCGAGGATAAACTTGGGACCTCAGCTTGCTTACAAACCCTACACCTTACTGCTTAGCCATGCAGAACCCTTTAAACATAAGGGAAGAGGTGATGTATGATTTGTGTCCTAGTCATGTTAATGTAACTGAAACTGTTGAAATGTCTAAATATTTACCAGATATTATGTACAAACACTTCTAAACATGATTTTGATGATAGTGAGGCTACTTTTGCAAAATACGGTAATTTGGTAATATGTATTTCTACCTATTGATGGATATGAATAATTTTTATAAATGTTGTTTTTTCCAGCCTGACCATCCAAACCCTGGTAAACAGTACAAAGGTATCACTAGAACAGCCTACCTTCCTGATAATGACGAAGGAAATGAAGTTTTAGAAATGCTTAGACTAGCATTTGATCGAAAGTTGACATTCACCATCGGAACATCTCGCACAACTGGGGAAGAGGGAGTGATCACATGGAATGACATTCATCACAAAACTGACCCCACACCAAAAACACAGTGAGGGGTTTTATTTATTAATTTATTGATCTTCTTATTTAGTTTTTCAGTTAGTTATATAGTTAGTTATCTATTTTTAAGATGGGGTGGAGTCTCTACTGTCATTTATTCTTTCAATTAATTTGATTTGAAACTTATCTTATATACGTTAAAAATTTCAAGAAAAATTCATACGATCTGGTAGCACACATGTTTTCATAAGTACAAGTGATCAAAAGGAGAAACATTCGAAGGAAGAAGTATGTCTTTTGCCATAATGATAAAAGGAGCAATTGAATGTGCCAAGTGTATGCTGCATTTCCCACACTTCTTTCAAATCTTGTTTCCTTCAAGAACGTATGGTAAAATGGAAGACTTTCAATTCATAATAAGTGCTTGGCTTAGGACTCTCACTGTTAGAGAAGAAGGTCAAGGTGTGAGCCCTAACCAGTTCATATTAACCTACCCCCAGCTGGGTGGGGGGATAGAAATAGCTCAGCTGTCGCACTACAGCAGGGGTAAGACCCCCCCCCACTGTGCCTGTCCGTTTGCCATGGGCTGCAACTCGTGTCGTTCGATGACGGGATCCTGGTGGTTGAGTGGATTCAGAGCTCGGCCCTTTGATAGCTCTGTTTTCGCAACACACCACTTTGGCCTTGAATTGAACTAAACGAGAGGCCAGGAAGGCCCGTCCTGATCAATCGACTGGTCATGCCTTGCCCTAGGGCATCTAATATGTTCTTTCTCTTGCACCCTTCTCTCAATTAAAATTACTGTCCTCTCCATATCTGATCCACACACTCAGATTTCGTATTTCTTGTTCTGCCCTAGAAGGCAGTGACTTATGGGTCAATCGGGTGAAAGTTCTTTGGTATTTGGCTGACATTTGTAACCTCTCAATGATCGTCTAAGCTTGGTAGGACTTTCTGCGAGAATGCATCTGTCCAGTCTAGCCCTTTCATACCGAGTATACCACTGATGTATCCCTGTCATGATCTGCGAATGGGCTTTCCCCAGACCATGTCCCCTTGTTGGGCTCCGTGGCGGGTGGGGAGCATCGGTGGTGAAACTTTACACACAAACATGGCGTCCCAAAAAAATGGCTAAGCTCAATGAAAGCAAACGCCCTCTTTCAGACAGTGAATCTGAAACAGAACCTTCACTTTTTACTTGCTCTTTTCACTCTCCACGGTTTATAATTATCCAGTCCCAAGATCCTTCAAAACCTATAACAAAACTGTCTCCTTTCATAATAGAAAAACAAATAACTAGCATCCTTGGAACTCCAAAATCTGTCAAAAAAACTTAAAGACCAGAGCCTTCTAGTTGAATGTCTCACTAATCAACAAGCACTGAATCTTTTAAAACACACAAAATTCTTTGATTCAGACGTTAAAATTTTCCCACATCCTTCACTCAATTCGTGTAAAGGAGTAATTAGATGCAAGGAGCTTACCTACTGCAACTCCTTACAAGAAATTAAAGACAACCTGAAACAACAAGGTGTATCCGATGTTCAGCGGATTTCTGTGCGCAGAGATGGAGAACAGAGACTAACAAACACATACATTTTAACATTTTCTTCACCTGTTCTTCCAACATCTATCAAGATAGGCTTCCAAATTGTAAAAGTAGATGTGTATGTGCCAAATCCCTTGCGATGTTTTAAATGCCAGCGGTACGGCCATCACATCAGTAAATGTCCAAACCAAGAAACATGCTCTAAATGTGCTCATCAAGGACCTGACCATGACAGTACTACATGTTCAAATCCTCCTCTTTTTACATTAATTGTAAGTCTCCACACTCTACTTATTCAAGAGAATGTCCTGTATGGAGAGAAGAAAAAGAAGTCCATTCCATTAAATACAACAATAATGTTAGCTTTCCAGAAGCAAGGAAAATATTTGAACAACGCAAGAAAACCTCTTCTAGTCCTAGCTACGCAGGTGTTGTTGGTTCGTCAACTGAAAAGGATGACTGCAGCACTTGTAAGATTCTTGCGAAAGTTCTCCTTCAAAAATTTCCTGATGTAGCTACAGAGCTGAAAGAACTTCTCGTCCCATCCACCTTGTCCAAACTAATTCCTGACTCTCCATCTGCGTCTAAAACAAACAAAACCTCTTCTGCAACATCAAAACCCACAAACTCTCAAAGTATTTCTTCACAAAAAACTTCAAAGCCATCTACCTCTTCACAAAATATCTCTTCGAAAAAAGCTTCAAAGCCATCTCCCCCTTCACAACAGCCTCCAAAGAAACCCCAACCCCCATCTTCACAGTCTACAATTAAATCTAACATTTCATCTAAAGATAACAAATCTAATCATGCACCCTGATCTCCTAAAAGGTCTTCTTCCAAACCTAAACCACAATCTAGAGATGCCTATGAATCTTGTGAAATCACAGTCAGAGTAAATGATTCAGTCCCTACCTCCAACAGATTTTCGGAGCTAGAGGACATGGATGCAGATGCTGAAAATCTGGAAGGTGAGGCTTCAGATTCAGAAGCCTCTTTCTGGTCCGTTTCTAAAGATCCTTGGAACATGGACACTGACACTTGGCACTCGTCCAAACCCAAGACAACTGTAATGAACTCTTAATCACAAACCAGTTGCTGTTTGTCTTCAAGAAACCTTCCTTAAACAGGAGGATGATATCTCTATCAAATACCATTCCATTTACAATAAAGTCTTCACCGAAGGCGAGAAAGCTAGAGGTGGTGTTTATGTTATTGTGAATAACAACATACCTCATAAAGCTATCTCTCTTAACAAACTTGCAAGCTGTTGCCATCAGGTTATCTTTACACAGTGCCGTTACACTATGTTCTTTATATCTCCCCCTGAGCACACCTATCAGTGAGACCAATCTGAATGATCTCATTTCCCAATTGCCATCCCCCTATATATTTGCTGGGGACTTTAATGGTCACAATGTTATGTGGGATTGCGATGACACTAACCAGAGAGGTTTACAGTTGGAGAGCTTCATTTCGAACAACTCTTTGTCTTTCATGGATGATAACAAGTCCAAAACCTACCTACATCCAGCAACTGGATCTTACTCATCTATTGATTTAACCTTATGCAGCCCAGTCTTACTTCCCAATTTCACTTGGAAAGTGAAAGAGGATTTGTGTGGAAGTGATCACTTCCCTATTATCTTTTCATCTACACAACCATCCAGCAGGGTAAAACCGCAGAAATGGAAGCTCTCCAAAGCCAGTTGGAATAAATTGGAAACCCTCTGTGAACAGACCATTACACATGACAAATTTGGAGATTGCGATGATCCCGCAAAACTTTTCACTTCCCTATTAATTGATGCAGCTAAACAGTCCGTCCCTCAGACCTCGACAAATCCAAAACGTCCTGACAAGCCTTGGTACAATGATGATGTAAACAGGCTGTCAGAGACAGAAAACAGGCCCTTAGAAAGTTTAACCTCAGGCCTACCAAAGAAAATCGTAACTTATTCCGTATTTCTAGGGCAAAGGCTCGTCGTACCATTAGAGAAAGTAAGCGCAAGGCTTGGAGACAATATGTCTCTAAATTAAATAGTAGAACCACTGCTAAAAAAAACCTGGGACATGATCAGAAATATCAATGGCAAAGGCCAGCCCCCCTCTTAGTCACCTTGAAGTTAACAATACGTCGTTGGAATCACCCCAGGATATAGCTGATGCTCTTGCCGACACCTTTTGCCAAAAGTCTTCCTCTGAAAACTATTCTGAAAAGTTTCAGAGGAATAAAGCCAGAGAAGAAAGGAAAAAACTTAATTTCAATTCTTCTAATTCAGTGCATTATAATAGACTCTTCACCTTTAAAGAATTGAAATCTGCTCTGAATAAAGCTCGCGATTCTTCTCCCAGCCAAGATAAAGTTCATTACCAGTTTTTAAAACACTTACCTTTTACTTCTCTCTCCGTTTTACTTGATATTTTCAATGATATCTGGCAGTCAGGTGATTTTCCTTCGTCCTGGCGAGAGGCACTAGTCATTCCTGTCCCAAAACCTGGCAAGGATGCTAGTGACCCAGCCAACTATCGTCCAATAGCTCTTACTAGTTATCTCTGAAAGACCCTAGAACGTATGGTCAACGACAGGCTTGTCTGGTTTTTAGAGAAAAACAACCTTATCGTTGATGTACAGAGTGGATTTCGTCGCCAACGTGGCACCATCGATCATTTTGTATGCTTTGAAACCTTTGTCAGAGAAGCCTTTATTAATAGACAGCATGTATTATCTGGCTTTTTCGACCTTGAAAGCGCTTACGATACGACTTGGAAATACGGAATTTTTAAAGACTTACATGACTTTGGTCTTCGAGGCCGTCTTCCTCTTTTTATTTCAGCCTTCTTGGATGAACGGGTTTTCCGCGTGTGAGTTGGTAATACTCTCTCGGGAGCCCGTGAACAGGAGATGGGTGTACTCCAAGGATGTATTCTCTCTGTTACATTTTTCAGTGTAAAAATAAACAATATAGTTAAAGCTATCTCTCCTGATGTAGACTGTTCTCTTTATGTTGATGACTTTGTTGTAAGCTTCAGATCTCGAAATATGAATATTATTGAGAGACAACTTCAACAGTGTCTCAACAAACTCCAAACGTGGTCTGATGAAAATGGCTTCAAATTTTCAAAGTCCAAAGCAAAATGTATGCACCTTTGTAATTTACGTGGTGTTCATCCAGACTCTGAACTGTATTTGGACAAAACTAAAATTGAAGTCGTTTCTGAGTTTAAATTTCTTGGAGTCATCTTTGACAGAAAGCTTTCCTGCCTTCCTCACATCACTGCACTTAAAAAGAAGTGCAAGAAGGCTCTTAATCTTCTAAAGGTTGTGGCCCATTCTGAATGGGGAGCAGACCGTAAAGTCCTCTTGCGGCTTTATCGGTCTTTAGTTCGCTCCAAATTAGACTATGGATCTATTGTATACGGATCAGCCCGTAAATCTTACCTTAAAATTCTCGATCCTATACCCCATGAAGGTCTGCGTCTTGTACTTGGAGCTTTCAGAACTTCTCCCGTCAATAGTCTCTATGTTGAGGCTAATGAACCTTCTCTTTCTTACAGGAGGGAAAAACTCTCACTTCAATATCTTTTAAAACTGAAGTCAAATCATTTTAATCCAACTCATAAAGTTGTTTTTGAACCTCAACATAAACGTCTTTTTGAAAGGAAACCAAATGTTATTCCTCCTTTTGGTATCCGCATGGAGCCCATTGTACATAACCTTGGCATAGACACTGAGTCTGTTGCCTGCTCTAAAATCTCTGAAATCCCTCCATGGACACAAAACAGTGCAGAATTCAGATTTGACCTTGCATCTGACAAAAAGTCTGTCATGGATAGAACTATGTTTCATGCTAGATACAACGAGATAAAGGAGCATTTTTTTTCCTTCAAACCAATCTATACAGATGGATCTAAAGAGGGAAATTCTGTAGCAGCTGCCGCTGTTTATGGAGAAAGGAGCTTAAAGTGCCGCCTTCCAAACAACTCCTCTATCTTCTCTGCTGAAATTAAAGCAATTGATCTTGCCCTTAATCTAGCTGAACATTCTAATTCCAACCGTTTCATTATATTTTCGGATTCTTTGTCAACATTACAGGCCCTTTCAAATCAACGACTTGAGAATCCCTTAATCTGTAGTTTACTTGAAAGAATCTTACAAATTTCTTCTATGAATAAATTGGTGTTCTGCTGGCTTCCAGGTCATGTAGGCATCAAAGGCAATGAAAATGCCGATAGGTCTGCCAAATTTGCACTTAACCTTCCCATTTCAGATTTTAAAGTTCCACACACTGATTTTAAATCCTCTGTTTTAACACATATCCAATCTTCTTGGCAATCCCAGTGAGATGCTGATGTTTTCAATAAACTGCATTCAGTTAAACCTTCCCTTGGTGAATCGTACACCGTTTACAGGTCTGTTCGTCGAGAAGAAGTGATAATTGCACGACTTCGAATTGGCCATTCGCGCATCACACATTCCTGGCTCTTGACCAGAGATGATGCCCCTGAATGTATTCCATGCAGTGCATCCTTTTCTGTAAAACATATCCTACTAGATTGCATTGACTTTCAGCCAGTTCGTTAAAAATATTTCAGCGTCGATAGTTTAAAAAAGCTTTTTGATTCTGTCAGCGTTGAATCTATTATCGCTTTCATAAAGGAGATTGGCATTTACAATAAACTGTGATATTTGCTTTTTGAGTTTCTTACCCATCTTTTTACATTCTTTACACACCTTTGGGCATCTTATCTCATTGGAGACAGGACCTCTTTAATGGGAGTGTTTTGATCCCATTCGAGGCTCCACACTTTCTCAGTTTTAAGCTCTCATTTCCCTTAAGCTACTATTCACATTCTTAACTTTTTCATTTAAAACTTTGAGTAGGCAGGGATTATCCTGCCACTAAATATCATATTTTATGCACATTAAAAAAATGACACTCTTCTTAATTTAACACTTATTACTATCAATCCAACTTTTTGTTCAGATCTTCTTATCACATTCCTAACTTTATCATTTAAAACTTTTGAGTAGATAGGGATTGCCCTGTCACTCAATTATTTCCATTATGCATATGAAGATCACACATAATACTTCTTAATTCAACTCTTTTATCATTATTAATGTATTCAAACTTTTTTCAGTTTAAACAATTCCACTTTTATTATCTTTTAACACAGATAGGCGCGCTAAATGACCAAAGCTGTCAATGCGCCATAAAACAACATTCATTCATTCATTCATTCATTTTAACCCTTTAACACACAATCCCAATTTTTAACAACCCAGAGAAAGAAAGCCTTTGAAAACATTTTGGGAAAAGGAGAAAATTCTTGTAACAATATTTTCTCCTTTTCCTACAGTGTTTTCTACCATTCCAAATTTTAATTTTTAAGTCATATTTATTTTGTCATCTACAAATACTTTCAATTTAGACTAGTCTAAAATTTTGTTGTTTGGTAAAGAGTTAATAGGCATGAAACAGTGATAGGGACAGTTTTCATAGCATGTATGATTTTCTGGGTCATGATCATGACTGCTCATAGAGTGGCTCAGGGGGTCCCATAGAAGCTAGAACTGTCACAGAAAAAGGGTAATACTCTGTTTAGTGGCTGGATAAAGAAGGCAGCTGTTCAAAACTAAATTATGCTGGTTTCAGTGGTTGATAACTCTATTATAGTTCACAAAACTGACACATGCATCAAAGGCACCTTTTGCACAGCTACCATTTTTTGTCACTGTTAAGATGAAATCAGGCAGAAAACTCTTGCAACTTTATTCTACAAGATGTTTGATGGAACTTTTGTGAAAAGTTGAATAAAAGAAACTCACCCCATGAATAACTAATTGAAAGAAGGGCTAGAGTCTGCTTGACGTGAAAAAGTTTATTTTGGCAAAATAAATGTATTAACTGTTGCTGTCAAATAACTGAATACCATTCAAACTGAGGATCTTACATGAGTGTTCATGTATTCACATTCTTATCAAACAAGTCGACTAAAATTACCTATACATTTTATTCAACGAGTTTGCTAAAATAATAATACATAAACACAAATGTGAGATTCTATTTATCACATAAAACAAATGACAAACAAATATGTATCCTGCATCATCATCTTAGCCTATATACCGTTCACAGGTCCATGTACTACTTTCGCGGGAAAATGACCTTGTTGTTACCAAGACATATTCATGTGGAAAATGTTATGATTTTCATGTTTGATAAAAACAAGGAATGAAGCATAAGTTGTTTAAAATCAACAAAACGGTGAAAATATTTCGACTTACTCCGTCTATAAAATGTTTCATTCTATTTCCAATGTCAAAGCCACAGAGCCATCTTCTTGTGTATGTACACGTTTCAAACCCAACTACATCTGTAAACATGGACCCGTGAACGTTATGGAGGCTGAAGGTGATGATGCAGGATACGTATTTGTCTGTAATTCGTTTTATGTGATAAATAGAATCCCACATTCATGTTCATGTATTATCATTTTTATCAAACTCATTGACTAAAACGTATGTGACGCAAGCCTTAGTCAACTCATTTGATAAAGATGATAATACATAAACACTCATGTTAGCTGGTCTATTTATGACTGGGCCTGTAATTCAGTGGTAGAACAATATTGGCTTTTGATGAATACATCCCTTGGACAATAGAGGGATTATCTAATTAACACATACCAATAATATCGATATGTATATGAGATTGTTTTGTTTTTTTAGCTCACCTGAGCACAAAGTGCTCAAGATGAGCTTTTGTGATCGCCCAATGTCCGTCGTCCGTCGTGCGTCGTCCGTCGTCCACAATTTCTTTAAACATCTTCTCCTCCTAAACCACTGGGCCATTCTTGATGAAACTTGGCAGGGATGTTCCTCAGGTGAAGCTCTACCAAAGTTGTTCAAGAGATTGAATTCCACCCATAACTGGTTGCCATGGCAACCAAACGGAAAAAAATAGCAAAATCTTTAAAAATCTTCTTCTCTGAAACTAGAAGGCGTGGAGCTTTGATATTTGGTATGTAGCATCTCCTAATGGACCTCTACCAAGTTTGTTCATATGAGGTCCCTGGGGTCAAAACTGGCCCCGCCCCGGGGATCACAAGTTTCAAACAGCTTTGATATTTGGCATGTAGCATCTCCTAGTGGACCGCTACCAAGTTTGTTTATATGATGTCCCTGGGGTCAAAACTGGCCCCGTCCCGGGGGTCACAAATTTCGAACATAGAAACAAAGAAGGAAAACTTTAAAATTCTTTTTCTCTGAAACTGGAAGGCGTAGAGCTTTGATATTTGGCATGTACCATCTCCTAGTGGACTTCTACCAAGTTTGTTCATATGACGCCCCTGGGGTCAAAACTGGCCCCGCCCCGGGGGTCACAAGTTTCGAACATAGGAACAAAGAATGAAAACTTTAAAATTCTTCTTCTCTGAAACTGGAAGGCGTAGAGCTTTGATATTTAGTATGTAGCATCTCCTAGTGGACCTCTACCAAGTTTGTTCGTATGATGTCCCTGGGGTCAAAACTGGCCCCGCCCCGGGGGTCACTAGTTTCAAACATAGAAACCAAGAAGGAAAACTTTAAAATTCTTCTTCTCTGAAACTGGAAGGCATGGAGCTTTGATATTTGGCATGTAGCATCTCCTAGTGGACCTCTACCAAATTTGTTCGTATGATGTCCCTGGGGTCAAAACTGGCCCCGCCCCGGGGGTCACAAGTTTCGAACATAGGAACAAAGAAGGAAAACTTTAAAATTCTTCTTCTCTGAAACTGGAAGGCATGGAGCTTTGATATTTGGCATGTAGCATCTCCTAGTGGACCTCTACCAAGTTTGTTCATATGACGCCCCTGGGGTCAAAACTGGCCCCGCCCCGGGGTTCACAAGTTTCGAACATAGGAACAAAGAAGGAAAACTTTAAAATTCTTCTCTGAAACTGGAAGGCGTAGAGCTTTGATATTTGGCATGTAGCATCTCCTAGTGGACTTCTACCAAGTTTGTTCATATAACGCCCCTGGGGTCAAAACTGGCCCCGCCCCGGGGGTCACAAGTTTCAAACATAGGAACAAAGAATGAAAACTTTGAAATTCTTCTTCTCTGAAACTGGAAGGCGTAGAGCTTTGATATTTGGCATGTAGCATCTCCTAGTGGACCTCTACCAAGTTTGTTCATATGATGTCCCTGGGGTCAAAACTGGCCCCGCCCCGGGGATCACAAATTTCGAACATAGGAACAAAGAAGGAAAACTTTAAAGTTCTTCTTCTCTGAAACTGGAAGGCGTGGAGCTTTGATATTTGGCATGTAGCATCTCCTAGTGGACCTCTACCAAGTTTGTTCATCAATTGACCTGACAATTGGTCAGAAATTGGATTATGCACGTTGAGTGAATTTCGCCTATTGACTCAGGTGAGCGACCCAGGGCCATCATGGCCCTCTTGTTTTAATTTCTGTAAGAATTACTCCTTTGATACCTTTCAGATTTGGGTACCCAGATCCAGCATACCTTGAGAGAGTGAAAGATGAGCTTACTGCTAAAGGCATCACTCCTGAAGACATCCGTAAAACACACTAATTTACTTGGTCTATAATTATAAATCTCCCGTTAAGTTAACGAAACGGAGATGTGCATAAATGAAATTTCGTAGCTGTTTTAGTCAGAAGATCTTACAAAACTTGGACTTTGTAGATCCAAGAGAAAAGTTCAAATTCTTTCCAGTCTGGTCGTGATTTACAATGCCTGGTAGCCCATAGAATAGCAAGGTATTCTTCCCAGCATCCTAGGAGTTAAGGAAGAAGTTAAGACGACCTGTGATTCAAATGATGAAGATGGTAAAATGATATTTCATTCAAATGTTACATGTATTACCGTGATGTAATATAGAAATTAACTCTTTACCAAACGACAAAATTTTAGACTAGTCCAAATTGAAAGCATTTGCAGACGACAAAATAAATTTGTCTGAAAAATTGAAATTTGTTTTGGGAAAGGAAGTAAACATTGTGGGAAAAGGAGAAAATGTTACCAGCATTTTCTCCTTTTCTCACAATGTTTTCAAAAGGCTTCTTTCTCAGGGTCGTTAAAAGTCGGGATTGTGTGGTAAAGGGTTAAATGACTTTTGATTCTGGTGTTACATGATATACATGTAATATAAACGTTATGATGACTTTGATTTAAACCTTGTGACTTGGAACTGAAACCAAATTTCAGTTTCAAATGTTATGTGATATATTGAAATAGTGGCTGAAATAACATTTGATTCAAGTATTTTATGATTTTTTAAGCAAGTTGAAATACGTTTTGATTTAAATGTTGTTTGATATGATGTACCGTCAGATGTGTAAATGACTTTCATTTCAAATGTTACATGATATGGGATAAAAGTCAACATTACTTTTGATTCAAATATGAAGATAGAGAAGTGTAAATAACTTTTGAATTAACCTTTTACCACACATTTAACAACCCTGAGAAAGACGCCTTTTGAAAACATTTTGGGAAAAGGAGAAAATGCTGGTAACCAGCATTTTCTCCTTTTTCCACAGTGTTTTCTACCCATTCCAAAACGAATTTCAATTTTTGGGTCATGTTTATTTTGTCGTATGCAAGTGCTTCCAATTTGGACTGGTCTGAAATGTTGTTGTTTGGTAAAGAGTTAAATGTTACCTAATTAGATAGGATTTCAACATGACCCTAACCAAAGGGTACATGATATGATAAAAGTTAACCCTTTACCACACATTTGTGAGTTTTAACTACCCTGATGTGAAAGGCATTTGAAAATATTGTGGGATACGGAGAAAATGCTGGTAACCAACGTTTTCTCCTCTACCCACAATTTTTTCTACGCTTTCTGATACAGATACCATCATTTGAGTATCATTTTATATATTTGTCATCTGCAAATGCTTTGAATTTGAACCAGTCATAGATTTTGTCGTTTGGTAAAGAGTTAAATGACTTCTGGTTCAAATGTTACATATGATTTAGAAGCTGAAATGTCCTTCAATGAATGTGACATGATATGAGATAAAAACTTCTATAACTTTCAATTCAAAATGACATGATATAAAAGAATGACCTTTGATTCAAACATTACATAATACTATTAAGAAGCTAATATGACCTTCAATAAATGTTACATGATATGAGATAAAAACTTATTTAACTTTCAGTTCAAAAGTTACATGATATGATATACAAGAATGACTTTTGATTCAAATATTACATGATATGGTTAAGAAGCTAACATGTACTTCAATTTATATGTTACATGATATGAGATAAAAACTTTCATGACTTTCATTTCAGAAGTTACATGATATAAAGAATGACCTATGATTCAAATGTTAAATAATACGATTAACCCTTTCCCAAATGAGAAATTTTGAACTGGTCCAAATTGAAAGCGTTTGCAGACGACAATTTTAAATTTGATGAAAATGGCAGAAAGGTCTCAAAAAGGGTAGAAAACACTGTGGGAAAAGGAGAAATTGCTCGTTCTCCTTTTCCCACAGTGTTTTCAAAAGACTTGTACTGCAGACACGTGAAAACCAGGGTTTGTTTGGGAAAGGGTTAAGAGGCTAACATGCCCTTCAATTCAAATGTTACATGGTATGAGGAAGAAGCTAATTACACTTATTTCGAACGTTATATGATAGGATATAGGAGTGAAAACGGCTTATGATTTAAACAGTTCAAATTATGTTTTATAGATCAATATGACCTTTGCTTTAAATGTTGCATGATGCAATATATATATATCCATCAATTTGGTATGTTCTGTTTATGAGCTTGTGTGAACCCTTGTTTTCTGTTTTATAGTCATGTTTTGCCATACTCTACAGGCTAATTTACTGTACCGTCAGTTATTACATTATCAAAGGTAAAAGAGAAATGTTTAAAGGAAAGAACATATACATACATTATGTATTTTGAATCGTTTCTGAAACATTAAGGGAAAGGGAGCTTGTTTCATACGTGCAATTTCTTCTTTTTTCCCAATACTTTCAAAAGGTTTTCTACTTCAGGGTCATAAAAACCATATTTCTGTGGTAATGAGTGAAATAATTAGATTTTTGACAGTTTCCTTCTTATTTTAACCCTTTACAAAACAATCCCAGGTTCAAACGGCCCTGAAGGAAAATACCTTTGAAAACATTGTGGGAAAAGGAAAAAATGCTGGTACCAGCATTTTCTCCTTTTCCCACAATGTTTTCTGCCATGCTAAAGGACGAAATCATCTTTTGAGGTGCATCAAATTATGTGATTATGTTGTATAGATTAAGATAAACTTTGCTTTAAATGTTACATGATGCAATATCTATATCCATCAATTTGGTATGTTCTGTTTATGAGCTTGTGTGAACCCTTGTTTTCTGTTTTATTGTCATGTTTTGCCATACTCTACAGGCTAGTTTACTGTACCGTCAGTGATTACATCATCTAAGGTAAAAGAGAAATGTTTAAAGGAAAGAAAATTGATATATTGAATTTTTTCTCAAAACATTTAGGAAAAGAGAGCTTATCTCATACATGCAATTACTTCTTTTCGCGTAATGTTCTCCAAAGGTCGTCCATTTCAGGGTCATAAAGACCATATTTTTGCGGTAATGGGTTAAATAATTGGAGTTTCAAGGACAAAATTTTTGACAGTTTGAAAAACTTTCCCTCACATTTTAAACCTTTACCAAACATACAGGGGTTTTGCAGCCCCGAAGAAAAAGGCCTTTGAAAACATAGTGGGAAAAGGAGAAAGTGCTGCTAACCAGCATTTTCTCCGTTTCCCACAACGTTTTCTGCCATTCTAAAGGACGAAATAAATTTTTGAGCTATATCAAATTTGAAATTTTGTTGTTTGTTAAGAAAGAGTTAAGAAAAGCTCTGTTAACTCATTACCATACGACAAAATTGTAGACCAGTCCAAATTGAAAGGATTTGCAGACGACAAAATAAATGTGACTAAAAAATTGAAATTTGTCTTGGGAAGGAAAGAAAAAATTGTGGGAAAAGGAGAAAATGCTGGTTACCAGCATTTTCTCCATTTTCCACAATGTTTTCAAAAGGCTTCTTTGTCAGGGTCATTAAAAGTCGGGATTGTGTGGTCAAGGGTTAAGAAAGAATTGAGAAAAGTAGTGCTTTGTGCTTGAAATATTTGTAGTAGCTGTTGATACTTTGAAGATGATTTAGGTTAAGGTAAAGGCCCAGTGGGGGCCAAAAGTAAAAAATGCAGGTGCTGAAATGCATTTGAATTTAAATTTTACCTATCAAAGGTATGGAAATTATGGTGAAGATTAACAATCTGTCATTGTGCAGTCAGCCCGTGTTATTCACAGACAGAAAAATTAATTTTAAAGGGATGTAAAACATAAACAAAGGATAGAGCAACCTGGCAACTAGAGCGATCTGGCAACTTTTGACCAACTTTAAAATTCGTTTTTCTGCTTGTGACCAACACATGTACTGACCATACAATAACAGACTGTCACATCAAAAATGATTTCTATACTTTTAAATGGTATGATTTAAATTCAAATGCATTTTAATACCTGCATTGTTTACTATTGGCTGGTTACCATCAATAGCTTTAAGCTAAAGAAGGAGATTCAAGAATTAATGAAGGAACAGTAGATCTAGCTGACTGAAGTTGAAAATTTATATCCCTTGCTTGCATTTTGTATTCAATTCCTTCGAAACATGTTTGCTTGTGATGGGTGTTATACTTTCTATTATTACTTTCTAACGTCTGTTATACTTTCATGCACATGAAATCCTTTAATGTGAAATGACAGTTGACTATTTTAACACTAATACAAGAAAATCTCCACACATTTGAGCAAAGCTCTGGCAAAAGGGGGCTAAATGCATCTCTCTGATGCATCAAGCCATTACACAATTATTGATCTATAAAACCCACTTTTTTCTTTTAACAACGGACTGCATCATGAGGTAGACTGGTCCCTTGACATACAGAAAATTGACCAACAGCGAAAAGCTTCGGACCTGGGTCGATAGTTTTCACCGATGCATTTAGCCCCTTCTTCACAGAGCATGACTCGTTTATTAGAGTAAATAGTACACAGGAAAAGCTTATTTTAACTTTTTTCTTGATTATTTTAACTGGCTTCCTTCAGTCAGTAACTGCTTGTACATTAACTCTCTACCACACAATCCCGACTTTTAACGACCCTGAAAAAGAAGCCTTTTGAAAACATTGTGGGAAAATGAGAAAATGCTGGTAACCAGCATTTTCTCCTTTTCCCACAATGTTTTCTAACCTTCCCTAAAGAAATTCCAGTTTTTGAGTTACATTTATTTTGTCGTCTGCAAATCCTTTCAATTTGGACTAGTCTAAAAATTTGTAGTTTGGTAAAGAGTTAAGCCAGGCCCTCATAGGCTGTTTGTTACATGTTGGAATGATAAATATATGACTTTATTAATTATTTGTTATGACTTGCTAGAGATATACACATAGGTTATTTCCCATTGTTACTGATTTTATTGTAAATTGTTATTACTATAAATGGTCGCTAAACTACAGTGAGGATTTGTGATTACACAGCACAGTATTAGATTAGGGTAGCTTTGTTGCACAGGTTTCGTCTGTCTAAAAGATCAGTAGAGGATTTTGTGTGTGTGTGTGTGTGTGTGTGAAAGATCGAAATTTATATTATCAAGTGAACATCATCGGTAATATTTTCACGAGTGGTGCACCCACTCATGAAAATATTACCGCATGATGTTCATCAGATCATATGAAACAATTTTCAATCTTTCACTGGAAAAAAAAAACAGATATTCTATTTATTTCATGCTTGCAGCTCCTTTTTTGTTGGGACTTGCAGAGTACAGGGGAACTCCAGTATTTCCGCACCAGCAAGTTTATCAATCAGTAAATTCACTGGTTGAAACGGTAAAATTATCAAACAATAATCCACCATTATTTCTCAATAAACTACTTAAAAGCATGAAATACGGTCTGATCATTAACAACAAATTCCTAAATGTAAATGTTACTAATATAAGTTTGTTTGCCTCTGTAGCAGACAACTTTTGAAAGCTGTGTACATACAAAGGGAGCAGCTGCTCCAAATAAACACTTACTCCTATTAACTCTTTCAGGATCAAATATATGGGTGATGCTCCAGCATAAGGGGGCTTAATGCATCTCCCATAATCCATTATACCAAGCAAGTCATTATAATTTTATTATAATTATTGATCCATAAAAATCATTATGCCCTCGCCATGAAATGGGGGGGGGGCATATAGAGTTACCTGTGTCCGTCTGTGTGAGTGTGTGTGTGCGTTGGTGTGTTCGTCCCATTCTTGTTCGGAGCATAACTTCTACATTTATCAATGGATTTCAAAATAATTTTGCACAATTGTTCTCCTTAACAAGGACTAGTGTCATGGGAAAAGTTTGTTTCGATACGGTCAAGGTCACGGTTGAAGGTCAAATGTTTAAATTGACCTTGTTCGGAGCATAACTTCTACATTTATCAATGGATTTCAAAAAAACTTTGCACACTTGTTCTCCTTAACAAGTACTAGTGTCAGGCGAAAGGTTTGTTTCGATACGCCCAAGGTCAAGGTCACAGTTGAAGGTCAAATATTTAAATTGACCTTGTCCGGAGCATAACTTCTACATTTATCAATGGATTTCAAAAAAACTTTGCACACTTGTTCTCCTTAACAAGTACCAGTGTCATGCGAAAAGTTTGTTTCGATACGTCCAAGGTCAAGGTCACAGTTGAAGGTCAAATGTTTAAATTGACCTTGTCCGGAGCATAACTTCTAGATTTATAGGATCTTTATCTAATAGGTGTGGGTAAACAGCCAGAAGGTATAGATCAAAGACCGTCAGCACATTCACGTTCTGTGCAGTCTGAGCTTGATTTGAAAAGTTATATTTAAGCCAGTTATTCCTATGAGCGTACAAGTACGGGACAGAGTAATGAAAAGTCCTGTATTTACATTCTGTTGGAGAGGTTCCAAATATGGTATTTTGAAAATTAAAACCATCGCATGTTCTTATTTTGTATTTAACTAGATATCTAATTGCTTATATAAGAGAAAAGTAAAAGTCTTGTCAGCTTTTTGTTGTTCTTGTTGTTGTTGTTTGTCAATTTTTTGTTTCTATAACTATTAGACTTTTAAATCACTAAAATTGACAACTTAAACTGTTTTAGGAACAACAGCAGGTATAGTGTGAACAACAGATATAATTTTTGCAAAAGTTTTCTGCAGATATTGCACTGTGTTGATCCAAGATTCGATCAATATGAATGCAGGTAGTTTTGTATGTCTTTCCTATACATGTACTTGAGATAACTCATAGTGAGAAATTTCTGATACATGCATTTTAGATAACTGTCAGCAAGAAAGAAAAACATTTTAATACTAAAATAAGACTTGCCATCTGAAGGGCTGTGTATTTCTTAACCCTTTACCAGATGACAAAATTTTAGCCTTGTCCAATTTGAAAGCATTTGCAGACGACAATTTCAGTGTGGCTCAAATGCTGCAATTTTTCTTTGATAGGGTGGAAAACATCGTGAGAAAAGGAGAAAATGCTGGTTACCAGCATTTTCTCCTTTTCCCACAATGTTTTCAAAAGGCGTCTTTCCTAGGGTCCTTAAAAGGCGGCATTGTGCAGTAAAGGGTTAAAACTTCATTACATGTGCCATGTGTTTTTTTTTTTTTTTTTTTTCTGAAAATTCTTTAACTTGAAAGAGAAACATAGAGCTTTATTTATTTTCCAATTGATGAATTCCATTATAGTCAAAATCTGTGAATTCATAACAGTTATTAGAAATTGTGAGAATTGAGAATGTCTTTTTGTCTGTCTAATAACTTTTCACATAAACAGATTTACACCAAATTTTGTAAACATTGTATGTCGTTTTATATCGAGATACTTTATGAGTTAGACTTCAGTCAATGTTTAATTCTATTGATAGTTATCAGGGTTGTTGGACTTTGAAATCGTGAAAACTTGATGTTTCGGGGTTACTGTCAAATAACGTGAGTATTTATGAGCAAATTGACCTAACATTGGCATACGCCATTAAATCAAACAATAGCAAAGTGTTTCTTAAACCGGTCGTGCTTATAATTATTCTTATCTGAAGCGCATAGGCTTAGAGTGTTGATATTTGGTATGTAGTCTCATAGTATGGTCTCTATCATAGTTTTTTTTATTTTTTTTTGTTAAATTATGTCCCTGGGGTCAAAGATGGTCCCTCCCTGGATGTAGAATTCTAATGGAAGATATTTAAAAGAATCCCCTTGTCTCAAATGTTTAGGACTTGAGCAGTTATATTTTGCATTTACAACAATGTGTTCATTTTATGTCTAAAGGCTATGGTCAGTGTTACCACTATTACTAAAATGAAACAAAAAGATGGAATCGACAAACTTTAAAATTAGCATAAACATTCTAGGGAAAGTGATATATGTTGTTTTGCAGATTATGTAAAATTTTGATTTCATGTCAAAAGTTACACTATGTCTAAAAAGGACACTATGTCTAAAAATAAGAGAACAATGTGGTATTGGCATTAAGGACATATGCCACAGTTTTCCTTGCTCACCGCTGTGCGCATGTTTCTCTTTCGTAAACTCTGTTATATTCCATTTGGTAAGTATGACAGAGAAATAGTATATTTTAGTTTGTGATATGTTGATTGTCTTTTAGATATCTGAAAATTACAGACGCAAAAGACAACTGGGAGATTTTTAAATGACTGGGATAGCAAATCACGCCAAAATAGACACTATAATTATTATAAATGGAGGAAATTCATTATGTTAATAACCCAGTTTATTTTAATACGCCATTTTCATTTTCATATCTGAGTGCAATCGAAACTCTTATTTGTCTTAGAAAAATTGAGTTTAATTGGGTTTACTTCCTTCGGTTTTGCACAAACTACGATACATGATTTTCAAAATGCCGTATTGAACTTTGGTGGCATTGTCTTCGATATATGCAAACAAAAACTGGCATATGTCCTTAACTTCAACTATTTCTTAGCTCACCTGAACTCAGAGTGCTGAAGGTGAGCTTTTGTGTTCGTTCTTTGTCCATTGTGCATCATCCAGGTGCACTCTAAAGGCCAAATTTTCAACATGATACTCATGAAAATTGGTCAGAATTTTTGCCTTGATAATATCTCGGAAACTTTTCAAAGTAGGTCAAAAGTCGCCAGGTTGCTCTAACTTTTATTTGTTTTATACCTGGTTTTAAAATGCCACTAACACTTGGACCGACCGTACAATAACAGAACATCATCTTCACAACTATTTCAAAATGTTCAAAGGTATGATTTAAATTCAAGTGCATTTTGATATCTGTTTTTTTTTTTTTTTTTTTTTTTTTTTTTTTCCGGGGGGGGGGGGGGAGGGGCGGCGCTGCTATCACGGCTTTAACCCTTTCCCAAACGACAAATTTTGGACTAGTCCAAATTGAAAGAGTTTGCAGACGACAATTTTAAATTTGATGAAAATGGCAGAAAGGTCTCAAAAAGGGTAGAAAACACTGTGGGAAAAGGAGAAATTGCTCGTCACGAGCAATTTCTCCTTTTCCCACAGTGTTTTCAAAAGACTTGTACTGCAGACACGTGAAAACCAGGGCTTGTTTGGGAAAGGGTTAAGAAAAAAAAACTGACAAATCTTTTAGCTCGGCTATTTTTCAAAGAAAAGGTCAAGGTATTGGCATAGCCCTGTCATTGTCTGTGTCATTGTTGTGCAAAGAATTTGGCATGTAGCTTCATCTAATACACCTCTACCAAGATTCTTCAAAGTGTAGGCTTGGTGACAAAGTTGTCACCAATCTAGGGGTCACAAGTTTTACATGGGCTTACATATTGAATTCTTTGAAAATCTTCTCGTTCCTAACCATAGGGCTAGGCTACCAAATTCGGCATGTAGTTTTGTCTTGTGGTTCACATCTGAATTTGTTCAAAACTTAGCCCTGAGATCGAAATTTGCCCTGGGACCTTATATTGAGGAGACTTTGAAAAGTTTCATGTTTATAACCATATGGCTTGGATCTGTATTACTTGGAATGTGGCTTTACCTTGTGGACGTCGGTAATAATAGGTCTGTGGTCAAAAATGGACTTGCCTTGGGGTCATAAGTTTGGCATGGGCTTTTATCGAGAAAACTGTACAAGTCTTCTTGTTCGAACTCATTTGGCCTAGAATAGTAATGTTTTGTGCGTATGGTTTGTACTTAATGTAGTGGATCGATACATGGCCATCGTGACCCTCTTGTTTTCCTTCTTTGATGACAATTTGTCAGCTATCACCTTACTAAATTTACTGATGAATCATTTTTGAAGTTTTGGTGAGATTATGAAAAAAATTGAATACCCCCTTTAAACTGCCTGATACCTGATGGAAATTCGGGCTGGCTAAAATAGCATTAACCATTTGCCTGCTAAGAGCGACTTACTGACCTTTCACGGACAGTATAGATCAAGATCAGACTGCACAGAATGTGTAATCCAATCTTGGATCTACAATGTCCGATAAGGAGATATTTTTCTCCAAAGAATTTTGAAATAACATTATTTGAGTTTTTACTATCGGCTTGAAAGTTTCGTATAAGTTATTTAACAGGATAAGGATTAAGATAGCAAAACATATATCATGACTTTTTTTTTTGCGCTGATTGAAAACGTATGTTTCGTGTATTTTGTAAATTATAAGCATACATGATTAGTTGTCTATTCAGCTTTAATCCCTTGATCCTTAACTACACAATCGTAAGTCTTAACAACCCTGGAGTATATTAAGCCTTTGGAAACATTGTGGGAAAAGGAGAAAATGCAGGTAACCTGCATTTTCTCCTTTTTCCACAATGTTTCCTAAACTTTAAATGATAAATCCAATCATTGAGCCACATCTAAGTTGTTATCTGCAAATGTTTTCAATTTCAACAAGTCTAAAATTTTGTCGTCTGGCAGAATAACTTGAATTAAGATCTATCACTACTAATAAAAAACAAAATGTTGGGATTTTACAGCCCTTTTATTGGAAAAGTCTTACGGTATCGGACAGTGTAGATCCAAGATCAGACTAAATGTTCTGTGCAGCCTTATTACATGTAGCTCTACTGGCACAAAGCCAGCAGGGCTCATGTCATGCCGTGGTTTCTGTCATCTATCTGTCCGTCTGTGCATCCGTCCGTTAGTCTTTCACTTGTTTATTGATGAAAAAATCTGACAATCAGTAAGGGAAAAGTGGCTATTTAAAGTTGAAATTCTACATTTCTTGTTGACATGGTAAATTCCACATTTGTGGTTGAAACTTACACAGTTTCATGAAACTTACACAGTTTCATGAAACTTACACAGTTTCTTCATATTATCGATAGCTTTAACCCTATTGATTTTGGAAAAAAACTACATTTTGAAAGGGATTACCATTTAAGGTTGAAAATTTAAATTACTTGTTCACGCAATGAAGTCCGCATTTTTAGCTCACCTGAGCACGAAGTGCTCGAGGTGAGCTATTGTGATCGGTCAATGTCCGTCACCCGTCCGTCCGTCCGTTCACAATTACAAAAAAAATCTTCTCCTCTGAAACTGCCAATCAGATTTCAGTGAAACTTCACAGAAATGATCCTTAGGTGATGCCCTTTAAGAATACTTCAGAGATTTGAATTCCATGAAGAACTCTGGTTGCCATGGCAACCGAAAGAAAAAACTTTAAAAATCTTCTTGTCCCAAACTGTAAGGGCTAGAGCTTTCATATATGGCATGTAGCATCATCTAGTGGCCCTCTACCAAAACACTTCAAATTATGGCCCTAGTGTGGAAATTGGTCCTATGTTGTGGGTTCTCGGATTTCACATAGAGATAAAGAAGGAAATCTTTAAAAATCTTCTTGTCCCAAACCGTAAGGGCTAGAGCTTTCATATATGGCATGTAGCATCATCTAGTGACCCTCTACCAAAATACATCAAATTATGGCCCTGGTGTTAAAAATTGGCCCTATGTTGTGGGTTCTCGGATTTCACATAGAGATAAAGAAGGAAATCTGTTAAAATATTCTTGTCCCAAACAGTAATGGCTAGAGCTTTCATATTTGGCATGTAGCATCATCTAGTGGCCCTCTACCAAAATACTTCAAATTATGGCCCTAGTGTTGAAAATGGCCCTATGTTGTGGGTTCTCGGATTTCACATAGAGATAAAGAAGGAAATCTTTAAAAATCTTCTTGTCCCAAACCGTAAGGGCTAGAGCTCTCATATATGGCATGTTGTATCATCTAGTGGCCCTCTACCAAAAAACTTCAAATAATGGCCCTAGTGTGGAAATTGGCCCTATGTTGTGGGTTCTCGGATTTCACATAGAGATAAAGAAGGAAATCTGTTAAAATCTTCTTGTCCCAAACCATAAGGGCTAGAGCTTTCATATATGGCATGTAGCATCATCTAGTGACCCTCTACCAAAATACTTCAAATTATTGCCCTAGTCTGGAAATTTGCCCTATGTTTTGGGTTCTCGGATTTCACATAGAGATAAAGAAGGAAATCTTTAAAAATCTTCTTGTCCCAAACCGTAAGGGCTAGAGCTTTCATATATGGCATGTAGCATCATCTAGTGGCCCTCTACCAAAATACTTCAAATTATGGCCCTAGTGTTGAAAATGGTCCTATGTTGTGGGTTCTCGGATTTCACATAGAGATAAAGAAGGAAATCTTTAAAAATCTTCTTGTCCCAAACCGTAAGGGCTAGAGCTTTCATATATGGCATGTAGCATCATCTAGTGGCCCTCTACCAAAACACTTAAAATTATGGCCCTGGTGTGAAAATTAGCCATATTTTGTTGGTCTCGGATTTCACATAGAGATATAGAGGGAATTCTTTAAAAATCTTCTTGTCCTAAACCGTAAGGGCTAGAGCTTTCGTATTTGGCATGTAGCATTATGGTGTTGAGCTGAGTTGCATTTCAGGTGAGCGATTTAGGACCATCATGGTCCTTTTGTTTATCCAGTTCTTTTATAACTTGCACAGATCATTTGTCTCATCCAGGGAATGAACCATATAAAACATTAAAAAAAAAAACACAGCAATCAGTTTAGGAAAAGCAGCATGAGTTACTATTGTTTACTCAACACAGTACACATTATTTTTATTTCTTTGAAACTTTATATGCGGATTGCTGAATACAATTAACTCTGGAACCCTATTAAATTTTGCTTGATTCCAAACAATTGGTTTTGCGACATTGTACTTCATTTTTTTTTTTTTTTTTCGTTACAGTACTTGTTCAATTCACCATGCATACTTATGCTGTCTTAGAGGGTTCAAGCCCAGTTGCAACCCCCCCCCCCTCATTTTTTGTATGGTTATCTTTTTCCTCTTTTTGCATCATGAATTAATGATGTATGCTAGAAAAATACCGCCATTAGAGCGATTTAGGCCCTAAAAGGGCTGTAGTCTTCATCTACTCTGTCCGCTTGTATTACACGTTCAGTTGCGCTTAGCAGTCTATGGGTTAACATTTTGTACAACGATGACTTTGACTGAATTAAAATGCATGAATGAGAATCATGTAGTTGTTAATCAGCTCCATGAAAATAACCCATCACCCTACAAAGAGAATGAAAATAACCCACTACACCTCAATGATAATGAAAATAACCCAGAACCCCACAATATGAATTAAAAGTAACCAGAACCCCACAATAGGAATGAAAATAACCCAGTACACCACAATGAGAATGAAAATAACCAGGTACCCCACAATAAGAATGAAAATAACCCAGTACCCCACAATTAGTATCGGTCTAACTGCAGTTTGAAAGTACACTGAACAAAATTTTCAGTAGGCCAACTCACATGAATGAATTATTTGAAAACAGCTTTATGTGTATTGATTTGTAGAATGATGCACGTTTATACATGTATATATGAATTAGAAATTAATTGATAGGTTCATGATATTTGGATACAATATTTAACCGACGAGATCACATAACCTACTAGCTTGGGTTCCAGTCTGAGCATAAATGCAACCGTAAAATTGAAATTATTTTGAGTTTCAGTTTCAAAACTTGAAATGTCTTGGGTTTATTCAGCGCTCTAAAGGGTTATATATGTCTGGGCCACATCACGAATATGTCCAGCATATATGTGACCAGCGACGTCAGCAGGTTTAACTCTTTACCAAACGACAAATTTTTAGACTAGCCTAAATTGAAAGCATTTGCAGACGACAAAATAAATGTAACTCAAAAATTGAAATTTGTTTTGGGAAGGCCAGAAAACCTTGTGGAAAAAGGAGGAAATGCTGGTTACCAGCATTTTCTCCATTTTCCACAATGTTTTCAAAAGGCTTCTTTCTCAGGGTCGTTTAAAGTCGGGATTGTGTGGTAAAGAGTTAAACCAGAATTTCCTGACTATATATTAGCTGCGTTCTGGGAAAAAGGGGTTTAAGTCTTCACCACACAAATGCGTGTGTTAGTGACCATGAAGAAGAAGGCCTTTGAAACATTGTTGGAAAATGAGAAAATGCTGGAAACCAGCCTTTTCTCCTTTTCCCACAATGTTTTCTACCCATTCTGGGAACTAGGGCCTATTTGTACCAATTTTAAATTTGTTGTCTGTAGTTACTTTGAATTTGAAAAACCAACAGTTTGTTGTATAGGAAAGGGTTGAAGCATCTTCGTAGTCCATCTTCTTCACACACTATACCAATTAAGTCAATGGTCCATTTTGTCAAAAACCGGATGAAGACCTTTAGCTTAGTTGTTACTGTGCGCGAAACCATAGGGATAGCTGGTTCGAATTCAGAGCTCGGAAAATTCATGTCTTTCCAATAATTGATGATAGTCATTGCAACAAAATTCATTCCTCTCTTGCCCATGGCTGGTCGTAGTTTCTACGATGGTTATGAGGATAGGTAGCCAGTGACTTGGGAAGAGTATGTTGCAAAGTACTGTTGAAAAAAAAGACTACAAGACAGCATGTATATGTGCTGCAATATAACTAAATGTTGAAAACAGCGTTAAACACAAAAGAAAGAAACAATAAAAACCGACTGAACCATGTGGTAGAATGGTCATTTGACATGCAAGAAATTCATGAATAGCAAAGGGTTCGCCTCGGGTCAGCCTGCGGACTGCGCAGGCTGAAATCGGTCAGTACTCTTTACAGATGCATTAAACCACCTTTTCGCAGAGCACAGTAAATAACTAAGCTACGAAAGACTCCTTGTTAACAAGCAACCCACCCTTTACTAGACAGTAAAATGTTTGACCCATCAAAATTGAAAGCAAGTGCAGACGGCAAATCAAATGTGTCCCATATGATGGATTTTTTCTCAGAAAGGATGAAAAAAACTTACAGGAAAATGAGAAAATACTGGTTACCAGCATTTTCTCCTTTTCCTACAATGTTTTCAAGAGCCTCTTCCCTCAAGGTCGTTAAAACTCAGGAAAATGTGGGAAAGGGTTAATTCAGCTTGTTCCATACAAACATGGCATTATACATGACTGCAGTAAATGTAGAAAAAGTGTTTATACTGTAAGAATGTGCAAAGTTATTGCAAAAATGCTGTATTAATATGTAAGAAAATGCAAATTTAATGCAAAATACTTTTTGAACGTGTGAGAAAATGTAAATTTATTGCATGAAAATAAAGGTTCAAATAATTGAAAAAATAATGTTCAAATTCATTGTAAAAGTAAAATTTGAGCATGTAAAAAAGTGCAATTGTATTGCAAAATACGAAATGTAAATGTTTCAAAAGGTAAAGTTATTGGTGACCATTTCAACTGATACATCTGTCTTCCCAATTTCAATATTTTTGTGTACATTTAAAAAAGTGAAAGATAAACAATGTGAACCTATGAAAACCATAAGATATTAATTTAAAAAAAAAAAATGCACATTATTGTATATAAATGCATGTATATGAATGATCTTGCGAACAACAATAAATATTCATGAAATTAGCATAAATATGGGGTGGTCGTAAACACCACAACTACCAAAGACACCCTTACAAACTGTCTAAGACTATAGGAATTAAATGTAAATGTTTAAACTTTCAACAATTAAAAAAAAAAAAAAAAAAAACATATTAGTATTCATACTTTTACATTGTTTCAAGTTGAGTATAAAAGGATGGAGTAAAACAACACGTAAAAATTAATATTTTGTAACCACTACAGAAGCCTCCAAAGATCCATACAGACTATCTTAGAGACACAAAAGTATGAAATCGACATTTTAATGGGTAAACTTCGATCAGCAAAGAAGTTTCAGTATTTCTGTATTGCTGTATAGTTTACATATTGTGAGTTATTGTAAAGTTTGTTTTTGAATGTTTGTGAAATTAGTTCAGAAGAGAAAATATTCTGATATTAAGATGAAACATATACATATATTATCAAATCTAATGGAAATTAGTGCATACCCTGATATTGATTGACATATACATATATTATTAAATCTAAATGGAAATAAGTGCATACCCTACTATTGATTGGAAAATGGAAAGCCAATTAAAGTTTGCAGAAATTATTATAATAAGTGGTTTTTCATAAACTTTGCAAACTCGTTTTTTTTTTTTTTTTTTTTTTTAATGTAATTAAAAATAATGTGTAAAATAAGCATTTCCATGAATTCTTACCTTTCTGAATCATAGGAGTTGCTGTGTCTTTTGAACAATCATCGTATGCTCTGAAGTAAGCTACAATCAACTTATGTTACAATTATTTTATTTAAAGACATTCAATTTAATAAACAAATTACATAGGGTAGGTTAATTTAATGAAATGAAACAAATTGTAAACATATTTTTATAGACAGGAACCTGTTGCTTAGGCATAGAGTGGCTTTTCCATTTTCTCTTTCAAAGGACAGATATGAAGGTATCAATTATGTTGAATATGTAAGGGCTTGATTGCTAAAACCGGAAACAAGTGACTGAAATATTTTTTATTTTATATTTGACATTGTTCATCAAAGAGGAATTAATTCACGCTGCCTCAGTAATATTCATGATACTTTCTATGATGTCCAAATGGAACAGTAAAATTTTAAACTTTTTTTAATTGCTGATATCCCTTGCTTTTTAGTCTGAATCATTCGGGTTTTCTTTTACTATTACATGTATTATAATTACTATTTAACAGCTTTAAACTAATAGACATCGGAATTTTACACCAACTTCTGTTTAGAATAGTTAATTTCAACTTCATAAATTTTATCTAAATAATTTGACTTCCAGTTACGATGTTTAACCCTTTCCCAAACAAGCCCTGGTTTTCACGTGTCTGCAGTACAAATCTTTTGAAAACACTGTGCAAAAAGGAGAAATTGCTCGTAACGACCAATTTCTCCTTTTCCCACAGTGTTTTCTACCCTTTTTGAGACCTTTCTGCCATTTTCATCAAATTTGCAAACTCTTTCAATTTGGACCAGTCCAAAATTTGTCGTTTGGGAAAGGGTTAATAATCAGTCAACATTGATTTTTCTATAATGATTTACATTGTACACACCAAACATTTCCTATTATTCAAAACTTATGAAAAACTTCATATAAATCATATCTAAAATTTTTGGTTTAAATTTGAATTACTGTTTGAATTTTGATTTAAATTTTCTGTGTAAACATACACCACTATTACAATGGTTAAAGAGAAAAATTATATGCATACATGTTAGAAAATGCAGAATATTCCCATTTAAGTTTAAATTCTAAGTTCCACTGTGATATCACAGAATATTGCATTGTGGGCTGAAATCAATACACAAATCAAGGGAGGCTACTTCTATAGGAAAAAAGGGACCATAAATGTATAGCATCGTCACACAGGGCCTGGGTTTAACGTTTCATTGAAAAGACTATTAGTAATTTCAAATACCTGACAGTTGGGCACTCGCTCATAACCTCAAGTAGCCCAAAACTTGATGTTTACAAGTCTCCCGCTGTACCACTTGAGCTATAGGGTCTGGTCAAGCAGTGTGCAAGTAATATAAAATCATTAATAAAGCACTGCGCTTATTATAAAGAATCATGAGCATATTATTACCCAAGTGCCTTGAATCTTCAATTACATGTGTCTAATTAACTTATCAACACCTTCTACCTCTTCAGTATATGCAATAGATCTCTGAAATTAGCTGATAATTGATATGTGATGCTGTTAAATTACAACTTACTCTTTGAATTCTTCTTTAGGTGACTAATGAAGGTTGTGTTTTTAATCATGAAAGATAACAAACTTACAGCAGGTAAAAGTTAGTGATATTTGAGGTGCTTATCTGTTTCATTTATATTCATGTATATTCATGGGAACTTCTCTGGTGTCGCAGAGGAACTTTAAAATTCGAAATAAATCTAAGTCCTTGTATCTTAAATTTTATTTTTAATTAAGCCTTTAAGATCAAAAATTCAGCATTAAGATCATAACTTATCTTCACTTTAAACATGAACAGCACAAACGGTTAATTGTTCCTTTAGATTTAGCTGATATGGGACATTTTTGAAAAAATGACAAAAAAAAAAAACAGTAAAACTTGTAAATTACGAGAATACGAGAACAAGAGAAAAAAGCGGCGATTATGATGAAGGTATGCTAAAAAAATTGGATAGATCTTGCCGAAAGAAACAACAGAGTGAAAATTTGACAAAAAAATAAGACAAAAAAGCGGCGATTATGATGAAGGTATGCTAAAAAGATAGATCTTTCCGAAAGAAACAACGGAGTGAAAATTTGACCAAAAAAATCAGAAAAAAATAATAGTAAAAGTTCATTTGAAAAGTATTTATTTAGATTTTGCATTATATAGTGACCTTATAAAGTTATGTGAAAATCTGAGATTATTGCATCTATGAAATACAGTTTTATCATCATTTAAATGTCCATAGCGTCAATGAGGGGTGATAGGGCAGCGCATTGAACAAGATTTTTTATGAGATCTATAGTTAGAATCTAATAACTTTATCATGTTGACTGTAGAATTCAAAACTTGCTAACAACTGTTGCCGAAGTGTCTAAACTATTAGCAAATTTCATGATAATTTACTTTTAACACAATTAAATTTTATTTTATGGGTCAAAGATAGTCTGCATGGGTAGTCTGTAGAGGTCTGTGGTGTTTACGCCTAACCTACATGTACATGTATCTCCCACTTGCCACTCCATTTATAGGCCTGATGCATGTAAATGCATGTGTTTGCTATGCCTGAAGAAAATCTTTCTTCCACCTATAAGCTTGAAGGTTTTGGGACGTCATTGAGAACTATGTTCATGTTTGCATCGTTAGAAAATCCAAAATCAAGTGGCCATTTCACAGGGATACTTTCTTTGCTCTTTGCTTGGGGTTGCAATGACGGGGCAGTAACTACACCAGGACCCCGGTTGCCTTCTGGGGTAGGTCCAAGAGACGCGGGGTCGATTCCCAGAAGAGCAAATGTGCCTGTTCTGTTCTCTTCATCTAATTGTCCTATATCGTCATCAGAGCGTTCCTTCGAGAACGGGTCTGTTGGGAGATCAAACAGATCACCTTGAAATATGTTTATAATATCCGATGCTCTGTTGTTATGTCGATCTCCGAGCATCTCAAATCCTTTTATTATAGTTTTCCGTGAACTATCCTCAACGTCAATAAGATCCGGAACGTCGTCATCTGTAATAATGGTAGGAGTTGTTTGGGACCTGGTTTCAATTCTAGATAGCATTCCTTCATGATGTCTATCGTCTTTGTCAAACTTTTCTTGTATTCTTTCAATATCAAGTTTATCAGAATCCAGAACATCATCAACAAAATCAGGTAGTTGCCTTGCAAATCTATTGTCATCAAAGTCAGTAACTGGTGTACCGGGTTGTTCATTAAAGCGACCATTTGGTCCAAGGTTGTCTCTAAATGCCACGTCTGTCTTACCGTTAATCATTATATCACCTCTTCTCTGTGGACTTGGATTGAAGTCAAGCCCAAAGCCGCCAGCTATGTTTGGTCTTGTCCTGAATGTGTCTCCGTTGAAAGTATTTGTTTGTCTCTTTCTTCTTGGAAACCTGCCTATCATACCAAAACCTTCTTCAAACCTTTCATCAAAGCTGTCATCAATATCATTTAAATCATCAAATATGTCTATATCAAGTATTCTACGATCTGGTACTTCAAAGTCTAAATCATCTAAACTGCCATCTCTCATCGGGAATCGGAAAGACTCGGGGCGTGCACCAACCATTGTAGTTCTAAGCATGCCAAACATGTTGGCCCCAAAAGAATGAGCAACATTTCTTCTCAACGGTGTTCTGGGATCACCAGTTTGAACGTGTCTGCGAAACATTGCAGGTACCTGTGTATTTCCAAATCTCCTAAAATTTCCTGGTATACGTGGAGATTGGATGTTTGTCAAGGGTAACCGATGCATACGACGAGGCTGATTCAACACGGTTGGTTTTAAACGTAAATGACGTGGTTTATTTAACTTTCTCGGCTTAGCCTTTTTAACGAAATATTTCTTCATGAAATGAAATGGCTTCGTTGGGAGTCTATGCGCTAAGCCTGTAAGTTTATAGGGTTTCAAATATCTGTGCATTGTCAGTATTGGATGTGGAACTTGACGTGGCTGCGGCATTGGTACTATAATCGGCCTTAGTTTACGTTGTCTGGTTATGGGGCCGGCCGGGAGACGATGTGGCACTGCTGTCTGTATGTAGAAACAGGTCAGTAAAGTGATGAGAGTCGCCTTCATGTTTGAACTGCGTCAACACCTGAAAGGAATTAAAACAGTACTAATACTAGAAAATGTTTTGACCACGACAACGTAATTTTCCCCGCAATCGTTTCAGTATCGTAAAGAAACAAATGCCCGCCTTCCCTCAAAATTTTAAAAGAGTCGTCTTTATGCGAGCCATTCTATGTAAAAAGTGCATCAGCAAAAATCATCGACCCAAGTCAGCCTGCACAAACTGCGAGGGCTGACCAGGACGAAACGTTTTGCCATTGGTCAATGTTCAGCGTGTCAAAAGACCAGTCTACCTCAGGATTTAGCCCGTTGTCAGACAAAATGAGTTGTCTGGATCCATAATTATGTAATGACTTGCCTGGTATAATGCATCACAGAGATGCTTTAATAAACTCCCTTTTTGCCAGAGCGTTGCCCCAGATATTGACGCTAAACGAGTTATTCAAGGAAGTTTTGGTTCGGATCTTGTGTCAGACAATTTTAAGTCTATGTGAGAATTGATGGAAGTCAAAACAACAGGTGGGAATTTGAGTTGAAAAATATTTCACGGTAAGTAAATCATGTTGGGTTGGTCTTCGATGTTTAAGGACTTTTTTTCGGCGTAGCTATATGTGCTGGCTTTTGACCTGTGGTTTTTTTGGTTTTTTTTGGTACTGATGAAAAGTGAATGAATAGAAATTTTTGATTGGTAAAAAATGTAGACATGTTTATTTTCAGGGCCCCTGCCTATTTACTAGTAAATTTACGCCGGCTATCTTTTTTAAAAGATTGTTTTTTTTTCCACAGTGTATTTTAAGGCTATATAGACAACAGGAAAGTAAAAAGTTATGTTTAGGTTTGAGTACTGCCTACACATATACATTTATTCAACTAAAGCTGTCCTTTTTCATCAAACTTTCTATTTTGTTGATAAACGATATTTTTCCGTCAAAGGCTTGATCCTTGTATTCATGAAAGTCTTGCATACGTAAATCAAAGTACTGAAAGTACTGACAGACTAGCGAATTTGATTGATTGACTGATTGTATGGTGTTTAACCCTATTTTCAACAATATTGTAGTTATATAGCGGCAGCCAGTGCACATATCCATGCTTTCCTGGAGTATCTTTTACCAGTACTCCGCACAATATTCTTTCCAAGCCACTGGCTGCTTTCCCACATAACCACCGTCGAAACTTGAGAGAGGAATGAATCCTGTTGCAATGACTATCATCAATCCTCGGAAAGAAATTGGCCGAGCCGGGGATCGAACCTGCGACCTCCTGTTCTCATGTCCTGTATGCTACCGACTAAGCTACCGGGGCTATGCATGCTATTGGTTGACTATCATCCAGTTTAAGTTTAATCTTTAACCTGCCAGAAAAAATAAATGAAACTTTCAAGCCAATGGTAAACACCTGAATATTGCCATTTCGAAGTTACATTTTGGAGAAAATAATATCCTCTTATCAAACAGTGTAGATCCAAGAAAAGACTGCTGTTCTCACTCTCTTGCATTACGGATCATTCCCATTCACCTCTGTAGTTGGCTCAGAAAGTAGTCCCTCATCACGTGATATTTTCGTCACATGACCATAACTCAAAATAGCGACACAAACGCCGGTGAAAGAAAGACCAATCGATTGTTTTGTGTGCTGTTCAAACAGCATACGGCCAATCAGACTTAGTGGTAGGAAATGTGAAAAAGAGGGATTTTCTGAAAAGCTTAAATGTCTTTTAAAGGACGATAACTTGTTTTTTAATTTTGTTTAAATTGTCGTCATTCATGGGCGCAGCCTTTTTTTTTTTTTTTTTTTAATTCACGTAAGATTCTGATCAGTAAAGAAGCTTGAAAAAATAGTTCCATTGTATACTGGTAAATTCATCAGTCTGAATTCACCTGTAATGTATCCGGAATCATATTTCCTTTGTCTACCTTATTATGTTACACATGAAACAGTTAAACAGTAACAAAACATGTCTTCCTCGGTTTGACAAGATTCTTGTCATTTAGCCCGTTGCAGAGATGTATGGTGAGAGTAACGAACGACAACTCTGCTCGGAGATTGTGCTGTTCTGTGAAGTCTATCTTAATACACACTGTCCACAAAAGTTCACTGAGTCGCGGTGGTGCTGGTAAAAGAAACTCCAGGAAAGCATGGATAGGTGCACTGGCCTTTATGATATCACCGAAATAATGTTGAAAACGTCGTTAAACACCCTACAATCAATAAGTCAATATCCAATAGTGCAAGATGTAGTGAACTATCTAACTCTTTACAAAAGGAAATTCAAAACTGTTACAGACCACAAATTAAATGTGGCTGAGTTGATGAAACCTGATTCCAAAAGGGCAGAAAACAATGTGGGGAAAGGAGAAAATGCTAGTTACTAGGTATTCTTCCCCAGTGTGATTAAAACTCCGATTATGTGGTAAAGGGTTAATATTCTAAACGTAAAATAACAGTTTAACATAACAGTTTACGCAATGATCTAAATAATGAATGACTGAAGGAATGATAAGGGTTCCCTGTCCAGTGAGAGTTGATACAGCTGGGATTTGCTACAAGTTACCTAGGTGTATCTGTTTTTAGATTCATTCATAATGTTACAGTGGTGTAGGAGTGACTGATAATAGCCTGCTTGCATAGGTCACTTAATTCACATATAAGCAAAGATCCTGTACCTTATAAATGACATCTTGTTCAGTCTATTACTTTGTAAGAAAATATGTTCAAATTGGAGTGGTAGAGATTTAGTGGTTTTTGTCAAAATTGTCATATATAACAGAATTAGGATTTCTAATAGAAAGAAGTACTTTACTGTGAGGCAGTATTTGGCAACTGTGGGGTTTTTTGTTTACTTTGACTCTGGGTCAATCATGACGCCTATAGACTAGCATAGCTAGTCTAAAAATAGGTTTTTCAAAAGCAATGGGTTACATGTAAGTATGAAATTGGTAAAAGCATTGCCATGTAGTTATTTATCAGGGGTTAAAATATTACCTTCATCTAGTTAAGATTTTTCTTTCTTACCGTAAAATATTATTTTTAAACAAGAGGGCCATGATGGCCCTGTATCGCTCCACTGGCTTATAAATATAAACCATAAATACGAAACATTTCAATTCTGAGCCAAATGGTTTCCAAATGAAGACTTACAAAGTTTTCTCTGTAAAAGCCCCTGTTAAAGTTGAGACCCGCTGGGAAAAGCCATTTTTGATCCCAGAGCGATAATCACTTGAACCCAGGTAGAGGTCCACAAGATAAAGCCACATGCCAAAATAATACAAGTCTATGCTGTATGGTTATAAATACGGTGATTTTCAAGTTTCGTCCATATGAAGCCTCTGTAAAACATAAGACCCCTGATGCAAGGCTAATTTCAAAAAAAAAAAATCAAAAGTGCTCCAGATTTGGTAGCCCTTGGGTTTGCGGTTAGGAGCAAAAGGATTTTTTGAATTTTCACCCTATAAGCACATGTTTATGATCAAATTTGGGAGTTCTTGCCTTATGGCTAGTAACAAGACGGTTTCTGAAGTTTTCACTCCATAAACTCATGTAAAACTTGTGACCCCTGGTGCAGGGCCAAACTTGATCCTAGGGTTGTAACTTGGGCCCTCTTTGTAGTTGTCCACTAGATAGAGCTATAATTATGCAGAATTTGGTAACCCTAAGCCTTATGGCTATGTACACCAAGATTTAAAAGTTTTCCCTATATAAGCCCATGTTAATCTTGTGAACCTTCGCCCCCCCCCCCCTCCACCCCACAGCATGAGGCCAAATTGACCCCAGGACTGTAATTTGGGCACTTTTGGTAGACCCCCACCAGATCAAGCTAAATGCAAAATTAGGTAGCTCTAGGCCTTATGGCTAGGTACTGGAAGATTTCTTAAGTTGTCACTATGTACGCCCATGTAAAACTTGTTACCCCTGCAACGGGGCCAATTTCGACCCCAAGGCTAAAATTTTGGCCTGCTTGGTAGAGGCCCACTAGATATAGCTACATGCAAAATTTGGTAGCACTAGGCCTCATGGCTAGGTACAGGAAGATTTTTAAAGTTTTCTCTATATAAGCCTATGTAACACTTGTGACCCCTGGGGCAGAGCCAATTTTGACCCCAGGGCTATAATTTGAAGAAACATGATAGAGGTCTACTACATAAAGCTACATGCCAAATTTGGTAGCCCTACGCCTTATGGTTTCAGACAAGAAGATTTTTAAAGATTTCCAATATTTTTCAGTTTTGTTGCCATGGCAACCAGAGTTTTTGAAGGAATCAAATTCTTTCAAGAAATTCTGAAGAGGACCATGGCGGGATCATTCCTGTGAAGTTTCATGAAAATTGGATGGGTAGTTTCAGAGAAGAAGATGTTTGAAATAAAAGTTAACGCACGGACGGACGGACGGACGCACGGACGGACGCACGACGGACACCGGGCCATGACATAAGCCCGCTGGCCTTCGGCCAGTGGAGCTAAAAACCCAATAGCCCAAGTTTGTTAATTATTTTGTTGTATTAATAGATCTATTCTATGATTTGGTTCCGAAAACGCATTGTTCCACCACAAGACCACGTGACAGATTGCATTTGATGCCAGCCGTTGAAAGAATGGCTGAAATTGTTAACAAGCATATATGAGCCAGGCTCTGTGAAAAGGGGGTTAAATGCATCTGCGAAAAGTATCGATCCAGGTCAGCCTGCGCACTCCGCTCAGGCTGACCTGAGCCGAAACTTTTCGACATTTATCAATTTTCTGTATGTCAAAGGACCAGTGTGCCTCATGATTTAGACAGTTGTTCCACAAAAAGGATATTTTGGATCCATTATTAATATGATAATATTATTAATCATCCATCACGTAGAAGCATTAAGCCCCCTTTTGCCAGAGCACGATATATATATATATATATATATATATATATATATATATATATATATATAAGAGTCAAACAACAATTTTTACTGGTAAATGTATATAGAAACTTGTGATAATTTATGCATCTTGCATTTATTAGTGAAGAATAATAAGATGTCTTAGATGTGTAGTCTTTTAATACCAGGATTCAATAAATCCTACTGTCTATCATTTTCGACTACCAAATCATTGATAAGACAAAAAAAAAAAGCCAAGGGCGGGTTAAGCCTTGACGGGTTGCTCATGCAACCTGATCTCGGTTTACACCGCACCTGGTTATTGATAGATTAGGGAGAACAACTGTCCAGTATGAATTAATGGCCATCTGCTTGTATATATGAAAAAAAAAAGGGGGGGGGGGGGTGTCGCGACATTCATTATATTTCGTTTTATTCGTTTTTCATTCACATAAGAATTATGTTATTATTAGGTTTGTCCTCAGCCAATCAACGTCTCCTTAAGATTTAGGAGGCGTGGCTTGACTGACGACATGCTATGTTCCCTAGCCACTCTTCCCCTTTCAGTCACGTGTACATACTTTATTACTTATGTTTGAAAGTGACATATAGGCCCATGGGGCCGGGTGTTTATATTTATTTGTTATTAGTTGTACTTTGTTAATTCATGCACATGTCACTATAATAAAATATTTACTTACTTACTTACTTACTTATATATATATATATATATATATATATATATATATATCTCTCTCTCTCTCAAAAAGAAAATCAGCATGCACGTCACCATTCAATGCCTCTTAAACTTTGAACTGATATTCTTTGCTTGTCTGTCTGTCTGTCTGTCTGTTTGTTTGTATTGAAGTTTAACGTTTTAAGTTTTAACAGCTTAGGTCATATCACAGAGCACTTGCACAGGTGTTTCCTGGCTTTCTCACACCAGTAATGAAAGAACAATGGGGAGTTTAAAGGATAAAATGATAGAAAGTTTGTTTTTTTCTTCCGGTGAAAGATCGAAATTTATTTCATCTCGTGAACATCAGTACAGCTGCGCCACCCGTGAAAATATTACCGATGATGGTCACTCGTGAAATAAATTTCGATCTTTCGCCGAAAACAAAACAAATATTCTCTATATAATATTGTGATGGGAGAAGTGACTGACGTGTGTCAAATTAGTTCTGATTGATACACAGATGTCAGCATAAAACAATTAGATCCCATAATTACTGTGTTTATTGGTGACATGTCGTGTTAACCCTTAATACTTAAAGCGCCTTCCACGATGATAGTTGCCTTTGTGGCCAATGTAGATCAAGAGCAGGCTGCACAAAACGTGCAGCCTGATCTTTGATCTACACTGTCCGCTTTGTTGAGACACCAGACATAAAAAGCGATCGCAAAATTGTAATTGTCTTGGTGTTATTCTGGACTGAAAGTATCCATTGGGTTTAATGGGCACCTTAGGGGTTAACACTGTCCTCGTCATACAACAGACCACCCCTCAAAACATTGTCGCAGTGGGAGAAATTGTTTCTTACGAAAATTTTCTCCTGGTATACCACTATATTTCACTTTACAATGATGGACTGTATTGTGTTTAACGCCGATTTCAACATTTCTTCAGTTATATATATGTAATTTTCTGGAGTTTCTTTTACCAATACTCCGCACAATTTTCTTTCTAAGCCACTGGTTGGTCGAAACAATGGTCAGCGGTGAGAGAGGAATGGATCCTGTCGCAATGACTATCCTCGGAAAGAAATTGGTCGGGCCGGGGACCGAACTAGCGACCCGCTATTCTCAAGTCCTCTACTCTACCGACTGAGCTACTGGGGCTCAGCCGTAGGAAATGAATGAGTCAGAGGCATAAAGATACGAGCTACGCTCCGGCAAAAGGATGTTTAACCCTTTACCACCAATAGCTCGACTACTTCAATACAAAAAATAGTCACGAATAGATGCTTTTTAACCCTTATCCAGCTAAATTAAAGAAATATTAACTTTCAAGCCGATAGTAAAAACCTAATTTTTCCCATTTCAAAGGTATTTTCTTGAAGGAGAGATATCTCCTTATCGGAAAGTGTAGATCCAAGATCAGACTGCACATTCTGTGCAGTCTGATCTTGATCTACGCTGTCCGTAAAGGGTCAGTGAGTCGCGCTTAGCTGCCTAACGGTTAAAACCCTTTACTGAACAGTCCCATTTTTCAACAACTCTGAGGAGCGTGGCTTTTTAACACATTGTCGGAAAAGGACGAAATGTGTGAGTTACATTTTCTCCTTTTCCCAAAATGTTTTCTATCCCTTCAAAGACAAGCTACATCATTGGAGCCACATCTACATAGAATTGTCGTCTGCAAATGTTTTCAATTTGGACAAGTATGAAATTTTGTCTGTCGGGTAGACCTAAACAGTTAAATACTCTGTTTATCCCCATTTCACAAAGATCTTTTAAACACTTCTCCTCTTGTTTTGTGTCAGGGATTAATCAGATAAAGAGCTTTGCACACTTTCGGTTGCTGACCTCTTTACCAAACGACAAAATTCTAGACATTGCCAAATTGAAAGCATTTACAGATGACGCAAATAAGTTACTCCAAAATTGAAATTCGTTTTAGGAATGGTAGAAAACATTGTGGGAAAAGGAGAAAATACTGGTGACCAGCATTTTCTCCTTTTCCCACAATGATTTCAATAGTTTTTTTTTTTTTTTCAGGGTCGTTAAAAATCGGGATTGTTTGTTAGAGGGTTAAGTGGAAATTTTAGATCAATATTAGACTGTACAAAGTCTAAACATACATTTCAGGCGCAAAGCAATACGGAAGCCTGGGCCTCAACATTTACCATCAAAACATCAAATAAACGAAATGTTCTTTCACAATCAGGAAAAGAGACTAAATGATCTCAATTTCAACATTCCTTATGGCAGAAAATAAAAACAAAATAGCGGATAATGTTGATCAAAGATCAGACTGCACGTTCTGTGTAGTGTGATCTTGATCTACACTGTTCGCAAAATACAGTCTGACCTTGCTTTACATTGTATAAAAATTGAAAAAGCTGTGCTTAGCTCTTTAAGATGCTAAAATTTATTTTGCTCGAGGAAAAACGACGAAAGAAAGAAAGAAAAAAAGAGAGATGAAAATTTAGGAAAAATTAGGTTTTAATTTTGATTTATTCCTGGCTACGCATCTGCATTTATATGAGCCATGCTCTATAAAAAGGGGGCTTAATGCATCTCCGAAAGGTATCGACCTGTTCAGCCTGCGCACTCACCGCGGGCTGACCTTGGCCGAAACTTTTCGCTATTGGTCATTTTTCTGTATATCAGAGGACCAGTCCACCTCATAATTCAGTCAGTTGTGAGACAAAATGGACTTTATGGATCCTTGGTCATGTAATGACTTGCTTGGTATCATGAATCATGGAGTTGCATTATACCCCCTTTTGCCAGAGCTTAGTTCACTTGTATTTCATCGAGAATGGCAAGATAAAAGTTAACCCCTTACCAAACGACAAAATTTTGGACTTGACCAAATTGAAAGCATTTGCAGACGACAAATATAATTCAGCCTAAATGGTGATTGTGTATTCGAAAAGGGTGAAAACACTGTTGGGGGGAAAAAGGAGAAAATGGGGTTACCAGCATTTCCTCTTTTTTCCCACACAGTGTTTTAAAAATCCATCTCTTTCAGGGTCATTAAAACTCGGGATTCTGTGGTAAAGTATTAACTCTATACCACACAGTCCCGACTTTAAACGACCCTGTGGAAGAAACCTTTTGAAAACATTGTTTGATAAGGAGCATTTTCTCCTTTTCCAGCTTTTCACCAGCATTTCTCCTTTTCCAACAATCTTTTCATCTCTGTGACAGAAAAAAAAAAATCATGTTTCGAGTTAAATTTAATTTGTCGTCTGCAAATGCTTTCAATTTGGACCAGTCTAAAACTTTACCGTTTGCTAAAGAGTTAAGCAAAAACTAAACCTAAATACTCAACAATTTTTCTCACTAATCCTTTACCAAACAATTCCATGTCTTTACGACCCTGAAGAGGGCTTCTGAAATCATTGTGGGAAAATGAGAAAATCCTGGTAACCAGCATTTTTCTCCATTTTCCACAATGTTTGCTGCCATTATATACACAAATCGCATCATTTGAGCCACATTTATTTTGTCGTATACAAATGCATTTAACCCTTAGTCTGCTAAGCGAGACTCAATGGCCTTTTGCGAACAGTGTAGATCAAGATCAGACTGCACAGAACGTGCAGTCTGATCTTGGATCTACACTGTCCGATTAGTAGATATCTTTCCTGACCAAAAAAATATCCTTGGCATAGCAAAACTTTGGGTTTTACTATCAGCTTAAAAAATTTCGTTTCACTTATCTAGCAGGATAAGCGTTGACATGGATGAAACTAGAATTTTGTCGTCTGGTAAAGAGTAATTCACGTGTAAATCGGAATATAAAAAATAAAAATCTTACCCGTGTCCCACAGAGATGCCCCTACTCCATGAGCTGTCCGGAGAAAATCTGTTCGCCATACAGTAGGGTGCCTCGGCTTATATATTCTAATAAAACAGGAACTTGTGAAGACAATTAGTATAGCTGTCATGTACATCTTACGTACAAAGTGTACATGTCATTCATACATGAGCCATTTTCTGTGAAAAGGGGGCTTAATGCATCTGCAAAAAGTATCGACTCAGGTCAGCCTGCGCAGTCCGTGCAGGCTGACCTGAGTCGAAACTTTTTGCTTATTGGCCAATTTTCTGCATGTCAAAGGACCCTTCTAACTCATGATTCATTCGGTTGTACGACAAATTGGATTTTATGGATCCATAATACTGTGATGACTTGCTTGGTATAAATGTAGCACGGTTATGCATTAAGCCCCCTTTTGCCAGAGCATGGCTCAAATTCATCGGTCCTTTTCCCAAACGACAAAATTTTAGACCCTACCACATTGAAAGCATTTGGAGACAAAAAATTTCAGTGAAGCTCAAAAGTTGATTTCTGTTTTTGAAATGGTAGAAAACATTATGGGAGAAGTAGAAAATGCTGGTTACAATCATTTTCTTCCTTTTCCATGATGTTCATAAGAAGTCTCTTTGTCCCTGAAATATATTTATATCCAAGGTATTCATTTAACCCCTGACCACAAAATCCAGTCTTTTAACGACCATGTGAAAAAAAAAAAAAAAGCTTTTGAAAACATTGTAGGAATAGGGGAAAATTCTGGTAACCAGTATTTTCTCCTTTTTATACAATGTTTTTCTAACCTTTGACAGACAAATTTCACGGTTTTTTTTTTTTTTGGAAACATTTAATTTGTTGACTGCAAATGCTTTGAATTTGGACAAGTCCAAAATTTTGTCGTTTGCTGAGGGGTTTAAAAAAAAAACGGACACTGTCGGTCGAAGATCGGACTGAACGCTCTGTGAAGTCTGGTCTGGAATAATTTGATCATAAAAGCATCAGAAATTCTAATACAGGGTATAGCGACCACAACTGTTTTTCGTAGAGAGGGAAGACCAAGATCAGTCCACACGTCCATGCATGCTGATCTTCATCTAAACTCTTCTTTGATGTCCAATTTTGTAGTTTCAACAGAAATTCGATAGGTGTAGGGTATCACTGGTTGTGCTCTCTCTCTCTCTCTCTCTCTCTCTCTCTCTCTCTCTCTCTCAATTTCAGGTAAAAAACGGTTGAGACGTATAAAAAAAAAAAAAATGAAGGAATTAGTAGACATACTAATGTTTTGAACATGTACATGGGTTCGTTGACAAGGTCACAAGACCCAAACACTCTGGGACTGTCTAGGTATACTGTCTGTGGCCTAATAACTTTTAATTATATCTTGCGTAAGCTTATGACGACATTACGGGGTTGTTATCACATAGTTTTGTGTATATCATACAACTCCATTTCAGAAATGAGTTACACAAGTAGTGAACAATGTTGTCTGTCTAGTGTGTGTTCGCTCTTGGCTTAATTCGACCCACTTGAGCTGATTAATTTTGTTTGTTTGTTTTTTTATTAACTCTTTGCCACACTACTCCGAGTCTTAATGATCCTGAGAAAGAGGCCTTTTGAAAAAAAAAAAAAAAAAAATGGGAAAAGGAGAAAATGCTGGTAACCAGCATTTTCTCCTTTTCCCAAAATTGTTTTGTATCCCATCAAAGACAAATTCCATTACTGTAGCCACATTTGAATTATTGTCTGCGAATGCCGGTACCCAGTGTTTTCTCCTTTTCCCAAGAATGTTTTCTACCTTATCAAAGACAAATTTCATTACTTTAGCCACATTTGAATTATTGATTATTGTCTGCAAATACCTGTACTGGTTACCAGCATTTTCTTTCCTTTTCCCAGATTGTTTTCTACCCTATCAAAGACAAGTTCCATTACGTTAGCCACACTTAAATTATTGTCTGCAAATGCTTTTATCTGGACAAGTCTATAGTTTTTGTCATGTGGCAAAAACTTTGATGGGAAAATCTCGATTTCGGGCCAGAACTTTAATGTTTGGATTTAGAATCAGTAAAAAGTTCACAATTTTTTTATGTTGTCCAAAATATTAATATGTTTGAATTATAATCAGTACAAAGTTTGCAATTACGGTAGTGTAACCTGGAAGCTCCGGATTCAATCCTTACCGGAGACACTAGGTTTTTGTTATACCCCCGTCACACCGTGCATGTTCTCACTACGTTCCAAAAGTTGTTATCAAACGGACTCAAACTGTGTTCGAACGTGGTGGACGTAGTAGCAACCCTTTACAATCTGTTTACGAACTCTATGGACGGGCTAGGACGGGAAGGGTGCTCCAGAACTTTGCGCCTGCTCAAATTTTTTTTGCCGTCCACCCTGTAATGTAATTGAAACAAGATGGACGTACTACAAACGGACCTGTCGTACTTCGATCCTGTTAGAGACGTGTAACGACGTGGTGCAGTGGGCATTCATTTGGCAGTACGCTTGCAAACCGAATGAAATTACACAATTTCTACCCCGACTGCAACCCCATTTACGATCTTCTAGGACAGGGCAAGACGTTCTAAGAACTACCGTAGTTCGGTGTATAAGGGGCTTTGGGCATAATTAGGCCGAAATTACACGTCGTAACCAAACCGCAAACCCGTTTTATGATTTTGTTAGGACGGGGTAAGACGTTCTAAGAACCAGAAGTAGCTAGGAGTATCCCTGCGAAAGATGATTCAGGGCGCTACTCTACTACTGGTGAAACCCAGGACATACATGCATATGTGAGCTGTCGCCATAATGTAACTGTAATATTTTTAATGTTGAAAGCGTTGTGAAACCAATAAACAACTAAAATGACTTTTGCATCTTTAAATGACGATACTTCAATATCAAATATTTTCCCGTGTAATTTATAGAAAATTGGTAAGATGAAAGCCAATAACATTGTTTGAAATTTTGTGGTGCGGCATTATCCTTATATGTACGTTGCTATGGTGACTGTGACTTCCGTCTCACCGTTCGAAATTATTTGATATATTCAGTGTTGATGTGCGATATGTAAGTGTCTGAGATGTTAAGTTTCCGTTAATATGCGCTAATAAATAAATTAAAAAAGTATTAAATTCGTCCACGAACTTCTGGATAGTACCTTGTACATGTAATTGCAATCCGACTGCAGTCCAAGTTAGTCACATGTCTTGAAATATCATCTGTACAGAGCTGGCAATCTAGACTGAAGTCTGAGATATTCATTGAATAATATATCAGTACAAAGTTCACAGTCCCGACCACAGTCCAAGTTAACCCTTAGTGTGCCGAATAAACTCAATGGACACTCTCGGCGTAGAACAAAACCTAAATACTTGCAAGTAGTAGGTGTTTTGCCAGTTAGCGGGCAAACGCTTATAAGACGGTAACGGATAAGCTACTAAGCTCTTTTAAGCCACTTTTAAGCCCTTTTAACCCCTTTTAACCCCCTTTAACCCCCTTTTAACCCCCCCCTTAACCCCTTTAACCCCCCTTTAACCCCCCTTTAACCCCCTTTTAACCCCCTTTAACCCCCTTTTAACCCCCTTTAACCCCTTTTAACCCCCTTTAACCCCCTTTAACCCCCTTTAACCCCTTTAACCCCCTTTAACCCCTTTTAACCCCCTTTAACCCCCTTTAACCCCTTTAACCCCCTTTACACTCTTCAATCATTCACTTAACCAACCCAACCCAACCCAACCCAACCCAACCCCACCCCTTAAACCCCATCAACCAACACATAACACACCAGTTAACCAACGCATGATGCATCATCCAACCAGTTAACCGGTTTATGAGTTTGTAGGTAGCTTAAGATTTTGATAAAAAAAAAATTTAAAAATTTTATTTAAGTCAATCAACGCATCAGCTAGACAACAAACCCTTACATCACACACTCACTTAACCCTTTCCCCACCCCCATCAACCAACGCATGACGCAACATGCAACGGCTAACCGGCTTATGAGTTAGTGGGTGGGTTAAGATTTTGATAAAAAAAAAAAATAAAATTGATTTAAGTAAAAAATTTATGAAGATAAAAACAAAATGGAAGAAGAAAAAATTAAAAGGTTTTTACCACCAATAAAATATCCAATTACTCATTACCCACAAAAATATATTCCATTTAAATTAAGAATGGAGGATTTTTTGTGTTTTGACTGGCAATTAAAAGAAGTTTCCAATCTTAAAGAAAAATATGAAAAATTAAAAAGAGGAATAAACTATAATACAGGTAAAAAAATACAATATGGAAAAGAAACCTATATTAAACTTTTACAAGAATTAAAAAATTATGTTCTTTTACTTAACACAAAAGAAAAATATAGAAATACTTTAACAAAAGAAGATTTAGAGACAATTGAAAAAATAAATGAAGAAGTAGTCATCATTAATAACTTAATATCAGATTATAATGAAAAAAGAAGTGAGCTATGTAAAAAAATGCAAGAATTGACAAATTGGAGAGAATATACAATTTTTGAAAATAAAAAATATGGCCTTTTTAAAGAATTTTACAACCTCCTCCATCATGAAAATGATTGTTTAGGTAGATTTGAAAGAAAACTAAAAGAAAACCTATTATTTAATAATATAATGAATTATATTACAGGAAGAAATATTGAAGAAAACTATATTTATGAATGTATAACTTGTAAGAAAATTAAAAAATAATTTTTATTTGTTTTTTATCAACAAATAAAAATATTTTAATTTTTAATATTTTTTTCTATGTCTCGATGCCCCCAAGCAAGTGTATGAATTCCATCAGGTAAAATAAACCTTTTATCATCATTTGCACTTAATGCTATTTTATTAATTTCTTCCGTATAAATTTGATGCTTATAACTTCTTATATTTGTCATGGTTCTATGTTGAATATCATTTTTTTCTAAACAATTTAGATAATCCTGATGTGTTATAGTTTCTTTAATTATATTTTTCTTAATCCCCTTACATTTTTTACTTTCTTCCCCATCATCCATTTTAATACTGTACATTTTTGGTTTTAAACCAACACATTCTTCTATTTCCTCCCCATTTGTTTCATCCTTAAACATGCCAATCACCTTTTTATTTATACCAACTGGAATGCCAGAAGGATGTCCCTCTTTTGGATAGCCACTTGTATCAAACTTTTCTTTAACATCATCTGAAATATCTTTATAAAAATCTTCTGTTTTAATTTCATACAATAAACTATCTGTATCGGTAAGTCCTAAAGTTGCTCTATCCCCATATTTTGCTTTAATATAGTTATAGTGAAAATCATACATCAAAGTTTTACTTAACTCAAGAATGGAAAACCCCAAATATATCGGCTTGTCAAATTTTATCTGTGTTTTTCCCATATGAATACTTATCAAATTTTCATTAAATATTTCTAAATGCTTAAAGTTTGGTTTGTTTACGAATTTTCTAGCTGATTTTCTACTTCTGACAAGCCTAACATTCACCCTTTTTCTTATATTTTCCATAGTTTTTCCAAATACTGAATTATTCATTAACTTATAAAAATCCTTTTCAAATTCATTTTTTGCATCAGCTCTTAGCCGTGTGTTTAGGTCGATGTATGGTTTTAACCAATCACTCTCTTTAAACTTAATTCCTCTATGTATCTTCTTCAATTTTAAACCAAGACTTAAACACTGTTTTAAACTTTCATAATGTATAATATAGTTCTTTTTATTATTTAAATTTGGGATTAGTTTTTCAACTCCATTAACTTTAGCTCTCTCTGCAGCAAGAGGAAGCTCATTGAAATAATCATGCAGTTCTTTAGGAACATCTAAATCAACTTCTAAAAAACAGGGATGCCGTTTCCAGTTGTTTAATTCCTTTTCTGTCATCCATTTAAATCCACCAATTGGAAGCTTCTGGCTCATCGCCCAACCATACAAGTTATTAGCATCTAAATATTTACAAAATACTGAAGGTTTCTGTGAATTGTACTTTTTACCTAAATATTTATTATTAGCTTTTATATACCTTTTAGTAATCACTGAAATCCCTCCCCTAATCCCCCTTTCAATGAATTGGATTTTATTTTTATCTCTAATCAGTTTTAACTTAACACCAGTTAACTTTAATGCAGCATCCCAAGCTAAACCAGGCGCAGTAAAATACCAGGCAGGGTCTAATTTATAAACGTTAAAACAAACTTCTCTAAAACTTTCAAACACATCAGATAAAAGAAGAACATCCGTTTTTAAATATAAATCATGATATTCACCAATAGTTTTAATTTTAAATGTTTTCCATACCTTTTTTGCATGTTCATAATCTTCTTCTGCAATTCCTTCCCCAGCAAGTTTTGAATAAAATGCTTTTATAGGTGGTAATTGTGTTTCATTTAACCTTTCAAAAGAATCAACATATTCATATGGATAAACACCCTTTCTACGAAGAAGTTTAAACTCTTCTTCTTTTGGAAATTCTCTTTTTAAGTTTTTGAATTGATAATCTTTTAAATTTTCTGCCAGTTTTGCTAAACTACTACCCATAAATTTAAAACTATATAAAAACCTAATATCCTTATAAATATCCCTCATTTTATTTTTACTTTTCTGCTGATCTATAAAAGCCTTTTTTGTAAAGCTTATATATTTTTCCTCATTATTTGGGATAACATTAATTTCCCCCTCACTAACACCAAGATTTTTAACAAACAAATGAGTATCATATCCAGACAAATTATGAAAGAAAACAGGAAGGAAGTTTGGTTTACGAAATTTAAGATTACATTTATTATGTGCTGCTCCTCTATATCTACCACTAAAATGACAGTGGTCTCTTACTTTTTTCCGTCTATATTCATCTTTTTCCTTTTTCTTTTCTTTTTCTTCCTCTTCTTCCACTCCATCTTCTTCATCGCTTTCCTCTTCTTCATCACTTTCTTCTTCCTTTCCAAACTTTTTATTACAAAGATAACAAGTATCAGCCTTATTAAAATCTTCTATATCCTTTGCAGTAAGTATCATATCTTTTTTTGACAATTTAAAAATCACACTGGTTAGGTTTTCTATTTCTTCCACAAACTTTTCCTCTGCTTTTTCTCCTCGATATAGTAACAATCTAGACTTAAAAACATTTTCATCAAAACTTTTTAAAAAGAAAGCATAGCCTGTTGGTACATGCATATGAATTTTTGTTGTTGTACTTTTACTTGGATCTGGTTTTGCATGTTGTATTGGTACAAGCATCGTTTCAAAATCGCCATAAACAACAAAAGGATGCCATTGTGTTTTAACCCAGTTTTTAAACATTACTGTACTTTCTTTTTTTGAAGGCATTTTAATTCTTACAGCATCTTCATCATAGCAAAACACTCTATGATCTTCTAAAACACTTTCACTTGTAAAATGGTCTAAACAGCTCCAACAAAAATGTAATTTATGTCCATTTTTAGATATTTTTTATGCTAATAGTGCGCTTGGATTTTTTACCCATACATAATGACTATTTTCATTTTCATCTTTTATTAACAAAAGAACTACTAAGTGTTTTCTATCAAAAGTTTCTTTTCTTTGCCTTCTAAGGGGATATAACCCATCTTTCTCATCATAACCTATAACAACGATAGAAAAATCTGGATTTTGATTTTCAAATTTATTAATATCACATAACTTAACAGGACATTCTATTCCTTTCATATTTAATTCTTGGATTTGTTCTTTTAATTTTTTATCAACTCTTTCTGGATGTTCTTTTTTTGGATAAACCACCCTCATAACACAATATAAAAAACAGTTATGGTCCTCCTTATTTTGAATATTAACAAGACCATTTCTGTTATTTGATCTTTTTAATCCTGCTGGTAAAGGCATCCATGAACCTGCTAATCCCTCCCATAACGGGCTATTTTCTACAACATGCAATGTTAAGCTTATAACCATTTCAAAAACCCATCCACTTCCTGATCGTAAAAAACTTGCAAAATTTTCCATAATTTGTTTTACCATTCTATCATATATTTCATTTACATCACTTTCCCTTGAAATAATTTCATGATGTGAAGAAAGTTTAACTTTTGCATATTTAATCCTCCCCTGCGTAGTCTTTGAAAATAAACATAAAAGTTCTAGCTTTACCTTTGTATTTCTATGGTTTCTTAAAAAACTTGTAATGCTTTCTTTACATACTTCTAAAAAATCATCCGGCCCCCATCCCTCTACTCCATCTATAACATGCTGTGTTGCAAATTCTCTTAATGCTGACGCTTCTTGCCTTAATTCGATGTTTGGCATTTCTCTTAATGCTGACGCTTCTTGCCTTAATTCGGTGTTTGGCATTTCTCTTAATGCTGACGCTTCTTGGCTTAATTCGGTGTTTGACATTTCACTTCTTGTCAAGTTTTCTTCTACATTTTCTAAAACTTCATTTAAAACTTGTGGTATCTGCTCTTCACGCACATTACTAGTTAACCAATTAGTAAAATCAGATACTCTTCTTCTAACACTCTGAGGAATTACCGCTGAGGCAACCCTTTGTGCATCACTATATAAATTAGATGCAATTGATTGACTAGTATCTGTTAATCTATTGATAAATCTTCGTGAAAAAGAATTCATCTCTATAATTTTTAATATAAAAAATTTTACCTTAAGTCAAATTTTATTATTTTTTTAAAAAATAATAAAATTACTCGCAGTGGCTCGTACACTAAAGAATGTCAATTCTATATTTACCATTCCATACTCTACCATTCCAATTTTCAATCGTTTGAGGGCAACGGTCAATAAACTTACTAGCCTTGTAAATTGATGGAAATTCAATCACCTCTTCAGTTTCAACATCCTTTAAGGTAGTCGTTTTTGGGTTTTTTGCAATATCCTTTAATCTATCATAATTAGGTACTTTTTTAAGTGGTATAGCTTCTTCAGGATACAATCCATGCTCCTTTAAAACATCAATATACTTTTTCTTGTTCCAATAGGAATACCACTTAATATTGTTATCTGTTAATATTTTTTAAAATCAGCAATCTTTTGCATATTTTTTATTTAAAATAAAAATTTACTTAATACACTACACTCATCTTTTTCCCATCACTCTGAAAGTTAATCATCCTGTCACTAAGTAAAACCGCAAATGCTTCAGTATTTGCAGGAGGGTTATTAGTAAATGTTGTTTTAATATGAATATCAGTAATAGAATACTTAAGCCTTTCACTTTGCTTTGATAGGTCAAACACAAACAAAGGAAAAAGATTTTTATAATCTGAAGGAGTAATATTAGGGTTTGATACCAATTCATCCATGTTAAAAAAATTTTTTCTAAACAAAGCAGCTTCACTATATATTCTACTAATTTGATTAGCAAGAAAATTTATATCATAATCATATAGTGGATATTTTTTTGAACCTAACATTACATAAATATTTTTAACATTTAAGTTATCAAATATAGCCGGGTTTTGTTCTTGATCACCACTTTTACCTGTTTGAAAACCAACAATTAAAAAACGTGGCACCTCAGGAGATGATTTAGCTGATAGCCTCCAAGTAAAACCTGTTGCTGCCTGTGGAACCGCAATACTATCGCTTTGTATCATTCTATATCCAACTGGAAATTTTTCTTTTTTCTCGATAAATTTATAAAGTTCCAACCTATTACCATCTTCCGGCTCTACATGTGGCATAAACCAAGATACCTTCAGTAAATTAACTCTACCAGCATCGGTACCAGCAGCTCTAAAAATTGCATCATTGTCATCATTTCTTGTTAAGGTTAAAGTTTGTTTCATACCATATAAAATTTTGTTGTAATCTTCACAAAAACCAAATATATGTTTCAAAGGTATCCTAAAACTAAAGGTTCCAAGTGGATTTGAACTAAAAATATACTGTCTTCTTACTGAAAAACCAGCATTAGTAGCACTTGCTGCATTTTCTCCGGTATCCTTATACCACAGTTGGTTTAACCCTTGTGATTTAGCAAAGTCATCTGGGTACTTTAAAAGTCCAAGCATTGTTGTAGCCTGACCAGGATAATTAATGCTTTCTATCTCTTGCCCACTAAGTTGATATCTGATATTTTTAAACAGATATAACAGACCATTATTTGTTAAGGTTGCCTCATTAGCTGCACCATAAACGGTACCATCATTTTTTACTAATTCGCCTATAATTTGTAAATATGACTCTGAAGGATGATAAAAAATATCTTGAGTTTCGATATTAATCCTAATATTTCCTCCAGGGTTGTTAAGATTGGTTCCTGTAATAGGTTCATACTCATGATATTCATATTCATTAATACTATCATCTTTAAAAATTGGTGCTTTAAAATATTTAAAATATCCATTTTATTATATACAATTATAATTTTTAAGTCAAAATTATAATTGTTTTAATATTCTGCCCATAGTTGAGGGAATGATTTGTTTTCATCATTTACAAACACACCCTTAAGTTTAATATTTTTAAGTTTTTCTATTGAATGGTATTTTTTCATTTTAGGGTAAATTTTATTTCCATAAAGAATGGTTATCTTAGGCATACCATTTTTTTCTAGATATTGATTTACATCTTCTTCAAATTCCTTAATGATATCAACCTTTTCAGGTGCTAATCTTAAAACAGCTTTATTATAGTCATATTTCGTAATACTACTATCTAATACTTCACAATCATCATTAAGTTTTAGATTTCCATAAAGGATATTAACCCTTTTTGTGTTGTATTTTTCATAATGTGTTAAATTAAATTTTAGATTTGACATTCTTTTTATTTAATGCTTATATTTTACTTAACTTAAATTTATTTTTTCATAATACTTTAATTCCAGATCCACTATTTAATTTCTTAACTAAATCTTGTATTGCAATGGCACTACCATCTATTAAGGTATTAATATTTTGTGTTGCAGGCTGAGTTGTTGTAGTAAGCTTTTGAGTATATTTTTCTAAAATCTTTTTAGATTTTGGTGTTAAAGCCTTTTGAACTAACTTTTTACCTGTATCAACTGCGGCACTCTTTCCAACCTCTAATGCTTTCTTTGCTCCTTCCTTAGCTACACTCTTACCAACATCAACTGCTGAAGATGCAATTTGTTTAGCTGCGCTGCTTGTAAATAGTCTTGTAAGAAAATTAGCTAAAGTATCAAATACTCCTGCTCCTCCATAAGCATAATTTCTTTTAAATCCTCTCTTTTGTGATGTAATCATTTTATAGTATGGACATTAATTTTTTATAACTCTTTGAATTTAATACACGTTGCCTTTTTAATTCATCACAAATACTTACAAGCTCATTTCTTACACCTGTATTACCAGCTTCTTTACTTGCCATTAAAAGGTCTAATCTTTCTAATAGTGCGTTAGGGTTAGATGGGATAATGGTTAATCCTTTTCCTTCATATTTTTTTCCAATATTTTTCTTTTTGCCCAAATATTACTGAGTATATTTCTCCATTTTTCTCCTTGAAAACCACCCTTGGCATGTGAGTTTGTAGGGTCGTTATTTCTATAAAGAGCATTGGATTTTATTATTAATCTTTGGTAATCATTAAGATCCCTATCATCATAAATGCCTGGATTTGGATCTTTAGAAACAATTAACTCCCATATACCAGCTGTTCCTTTATATTCTTTACCACCAGCTATAATATCATCTTCATCAATTATTGCTAATTTGTCACCAATATAGAATTTACCATCTTTATCATATAACCCATATGTTCTATCAACATCACTTTTACCAATAAATTTTTTGAAATACTTTTCTGCAATTGGTCCAATAAAATGCTTTTCTTCATATTCCTTCATAAATTTTTTTTCTTCAGATGGATAAGCTTCTATTGTTGGATAATTTGGTAACATAATAGCTTGTGGTAACTGTTCAATCCCCTCTTTAATAGGTTTAAGCTCTTCTGTAATCTCCTTTGTTACTGCTTTTTGTGTTTCTGTAATAGGCCTAAAAAACTTAGAAAGCTCTGTTTGTAATTCAATATCCCCGGTTTTCTCTGCAAGATTACTATCTTTTATTCTTTTCTTCAAATCAATAAATTCTTTTACTGTTTGTTCCCTTTACAGGGTCTTTGATCTTTAAAAACGACATTTTTTTTAAGTAATAATTTTTTTAATTAATATTATTTATCTCACATGCACAAGAACATTTAAACTTAGGTGGTTTTATTTTTAGCCTTAATGGCTTCCATTGTGCCTTTCTACTAGTCTCCTGAATTCCTCTCTTGCTTCTATTCTTCCCTTCTCTATTAAACTCTCTTGCTCCTCTAGCTTGCTTTTTTTCTTCGACTTACTCCTGATTTCTTCCTTCATTTGTTTATATTTTTCCAATTCTTCCATAATTAAACTAAATTCTTCATGTTCTATTTTGTTGTCTGATATTGCTTTTGATATATGTGTAAGTAGTGTATTTAACTTTGAATCTGCTAACATTTTAATCTGAAGATGTTTTTCTGATTTTGTTCTAGTTCTTCTAACCAAAAACTTACCTACTAATGCTGCTAACCCAACACCCAAGGCACAAGCTTCTAGGGCTATCGTTGCAGGTATCGCTACCACAGTTGAGAGTAAAGCAATTCCACCTGCTCCTGCACCTAATGCTAGAACAGTTAGGCCAGCTTCAACATTATCTACTGTTTTACTAATCTTTAAATACTTTTTACTTAACTGTACTCTTACCCTAACTTCATCTTCTAGAAAAGTTTGAATTTCTGATATCTTCTTAAGTCTAAATGATTGACCATCATCTCCTACTGTTAGTATTGGTTGTAATGTTGGTGCATTTGGTATATTTCGTGCTTCTGGTAAATCTGGATAAATCGTTGTTTCTTTTAGTTCCATTTTATTACTTATATCTTATTTTTTAAATAGAATAGTAAAGACGGCACAAAAATTCATTTTCATTAATTTTTACTAACTTTTTTGAGTTGTTTGTAATTGTTGTGACCATGTCATCCACTTCTTCTAATGTAACTTCATTTGTTATAGATATTTGATTAAGTTTTAGATTATAAGATAGAGAAACTAAAACAAAACCTTTACTCATATTGAAACCCATACCTAAAGCTATCGTTCTTGTTTGTCCTCCTTCTAATACTAAAGGTTGTTGAGTAAAAATATCCCATGAAACAGAATTAACTTTTTTAGCTGGATACTTACCTTCAACAGGTTTCCAAAAAATAGTTTTTGGTTGAACTATTTTATGATATCCATTTTTATTTCCATTTCCAAATTTATGTACATTCATGTTTTTTAATTTATAATATTGCTCCTAATATAGGGATATTTCCAAATGGGCTATTAGTTCCTAAAAGAAGACCTTTTCCATCATAAATTTTTGAGCCTTGTTTTAAATACAATCCATCACCAACGGAACTTAATCCTTTACCTTTTGCTGGACCAAGATATAACCCTTCACCATCAGTTTCTACTTGACAGACACAACCACCTTTCTTAAGATACAATCCATTACCCATTGCTTTTTGAACACCTGAAGAAGCAAGACCAGATAACGCACCAACTCCTATAGCAGGTAAAACGGTTCTTGCTAATGTAGGTAAAACTGATGAAGCTAAACCGGCCAACAAAGGTAAAAATCCACCTTCTACTTTCATGTTGTGTTTAATTTGCTTAATTGTCATTTTAATCGTGACTCCCTTACCAGCTTTATAAGCTTTAGTAAGTTTATTTACTTGCGACTTGGTTAATGCTATTACATCATTACCATGTAAATCTTCATAATTTAAACGAATACTTGCTGGGCTTTTGTTTTTAAAAGCATGAAAAATTTTATCCTTTTGTCCTTCTGAAATATTTATTTTAGCATTAATGTAGTTTGTCATTTTATAATTATCTTGCCTCTCTTATATGAAATCTGATTGTTAAATTTTCGCCTCTTAGATTTAGTAATGTTCCATCTTGGTCAGTAATTGATACATTTAAATCGTGTATTTCATTTAATGTTAGAGGAAGATAAACTAAATTTACTGGGCTTTCTATAATTTTATACCCTGGTGATACATTAGGGAAAAAACTGTAAATCGTATTTCTTTGTGAACCATTAACATAACTGCCAGAAATTAAATCAATATTAACTAACAAGCTATTAATACTAAGAATATTTACAACATTTTCAGATTCGTGAAATCCTTGTAGATATTTTGCTTTGTTAAATCCTAATATTTTCCCGATACTCCTACTTTGGTTAAAATCTACCTGATAACCATTTTCAACATAAAGAATTGATTTTAAAGTATTAGTGTTTGCGGAAATATTAATATAATATTCTTCATTAACTGAGTCATAATGTCCCCTTTTCCTCATTTCTTGTTGTATTGTATCATTAATATCAACTAAATCATAAGATCCCTCTGCTAATTTTAGTTTTACCCATGTTGCGCCATTGTCAGGTGAATAAACAAAAGTTCCATTGTGTTTATCAATATTAGGAAATGAATAGTAAGTTTCAAGGTTAACCAACGCCACTTCATATTCTTTATCTTGATCTAATTTAAGTGGTGGGTTAAATTTTGTTTTAAAACTTGTTTTGTTGTCACTTACTATCAACTGAAATGATGATTTATGGTCAGTGTTTTTTACTATCTTTTCAAGTAATTCTTCCATTTTTATATTAATAGAAAAGATAGTTATAAATTGTAAAATATATCTTTTTCTTAAGATATATTTTTAATAGTAGTTGTGGTAGTTTTGTGGTATGTAAAAGTTGTCAAATCCATTTCTATATTTACCATTGAATTTGTTATTGGTTAAGTCAATCACAACAAAACCATGAGGTTGCTCCCAACAATTTTTACAAAAATTAACAAACTCTGTTTTTGACATATCATCACCTACATGGTCACTATAAATATGATTAAGATTTTTTAAGTCTTGCCTAAACAAACAAATAAAATTTGCATTCTCTCTAATAGTTTGACGTGGTAGTCTAAAATAATTTTGGGATAGGTAAAAACAGTCTGCATTACTATGTCTCCCTCTTACGTAATAGCTTTCACATTTGTTTTGCCTTTCTAAAAGTAAATCATCAAATATCATTAAGTTTTTGTTTTGTCCATTTAAATCTCTTGAGTCAGGAACATCCCCAGCATATTCAAAAAATTCACAATTGATATCAGATTTTTCCTTAATTGTTTTTGCCCATTCTTCAACTAATGCTGTAGGTAAAATATCACGGTTTTGAACTTCATTTTTAAGTGAAAACAACCTTAATATGTATTCTTTTGGTATTTTTTCTTCAAAAGCTTTTTTAAGTATACGATATTCTGGTTGAAACAAACTTTTACCAAAAACGTATAAGTTGTCATAATCTAACCAATCAGGTCTTAACAAAAGGTTAAGTAAAAGTGTAGTTTTACCACATCCTGAATTACCTACTATTAAACCTCTAATACTTCTTGGTAAAAGGGGGTGGTTAAATCTTTTTGCTAATGCTTCATTCCATGATAAATTAACAATGTTCATTTTATATTAAAACAATTTAATTTAATATAAAAAAAGTATTGTGTTAAGTGTAAAAAACAAACTGAAACAACTGATTTAAATTATGGTGTAATTAAAAATGGTAGAAATATGAAAAGGGGTAAATGTGTTGAATGTGGAACAACAAAAACACAGTTTATTAAAAAGGATAAAGAAGGTGGTTCATTGTTAAACAAAGCAATCAATAACTTACCTGTTGAAATGCATTTACCTGGTCATAATTTTACTGGTCCAGGCACCAAATTAAAGAAAAGATTAAATCCTGATTTAACACCTAAAGAATGGTCAAAACCTGTAAATCGTGTTGATCGTGCAGCATATCATCATGATATATGTTATCTTAAACATGATGATACTAAAACACGTAATGATGTGTGTGATGCTAATATGCTTAAAGAGTTAAAGGGTATCTATAATCCTACTATTAAGGAAAGAATGGAAAGAGGATTGGTTTCCTCATTAATTGGAACAAAAAAAAGATTTGGTATGGGAATTAAAAAAAAATTTAGAAAATATAATATTAGCAGAAGAATTACATAAACCAGTAAAAAGAAAATTTAAGAAACGGAGAGTTAGAGTAAATGGTATCGATAGGATATGGGCTGCAGATTTAGTAGATATGCAAGCATTTTCTAAACTTAATCATGGTGTAAAATATCTTCTTGCTGTCATTGACATCTTTTCAAAATATGGTTATCTTATCCCCTTAAAAGATAAAACTGGAAAATCTGTTTCTGTTGCATTGAAGAGTATTTTTAAGGAAAGAAAACCTGAAAAAATGTGGGTGGATCGGGGGAAAGAGTTTTACAACAAAGATGTTAAAGATTTGATTGAATTGTATTCTACTGAAAACGAGGAAAAATCAAGCGTTGTTGAGAGATGGATTAGAACAATGAAAGAAAAAATGTGGAAGTATTTCTCTGCTAACTCAACAAATGTTTATATTAATGTATTACCAAATCTTGTTAAAGAATACAATAACACGAGACATTCTTCTATTAAGATGACGCCAACTGAAGCAAGTAAGAAAAAGAATGAAAATAAAGTTTGGATAACATTGTATCCTGATTATAATCAAGTAAGGGAGGATATCAAACCAAAGTTTTCTGTTGGAGACAAAGTAAGGATAAGTAAAAAGAAAAAGACTTTTGAAAAAGGTTATACCACAAGATGGACTGAAGAGGTTTTTACAGTTTCAGAAGTAAAACATACAACACCTGTAACATATAGAATTGAAGATTTAAATGGTGAAGAAATAAAAGGTAGCTTTTATGAACCTGAACTACAAAAAACAAGCCAAGAGGTGTATAGGATAGAAAAGGTTATTAAAAAGGGAAAAAAGAAATCTCTTGTAAAGTGGAAAGGTTATTCTGATGAGTTTAATTCATGGGTTGACAACGCTGCTATTATAAATATTTAAATATATAAAAATGAAAGATATTTTAATTGATAATATAACTTTACCAAATAAACCTTTAAGTAATTTTGAACTAAATGATGCCGCAAAAAAAATTAAAAATAAAAAATTTTAGAGGAACATTTTTAAGAGATACCCTACCAAAAAACAATAAAAAAAATGAATGTGGTATTTTTAACCTAGATGACTCTGGTGGTCCTGGTACTCATTGGGTTGCATGGTTTAAAGATGGTAAGAAAAAAATTTATTTTGATAGTTATGGTATTCAACCACCTAATGAAATTATAGATTATTTAAAACAACCTATATACTACAATACTGACCAATTACAACATGCAGGTGAAGTATTTTGCGGTCATTTATGTTTGTTCATTCTTAAAGAGTTATGCAATGATAATAGTGTACGAGCCACTGTGAGTAAATTTCAAGATGTTTTAAATAAACTTTTTTAACAATATTAAAAAATGCCTGTTGATAAATTTGGAAGAATGGATGATGTAAAAACAAGCGGTGATGGTGTGTCACTTGCTTACATTACTAACAACTTTTTACGTAAAGATGGAACAACCACTGTTACCGGTTCTATAAATATGAATGGCAACACATTAACGAGGGTTAGTAATCCAGTAAATCCGCAAGATGTTGCGACTAAGGATTATGTTGATAATACAGCAGGGGGAGGCCATGAATCACCACTATTAAAAGAAAATGGAAATTTTATTGCTACTGCTCCATTCAATATGGGTTTTAAAAAAATACATAATCTGCATGACCCTGAAGAACCACATGATGCTGCTACAAAAAGTTATGTGGATAAGGTTAGTAGAGAAAGTGTCATTGTTAAACGTAATGATGGAAAATTTGTTGCTACAGGAAATATAGATATGAGGAATTATGGGCTAATTAACGTTCTAGCACCGGCTGAACCTGATGATGTAGCAACAAAGGGGTATGTTGATAGTCAATCCTCACCATTTTTGTATAACTCTGCTGATAACTTTTATACTGCAATAGGAGAAATATCTATGGGTAACCGACGTATTCATTTTGTTGCTTCTCCAATTGAGAATAGTCATGCAGCAAATAAGTTATATGTTGACACGATGATACAAGTTTCTAATGCTAATCTTAAAACAATTATAAGCGTGTGTGCTGAGGAACAAGGTCCTTTAACAGATGGTAATTATGAGTTTTCTTTTGGTAATGGGAGTGCCGGAGTAAGTCATGGGATGGGAGGTTATTGTATGTCTGCTCCTGGTAGAATTATAAGAGGGACTTTAATGGTTGTTAAGGGGACCGGTATTCTAAAAGAAGAGGTAAAAGTTAATATAGTCGTAAATGGAGTTGAACGGGTTGAATACTCCATAGTAAAAAAGAAAGGAGAAGGTTGTAGTTGTGTAGTTTTTCCACAACCTTTAGTATTAGACCAATGTGATGTTATAAACTTTATAACAAGGACAAATAACCCTAATGCTAAAAATGCATATTTAACGTTATTGATAGAGTTAGACTTGTAAAAAAAATAAATATATAACCTAGTAATAAGGTTAAATATTTAAATAAATTTATACTCACTTTGTTCTAATGGTAGTTCATCAGTTAAATCAACATCGCATGTTGTAAATTCTATATATGGATAAAATTTATTATTATACCACAGCAAAACACATCCTGGTTGATATACGCCATCATCAAGAGAATTATGAATTTCTTTTTGTAAACGCTCAACTATTGATGTGGTTTCATCTGGACTAATGCTAGACCAAAAATATCCAGTTCTTCTATGGTGCTCATTGGCTAACCCTAACCATAGAGATGAGTTATTGGTTAGTAATCTTTTAGAGAAAAGATAGTAGTATGCTGATACACCATCAGCAAGATTATAAAAATATTCTTCATTTTGTGGTACATTTGAAAATATATAACTTCTGCTATTAAGCTTTTTAGGTAAAAAAGTTATATGCTTTTTTTCTAAGGTTGACCTTAGTTCATTAATCCCTTCTTGTGTAATTTTGTTTAATACACTCATTTTTACAACATACTATATTACTTAAAAAAGATTTTTTCAATTTTTTTTCTTCACATCTTTTTATTTTTTCTTTGCATTTTTATATAATTTTATTTATATTATTACTTGGTTAAATATTTTTATTTTTTTTTTATCAAAATCTTAACCCACCCACTAACTCATAAGCCGGTTAGCCGTTGCATGTTGCGTCATGCGTTGGTTGATGGGGGTGGGGAAAGGGTTAAGTGAGTGTGTGATGTAAGGGTTTGTTGTCTAGTTGATGCGTTGATTGACTTAAATAAAATTTTTAATTTATTTTTTTATCAAAATCTTAAGCTACCTACAAACTCATAAACCGGTTAACTGGTTGGATGATGCATCATGCGTTGGTTAACTGGTGTGTTATGTGTTGGTTGATGGGGTTTAAGGGGTGGGGTTGGGTTGGGTTGGGTTGGGTTGGGTTGGTTACGTGAATGATTGAAGAGTGTAAAGGGGGTTAAAGGGGGTTAAAAGGGGTTAAAGTGGTTAAAGGGGGTTAAAGGGGGTTAAAGGGGTTAAAAGGGGTTAAAGGGGGTTAAAAGGGGTTAAAGGGGGTTAAAAGGGGTTAAAAGGGGGTTAAAGGGGGTTAAAAGGGGGTTAAAAGGGGGTTAAAAGGGGGTTAAAGGGGGTTAAAAGGGGTTAAAGGGGGTTAAAAGGGGTTAAAAGGGGTTAAAAGTGGCTTAAAAGAGCTTAGTAGCTTATCCGTTACCGTCTTATAAGCGTTTGCCCGCTAACCGACAAAACACCTACTACTCTTGCAATTTCAAAGCTGCTTTAGCCCAGTATGTCTCAGCCAAGCGGACACTGTAGATCAAAGATCAGACTGCACCTTTTGTGCAGTCTGATCTTGACCTACACCGGCCGCAAAGGCAACTATAGTCGAGAAAAGCGCCTTAAGGGTGATTTATGAGTCTTGAATTATACTCAGTACACTAGATTCTTTCATGGGTGTACAAAGGACCCAGGTATTTAACAGACCCAGCTTTGTTTATATTTATATAACCCAGCAAACGCATGTATAGGAGAGCTATTGCCGTGATGTTATCTAAACAATGTTGAAAGTGACTTATAAACATCAGTCAATCAACATTTAGAGTCATCCCTTCACATGAAAAATAATTTCATTGAACAACGAAATAAACGACTGAGTTAAGCTTTGAAACATTACACCATCAAAAGTACGATAAAAATCGAATGCTAATGAATTAGCAATGGTGAACACTAGCTTTCTTTCATAGAGAACTTAAAACTTTATAAATTGAATTACAGATAGTGAGGGAGCTGACAATTTAATAGATGGGAGATAAATGGAGGAATATACTCTTTCCATGAAATTGAGTTATTTCCCTTTGAATATAAAAATGTGTATCTCACAAGTCGCAGTCAGTGCTAAACATATTTTTAAGAGATCCAGCCAAGGTTCATAAATACTACAGTAAAGGAAAATCCTGATTACTCTATTGGAGACGATTTGTGAAGAGGCTTTAGATTATTTAGATTAGTTGCCATAGCAACCAAAGTTCCTTATCAAGTCTGTCATGGAGATCTGTAGCTGAAATAGCCCAAGTGGTAGAGCGTAGGACTTGTAAACATTATGTCTTGGTCTACTTGAGGACCTGGATTTAAGTCCTGGCACTCGCCATTTAAAATTAGTAATAGTCTTTCTGATGAGATGTTAAATCGAGATCCTGCTCATTACCAAACTACAAAATTTTCAACTGGTCCAAATTGAAAATATTTGCACATGAAAAATTACCCGTTGCACAACTTTTGAAATTTGCCTTTGAAAGGGTAGGAAACATTGTGTGAAAAGGAGAAAATTGCTGGTAACCAGCATTTTCTCTTGTTCCCACAATGTTTTCAAAAGTCCTTTTCCATGGGATGATTAAAATTCTTGGTTTGGAAGTAAAGGGTTAAAAAACCAGACATAACTTAGGATTGGTTTCGTCCTGTATCTCTTACTGTAACATAATTAACTGTCTTAAAGGGATGTTGCCCATATGGGCAACCAGTGGCAATGATAAAAAAAATTGAAAATCAATCTGACATGGATCATGGCATTATCACTGTTTTGAAGTTCTGTAAAAAGCAGGACTCAAGAACCTTTTACAGACAGAGCGTGCAGTCTGATCTTGGATCAACACTGTCCAATAACTTTGAAATAGGTAAATTTAAGTTTTTACTCATTGGCTTGAAAGTTTCATTTCAACTTTAGCAGGTTAACCCTTTACCGTACAATGCCGCCTTTTGACGCCCCTGGGAAAGAAGCCTTTTGAAAACATTGTGGGAAAAGGAGAAAATGCTGGTTACCAGCATTTTCTCCTTTTCCCACAATGTTTTCTACCCTATCAGAGAAAAGTTGCACCATTTGAGCCACACTGAAATTGTCGTCTGCAAATTGAGGAGTGAATATGAAACTATTCCATCTGCGTTTCGAAAAATTTTACAGGAGTGGGAAAAACGCTTCTCATTTCTGTGAAAAGAATAGTCAGATCATCTTGTTTAGATATGCTGTGTTGAGCTGAGAGCATGAATTCAGCACAACATAATTAAATAACAGGATCTAACAACGCTTTTCATGGAATTGAGTTTTTTTCCCCCTCTCCTGTAATATTTTCCAAAATGTAGATGGAATAGTTTCGCCTTCACCCCTCGATTAATGCTTTCAATTTGGACTAGGCTAAAATTTTGTCATCTGGTAAAGGGTTAAGGGTTGAGCTTGCTGGATTTCTGCCAATGACGCTACACATCATACAGAAAACGAGGACAAAAACAGTTACAAAAACAACTTTTATTTGTTCATGTGCACAGAATCACAATGACAAAACAGTGATCATACAAAAGCCTATACAATAATCAAACAAAAATCTTGTGCAATAATCATTGTAAAAACTTAAAAGAAGAACTGCAGAGCTTTTCTGCTTTAATTCTAAACAAGAGCACTGCATGTGTGTACCAACGCTCAGCTGCAGTTGCTTGATTTTCAGTAAAAACTTGAAAGAAGAACTGCGGAGCTTTTCTGCTTTAATTCTAAACAAGAGCACTGCATGTGTGTACCAACACTCAGCTGCGGTTGCTTGATTTTCAGTGAAAATTCTAAGTCAAAAAGGGGCATAACTGTGTGAAAAATACTTTGATGGTTACCTGCCCTTGTTGTATAGGTTTCCCTTTTGATAATCAACAACTTGTCCAAGTTTGAAGCAAATATCTTCAGTAATAACAGGGATATTATAAACAGGGATATTATAAGATGTCGAAGTTTTTGCACGACGCTGATGACAACACCAGGGTCCGTATTCACCAACCATTCTTAAGAACGTTCTTAGGCTTATTCTTCAAGATTTTCCAAGTTTGAAAGTAACACAACTTCTGATTGGCTAAACCAAATGGTTTAAAATGGTTTAGCCAATCAGAAGGTGTGTAACTTTCAAATTTGGAAAATTTTGGAGAACAAGACCAAGAATATTCGTAAGAATGGTTGGTGAATATGGACCCAGGGCTACGACAATACCTTGATGTATTCTTCGAAAACAGCTGAGCTAAAAATAACACAGTCATAGAAACACTCTTCTCCATTAACAAAACAATCTTGGGTTTATTAACTTGGGAAAAAAAAGGCATGTGAAAACATGAAAAAAGAAGAAAATGCTGATAACAGGCATTCTATTCTTTTCCGCATTGTTTTCTATCTGTGAATTGACAAATCCCATTGTATGAGGCATACTTAAATAGTCATCTACACAGGCTTTCAATTTGGACAAGTTCAAAAATTTGTCGTTTAGTAAAGAGTTGATCCTTAGAATAAATAATGAATAAAACTGACAGTTTATGTGAGTGGAAAAAGACCTTACCCCTCAAAGGGCCTTACACGCCTATACTTGCTTCTGAAGCCCATAAAGATCAAGATCAGACTGCACAAAATGTGTAGTCTAATCTCTGATCTACATACAGTAGTCCACTTAGCTTAAATGTCATATACAAAAGTAACCATGAAACTCCAATTATTTGGGTCTTATTTCTAGATTGAATATGTGCATTGGGTTTATTCGGCACTCTAAGGGTTAACCTATTACCATTAGAAAGAGACCTTTTGAAAACACTGTGGGAAAAGGAGAAAATGCTGGTTACCAGCATTTTCTCCTTTCCCCAGAATGTTTTCTACTTTTCCAAAGAAAATCTCATCATTTGAGCTACATGTAGTTTGTCATCTGCTGATCCTTTCAATTTGGATGAGGCTAAAATTTTGTTGTGTGGTAACGAGTGTAGAAGACCTTGTGGGATAAGGAGAAAATCCTGGTTACTAGCATTTTCTCCTTTCCCCAGAATGTTTTCTACTTTTTCAAAGAAAATCTCATCATTTGAGCTACATGTAGTTTGTCATCTGCTGATCCTTTCAATTTGGATGAGGCTAAAATTTTGTTGTGTGGTAATGAGTGTAGAAGACCTTGTGGGATACGGAGAAAATCCTGGTTACCAGCATTTTCTCTTTTCCCCAGAATGTTTTCTACTTTTTCAAAGAAAATCTCATCATTTGAGCTACATGTAGTTTGTCATCTGCTGATCCTTTCAATTTGGATGAGGCTAAAATTTTGTTGTGTGGTAATGCGTGTAGAAGACCTTGTGGGATAAGGAGAAAATCCTGGTTACTAGCATTTTCTCCTTTTCCCACAATGTTTTCAAAAAGCTATTTCTTCAGGGTCATGAAAACTTTGGATTGTGTGGCAAAGAGTTGATGTTTACCAAACGACAAAATTTTAAACTTGTCTAATTTGAAAGCCTTGGCAGAAGACAAATTAAAATGTTGCTCAGATTATGTTTTCAGTCTTTGATAGGGTAGAAAGAATTGAAGAAAAGGAGAAAATGCTGGTTACCAGCATTTTCACCTTTTCCCACAAGGTTTTTCAGAAGCCTTTTCTTTTAGGGTCGTTTAAACTCGGGATTGTGCGGTAACGAGTTAAAGGTACATCTATACTGGTCTTCAGCCAGTTTTTAACTCTTTACCACACAATCCCGACTTTTAACGACCCTGAGAACGAAGCCTTTTGAAAACATTGTGGAAAAAGGAGAAAAATGCTGGTTACAAAAACATTGTGGGAAAAGGAGAAAATGCTGGCAACCAGCATTTTCTCCTTTTCCCACAATGTTTTCTACCCTTCCCAAAACAAATTTCAATTTTTCAGTCACATTTGTTTTGTTGTCTGCAAAAGCTATCAATTTGGACTGGTCTAAAATTTTGTCGTGTGGTAAAGAGTTAACCCATTTCATCTGTACTTTATGAAACTATAATCATTCTTGTATCTTCATGTCAAATGTTGCCCCTGATGGCTGCAAGGTTGCACAGATTATGATGGATTGAAAACCCTTTCATTTTTTGGAGGCCTTCAATAAAATCATTTTTGTCATTTCTGGCTCTCAATGAGAGAATTCCCTTGAGTTTCTCTATCCCTTACACCGTAATACTGGTAATCTATCTACGTTTACACAGCTGACTAAATTCTGAGCTTTTCTACATGCTTTCAAGTTTTCACAGCGTTTTTTTCTCTCTGGCTGTATTGATATATCTTTAAGAAGGTGATAAGTTTATGTTTATTTCTAAGAAAGCGACTAGCACTGCAAACTAAAGAGATGCCAAGGACAAGTCAAACAAAAGGTTTGCTGACAGTGTAAGTACAGATCAGACTGCATACTATACACAGTCTGATCCTTCATCTACCTGAATGACATTTTCTAATCAGATGTGCAGCAATTGGCCTTATGTTGCTAGGTTTTTCACTGACTGAAAATAGCCACTCAACACAGTACAAGAAAATCCTGTTTAACAAGTCTTCTGAAAACATTGTGGTAAAGGTAGATGCTTTTTACCAGCATTTTCTCCATTTCCCATAATGTTTTCTGCTCTTTCAGAGACTAATCCAATCATTTAACCGTTTACCAGAAAATCACGAATCCTAACAACCCCAAGAAAGAGGCCTTCTGAAAACATTGTGGAGCAAAAGGAGAAAATTCTGGAAACCATCATTGTCTCCCTTTCCAACAACTTTTTCTGCCCTTTCAGAGAAAAATCCCATCATTTTAGCCACAATTAATATGTTGTCTGCAAGTGCTTTCAATTTGGACAAATCTAAAATTTTATCATGTGGTAAGAAGTTAAGTTGTTGTCTTCCAGTGCTCTCAATTTGGAGAAGTCCAAAATTTGGTTGTCTGGTAAAAAGTTATTTTACATGGCACTTTAGGGACTATATAGTTAGTCCCTCATGGACGGTTCTACATTTTTACCTCTAACCTCCATTTTGTAGGCGGGAAAAACATATCTTCCTAAAACTATTTTTGAAGACATCATGACAATCAGACAGCATCAAGTGCAATAACCGGTACTATATTTATCACAATAATTTCTTTTACAATTGCTGAGTCCATATTAACACTTTACTACACAACCCTGTGTTTTAATGACAAAAAGAAGCCTTTTGAAAAGACTGTAAGAAAAGGAGAAAACGCTGGTAATCAGCATTTTCTCCTTTTCCCCCCAGTGTTTTCTACCCCCATTAAAGACATGACACCGTCACTTCAGCCAAATTCAAATTTGTCGTCTGCAAATGCTTTCAATTTGGACTAGTCTAAAATCTTGTTGTGTAGTAATGAGTTAACTCTTTACCAAATGAAAGAAGCCTTTTGAAAACATTGTGGGAAAAGGAAAAAATGCTGGTTACCCATTTCCCACAATGTTTTCTACCTTATCACAGAAAAATTGCACCATTTGAGTCACATTGAAACTGTCGTCTGCAAAGGCTTTCAATTTGGAGAAGGCTAAAATTTTGTCGTCTGGTAAAGGGTTAATTTTACATCTGTAAATTTCCACTCCATGTATTTAAACTACATTTAATTTTATATCTGTAAATTCTTTGCATTTAGAGAGTCCAAAAATGTTCTCTTAGGTAACCAGCATTTTGTCTACAATGCTTTCAGAATCTTTCTTCAAGGTTCTTTATAACACAGAAATGTTTCGAAAAGGGTCAAAAAACAGAAAGTCACAATGTAACCCTCCACCACCACAAAATATAAACAAGACTTTTTTTTCCCATTAACCCTTTCCCAAACAAGCCCTGGTTTTCACGTGTCTGCAGTACAAGTCTTTTGAAAACACTGTGGGAAAAAGAGAAATTGCTCGTAAAGAGCAATTTCTCCTTTTCCCACAGTGTTTTCTACCCTTTTTGAGAACTTTCTGCCATTTTCATCAAATTTAAAATTGTCGTCTGCAAACTCTTTCAATTTGGACCAGTCCAAAATTTGTCGTTTGGGAAAGGGTTAATTACACAATGAGTATATTCAACAAGATTTGTTCATCTGACCAATGGCTGCTGTTTTCAAGCTTTCATTTCAATTTTCTTATGTAAAATTGTTCATTACTGGCAAGTGATATTTTCCAGAAAGAGGAAGAGTATGTGGAGTAAAAACATATCAGCCATGCTCTGGCAAAAGCAGACTTAATGCATCTCTGTGATGCATTGTACCAATCAAGCCATCATATAATTATGGATCCATAATAGCCACTTTTTTAAACAACCCATTTAGTCATGAGGTAGACTGGTCCCTGGACATACAGAAAATTGATCAACAGCGAAAAGTTTCAGCCCAGGTCAGCCTGCACAGGCTGACCTGGGTTGATACTTTTGGCAGATGCATTAAGCCCCCTTTTCACAGAGCATGGCTCATATACATATACAAATAGTTTTTTGAGAATTTTTCCCTACCTCTCAAGAACGCTTTACACGGATAGTTCAAAACTTGTTACAAAACAAGACCAAAAAAGACAAGAAGTAGCAATGGTATTGAATAATACATGTACATTCAACAACTGACGATGTTGTACTGCCAAATCTAACGAAGCTTTGTCTTGTTTTAGTACAGAAAGTAGTAAGAAATTGTAACTATTTACAGAAGATCACAATTTTAGACTGGTCCAAATAAAAGCTGCAGCATATAAAATATTGCTTAATTCTTTACCACACAATCCTGAGTTTTAATGACCATGGCAAAGAAAGCTTCTGAAAACATTGTGGGAAAAGAAGAAAATGCTGGTAACCAGGATTTTCTTCTTTTCCCACAATTTTTTCAACAATCTCAAAGACAGATACTGTCATTTGAGGCCCATTTTACTTATCGCCTGCAAATACTTTCAATTTGGACTGGTCTAAAATTTTGTTGTGCAGTAGAGTTAAATGATGAGATTTGTCTTTGAAAAGAATGAAAATAATTTAGGAAAAGGAGAAATTACCAGCAATGGTTACCATAATTATATAAATGAACCATGCTCTGCAAAAAGGGGGCTTAATGCATCTGCGAAAGGTATCGACCCAGGTCAGCCTGCGCAGTCCGCCCCGGCTGACCTGGATTGAAACTTTTCACTATTGGTCAATTTATTGTATGTCTAGGGTTCACTGTACCTCATGAATCCATTGGTTGTTACGCAAAATGAATTTTGTGGATCTGTAAGCATGTAATGACATGCTCGGTATCATGCATCATAAAGATGCATTAAGCTCCCTTTTGCCAGAGCACAGCTCAAAAATAATTATTTTCAAGAGGCTCCTTTGTCAAGGTTTTTAAAATTAAGGATGGTGTGGAAACCTGTTAGGGCTTTACTGCACAATGCCGCCTTTTAACGACCCTGGGAAAGAAGCCTTTTGAAAACATTGTGGGAAAGGAGAATATGCTGGTAACCAATATTTTCTCCTTTTCCAACAATGTTTTCTTCCCTATCAAAGAAAAATTGCACCATTTAAGACACACTGTAATTGTTGTCTGCAAATGCTTTCTATTTGGGAAAGGCTTAAATTTTGTTGTCTGGTAAAGGGTTAAGGCTTGTCTTAACTCTTCACCAAACCACAAAATTTTAGACCAGTCCATATCAGAAGCAATTGCAGATGACAAAATGAATGTGATTCAAAAATTAAAATTTTTGTTGGAATGCATATAACACATTGGGGGAAAAGGAGAAAATGCTGATTACCAGATTTTTTCGTTTTCCAAAAATGTTTTCAAGAGCTTTCTTTCTCAGGGTTGTTAAAAGTCTGGATTGTGTTGTAAAGAGTTAAAAGTTTAAATCAATCTATAGTAGAAAAAATTTCTTTTTGAATACTGGAACATTGGAAACCACCTTTCTTACATTTTTTCGTGTACTATTCATCATCTTCCTTTTCCTGACACAAGGAAATTGCTTTCCAACCAAAAATAATTTTAAACTGTGATAATATGAAATCAGAATCCAGATAAAACATTAGGATTATACAAGAACCACACTCCTAAAAATAAGTTTTTCAATCAAGCAAAAATTAGTAGATTTATAACAAAAGTAAAGACAGACAATCGAACACTTTACCGAACAAAAAAATTTTAGAAAAGTAAATTATTGTAAGAATTTGCAAATGACAAAAATTACGTGATAGAATTGGTCTTTGCTAAAGTAATAAACATTATCGGAAAAGAAGAAAATGTGGGTCATAATGTTTTCAAAAGCCCTCTTCCTCATTTGTTAACCCTTTACCAAATGACAATATTTCCGACTGGTCCAAATTGAAAGCATTTGCAGACGACAAATTAAATGTGGCTAAAATGATTGCATTTGTTTCTGAAAGGTTAGAAAACATTGTGGGAAAAGGAGAAAATGCTGGTTACCAGCATTTTCTCCTTTTCCCACAATGTTTTCAAAAGGCTTCTTTCTCAGGGTTGTTAAAAGTCGGGATTGTGTGGTATAGGGTTAAAACAACAAATGACAATATTTCCGACTGGTCCAAACTGAAAGCATTTGCAGAAGACAAATTAAATGTAGCTAAAATGATTGCATTTGTTTCTGAAAGGTTAGAAAACATTGTGGGAGAAGGAGAAAATGCTGGTTACCAGCATTTTCTCCTTCTCCCACAATGTTTTCAAAAGGCTTCTTTCTCAGGGTCGTTAAAAGTTGGGATTGTGTGGTAAAGGGTTAAAACATAGGACTGTTTGGTAAAGATATCGTCAATTAAACTAAGTGAAATATTTTGCATACCAGACACTATCATAGTTATTTATATACATCTGAACAGAGTTGCCATTCTTGCTTTCCAAATAACAATGCCCTATAGCAATATCACATTTGTATATATATATATAAACTGAAAAGCTGTAACATATTTGAGCCATGCTCTGTGAAAAAGGGAGTTCAATGCATCTACAAAAAGTATCTACCCATGTCAGCCTACACAGTCCGAGCAGGCTGACCTGAGTTGAAACTTCTTTGCTTTCGATTAATTTCCTGCATGTCCAAGGACCATTTAACCTTAGGATTCAGCCGGTTGTTAGACAAAAAGAATTTTATTGATCCATAATTACATGATGACTGACTCGGTGTAATGCGTCAAAGAGATGCATTAAACCCCCTTTTGCCAGATATTGGCCCATATCTATTTCATGTGATACAACCAGCCAACTGTAACAAAAAGCAAACAATACAAGCTAGGCATATATGGGTGTTGGTGCCTAACTGGAGCATATGATAGAGACAAACAGCCGGAGGCATCCAACGTTTCAACTCTATACCAAACGAGAAAATTTTGGCCCTGTCTAAATTGAAAGCATTTGCAGACGACAAATTGAATGTAACTCAAAACATGAAATTTGTCTTCATAGAATAGAAAACATTGTGGGAAAAGGAGAAAATGCTGGTTACCAACATTTTTTCCTTTTCCAAAAATGTTTTCTTCCCTTTCATAAAATTTTTCAATCACTTTCAGAGACAAATTTCATAGAACTTGTCTTTCATAGAGTAGAAAACATTGTGGGAAAAGGAGAAAATGCTGTTTTCAAAAGGCTTCTTTGTCAGGGTTGTTAAAAGTCAGGATTGTGTGGTAAACAGCTAAAAGAGAATTCCATTGATTTTGATTTTCATTTATCTATCATTGCCACTGGTTGCCCATATGGACAATGCTCCAGAAGGCTGTTAAGTTATGTTATAGGGGATAGTACAAGATACTGGAGGAAAGCCATCCTAAATTATACCTTTTTTTTTTTTTCTTACCAAATGACAAAATTTTGGACTTGTCCAAATCGGTATCATTGGCAGACAACAAAATAAGCGTGACTCAAAAATTAACAATTGTTTGGGAAAGGGTACAAAACTTGTTAGCAGCATTTTCTCTTTTTTCCCCACTATGTTTTCAAAAGCTTTCTTCCTCAAGGTTGTTAAAACTCAGGATTGTGTGGTAAATGGTTAAGGTGCTCAGTGTATAGGACCATCACAATTGATCTAGGGTTAAAATCTCATCCGAAAGACTACTATTAATTTTTTTGTTTGATCAGACATTGGAACAAACCCATGCCCTTGTGAGTCCAGAAATTTGTCTCTTACACCTCTCAAACCTTACCAATTGAGCTATCCCAGCTGACACAAACATTTTGCCAAAAGCCTGACTCAGATACCCCATCTGCCACAAACATCCCAACATTTACCAACAGCCTCATTTGCATGAATTGAGGAGAAACAGTTATTCCAGTCATATGTGAAACTTTCCAACTTTAATTCTTAACCAGCTGACAATTAAATAAATGGGTTAAACCGATGCACTGATGACTAGGGCATTCCTCTATGCTTTACAATAAATGATGACATTTCATGTGACATCATGCTGTTGAGCAAACATCAAAAAACAGCTTACAGTGCGTATAAATATTTTAATCCTGGCTACGCCTAAGTGTAACTATACTTTGTTTCAATGTCAATCACCCATTTTTCCATTCAGATCATCTACAGGCAATCATGAAGAAAGTGTTGTCTAAATCTGTATTAACTCCTTTCCAAACGTCATGATTTTAGCCTTGTCCAAATTGAAAGCATTTGAAGATGACAATTACAAGGTGACACAAATGATTGCATGTGTTTATGAAAGGGTAGGAAACATTGTGGGAAAAGAAGAAAATGCTGGTTACCAGCATTTTCTTCTTTTCCTACAATGTTTTCAAAAGCTTTCTTCCTCAGGGTACTTAAAACTGAAGATTGTATGCTAAAGGGTCAACCCTTTCCCAAACGAAAAATTTTAGACTCTTTGTCTGCAGACGACAAATTCGAAATTGGTACAAATGAGCTTAAGCTCTCTGATAGGGTTGTAAACATTGTGGGGAAAAAAAGGAAATGCTGGTTACCATCATTTTCTCCTTTTCTCAAAATATTTTCAAAAGCTTTCTTCCTCAAGGTTGTTAAAACTCAGGATTGTGTGGTAAAGGGTTAAGCTTCCAACCATAGGAGGTAGTCTCTGTGAGACAGATATCCTTCGACACTTTTCTTTCGCTCAGATACTAAATAATGATAATATGCAAGAAACTCAGTTTTTCTAAAAAAGCGTGAGTAGCACTGAAAAAAAATTGCACTGTATAAAATTGCAAATTAAAACTCTGCCTTTTAACCCTTTACCATACAGTCCTGACTTTTAACAACCTTCAGGAAGAAGCCTTTGGAAAACATTGTGGAAAAAGGAGAAAATGCTGTAACCAGCATTTTCTCCTTTTCCCACAATGTTTTCTACCCCCCTAAAGCAAACTTCAATATTTGAGTCACTTTTATATTTGTCGTCTGCAAATGCTTTCAATTTGGACAAATCTATCATTTTGTCGTCTGGTAAAGAGTTAACTCACAATTTCATGAAACAAACTCGCAGTAGATGACTCAATGAAAAGTACTCAATCAACATGAGTAAGGGTTTTATAATATAAGCCATGCTCTGTGAAAAAGGAGTTTATGTGATAACTTGCTTGGTATAATCCATCACGGACATGCATTTAACCCTTTTGCCAGAGCATGGCTCATACGTGTGAAAACATTGCTGTAAAGAAAGAATCACTTGTAAAGCACATTGTCTCTTTTTGCCACAATATTTCAAAGAGGGGAGTGCATCAGGATGATACAAACAAGGTCATTTGCAGAAGAAAATGATTGAAAAAAGAAAATATGGCAAAATCAATGTTTGTAGATAAGAAATACCTTTGGTGCTTGTTTCATAATACTCAAAAACACTCAAAATACAGTTTCAGTCTTTGAAGAATGAATGCAATTAGGATTAAGAAACAAACTGTGAACAACCATTTTAACCCTTGGGCTGCTAATAGCTACTCACAGACCTTTTGCAGATTTGCAGACAGTGTAGATCAAGATCAGACTGCACAGAACATGCAGTCTTATCTTGGGTCTACACTGTCCAGTAAGGAGATATCTCCTCCCCCCCCCCCCCCCAAAAAAAAAAAAAAAAAAAAAAAAAAAAAAATGAAATAGCAATATTTGGGTTTTTACTATCGACTTGAAAGTTTCATTTGAATTATTTAGCATGTTAAGAGTTAAGTAAACCACAGGCCTTTGAAGCTCCATTGGTCTGTTACAGAACACTAACATTTTTCTTGGTTGATTATCAAATACTTACAAATTGGTGCATCACCTGTATATTAGGGAATACTCAAATTTTCATTTACATTGTTACTATAAATAGTACATTGGCGACTGCCTCTATGTTGTATATAATAAGACAAGGTGTGCAACGAAATTGAAGAAAACTTTTACCCCTGTCCCCTTTCAGAGATAATATTTAACCAAAAAGGGAAAAATAAACCTAGTTACCATTGCAGATGGGTTCACAAATGATTTTTCTTGAGTACCCTGATCTTAGACAATATAGAGGCAGTTGCCAATGTGCTATTTATAGTAACAGTGTCCGATAAGGAAAATTTCGTTGTTCGGTAATAGACCAGTGGAGTTTCAGTGGCCTATGAATAAACTTCATAGTGATTTCAAAATATTTGCAGTCAGTGACCTATACAAGAAATTCATCTCATTCTTCATAGCATTACATGGCACAAAGTTGTTTCCTACAGAATTACCAAACTGCCATTTTGCTGTGCAGTATATCTTTCAAAGCATCATTTCAGAACTTACTGTGGTAGAGTCATTTTTTATTACTGTAATAACTATGTAAGCACTAATTTTTTGATAATATCCTTAACCCTTTACCGCACAATGCCACCTTTTAATGCCCCTGGGAAAGAAGCCTTTTGAAAACATTGTGGGAAAAGGAGAAAATGCTGCTAACCAGCATTTTCTCCTTTTCCCACCATGTTTTCTACCCTATCAAAGAAAAATTGTACCATTTGAGCTACGTTTAATTTGTCATCTGCAAATGCTTTCAATTCGGACAAGGCTAAAATTTTGTCATCTGGTAAAGGGTTAACTTAACAAAATTCTATACCAGTCCAAATTGAAAACATTTGCACACGATAAAATAAATGTGACTGAAAAATTGAAATTTGTTTTGAGAAGGATAGAAAACATTGTGGGAAAAGGAGAAAATGCTGGTTACCAGCATTTTCTCCTTTTCCTACAATGTTTTCAAAAGGCTTTTTTCTCTGGGTTGTTAAAAGTCGAGATTGTGTGGTAAAGTGTTAAACACTACCATTGAAAATGAACTATATATTTATACAGTAACCTTCGAAACTAAATTGGTGAAATTATGAGCATCATTCAAATAAAACTTATCGAAAGTTCTACGTTTAAAGGCCGTGGCGGTCAAAAGTAAACAATGCGGGTACTAACATGCATTTGAATTTAAATCATGCCATTTAACCCTTTCCCAAATGACAAATTTTGGACTGGTCCAAATTGAAAGAGTTTGCAGACGACAATTTTAAATTTGAAGAAAATGGCAGAAAGGTCTCAAAAAGGGTAGAAAACACTGTGGGAAAAGGAGAAATTGCTCGTTACGAGCAATTTCTCCTTTTCCCACAGTGTTTTCAAAAGACTTGTACTGCAGACACGTGAAAACCAGGGCTTGTTTGGGAAAGGGTTAAATGGATGGAAATTATTGTGAAGTTGACATCCTGTTATTATACAGTTGGTCCAAGTGTTAGTACTTGGCAGGAAAATTAAATTTGAAAAAAGTTTATAAAAAGTTGCTAAGAAACTCTTTTCTTTACTTTTCATCTGGTTCTAAAGTTCGTTCTTTCTCCCAGCCACTAAGACTTTCATCTCCACAATAATTCCCATGCTTTAAAATGGTATGATTTAAGTATAAATGCATCTGCATTGTTTGCTTTTGCTTGCTACTGTGCCTTTCATTTACTAAAATCATTTTTTAATTTCTATGTCTACCATATGAAGATACAACCAACACGTCTGTATATAAAGGCTATTTGAAAGAAATCTTTTGAAAAATTAACACATAATCATAAATTAAAATTTTTAATGACCCAAAGAAAGAGGCCTTTTGAAAACATTGTGGGAAAAGGAGAAAATGCTGGGAACCAGGATTTTCTCCTTTTCCCACAACATTTTCTACCCTTTCAAGAACAAATTACATCATTTGAGCCATATTTGATTTGTCGTCTGCAAATGCTTTAAATTCGGACAGGTCTGCATTTTTCTCATGTGGTAAAAATTTAAGACATAAGCAGTGCCTACAAAATGAAAAAGCCACAACAAGACAGACAATGTAGCAGACAAAAATGATCACACAGTGTCCCCTAAATTTTTTCCTTGGGGATAGAATAACAAGCATATACTACTTATAATGTCCTACTTCCTACATAAAACAATGCAAAGCAATCAGACATTAGAATCGGCAAAATTTCCCGTTTTCTTGCTAGTTGTATTACTGACAGCAACAAGAGGGGTGAACTCCCCGTCTCCCTGCCCTTCATCCGCATAACCTTGAGTATCACAGAGAACTGACTCTTCATTTATATCCAGTGTTGTCTCGAATTCTCTACTAGTTCTATCTGGGTCGATATCATTCACTTTTTTATCACTAGAGTGCATACCTGTCAATTCAACAGCGTCAAATTTTATATCTGATGCTGACGTGTCAAGTTTCCCTTCTTTATTGTCAACCTCGCTCTCCTCCGACATATCTTGCTGCTTCTCGGATGTGGGAAAGCTCCATCCAGAATCTTTACTATCCGTTCTTTTCTGCAATCCGTTGATGTTGGTACAACTTGGTATGGGTGTCCAGTTGTCAGTGTACGCAGGTGGTTTGCTTTTCTCCGGAGAATCATGTACCTCTACGGTGGTTTCAGTTGAGTTATTACTCTTGTTTATTTTGTTAAAATTGATCCATTCCTTTGTGAAAGCTTCTTCATCCTTGAGGGTATTTTCGTTATCCCTTGCCATAAGCGTGGCCCTTCTTGCGACAATGTAATGTGCTCTCTTTACGCGAAGGAAGAGTAGGTTTTCTGTGGCCCTGACGGTAAAATCCGGGATGTATGGTTCATGTTTAATATAGATGCTGTCACTTGATGAGGACGGAGCGAATGTTTTCTCATTGACCTCTGTAATGTAAATGCAAGTAAAGGTGATTATCTCTTAAACCTCTTTTTAACCCTGCATCACACAATCCCGACCCCAAGGAAGACGGATTTTGAAAACGTTGTCGGAAAAAAAGAAAATACTGGTTACCAGTATATTCTTCATTTCCCATAATGCTTTATAACCTAATGAGACAAATGTTTTGAGCCACTTTCAAAATGCTTTGAACTGGACCAGTCCACAGATTTTGTTGTTTGGTAAGGAGTTAATAAATTACTCCCTATCACAGGCAATTAACCCTTTACCAAACAATCCCGGGTTTTAACAACCCTGGGAAAGAAGCCTATTGAAAACATTGTGGGAAAAGGAGAAAATGCTGGTAACCAGCATTTTCTCCTTTTCCTGCAATGTTTTTTACTTTATCAAGGACAAATTCCACCATTTGAGCCACCTTTATTTTGTCGTCTGCAAATGCTTTCAATTTTGACCAGTCTAAAATCTTGTTGTTTAGTAAAGAGTTAAAGGAAAGACAGTCTGATGGGATTAAAAGTAGATGACTATATAAGATAACAAAATCTGAGGCATGTTCAAACTGAAAGCCTTTCCAGGTGACAAAATTAACCCTTTACCACACGACAAAAATTTATGCCAGTCCAAATTGAAAGCATTTGCAGACGACAATTTCAATGTGGTTCAAATGATGTGATTTTTGTTTGACAGGGTACAAAACATTGTGGGAAAAGGAGAAAATGCTGTTTACCAGCATTTTCTCCTTTTCCACAATGTTTTCAAAAGGCTTCTTTCTCAAGGGTGTTAAAAGTCGGGATTGTGTGGTAAAGACTTAAATGTTTCTCAAATCATGGAATTTACCTATCTAGGGATGAAAAACATTTGGGAAAAAGGAGAAAATGCAAACTACTGGTATTTTCTCCTTTTCCCACAATGCTATCAGAAGCCTATTTTTTTCAGGGATATTAAAATTTGGGATTATTTGGTAGAGGGTTAAGAATGGTGTAGAGATAGGAAAATATCAGGGCAACAGTATACAGAGATTACAAGCTTTTTCTCTCTGCCAAAATGTTTTCATATTCTACAAATAAAATCATTGCATATATTTCAGTGGATAAACTTTCAGAGCTATCCATGCATATTTCAATAATAATGAGGCACTTCAACTCTTTACTACACAATAACGATTTTTCATGACCCTGGAGAAAAAGCCTTTTGAAAACAATGTGGGGAAATGGAGAAAAAGCTGGTAACTGGCATTTTCTCCTTTACCCACAATGTTTTCTACCTTTCCTAAAATGATTTTCAATATCTGAGTCACATTTACTTTGTCATCTGCAAATGCTTTGAATGTTGACTAGTCTAAACTTTTGTTGTTTGGTAAAGAGTTATGTTTAACACTGTCTATAAAAGTCCATTTCATTGGTATTGCTGTACCACAAAGTCACAAGTAACCAGTGTTTTCTCTTTTTCCCACAATGTTTTCTGCTCTTTCAAAGGCAAATCAGACCATTTGAGCTACATTTAATTTGTCGTCTGCAAATGCTTGACATTAGGACCAAGTCCATAATTCTGTTGTTTCAGACAAGTCAAAATTGAAAGCATTTGCAGACAACAAATCAAATGTGGCACAAATAGTGGATTTTGTCTTTGATAGGATATATAACATTGTGGGAAATGGAGAAAATTCTGGTTACCAGCATTTTCTTTCTTTCCCACAATGTTTTCATAAGTCTCTTTCCTCAGGATCACTTAACCTTGGAATTGTTTGGTGAACAGGTTTAACTGACTTACTGAGGGCGTTGAGACCATAGTAAGTGAAGGGTCCTCCATTGAAAACCAGGTTTTCACGGCCAATAGAAATCTCCACATTTCCTGAAAACAGAAACAAAGCAGTCTTACAATACTATACAAAACAGATGCAACATTTTTAGCTTGGCTGTTTACCAAGAAAACTTCCAGATATTGTTGTAGCCCTGGCCATGGTGGCGTCTGTGTCACCATCGTTGTGCAAAAACTTTGACACCTTATTATATCTCTGTTAACCCTTTCCCAAACAAGCCCTGGTTTTCATGTGTCTGCAGTACAAGTCTTTTGAAAACACTGGGGGAAAAGGAGAAATTGCTCGTAACGAGCAATTTCTCCTTTTCCCACAGTGTTTTCTACCCTTTTTGAGACCTTTCTGCCATTTTCATCAAATTTAAAATTGTTGTCTGCAAACTCTTTCGATTTGGACCAGTCCAAAATTTGTCGTTTGGGAAAGGGTTAATAGGGAAAATATTCACTCAGGCAGGTTGTTAACTATCAAAAGGGTACCCATATAAGAAGGACAGATAACTATCAAAGCATTTTTGACAAATTTATCAAGTAAATGCAGTCAAGCGCTGGCACCCTTACACACTGCTCTTGTAATAACATACATATGACAGAAAAATTGTATCTAATTAATTCATTGAAACTAGTATGTTGAATGGTGTTTTTACACCACTTTCAGCAATCTTTTCAGTTATATCACAGGAAAGAGTTACCTATTCCAGCATTTCCTGGCTTTTCAAAAGAACAAGACCAGAACTTTGCAGTATCTGCCAGAGAGATTCTCCCAAGAAAAACCAAAGGCTCAAGCGAAATTAAGGATAACAAATCCACGCCTTAACCTTCGTGTTATGTAGGGTAACCCACTCATACCTCCTAAATTGGAGGTTCCTTGGTTCAAGCCTCACTGGAAGCACCCGGCTTTTCGTTGGAGTATGCATAGGTAAGACAATTTACAGCCCCAGCCTTGAACTGGTGAAACCCAGGAAATACATGAGTAAGTGAGCAGTTGCTGATAAATAATGTTGAAAGTGGTGTAAAACACCATTCAATCAAATAATCAATCACTGAACACTTTACAACATAGTAAAATTCCAGATCTATCAAAAGTATAAATGCATTATGCAGACAAAAAATGGTATGAGGCTGAAATTTGTCTCTTGCAGAGGAGGGAACACTGTGGGAAAAGGGGAAAATGCTGGTAACCAGTATTTTCTTCTTTTCCAGCAATACAATGTTTAACAAAAGCACTACATGTGAGTGCCAATGCTGGCTGCATTTGCTTGATTTTCAGTGAAAATTCTAACTTGAAAAAGGGGCAAACTGTGTCAAAAATACTTTGATAGTTATCTGCCCTTGTTGTGCAGGTTCCACTTTTGACAGTTAACAAGTTGTCCAAGTTTGAAGTAAGCATCTTCAGTAATAACAGAGATATAACAAAATGTCAAGTTTTTGCATGACGACACAGATGATGACGCCAGGGCTGTGACAATTAACTAAGGCTGCAACAATTAACTCGATGTATTCTTCTAAAACAACCAAGTTAAAAAGTCTTCATCCACGGGGTCATTAAAACTCAGGATTATTTTGTAAAGGGGTTAACACAAATTTATTCAACACAGTGTTTATAAATCAGTTAGGACAACCACTATGTCATATTGTGGGGAAGGAGCTGATAATTAATTTCTCCAAAAATGACAGTTATGACTCGAGGTGACAGTTTCTTACGTACACTTGAGAATATTTTTCTCTCTGCATACACAGGAAAAAACCCCACTTGGTCACTCTTTTAACTTTTAATCCTTTGCCAGATGGTAAAATTTTAGACTGGTCAGAATTAAAAGCACTTGCTGATGGCAAATTATACGTGGCTCGAACGATGGAATTTGTTTTCAATGGGGTAGGAGACATTGTGGCAAAAGGCAAAAATGCTGTTACCAGCATTTTTGTTGGATGAAGTAGACTTTTGAAAACATTGTGGAAACAGGAGAAAATGCTGGTAACCTGCATTTTCTCCTTTTTCCAAAATGTTTTCTGCCCTATCAAGAACAAATTTCGTCAATTTAGTCATCTTTAATTTGTCATCTACAAACACTTTCAATTTGGACTAGTGTGCAATTCTTTTGTGTGGAAAAGAGTTAATCAGTCTTGAAATAGACCAAAGCATTGCAATTTTCATAAAAAATTTCTGTTTTGTCATTTCAACCCTTTACCAGATAGGAAAATTTAACCCTTAAAGTGCCGAATAAACCGAATGGACATTTTCAGTCTAGAATAAAACCAAGATAATAGCAATTTTGTGGTCACTTTTCATGCCTAGTGTCTCAGCAAAGCGGACAGTGTAGATCAAAGATCAGGCTGCACGTTTTGTGCAGCCTGATCTTGATCTACACTGGCCGCAAAGGCAACTATAGTCGTGAAAGGCGCTTTCAGGGTTAAGATCGGTCCAAACTGAAAGCAGACAATAAAATTTTATACAATTGTTTCAAGAGGGAAAAGGAGAAAATGCTGGTTACCAACAGTGTTTTCAAAAGCTCTTTTTGTCAGGGTCGTTAAAACTTGGTATAGCGTGGTAAGGGGTTGGGATTAACATTTTTATACTGTCTCTCCCTTTCTTAGCAGTTACCGAAACTCACTTTCACCTATTTCTTCCTGTGTATACAGTTGCTGAACACTGTACATCCCATTTCATCGGATCATAAATCATAATTATGTGCCATGCCCTGACAAAAGGGGGTTTTATTGCACCTCCACGATACATTATACCGAGCAAGTCATCGCATGATTATGGACCCATAAAATCCGTTTAGTCAGAATAACAACTGACTGAATCCTGAGCTGGAATTGTCCCTGGACATGCTGTAAATTTACCCATTGCAAAGATTTTCAATCTATGTTAGCCTGCATTATTGCCCAGGCTGACATGGATCGATAATTTTTGCAGATGCATTAAACCCCCTTTTCACAGAGCATTGCTCAAATACATGAGACAATTACAAATACGACAATAGTCATTATTTCATCATGTGACATTGTACTTTATAAACATATCTTAGATCCCGGCTATAAGTCTTTATAAGTCTAGTATAGAAACTAGAGGCCCCGAGGGCCTGAATCGCTCTACTGGCAGTGAGTTTTCTTGCAGACATCATTAATTCACGATGCAAAAAGGAAAAAGAAACACACACAGCATTTTCTCCTTTTCCAACAATGTTTTCAATAGTCTTCTTCCACAGGGCCATTAAAACTAGGGACTAGGTAAAAGGTTAAAGTATTTCAAACAGCTTTACTAATTTCTTCAACCACTTTACATTAACCCTTTACCACACAATCCCGACTTTCAACAACCCTGAGAAAGGAGTCATTTGAACACATTGTGGGAAAAGGAGAAAATGCCGGTTACTAGTATTTTCTCCTTTTCCCACAATGTTTTCTACCCTTCCCAAAACAAATTTCAATTTTAAAGTCACTTTTACTTTGTCATCTGCAAATGCTTTCAATTTCAACCAGTTTAAAATTTTGTCGTTTAGTAAAGAGTTAAAGGCCCACTAGCAGCTAAAAGTAAACAAATGGGTGGTCAATTTGGCAAGTATGAATACTATAATAAGTCTGACAGTGTATTGCATTACAGTCTGTCAAAGCTCTAGTCACTGGCAAAAAAATTATTCTTAGAATTCGAATTAAAACTGCCAAACTAAATTAAAATTTTTAGGTTCCTTTTTCTGTCTGGGACTGGATTTTTGATGTATTATACTGATACAATAATCATGATATCCATATTTTTAACTCTTTCCCAAACGACAAATTTTGGACTGGTCCAAATTGAAAGAGTTTGTAGACGACAATTTTAAATTTGATGAAAATGGCAGAAAGTTATCAAAAAGGGTAGAAAACACTGTGGGAAAAGGAGAAATTGCTCGTTATGAGCAATTTCTCCTTTTCCCACAGTATTTTCAAAAGACTTGTACTGCAGACACATGAAAACCAGGGCTTGTTTGGGAAAGGGTTAAATGGTATGAATTGAATTTGCCTGCATTTTGACTTTCAAAGTTGTTTACCTTTGGCCACTAGTGGGCCTCTGAGATAACAATTGGGCATCCGTTTCTTTGTTTGATTTCATTAACCCTTAACCACAGGACAAAAATGCAGACCTGCCCAAATTGTAAGCATTTGCAGACCACAATTTAGATGTGGCTCAAATGATGGAATCTGTCTTTAATAAGGTAGAAAACATAACCAGCATTTTCTCTTTTCTCACAATGTTTTCAAAAGGTGTCTTTCCCGCAGTAGTTAAAACATGGGATTGTGTTGTAAAGAGTTAAAGACCAATCCTATTATATAGAGTACATCATACTAGGGGCTTGGCTGTTATAATGTTCATAAAAGAAAAGTGAATTACATAAACTCTTTACCACACAATCCTGACTTTTAACGACCCTGAGGAAGAAGCCTTTTTGAAAAGATTGTTTTCTACCCTATCTAAGACAAATTCCATTATTTGAGTCGCATTTAAATTGTCGTCTGCAAATGCTTTCAATTTGGACCAGTCTAAAATTTTGTCGTATGGTTAAGAGTTAAAAATAAACTGCACTCTTCAGACGATATAACCCTTTACCAAAACACAAAATTTTAGACTTGTTCAAACTAAAGGCATTTGCTGAGGACAAACTAAATGTGACCCAAATGGTGATTTTAATCTTTCAGAGGGTAGAAAACATTGTGAGAAAAGGAGAAAATGCTGGTTACCAGCATTTCCTTCTTTTCCCACAATGTTTTCAGAAGACCTCAGGGTTGTTGAATTAGGGATTGTGCAGTAAAGACTTAACCCTGACTAAATAATCCAGTGTTTTATTGACCTTCAAGAGAAAAAATTTGAAAAACATTCTGGTGACCAGCATTTTCTTCTTCCCTCACAATGTTTTCTACCCTTCCCAAAACAAATTTCAATATCTGAGTCACATTTGTTTTCTAGTCTGCAAATGCCTTCTGTTTGGACTAGTCTAAAATTCTGTTACTTGGTAATGAGATAATATGGTAAAAAACATTGTGAGAAAAAGGAGAAAATGCTGGTTACCAGCATTTTCTCCTTTTCCCACTATGTTTTCAAAAGGCTTCAATCTCCGGGTTGGTACAGGAATATTGAAGTTTAAAACATTGTGAGAAAAAGGAGGAAATGCTGGTAACCAGCATTTCCTCCTTTTTCAACAATGTTTTCAAAAGACTTCATTCTCAGGGTAATTAAAACTCGGGACTGTGTGGTAGAGGATTAACTTTTTACCACACAATCTCAAGTTTTAATGACCCCTGGAAATCAGACTTTTGAAAACATTGTGGGAAATGGAGAAAATGCTGGTAACCAGCATTTTCTCCCTTTCCCACAATGTTTTCTGCACTTCCCAAATCAAATTTCAATATCTGAGTCAAATTTATTTTGTCATCTGCAATTGCTTTCAATTTAGACAAGTCTTTAATTTTGTCGTCTAGAAATGATTTAACCCTTTCCCACACGACAAATTTGAGACTCTTTCAAATTCAAAACATTTGCAGACAACAAATTCAAAATTGGTACAAATGAGCTTAAGGTCCCTGATAGGGTGGAAAACATTGTGGGAAAAGGAGAAAATGCTGGTTGCCAGCATTTTCTCTTTTTGCCACAATGTTTTCAAAAGACTTCTTTTCCAGGTTCATAAAAACCCAGGATTGTTTGGTAAAGGGTTAAACATATTAAGTCTGTTTGGTGCAGGGATAAGAGGCCCTTTAGGCAGAGACAATACACAAGGATGACACTAAAGTACAATGAACAATCTTGACCTTTGATTGATACATTGCTAACGTCTTTTTTTCTTTTTTCTGACGTAGCTGAATGTTCTAGCTTTTGACCTACTTTTTGGTACTGATAACAAATGAATAAACAGCAATGTGTGATTGGGCCAAAAATGTAGAAACGTTTATTTTAAGGGCCCCGGCATATTTGCCGGCAAATTTACACTGTTTTTCTTTTTTTTTTTTTTTAAGATATTTCTTGTTTTTCTGTTTATCCCTTTACCGCACAATCCCGAGTTCCAACCACAATGAAGATGACTACTTTTGAAAATATTGGGAGAAAAGAAGAAAATGCTGGTAACCAGCATTTTCTTCTTTTCCAACAATGCTTTAACTAGAGGCGCTTGAGCGCCTGTATCGCTCCACAGGCCTGATATTTCTATAATGGCGAAAAGAAGTTTTTAACAATTACCATTCAATCCTGCATTTTAGCTCACTAAAGAAAAAAGGTATGGAAAAAACTTGTGAGAAAAGAAGAAAAAAATGGTAACCAGCATTTTCTTAGTTTCCCACAATAATTTCTATCCTTTTTTATATATGTCTTACTAATTTGAAGATATGTTGTCTGCAACAGGTCCTTTCACAAACCATTTTGGGTGGGGAAACATCAAAATATAGAAAATATGTCTTTCTCAGGGTCGTTAAAAGTTGTGATTGTGTGGTAAAGGGGTAATCTAAAAGAACAGCTAGGAGGGCAAATGAATGAATGTTATAGCAATATAGATCAACTTACATCAATACACCAGATAGAATGAAATATGCTGGCATACAATGAACACCTAATCCCTAATAATCAACTTTTCACAGTTAGAATGTCTTCTGTGGCAAACAACACAAAATGGTCTACAAATGCATTTACATAAATCAAATATCCTGCTCCAGGGCACAGATTAATTCTGGTGTACTGAAGTTGCGGGATCAGTTTGACTGGGTAACATTAATGCCTTATCACAAATGTAAAGCCCTGTCCCACTGTGTACCAGGTCACCAGGATTTACACCCCTATTCTGTCCACTCTGCATTTACTCATTAGTAGGTCAACAAACCTTTACCAGAACTAATAAAAGTGCAGAGGTTCTCTTGTTCTATATCAAAAGGACTATAAAGTACCTACAACATGGGGGTTTTGTTATTAAAATACTTTTTCTTTTTTATCTTCGCATGGTTACTCAGGCTTAGTAATAAGGCAAAATTGAAAAGCTCAAGTTGTGAAAGGTGCTCAAGCTTTTATCTTATTTATGGCCAGTGATATTTCATTACTAGTACTAACTAATAGCATATCATTGGAGTAAATTGTGATCTTAATACCAAGGAAAATGTGTGGGCTTAAATAGGACAGCCCTGACTAGGTCAAGTCAATCCAATTTTCTTCCTTTTTCTTTGTTAGTCGATAAAACTAACACAATAAATAGTTTTGGAGAAGAACATTTTTTTGAAATATAAGCCTTGTCTATAAAAAAATGTGTTTTTAGGTGTATCATTTTTTTAAAAGGAATCTGGTATACAACCACCATAGAAACAATTTGGCAGACAACCACCATAGGAACTTACCTGCAAAACAACAATGAAATCCAACGAATAGTTTTAGAGAAGAAATTTTTCAAAGATTTTACTTTATACCATAAAAGAAAAATGAGTCTCCCATAAAAGCCATGTTTTTTGACAGATCATTTTTTTTTAAAGGAATTCTGTAAACCTGTATCTAAGGAACATTCCTGCAAAATAATAATGCTATCCAAATAGCGGTTTGGGAGGAGAAGATTTTTAAAGGTTTTTTACTTTGGTTGCCATGGCAACCAGAATTCTTCATGGAACACAATTATTTGAAGGAATTTGAAAGAGGACCACCAAAGGAACATTCCTGTGAAATTTGGTAAAAATCCAGTCAATAGTTTCTGAGGAGAAGTTTTTTAAAGAAAAAGTTTACGGACGCACGCACGGACGAACGGACGGACGGACGGACGCACGACGGACACAACGCCATGACAATAGCTCGCTGGCCTTCGGCCAGTGGAGCTAAAAAGCCTTCTTTATCAGGACTATTAGAAGTCAGGATTGAGTGATAAGGGGTTAAATGATGACTTCTTTCTTCGATATGATAGAAAACATTGTCGGAAAAGAAGAAAATGCCGGTTACCTGCATTTTCTCCTTTTCCCACAATGTTTTCAAAAGCTTTCTTACTCAGGGTCGTTAAAAGTTGGGATTGATTGGTAGAGGGTTAAGCTTATTTAACTCTTCACCTAATGACAAAATTTTTTTACACCTGCCCAAATTGAAAGCATTTGCAGACGACAAATTAAACGTGGCTCGAATAATCAGATTTGTCTTTGTCATGTCAGAAAACTTGTGGGAAAAGGAGAAATTGCAGGGTACAAGGCCACTGACATTTCCATCATTGCTGAAAAGATTAACCCTTTCCCAAACGACAAATTTTAGACTGGTCCAAATTGAAAGAGTTTGCAGACGACAATTTTAAATTTAATGAAAATGACAGAAAGTTCTCCAAAAGGGTAGAAAACATTGTGGGAAAAGGAGAAATTGCTCGTTACGAGCAATTTCTCCTTTTCCCACAGTGTATTCAAAAGACTTGTACTGCAAACACGTGAAAACCAGGGCTTGTTTGGGAAAGGGTTAATAAGAAGCTGCAAGTCTTTTTAACCTTTTACCACACAACAAAATTTTTTATTTATCCATAATAAAAGCATTAGCTTAGGTCGAATCATGGCAGACAGTGCACCTACACAAGTGTTTCCTGGCTTTCTTATACCAGTACTGACACAACTTTCTTTCTAAGTCACTGACCACTTTTCCCACAAAACCAAACATGGCTCAAATGATGAGATTTGTTCTTAAAAGGGTAGAAAACACTGTGGTGAAAAGGACAAAATGCTGGTTACTAGCATTTTCTCCTTTCAGCACGATGTTTACACCCCCACTCCTCAGGGTCGTTAAAAGTCTGGATCGTGTGGTAAAGGGTTAAAACTCATCACACTTGCTTAAAAGCTATATCAGGTGACATTTATGTTGAAGTATCAAATGATATTCTTTCCCTTTTTAGCATCGTTACTTAAATTTTCCATATTCATGAAGAAATTTTTTATATACCTTAACTGTTTCCTTCAACCCTTTACCACACAATACTGAAATTTAAGGACCCTAAGAAGGTCTTTTGAAAACATAGTGGGAAAAGGAGAAAATGCTGGTAACCAGCATTTTCTCCTTTTCCCACAATGTTTTCTTCCCTTTCATTGACACAAATCATCCTTTGAGCTACATATGAATTGTTGTCTGCAAAAGCTTTCAATTTGAGTGAGTCCATTTTTTTTGTCAATTGGTAATGAGTTAAAACACAGAACTTATCAGCAAAGGAAAACAATCGATAATCTAGTTTGTTTGTTTGTATTTGAGTTTAACGTTGTTTTAACAGCTTAGGTCACTTCACAGCAGTCAGTGCACCTACGCATGTGTTTCCTTGCTTTCTCACGCAACAACTGACACAACTTTCTTTCCAAGTCACTAACTGCTTTTCCCACATGAATCAGAGGTGAGAGGCAAAAAAGGAAGTTGCCTCAACTCGGTATCAAACTCACAACCACCAGGTCACGAGCCAATAGCTAACCACTTAAATACCTGAGCGGGCTCGATAATCTAGAGAAAAGACGAAAGAGGAAAGAAAATAAAACTAAAAGTACCCAAATGTCAGACAAAACAAGAGCTATTCTATACCCAATGCTTTCTACCCTTCCCAAAACGAATTTGCAGTTTTTGCATCATGTTTAGTTTGTCGTCTGCAAATGCCTTGAATATAGAGAAGTCTGAAATGCTGTTGTTTGGTACAGAGTTGAGTATTTTTCTCTTCCGCTGTAGCACGGTGACATTGCATTCTGTATATTTATGTATATTTATGGACTATAAACTTTGTAATGTTTTGTCATTTAAATATTTTGTTTGTTCGTTCGTTCGTTCATTCGTTCAAAAGCAAGTCCATTACCACATAAAAAAAAAACCCAAACAATCACCTTGTAATATCAGTACAAAATAGTCAGCTGGTATGCCCTCTCTGTAGATGAACTGTGTGTCGCCTTCCGCACTCTTGGGATGAAGATCTACCACGATATTCTGTTTAATCAACTTCCTGAGGACACTCTCTGAGATGTACTTGTCCAGAAACGGATCCACAGCTTGGAAAAATAAAATTATCTTGTTACTTACAGTCACAGAGAATCTGACTTATTTGAAAACAACAGAATCTAAATCTAACACCCCCCCCCCCCCCCCCCCCCGCAAGAAAAAACTAGAACTGTCACAAAGCAGACAAATACCCCCACCAGCCACCAGCAGCTTGTCACTGAAGCAGCACAATCAGAGTATGGAAATGATTTTCAAAACAAAGTTCACCTGTGGCCTTGACCTTTGACCCATGTGACCAAAAAGAATGGGGAACCTCCTTGGGTCATGAGAAACACTTGTATAAAGTTTCAGGGTCCTAGGTGTCCAAGAGCTATTGAGTTAGAGCAAACAAACAATTTTCAAACAAACTTCATCTGTGACCTTGACCTTTGACCCATGTGACCCACATACAATAAGGACCTCCTTGGGTCAAGAGCAACACTTGTATACAGTTTCAGGTCCTAGGTCAAATGGCTTTTGAGTTAGAGCACTGAAACGAAAACATGGACGGATTGATGAAACTACTATACCCTCCTCAACTTTGTAGACCATTGAGCATGGATGGTGTATGATGAACACCTGACCATGAACCATCCTTAAAGCTTCCCATGTACTAAATCTGTTCAGATGAGCTAAATCAAAGGACTCAAATTCCTGGAAAGCGGATTTGTGGAGAAGCATAAAGCTGTAATATGTTGTTATAAAACTAGAGGCGCTTGAGCGCCTGTATCGCTCCACAGGCCTGATATTTCTATAATGGCGAAAAGAAGTTTTTAACAATTACCATTCAATCCTGCATTTTAGCTCACTGAAGAAAAAAGGTATGGAAAAAACTTGTGAGGTCCCACTCTGTACCAGGTCACCAGGATTTACACCCCTTCTGTCCACTCTGCATTTACTCATTAGTAGGTCAACAAACCTTTACCAGAACTAATAAAAATTAAAAGTGCAGAGGTTCTCTTGTTCTATATCAAAAGGACTATAAAGTACCTACAACATGGGGGTTTTGTTATTAAAATACTTTTTCTTTTTTATCTTGGCATGGTTACTCAAGCTTAGTAATAAGGCAAAATTGAAAAGCTCAAGTTGTGAAAGGTGCTCAAGCTTTTATCTTATTTATGGCCAGTGATATTTTATTACTAGTACTAACTAATAGCATATCACTGGAGTAAATTGTGATCTTAATACCAAGGAAAATGTGTGGGCTTAAATAGGACAGCCCTGACTAGGTCAAGTCAATCCAATTTTCTTCCTTTTTCTTTGTTAGTCGATAAAACTAACACAATAAATAGTTTTGGAGAAGAACATTTTTTTGAAATATAAGCCTTGTCTATAAAAAAATGTATTTTTAGGTGTATCATTTTTTTAAAAGGAATTTGGTATACAACCACCATAGAAACAATTTGGCAGACAACCACCATAGGAACTTACCTGCAAAACAACAATGAAATCCAATGAATAGTTTTAGAGAAGAAATTTTTCAAAGATTTTACTTTATACCATAAAAGGAAAATGAGTCTCCCATAAAAGCCATGTTTTTTGACAGATCATTTTTTTTCAAAGGAATTCTGTAAACCTGTATCTAAGGAACATTCCTGCAAAATAATAATGCTATCCAAATAGCGGTTTGGGAGGAGAAGATTTTTAAAGGTTTTTTACTTTGGTTGCCATGGCAACCAGAATTCTTCATGGAACACAATTATTTGAAAAAAATTTGAAAGAGGACCACCAGAGGAACATTCCTGTGAAATTTGGTAAAAATCCAGTCAATAGTTTCTGAGGCGAAGTTTTTTAAAGAAAAAGTTTACGGACGCACGCACGGACAAACGGACGGATGGACGGACGCACGACGGACACAACGCCATGACAATAGCTCGCTGGCCTTCGGCCAGTGGAGCTAAAAATAACATCACCTGCAACACATGTGCAATCATTTTAAAATGGAGTTGGCTAGGTTAGGGAAAGTCAAAATTGTTCTGCCGAGTGGGCCGTGTAGTAACTGATATTCTGTTACTGTTTAAGGAGTGGTAATTTGATCTGCCAATCTTACGCAGTATTTTGCTGGTATTAGATTTCGGAATAAACATGTATACACGTGTAGGACAGTTTATATGGTAGTCACTGACAAAAGCGAGGTTTACATGTTTTTAGCTAAAACTGAAAGTAGAATGGGCGCAAGCGTGAATGACAGTATATTTGGTCAAGCCGATATCATGGTACTGTGTGAACGTGCAAGCGTCATTAGGCATGATGTATTTGGTTCCTGTCAGAAAGATCACAATGGTCTATTATAACCATGACAAGAACATTAAAGACAAGTACACCACATGTGGGTGCCAACACTCAGCTGCAGTTGCTTTTAGTGGAAATTCTAGAATTCTATGCCCCTTTAGAAGAGGGATATATGTGTGTCAAGAATATTATGATGGTTACATGCCCGTTTGTATGGTTTTTGATAGTTAACAACCAGTCCAAGTTAAAAGTAAATATCTTCAGCAAAGACAGAGATATAATAAAATGTCAAAGTTTTTGAAAATTCTAAAATGAAAAGGGGGCATAACTGTGTCAAAAATATTATGATGGTTACCTGCCCCTGCTGTATGGGTTCCCCTTTCAGAAAGTTATCAACTATTTTAAGTTTGAATTAACCCTTTACCACGCAATCCCAACTTTTAACGACCCTGAGGAAGTAGTGTTTTAAAAACATTGTGGGAAAACGACAAAATGCCGGTTACCAGCATTTTCTTGTTTTCCCACAATGTTTCCTACTCTTCCCAAAACAAATTTAGATTTTTGAGTCACATTTATTTTGTTGTCTTCAAAATCTTTCAATTTCGACTGGTCTAAAATTTTGTTGTTTGGTGAAGAGTTAAGATGTTCAGTAATGACAAAGGTTTTATAAAATGTCAAAGTTTTTTGCACAAAGAATCATTAGATGCAGACAACAATAAAGTAGACTGCAACCCAGATGATGCCAGTGCTATGACAACATCTCGGCGTTTTCTTCGAAATCAGCCTAGCTAAAAATACCCCTTTTAAAAATCAATAGAAGTTTTCAATCAGGCAAAAGTTCTAAACTTTTGCTATTCAAAAAGTGATCTTCAACCCTTTACCACACAATTCCGAGTATTAATGAACTTGACAGTACAGGCTTTTGAAAACATTATGAGAAAAGGAGAAAATGCTGGGAACCAGCATTTTCTCCTTTTCCCACATTGTTTTTCGATCATTTCAAAGAAAGAAATCATCTTCTGAGCAACATCAAATTTGTCTTCTACAAATGCTATCAATTTAGTCAAGCCTAAAATCATCTAGTTTGGCAGAGAATTAAACATTCTAGAAAATATTGAACAATGTTGACCAAGATCATAACCTTTTATCACACAATCACGACTTTTTATGATCTTGACAAGGAAGGCTTTTCCCACAATCTTTTTGACCCTATCAAATACAAATCTGGTCACTTCAGCAACCTCTACTTTGTTGTCTGTAAATGCTTTCAATTAAGAATTAACAAAAAACTCTGTCAACAGGCATTAGGGTGCCGAAAGGTTTCCAAAAAATAGTACCTTAGTTCAACGCTTGATCAACTCTTTACCAAATGACAAAATTTTAGACTGGTCCAAATTCAAATTATTTGCAGATCACAAAATAAATCGTGACTGAAAAATTGAAATTTGTTTTGGAAAGGGTAGAAAACATTGGGGGAAAAGGAGAAAATGCTGGTTACCAGCATTTTCTCCTTTTCCCACAATGTTTTCAAAAGGCTTCTTTCACAGGGTTGTTAAAAGTCGGGATTGTGTGGTGAAGGATTAAGTATTTTATGCTGCTTTCAACATTATTTCTGTCATATCAAGGCTAAAGCTCACATATTCAAGTACGTCCTGGGTTTCATCAGTAGAAAGCAAGAGCTCTGAAGTATCTTACCCAATGACATTCCCACGAAAAAGCCATGAGGTCAAATGAGGCTCGAACCTTGGGCCTCCAGGTTACGCATCCTAAACTTTACCACAGAGCCATGAAGGAACCCTAATTAAAAGCAATTGCTCCTTTTCTCACAATGTCTCAGAAAAATCAAGACCAGCAATTCGCTTTGTGATCTTGATCTATACTGTCCACTACTTCATGGGACTTTTTAGCCACAACGGCGTGTATTTTGCAATATCCACCCCTTGTACATTTACACATTATGACGATATTCATTGAAATGACACAGAGCTCTCTCTAAGAGATAAAAAATAAATCAGCCATGCTCTGTGAAAAGGGGGTTAAATGCATCTGCAAAAACTATCGACCCAGGTCGGCCTGCGCAGTCGTGCTGGTTGACATGAATAAAAAATTTTTGCTATTAGTCAATTTTCTCTGTGTCCAAGGACCAGTCTACCTCACGAATCAGCCGGTTGTTAGACAAGACCGATTTTATGTATCCAATGATTATGCGATGACTTGCTTGGTATACTGCAACATGAAAATGCACTAAACCCCTTTTGCCAGAGCATGGCTCAAATTTATTTTCCTTACAAGTAGATAAAAACTGGAAAGTGGCCATGGCCAACTGTGGTGATAGGACATGTCGGTTCAAATCATCTGGTTGGTTAAACATACTGAAGTCCTGTTTTGGGAGGGACCTTGGGGCTTTCTTGATGTTGTCAGCTGAAATAGAAATAAAATATGATGAAATTTATTTAACCCTTCACAACACAACCCAGACTTTTAATCGACTCTAATAAAGATTACTTTTGAAAACATTGTTGGGAAAAGAGAAAATGCTGGTAACCAGCATTTTCTAATTCCCACAACCTTTTCTACCCTTCAAAAGACTCAATTCTGTTTTTGGGTCACAGTTAATTTGTTGTCTGCAAAAGCTTTGTAATACTGTGTACCCTTTGAAAGACAGTTCCGTCATTTGAGTCAGCTCTAAGGATGACTTCTGAAAAAATTGCGGGAAAAGGATATAATGCTGGTAACCAGCAGTTTCTCCTTTTCCCACAACCTTTTCTACCCTTACAAAGACATTTCCATTGAGTCACATGTGAAGTTGTCGTCTGCAAATTCTTGCAATTTAGATGGGAATTTAATTTTGTTGTGTGGTAAAGAGTTAAAGTGCAAGAGAACACAGAAATCAATCCATAACATAATATCTTAACCAAGATCCATAACATTGTGAAGACAGACTAATTCCTTTTTCTTTCACCATGTCCAAAGTTTTGTTGTTCAGTAGAGAGTTAAATACATAAGAAAGACATTTTCCTTGCCATGAACTATTTTGTCTTAACTCTCAACCAAAAGACAACATTATGGATTCCATCAAGCTGAAAGCAATTGCAGACGACAAATCAAAAGTGGCCCAACCAAATTGAAAGCATGTGCAGATGACAATTTAAATGTGGCTAAACCGACCATGTTTTTCTGTGAAAGAGTAGAAAAGATTGTGGGAAAAGGAGAAAATGCTGGTGACCAGGATTTTCTCCTTTTCCCACAATGTTTTCTAAAAGTTTCTTCCTCAGGGTCGTGGAGATTGTGTGGGAAAGGTTTAACACTTTACCGAACAACAAAACTGGGCTCGACAAAATTGAGAGCATTTGCAGACGACAAAATAAATGTAGCTCAATCATGATTTCTATCTCTGATTGTGGGAAAAGGAGATTTTGTATAGGAGATTAATGCTGTTATCAACAGCTTTGGTCATATCACGGCCGTCTGTGCACCTATGGATGTGTTTCTGCACGTTCTTACACCAGTACTGACACAGCTTTCTTTCCAAACCACTGACTACTTTTCTCAGATGCATCAGAGGTGAGAGGCGAAAAATCTGAAAGAAAGTTTGCCTCAACTAGGTATCAAACTCCAAACCACCATGAATTAGATATGCTAACCACTGAGCTACCAAGACAGGTTTGGAAAATGAGAAGTTGCTGGTTACCAGCATTTTCTCCTTTTCCCACATTGTTTTCAAAAACCTTCCTCATCATGGTCATTAAAACTTGGGACTGTACGTTAAAGGACTGAACCATTTTAAAAGCATATGCTTGTTGCAAAGGATTGTTCCTTTTCCAAGATTGTTTTCAAAAGCTGTCAACAGAAGGATTAAAAATACTGAGATGTGAATATAGTCATGAAAATACTTCAGTAGAGAAAGTTAAATATTCAACTGAGACTTGCTTTAACTCTTTACCACACAATCCCGAGTTTTAACGACCTTGAAGAAGAAGGCTTTTGAAAACATTGTTGGAAAAGAAGAAAATGCTGGTGACCAACATTTTCGTCTTTTCCCACAATGTTCTCAACAATCCCAAAGACAGGATACTGTCGTTTGTGCCCCATTTTATTTGTCATCTGCAAATGCTTTCATCTTGAACTGGTCTAAGATTTTGTTGTGTGGTAAAGAGTTAAACACCCTGAAATGTGTAGTGTAAAAGTGTAATAAAAAGCCAAAAAGCCTTAACCCTTTACCGCACACTGACGCCTTTCAACGCCCCTGGGAAAGAAGCCTTTTGAGAACATCGTAGAAAAAGGAGAAAATGCTGGTAACCAGCATTTCTCCTTTTTCCACAACGTTTTCTGTCCTATCAAAGGAAAATTGCACTATTTGAGCCACACTGAAATTGTCGTCTGCAAATTTTACAATTTGGACAGAGGCTAAAATTTTGTCGTCTGGTAAAACCTTAAAGGTACTGTGCAGGAAGAAACTCAAACATAAAATGCACTGCGCAATAAGGATCCAGCAACATGTATAACTTCTATTTATCAAGTTAACATAGGTTCACCCAGTAACTTCATAATGCCAACTTTGATATCAAGACTGGGGCAAACGGCGGCAAATGGATAGATGCTCCTAATGAGCCATTTCTTTGACACCAAATTTTATTCCCATTTGAAGAAAGATTTTTAAGTGGCAATTTCAAGGGTGTTTTAGTCACAGTGTATGGCAGAAAAAGCAGACAGTGCAGATTCAAGATCAGACTACACATTCTGTCCAGTCTGATCTTAATCTACCCTGCCTACATCAAGGACTAAATCCACCTCAGTTCTATAATCCTTTAACCGTAACTCTTTACCACACCATAAAATCATAGACTTGTCCAAACTGAAAGCTTTTGCTGATGACAATTTAAATGTGCCTCAATTAATGATTTAATTTGTCTTTGATAGGATAGAAAACATTGTGAGAAAAAGGAGAAAATGTTGGATACCAGCATTTTCTCCTTTTTCCACAATGTTTTCAAAGGGCCTCTTTCTCCAGGTTGCTTAACTCTTTACTACACAATCCCGACTTATAACGAACCTAAGAAAGAAGCCTTTTGAAAACATGATGGAAAAAGGAGAAAATGCTGGTAACCAGCATTTTCTCCTTTTCCCACAATGTTTTCTACCCTTCCCAAAACACATTTCAATATTTCAGTCACATTTATGTTGTTGTCTGCAAATGCTCTCAATTTTAACGACACTGAAAATTTGTTGTTTGGTAAAGAGTTAAATGTGCTTTAATTAACGAATAATTTGTCTTTGATAGGATAGAAAACATTGGGAGAAAAAGGAGAAAATGATGGATACCAGCATTTTCTCCTTTTCCCACAATGTTTTCAAAGGGCCTCTTTCTCCAGGTTGATTAACTCTTTACCACACAATCCCGACCTTTAACGACCCTAAGACAGAAGCCCTTAGAAAACATTGTGGGAAAAGGAGAAAATGCTGGTAACCAGCATTTTCTCCTTTTCCCACAAGGTTTTCTACCCTTCCCAAAACATGTTTCATTTTTTCAGTTACATTTATTTTGTCGTCTGCAAATGTTTTCAATTTGGACAAGTCTAAAATTTTGTCGTTTGGTAAAGTGTTAAACTCCGGATTGTGTGGCAAGAGTTAACTCCATTTACTTTATCTGATTTTCTTGATTACAAGGGACACTTTTTAAGTTCGTAGAGTAAGCCTATAACTTTTTAACGCGATTATGAAGTTGCACGATTTTTTACACTGAACTTGCGTAATCATTCCTCTCTCGAACGGTGTCATGATATGCGGCGCACTAGGTCCCAGTGCGCGCTGTGCTGGGTATTTTCAACACGTGGTTTTATACACTATAGTAAAATATAGCGTTCAATATGGATGGAAAAATCTCTGAACAGAGGGTATATTGTAAGATTCGAGCACAGCTCGGGTTTCCGCCAACAGAAATTCATGCTGATTTGCAAAAAGTTTATGGGAATGGTGCTTTAAAATATGCTACAGTCTGCAAGTGGGTACGTCGTTTTAATGAAGGTCGGGAGTCAATTGAAAATGACCCTCGGGTGGGTAGGCCGGTTTCCGTTTTGACGGAAAAGAACGTTGCTACTGTGAAAACGTTAATTGAGGAAGACGCACGTTATACCGTGCAAGAGATAGAAGAATTAAGTGGCATTCATTCGTCAAGTGTTTTGAAGATCTTACGTGAACGACTTGGGCTACATAAGATCTGCACGCGCTGGGTGCCCCATTTGCTCACTGACGAGCAGAAACAAAGTCGGGTTAGACTTGCATCGCAAGTTATAGAAAAATATGATAAATGTGACCCACGTCGTTTGGAAGAGATAGTTACAGGTGATGAAACCTGGATCTATCATTTTCAACCCGATTCTAAGGCTAAAAATAAGGTTTGGGTTTCATCTGAGGGCGACAGACCTGTCATTGCGCGCCGTTGCAACACATCAAATTGCATGCTGTATGCGATATTCTTTGATTCGAAAGGTCCAGTCCTTCAAATTCCAGTCCCGAAAGGTAGTTCTGTCACTGGAAAGTTTTACAGAGAAAGTGTTCTTACTCAACTTGTTGATTTCTATCAGAAATGCAGACCACGCACCGGTGTCCGCGGCATCAAATTACTCCATGATAACGCACCGGCCCATAAATCCGCTACGGTACAGGAATATCTGAAAGAATCTGGGCTCGATGTCTTAGATCATCCCCCATACAGCCCTGACCTGTCCCCCTGTGACTTTTGGTTGTTCCCAAGACTAAAGGAAATGCTGGCAGGGCACCGTTTTGAATCCCGTTGTGGTATAGACAATGCGGTCTACCAGTGTCTGCAACATATACCTAAAGAGGACTACCGGGCGGCGTTCTGGAAATGGGTAGATCGGTGTAAAATGTGTGTGGAGGCAGACGGGGCATATTTCGAAGGTCTTAGATAAATAAAATTTTGATATTTCAAGCGGTTTTAAAAAGACCGCCCTACTCTACGAACTTAAAAAGTGTCCCTCGTATTTTCTAAGATGTCTACCTCCCGGCCAGCTTACAAGCTCAAAGGTTAGCATATCTGACTCGTGACCTGGTGGTTGTGGGTTCAATACCCAGTCGAGGCAAATTTTCTTTTTCAGGCAATTTTTCGCCTCTCACCTCTGATGCTTGTGAGAAAAGTATTCAGTGACTTGGAAAAAAAGTTGTATCAGTTTTGGCATGAAAAAGCCAGGAAACACAGTAATGCGTAGGTGTACTGACCTCCATGATAATTATGACTTAAGCTGTTAAAAACGGCTCCAATACAATACAAACATGCTTGACTGTATAGTGTTAAACGCCATTTTCAACATTATTTCAGTTATGTCGAGGCAGCCAGTGCATCTATCCATGCCTTCCTGGAGTTTCATTTACCAGTACTCACCACAATATTCTTTCAAAGCAACTGGCTGCTTTCTCACATACCAGTAACCATCGTCAAAAAATGGTCAGCAGTTAGAAAGGAATGAATCCTATTGCAATGACTATCATCAACCTTCGGAAAGAAAATGGGCTGTGCAGGAGTTCAAACCAGGGACCTCCTGTTCCCAAGTCCTGTATACTACTGACTGAGCTACAGGGACTCGGCTCCAATACAATCAAAAGCTGTCTACTAAATGTCTTGTAACAGAAGGTACTGCGCCAATCATTGATTTTTGCCCGCAGGAAAACTATACAGCCCATCTCTGGGAACTCTTTCAAACTGCCAATATACATCATCGACTCTAATCAATCCTTTCACGGTGCAGAATGCTGTTAAAACCCTTTACCAAGCAATACTGGGTTTTCACAACGCCGACAAAGAGGTCTTTTGGACACATTGCGGGAAAAGGAGAAAATGCTGGTAACCAGCATTTTCTCCTTTTCCCACAATGTTTTCAAAAGGCTTTTTCCCCAGTGTCATTAAATTTTGGGATTGTGTGGTAAAGAGTTTAGGGTTTAGTTTATCCCTTTACCAGACGACAAAATTTTAGCCCTGTCCAAATTGAAAGCACTTGCAGACGACAATTTCAATGTGGCTCAGATGGTGCATTTTTTCTTTGATCAGGTAGAAAACATTGTGGGAAAAGGAGAAAATGCTGTTACCAGCATTTTTTCCTTTTTCCACAATGTTTTCAAAAGGCTTATTTCCCAGGGTCGTTAAAAAGCATCGTTGTGCGGTAAAGGGTTAAAGTTTTAGAGGTCCTAGGAGCAGTTTCATTCTACTGACTAACTTGATAATCAGGATCCGTATTCACCAACCATTCTTAAGAATATTCTTGGTCTTGTTCTCCAAAATTTTCCAAATTTGAAAGTAACACACCTTCTGATTGGCTAAACCATTTGGTTTAGCCAATCAGAAGTTGTGTTACTTTCAAACTTGGAAAATCTTGAAGAATAAGTCTAAGAATGTTCTTAAGAATGGTTGGTGAATATGGACCCAGTACTCTACCTGGGACTGAAAAATTTTAGATTTGGCCAAATTGATTACTTTCACAAATAACAAATAAAATGTAGCTGAAATCATGGAACATGTCTTTGAATGGGTAGAAAACATAATAGGAAAAAGAGAAAATGCTTTTTCCATAATGTTCTCTATTCTTCTCAGTTTTTGGGTCAGATATAATTTGTCCTCTGCAAAAGTTTTCAGTTTTGAAAACTTCAAAATTTTTTGCAATTTAGTAGTAAAGGGTCCAAGTGCCTTTTACAACTACTATAGTTGGCTTTGCAGCCACAGTGTATCAAGACCAGACAGCACAAAACATGCAGTCTGATGTTTGATCTACACTTTCAACTTTGCTTAGTCATTCAGGACAAAAAGAACATTGAAACTGCATTTATTTGGGCCGAAATTCTAGGCTGAAATGTCTGTAAGGTTTAGTTATCTTTTAACTCTTTACCACACAATCACTACTTCTAACGACCCTAAAAAGGAAGCCTTTTGAAAACATTGTGGGAAAAGGAGAAAATGCTGGTAACCAGCATTTTCTCCTTTTCCCACGATGTTTTCTACCCGTCCCATAACATATTTCAATTTTTAAGTCGCATTTAATTTGTCGTCTGCAAATGCTTTCAATTTGGATCAGTCTAAAATTTTGTCATTTGGTAAAGAGTTAAAAGCTTCACTTTTTACCAAACAACAAAATTTAAGACTCAACCAAACCAAAAGTACATGTCGAGGGCTCAACGCAAAACTACTCTAACTATGTTTTGACAAATTTTTCAGGAGAGGGAAAAAACTGATTCAGTTTTCTCATATTGGCTGTTTTGAACCTTTTTATCCACCAACATTGTATTTGCAAATGTAAAGTTAAATTTGCACAAATGATCAATTCCCTCTTTGATGTAGTAGAAAACACTGTGGAACAAGAGGGCCATAATGGCCCTATATGGCTCCACTGGTTAATAAGTACAAACCATATGATACCAAACAATAAAATTCTAGGCCAGATTTTGAATTTATGACCCATGGGTTGGGACCAATTTTGACACCAGGGCTTCCATTTGAATAATTTTGGAAGAGGCCTTCTAGATGGTAACACTCACAAAATATTACAGCTGTATCTCAAGATAAGGAACAAGAAGATCTTGAAAGTTTTCACTATATAAGCCTTTGTAAAACTTGTGACTTGTGCGGAGGGGCCAGTTAACCCATTACCACACAATCCCTACTTTTGACGCCCCTGAGAAAGAAGCCTTTAGAAAAGATTGTGGGGAAAGGAGAAAATGCTGGTAACCAGCATTTTCTCCTTTTCCCACAATCTTTTCTACCCTTCACAAAACAAATTTCAAATTTTCAGTCACTTTTATTTTGTCGTCTGCAAATGCTTTCAATTTGGGCAAGCCTAAAATATTGTCGTTTGGTAATGGGTTAAGACCCCAGGGCTATCATTTGGATAATCTTGGTACAGGACTATTAGATAAATATACATGCGAAATTTGGTAGCTCTAAGTCTTATGGTTACGAGCGGGAAGATTTTGAAGTTTTTACTATATATATAAGCAAATGTAAAACTTGCGACCCCAGGGCTGGGCCAAGATCCTGTGGCTCTAATTTGAAATAACTTGGTAGAGGTCCATTAGATGAAGCTACATGCCAAACTTACGGACAAGAAGATTTTCAAAGATTTTCAATATTTTTCAGTTTTGTTGCCATGGCAACAAGAGTTTTTAAAGGAATCAAATTCTTTCAAGAAATTCTAAAAAGGACCAAAGCAGTATAATTTCTGTGATGTTTGGTAAAAATCGGACGGGTAGTTTCAGATAAGATGTTTGAAATAAACGTTAACGCACGGATGGATGGACGGACGCATGATGGACACAGGGCCATGACATGCCATGACACGAGTGCAGCTAAAAAAGGAGAAAATGCTGGTTATCAGCATTTTCTCCTTTTCCCACAATGATTTCAAACGCAAGGTTAACACTTACCCTGCAAAATAAGTGAAATTAAATTTTCAAGCCGATAGTAGAAATCCCAATTCTGCAATTTGAAACGTTTTTTTTTTGTAAACGGAAAGATTTCTCCTAATCAGACAATGTAGATCCAAGATGAGACTGCACATTCTGTGCAGTCCGATCTTGATCTGCACTGTCTGCAAAAGAAGTCCTTGAGTCGCACTTAGCAGCCTAAGGGTAACCATGACACAAACTTACTTGACATGCGATGTTCTCTTTTTATTTTGTAGTTCAAAAACATTACCTGTCAGATCAGTTTTATGTAATGCACGTGTACCTTACAACCTTGCACTATTTCCCTTATGACAACAATTTTTGGCTTATTGTAGAGACTTGATTTACTTTATAAATCATGGTTGAAAAGTGGTGAACTCTTTACCAAACAATCTTGTGTTTTAACAGTCCTAAGAAAAAAAAGTTTTTCAAAACATTGTAGGGAAAGGAGAAAAAGCTGGCAACCATTACTTTCCCCTGTACCCAGAGTATTTCCTACTCTTAAATCCTTTACCACACATCCCCAAGTTGTTAATGACCCTGAATGATGAATAAGTCCTTTAAAAACATTGTTGGAAAAGAAGAAGATGCTGGTAACCAGCATTTTCTCCTTTTCCAATAATGTTTTCTAACCTTTCAGAGACAAATCCAATTATCTGAGCTACATTCGTCATTTGCAAATGCTCTGAGTTTGGACCAGTCTACAATTTTGTTGTCTGGTAAAGGGTTAATGTAAGTAGCTGTCACACTGTTTTCTTGTTGGCTATTAACCCTTTACCACACAATCCCTACTTTTAACGACCCTGAGCAAAAAGCCTTTTGAAAATACTGTGGGAAAAGGAGAAAATGCTGGTAACCAGCATTTTCTCCTTTTCCCACAATGTCTTCTACCCTATCAAAGACAAATTTCTTCATTTGAGCCACATTCAATTTTTTGTCTGCAAATGCTTTCAATTTGGACAAGTGTGGTAAAGAGTTATAACCATGTTTTCTGGAAGTACAGTCAACTCTGTCCAAAATGGGCATGTCAGAATACCACCATTACACCCATGTCACCATTTTTAATCACTGGTACATAACACACCTTAACTCTTTACCAGACGACAATATTTTGGACTTGTCCAAACTGAAAGCATTTGCAGACGAAAAATTGAATGTGGCTCAAATGAAGAAAATTGTCTTTGATAGGGTAGAAAATATTGTGGGAAAGGGAGAAGATACTGGTTACCAGCATTTTCTCCTTTTCCCACAATGTTTTCAAAAGGCTTCCTCCTCAGGGTCGTTAAAAGTCGGGATTGTGTGGTAAGGGGCAGAGGTCCAGATAGAGGGAGTAATCTTGATTTCAGAATTGAAAATATTAATCACTCTCCACTAAACCCTCTGTTATGGGTACTTGTTAGAATCGTCTCATCCAGACGATTCTAATGAGTACCCACAACACAGAGTTTGGAAGAGAAATAATGGATAAAGAATACTATCACTCCTTTTCATCTGGAGGTCTGGTAAAGGGTTAATGTAGTATGTTGTGTAAAACAGTGTAATTTGAAGGACAGAGCTGTCAAACTAAAGAGCCAGACCTGTTAATTGTTTGATACATGAAATGCACATTTTCAGTTACATGACGTGTTAACCCTGAGGCTGTGAAGTGTAACTCAAGGACCTTTTGCAGACAGTGTAGCTTCAGATCAGACTGCACACAACGTGCAGTCTGATCTTGAATCTGCACTATCAGATAATGAGATATAATGTATCTTTCAGAGCTCCACATAAGAAGGAGTGATGGTATTCTAAATCCATTATTTCTCTTCCAAACCGTATGTTGTGGGTACTCATTAGAATCGTCTCGATGAGACGATTCTAATGAGTACCCATAACATAGGGTTTAGTGGAGAAAAACTAATATTTTCAATTTTGAAATCAAAATCACTCCCTCTATCTGGAACTCTGATCTTTTCCGAAAAAAAAAAAATGCCTGTGAAATAGCAACGTTTGGGTTTTTCACTAACGGTCTGAAAGTTTCATTTCACTTATTTAGCAGGATAAGGGTTAAAAAAAAAAAAAGAAGGCCTAGATGGTCATATATCGTTCACCTGAGTTAATCAGAATAAATCTGGAAAATACTGCAAGAATATGTGCAAGTCCTGGGGTCAGTTTATGTCTTAAACCATTTACCACACAATGCAGACTTTTAATGACCATGAGAAAGAAGACTTTTGAAAACATTGTGGGAAAAGGTGAAAAGAGCAGGTGTTAAAATGTATTTTAATTCAAATCAAACATATGTACCTTTAAAAATTATGGAAACTATTGTGAAGATGACAGTTGGTCTTAGTGTTAGTTGCTGGCAGAAAAATGGATTTTTTACCCAGGTAAAAAATAAACAAAGGACCTGGCAACTTTTGACCAACTTTTAAAATTCATTTTACTGCCAGCAACTAACACTAGGACTGACCATAAAATAACAGATTTTCCCAGACTGTTTTCAAAAGTCTTCTACCTCAGGGCCATTAAAACTCAGGATTGTGTGGTAAAGATTTAGAGATACATCTATACTCGTATTCAGCCAGTTTTTAACCCATTTCATCTTTATTTTATGAAACCATAATCATCTTGTATCTTCATGCAAACTATTGCTCCTGATAGTTGCAACGTTGCATAGATTACGACAGAAGGCGTTTCATCTGTGTTTATACAGCTAACTAAATTCTGAGCCATTCTACACACGTTTAACAGCACTCTTTCTCTCTGGCTGTAAGAATATATCTTTAATTACTTTGTCCTACATTAAGACTTATTTGCAAATCTAATTATCTCTTTATCAGCAGACCTCCAGATAAAAGGGAGTGATGGTATTCTAAATCCATTATTTCTCTTCCAAACCCTATGTTGTGGGTACTCATTAGAATCGATTCTAATGAGTGCCCATAAAATAGAATTTATTTTGAAATCGAAATCACACCCGCTATCTGGAACTCTGTATCAGATGACAAAACTTAACCCTTTCCCAAACGACAAATTTTGGACTGGTCCAAATCAAAAGAGTTTGCAGACGACAATTTTAAATTTTATGAAAATGGCAGAAAGTTCTCAAAAAGGGTAGAAAACACTGTGGGAGAAGGAGAAATCGCTCGTTACGAGCAATTTCTCCTTTTTCCACAGTGTTTTCAAAAGACTTGTACTGCAGACACATGAAAACCAGGGTTTGTTTGGGAAAGGGTTAGACACATCCACCTAAGTCTACGAGCCTCTTTCACAAGTGGTTGCCTTTGCAGCCTGTGTAGATTGAGATCAGACCACACACAACATGCTACATGTTACTATGATACAATCTGATCTTTGATCTAAATGGCCATTTTGCTTATACATTCTATAGAAGAGCAACCATGATATTGACGTTTGGTTCCTATTAAATTTTCTGATCCAAAAGTGTCCATTGGGTTATTTTTCCACTATACAGGTAAACTCTTTAACCAAACGACAAAACTTTAGACCACTCAGATTTGAAAGCTTCTGCAGATGACAAAATAAATGTTTCAGGAAGGATAGAAAACGTAGGAAAAGGTGAAAATGCTGGTTTCCAGCATTTTCTCCTTTTCCCACAACAATTTTACAAGGCCTTCTTCGACAGAGTTGTTAAAACTTGGGATTGTTTGGTAAAGGGTTAAAACATTTTCAGACAACTAGTAAAATATTGCTCAAATGATAGAGTTTGACACTGAAAGGGTTGGAAACAATTTGAAAAAGAGAAATTGCTGGTTACCAGAATTTTCTCCCGTTCCCCAACGTTTTCAATAGTCCTTTTCCTCCAGGTCATTAAAACATGTGATCATTTAGTAAACACTTAACCCTTTACCAGACGACAAAATTTTAGCCTTGTCCAAATTGAAAGCATTTGCAGACGACAATTTCAATGTGGCTCAAATGGTGCAATTTTTCTTTGATAGGGTAGAAAACATTGTGGGAAAAGGAGAAAATGCTGGTTACCAGCATTTTCTCCTTTTCCCACAATGTTTTCAAAAGGCTTCTTTTCCAGGAGCGTCAAAAGGTGGCATTGTGCGGTAAAGGGTTAACTCATTAACCGTGAGTCTTTACATGTACCACACAATCCTGAATTTTAACTACCTTTACGAAGAAGGCGTTTGAAAGCATAGTGGGAAAAGGAGAAAATGCTGGTTACTAGCATTTTCTCCTTTTCCCACAATGTTTTCAAAAGCCTTTTTTTTCTCCAGGGTTGTCAAAACTGGGAATTGTGTGGTAAAAAGTAAAGGATAGTCTGAAATAAGTCTATGCCATACTGATCAAAGAGATGTTCATGAAATATTTATGGTCTTAACCCTTTACCACACAATCCCGACTTTTAACGACCCTGAGAAAGAAGCCTTTTGAAAACATTGTGGGAAAAGGAGAAAAATGCTGGTAACCAGCATTTTCTCCTTTTCCCACAATGTTTTCTGCACTTCCCTAAACAAATTTCAGTTTTTGAGACAGGTTTATTTGGTCGTCTGCAAATACTTTCAATTTGGAGTACTTTAGAATATTGTCATTTGGTAAAGAGTTAAACCATTCTACATGAGAGCCCCAAGCAAGTCCACAACAGTGCACTGTTTATCCTCCACCACACAATCCTGACTTTCAATGACCTTGGGAGAGAAGATTTTTGGAAATACTGTGAGAAATAGAGAAAACGCTGGTAACAAGCCAAGTTTTGTATCTTAATAAGGACAATTTCCCCAATTTGAGAACTCTTTACCACACAATCCTAAGTTTCAACGACCCTGAGAAAGATGCCTTTTGAAAACGTTGTGGGAAAAGGAGAAAATACTGGTTACCATGTTTTCCACCCTTCCACAGACAAATTTCAAGTTTTTAGTCACACTTAAGTTGCCGTCTGCAAATGCTTTCAATTTGGACAAATCTAAAATTTTGTTGTTTGATAAAAAGTTAATTTATCGTCTGCAAATGCTTTGGGTTTGGATAAGTACAACATTTTGTCATGTGGTAATGGGTTAAACCATGGCGTCATGTACATGTACCAATATTTCTACACAAGACAAACCCTTCCTGTGCCCAGAACCAAGTCTATTTACCTATTTGACAAGTGAACTGTCTTGGTAGCTTTGACTGTGAGACTGATATACTTGCCTTAACTCTTTACCACACGGCAACATTTTAGACTACTCCAATTTCAAAGCATTTGCAGACACCAAATTCAACTTTGGAACAAATGGGCTTAAACTCTCTGATAGAGCAGAAAACATTGTGGAAAAGGAGAAAATGCTGGTTACCAGCATTTTCTCCTTTTCCCACAATGTTTTCAAAAGCCTTCTTTCCTAGGGTCATGAAAACCCGGGATTGTTTGGTAAAGGGTTAACTTGTTAAACCATTGTGTCATGAACATGACTGTGTCACTATTTCTATACAAGACTTACTCAATATATCAGCCATGCTCTGGCAAAAGGGGCTTAATGCATCTCTGTGCTACATTATACCAAGTAAGTCAGTACATAATTGCGGATCTAAAAAATCCATTTTGTAGAACAGCTGGCTGAATCTTGAGGCACACTCTCCTTTGACGTGTAGAAACTTGACCAATAACAAAAAGTTTCAATCCATCTCAGCCTGCACAGACTGCGCGTGCTGACGTAATATAATAATGACACACCAGTCAATACTTTTTTGCAGATGCATTAAGCTCCCTTTTTACAGAGCATGGCTCATAACTATACGACAAGGAAATTGCCTTAGCAGCTGTGACTGTGAGATTGATGTGCTTGCCTTAAACTTTAAAAGCCCTCAAATCTGCTGTTTTGGCAGACAGTATAGATTGAGATCAGGCTGCACAGAATGAGCAGTCTGATCTTGGATCTACACTGCCTGCTACTCTGTTACTTATATGGGTCATGGCTAAATGTTCCTATTAACTGAAAGGTCCATTTAATTTTTTCCCCTCACTCAACTCTTTACCACACAATCCCCAGTTTTAAACCCTGGTGGAGAAGGCTTTTGAAAACATCGTTGGAAAAGCAGAAAATGCTGGTTACCAGCATTTATGTCTGCAAAGACATTCATCCTTTTTCCATAATGTTTTCAAAAGCCTCTTTCTTCAGGGTTGTGAATGCTGGGACTGTGTGGAAAAGGGTTAACATATTGACAAACCATAAATCTATGACATAAGCCCCTATCTTGATACTTAACTCTACAAGGTTGTTAAAGTTAGGACTGTGTGGTACAGGGTTAATGTACTGACAAACCATAAATCTATGACATAAGCCCATATCCTGATACTTAACTCTTTATCAAACGACAAAATTTTAGACTGGTCCAAATTGAAAGCTTTAGCAGACGACAAAAAAAATGCTTCTCAAAAATTGAAAACTGTTTTACGAAGACTAGAAAACATTGTGGGAAAAGGAGAAAATACTGGTTACCAGCATTTTCTCCTTTTCCCACAATTTCTTCAAAAGGCTTTTTCCTCAGGGAAAAGTCGGGATTGTGTGGTAAAGGGTTAAAGTGAAATTCATACTCACTTAAAGTGTCAGTCTCATCGATAATTTCTGATTGGATTATCTCCTCAATCACATCTTCCAACGTGACCACTCCCAGAGTTTCGTAATATGGGTCACCATCACCCTCGTTGTTCACTCGCCTCACTATAGCCATGTGAGAGTGCCCTGGAATAGATTTATGAATCTTTCAAATTCAATCAGCCGTTTACCACACAATTTTATGGACCCTGAGGAAAAAGGCTTTCAAAAAAACATTGTGGGAAAAGGAGAAAATGCTGGGAACCAGCATTTTCTCCTTTTCCCACAATGTTTTCTACCCTTCCCAAAACACATTTCAATTTTTCAGCCACATTTATTCTGTTGTCTGCAAATGCTTTCAATTTGGACCAATCTAAAATTTTGTTGTTTGGTAAAGGGTTAATAACGCATTAAACGATACCAAAAAAGAATTGCAAACATCAGAAAAAAAACAAAATATCCAGGTTAACTCTTTACCAAATAACAAAATTTTAGACTGGTCCAAATTGAAAGCATTTGCAGACGCCAAAATAAATGTGATTGAAAAGTTGAAATTTGTTTTGGGAAGGGTACAAAACATTGTGGGAAAAGGAGAAAATGCTGGTTACCAGCATTTTCTCCTTTTCCCACAATGTTTTCAAAAGGTTTCCATCACAGGGTCGTTAAAAGTCGGGATTGTGTGGTAAAGAGTTAAGACAGGTTAGTTGAGCCAAGTAGTGCAGTCTGTAACATTCAGGACTTGAGAACAGGGGCTCACTAGTTTGAATCCCCTACTTGGCCAATTTCTTTCCAGGGATTGATGATAGTCATTGTAACATTGTAACATAATTCATTCCTGTCTGATGGCTGATCATGGTTTCAACAATGGTTATGTGGGAGAGCAGCCAGTGGCTAGTGAAGAATATTGTACAAAGTATTGGTTAAAAGAAACTCCAGTAAAACATGGATAGGGGTACTGGCTAATAATTTTATGAAATAATTTTGATAAGCATTAAACAGCATTAAATTATGATGGTTATTTTGCTCCATTACAGATAACCCTTTACCACATAATGCTGAGTTTTAACAACCCAGAGTAAGAAGACTTTTAAAACCACTGAGAGAAAAAAAAGAAATTACCAGTATTTTCTCCTTTTCTCACAACGTTTTTCATCCTTTTAAGACAAATCTGGACAACAGTTTGAGCCACATCTAATCTGTTGCCTGCAAATGCTTTGGGTTTGGACAAGTCAAAAATTTTATCCTTTGGTTAAGAGTTAAGCATAAATTTAGCTGAAATAAAAATGTTGTGTAAGGAGAAGCAAATGCTACATGCTTTTTTAAAATGCTGACCAGTACCCAGTATGATTCCTCTTTAAAGCTGTAATGTGTTAATAATACCTACCTTGTCTAAAATCTTGCAACATGGCATCCAGTTTGTGATCATCAAAAACAAAGATAAGATGATGCTGGTAGAATTTACAAACAGTTTTCAAAGGTGTATTATCATCAGGATCAATCAGAGCTAAGTCTTTGATATTCAACAGGGCAACAATATTGCTTTTATCTGTATCGTACACCGGTATACGACTGTAGCCCCTCTTCATGATTTCTGACATCACTTCAAAATTCAAAACACTGGTGTTGTACTCTAACATAAAAACATCTTCGATTCTTGTCATGATATCCACAACAGTTTTCTTACTCAGAGACAGTGCTCCAGATATTATATTTACTTCATCGTCGTCTAATGCACTAAAATCTTTTGTCACCCTAACTAACTCTTGTAATTTTTCTCTGTTGTAAACTTGTCCAATTTCCTCACCCAGAATTTTGTCAAGCAGCAAGCTGATCGGATATGACAATGGGAATGTTATAATCATGAATAAGTAGGTCACATATCTCGTTTTTGCTCCAACTGCCAAACCATGTCGAGAGCAAATTGCTTGCGGTACAATTTCACCAAATATAACAATAAATACTGTGGCCCCAATGACAGCAATCAAGCCATTTGTAATATTGTCCAGCAATATTGTAAGAGTATTATTTACGAGAACATTACCAAGCAGCAAAGTACAAAGCAGAAAATTTCCTCGTTTACGAACAGGTGAGATCACTTTTGCATATTTCTTCTCTGACTCTGAACCGCATCTCTCAATAATCTTCAGTTCGGTTTTATCAAGAGCCATTAGTCCAAGATTCAAACCACTAAATAGTCCTGACAGACAAAGCAGACATGCAATAACTGCTATTTGAACATAAAGCGGTAAAAAAGTTGCCTTCGTTTTCTTAACAACAAATTTGACAAACTTGTCTGACCCCTGATGAACCCATGATATGTCTCCACCGTCATCCTTCTGCTGCACACAAATGTAGTAAAACTCATTCTCCTCCGTTTTACGTTCTAGTTTTAATAGAAATTCGCCTCGATTAGTATTTGTTACCTCTCCTTGTATTGGAAACGTTCGTGTTAACTGACCATGTTTATCGCAGAGCGCTCCCCGTTTGGAGCCTCTTTGGGTGAAGGCTATCTCCGTCCCGTTAGTGAAGTGCCGACCCACCAATACAATAGGTGTTGTTTCATCCACAGGGATAATGAGGGCACCATTATCATCTCTAAGAGTTTCGCCATCAACGATTGCAATTATTTCTACTTCGGCAGCGACAGTATCCTTGCAAACAACGAATGTGAATAACTTTAATATTATGATCAGCGAAAACAAACATCGGCCATCTTTGGCCATTTTCCGATGAGTCTAGTGAGAACTATTTCATCGTATGAAATACTATGATTTGTTTTTAGCTCGACTGGCCGAATGTCATGAGCTAATTAACCCTTTCCCAGACGGAAAATTTTAGACTTGTCCAAATTGAAAGAGTTTGCAGACGACAATTTTAAATTTGATGAAAATGGCAGAAAGGTCACCAAAAGGGTAGAAACCACTGTGGGAAAAGGAGAAATTGCTCATTACAAGCAATTTCTCCTTTTCCCACAGTGTTTTCAAAAGACTTGTTCTGCAGACAAGTAAAAACCAGGGCTTGTTTGGGAAAGGGTTAATGTATCATATAGTTAAAGGACCACAACCAACAGAGCTCTGCTACCTGTAGCTCGAATGTCACCCATTGTTCTATTGGACGGTTACAGGAGATACAATGAGTACCAGTTACTGCCTAAACCCTGCTTTAGGCAACATAATGGTCATGAATAGGAAAAGACCTCTTCTGTACAATGACAAGATTTTCAATGGATAGTTATCTCTCATTTAATTTATCTACTTTACTGTTGCATTACAAATTCTGCAATTTCCAATATTTCAGAGCTGAACAAGAAGAATGAGTTTCCATTCAAAATGATGAATAGCATTTACTGTCAAATGTTTCAGAAAAAGTAATCAGTAGGATTAACTAACTTTATCATGTATAAAATAATACATAAAGCAAATTTTGCCGTTTAAACATTATGGTTAAAGTAACCTGCAAAAAATGGTGTATGAAAAGAGAAAAAAATGGCTTTTGTCGTTGTTGTTGTTGTTGTTCAGTGTTATGAAATATGAAAATTACTTGTCAGAGTAAAATTATATTTTGGCATAATACAGTTCTGAAAAAGCCCCTTAACAAATATCCGCCTTTAAAGTACTGCAATGAATGATCGAGCAAAAAAGCAGCTTTTACTAATACAGCAGAGTTTGAAAAAACTCACTTTATGTTATGATGATGATGATGATGATGATGATGAATTGTTATCATCATGACCATCATCATCATGACTATCATCATCACCACCCCATCATCAAGGAAAAAAAAAAAAAAAAAAATGCCAAATATTTCACAGACCATTTTCATTTCATTGAACACATCCTGATATGTGAAAAAATATGACTGTTTTAGGTGGAGTATGCTTTAAGTGACATTATTGTGTGTGTGTGTGTGTGTGTGTGTGTTTTGCTTTTTTTTTTTTTTTTTTTTAATTTGGTTGTCAAAAAACTGATCCTTAAATTGTATTAACATTATGGGTAGGCTAAATCTCCCTCAAATTAAGTTTTGTGCAAAAAATGCTGCTGTGAGTTGGACGTAGCACAATTTTATTTCTACTTCAAATCATATGTGGACTACAGACTAATGGTGTCACTGCCAACCTCAACATAACCTGCTTTGTGTGTAAGTGGAACGTTACAGGGCTATTTTTGACCTCTTGTTTGCTGCTGCGATCTCTGCGATGAGCAGATGACAGATCATCGCATCTCTGCGATGAGCAGATGACAGACCTGTATTGAAGGGGACACAATATCAAAATTTCCATGAATAACTCAAATGTAATATTCGAATGGTCAATATGTTTAAATATGGGCTAAAAACCTGTTTAGTAACAAAAATTACAGAACCAAAGCTCAATATAACAATATATGTTACACCACTTGTAAACTCATTCTTGTACATGATATGATTTCTATAGCCTATTAGATCTAATCTGGTTTTTTCTTTATGCTAAATGTAAAAAAAAAAAAAATGAAAACCAGTTTGTTTTGCTCTGTGTAATAGACGAATACGCTCCGATGTGAATGTTACATTCGCGTCTCTCGAACATACAGAAGTGCGAAAGAGTTTGCATCGAAAAAATGCTTGATAAAACTCTCGCTAAAATGGGCAACAGCCATGAAAAGCCAGTTTCCTGTAAATAAATCCAGCGCCAGGTTTAAAGCCAACTTTGCATAATGAAACGCTCTTTCTTGTCATCAAGAGGAAACTTTATAGAAGTGTTTGTAGAAAACGACAAGAATTTACAAGTGAATGTCTATTCTCTCAATTTTAGCCAACGAAAATTAACAGAAAACAGTAGATTCTCATGCGGTTGCAAAGTGAATATAGAACTTTTGGCTGTTAAAGATGTCGTAGAGACTTCTACAGGGAGGCACATACCAGTCGCACTAGTTACGTTTGCTGATCCGACCTTTGCAGCTAGAAATGTACCTAACTTTTATATTCTGTACCTAAATATCAAAGAGCAGAAATGTGAGGTTTTGAGAAAATCGTTGATGGACAGTTCAGAGCAAATGGGTTGCACCCTTTATGGAAATTCTTCAGAATTGGTATTGCTTGATGGACCATCAGTTTTTATTGCTCATGGTGCAAAAGTCTTATTGTTCAGCAGTAAAAAGGGGATGATTTTAACAAGGAATTTGTTTTCAGTAGGTCAAAGTTGTGATGAATGTAGGAAAAAAGTAACGCAAACAAAGCTGTTTCACAGCATATATAAATACCATAGAACAATACTATTTATTGGTGCCTCATTCAGCAATCGTTGTGATTCATGTACCCTGAAATCTGACCAATGTCTTGAAGTACTTGTATTTCAAGATGAAATTGTTAAACTTGATCCCAATTTGTTTATTCCAGAGGATTTTCATGAGACTATTAATAGTGTTTTTGTGGTTGATACTGAAATATTAAACCGTACAGTGCTAGCTAGTCAAGTCTTAGCAGCCACAAAAAATGGGTATATTTTGTCAATACAGAATGGCCAGTTAAAAGTGTGTGCGTCACTATACAATCCATCCAAACAGTTTATATCTGAGCATCAGGAAGATATCCAGTTATGCTGCATTCAGTCTGAAGATAAAAAGTATGTGGTGGTAAAAAAAGAACAAGATTTTACCTATTTAGACTATAGCCTGAAGGTATATTTACACATTTTGTAGAACTAAATGATCATGACTTAGGTTTAACCCTTTTTCATACAACCCCCAGTTTTAACTACCCTGGGAAAGAAATCTTTTGAAAACATTATGAGAAAAGGTAAAAAATTGCTGGTAATGGGCATTTTCTCCTTTTCCCATAATGTTTTCTATCATATTACTGACAAATCTTGCTATCCAATCAATGTTTGTCTCCTGTAAATGCTTTGAATTTGAACCAGTCTAAAATTTTGTTGTTTGGTAAAGAGTTAAAAGGATGGCAAAGTTTACATATAGTTTTCATCTCACCTATATTGTAGGCACTGATATCAGTTTTTTTCATAGCTCTTGGAAGATTTAGAGTATGCTGTGAGAAAGTAACAATTTCAGATTACTAGGTTAACCTTTTACCGCACAATCCCAACTTTTAATGACACTGTGTAAGAAGCCTTTTGAAAGTTATGAGAATGCATTAACCCTTTCCCAAATGACAAATTTTAGACTTTTTCAAATTCAGAACTTCTGCAGACGACAAGTTCAAAATTAGTTCAAATGAGCTTAAGCTCTCAGATAGGGTAGAAAACATTGTGGGAAAAGGAGAAAATGCTGGTTACCAGCATTTTCTCCTTTTCCCACAATATTTTCAAAAGTCTTCTTTCCCAGGGTTGTGAAAACCCAGGACTGTTTGGTAGAGGGTTAAAGGAAGCATTATAACTACAATGTCTATTGCAAATTTTTTAAAATCCATCTAGCTGTATTATGAGTTAGGAATCCTTGCAGCAAGAACTTTGAACTTAAGTTTGCACAGGAAATGACAGATGAGTCATGCACAAAAATTGATATAAGCTGTACTCTGGCAAAAAGGGGCTCAATGCATCTGCCTGATGCATTATACCAAGCAAGTTGTCACATAATTATGGATCCGAAAAAAAATTTCTTTCTAACAGCTAACTGGATTTTGAGGTAGTGTGGTCCTTAGACATGCAGAAAATTTACAAATAGCCAAAAGTTTTGACCTTGCTCAAGCTGACATGGGTTCATACTTCTTGCAGATCAGTAAACCCCCTTTTCACAGAGCATTACTCAATTACAGTTATTTTGTTGTTGATACTAAGTCATTCTTCTAATGTTGCTGTACTGAGCCCTTGGTAGTGCAGTCAGTAGTGTACAGGACTTAAGAATAGGGGGTTGCTGGTTCAAATCCCCAGCTTGGCCAATTTCTTTCCGAGATATGATGGATAGTCATTGTGATAGGATTCATTCCTCTCTCAACCCTGATCATTGTTTCAAGGATGTTTTTCTTGGAAAGAAGCCAGTGGCTTTAATGGAATATTGTCCAAAGTACTGGTAAAAGTACCTCCAGGAAAGCGTTCATTCATTGTAGATGCACTAGCCACCACAATATAACTGAAATAATGTTGAAAAGGGCATTAAACACCATACAATCAATCAATCTAATGTTGCTGCAAGATAAAGTGGGCAGATAATTTAATTAATTTAAGTGGTTCTAACTTTTAACTGCCCGCAGGGTAAAGGCTTGGAATATGTTGTCCAGCTGTGCAAGGTTCAATCCCTCCCTTGTGGTACAGGTGAATTGAATACTATTTTTTTTTTCTGCCTTATTTCTTCACCCTAGTTTTTAACAACCTTGATGGAGAAGGATTTTGAAAAGAGAGGGGAGAAAGGAGAGAATTCTGGTAACCAGCATTATCTACAATTTTTCCACATTTTACTTTACCTTTTTCCACAGACAAATCCCATAATTTTGGCTAAATGTAATTTATCGTCTGCAAATGCTTTGAATATGGATGCATCTGAAATTTTTTTGTATTATCATGAGTTAAGCACACCAACTGAGGTACCTCCACCATCCTCCTTTCTGCCCCCACCCTCCCCCCACATACAGCAAAATATATATTAGGGGCACTTGATTGAAATTACCAAACTGAGACAAATGACTACATACCCAGAGCATAGGTTTTAGGAACAATAGTTTTAGAAAAAGAAATACCCCTACTTACATGTATCTACAGAGACCTGTTTTCATCTTTTTAAAGGTTCAGAGGGAATACCCAGATATACACTGCATGCTGCATGGAGACTTTCTGGGTAATGGAACTATTCAGGCCTTATTCTTAAAGGCCCTAGACTTGTCTTCCTGTGCTTGGACTCTAGATGACTTTAACCAATTGTGTATTCACTCAGGAGACCCAGGTAGCTAGAATTAGTCTATTGTTTTAATGGTGTACATGCCAAGCTCTTGTGTGTACAATCTCTAGGAAGAAGGCTTTTGAAAACATTGTTAAAATAGGAGAAAAGGCTGGCTGACTATAACCAACTGTGTATTCACTCAGGAGACTGAGGTAGCTAGAATTTGTTGTTTTAACTCTTTACCACACAGTCCGGACTTTTAACGAACCTGAGAAAGAAGCCTTTTGAAAACATCGTGGGAAAAGAAGAAAATGCTGGTAACCAGCATTTTCTCCATTTCCCACAATGTTTTCTCTCCTTCCCTAAACAAATTTCAATTTTTAAGTCACATTTATTTTGACGTCTGCAAAATGCTTTCAATTTGGACTAGTCTAAAATTTTGTTGCTTTTTATAGGATTAATGCTTCCCTTTACAATCCCTTGCTTTTACAATTTCTAGGAAGAAGGCTTTCGAAAACTTTGTTAACTCTGTATCACACAATCCCGAGTTTTTTTTTAATCATTGTGGGAAAAGAAGAAAATGCTGGTAACCAGCATTTTCTCCTTTTCCCACAATGTTTTCTACCCAATCAGTATCAAAGACAGAAATTGTCATTTAAACTACATTTAATTTGTTGTCTGCAAATGCTTTCAGTTTGGTACAGTCCAAAATTTTGTCTTTTTTGTAAAGAGTTAAAAGGGAAAATGCTGTAACCAGCAATTCCTTCTTTCCCTACAGTGTGTTCTACACTTTTTATGATAAATTCTATCATTTTAGCCTCATTTTAAATAATGTTATTGTCTGCAAATGCTTCAAATATTGACAAGTTTAAAATTATGTTGTAAAGGATAGTAAAGAGTTAACCCATAGTGCCAACAACATGGGTAGGATATCTACATGTATTGAAAAACGATGTGAGCCATGCTCTGGCAAAAGGGGCTAAATGTGTCTCTCTGATGCAGCATACCAAGCAAATCATTACATTATGGATCCATAATGTCTATTTTGTCTAACAGCCGTGATGCGGCATACCAAGCAAATCATCACATTATGGATCCATGATATCTATTTTGTCTAACAGTGGCGATGTAGCATACCAAGCGAATCATTACATTATAGATCCATAATATCTATTTTGTCTAACAGTGGTGATGCAGCATAACAAGTAAATCATCACATTGTGGATCCGTAATATCTATTTCGTCTAACAGTGGTGATGCAGCATAACAAGTAAATCATCACATTATGGATCCATGATATCTATTTTGTCTAACAGCAGTGATGCAGCATACCAAGTAAATCATCATATTGTGGATCTATAATATCTATTTTGTCTAACAGCTGTGATGTAGCATAACAAGCAAGTTATGGATCCATAATGTCTATTTTGTCTAACAGCTGTGATGTAGCATACCAAGTAAATCATCACATTATGGATCGATGATATCTGTTTTGTCTAACAGTGGTGATGTAGCATAACAAGCAAGTTATGGATCCATAATATCTATTTTGTCTAACAGCTGTGAAGCAGCATACCAAGCGAATCATCACGTTATGGATCCATAATGCCTATTTTGTCTAACAGTGGTGATGCAGCATACCAAGCAAATCATCACATTATAGATCAATGATATCTATTTTGTCTAACAGCGGTGATGCAGCATACCAAGCGAATCATCACGTTACGGATCCATAATATCTATTTTGTCTAACAACCACCTGAAATATGAAGGTAGAATGGTCCTAATACAGGCAGAAAGTCAATAGCAAAAGTTTCAACCCACGTTAGCCTGAGCGGACTGAGCAGGCTGATCTGGGTCAATACTTTTTAACAGATGTATGTAACCCCCTTTTGACAGAGTGTGGCTCATATCTATATTGCATTTTTTTTAGTGACTAGAATGTTTCAAGTTATATCTTGTAGTCTTGGTTCAAGGGAAGACTGCATTCCACACAGTCTGATTTTCATATACATTGTCTGTAAAAGACATATACACTGTCTGTTTAAGCAACTGTAGCTGTGCTAGGTTCCTGATCCTTTACCACACAATCACAAGTATTAACAACCATGAAAGAGAAGGCCTTTTGAAAACATTGTGGGAAAAGGAGAAAATTCTGGTAACCAGCATTTTCTCCTTTTCCCATCAATGTTTTCCTATCCTATCAAGGACAGATTTCATTATTTGGGGCCACATCTATATTTGTCTGCAAATGCTTTCAATTTGGACAAGTCCAAAATTTCATCATGTGGCAAAGGGTTAAAGAGTTTGTCCATATCATCTTATAAATTGAATGAGGAGCAACTACACTTTTGCTTGGCTATCTAAAGCCCATTATAGAGAACACTTTAAACTAGTTGCCTGTTGTGCAGCACCTTTCAATAATGTGTTGATCATCTTGATACTAGTGCTGCAGTTTATTTCATAGAGTTTTCACAGCTTTCCTTTGTAAATGTTCCAAAGACCTTGACTCTTTTTATTTCATTTTCATCGAAAACAAAAGTGGTTGAGAAGGAGGATGAAGTTAACAGTGCATACACAGCAACTAAAGCGTTACAATCAAGACTTCAGGTAATTTTAATGCTATTATCATGTTTATCTATTTTCAGGTTGACTTTTTCTTCCTTCAGGATGTTTTTTATCTATTTACACTGTTCTGCGGTTTCTCTGTTTGAGTTATGTATTTTTGCAGCATTTTCAAACACATGCTTATTTTGTTATTTTATGTGTATCATAATCAAAAATCCATTTGTCTCAAAAAATGTGTCTTTGACCTATGGACTAGTAAATACGGTGACAAGTTATTTTCAGTCATTGAATTCTCAAGCTTGATTTTGGAGAAATTGTGTTCTTATATACTGGAAGGTTCAGGATCAGACTGTAAGTTGTTTGTGATCTTACATTCATCTTGATTGCAAAAGTAAGTACTGGTAGATCCAACTGAAACTGTCTTGTAGACACAAGGGTTCACCTCAGGGAAAGGGAAGAAGATAATGGTAACCAGCATCTCCTTTTCCCTCAATGTTTTCTATCCTTCAAAGAGATTTTAGCCACTTTAAATTTGTTATATGCAAATGCTTTCAACTTAGACAACTCTGAATTATTGTCAGGTAAAAAGTAGATGAAAGTGAAAAAACAGAATATTTTTTACATTTGAATGGAGACAAAACATTGTTGTTTTTTTTTCCCCACTTCTATGAAAATTTTCCACCCAGTTTTTTTTTTAATGACAGGGAGGATTTCCCCCTCTTTTGTTTGGTTGGAAGAGTAAACACGGCTCTCTCTCTCACCAAGATTCAAACAAATCTCCCTAAGCCCTATTTGTAGGGCTATCTATTGGCAAATACCTAAACCACTAGGCCATGGAGACAGTTTTATCATGTACGGTAATTTGAATATATTTGAGCCATGCTGTGTGAAAAGGGGGCTTAAGCTATCTGCAAACAGTATCAACCCATGTCAGCCTATGCAGTCCAAAGAGGCTGACATGTGTCAAAACTTTTTTATGTTGGTCAATTTTCTCCACTTCCAAGGACCATTCTACCCAGGGATCCACCCTTTTATTAGACTAAATGGATTTCATGGATCCACAGTTACATGATGACTTGCTTGGTATCACGGAGATGCAGAAAGCCCTCTTTTGCCAGAGCATGGCCCATTTATTGATCCTACTTGTTTTTAACCCTTTTCTATATGATCCCATATGTTTTTTGCAACATTAAAGCTTCTTTTAACTGTTCTTTGTTCAATACAGCAAGAACAGTCTTTACTTGAGGCACAAGAGCAAATCTTACACAAAAAGAAGGAGTTTTTGTCTAAGAGACTGACCCAACAACTTGAAACTGCTGCAGGATCTGGCCTCAAACACACTGAACAAAAGGTATGGTTGGCTTAACCCATATAGTGTTATATATGGTAAATAAAACGGACATTTCAGTCAGATCTAAAATTGAAAACAAAAGCTCCACATGTGGGTGCGAACCTCAGCTGCATTTGCTTGATTTTCAGTGAAATATCTAAGTTGAAAAAGGGACATAACTGTGTCAAAAATACTTTGATAGGGATCTGCCCCTGTTATATGGGTTCCCCTTTTGATAGTGAAGAACTTGTCCGAGTTTGAAGTAAATATCTCTAGTAATAACAGAGTTATTATCGAATGTCAAAGTTTGACATGCAGACGGCAGCAATGCTGGGCTGCGACAATATTAACTCAACTTTTTTTTTTACGGCCCAGCTAATGATGCAGTTTTAAGGCTTTTGTTGCCAGAATATCTGGCAACAGAGTGGGCAGTGTAGATCCAAGATTGAAGATCAAATTGCTGGTGACTGGCATTTTCTTTTTTTCACACTTTGTTTACTACCATTTCTGAGACAGGAATCATCTCTTGAGTTACATTTAATCAATTTGTTGTCTGCAAATGCTTTCAATTTGGTAAAGTATAAAAGCTTGTGGTTTGGTAAAGAGTTATAAATCTTAATGACATGACATTTTTTATTTCATAGGTTGGTCTTGTACCATTGATAGAAGGTAGGGATATACGTGCTGAGGTAGAGGCTGGTAGTGACCAAGGACCACAGCCAGTAGTTGAGGTTTGCTGTGTGTGGCAGAAAACATATAACAACAGGTGGTGCATTGCTGTTGAATTTTACTGGACATCCAAAAGGTAAAAAGTCTTTCCCTTCATCAAGTAACACATATAAGTACTGATTCCTCCTGCTATTAGTGTCTAATCTTCAAGAAGTTCATAACTCTTTTCCACATAGCAAAATTTTAAACTAGTCCAATGCCCATTTGGTAGCAGATGGAAGGTTAAATAAGGCCCAAATAATGGGAATTCATCATTTGGGCTACTTTTAATTTTTCATCTGCAAATGCTTTCAATTTGGACCAGTCTAACATTTTGTGAATTGTCGTCGTTTGGTAAAGAGTTAAGAGAGTAGAAAACATTGCGGAAAAAGGAGAAAATACCGGTTATTACCAGCATTTTCTCCTTTTCCCACAATGTTTTCAAAATTCTAAATTCCCAGGGTCGTTAAAACTCTGGATTTTGTCGTAAGGGGTTAATGGTATGCCTAAATCTGTACCAGTCAGTCCAGAGTTTTAAAAACCCTGAGAAAGAGGAATCTTTTGAAAACGTTATGGACAGAAGAGAAGACCAGTACTTTCTCCTTTTTGAAAATGAAATCGCCTTAAATTTTGCATCAGGCTAATAACTTCTGGCAAAGTTAGAATATATTCGTAAGAATTTGCCGATGGTTTGGTTCTGAAAAAGCATACAAGAGATGAAGAGCTTCAATTTCATTTTTAATTCATTACAAGATTAGTCCATGTTGGTAGCATTGAGGGCCAACAATTTATTGATCCTAGGGTTATGCTTTTGAAAGGATAGAAAACATTCTCAAAAAAATGGAGAAAATGCTGGTGGTTGTCAGCATTTGTTCCTTTTCCTACAATGTTTTCAAAAGCCTTCTTCCTCATGTATGTAAAAGCATGGGATCATTTAGTTGAATAATAAGGTTAAAAACGATAATTGAATGACATGGACAGCTTCAGTTTTTGAGATTTTCAAGACTATATGGTCTTAATTCCACATACAGTATTGTACAAAGTGGATCCATGGTCAGACTGCACATTCAGTGCATGTATGTTGATCTTCAGTCCACAAAATTAGCATTGTCAGTTTCATCTAAATGGTTGTTTCGGCACATTACGTTTGTGCCATGCTCCGTTAAAAGACAGTTTAATGCATCTTCTTACGAACATGAAAGTCCGTAATAAATGCATAACTCAAATACAAACCGCTTAAAAGACCAATACACTAACCCCTGAGCTAAAGAGAATTCTCCCTAATGCAGTTGTCAGGTACTGATTTTATACAGGAAAGCCATGCTGTAAGGAAGGAGTGATCTCCCGTAGCACACCCCCTCTGAAGAGAAGTCATCATTTTTGATGACGGGAAGCCATATTAGGCAGGAAGTCTATTAATTAGACAACAAATGGCTCAAAGGCCTATAACAGGCAGACAACAAACGGCTCAAAGGCCAATCCCGGACGAGCCCCCATCTTATGAACATGAAAGTCTGTAACAAATGCATAGCTCAAATACAAACTGCCCCGGTTGGGATTCGAACCCATGCAGGCAAAGATCCTTGTTTATTGAGGCTTAAAAGACCAATACACTAACCCCTGAGCTAAAGAGAATTCTCACTAAGCAGTTGTCAGGTATTGATTTTATACGGGAAAGCTATGCCGTAAGGAAGTAGTGATCACCCGTAACAATCTGCAAAAAGTATTGACTCATGTCAGCCTGCACAGTCCGCGCAGGCAGACCCAAGTCAAAACTCTTTGCTATTTGTAAATTTTCTGCATCTCAAAAGACCACTTTTCCTCCAGATCCAGTCGATTGATAAATAAAGTGGATTGTATGGATCGATAGCTATGTGATAATTTGCTTTGTATAATGCATCGCGTAGATGCATTAAACCCCCTTTTGCCAGAGCATGGCACATTTAACCCTTTACTACACCACAAAATTTGAGACCCGTCCTGGCTGCTTTCCCACATAACTATCATCGAAACAGTGGTCATTGGTGAGAGAGGAATGAATCCTGTCGCAGTGACTTACATTCAGTCCTCAGCAAGGAATTGGCCAAACAGGGGATCAAGCCAGCAAACCTGTTCTCAAGTCCTGTATGCTACGGACTGAGCTACTGGGGCTCGACATAGAAGACAAGAAAGTAACGAGACACTAAACTTCATTTTTCTGTTGTCTAGGTCTGCAGAAGTATGGTTACAAGTCACACCAAGCTGTGGTAAAAGTAGTCATCTATCAACACAATCAAAATCTGTGATATGCCAATCGGAAATCTCACTCAAACAAAATGGAAGGAGTAATCATTGCCCTCAAAACAGAACCAAATGCCAAAGGACAGATTTACCTGCACCAGTCAATCTTGAAACAGATCCAATTCTTTATACTGTGACTTGTGTAACTGATGTACCACAGTTCTTTCAGAAATGTCTTAAAGTTTGTTTAGCCTTAAAATGGAGATACTTTGAAATACCTGTCACTACCTCACATTCTGAATTAAAAGATGATGACCTCGATGGGGAGATTGCATCAAGTTACTTTGATAGTAGAGTGTTAACCCAAAGCTGTGGTGAAGTTACCTTGGATTGTGCAGACATTGTAGCAGGAAAGTTTGAGATTACTTTACAGAGCAAAAATGATTCTTCAGATAATTTTATGGAAGAACTTACAGGTTAGTTACACTGTTTAACCCTTAGCCTGCTAAATGAATGAAATGAAACTTTCAGGCTAATAGAAAAAACCCAAGTTTTGCTATTTCAAAGGTATTTTTGTGGGGGAAAAAAAAATTGTTATCAGATAGTGTAGGTCCAAGATCAGACTTCACGTTCTGTACAGTCTGATCTTGATCTACACTGTCTGCAAAAGGTCCTTGATTCACATTTTTAGCAGCCTACAGGTTAATAGCTTAATTGCCTGCTTGTTCCTGTGCTACATTTTTATTAGAGTTAACTAAAATCTATCTGTTATGTATAGTGGTATTGATAAACTTGTAGTTGTGCACAATAAGCTACGAATTATCAAGATACCTACATACTACAGTGCTGAACAAATTAACTGAGCATTCTTACATCATAAGATTAAGATACTACATTTCTGAAATTGTTTGTGTCAAGATATCTGGCAATATAGCTTACAGTGTAGATCAAAGAACAGACTGCGCATTCTGTGCATTCTTGATCTGTACTGTCCACAAAAGCAACTAAATTTGGTTCCAGGGATTGATAAAAATTTTGTACAATCTTCCATCACCTGTTAAAATGCTCAAACAGTATTTGACTCAAGTAAAGCTTGTGGCCGTTTAACTCTCTAGCAAGCAACAAAATTTTAGACAGGTGTAAATTCAGACCATCTGCAAATGACAAAATGAATGTTGCTAAAAAATTGAACTTTATTTTTTGGAAGGGTAGGAAACATTGTGGGAAAAGGAGAAAATGCTGGTTACCAGCATTTTCTCCTTTTCCTACAATGTTTTCCAAAGGCTTCTTCCCCAGGGTTATTAAAACTCGTTGAAACATGTTACTGTGTGGTAAAGGGTTAAGGATATGGATTAACTTACATTTTTTATACAGAATTATTTTCTCACCCTAGATATAAAGAGATGCAGACTTGCATGGAAACTAATACAGACCTGTACAGAATTAAACATCAAGTCTTCACTAGGTATGCTATCACAGTTGGACAACCTACTGACGGAAAGATGCAGTTTTGTCTACAGTTCACATTACCAGTGTTACTTCACTAGTATCACCTCTCTATGCACAGTCCAGTTAGAGTTGTCCCCCTCTACAGTAGAGGCATCAAGGCAAATGAGGGTTTATACAAAGCAAGTATTTTCTGAGATTTGCAATTGTTTAAGCTATGGAAATCTACATAAAAATTTACATACTGATTGTCAACTAAAACAAAATCTTTTATAAACATAGATTTTGGTTATATGTTTCTTGCATTTAGGCCAACTGATGACCAAAAATAAACAACTTGAGGGACAAACTGCATGCAAAGTAACAAATCATGTAAAAATATGGATATTACTATGATTCTGACAGTGTGTTACAGTGCAGTGTGTCAAAGATGTAGTTGCTAACAGAGAAAGGAATTACAAAAGCGCTGTATAGTGCTTAAGTTTATGGACAATAAAAAAATAATTGATCCATGCTCTGTGAAAGGGTGACTTAATGCATCTGCGAAAAATATTGACCCAGATCAGCCTGCACAGTCGTTCAGGCTGACCTGGGCTGAAACTTTCCGCTATTGGTCAGTTTTCTGTATGTCCAAGGACCAGTCTACTTCAGGGTTAAGTTGGTTGTTGAAAAAAGTGGCTATTATGGATCCATAATTATGTGATGGCTTGCCTGGTATAATGCATCACGGAGATGCATTAAGCCCCCTTTTGCCAGAGTATGGCTTTTTTTTTCTTTTTTTTTTTTTTAAATGTCCTAATACTTAGGCCAACAAAGAATAATTACCATGATTCAAATCCAGTAGTTCTTCTGATTACACTTTTATGGCATTTTTTTTTTCCTGTTCAACATTCCAGTACCTTTCATTCTGAGTGGCTTACCCCAACATACAATTTTCTATATCCTGGATTTGTTTTGAACATCATAGTTATTGTGGTTCTACTATGAATTTAGACATTAATTTTAAAATTGATCTTGAGAATTTCATCTATCCATGGTGGATTGAACAGCAAGCAAAAGATTACCTCAAAATTCGTAGCATTTAAATGTTGCCTTTGCAGTATGGTCGGCGCTCTTAAAATATATTGGAGGGCCAAGGGCCCATCTCAAAAAAAAGCTGAAATAACCCTGCATGTCACAGAAGCTTTACCCAGCTACGACATGGCTTGTACTACTTCAAACAAAATCCCTCTTTATGTTCATCACGTACGTTGTCTTCAAAGCACAAGAAAATATGTGTACTTCATAAATAAGCTGCTTTCTTGCATTTCAGGTCTACCCAAGACTTGTTTTTACTGTTACATCATCTATACAGATGTTTACCTGACAACATAGTAATTTTACCAACTAATGATAGCAGGAAAGAGTTGCAGAGAATCCTTCCCAGAATGCAACAGGAATTCTACTTCCTGTCAGATGGGATGAGAAAGCTTTCTGATAGTCTAAGGAAGACATCTGTTGATACTGAGGAAGGGGATAAAACTTATCAGATAGATGATATTGCTGGAGTTTGTGAAGGATTCAAACGGAAAAGGGAAGAATTTATGATGAAAGATGACATGGCAGTGGATTGGTCTGATATGCAAGACTTTTTAGCTCAGCTTAGTTTGTACCAACAGAACACGGATTCCACCATTGCTGGAGGAGGGGTTGGATGATCATTTTTAAATTTGGATTACAAAAATTGCAAATTAGAAATGATCAATGCTCTGTGACAAAGGTGCCTAATGTATCTGCAAAAAGTATCGACCCAGGTCAGCCTGCACAGTCCGCACAGGCTGATCTGGACCATAAATTTTTGCTATTGGTCGATTTTTCTGGATGTCAAAGGACCAGTCTACCTTATGATTAAGTCGGTTTTTATACAAAAGGGATTTCATGGATCCATAATAATGTGTGATTTGCTTGGTATCATGCGTCACAGAGGCACATTAAACCCCCTTTTTGCCAGAGCTTGGCTCAAATTTATTCATATTCCCTTTGCATCAGTTGTTCTTTCTTGCATTGAAATTATAACCTCCACCTCTTTTGACGACTGAAAATTCAGTCCACTGAACCCAAGAAAGACATTCAACTTAAAGGCTTGTCTGTACAAGCAGATGGTATAGATCCAAGATCAGACTGCACATTCTGTGCAGTCTGATCTTGATCTATGCCGCCTACAAAAACCCATGTTTCTGCCATAAGGCTGAAAAGGTTAAAAGAAATGGCACATAATTGCCAGAATTTATAAACACAGTAAATGTATTTTAACTGCTACAATAAAAGTCGTAATGTAGCATGGTAGGAGCAACATTCATAGAGAATTGCACATTTTTTAAAAATTTTGGAGCCATACTGTAACAGTGCATGTTTTCCATAGTTAGCTTGGCCAGAGTTTTTTAAAGCTTGAACCCTTTACCAGACAACAAAATTTTGGACAGGACCAAATTGAAAGCATTTGCAGATGACAAATCAAATGTAGCTCAAATGATGATTTCTGTCTTCGATAGGGCAGAAAACATTGTGGGAAAAGGAGAAAAAGCTGGTTTTTCTCCTTTCCCCACCATGTTTCAAAAGGCTTCTTCCTCAGGGTCGTTAAAAGTTGGGATTGTATGGTAAAGGGTTAACCCATACCAGACAACAAAATTGTCTACACCTTCAAATAGACAGCATTTGCAGACGACAACTAAAGTGGCTCAAATGATGGAAGTTGTCTTGGAAAGGGGATAAAACATTGTAGGAAAAAGAAAAATGGTGGTTACCAACAGTTTCCTTCTCCCACTAAAGTCTTCATTTCTCGGGGATGTGCACAGGTGTCTATGGAAAAGTATTGGATTTTGACCAGACAAGACCCAATTTTGAACATGTCCAAGGAATAACATTCTGACCAAAATTCATATGTCAAACTGAAAATGTGGCCTCTAGAGTGCACAGGTTTTTCTTTGTCCCAGTGACCTACTTTTTTACCAAATGTGACATAATTTTTAACTAGTGCAAGATATGATCAGGACAAACATCCTGACCAATTTTCATGAGTATTGGACTGAAAATGTAGCCTCTAGAGTGCACATAACGTTTTTGTAAGATTTTTCCCAATGACCTACTTTTTGATCTGCCATAACCAAGTTTTTAACTTTATGAACTAAAACTGTTGCAAAACAGACAAATAATCCCCCCCCCCCCCACTAGCGCTTCAAAACAAAGTTTACCTGTGACTTTGACCCTATGTGACCAAAAAACAATGGGTCACCCCCTTTGACCAACACTTGTATAAAGTTTCAGGGCCCAAGGTCAAACAGCTTTTGAATAAGAGCAAAGAAACGGTTTTCAAAGTTCACCTGTGACCTTGACCCAAAAACAACAGGGCACTTCCTTGGGTCATGAGTAACACTTGTATAAAGTTTCAAGGTCCTAGGTCAAATGGCTTTTGAGTTACAGCACAGAAACGAAAACCTGGACAGATTGACAGACTGACAGACATGGTGAAACCAATATACCCCCCTCTTCTTCCTTGGTATGGGTATAATAACCAGATAGTTTCAGGCTTTCCTGATGAAAGCGAGATTTTAATCCCCTGATGAAAGACATTTTTCATTTGGCACACTTGAATTTCAAGATGGAAAGTCCTGTGAAAAAGTGCTAGCATCCTGACAAGTTTTTATACATGTACCTGTGCAGTTCACATCTTCGGAAAAACATCGTGGGAAAAGGATCCATCACATGTAAACAGTAATGAGCAATTGCTCTTTACCTAGCAATGTATTCCTTGGTAATGAAATAAAATGTTTCCTTTTTTGTCAGATGTTCGACCTCTATGCTATTTGTCTAATTGGGGCTAAGATTTTTGTAATTTTTCTGATGATGGAAATGTATGGAACCCCAAGTTAACCCTTTACCACACAACCCCAAATTTTAATGACCCTCCAGAACAATGCTTTTGAAAACATTGTGGGGAAAGGAGAAAATGCTGGTAACCAGCATTTTCTCCTTTTCCCACAGTGTTTTCTTCACATTTAAAGAGAAAAACCATAATTTTTACTAAATTTAATTTGTTATCTGCAGATACTTTCAATTTGGAATCGTCTAAAATTTTCTCATGTGGTACAGAGTTAAAGCTGTGTCACTGTGTGCAGAAGCTCAAGGATATTTTATAGAAAGTAAACATGAAAATAAATTTGATCCATTTATTTGTTCATACTTTTAACAACTTTGCACTAAAACATACTGACACTTCAAAAATCCTCAACACACAGAGTTGACCTTTCAAATTACCTCTTTACCGCACAATCCCGACTTTTATTGACCCTAAAAGAGAAGGCTATTGAAAACATTGTTGGAAAAGGAGAAAATGTTTGCAACCAGCGTTTTCTCCTTTTCCAACTGCTTTTTACCCTTCCTGTAGCAAATTTCAATTTTTGAGTCACATTTATTTTGTTGTCTGCAAATACTTTCAACTTGGACAGGTCTAAGATTTTGTCGTTTGGTAAAGGGTCAGTTGCATGGGGGAGAACTGAGAAGAACAAAATGAATGCAGAAAGAGAAGACACCCGAGGGTTACTTAAAAGAAAGAAAACATTGTGATAAATGAAGGTAAAACCATTGCAAGGAAATTGCTGGATCAGAATTTTCAACCAATCTGTTCTGACAGACTCACTGAATAGTATACCTCTCTACCCAATATGCATTCACCTTTGCAAATCACCCATAGCTCAAAAAAACAACATCAAAGGCAAATAAACAACAAAACTGTGGACATAATACTTGTGACATCTTTCCAACTGTATTGTATACTTTTATCTGTAGCTAGGCCAACTTTACACTGTTCCCCCAGTCGTAAAGTATGGGGGATGGAAAAAGCCATATTTGTCCAGCAACTAGTCACCTTACACCAAACAATCCCATGTTTTCATGACCCTAAGGAAAAGGCCTTTTCCCACAATATTTTCCAACCTGTCAAAAGTCTTCAGTTCATTTTTACAATGCTCAGATGTTGTCTGTAGATGCTCTAAATCTCAAAGAGTCTGAAATTTGTTGTTTGAGAAACGGCTAAACAGGTAATTTCTCTTATTTTTAAAACTTTTGTCCTTTTTGTCCCTGCATGATGAAATCAACTAGCCATGTGTTTTCTTCTTTCTTCAAAGAGATAATTTTAAGTACTGATTGATCCAAGGGGGGAAAAATATGATGTGATCATTAACTTGTAACATTTTAACACAAGGCTGAAGCAGATAATCGAGGAAACTTTCATTTAAATGTGACTAATCAACATGAATTTAACATGTGAAAAATTTTAGATGTGTCCAAACTGAAAGAGCTTGCAGATCATGTATTGATACTCAATGAGATTTGCCTTTTAAAAACATTGTTAAAAAGGAGAAAAAAAGATCATTGGAAAAGGAGAAAATGCTGGTTACCAGCCCTCTTCCTCAGGACTGTCAAAACTGGACCATCTGGTAAACGTCAAAATTGAGCACATAACCACATCTGAAAACATTTTGCTGAAAAGAAGTATCATTCCATATGAGCAATGTTCCTTCTGCTCTAATTCTTTAACCCTGAAAGCGCCTTTCACAATTATAGTTACTTTTGCACGCGAAGTAGATCACGATCAGACTGTACAAAACATGCAGTCTGATCTTTGGTCTACACTGTCCGCTTTGCTGAAACACTATAGACTGAAGCCATCATAATACTGCCATTATTTGGGTCCTATTTCTATACAAATTGTCTGCTGGGCTTACCTGGCACTCTAAGGGTTAACCCTTCACTATACAATCCAGAGTTTTAATGACCCCTTGGAAGCGGCCTTTTGAAAAACATAGTGGGAAACGGTGAAAATGCTGATAACCAGCATTTTCTCCTTTTCCCACAATGTTTTCTACCTTTCATAAACAAATTCCATTATTTGCACCACATTTATTTCATTTTCTGCAAATGCATTCAATTTGGACAGGTCTACATTTTTCATGTGTGGTAAAGAATTTAGAGTGAGCTAATGCAACAGAAAGAGTTGTATGGTAATAAGTTAAAGGTCAAACTGTTTTGGGGTTCGAATCCTCCTTGTTCTAGTAGCAGCCAGCGTGGCTAATGACTGTTTAGGGGTTGCAGTGTACGATGTAACAGTTGGGTTAAGATTTCGTACACTGGAGGACTTCTGACCAGAACCTGTAACCACGGTAACATTGACCCCATGGACACCATGTGACCTTTGGGTTAGAGATATATCATTTCTTGAAGTTGGGGTCGTTCTCTCCGTCACCGGACTTGACTCCAGTAAAGACGAAACTTTTCCCAATGTCTCTTCACTTGCAGCACTACTGACGAGCCTCACTTGCTGATCATATGATGACACTGGTAGCCCAACCTGACTTATTATGGAAAAAGGTAATGGATATTCTAGTCCCGCCGTTGGAACAATTCGGCTACTAAAGTCTGGTTTAGTAGAGCTTTTAGCTGCAGCTATGCTGGATATCATGTGAGAAAAAACTTCATCCGTCTTTGTCATGCTAGCCGGTGTTGAAACTCCAGTACATTTTGCTGGATTATTTGACTGTTCTAATGTATTGACTCCACCACCCACAAAATTTGCACTAGGGTCTGGTTGTTTATTTGATTCTGTTGTAGGTAACGGTGATGCTAGATCAGAAAACTGAAGTTTTTGTGCCAAGTTTGTTCTTGGATGATCAGATTCTTTTCTCTCCTGAACATCCTGTGGTGTTGATGTGACAATTTTGATCATGTTATTAATATTGAACCCGCTGGTTTTATTTAAAGAACTCATTAATGTGGGCACACTGTTTTGTAATGGGGACCCAGACTGATTTAACTGTGCTGGGATTAGACTTGTTGATGGGGCAGCGTCTGTCTTTGATAACTGTATAGACTTGGTTGGTGTGTAGGATGAAGGGAGAGATACAGTTGTAGTTGGGGCCGTGATAGACTTGGACATGTTGGCTAACAGCTGGTGAATATGTGTTGCCATAGTAGGAGCAGTTGTTACATGGACTTGAGGTCTTGTAGCCCCAAGATTAAGCAAGGGAGAGCCGACATCACCGATATAACTGGGGCCAGGGCTCTGCAGCAATCCCTCAATTGAGATGGTTGGTTTGGGCTGTGAGGTATCAGCAGGCTGTGCAAAACGTTTGTAGCTATCATCTAACTTGTAAGCAATTAAAGGTTCATCTGAGCCTATAATAGCTGATGAAGGGAGGTTGTAGTTTTTACTGGGTGCAAGTTCAGCTTGTGACAAAGGAATCTTTGTTGCTGTGAACAGAGCTGATTTCTGGGTATTATCATCTATAACAAAAGATGGAAGAAGACCGGCTGATGTTTTGAACAATCCACTGAGGTCTGGTGTACCTACAAAATCAGATACAGACTTCTATTCACTCTTACCCCTTATCCTGCTAATTAATTTAACCATTTACCACACGACAAAAATGTAGACTTGTCCAAATTGAAAGCATTTGCAGACGACAATTTCAATGTGGCTCAAATGATGGAATTTGTCTTTGATAGCGAAGAAAACATTGTGGAAAAAGGAGAAAATGCTGGTTACCAGCATTTTCTCCTTTTCCCACATTGTTTTCAAAAGGCTTTTTGCTCAGGGTCGTTAAAAGTTGGGATTGTTTGGTAAAGGGTTAAATAAAACTCGCAAGCCGAAAGTAAAGATCAGAATGATACTATTTCAAACTAATTTTTGGAGAAAAATATCTAATCGGACAGTGTAGATTGTGATTGTATGGTGTTTAACACCATTTTCAACATTATTTCAGTTACATCGCGGCTGCCGGTGCACCTATCCATGCTTTCCTGGAGTTTCTTTCACCAGTACTCCACACAATATTCTTTCCAATGATGTGTTTCCTGGCTTTCTCACACTAGTACTGACACAACTTTCTTTCCAGGTCACTGACTTCTTTTCTAACATGTATCTGAGTTGAGAGGGGGAAAAATCGGCAGACAGAAAGTTTGCCTCAACTGGGTATCAAACCCACAACCACAAAGGTCATGAGTCAGATACGCTAACCACTCGGCTACCTGGTCTGGCCTGTGGTTATATTTAGTACCAATATAAAAACATGAACTGGAAATCATTTTACAGACTTAAATTAGTGGTACTAAAAGAAGAATGTTTAGAAGCAAGGTGGTCCATGGGGATGTTGATGCCCTGGGTGCTTCAGTGGTAGTGTGTAGGACTCATAACCCAGAGGCCCCTGGTTCAGTCCTCACTCAAAGCACTGGATTTTTTGTGGGAGTCTCTCTCCTTGGGAAAGACACTTCACAACCCTATTCTAATACTGGTGGAACTCAGGACATACAAGAGTATGTTAGCTATTGCTGTGGTATGACTCAAGTAAAGTTGAAAGTCGGGATTGTGTGGTAAAGGGTTAATTCTTTACCAGATGACTAAACTTTAGACTTATTCATTTTGAAAGTAAATACACTTATAGACAAAAACATGGATTTGTCTTTGGAAGGGTTGAAAACACACAGACAAAACATTAATTGTGGCTCAAATGACTGGACTTGTTTTGTAACCCTTTACCACACAGTCCCAACTTTAAACAACCCTGAGAGAAAAGGCTTTTGAAAACATTGAGGGAAAAGGAGAAAATGCTGGTAACCAGCATTTTCTCCTTTTCCCACAATGTTTTCTACCTTATCATTTTAACAACATTTAATGCTTTCCACTTGGTCCATTCCAAAATTTTGTCATTTGGTAAAGGGTTAAGGAATTGAAGACATTACAGACCAAAATATTATTGGAACTCAAATGAATGGATTTGTCTTTGGAAGTGTTGAAAACATTGTTGAAAAAAGAAAAAAATAATGGTTACCAGCATTTTTTCCCTCTTCCCTGAATGTGTTAGATAGATATTTGGTTTTTTTTTAACGATGAAAGATCAAAATTTATGTCAATGAGTCAACATCACAGGTAATATCATCACAAGTGGCACAGCCATAAGTGAAAATACTGCCCTATGATGTCCACCAGATGAAATAAATTTTGATCTTTAACCAAAAAGAAAATATTCTATGTATTTCATGCTTCTAGACATTTTTTTGTTGGGAATTGCGAAGTACAGGAGAGCTCTCAGTATTTCTGTACCACTGACTTTATTTGGTCAGGTTTGGTGATAATGTAGGTCACTAAGCCAAATTTTAGAAAAACCTTGTGTGCGCTCTGGAGGCCACATTTATGGCCTGATGCTCTTGAAACTTGGTCGGAATGTTTGTCTTAATAATTTCTCTGACAAATTCGAAATTGGGTCATGTTGGGTCAAAAAGTTGGTCACTGGGCCAAGTCTTAGAAAAAGCTTGTGTGTACTCTGGAGGCCACATTTTCAGCTTGATACTCATGAAACTAGGTCAGATTATTTGTCTTGATGATATCTCAGACAAGTTAGAAGTTGGAAAAACCCTGTGTGCACCCTGGAAGCCACATTTGTAGCCTGATGCTCTTGAAATTTGGTCAGAATACTTGTCTTAATAATTTCTCGGACAACTTAGAAATTGGGATAGTGGGGACAAAAAGTAGGTCACTGGGCCAAAGATTAGAAAATCTTCTGTGAACTCTAGAGGCCATGTTTTCAGCCAGTTACTTATGAAACATGGTCAGAATGCCTGGCTTGACAATATCGTGGACATTATTGAAATAGGGTCATGTTGGGTCAAAAAGTAGGTCACTGAGCTAAATCTAAGAAAAACCTTGTGCACAATCTAGAGGCCACAATTTCAGCCTGACGCTCATGAAACTTGTTCAGAACGTTTTTCTTGATGATATCTAGGACACCTTTGAAATTGGGTCATGTCGGGTCAAAAGGTAGGTGACTGTGCCAAATCTTAGAAAATCTTAAGTGCACCATAGAGGTCACCTTTTCAGCCTGATACTCTTGAAGCTTGGTAAGAATGTTTGTCTTGATGATATCTTGGACATGTTCGAAATTGGGTACATTGGGTCAAAAAGTTGGTCATTGGGCCAAATCTTAGATAAACCTTGTGTGCACCATTAGAGGCCACATTTTCAGCCTGATACGAATGAAACTTGGTCAGAATGTCTGTCTTGATGATATCTTGAATAGGTTCGAAATTTGGCCATTTCAGGTCCAAAAGTAGGTCACTTGCACTCATGTGTTTTACATCATAAAAACCAGGATCTTTTCATCTGTAGATGACTTTACTTAGATGAGCGCTTTAGGGCCAATGGCTTTCTTGTTTAACAGAAATATGTTAGCAAAGATTCTGTATGGGGGGATATGTTGGTTGACTTGAGTTGATTGTAAGAATTATAATGATTTAGAATGGACTTTGAATGAACATGCATGAATCATGCGAAGTTGGAGGAAAACAAACAAACTGTTTAAACCAGGCAAATTTGCTATTAACAGACATGTAATTCACCTTAATGAAACAGAAATGAAGTATAAATGCACCCTAAAGTAATACAAAAAGAATCCAGGGATGGTGTTCCGAAGTATTTACTGGTACTCATTTATGAGATAGGGTGACAAGTGGCTGTCAATGAAAAAAAAAACTTCTTCCTGTTGCTTGTTTCGTACAACAATAATGACTGGCTACGAGTATTAATTAAAATTTCAAAGATATTTGTTCAGTTCGTTCAGAGGTTGTTTTTTTTTGTTTAATACTTCTTTTTCGTTGTTTGATTGAGTGGCTGGTCTTTTGAATGCCTGGTTAATTCTATCGACAATATTTTACGTAGATTGTTCTAGGCTTTGGGAATGGACAAACCTAGTTTTTCCCCGCAGGCTGTAAACTTGTATGTATCAGTTCCCATAACACATGATTCGGATCTGCATCTTACATCCATTTTGAAATGATAAACTCTTTACCACACGAAAAAATTTTAGACTAGTCCAAATTGAAAGCATATGCAGACAAATAATGATTGTGATTAAAAATTTGAACTTTGTTCTGGGAAGGGTAGAAAACATTGTGGGAAAAGGAGAAGATGCTGGTTACCAGCATTTTCTCCTTTTCCCACAATGTTTTCTCAAGGCTTCTTTCTCAGGGATTGTTTGGTAAAGGGTTAATTTATATTTCACTCATCTAGGGTTTAAACAGAAAAATCACATTGTCAAGTCTGTCTAACTTTGTCTAACCTTTTGTTTTCACAACTTGCTGCACTGCATTTTGATAGGCTGATATTTTCTGGTTTTTTTTTCAAAATAGCAGAAAGGTCATTTGTGTCTAAATACAAGAGCAGAAAAATACAGCATATTATTTTTCTATCATGTGTTTCCAGATGCCTTCTTCTTCCTATGGGTTGCAAAAATATGCAGGTCGTCTTGTCAAAAGTCAAACTAAGGTTATGCTAACTAAAAGCCTATGATAATATGCCCTAGATCTACCTCTGAAAAATATGTCTTGTGAATTTATGATCATAAAAATTATACAGCTTTTAGAAATGTCTTTGTTGTATCACAAGCCCTGAAATTTTATTGGCGGACCATTGTCCGTAAATACAGTGGAGCCCCGTTATAACGAACTTCGTTAACTCGCTGATTCCGTTAGAACGCGGGTGTCCTATGGCTCCCAAAATTTGGGGGGGTTGACCATTTTGCGTCCGATCAGGATCTAGGATACGCTGATCTGGATGCTCAATGTAAAAAAAAAACAACCTACTAATCAATTGCTCAAAATCGATACGCGTGCACATAATCAGACAGTCTTTCACACCTTTTTTGGTTGTTACCTGTATGACCACTGGTAATCGTTAATTGGTTGTTTGACATTGTTTGACAAATACACGCTCAGTTGATTACGATAGGACTTCAGTCTTCAGCCAAACTGTGTGACACTTGAGTGAATAAAGAATGGTCAAACACAAGCTTACACAAGCCATTTTCTGTATAAAAACTGGGCTACTTGGTTCGAATGGATACACTACGTTGTATTCTAGATAGCGACAGCAATCGATCATACAGCGATTCATACAGCGATTTCATTTATCGACTCTTTTTAATCCAAAGCAAAGCACTTTATTCTCTTATCCTTTGACTAACAAATTTATTCTTAAAAGCCAACTTTGCAATATTTCACACCCTTTAATTAGTTGCACTATCGTATTCGTACTTTCACGCCACAAGTTTTGTGCATACTAACTGTTCTTTCTCTCTATACTTTTACCTAACCTTGTTTTACAATGTCTCAGAAGAGGAATGCATACACGATCGCAGAAAAACTACGTATCATCGACGCATGACTCTCACCTTGACGTGGTTCGTGGGCTTAATCTGATCCAAGTCTTAGACATGCATCAGAGAACAAAGAATAGTCTTTAGGTCGTTCGGAAGAGTCTTTAGATTCACTGTTGTGTATGTACATGTATGTAGTGTACCGTAATTGTAATTCGCCAATGTATTCGGACACCCTAAAAGTTCGGACACGGTCAAAAATTTTCAAAAATAATTTATTTTGCGTCCTTATTCCGTACAGTCCAAGAAATTAATTTACCTATATATTCGGACAGCCTGTAACAAAAATTTTCCAAAAAATCAGCCAGTAAATACATATTTTTTATTTAGAAAATGTTTCCGATAATGATCGGCCGCATATCTGCACATTTCTGCATCACTGATATTCATCATTATGAACATGAATTCCTTAAGAGTCAAGTAACTCGGCGGTTATTTTAAGTCATGAAATAAGACCAAAAAAAAATAAAATGCAATATCAAGGTTGTCTTTGTTGAAAACTTCTCACCAAAACAAGAGTAGATTTAGATCAGACCAAACATTCTGCCTAGTCTGATCTTGATCTACACAGGCCGCTCAAGCAACTAGTTTTGAAAGGTGCTTGAAGAGTTTAATGTTTCTCGGCTTTTTGGTGTTATGCAAGCCGTTTTTCCCTTTTTTCTTAACATTTTCAAAAGGCACCTGCAGAACCGCGAAATTGTCCCTCCATGAACAATATTAAAAAAATTATAAGTACCAAACCTCATTGTTTCTTTCCTTTATTTATCGGTATTAAATCCATTTACATATATATATAAAATTAGATCGAATGCATTAATTGTCGTATGCATTCCTTTTTATTTTGGTTGCAAGGAATATTTTCTAAAGAAAAAAAAAAACAGGCAGACTTTTTTTCTGCTGACTACACAAATTATGTGACAAAGCTGCCCAGGTGTTCCTGAAACAACCATTACTAACCGCAAAAAGACACTATCAGGTAGTATAAAGTGGGCATGATATACGCTTATTGCATGGTTATTTTATGTGGATTGGAAGTCAGCATGTAACCGAGAGAGTGTGTACAAAAACAGGTGCTCTTTACAACCCTCTCGCTCTGGATGATTTGCACGTTACGTCATACCCATAATCCAAATTTTACTGCAAACATTTGTGTACCCACGACAAATGTGAAATCTTGTTGACATATGGCTCTTAGATGATGGCAAGATGGCGGAGTTTGAAATGTTGGCATACGGTGTAGATAGAGATCAGACTATAGCGAATATAGCTGATCTTTGATATATACCATGCACTACTGAACTATGATTTTAGAAAGCTACTGCTTACAGAAATATTTAAAACACATGCTTTTAAGATTGAAAACACGCTGGAACTTTAGATATATTACAGTTTTGACCCCCCCCCCCCCCCCCCGCGGTGCTATAAATAGATCTAAATTTGTTGGATTTTACTCTTATTTTTTCGGGACACACACATTTGGACAACAAGGTAAAACCTATTATTTCAGCCACCCCCTTTTTTTCAAGATAATAATTTCCTAAAGATTCGGACACAAAAAAAAAAAAAAATATTTTTTTCTGTCTGAATACATTGGCGAATTACGGTATGTAGTATACGTTCATAAATGAGAACATCCGCGGAAGGGGGGGCTGAAACAGCGTAATATCCTTCACCCCGGATATAACGCAGGTCGAATCCATGGACCCCGCGGACTTCGTTATAACGGGGCTCCACTGTACTGCTATGCAGAAAATCCTTCCCTTCAATATTTCTCCTTTGCTTCACTTTTATAGTCTTGATATATCTAAAAATACTCTTTACCCTTCTCATTCGAAAAAAAAAATAGTGCAAAATGTTTTCAACAATTGGACTTGTTCACAATTACAATAATGTATTACTTTCAGAAACTAATTTGCCTTAGAAAACTTGGAACAAGGAGAGTCATTGGTCCTAAAGCCCACACCTGAGTGAAGTTTTCTAGAATTGATAAAGTGGAAGAGATCCTTGTTGCGATGATAAAAAACACAAGTGTAAGTGACCTACTTTTTGACCCCCCCATGACCTAATTTTGACTTTGAGATATTGTCATGACCAATATTCTGATACTGTTACATGAGAATCAGACTGAAAATGTGACCTCTAGAGTGCACACAATGTTTTTCTAAGATCTGCCCAAACAACATACTTTTTGAACTGACGTGACATAACATCTAGCTTGATCGAGGTATCATCAAAACAAACATTCTGACCAACTTTCATGAGTATCAGACTGAAAATGTGGTCGCTATAGTGCATACAATGTTTTTCTATGCTTTGTCCCAGTGACCTACTTTTTTACCCTACATGACCGATTTTCAAACTTGTTTGAGATATCATCAGGACAAAGATTCACGACTATCTGACTGAAAATATGGCCTCTGAGTGCACACAAGGTTTTTCTTGCATTTGTCCCAGTGACCTACTTTTTAACCCCATGAGACCCAAATTTTCAACTTGTACTAGATATCATCAAGCCAAACATTCAGGCCAAGTTTCATGAGTATCAGTCTGAATATGTGGCCTCTACAGTGCACAAAAGGTTTTTCTAAGATTTTTCCAAAGGACCTACTTTTTGTTCTGACATGACCAAATATCATCAAGACAAACATTCTGACCAACTTTTGTAAGTTTGTAAGACTGAAAATGTGGCCTCTGCCAAGCACACAAGGTTTTCCTAAGATTTGTTCCAGTAACCTACCTTTTGACCTGACATGACCCAACTTTCACAAGTGGCACAGCCGAGATGAAATAAATTTCGATCTTTCACAAAAAAAATATTCTGTTTAATTCATGCTTCTAACCCCTGTTTTGTTGGGACTTTCATCAAAATCCAGTACATTTGTTTTCGGTAATTCCCCTTGGCATACACCCCTCACATAATGACGCATTACAATATTACGTAAAGCGTGAGAAAAATAGGGTAAATGTACGTAAATTACATCATTTTTCACTCAGGCTGAATGGCATGTGCTGTTTACCTAGCTTAGTACTGTTTCCCCCTTCAATTGAAGAATTAGAAAATATGAAATCGGTATTTTTCACTGGTCTTAACCATGAAATAAAAAATCATAATCCACCATTATTTCTCGATAAACTACCGAAAAGCATGAAATTAGGTTACATACTTGTGGCTGTGGCTGGTATTCCGGTAGATAATGGAGTTTGGATACTGGATGGTATTGGACTAGCAACTGGTGGTGTTGGGGTAGATTTGAAACGTTTTCTTGGTGCAGCTGTAACTGGTTTTGTAACCGCTTTACGTTTAGTGTACTTCCGTTTGACTGAAAGAGACACACAAAAAATCATATAGATCAATCACACAACTTCATAATCTTTAATTCGTACAGCGTCTACAAACTGAAAAGACAACAAGAGCTCCCCATGCCAAAGCCAATGCTCAACTGTAGAGGCTTGATTTTCAGTAAAAATTCTTAGTCGAAAATGCAGCATAACTGTGTCAAACATACTTTAATTGCTATCTGCCCTATCTTGCCCCTGGATAATAAACAACTTGTCCAAGTATGAAGCAAATATCTACCACAATAACAGAGATTTTATAAAATATCAAAGTTTTCGCAGGACAATGCAGACAACGACGCCAGGGGTACGGAAATACCCAGACATTTTCTTCGAAAACAGCCATGCTGAAAATTAAGTCTGAAATGCTTCCTTATCCACACTCCTTTCTCATTTTCCATAAACTGTCTTTCTTGTCATTTCAACAACAATGAATTTGTCCCCTACATATGCTTTCAATATGGACAAGTCCACATTTTGTTGTTGTCTGGAAAAGGAGAAAATGCTGGTAACCAGCATTTTCTCCTTTTCCCATGATGTTTTCTGCTCTTTGAAAGACAAATCTCATGTTCTAAGTAACATCTGATTTGTCATCTGTACATGCTTTCAATTTGGACAAGGCTACAATTTTGTTGTCTGGCAAAGGACAAACAACCTCCCTTCAGAAATACTGTATAAATGGAAATTTTTGCGACGTGGAAATTTTTGTGATTTGGCAAATTTGAAAAAATTCTGTTTGCGTATACCAACAAATAACAAGTGTCTTTAATTTACAAACATTTCGGTACACAAAATGTCTGTAATCCGTAATTCGCAAATTTTTCGACACGCTGTTCCACGTAAACAGTACCCACCCCTCATTTGAGACGAAGATGCCGACATGCTGGCAGCTTGTGCTGAGCTCAGCTTCTGCTGTACGTCGATGGACATTGTAGAAGATAAGCCCCTGGCCCTTAAAGCGTTGGCTATGGTCATGTTCTGGGATGTACTCTGTCCTGCCCTATGTACCTGTATAAAAATTAATACACGGACACATTACCCTTAACCACATGGTCCCAAGTTTTAAAAACCTCAACGAAAAAGGCCTATGAAAACATTGTGGGAAAAGGAGAAAATGCTGGTAACCAGCATTTTCTCCTTTTGTCACACTGTTTTCAACCCTTCCAAAAGAAAATTTAAATTTTTTAGTCACATTTGTCATCTGCAAATTCCTTCAATTTGGAAAAGTTAAAAATTTTGTCATATGGTAAAGGGTTAACTTTCAATAAAACATTCATGTGTTTTTATGATTTCTCATCTGCAAGTACTTTTAATATAAGTAAGTCTAAAATTTTGTTGACTGGTAAAGTCTTTACCAGACGACAAAATCTTACACTTGCTCATATACTGAAAGCATTTGCAGATGACAAAGCGAAATTTGGATTTGTATGAAAGATGCAAAACATTTTGGAAAGTGGGTAAAATACTCGTAATGACATTTTCAAAAGCTTTCCTCCCCAGTGTTTTAAAAAATCCCATTGCTTGGCGAAAGGTTAAATCTAGATTTAACTAGGAAAACATGGATAGGTGCACTCACTGCAGCCATATAAGTGAAACAATGTTGAAAATGGTGTTAAACACCATACTAACATATGAATTCTCATTTTCACTTTGCATGAAAGGTACTTGTACTTGAATACTACACACATGTATCCACCCTTTTAACTCTTTAAGAAACAACTCCCAGTTTTAATAACCCTGAAAGAGGCGGCTTATGAAAACATTGTGGGAAAAGGAGAAAAAGCTGGTAATGTACATTTTCTCCTTCTCCAACAATGTTTTCTACACTTTCAGACAGAAATCATATTTTGAGCAACATTTAATATGTTGTCTGCCATTGCTTTTAAATAATTTTGGTAAAGTCCAAAATTTTTTCTTTTTATAAAGAGTTAAATAAAAAAATATATATTTTGAAATTCAAGTGACTTTTTTCAATCTTCTCTGCACCAGTACTACTTGAAGTATCATAGTAATTATCACTTAAACCTTTCGCAAATGACAAATTTTAGACCCTTCCAAATTGAAAGCATCTGAAGACAACAAGTTTGAAAGTGGTATGCATGAACTTATGTTTTCTGACAGAGTAGAAAATATTGTGGGAAAAGGAGAAAATGCTGGTTACCAGCATTTTCTCCTTTTCTCACAATGTTTTCCAAAGGCTTCCTCCTCAGGGTCATGAAAGCCCGGGATTGTTCGGTAAAGGTTTAATTCCCTCATTTTTACATAAAGTCTTTCCAAAAACCCATGTCTCAAGTACTCTGAAGTTTCTATGAGAAAACTCTGTACACCATCATCAAAATACTGTTTCAGCAAATCACTACAGCTACCACAATTTGACTCTCCCAATACTGTCTATAACTGCAGCACTGCATACTTACAGAACTGAAGTCTAGCCTGTCCAGCTGATTGGCTGGATGTTTCTTCTTCTTCCTGTAGTCAATATCTGATAAGTCCACAATCACCGATTCATGAATGATGGGTCCCTGGGACAGAACTCCGCCCAGAAATTCTGACATTTCATCCTAAGAAAAAAAAAAAAAAAAAAAAAAAAAAAAAAAACAGATGAGCCATGCTCTAGCAAAGAGGGGCTTAATGCATCTCCTTGATGCATGATACTAAGCAAGACATCACATTATTATGGACACATAACGTGAAAGTCAATGAATTAGCTCTACATAAATAGTTTTTGTTTCATGAAAATTGGTTGGTTTATTTTCAGCAGATAATTTACTGAATCTGTAACAATGAAACTATTTCCTGGATATATTAATTTTCGCTGAATTCAAAGATAGATCGATCCAAGAAACCAGCATGAACCAAGTCTGATAAATGACTCCCTCTTACTTGCTTGTTCTCATGACTTCTGTGATTTTGATCATGGTGGTAGTATGTATGCAGCGGAAACTGAATTCAAGCTTCGGAGTATCAACTAACATGGAGATTGATAATTAACACTTTACCAAACAATCCCGGGTTTTCATGACCTTGGGAAAGAAGCCTTTTGGAAACATTGTGGGAAAAGGAGAAAATGCTCGTAACCAGCATTTTCTCCTTTTCCCACAATGTTTTCTACTCTTTCCAAAACAAATTTCAATTTTTGAGTCACATTTATTTTCCTGCCTGCAAAAGCTTTCAATTTGGACTGGTCTACAATTTTGTCATTTGGTAAAGGGTTAAATCATATTGAGGAAATAATCAAATATCAATACTAATATAATGAAATGTCATGGCAAGGATTTTTCTTGGTACCACAGTTATTGTAAATTAACACCTATCTAGCCTGCCATGATAAGGAATGTGTTTTGCAAATGGCATAGAACAAGAGCAGCTTGCTTACAAATGAGCCAGGCTCTATGAAAAGGGGGCTTAAAGCATTTGCAAAAAGTATCCACCCATGTCAACCTGCACAGTCTGTGCAGGCTGACATGGGTCAAAACCTTTTGCTATTTGTAAATTTTCAGCAGGTAAAAGGACTATTTTACCTCCACATCAAGTCGACTGCTATACTGAATGGATATAGAGGATATTTGTTTTTTTGGGTGAAAGATCGAAATTTATTTCATCAAGTGAACATCATCGGTAATATTTTCACGAGTGGTGCAGCAATGAGTGAAAATATCACCGATGATGTTCACGAGATGAAATAAATTTCGATCTTTCACCCAAAAAAACAAATATTCTATTTATTTCATGCTTCTAACGCCTTTTTTTGTCGAGACTTCCATAAAAATCAGTACAAACTCCCCGTGATCGGTATTCTCACTGGTGGTACCCGTGTAATATCGAAAAATATTTTCGCCGCTATTTCTCGATATCCTACCGGAAAGCATGAAATAATATAAGGATACGTTATTTTCATAAAGACTTGCTTGGTATGATGCATCACAGCAGTGCATTAACTCTTTGCCACACAACAAAATATTAGACCGGTCCGAATTCAAACCATTTGCAGACGACAGAATAAATGTGACTGAAAAATTGAAATTTGGTTTGGAACGGGTAGAAAACATTGTGGGAAAAGGAGAAAATGCTGGTTACCAGCATTTTCTTCTTTTCCCACAATGTTTTCAAAAGGCTTCTTCCTAAGAGTCGTTAAAAGTCGGGACTGTGTGGTACAGGGTTAAACCCTCTTTTGCCTGGGCCTGGCTTATATGAAATTCGAAGTTTATCTACCCTCTCCCCACCCCCAACTCTTTTTAAGGGTTTTCAGACACATAAACTTGATTAAATGCCAATACATTAGCACATATCTTTTTTTGCAATATTTCTTACCAACATGAAAGTTTGCAACAAATGCATAGCTCAAATATAAACCGCTACAGCTGGGATTCGAACCCAGCCGGCAAAGATCCTTGTTTATCAAGGTTTAAAAGACAAATACTCTAACCCCTGAGCTAAAGAGAATTCTCTCTAACACAGTTGTCAGGTATTGATTTTATACAGGAAGAAGCTATGCTGTAAGGAAGGAGTGATCTCCAGTAACATATTCAACCGTATAACATAGGTACGATAAGGGCTGCTAAACATACCAGGATAACTTTGTCCACCATTATCTGTGTTACACCTTCCTGTTTCTTCTTTGACCTTGACATTCTAAGATGATCATCCGCTCCTCCAACAACCAATAGACTGTTATCTGCTTTCATCTTCTCTCGAATGTCTTCTATTTCGTCAATGGTGCAGGTGGTGGCATGTTGACCAATCACAAAGAGTGTTGGTGTACGAGATTCCAGTAATGGGTCATCTGCATCCTAATGTCAATGAAACAAGATAGCCATGATAGCCTTGTATCACACTACTAGTTAGGTACTCAGGCCATACTTGGTAGGTAGAGTGACATTAACTCTCCACCACATGAACAAATTTTACACCCTTCCAGTTTAAAAGCATTTGAAGATGACAATTTCAATGTGGCTCAAATGACGTTTTTTTGTTTGATAGGGTAGAAAACATTGTGGGAAAAGGAGAAAATACTGGTTGCCAGCATTTTCTCCTTTTCTCACAAATGTTTTCAAAAGGCTTCTTCCGCAGGGGCCGTTTAAAGTCGTCATTGTGTGGTAAAGGATTAACTCTTTACCCAAGGATAAAAATTTGGACAAACCAAATTGAAAGCAGTTGCAGATGAGAAATCAAATGTGGCCCAAAAGAAGATTTTTGTCTTTTAAATTGTAGAAAACAATGTGGGAAGAGGAGAAAATACCGGTTGCTAGCATTGTCTCCTCCTGTAATCTGTAAAAATTTTAAAAAATGATAAAATCAACAGACCCAAAATCCAAAATGTGTTCATATATCAGAAATCCCCTTAACATTTTGTATGATAAATCTTACAACCCTTCAAATTCAAATTTTAACTAGAGCACCGCATGCAGCTGCCAACACTCGGTTTCGGTTGCTTGATTTTCAGTAAAATTCTAAGTCAAAAAAGGGGCATAACTGTGTCAAAAATAATTCGATGGTCCCCTCCCCCTTTTGATAATAAACAAGTTGTCCAAGTTTACAGCAAATATCCTCCGTAATAATAGAGATATCATAACACGTCAAAGTTCTCGCAAGACGACACAGACAACAACAACACCATGGATGCAACAATACCTCGATGTTTTCTTCAAAAACAGCCGAGCTAACAAGGTAAATTGAGGAACTGAATTGAGAGATACCCTGACATGGGCCAAAAATCTATTCCAGCATTTTGAAAATGTGTTGATTAAAAAATCATGGTTTATCTTGCATGAAATCTGAAGGGATTTTCAACAGTAAAAGTTTATTCTTCAAATACAAATCTGTTGTGTTCAGCACATTCAAAGCCTTTTGAAATATTTTGTGAATTTCAGTATGCTGCTTAAAAAAAGCAAACCCATAGTTAGCTACACTGGTCTCAAATTTCACAATTGTAACTAACAGAGTTCCAGATAGAGGGAGTCATTTTGATTTCAAAACTGAAAATATCGGTAATTCTCCACTAGACCCTATGTTATGGGTATTCAATAGAATCGTCTCATCCAGATGATTCTGATGAGTACCCACAACATAGGGTTTGGAAGAGAAATAATGGATTTAGAATACCACCACTCCCTCTTATCTGGAGCTCTGAACTAATGCAAAATCAATTTCAAGGTATACAGAACATGTTTGTCTCCAGGCCAAACCTTCAATAATTTTAAGTCATGCAAAAATAATTTCTAGAGAAACAATATCAGTCAACAACCTACTACACTGCTGGGAGATATCCTATCCATCTCTTTGACAAGTGACAATTTTATATCGTCAGCTAACACTTACCCCACGACCACCCCCAACACCTGTAAAGGGAAAACCAAGACAAACCACTGCGGACACTGACTCCTGCAATGATACCTGAAATATCCAATAAAAGGTTATTTGTTTAATTCTTCACCAAATGACAAAATTTCAGACTTGCCCAATTTGAAAGCAATTGCAGACAACAATTCATATGTAGCTAAAATGATTGATTTCTGTCTTTGACAGGATAGAAAACATTGTGGGAAAAGGAGAAAATGCTGGTTACCAGCATTTTCTCCTTTTCCCACAATGTTTTCAAAAGGCTTCTTTCTCAGGGTCATTAAAACTCGGGATTGTGTGGGAAAGGGTTAAGAAATAATCTTCTTTCTATCATGGGTTATCATTCAAGAAACCTAGATGTGAATCATGATGCGCAATAAATAATTCACAGGGACGATGGCCACAATGGTTTATTCATTGTGCCTCATAACTCACAACTGAGGTTTATTGAATGATAAACCACGATAGCAAGAAGATTATTTCGATTCTAACATGGCCAACTCTTGATAAATGAAAAACGAGTTCATATTTAGTATACAAAAGCGGAGGCAGATTAATTCTTACTTTACACAGAATATAGAATGATGTCAATTTTACTGCGCTTCTGTTGCACTGTGTTTATAGAGCTGAATTCACCCGTCATATTAAAATAATTATTAACCTGCTAAAGACATGAAATGACACTTTCAAGCTGATGGTAAAACCCGTAATTCTGCTGGTTCAAAGTTAAAATTTTTTCAGTAAATACATCTCCTTACCAGACAATGTAGATCCCAGATCAGATTGCATGTTATTCCAATACTGTCTATAACTGGAGGAAAACATTTAAAACATAGCAGCAAACAATAAATTACATACAGTTTTTCATTTTTTCCCACATTCCTTTCACTTGCAGCCAAGTATTTGACATTTTCATTTCATGAAGACATTTCCAAAGTTGCCTGCAGCAAACACTTTACCAGACAACAGAATTTTAGACTGGTGTAAATTGATAGCATTTCCAGACAACAAATCAAATATTGCAGACGACAAAGTTCAAATTGGTACAAATGAGCTGATAGGGTAAAAAAAAAAGTGTGGGAAAAGGAGAAAATGCTGGTTACCAGCATTTTCTTCTTTTCCCTCATTGTTTTCTAAAGTCTTCCTACCCAGGGTCATGAAAACTCAAGATTGTTCGGTAAAGGGTTAATACTTTAGGCATAATATATGGGAAATTAAGACACTTTCGAATAATTATATTGTAATTTATGACTTACTTGACAGGAAACCAAGGCCCCAATATTCCAGCCCATCAGTACAATGGGTCTATTCACAAAATGTCCCTTCAACTGAAAAGTAGAATACATATGGAATGGTACGTTGTAGCAACTTCCATGGTGCTTGTATTTGATTTGAGCAGAGTGAGAAAATTTGATATTGCGCAATACTGAAATTTCCCTCAAAGCAAAAATTTACTAATTTATGGCAATTTTCTCCTCTCCTTTTCCAACAATGTTTTCTTTCTCAGGGTCCTAAAAACAAGGCATTGTTTAGTAAAGGGAAGGGGGTTTGCCTTTACCACACAATCCCAGGTTTTAATGAACCTTCAAAGGAAAGTTTTTGAAAACATTGTGGGACAGGAAGAAAATGCTGGTAACCAGCAGTTTTGCCCTTTCCCACAATGTTTTCTACCCTTTCCAATGCAAATCACATTATATGAATAAAATCAAATTTGTTGTCTGCAATTGCTTTAAATCTAATCATGTTTTACATTTCACTGTTTAGCAGAAGGTAAACCCTTTACCACACAATCCTCAGTTTTAAATGACCCTAAGGAAAAGGCCTTCAGAACACATTGTGGAAAAAGGAGGAAATGCTCGTAATCAGCATTTTCCCCTTTTCCCAAAATGTTTTCCACCTTTCCGAAGGTGAATTTCTATTTTTTGTCACGATTATTTTGTCATGAGCAAAAAGCTTTCAATTTAGGCATTTCTAAAATTTTGTCATTTGGTAAAGAGATGATACCTACCTCCACCACCTTAGTTTTCACAGCACCAATCATATGTTCTAGACATTGTGCTATACTGACACCACTTCCACCGTTCACTGTGTGCATGGTGACTGGTATAACTTTGCCGAGACTGGACAACTGACCCGCGTAATATCTCATCCTCTTCGACTGTAGGCTGTTACTTGTAGTGGGACCACTTGGAGCTACTAGGATCAGTGGGTTGAATGGCAGCTTGCCCTGGTAAGCACAGATTTAAATTCTAACAAGAGCATTGCATGCAGGTGCCAACACTTGACAGCAGTTGCTCAATTTTCAGTGAAAATTCTAGGTCGAAAAAGGGACATAACTGTGTCAAAAATGTAGTAGTGAACAATTTGTCTTTAAGGACATATCTTCAGTAATAATACAGATATAATACAATGTCAATGTTTTTGCCTGACGACAACGTAGACACCAGGGTTACAACAATACCTCATTGTTTTTCTATGAAACCAGCCAAGCTAAAAACTATTATCAGTATCTGTCCCAGTAAAAACTCACTTCAACTTTCCATCTTTTCAAAAGTGTGACACTAGAGATTTCATCTTGCAATTTTATTATTCCCTGTTTTACTTATCCCAATGGCAGGACTTTGAAAACCTCATGGGAAATGGAGACAATGTATTTAACCAGCATTTTCCTCTATTGCAGAACTGTTTTCTATTTTACAAAGACAATCAGATCATTTATGCCATATCCAATTAACTTGTCATCTGCAATTGCTTTCAATACAGATAAGCCTAAAATTTTGTAATCTGTTGTACAATTGAAATCACATGACTTTTTCCATTCCTCCATGGTGAATGGTGAATAAACTTCAAACACATCCATGAATTTGCTGGGCAATCAAAAGTTACAGAAAAAGGACGGCAAAGCCCTGGTAAAAACAGTATAATACTTGTAAAAGCAAAACTGCAAGAATAATAGGAAAAAAGAAGCACATGTTGAACATACTAACCCTTTACCCTGGAAAAGAAGGCTTTGGAAAACATTGCATTTCCTCCTTTTCCCACATTGTTTTCTTCCCTATCAGAAAGCTTAAGCTCATTTGTACCAGTTTTGAATTTGTCATATGCAGATGTTTTGAAAGTTTATCATTTCGGAATGGGTTAAGACCTTGGAATCAAAATATGCTATGTTAAGAGTGCCATTATGAAGGTAGAATAATTCTGAGTACTTATAGTAATTCAAACAGATATAAACAAACCATTTTATTCTGAGAGTATGCATTTAACACTGGATCCCAGGGCCGTTTAATCAGGTTGGACACCCCCTCGCCTGTCAAATTTGATGCTCTAACATTATAAGTACTTTGACCTATCATTCTCTCAACTAAATGGGGAATCTGAAACACAAAATACATGTACGCCAATGGTAGATACTTACCAAAGTTCATACAGGCAAACATCCTAAAATATAAAAAACTGTTCACTTTGCTCAATTTCTAAATTAATCATTTACACCGTGCACAAGCTTTTTGAGTCATCAGCCATTACTACTTTACCTTGTTCAACAAAATAACATCAGCCTAACAGAATTAAAAGTCAAATTTATTCCTAGTATAACCCTGAGCAATAAAGCTTTTGAAAACATTGTTGTCTGCAAATGCTTTCAATTTCGAAATGTTTAAAGAACTGTGGTTTGGTAAAGTGTTTGATAAAGCATTAAGTTTAAAGTTACACTGAGAGGAAAGAAAAGATCACACATCATAAGTGTGTCGCTATTGAATCCTTTACCACGAAATGCCGACTTTTAACAACACTGTAGAAGATAAGCTTTAGAAAACATTATCGGAAAAGAATAAAATGCTGATAACCAGCATTTTCTTCTTTTTCCACAATATTTTCTACTTCGACAAAAGACAGAAATCATCCTTTGGGCTGCGTTTAATTTGCCATCTGCAAGTGCTTTCAAGTTGGTCGAGTCCAAAATTTTGTCATTTGGTAAGAGTTAAACACATGTAGATTTCATCATTCCTTGCAAAGCTACTTACCCCTTTACCAAATGACAAATTCTTCCCGATTAGGAGATTTTGAAGGCAACAATTTCAAAAGTGATACAAATAAACTGAAGTTCTTTCACAGGGAAGAAAACATTGTGGGAAAAGGAGAAAATGCTGGTTACCAGCATTTTCTCCTTTTCTCACAATGTTTTCAAAAGCCTTCTCCTACAAGTACATTGAAAGTCAGAATGGTGTGGTAAAGAATTAAATGAAAATTTCCAGTCTATAGAAAAGACCAAAAGTAAATACAGGACTTTTTTTTCTTTCAGTCATATGAAAGAACACCTGACAATGTAGGTTAAACCTTTATCACACAATCCTGACTTTAAATGACACTTTCAGTTGGTCCAAAATTTTGTCATTCAGTTAAGAGTTACGCAGCAGATGGCACAAGTTTTGCAGTATAAACTTGACCAATACAAAAATTATCCTGGATATGTTAAGTGCTTTTAGCAAAATTACATACCTTTGATTTCAGAATCTGTAGAACATCTAGATAAGCCGCAAGGTATTGTGCCCCCAAGTTCTCCATTAGAACACCATGTAACCACTTCACAAGCTTTGTTTCCTGAAAGAGATGAAAAGAAACTAACACCCTATCTGAAATTTAACTGAAATGAAGAACTAGATTTCTATTGTACACTTTCGCTCATTCAAATCTGACACAGACCTACATTTTTTTCTGTTTTAGAAATTGAGTCATGCTCTGTGAAAAGGGTGTTTAATGCATCTGCAAAAAAATTGACATAGGTCAGCCTGCAGAGTCCACACTTTTTTCCACAATAATATGTCTGTTAGAGGAGATTAATTTTACTTATTACCTCTTTACTGAACTGTACTATATCAGCTCTGTCCAAATTGAAAGCATTTGCAGACGACAAATTAACAGCGACTCTCAAACTGAAATTTTTCTTTGGACGTAAAGAAAACATTGTGGGAAAAGGAGAAAATGCTGGTAACCACATATTTTCAGACACCTTTTCCTTGGAGGGTCATTAGAGAACTTGGAATTGTGTGGTAATGGGTTAACGTGTTCAAAGATTACATTTTGTAGTGACTCTTCAAATCTAAAAACATCTAACAATAGATAATTATGACAAAATCAACTGCCTTAAAAAGACAGCCAGTGCAACATTTATATGTGTACTTCTGACCTTTTTTGACAAGTGTTTTACTTTTTCAACCATGTAGAAGGTTTTGTAAATTGTTTTAAATAACCTAGCACAGTGACCTTGACCAAGTGTGATTAAAAATTCACAAGACTTCTTTTTGAGTCATATCCAAACACAGTACATAGTGCCATCAATCTACTGGTATGTCAAGTACAGCCCAACCAACTTTGTTGATAGCATGGGGAAAAGTTCCTTGATACAAATCATGAGGTAACAGGTTAGACTATCAATCCTTACACAAATCCAAAAATAACTCACCCAGCCAATGCTTGCTAAGGCTTGTCTGAAACGTTTTGCTGTTTTATCTATGTGTATTTTCCTCAGCACTGGCTCATTGATGTTCTGCAATTAGAGGGAATAGAGTTCATAATACAAAGTGGTTTTAGCGTTTGCAAAGAGTGAGTAAAACCTCTGATGTAGGTACACATTGAAATAATGTAATGGAGACCATTTCAATGAGCAGCCATAACAGTTTCTGATTTAATGAAAGGATATGTGATTAACCCTTTACCACACAATCACAAGTTTTAACAACCCTGGGGATGAAGACTTTTGAAAACATTGCGGTAAAAGAAGAAAATGCTGGTGACCAGCATTTTTGCCTTTTCCTCCAATATTTTCTACCCTGCCAAAGGCAGGGTAAAAAAATATTGAGAGGAAAAGGTGTTCTAATGGAGAACTGGTGTTCTAATGGAGAACTTGGGGGCACAATACCTTGCAGCTTATCTAGATGTTCTACAGATACTGAAATCAATATTACAGCCATTTTTATTCTATCATATGCAGATGCTTTCCATTTGTACCAGCCTAAAATTTTGTTATATGGTAAAGGGAAAATGAAAAATGGTTTTCCAAAAACAAATACATGTATCTGTAAATAATAATTAAATCTACAATAGACTTAACACCCACCTTCCTAATGTATGAATTGAAAATGAGGTATATCATTCAGAGCAAGGTTAAGCCAACCCTCGGGGTAAACAGTGGAGCATGGAGGTTCGACTGATTAACCCTTTACCACACAATCACGACTTTTAACCACCCTGTATAAGAAGCCTTTTGAAAACATTGTGGGAAAAGAAGAAAATGATGGTAACCGGCATTTTCTCCTTTTCCCACAATGTTTTCTACCCTTTCCAAAACAAATTTAAACTTTTCAGTTGTATTTATTTTGTCATCTGCCAATGCTTTCAATTTGGACCACTATAAAATTTTGTCGTTTGGTAAAGAGTTAATAGTATGGTGTTTAACGCCCTTTTCAACATTATTTCTGTTATATCGCATGGCCAGTGCACCTAACCATGCTTTCTTGGGAGTTTCTTTTTACCAATACTTTGCACAACATTCTTTCAAAGCCACAGGCTGCTTTCCCACCTAACCATCACTGAAACAATGATCAGCAGTGAGAGAGGAACAAATCCTGTCGCAATGACTATCATCAATCCTCGGAAAGAAATTGGCCAAGCTGGGGATCCAAACCAGCAGCTCCATGCTCTCAAGTCCTGTGCGCTATGACCACACCACTGGGGCTTGGCATGGAGGTTTAAAAAGTGCAAATGCTACTTACATTTTCATAAGCAAGACGAGACAGTCTATCACTGTGTAGAACTTTAATTGCTTTACTGGCCAACCAGTTTTGCTGTGGGCTCCAACCAGTCCTGCAACATTATGTCAAAGTCTTTCTTTACCCTTTACCACACAATCCCATGTTTTAACAACCCCAAGGAAAAGGACTTTGGAAAACATTGTGGGAAAACGTAACCAGCATTTTCTCCTTTTCCCACAATGTTTTCAACCTTTCGAAAAAACAAATTTCACTTTCTGAGTCACATATATTTTGTAGTCTGCAAATGCTGTCAATATGGGCAAGTCTTAAATTTTGTTGTTTTGTAAAAGAATTAACATATAAAGATTCCACAGGCAGATTTCAAAAATCCATTCACTCTGCCAAAAAAAAAGAAAAATTTTCAAAGTTTTCAAAATTTGCACTATAACCTTTTATCAGACAATCACAAGTTTTAACCTCTCTGTGAAAGAAAGGTTTTGAAAACATTGTTGGAAAAGGTTAAAATGCTGGCAACTAGCATTTTCTCCTTTTTCTACAATGTCTCCACTCTTTCACAGCCAGATCTCACATTTCCAGCCACATAGTAATTGTTGTCTGCAAATGCTTTCACTTTGGGCCACTCCAAAATTTGTCATATGGTAAAAAGTTAATATACAGGGACTATAAGTCATGCTAATTGTCACCATGTTTTTTTGGGTAAATCAAAATTTTATCCATATATCTTAAGTTGTCTAAAAAAAAGGATCACTTTTGTAAATTTTCAAAGCCATTTTTGGTGTTTGAAAAGACAATTTTTTGAGATAGTGTATGTTGCCATGGCAATCTGACTTCTCCATGGAACTGGTCTCAAAATTTGAAAAAAAAAAAACAAAAACAGAAGCTAATTGTACTTTGTATGTCTTTGTGTATAATTTGGCTAAACCCTTTGGCTGCTAAGTGCTACTAAAGGCACTTTCAGCCACCAGTGTAGATCAAGCTCTGACTGCACAGAATGTGCAGTCTGATCTTGGATATACACTGTCCAATAAGATGACATTGCCCCCCTCCCCAAAATTCCATGAATAAAGTTTTAACATACTTATTTATCTGATCTTCCCAGTCAGGATCATCTCTTAGGGAACTGACATATTTCTCAGATTCAGTCATCATAATACGGCCCTTGCTTACTTCATATTGTGGGATTTTTGACTGCACGCTAGTCACATCAATAACTGAATCAGTGTCTCTGCAAGAAAAAATATGTGCATTTAAGTTTGGAATCATTTACATGTACCATGTCTCACAGTTCAGCCCTTTACCAGATGACAAAAAAAATCTAAATCCAAAGCATTTGCATATGAGACAAGTTAAATGTGGCTAAAATGGTGTAAACTGTTCTCGAAAAGGTAGAAAACATTGTGGGAAAAGGAGAAAACGTTGGTTACCACAAATGTTTTCAAAGGCCTTCTTGCTTACGGATGTTAGAACTCAAGATTGTGTAGTAAAAGATTTACACTTTACCAAAAAATCCTGTGTTTTAAAAATGCTGAAGAAGAAGCCTTTTGAAAACATTGTGGAAAAAGGAGAAAATGCTGGTCATTTTCTCCTTTTTCCACAATGTTTTCAACCCTATCTAAAAAAATTCCGTCACTTGAGCCAGTATTTTGTTCTTCACTCACCATGTTTTAAACCTTTCCAAAAAAACCCTTCAAATTTTAAGTCACATTTACTTTTCATAGAGGTCTACAAATGCTCTCACTTTAACTAATCTAAAATTCTGTTGTTTAGTTAATGAACCAAACCTCAACTTTGGTAATAATGATCTTTCTGAGATTTCATTTTTGGTAAAGTAGATCATCAAGTGATGTGAGATTTTTAATTTATCGGTAAATAAAGCCTTGTTCCTATTGTTTCATAAATGACTTGCTCCTTAAAAATCAACAAGAGGACCGCATGTGGGTGCCACTGCTCGGCTGCAGATGCTTGATTTTCAGTGAACATTCCAAGCAGAAAAAGGGGCATAACTCTGTCACAATTATACTTTGTTGATTACCTGCCCTTGGTGTACAGATTCCCCTCTTGATACTTTACAATTTGTCCATGTTTGAAGCAAATATCTTTGGTAATAATAGAGATATTATAAAATGTCAAAGTTTTTGCAGGACAATGTAAACAACGCAGATCTATGACGACTCCAGGGCTATGGCAGTACCTCTACATTTTCTTCGAAAACAGCTAAGCTAATAAATGAAGGCTCCTCATGTAATATCCTATATTATAGATTACTCCTTGAATCTTATAATCATTCCCTAGTTGTAATTTCACTAAGAAACTGTCACCTAAACTTGCAAAAAGGCTGTAACAGTAACATAAATTATTTTAGAATTAACTCACATTTTTTTTGTGTCTTCACTGTTGCCACGGGGAAACTTTCTCATATATACTGTTTTAAGTGGGCGGGCATTACTTGCATCTGGATGTGCACTCCAAGGTTTGGAGTAACAGTGATCCACCATCACAATATCCATCACTAACCCCGCCATTGGCATTACAATCAGTCTTGTCTCAAGGATATTACAAAATTATACAGCAAGCATCACCTCTCCTGAAAGATACAATCATTACACATAAAGATTAAAGAGTTTAACTCTTTACCAACAACAAAATTTTAGACCTGTCCAAATTGAAAGCATTTGCAGATGACAAATGTGACTCAAAAATTGAAACTTGTGTTGGGAAGGGTAGAAAACATTGTGGGAAAAGGAGAAAATGTTGGTTACCAGCATTTTCTCCTTTTCCCACAATGTTTTCTACCCCCATCAAAAGCATAAATCATCATCTGAGCAACATTTAATTTATCATCTGCGAGTGCTTCTAATTTGGTGGAGTCTAAAATTTTGACGTTTGGTAAAGGGTAAAATATAACAAAGACAAAATTTCACCTTCCTGTGATATTAGAAAAGAAAAGTCATTTTGTTATTGCCCAAAATGAAGAGCAAAACCGAACAGAAAATGGCCAAAGAATGCAGAAATATCCAAATTGAAAATTAAAACTGGGTACAAATTTACCTAAGTGGAAATTAAAACTAGGTGCAAAATGGCCAAAATGGGTAGAAATGGCTGAAGTGAGTACAAAATGATCTAAGTTTGTATACGAGATGACCAAAACCAAAAGTCCAAATGGGTATGGAATGATCAAAATCGTTCAAAATGAAATAGGTACGAAGTAACTTTGGTACGAAATGACATGGGTAAATCCGAGTCGCACTAAAATTCTTCAAATACAACATCCTAGACGAGTTACTTTTTGTTGTTGGACAGAACATCATTGTTAAAGATTCAGGCTACGCTTAAATGTAATAAAATACTTACGAGAAAAGACGTTTCGCAAAGTCAGTGCATTATAGAAAGCAACTACTTGGCTGCAGAAATTTTCTAGTTGAACACCATTTTGTTCGATTAGAAAACAAGGTAACGTTTTAAAATACGAAAAGGACTCTTTTTAACGGAAAGGACTGTCTTAAATACGAAAAGGAATACTTTTTGGCGAGGACTTCATCTGACGAAAAGAATTCCTTTTTGCGAAAAGGACTCTTTTATGTAAATAAAGTCTTACATATGAATCCTACCAGATCTAATACTTTTTGCAAAAAGAGTTTGTTTTTTTTTTGTGCAGAAAAGGCTAGATTACATGACGAGGATTCTTTAAATTACGAAAATAAAACTCCTTTTTTTTTTTCTTAAACAACTATATATCAGACAATGAACCCCTTTTCGGACAATAATTTTATATTTAAAAAGGGATCTGCCCTTTTTTCGTGGATGACTTTAAATTTCACATACTGGAATCGTCTTTGCAAGGGCAGTCATTCTTTCAACTAAGAACTTCATTAAAAGGAAAGGAGACATTTCAGAAAAAGAAGATGGGATAGGTTTTGCAAAAAGAAGCTTCAGAATAAGAAAGACTGTTAATTCGTTTTCTTCAAACAGGTTTAGTTCATGCAAAAAATATGTAATGGTAGGCCCATATGGCCACAAGTTATGTACAACTTTAGAAAACTACCCTTAGATAATACCGTTTAACAATTATTTGAAGCGAGACGAAAGAGATAGATTTTTAGAAGAGAGAGAGAGAGAGAACTGGTATATTTTTCATCAACAGAAAGTAGGCAATCCTTTTTCCCCAAGAATCGAAAGTAGGTAATCATTTAAAAAAAAGCAAAACAAATTTCCATTTCTAAAGTGGCCATAAATGTTCCATAAATTTCAAAATTCGCATCGACTTTCATGTATTTTTTTAGTTTGAAAATAATAATGATTTGATGAATATAACTGTACATAATTAATCGAGTGCGTTTCTCCCTCCACGGTCATACTGCATGTTCATTTGGCAAACCTCGGCTGCTCCGGTGATCAAGTCCCTTGGCTGTATCACGTAGCTTGATATGCACCTACACGTTACATTTCTTCGCCGGAAGTACATCGTTTTACAGTTATTGAAATTGTAAGGCTCCTCTTAAAAAAAGAAATCATGAGTAACAATTTTCTATCGATATCTTTCTAAGAATATTTTTGTCAGCAAACAGTTTGTACATTCAATTTTTAAAGTGGTCTATCAATTCCGTTGGAAGCTTTCATCGCCAGATCCCAAACACAAATTGATGAAACACATATTTCATACCTTGACAGGATAGTAAAAATAGTTTTAACATCATTTTCTTTATGTACATGCGCCCTTTATCCGACGACAGGTTCGTTTTCTATTTGCTGTCATTCCGTCAAAGTTATGGATCAAAGGCCCGAATCCAGCATAACTTTTTCTCCTCATCAATTATTCTTTGTATGAGCTAAAATACTTTAGAAATCCTTTGCAGTGTCGTCGTTTAATGTAAGAGCGCAGGATCACCGAACAGTGTATACAAGTCGGATAAAACTTCAAGGTTAGTGTTTAGCCTACTTTTTGAATGTTGTGTAGTTTGGGGAATTTTTTTATCAAGTACTATCTTGTGTCATTATGTAGATGTTATAATTCTATAAATAGATAAATATCTTTAAGGGTTTGCAATTCTTTTGAACGTCATAATTAAATAGTCTTTTTTTTAGGTGCGCAAGAATACCAGACAGAATCATAACCTATCTGATATGGGCATTCTGGGTACAGAACCGGACTACTATTCAAGGCGGCAATCAATGCAACGAATTTCAAAATAAACGTTTACTCACTAAAACCTACCTTGTTCGATTCTTCCAGCCATGGTTAGCTAGCAGCCATTTATAAACATAGCCCTTATAAGCTTGGGAAAAAGCCCCGGTATAAGCCCAGAAGGGCGGGGACATTATCTTTGTTGTCAGTCTGTTGCACAAATCCCAGTTTTCCCCATATCCATATTTAGAAACTGTCTATAGAGATTTGCAGTAAAAAATAGCCGTTTGAAATCATTTTGTTTTTTGCGAAATTTGTAGTGAAAAACTGGCTTTATTTTTCCACAGACGTATTATTTATTGCCATTTTCAGCCTGCACTGTTCAAGCGGCAATTTACGCACAGCATGTACAGGACTGTGATGCGTCATAGCAGACAGGTCAGATCTTCGAAGAATGTTGACATGCGCAGACACCGGTGCTCAACGTGCACCCATTCGGCATACCTCCGGTGATCAAGTCCCGTTAGAAGTTGTCTGCGCATATCATATTCTTCGAAGATTTGGCCTTTTGAAATGGTCCAGTCTAAAATTTTGTCTCGGGGTAAAGGGTTAAACATATGCGAAAATAAAGATAATTTCCTACTTGGTAGGTAAAGTGTACGGCTCCCAAATTGGAGGTCCCGGGTTCGAGTCTCACTGTAACCACTGGGCTTTTCGGGGGAGTGTCCTTGGGCAAGACACTTCAGAGCCTTAGTCTACCGGAGAAACCCAGAACATACATGAATATGTGACCGGTTGCTTTGAGATGACTGAAATAATGTTGAAAGTGGCGTAATACTCTATTTAAATCTTAACGAGATGACAAAATTTTATTCTTGTTGAGTGGTGTTTTACGCCGCTTTCAACATCATTTTAGTCATATTACGGCGACAGCTCACATATAATTCATATATTTCCAGAGTTCCACCAGTACTAGGCTACGGCTCTGAAGTGTCTTGCCCAAGGACACTCCCACGAAAGACCAAGTGGATCAAGTAAGGCTCGAGCCCGGGGCCTCCAGGTCACGAGTCCTACAATTTACCACTGAGCCACGCAGGGTCCCGACCAAATTTTAGACTGGTCCACATTGAAAGCGTTGACAAACACGATTCAAAAGCTGAAATGTCTTTGGAAGGGGGAAAACATTGAGGTAAATCAGCATTTTCTCCTTTTCCCCCATTTTTTTTTTTTTTCAAATTCCTTTTTTCTTCAAGGTCGTTAAGGATCAATAAAACCCATATAGGGGAGGAGAATTTACCAACCATTCTAAATGTTGTTCTGATTTGCTTTCTAAAACCAGTCATTTGATTGGCGGAGACGGTTTATCTTCCGAATTCAGAATTCACGTCGTGAATAAGGACCACGATACGACCCTTGCACTAGGAAAAGGGCTCATATCGTAGTTCTTATTCACGATGCTATTTCCCGAGTCTGCTACCAAACAATCACGACTTTAAACGACACTGAGGAAAAAAAAACTTCCGAAAACATTGTGGGAAAAGGAGAAAATGCTGGTAACCAGCATTTTCTCCTTTCCCCACGATGTTTTCTACTCTTCCCAAAACAAATTTCAATTTTTGAGTAACGTTTATTTTGTCGTCTGCAAAAGCTTTCAATTTGGACTGGTCTAAAATTCTGTCGTTTGGTAAAGAGTTAAGTGAAAAAAATCAAGCCGGAAGTAAAAACCAGAATAATGCTATTCCAAACTTTTTTCTTGGAGAAAAATATCTCCTTATCGGACAGTGTAGATCCAAGATCAGACTGCATGTTGATCTACGCGGTCGGCAAATGGTCAGTGAGTCGCGCTTAGCAGCCTTAGGATTAAGATTTGCTTTGTCCCTAGTCAACTACCTGTATTTTAACCCTCTACGAATCAATCACGAGTTTTACTGATCTTAAGAAAGAAGGCGCTTGAAAACATTGTAGAAAAGGGAGAAAATATCGGTAACTAGCATTTTCTCCTTTTCCTGCAATGCTTTCTACGCCCTGTCAAAGATAAATTTCTTCATTTGAGCCACATTTATTTTATCTTCTGCAAATGCTTTCAATTTGGACAAGTCTACAATTTTGTTGTGTGGTATAGAGTAAACGATATTTAACAACTGCTATGCCTCATGACTGCTATTTTAGCGTTGTTTTACAACGGCTACGACTCTAGTCTGCCACTGTAACCTTGTTAAACAGCTGCTTTGTTACAACTTCGGTATTTTTACAGTGTTTTACATTCAATATGGCTACGCACTTAAGCCTTAACCAGACAATCACTACCTTTAACGACCCAGATACAGAAGCCTATAGAAAACATTGTTGGAAAAGGAGAAAATGCTGGTAACCAGCATTTTCTTTTTTTCCTACATGGTTTTCTATCCCATCATAGACAGAAATCATCGTTTCAGCTACGTTTATTTTTTTCGTCTGCAAATGCTTTCAATTTCGTAGAGTCCGAAATTTTGTCGTTTTGGTAATCTCTCTCTCTCTCTCCTGTTGCCATTGGTCAAAGTAAAGGAGCACCCATTTTGTGGAGCTCAACTTTTTGACATCTGTATGGCTTACAGTATGGCAGATATGCAGGTTTTATTCACAATTTACAAAACTTTGCTAGGGGTTTGTTCATTTTGAGAATGAGACAGAGGTTCATCGACACCTCAGCAGTTTTCAAGTATAATAAATATTTCATTTCACTTCAGGTTGTCTTTACTCGTTGTAGCTAATTGATTGAATTAAACAACCATTTACAGAAAGCTACATAGGCTCGTCTGTCTCTGAAACCAAACAAAAATTTAAATTCTGTTCTAAAAAATGAAACGTCAAAGTGTTTTATCCCTACATCTATATAATAGAATCAAAACGCTAAGCCCTGGAAACCCGTATTAGTATGTTGATAGACATAGCCCGGGGGTACTAGCTGCTATCAAAACTATCAAAACAAAAGAATTGCCATTATGTATGCTTGATATCGAATATGAACATCTTCGTAAAAAGTCTTATTTCTTCAAATCTATCATGTATTTATTCATTTTGTCTTTATTTAACAGTTTGCCCTTTATAGGCTCTGTCTGTACGTCCGTCCGTCCGTCCATCTGTCTGTCTGTCTGTTCATATGGCTCTAATGTCAGACAGGGTCTGGTGACTTTGAAAGAATCTTATGCAGAAATTATGGCGAAGAGAAACTACAGATAGGTGTATTGGTCGCCTCAATGTTACTGAAATCATGTTTTGTTTTATGTTTTATGCATTACCTAGCATTTATTTTCTCCGTTTTCCAAAATGTTTTTATCCTATCTAAGATAGAAATCATCCTTTGAGCTGCACATGATTATTTTGTCGTCTGCACATGCTTTCAATTTGGTCAAGTCCAACATGTAACCGTTTGGTAAAGAGTAAACACGTCAATTTAACTCATAAACCAAACGACAAAGTGTTACAATAAAAGATTTTTTTTTAGATCTAAAGTACCTGCAGACGAAAAAGAAAAAAAAACAAACTGTTTCTCAGAAAATTGAAACGTGTTTTTAAAAGGGTTGTAAGCGTGGTAGGAAAATGAGAAAATGCTGGTCAAGTAAATATCTTCAGGAATGACAGAGATATTATAAAATACCAAAGTTTTTGAAAATTCAAACGGTCGAAAAAGAGGACTGAAAGTGTCAAAGATATTTCTACGGTTACCTGCCCTTGTTGTATGGGTGCCCCCTTATGATAATCAACTACAACTCGGAGTTTGACGTAAATTTCTTTCGTAATGACAGATATATGATTAAATGTCAAAGTTTTTGCACGACAAGGTAGAGAACGACGCCAGGGCTACGACAAGTTTGACAGTAACACAACTTCTGATTGGCTACACCAAATGGTTTAGCCAATCAGAAGGTGTGTTACTTTCAAATCCAGAAAATATTGGAGAATAAGACTGAGAATGTTCTTAAGAATGGTTGGTGAATACGGGCCCAGGTCGTTTGAAAATCATAAGCCTTGTGTCAAACTAATCCTGTAAGATGAATATTTGATACTCTCGTAGCCTAGCATGGATCTGACAATGTTCTGTTTCGTACACAAAATGTTGGATTGGTTTTTCAACACTATAATCTGAACCGGGCTCTGTGAAAAGGGGGGGGGGGTTTAATGCATCTGCAAAAAGTATCGACCCATGTCAGCCTGCGCAGTCCGCGCAGGCTGACATGGGTCGAAACGTTTTGCTATTTGTAAATTTTCTCCATGTCCAAGGACCATTCCACCTCTTGATTTAGTTGGTTGTTGGACAAAATTGATTTTTATGGATCCATAATTATGTGAAGACTTGCCTGGTATAATTCATAACGAAGATGCATTAAGCCCCCTTTTGCCAGAGCATGGCTTATATGTTGCACATAAATCTTGTATTATATTCTGGCAAGGCTTGATTCTCTGACCTTTTGCGGACAGTGTAGATCAAGAGCAGACTGCGCAGAACGTGCAAACTGATCTTGATCTACACTGTCCGAAAATGATCCTTGAGTCTTGCTTAGCAGGGTAAGGGTTAAATATTCCGGATTTCGAAAAAATGCATTTTTGTTAATTCAGAAATGGAAATTTATCATAAATCTACTTTAATTCAACTGAAATGATGAAACTTGTGTAAAACATTGCTAGAAAAGGAGAAAATACTAGTTACCAGCATTCTCTTCTTTTCCGTTAATGTTTCTAAAACTGGCATTTTCCTCCGAGTCATATAAACACAGTTTTACAACTCGTAATGTAGTGGCGATAAGTGATACAGTTTAACCCTTTACCACACAATCCCGAGTTTTAACGATCCCGAAGAAGCAGGCTTTTGAAAACATTGTGGGAAAAGGAGAAATTGCTGATGACCAGCATTTTCTCCTGCTTCCACGAAGTTTCTACCCCATCAAAGACAGAAATCATCATTTGAGCTACAATGAATTTTTGACTGCAAGTGCTTTCGATTTGGTCGAGTCCATAATTTTGCTGTTTGGTTAACTCTTTACCACACAATCCCAACTTTTAACACCCTTGAGAAAGAAGCCTTTTGAAAACATTGTGGGAAAAGGAGAAGATGCTGGTAACCAGCATTTTCTCCTTTTCCCACAATGTTTTGTACCCTATCAAACAAAAATCACATCATTTAAACCACATTGAAATTGTCGTCTGCAAATGCCTTCAATTTGGACTGGTATAAATTTTTGTTGTGTGGTAAAGGGTTAAGAGTGAAATCAACTACATGTACATTTATCTCAAATTCAAGAATTTTGACCTAAGTTATCGTCCCAGTAAAACAAGAGAGTTCTGCAATGTTTAACAAGTTCTGCAATGTTTAACATATAACTTGAGAAACCAAACAAAAAAAGAATTCAAAACGCTGTTTAGTGTTCAAAAACGGCATAGATCTACGTTCATGTGACAGATCGTCCATCGATGATAAGGACCTCTGACGCGTCATCTACACGAATTCCAATCGTACCGTCCATGAAGCCATGGATCAGTGGATTTAACAGACACAGATAATTCCCTGGTTTGACTTGAGCATAGCTGAAGAAGGGAAACGGGTTGTCAAAGTCCAAATAAAACTCGACTTTAGTCACTTCGTCCTTCTTGTCCTGAAATAAAATGGACAGATAAGTAATCAATCAAGTTTTTTCTTGCTACTTATCGACATCAGCCCATAGACATCTAAAAGTTATCAGTTTACAATGGTCGATACTTTTCAAGACAAGTGGAAGCCATGCGTCACAAGACGGGATTCAATGCAACGAATTTCAAAATAAAGTGTACATTTACTCTCTATAAAACCTGCCTTGTACGATTCATCCAGCCATGGTTAGCTAGCATATAACCTATGCACCAGCCGTTTGTAAACATAAACCCCTATAAGCTTGGGAAAAACCTCGGTATAAGCCCAGCAAGGTGGGGACGTTATTTTTGTTGTCAGTCTGTTGCACAAATCACGGTTCTCCCCATGTCTATATTTCGAAACTGTCTGCAGAGATTTGCAGTAAATGGTTGGTATTCTCAGAAAATATTTCCCCCGTTTGAAATCATTTTGTCTTTTAAGAAATTTGTAGCGAAAAGCTGGCTTGATTTTTCCACAGACGTATTATTTATTGCCATTTTAGCCTAGATTTTTTAAGTGGCAATTTACGCACCGCATATTAATATATGTCCATTTTTTTATCAAGTGATGCGTCATAGCAGACTGGTCAATCTTCAAAGAATATGACATGCGCAGACAACATTTATCACATGAAAAAGACCTCAGATTGCTCCGCTAGTATGCCGTTTAACCCTTAGGCTGCTAAGCACGACTCGCAGACGTTTTGCGGACAGTATAGATCAAGATCAGACTGCACAGAACATGCAGTTTGATCTTGGATCTACACTGTCCGATAAGGAAATATTTTTTTCTCAAAAAAAAAAAAAGGTTTGAAATAGCATTATTCGGGATTTTACTATCGTCTTGAAAGTTTCATTTCAGTTTTTTAGCAGGATAAGGGTTAAAAGTGTGAAAGCATCTGAGGTATTGATTGATTGTATGATGTTTAACGCCGTTTTCAACATTATTTCAGTTATATCACGGCGGCCAGTGCACCTATCCATGCTTTCCTGGAGTTTCTTTTTACCAGTACTCCCACAATATTCTTTCCAAGCCACTGGCTGCTTTCCCACGTAACCATCGTCGAAACAATGGTCAGCGGTGAGAGAGGAATGAATCCTGTCGCGATGACTATCATCAATCCTCGGAAAGAAATTGGCCAAGCCGGGGATCGAACCAGCGACCTCCTGTTCTCAAGTAAGCATCTGAGGAAAAGAACTGAATGCTAGGTAAGACAGCTGGACTTTCGAAGTCGTAATTTACAAATCATAGCTAATTAATGATGAAATTTCATGTCACACTAAGTTCAGAAGTTGTTTCGTTAGGGATTAAATCTTTACCACACAATCCCGACTTTTAACGACCCTGAAAGAAAAGGCTTTTGAAAACATTGTGGGAAATGGAGAAAATGCTGGTAACCAGCATTTTCTCCTTTTCCCACAATGTTTTCTACCCTATTGAAAAGAGAAATCATCAGTTTAGCAACAGTCAATTTGTCGTCTGCAAATGCTTTCAATTTGGACCAGTCTAAAATTTTGTCGTTTGGTAAAGAGTTAAGCGACTAGCGTCTTCATGGTGTGAGAGAAATTAACCCTTATCCCGCTAACTAAGCGAAATGGAATTTTCAAACCAGTAGTAAAAACCTGAATATTGCTATTTCAAACACATTTTTTTATGAAAACGGTATCTCTTTGCCGGAAAGTGTAGATCCAAGATCAGACTGCATGTTCCATGCTTAGCAGCCTAAGGGTTAAAATACGAGACAGTTACCTTTATGTATATAGCGTGTCTTACAGCGTACGGATGATATTTAAACATGAAAGCCACAAATACACTTCCAGATAGTGCCCTCTGCATATCTCTGAAAAGCGGGAAAGGGTTTTCAACTGGAACTTGGTTCAAATCGTCAATCACGGCTGAGAAGAAGAATCTACATTTCGCAATAAATTTTGCTTTTTCAAGAGAGCCTGGAGGTCGATCGGCTTCGAAATGTACCATTTCCGGTGACCGAAACGGAAATCCGGGATTTAAAAACATGGGTAGGTCGAAAGGTACAAATGGTCTGCTGTGTCTGTCTCTTTGATCTGCATCCTCACTTTGTGTTGGAGTATCCCTTTCATTTCTCGGCTTTCTTTCCTTCAAAATAAAAGTAATGAAACATTATCCACAAAAGTAAATGTACTCGTTAAACACCAGAACAAGAGATTACACTATTGTATACGTGTAAGTATGCATCTAGAGGGTAATTTGAAAGTACATGGAAGCTACCGTTATCTTCCGCTAAAAACCTATTTTATTTGGACATTCTGGGTACAGAACCGGACTACTTTCCAAAATGGCAATCGATGTAGCGAATTTCAAAATAAAATATACCTTTATTCAAGACAACGCAACCTGGTGCGATTCATCCAGCCATGGTTTGCTAGTATATGACCTATGTACCAGTCAGTTATAAACACAGCCTCTAAGGCTTGGGAAAAAGACCTGGTAAAAGCCCAGCATGGTGGAGGCATTTTCAGTAAAGTCTGTGGAAAAAAACCTTGCACAAATCCTGGTTTTTTGTGGAATAAACCTTGCACAAATCCTGGTTTTCTTTAAGTCTATATTTAGTTTAAACATATTTTTTCTTCAGTATATAATACAATTTTACAAAGGAATACCGTCATTTGACAAAGATACTGGTGGAAATGCTAAGGCAAATCTATGTTTAGAAACTGTATGATGAGATTTGCAGTAAACAACATTCGTTTTTTAATTATTTTTCCAGTTAGAAATGATTGTATTTTTAAGAAGTTTGAAGCGAAAACCACGCTTGTTGTTTCCACAGAAGTATTATTTATAATCATCTTCACGATTGCTACTTTTTAGCGGTAGAGTTTTTAGTTTACGCACGGAGTATTAATATCTATCCTGTACAGAATAGTGATGCATCATAGTAGACAGGTCAGTGCTCGAAGAATATGACATGTACACACAACGGGAACCTACCCGTCTCCCACCATCCGCACCTCTCTCTTTCTCTCTCTGTCTCCACCTCTCTCTCTCTCTCTCATATGTCCGAATTTCAAGCAGATGTTATTTCTCCTCTTAGAAAAGCCGACCCTTCTCCATTGGTCTAATGTATTTTCGTGCATCCTTTTTCACCTTGTATGGATTAGGATGATTTTTGTATATTGCAACTGCGCAGGTGATAATTGGTTGTATATCTACAGGCTAAATATCTCTATTAAAAGCACGGTTAAAATAAGACGTTTGAGTTTCTGTGAAATTCACCGTTTTTTTTTAAAGCCAGGCATTTTGAAAACAAAGAGCAAATTATTTTTCATACAGAATGTCGCTCCGTGACTTACCTATTCTACAGATTTAGGCTAAACTAAACCGAGGGTTGAGAGTTCTTACAAAATGCAGGGGTGCTACAAGTGTTAGTGTCGAGCCCCGATATCTCAGTCGGGAGTGTACAAGACTACAGAACAGGGGGCGCCTGTCCGATCCCCGGCTCGGCCAATTTCTTTCCGGGGATTGATGACAGTCATTGCCACAAATAAGTGAAACAATTTTTTTCAGCCGATAGTAAAATCCCAAATTTTGCTATTTCGAAAGTATGTTTTGGGGGCAGAATATCTCCTTATCGGAGAGTATACATCCAAGATCAGACTGCACGTTCTGTGCAGTCTGATCTTGATCTACACTGTACGCAAAAGGTCTTTCAGTCGCGCTTAGCAGCCCATGGTTTACATGCCATTCGACACTACGGATGTATTTTATGGATATGAAAGACTGCACTACATAATGGGGGACCAATCCTGTAAGCGAAATTGCCTCCCTTGACAGATAAAGAATACAGGTAACTAAATAACAGATTGGTCCTTTCACCTGTATTCCTTTGTTTCTATCCTTAATACCTTTGGGGATGTTGCGATGAATATTTTATGATTTATGCTATATGTGTAAGATCCCCATGTAATTCAAATCAACTTCTGTTCTCAATCATAAGGAACTATGTATATATCGATTTGTAAAACAATCCAACTAGATTTAGTTGAGATATTATCTCTAGAACATATTTGTGTAGTGCAAGAAAATCAAGGGTAAAAACCAAGTAATATCCTTATCAGGACAAATGTACTGCTGGAGAGAAATCAAGGGAAGTAACGAAGGAATGGCTCTCATTGCAGGCTTCGGTTTCCATCAATGATCTCGGTCATAATCCCCAATAGCCCAGCAAAAAAATAAGGAATTATGGTTGTGTTTAAAGATCTGCCAAAAGCTAACAATGCAGGGGTTATTTAAATGCATTCAAATTTAAATCTTACCATTTAAAACTATGTAAATCATTGTGTAGATGACAATCTTTTATTGTACGGTCCGTCAATTTGTTAGTCACTTACAGAAAAATGAAATCTAGACTTAGGTTAAACGGTGTCAGGTCGCTCTGTCTTTTGTTTACTTTTTACCCGATTTGACTTTTTTCAGCCTGGGTGTTACCTTTGAACTACCAGGACTTGATAAAGCTTTCTGTGGGCGGAATTAACCCTTAAGCTGCTAAGCGCAACACTCTGACCTTTTGCGGACAGTGTAGATCAAGATCAGACTGCACAGAACATGCAGTCTGATCTAGGGTCTACACTGTCCGATAAACATATTTTTCTCCAAAAGATAAGTTTGAAATTGGGTTTTACTATCAACTTGAAAGTTTTGTTTAACTTATTTAGCAGGATAAAGGTTAACTGTGGTATGAATGATGGTTGCAGAATTTCAAATGCTATTTTGTATACCTTACAATCCGTTACTTTATGGTTCTTCCAGTCCTCTCTTTGGCATTCCTTGGAGCAGTAAAACGTGGTTTTACATCTGGAGCACCACAACCTACACCCTGTCTTCGCACATTTCCGGCAACTTCTGGTGGCTGGCTCCCTTTTTTCCTGAGTAAAGAGAAGTGTCATACAAATTTTGCCAACAAACTGTATCTATTAAAACATGGAGCACAACGCGGGATACCTTTGCAGACAATGTGGATCTTGATCAGTTTATGCGGACTTCACGATGGTTGTCCGGAAGATTCGTAGACAACAGGAACTCTTTTCAATACAATATGTCTCATGAATACTTAGATTGGTTACCTCCCCTGATACAGCAAGTGTGTAGGGATAAGTACAGGCTACTAAAAACGGGCGGAATTCTGCCCGTCTATTTTTAGAACAGTCATGACGCTAGACTAATAGAGATTCAGGAGAGGTCACTCTCACTTCCAAAGCGGTAGATTTTCCGATATTTTTGACCTCGCGAATAAGTGAATTGTATTTTTGGTATCACCTTTTATGCTTATGTCTGCCAATTTTTTAGTTTTGATTACCAATTTCAAATTGTGCAAAAAATCGCAATGTTACCTCTACAGCCAAACTGCAAATGTATATGCTGCTCTGATTGGCTATTCTGTGATATACATGTAGCCCAATGAAAATCAACGACAGAATAGCCTGTGCCAGTTGTAGTATGTAGATATACAACGGGGACCAGTTCAATGAATACTAGTCTGGATTACCTGCCCCTACTAATACGTTATAGTGTCGTACTTTTGAAGTACGGCGGGATACCAGACTACATGAATACTGGATCTTCAGTGTCGGATACTAGCATTTCGTGAGATAAATTAGCAAAATGCTTTTAATGTTGCATAGAATGAGCCTTTGGCTACTTTGACAAACACGTCCATTTTATTTCAAGGGTAAAGACTTATGAAACGGTAGATAGAGAAATTTGTGTGCTAACTGGGCTAATAAAGTGGGCATACTTTTACTTTATTCTTACTGAAATCTTACCAAAATTGGTCAGGAACGTAACAGTGAACAAAACGGATCTAGTGTCCTTGACTTGCGAAGGTGCACAGTTAACAGCCGACTTCTTTTTCGAAAGGATAGGTATACTCAAACTAACGATTTTCTACTAAGAAATTAAATTTAGTTACTTCTTGTTTGCTTGGTCTTTTACAGCTGGACTTGTGGCTACCCCAGTCCTTTGTTTGGCATTCCTTAGAGCAATATGACACCGCTAAACAACGTGAACACCGTTTAAGATTCGGGCTGTTTTCCCCGCAGTATTTGCAAAGTGATCTTGACGAGTCGCTCATATTCTACAGAAATGAATAGATGTTATATTGAATAGTCTTGCACACATGACCTGGATTACAAAAGCAATAAATTTACACTTGCATAAATTTCCCTGGCATAATGAGTGGGCATGATAGGTGAGGGTCAGGGCCAAGGGCCTTATTCACCAACAATTTTTAGGCTGCCAAGCGGAGTCAATGACCTTTTGAGGAGGCGTAGATCAAGATCAGGCTGTATGTAACGTGCAGTCTGATCTTGGACCAAAATTATTCACGAAAGACTTGAGACATTATGTTGCTAAATAAACATCCAAATATGAAAATAACCATCGTAAATGTCTCATTATTGAGACTAGCAGTAAGTGATTAGAAGATCTGAGATTATTAGATTTTTCTTTAGAGATCATCACGTTTTACATCAAATCAGGTCTGATGATACATACAGGACTTGAGAACAGGAGGTCGCTTGATCACAGGCCAATTTCTTTCCGAGGATTGATGATAGTCATCGCGACAGGATTCATTCCTCTCTCACCGCTGACCATTGTTTCGACGATGGTTATGTGGGAAAGCAGCCAGTGGCTTGGAAAGAATATTGTGCGGATTACTGGTAAAAGAAACTCAATCAATCATTTAAATAATTAAATAGCGGATGGCTAATTGGACAGTAAACAATAAACTACGTAGTTAAAAGATCTCCATATGTGTAGGCCTAACTGAAAAAAAAAAAGATATGGCCTTCAACTTTCTGTTCTATTATGCTTGAAAATTCTATCGTATGAAAATCTAGCAATCTTGTATTTTAAATTTTGTTTTATCAAGCGACTCACAAAATGAAATCACTGGTTAGTGTATATTTGGCGAGAAAGCTCAGAGGAAGAGATGAAAAAGAACAATGAGTTTATGGTTAAAATATTCTAAGGATAAATTAAAAAAAAAAATCATACCTGTTGAATTTGATATAAAAAAAAAAAAATGACCTTGTCGTATGTCTGTAAAGCTATGTCTGTAAAGCTATTTATACCAGTATAGATACATTCACGAGTGAATCAGTTCTGTTTTTAGCTTTTCAATAAATCGAACGAAAATAAATCCGTGCAGTGCTTATTAATACATTTGCAAGAATTCCGAGCGAAAGTAAAAGTTGCTTCAGAGAAAACTGCTAAGGATTTTCTGGAATCTGGCTAACTATCAGTTAGATCAGCTCTCTATAATGGGTACAATACGATATACCTTTTACTATTTTATCTCACAGTACTATGATGAGATTTTGATAAACAAACCTTTTTTTTTTTTTTTTTTATTAAATCTAGACATTTTAAGCCTGAGAAGGACAAAGAAATTAGTTTAAAGACAAAGACAATGTTAAACATTTAAATTAATTCCGATCTTCAGATCTGGCTACATTCGTTTTCCTATCGACTAGATTTGTCTCTGCGGAAGTTTCGTTATAAGTACAGGCAAATAAGATGAAAATAACATACCAGTATTTTTTTTTTACACAAGTACAATATACATAAACAATACTATTCAATACAATCACGGGTAGGAAACTTTATAATCGGAGCCAATGGCTCCGACGAGAAAATATTGTGTTGGTCTTCCGGTTCCGAAAGTATCGGCTCAAAAACAACTGAAAAACTGGTAAGCTTGCCGTTCTTTGTAATTACCAGTATGTGTTCTTATGTCTTTGAAATTCCACAAAAGGAGAATGTCATGCAGTGCTCGGGTCTTTTGACGTATTTTCTACACTACGGAAAGCCCTGGAATGTGTACAGTAGTGTCTGCATCATTTGTGCCGTGGGTTGACCGTAGCCGAAATAATACGTCAAGAACCTAGGTTAAGTCAGTTATTGCCATTAAATTAGCAAACAAGAGAGAAATTTGCTGTCATAAAAGCGCTGCTGGTAAAGAATTGAAAAGAAACATGGCAAAAAATGATAAGTATAAAGAAGGGCTCCGATTCACAAGATTATGGATCCCTAATAGCAACTTTAAAGAAAAAGAACGGTTTAATTATGTGGTAAACTAGTCCTTGGACGCTCGAAAAATTGACCTATAGGAAAAAGTTTCGGCCCAGGTCAGCCTGCGCAGTCCGCGATACTTTTCTCAGATGCTTCAGCCCCCTTTTCACAGAGCATGGTTCAAATGCATACAGACATTTACATAGAACTACGAGGGTTGATTGATAAGTTATGAGCCTCATTATGTAAGGGTTTTGACTCTTGGCGGACATACTGCATTATTTTTCTACATAATACCCGTCAGTGTCTACCGGTATACACTACCGATGTTTAAGGGCCTCATTGCCACTTTTAAAGAAGTCTTCTTCTTGACTGTTCAAAACGTCATCCACTACATGTACCTCTATGACGTCATCATCTGACTACAGTGGGTACCGGAAATGGCCTTTTACGATTTTGGAAATAGAAGAAATTTTGATGGAGCGCGAGATTAGGTAAATAAGGCGGATGCTAAATCAATTCAAATCCACAATCGTTAATAGCAGCCATGGCAATGACAGGCTTGCTTTTTTTTAGCGATTTTTGTCGATTTTGCAAAAGTCATTTGCTTTGTTTACTTTACAGTGCTACCTCTTCGACCAGATGGCACCAGTCTTTGGGTACACGGCCTTAATCCTTTACCAAATGACAAATATTTAAGGCTTGCCCAAATTGAAAGCTTCTGTAGATGACAAAATAATTGTGACTAAAAAATAGAAATTCACCTTTGGAAGGGAAGAAAAGATTGCGGAAAAAGGAGAAAATGCTGGTTATCAGCATTTCCTCTTTTTCTCACAATGTTTTCACAAGGCCCTTTCCTTAGGGTCGTTAAAACTCGGGATTGTGTGGTAAAGTGTTAAATGGTCAGGAAATAGTAGGGTTGAAAAAGGACATCCCTGTTCAACCCTTTACCGTACAATCGATTGTTCTCAAAGTTCAAAAGTTGCTTTTAGAATTGACGATACAATATAGATTGACAGACGCTTTATCACTTTTCTAGTTTCAGGGGCCCTTTATTTGTTATATCGGACTGATTACTGATTAAATAACAACAGCTGCCAAAAGTAAACAAAGCGGGTGTTAAAATTCATTTAAATTTAAATCATATCATTTAAACGCATGGGAATATTTGTGAAGATGGCAATCTGTTTTTGTGCAGTTGGTCCAAGTGTTAGCCGCTGGCAAAGAAATTAATTTCAAAACTAGGTTACTCTAGCTTTTGTTTACAAAAAGACATCTTACAAAAAAAATAAAAAAAAAAAATAATAATAATAATAAAATAATAACCCAAGCCAGATTCGAACCTATGACCCCCAGAATCGAGAGACAATCGCCTTACTAGAGAAGCTATTTATTTGTACCATTGGAAAGGCGTATTTTTCGTAAATTATCACTTGAAAACCTTTAGTTGGAAAGTTCGCACCGACTTTTAATGAAGGACAAAGGGAACATTAATGAGCAACAGGTTAATTCTGTTAAAATACTGACTTGTTTACTCCTGCCACAACAACCAGTACCATAACGAGGAAATAAAAACAAGAGGACCATGATGGTCCTATATCGCTCACCTGAGTACCAAGCAGTAAAGGTCAACAATGAAGATAAATACCAAATATCGAAGTGCAAGGCCAAAGCTATAGGTCTTCTTGGTTTAGACAAGAAGATAATCTTTCTTAACCAAACCCGGTTATATAAATATTTGTGAGAAGTTTGAATGATATCTGTCCAATAGTTGTTGAAAAATAGGGAGAACAAGAAATTTCATCAAAGGAAAATAACTTTGTAGAAATTCAATGAACCGTCACCAAAATATAATATGCACATTCTTGCTTGGCACCGAGTCTCTCTAAAGTTCGAATGAAATCTGTCCTGTAGTTGTTGAGAACTAGCTCTGACAAGAAAATGCTACAGAAAGACTGATGGATGGATGGATGGATGGATGGATGGACCGACAAGCTGACTCCTATATACCTCCAGAACAGAGTTTTGAAGGAATAATAACAAAGCCCTAGGTCTTTTGGTGTGTGGCAAAAAGTTGCCTGATTTGAACAAACGTAGTAGAGAATGTTTGCCGATTAAAGACTTTCTATAGAAGTTAGTATTATAATGTTGTTAAATACACCAACAACTACAGTGGTTGTCCAGGGACATGTTCATGGGTAATTGCTATTGTAAACACATAAACAATGTATTTACACTTGCAATAGTCATGCACCAACCTTTCAATGCGTCCAGCTTACAAAAATTTGACCTTCAAGTGTGACATTGACCTTGGCCCTACCTGAACAGATCTTTCAAATGGTACTTCAGTTCATGGTGGAGTATATGCCCAAAATCTATTCGGGGGGGGGGAGGGGGGTGGTCATAAACTTATTTATAAATTAAGACAAACACCACAAAGTGAAGAACAAAAATTATAATGACTTCTAAGATTTACAAGATAAAATCTGTACTACAGAGTTAAATGAATGAACAACAATGAACTCAAAATACAATGAACACAATGTTCAAAGATACATCCTAACAGCCAGAGAGAAAAATGCTGTCAAAGCCTTTAACCCTTTACCATACGGCAAAATTTTAGATCTGTCCAAATTGAAAGCATTTGCAGACAACATTTTCATATTGGCTCAAGTGACACAATATTTCTTTGATAGGGTAGAAAACTTTGTGGGAAAAAGGAGAAAATGCTGGTTACCAGCATTTTCTCCTTTTCCCACAATGTTTTCAAAAGTTTTCACAGAATATTTCTCATCATGTGACCTAGCGCATATTGTCAAGGTTCTGCAATTCATAGCTGCATCATGGAAAAAGGGGTCTTCATGTTATATTTTATTTTTCACCAATATCTCTTTAATTACTGGACATATCTCGACAGATTTGGATGAAATTTTCACGCATCAAGTGACCTAGCGCATATTGTCAGGGTTTTGGAATTTATTGCTGTGTCATGGAAAAAGGGGGCTTCATGTCAAATTTAAACTGCATCCGTCCGTCCTGAATCGATAAAAGGAAAAAAATGATCAGGTTACCAAGGCTAGGGGTACGCAAGACAGGATGTTTTATCAGACAGTGTAGATAAAGATCAGACTGCAGTTGGATCTTGGATATATATGCCTTATATTCTGCAAGATAGTATTGCCTACAACACAGTCTTGAAATGCATATTACTTGGTCTATCTTTATCTCTTTACCAAACAAAAATTTTAGACTGGTCTATAATTCAAAGCATTTGCAGACAACAAAATAAATTTGTCTCAAAAAATGAACTTAGATTTGGGATGGGTAGAGAACATTGTGGAAAAAGTAAAAAAAAATGCTGGTTACCTGAGTGCTTGGCCTAACTGAGATTTAAACTTGACGTCCCTGCATAGCCAGCCCTGTAGGTAATGAGCCAACAGGCTTGGCTCAAATCGTTAACAAACAACAAAATTTAATCCTCAAACCCAAAGGCCATTTTCATTTCAGAATGAGTCCAAGATGATAACAACTGCATGGGTGCCTTTTGTCTGCAGTGTTTCAACAAAGCAGACAGTATAGATCAATGATCGGACTGCACATTTAGTGCAGTCTGATCTTGATCTACACTAGACACAAAGGCAACTATAGTTGTGAAAGGCGCTTAAAGGGTTAAGACTTGTCCAAATTCAAACCATTTGCTGACAACAAAATAAATGTGACTCAAAAATTTAAATTTGATTTTGGTTGGGTGGAAAACATTGTGGAACAAGCATTCTGATAGTATTGCATAGCAATATACAGTCCCCTACCGGCTGTATGTATCGCTGGCATGTCAGTGAAATTTTTAAAGTCCAAGGCCCGTAAATGCGTCAAAAAGCAGTGGAGCGGGACGAAACTCGAACTTGATGTGTAAGTCATGGTTGTTGATGTACACACCAAAAATCAGCTCTATATGTAGCAGCATTTAGAAAAAAAGTGGGGGAAAATGTTTTATCAGTGAAATTTTGTAAGTCCAAGGCCTGTAAATGTGTGAAAAAGCAGTGGAGCGGGACGAAACTCAAACTTGATCTGTAAGTAATGGTGGTTGACTTACACAGCAAAAGTCAGATGAATATCTACCAGCATTTAGAAAAAAAAGTCCGGAAAACTGATTTATCAGTGAAATTTTATAAGTCCAAGGCCCGTAAATTCGTGAAAAACCAGTGGACCGGAACGAAAGTCGAACTTGATCTGTAAGTCATGGTGGTTGAGTTACACAGCAAATCTGAGATCAATACCTACCAGCATTTAGAAAAATAAGTCCGGAAAACTGATTTATCAGTGAAATTTTGTAAGTCCAAGGCCCGTAAATTCGTGAAAAACCAGTGGACCGGAACGAAAGTCGAACTTGATCTGTAAGTCATGGTGGTTGAGTTACACAGCAAATCTGAGATCAATACCTACCAGCGTTTAGGAAAAAAGTCCGGAAAACTGATTTATCAGTAAAATTTTGTAAGTCCAAGGCCCGTAAATCCGTGAAAAACCAGTGGACCGGAACGAAAGTCGAACTTGATCTAAGTGATGGTAGGTGACTTACACACCAAAACTCGGCTCAATATGTACCAGCGTTTAGGAAAAAAGTCTGGAAAACTGATTTATCAGTGAAATTTTGTAAGTCCAAGGCCCGTAAATCCGTTAAAAACCAGTGGACCGGAACGAAAGTCGAACTTGATCTGTAATGATGGTGGGTGACTTACACACAAAAACTCAGCTCAAAATGTACCAGCGTTTAGAAAAAAAGTCCGGAAAACTGAATTGCCAGACTGACGGACAGACGGACAGAGTGGAAACCTAAAGTCCCCTCCGGCTTCGCCGGTAGGGGACTAAAAAGGAAAACATGCTGGTTACAGGTATTTCTTCGTTTTCCCACAATATTTTCAAGAGCCTTATTTCTCACAGGCGTTAAAACTTGGAATTGTGTGGTAAAGGGTTAAATAGAACAAGACTTTTAGAGTTCATTCTGTATACCTTTATGCCCTGTTTTGACCCAGGGGCATCATTTGAACAAATTGGTAGAAGTCCACAAGGAAATGCCACATACCAAATATCAAAGCTATAGGCCTTCTAGTTTTAGACAAAAACATTTTTAAAGTTTGCTCTATATACAATTTTGCCCAAATTTGTGACCCCTGGAGTTAAAGGGTTAATTCAATTCTTTTAAGAACTTTGGTAGAACTTCACCCAAGGAATATGCCTGTCAAGTTTCAACATGATTGGTTTAGGAGGAGAAGATGTTTAAAGGAATTGTGGAAAGACAGACGCTGGACAACGACGAATCACAATACCTCACCCAGCACTTCGTGCTCAGGTGAGCTAACAAATAGGCCTAACCATTGTCTGTGGCTTGTGATAAACAACATAAAGATGAAGTTTCATAACATTTTGTCCTGTAGTTAAAGAGATATTAATCCATAATGAAAATATATGTGAAGCCCCCCTTTTCCATGACATGACATTTAATCAAAAAAGCTAAACTAATGATATTGGCGGACTATCATAAGGAACACATGTATGAAGTTTCACAAATTTTTGTCCAGGATTTTGAGTTGAAGATACATGTATATTAATCCTTAACAGAAATATACATGAAGCCCCTTTTTCCTGTGAGACAGTATTTGATAAAAAAAAAACAAAAAAAAACCAATAAATATCAGCGGACACCTGTATGAATTTCTATTAGTTTTTGTCAAGGATTTTAGAAGATATCTGTCCTGAAAGATGGACAAACAGATGGTCATTGGTCCATGACGAAATTAAACATTTAGCCCCCTTTTTTCATGACATGGCGTTTCATGAAATAAAAACAAATAACTATTGTCTGTGGCTTGCAATAAATAATAAAAAGATGAAGTTTCATGACACTTTGTCCTGTAGTTAAAGAGATATTGTTCAACAACGAAAATATACGTCAAGCCCCCTTTTTCCATGACACAGCAAAAACTGGTCCTATTAGACCTACAATCAAACTCATTCGAGATCTTACGGTCATATATATTTTGACCAAGTTTGGTACTGATTGGTTCAAATTTGTAGATGCTAGAGTGTAAACAAAGTCAAATGTAGCTATTTTTTAATTCAAGGGCAAATAACTCCAGTCATTCTGGTCCGATTAGACACATAATCAAACTCATCCGAGATCTTATGGACGTATATATTTAGACCAAGTTTAGTGCTGATTGGTTAATATTTGTAGATGCTAGAGTGTAAACAATGTCAAATATAGCAATTTTTCTAATTCAAGGGCAAATAACTCCAGTCGTTCTGGTCCGATTAGACCCATAATCGAACTCATCCCAGATCTTATGGTCATATACATTTTGACCAAGTTTGGTGCTGATTGGTTATTATTTGTAGATGCTAGAGTGTAAACAAAAAAATGTGAACGGACGGACGAACGGTGAGTGATCACAATAGCTTATCCTGAGCACTTCGTGCCCAGGTGAGCTAAAAAGCAATTGTTTCCAAGGTTATTTTTTCAGATCGTCATACCGTCTATCTTCTTTCAACACTGTATCAAACGACTAATTGTTAGACTAGTCCAAATGGAAGACATTTGCAGACGGCAACTTAAATTTGATTCAAAAACTGAAATTTGTTTTGAGAAGGGTTGAAAATATTGTGGGAAAAGGAGCAAATGCTAGTTACCAGCATTTTCTCCTTTTCCCATAATGTTTTCAAAAGACTTCTGCTTCAGGGTCATTAAAACTCGGGATTGTTTGGTAAAGGGTTGAGGTATTTCTTGTTCCATATAAAAAGCGTGATGACCTATAGTTTAATAATCTAAACAAAAAAAAAAAACATCGTCGGATACAGTGCTAATTGCATTTGGTATCCAGTTTTTGGACATCACATGGCATGAATTATCAACATAAAGGTCCAACGTTTACCACTTATATCTCAGAATAACTTCTGGCGTCATAGATTTCAAGTTTTCAGATTTGGAGTTATGGGTAACTCCCCTCCCTTCCCGAAATATGTTTTTACACTTCCTGGGCTTAAATTCTCCCCCCCCCCCCTTTCGCAAAATAAGAGAATTCTTGTCAAGGTCACCTCCTCTGAGTCAAAATCATCGTTGTCTGCGCTTTTCAATATTCTTGTCAATATACACGGAACATGCAATCTGATCTTGATCTACATTGTCCGAAAAAGATCCTTGAGTCGTGCTTAGCAGGGTAAGGGTTAAATATTCTGGATTTCGAAAAAAATGCACTTTTGTTAATTCAGAAATTGAAAGTTATCATAAATCTACTTTAATTCAACTGAAATGATGAAACTTGTGTAAAACATTGTTAGAAAAGGAGAAAATGCTAGATACCAGCACTCTATTCTTTTCCATTAATGTTTCTAAAACTGGCATTTTCCCCGAGTCATATAAACAAACAGTTTTCCGATTCGTAATGTAGTGGCGATAAGTGATACAGTTTAACCCTTTACCACACAATCCCGAGTTTTAACGATCCTGAAGAAGCAGGCTTTTGAAAACATTGTGGGAAAAGGAGAAAATGCTGATAACCAGCATTTTCTCCTTTTTCCACGAAGATTCTACCATATCAAAGACAGAAATCATCATTTGAGCTAAAATGAACTTTTGACTGCAAGTGCTTTCGATTTGGTCGAGTCCATAATTTTGCTATTTGGTTAACTCTTTACCACACAATCCCGACTTTCAACACCCTTGAGAAAGAAGCCTTTTGAAATCATTGTGGGAAAAGGAGAAAAAGCTGGTAACCAGCATTTTCTCCTTTTCCCACAATGTTTTGTACCCTATCAAACAAAAATCACATCATCTGAACCACATTGAAATTGTCGTCTGCAAATGCCTTCAATTTGGACTGGTATAAATTTTTGTCGTGTGGTAAAGAGTTAAGAGTGAAATCAACTACATGTACATGTATCTCAGAGTCAAGAATTTTGACCCAAGTTATCGTCCCAGTAAAACAAGAGAGTTCTGCAATGTTTAACAAGTTCTGCAATGTTTAACGAGTTCTGCAATGTTTAACAAGTTCTGCAATGTTTAACATATAACTTTAGAAACCAAACAGAAAACAATTCAAAACTCTGTTTAGTGTTCAAAAACGGCATACTTCTACGGTGATGTGACAGATCGTCCATCGATGATAAGGACCTCTGACGCGTCATCTACACGAATTCCAATCGTACCGTCCATGAAGCCATGGATCAGTGGATTTAACAGACATAGATAATTCCCTGGTTTGACTTGAGCATAGCTGAAGAAGGGAAACGGGTTGTCAAAGTCCAAATAAAACTCGACTTTAGTCACTTCGTCCTTCTTGTCCTGAAATGAAATGGACAGATAAGTATTTTTTTTTTTCTTGTGTTACGGGAGATCATTCCTTCCTTACAGCATAGCTTATTCCCGTATAAAATCAATACCTGACAACTGCGTTAGGAAGAATTCTCTTTATCACAGGGGTTAGTGTATTGGTCTTTTAAATCTCAAATATTGAGGATCTTTGCCGCACGGGTTCGAATCCCAGCCGGAGGGTTTATATCTGAGCTAGGCATTTGTTGCGAACTTTCATGTTCGTTAGACTTGCTACTTATCGACATCAGCCCATAGACATCTAAAAGTTATCAGTTTACAGTGGTCGATACTTTTCAAGATATGTGGAGGCCATGCATCACAAGACGGGAATCAATGCAACGAATTTCAAAATAAAATGTACATTTGCCCTCTAAAACCTACCTTCTACGATTCATCCAGCCATGGTTAGCTAGCATATAACCTATGCACCAGCCCTTTGTAAATATAAATCCCTATAAGCTTGGGAAAAACCTCGGTACAAGCCCAGCAAGGTGGGGACGTTATTTTTGTTGTCAGTCTGTTGCACAAATCACGGTTTTCCCCATGTCTATATTTCGAAACTGTCTGCAGAGATTTGCAGTAAACGGTTGGTATTCTAAGAAAATATTTCCCCCGTTTGAAATCATTTTGTCTTTTATGAATTTGTAGCGAAAAACTGGCTTGATTTTTCCACAGACGTATTATTTATTGCCATATTCACCTAGACTATTTAAGCGGCAATTTACGCACCGCGTATTAATATATGTCCATTTTTGATCAAGTGATGCGTCATAGCAAACTGGCCAATCTCAAAGAATATGACATGCGCAGACAACATTTATCAGATGAAAAAGACCCCAAATTGCCCCGCTATTATGCCATTTAACCCTAAGGCTGCTAAGCACGACTCGCAGACGTTTTGCGGACAGTAGAGATCAAGATCAGAGAGCACAGAACGTGTAGTTTGATCTTGGATCTACACTGTCCGATATGGAAATATTTTTTACTTAAAAAAAAAAGGGGGGTTTGAAATAGCATTATTCGGGATTTTACTATCGTCTTGAAAGTTTCATTTCAGTTTTTTTAGCAGGATAAGGGTTAAAAGTGTGAAAGCATCTGAGGTATTGATTGATTGTAGGGCGTTTAACGCCGTTTTCAACAATATTTCAGTTATATCACGGCGGCCAGTGCACCTGTCCATGCTTTCCTGGAGTTTCTTTTTACCAGTACTCCGCACAATATTCTTTCCAAGCCACTGCTGCTTTCCCACGTAACCATCGTCGAAACAATGGTCAGCGGTGAGAGAGGAATGAATCCTGTCGCGATGACTATCATCAATCCTCGGAAAGAAATTGGCCAAGCCGGGGATCGAACCAGCGACCTCCTGTTCTCAAGTAAGCATCTGAGGAAAAGAACTGAATGCTAGGAAAGACAACTGGACTTTGGAAGTCATAATTTACAAATCATAGCTAATTAATGATGAAATTTCATATCACATTAAGTTCAGAAGTTGTTTCGTTAGGGATTAACTCTTTACCACACAATCCCGACTTTTAATGACCCTGAAAGAAAAGGCTTTTGAAAACATTGTGGGAAAAGGAGAAAATGCTGGTAACCAGCATTTTCTGCTTTTCCCACAATGTTTTCTACCCTATTGAAAAGAGAAATCATCAGTTTAGCAACATTCAATTTGTCGTCTGCAAATGCTTTCAATTTGGACCAGTCTAAAATTTTGTCGTTTGGTAAAGAGTTATGCGACTAGCGTCTTCATGGTGTGAGAGAAATTAACCTTATCCCGCTAACTAAGCGAAATGAAATTTTCAAACCAGTAGTGAAAACCGAATATTGCTATTTCAAACACATCTTTTTATGAAAACGGTATCGCCTTGTCGGACAGCGTAGATCCAAGATCAGACTGCATGTTCTATGCAGTCTGATCTTGATCTACACTGTCCGCAAAAGGTCAGTGAGTCGCGCTTAGCAGCCTAAGGGTTAAAATACGAGACAGTTACCTTTATGTATATAGCGTGTCTTGCAGCGTACGGATGATATTTAAACATGAAAGCCACAAATACACTTCCAATTTGTGCCCTCTGCATATCTCTGAAAAGTGGGAAAGGGTTTTCAAATGGAACTTGGTTCAAATCGTCAATCACGGCTGAGAAGAATCTACGTTTCGCAATCAATTTTGCTTTTTCAAGAGAGCCTGGAGGTCGATCGGCTTCGAAATGTACCATTTCCGGTGACCGAAGCGGAAATCCGGGATTTAAAAACATGGGTAGGTCGAAAGGTACAAATGGTCTGCTGTGTCTGTCTCTTTGGTCTGCATCCTCACTTTGTGTTGGATTATCACTTTCATTTCTCGGCTTTCTTTCCTTCAAAATAAAGTAATGAAACATTATCCACAAAAGTAAATGTACTCGTTAAACACCAGAAAAAGAGATCACACTATTGTATACGTGTAAGTATGCATCTAGAGGGTAATTTGAAAGTACATGGAAGCTACCGTTATCTTCCGCTAAAAACCTATTTTATTTGGACATTCTGGGTACAAAACCGGACTACTTTTTAAAATGGCAATCGATGCAGCGAATTTCAAATTAAAATATATGTTTATTCAAGACATTGCAACCTAGTAGGATTCATCCAGCCATGGTTTAATAGTATATGACCTATGTACCAGTCAGTTATAAACACAGCCTCTAAGGCTTGGGAAAAAGACCTGGTAAAAGCCCAGCATGGTGGAGGCATTTTCAGTAGATAAAGTCTGAAAAAACCCTGCACGAATCCTGGTTTTCCTTCAATCTTTGTTTAGTTCAAATATATTTTATTGCATAGGACCTCCCCCAACAGTGTATTAAGGCCATGACTTATTTTCGATAATACACTGGTGTATTATTGTTTTTGGGGTCCCAGTTCTGTTTATTTATGTAGTTATGAGCGCGTTGAGTCGGCAAAATCAACCACAACACGTGCTGGAATTTGTACTACTTCGCCACTTCGCGGGAAAATGACTTCGTTGTTGCTAAGACGTATACGTGTAGAAAATGTTATTATTTTCATGTTTAATAACACCAAGAAATGGATCATAAGTTGCGTATAATTAACAAAACTGAGGAAATATGTTAATTTACGCCCTCTAAAATCTGTTTCATTCTACTATCGATGTAAATGTCACAGTGCTATCTTCTTGTGTATGTAGACATTTCAAACCGAACACATCTGTAAACATGGGCCCATGAACGGTATATAGGCTGAAGGTGATGATGCAGGATACTTATTTGTCTTTCATTCATTTTATGTGATAAATAGAATCTTACATTCGTGTTTATGTATTATCATTTTTATCAAACTCGTTGACTAAAATGTATATATCGCTTGCCAAGGCTCGCGTCATATAAATTCAGTCAACTTGTTTGATAAACATGATAATAAATAGACACTCGTGTAAGATCTTCTATTTATTCATCGGTATAAAATTCAAATTTACAAAAGACAATACAATCTACCAGTCTCTCTTTCTCCCCACCTCTCTCTCTCTCTCTCTACGTCTCTCTCTGTCTCTCATGTTTAGATTTTAAGAAGATGGTATTGTTCTTTTAGGAAAACCGACACTTCTCCACCAGTGTAATGTATTTTCGTGCATCCTATTTCACGTTGTATCGATTTGGATGACCTTTTTTTTATATTACAATTGCGCAAGTGATAATTGATTGTCAGTCTACAGGCTAATTATCTCTATTAAGAGCACGGTCAAAATTAAGACGTTTGAGATTCTGTAGTGTTCACTGGTTTTTAAGCAAAGTATTTTAAAAACAAGAGGACCATGATGGTCCTAAATCGCTCACCTCAAATGCAACTCAGCTGTCATTGTTATGGCCACTAGCCTCTTGTTTTTTGCTGGAATGTTTTAGTTTTGAAAATGATTCATCCATATGACAATACCAACAATCAGAGCAGGTAAGAAAATGATAGTCGAAATTATAGGCCCTAGAGTGTAAACAATGGAATTGTCATCAAGATCCCCTATTTTGATGCTTTCAGCTTTTGATCAGATTTGTCCTTAAGTCATTATGAACATCCAGGGAAATTTTGAGTATGACTGAGCCAGAATTGTGGTTGCTGAGTGTGTTCGTGTTCATGTTCACAACCTTACAAACATTCTGGGCGATGGATCAAGATTATGCTCGAATTATGATACTTATATAATAAACAGTGGAATTTTGGCGACGCATATTCAAGGATACATAAAGCTAACCATGAGTATGTTATGCTCAGGTGAGCTGATAATGGGTTTTCAGACAGAATCACATGCCAAATGTATGTTGTGGGCCATACAGTGTAGAACAGGAGGATTCCAAGAATACACTCTTTACATATTTGATCCCACATTGTGTCTACAAAGGATTTCTTGTGATTCCAAGGGAGAATATTTGGTAAATGCTATTAGCAAACAAGAGCCGTCAAGTGGTTGTTGAGAAATCGCTTCGGACGGACGGACAGACAGACAGACGAAGTGGCGACTGTATGCTTGCTCTTACGGGAGCATAACTATCCACCAGTCCATGCTGAATATGAAAGTTCTAGGGTTAATGTTTGGATGAAAGAAGATTTTAAAAGATCTTTTACTGGGATCCAACAACAAAGCACTTTTTTTTTTTTTCCTAAGGTCACAATTCGATGTACTTTGGTAGAGTGCTACTGTTGCCAATTAAGTTGTAGGCTTTGTGTTTAAGTTGATTTTTTTTTCAGCAGTTGACATGGAAACCAGAGTTGTTCATGAATTCCAATTTGTCAAAGGGCAATACAGTTGATCTTGCTTAGTAAGCGACTACGTTTATTAAGCCAACACTTTTATTAAGCGATAGGAATTCCAATGTCTCTGTTGAAATATATAAGACTAGCTGGAATTGAATGCCCCGTGGATTAAAGCCTTTATGCTGAGCTAAATCCTATGTTGTTAGTACTTATTACAATCGTCTTAGTGAGAGTATTGTAAGGAGTATTACCAACAAAGGCTTTTCTTGAAAGTAAGGTATTATTTGAGTGCAAGAAATGTTGCCACTCCATGTAATCTGAATAAGTTTTTGTTGCATTAAGAGACCATTTTCTAAAGTGACCAATTTTGGCAGTCCCTTGAGTGGTCACTTAATAGATGTTTTACCCATACAAAGACCCAAATCCAACACTATTGGTGTATATAAATTGTAAAATATCAAAATGTGTTTGTGAAATTTAAATGCATATAAGCCATCGTTCACAGATATGGCCTTGATATTCAGTCTTAATACTGTGATTATACCATTTTTATGAGTAGGTCCAAAAATAAATTAGATATGCAATGACCTTTTGATAGACAGGCAAATGAAAAGTTGACAACAATTAGACAATAATGCAGAAAGCAGTTAAAAGACTTAGTGTTTCCCAATAGTGGCACATACCTGGTACGGGTTGACATCTGCGACAGCCCAAAATAGGGTTCCACTTATGATGATACTCAAGGGACCGAAGAAATCATATCGTTTTATCTGAATATCGTTTTAACTCATGTATATTCTTATAAATAGAGACCCTGTTGGGACCAAGGGATTAACGTCATTATAAGCAATATATCGTATTGAGCAATATAGTAATAAGCAAAGTTTACTGTAATTGTTGCAGAGATGCTCAAGAAGTTAATTAATATTTTAGCAGATCAGTATTAAGTTGACTCTTTTCAAGATATAATGGTGATCAACCTCTTTCCCACAACCACTTGCAAGAAGACTCAACACCATAATGCTACATGCAAAATATGAAAGCTCTAGCCCTTACGGTTTGGGACAAGAAGATTTTTAAAGATTTCCCTCTTTATCTTTAAGTGAAATCCAAGACCAACAAAATATGGCTAATTTTCACACCAGGGCTATAATTTTAAGTGTTTTGGTAGAGGGCCACTAGATGATGCTACATGCCAAATATGAAAGCTCTAGCCCTTACGGTTTGGGACAAGAAGATTTTTAAAGATTTCCTTCTTTATCTCTATGTGAAATCTGAGACCTCCCAACATAGGGCCAATTTTTAACACCAGGGCCATAATTTGAAGTATTTTGGTAGAGAGTCACTAGATGATGCTACATGCCATATATGAAAGCTCTAGCCCTTACGGTTTGGGACAAGAAGATTTTTAAAGATTTCCTTCTTTATCTCTATGTGAAATCTGAGAACCCACAACATAGGGCCATTTTCAACACTAGGGACATAATTTGAAGTATTTTGGTAGAGGGCCACTAGATTATGCTACATGCCAAATATGAAAGCTCTAGCCCTTACGGTTTGGGACAAGAAGATTTTTAAAGATTTCCTTCTTTATCACTATGTGAAATCTGAGAACCCACAACATAGGGCCAATTTTTAACACCAGGGCCATAATTTGAAGTATTTTGGTAGAGGGTCACTAGATGATGCTACATGCCATATATGAAAGCTCTAGCCCTTATGGTTTGGGACAAGAAGATTTTTGAAGATTTCCTTCTTTATCGCTATGTGAAACCCGAGAACCCACAACATAGGGCCAATTTCCATACTAGGGCCATTATTTGAAGTATTTTGGTAGAGGAACACTAGATGATACTACATGCCATATATGAGAGCTCTAGCCTTTACGGTTTGGGACAAGAAGATTTTTAAAGATTTCCTTCTTTATCTCTATGTGAAATCCGAGAACCCACAACAAAGAAGTATTTTCAAACTAGGGCCATAATTTGAAGTATTTTGGTAGAGGGCCACTAGATGATGCTACATGCCAAATATGAAAGCTCTAGCCCTTACCGTTTGGGACAAGAAGATTTTTAAAGATTTCCTTCTTTATCTCTATGTGAAATCTGAGAACCCACAACATAGGGCCAATTTTTAACACCAGGGCCATAATTTGAAGTATTTTGGTAGAGGGTCACTAGATGATGCTACATGCCATATATGAAAGCTCTAGCCCTTATGGTTTGGGACAAGAAGATTTTTAAAGATTTCCTTCTTTATCTCTATGTGAAATCCGAGAACCCACAACATTGGGCCAATTTCCACACTAGGGCCATAATTTGAAGTATTTTGGTAGATGGCCACTAGATGATGCTACATGCCATATATGAAAGCTCTAGCCCTTACAGTTTGGGACAAGAAGATTTTTAAAGTTTTTTCTTTCGGTTGCCATGGCAACCAGAGTTCTTCATGGAATTCAAATCTTTGAAGTATTCTAAAAGGGCATCACTTAAGGATCATTTCTGTGAAGTTTCATTGAAATCTGATTGGCGGTTTGAGAGGAGAAAATTTTTTAGTAATTGTTTACGGACGGACGGACAGACGGACTGACGGACGACAGACATTGACCGATCACAATAGCTCACCCAGAGCACTATGTGCTCAGGTGAGCTAACAAAGAGCAAATTAATTTTCACACGAAATATCGCTCCGTGACTTACCCAATCCACACAATTTAGGCTAAATGAAACCAAGGGTTGAAGGTTCTTAAAAAATGCAGTAGTGCTACAAGTGTTAGTGAAGCCTTAGTTTATCTGTGTGCATTAAAGGTCCTAGATAGGCGTTTTCGTAACTAACACTTGGACGGACTGTACAATAACAGATGGTCATCTTCACAATAATTTCCATATTTTTAATGATGGTATGGTTTATACTGAAATGCATTTTACCACCCCACTGTTTACTTTTGGCAGTTATAGGGCCCTTAGGTCAGTCATACTCATTGGTACCAACTATTTGGTTTCTAGACCTGGGCGCTACATTAGAACTACCAGGACTTGACAAAGCTTTCTGTCGGCGGAGTTAACCCTCAAGCTGCTGAATAAATGAAACGAACATTTCTACTCAATAGTGAAAGCCAAAACACTGCATTGTTAAAGCTGATTTCAACCGAGAGAAAATACCGTATCGGACATTGTAGATCAAAGATCAGACAGCACCTTTTGTGCAGTCTGATCTTGATCCACACTGTCCTAAAAAGGTCAGTGAGTCACGCTTAGCAGCTTAAGGGTTAACTGTGGTATGTATGATGGTTGCAGAATTTCAAATGCTGTTCTGTATACCTTACAACCCGTTATTTTGTGGTTCTTCCAATCCTCTCTTTGGCATTCCTTGGAGCAGTAAAATGTGGTTTTACATCTGGAGCACCACAACCTACACCCTGTCTTCGCACATTTCCGGCAACTTCCGGTGGCTGGCTCCCTTTTATCCTGAGTAGAAAGAAGTGACATACAAATTTTGCCCACATACTTTATCCCTTAAAACATGGAGCACAACGCGGGATACCTTTGTGGACAATGAGGATCTTGACCAGTCCATGCGGACTTCACGATGGTTGTCCTGTAGATTCGTAGACAACAGGAGCTCTATTCAATACTATAGGTCTCATGAATACTGGATCGCCAGTGTCGGATACTAGCATTTCGTGAGATAAATTAGCAAAATGCTTTTAATGTTGCAACGAATGAGCCTTTGGCTTCTAACCAAACACGTCCATTTTGTTTCAAGGGTAAAGACCTGTGAAACTGTAGAGATAGACAAATTTGGGCATGATAAAGTGGGCATACTTTTAGTTTATTCTTACTGAAATCTTACCAAAATTGGTCAGGAACTTAACAGTGAACAAAACGGATCTTGTGTCCTTGACTTACGAAGGTGCACAGTTAACAGCCGACTTCTTTTTCGAAAGGATAGGTATACTCAAACTAACGATTTTCCAATAAGAAATTAAATTTAGTTACTTCTTGTTCGCTTGGTCTTTTACAGCTGGACTTGTGGCTACCCCAGTCCTTTGTTTGGCACTTCTTAGAGCAATATGACACCGCTAAACAACGTAAACACCGTTTAAGATTCGGGCTGCTTTCCCCGCAGTATTTGCACTGTGATCTTGACGAGTCGCTCATATTCTACAGAAATGAATAGATGTTATATTGAATAGTCATGCACACATGACCTGGATTACAAAAGCAATAAATTTACACTTGCATAAATTTCCCTAGCATGAGTGGGCATGATGAGTGAGGGTCAGGGCCAAGGGCCTTATTCACCAATCATTTTTAGGCTGCCATGTGGAGGTCGATTTAAGTAGGGAATGTGTTATAGAAAGTTAAACATTCAGAAGACATTTTGAAAACATCATGATCAAAAAATGATATTAAACATTTTTCATAAGCAGTGGGCTATTGTCCTTGTGCCAAATTTAGCAACGGGCTATTGTCCAGTGGGCTATTGTCCTAGTGGGCTATTGTCCCCGTGGGCTATTGTCCGTTCCTCAGCTTTTCTACGGGAAAATTCACGATAGACCTGAGGCATTGTTGCACAATAAACACCCAAATATGAAAATAACCATCGTAACTGTCGCATTATTGAGACTAGCAGTAAGTGATCAGAAGATCTGAGATTATTAGATTATTCATTTTACATGAAATCAGATCTGATGATACACACTTTAACCCTTTACCAGACAACATAATTCTAACCTTGTCCAAATTGAAAGCATTTGCAGACGACAATTTCAATGTGGCTGGAAAGGTGCAAATTTTCTTTGATATGGTAAAAAAAAACATTGTGGGAAAAGGAGAAAATGCTGGTTACCAGCATTTTCTTCTTTTCCCACAATGTTTTTGAAAAGGCTCCTTTACCAGGGGCGTCAAAAGGCGGTGTTGTGTGGTAAAGGGTTAAATAGCGGATAGCTAATTAGACAGTAAACACTAAACTACGTACGTAGTAGATCTACATTATGTGTAATTTAAAAAAATATGGCCTTCAACTTTCTGTTCTATTATGCTTAGAAATTCTACCGTATGAAAATCTACCAATCTTGTATTTCAAATTTTTGTTTTATCAAGTGATTCACAAAATGAAATCACTGGTTAGTGTATATTTGGCGCGAAAGCTCAGAGGAAGAGATGAAAAAGAACAGTGAGTTTATGGTCAAAGAATCTTGTTTCGAGGAGAAATTTAAAAAAAAAAAAAATCATACCTGTTGAATTTGATACTTGTCGTCTGTCTGTAAAGCTATGTCTGTAAAGCTATTTATACCAGTATAGATCTACATTCACGAATGAATCAGTTCTGTTTTAACTTTTCAATCAGTCGAACGAAAATAAATCCATGCAGTGCTAATTAATGTATTTGCAAGAATTCTGAGCGAAAGTAAAAGTAGCTTCAGAGAAAACTACTTTACGAAGGATTTTCTGGAACCTGGCCAACTATCACATCAGCTCTAAACATGGATACAATACGATAAACCTTAACTGTACCACAGAGCTATGATTAGATTTTGATAAACAAAATGTGTTATTTAATGTAGACAATTTAAGCGTGAGAAGGACAAAGAAATTATTTAAAGACCAAAGTTAGACATTTAGAATTAATTCTGATCTTCAGATCTGGCTACATTCGTTTCCCTAACGACCGGATTTGTCTCTGCGGAAGTTTCGTTATAAGTACAGACAAATAAGATGAAAATAACATATTTTATTCTACAGAAGTACAATATACATAAACAATACTATACGATACAATCACGGGTAGGAAATTTCATATTCGGAGCCAAACGCTCCGACGAGAAAATGTGTGGCCTTTCGATTCCGAAAGTATCGGTTCAAAAACATCTGAAAAACCGGTAAGCTTGTCATTTTTTGTGATTATGTGTTCTTATGTCTTTGAAATTCCACCAAAGGAGAATGTCATGCAGTGCTAGGGTCTTTCGACGTGTTTTCTACACTACTGAAAGCCGTAGGATGAGTACAGTATTGTCTGACTCATTTGTGCTGTGGGTTGACCGAAGCTGAAACAAGTTGCCCTCTTTAAAAAAGAAGCCAGGAGAGGTCGGCATCAACGTTTTCAAATAGTTTAATGGCTCTGAATTTCAAAATATTTTGGTAGATGTAAACAAACAAGTTAGGAATTAAATGAATGAGAAAAAACATCTTTTTTTTTTTCAGTTTTGCCGGTGTAAAGGTAAATTGTAGGCCATATGCTATTAACATGCTCAGAAATGCATTTTTTTTTTTTTTTTTTCAAAATTCAAGGACACAAAACTGAAGATGATGACCCATTTGGCTCATTTTCAAAAGGAACAAACCTCTAATGAATGTTTGTAATGCGTGCTCAGATAAGCCAAAATATTTTTGGAAAGGAGAAATCGTTCAATTAAAATCTGATACGGTATGCTAATTCCACTGAATATGCAAGAATCTTACCTGATGACAATAAATAAAGGTGGCCTATACATAATACTAGTACCAGACATCTTAAAAATACATGTAACATTTTTTAATCCTTTAACAAACAGCAATTTTTGGACTGTCCCAAACAGAAAAGGCATGCAGACGACAATTAAAACTTTGATAATTAATGTGGAAGATGGTGCTTTGATGCGATGGAAACCATTGTGACAAAGGAAGAAACTGCAGTGACTAGCAGCTTCTCCTCTTCCCACAATGATTTGAAAAGTTGTTTGTTGCAGACATGTAAAATGAAGAGGTTGTTTGTCTAAACGTTAAGAATTTAAAAAAGTAGATAAATGAGTCATGCTCTGAGAAAAGGGTGCTTAATGCATCTGCAAAACGTATTGACTCATGTCAGCCTGCGCAATCCGCCCAAAACCAAAGGACCACGGACTCTTTTGAGGTGTGCGGTACGTAGGGCGAAGAGGCAGGACTTTTTTCCGCTCATAAGTTGATTTTCACGGGATTCTCGCAATCCCGCATAACAGAGGCAACTCTGTGTGTTATTTCATCAAATCTATATCATTATAAATCCATAGAAATTTTGTATAAAACTGAGAAAAATGCAAGAGTCTAGTCAGTTTTGAAAAATAGAACTTGAAAACATACTGATCAACCTATTTATATCTATTTGTGGGGTACGAGTTCTCCAGAGAACTCATGCTTTCGAGATTAGGGTACAAGTTCTCCAGGGTACGAATTCTCCAGATAGTATCAAGTCACGTGATCTTTTCCCGCAGTGTTCTTTCTCTTTTTTTAACGAAATTTGTTTCTCTTTGCTTAGATATATTTGTTTAATGAAAAATCGCATTTATTGGAGAGATCATTTACAATCAATATAGTATAATAAATCTTTTTGGAAATCCGTCATAAAAAAAAAAAAAACCGTTTATTTCCTATTTCAGTTTTTTGATTTCAGTTTGTTTATAAAACCATGACGAAATAGACTGTGTATCAGAACAATTTCGCCAAAACAAATGGATTTAGACAGTGATTTCAGTGGCAGTCTGCCTCTTAAACTCACCACTGTTGGAGAGGTCTGATGACCTCTCCAACGAGAACGAACCTAGATTAAGTCAGTTATTGCCATTAAATTAGCAAACAAGAGAGAAATTTGCTGTCATAAAAGCGCTGCTGGTAAAGAATTGAAAAGAAACAGGGCAAAAAATGATAAGAATAAAGAAGGGCTCCGATTCACAAGATTATGGATCCATAATAACAACTTTAAAGAAAAAGAACGGTTTAATTATGTGGTAAACTAGTCCTTGGACGCTCGAACAATTGACCTATAGGAAAAAGTTTCGGCCCAGGTCAGCCTGCGCAGTCCGCGATACTTTTCTCAGATGCTTAAGCCCCCTTTTTACAGAGCATGGTTCAAATGCATACAGACATTTACATAGAACTACGAGGGTTGATCGATAAGTTATGAGCCTCATTATGTAAGGGTTTTGAATCTTGGCGGACATACTGCATTATTTTTCTACATAATACCCGTCAGTGTCTACCGGTATACACTACCGATGTTTAAGGGCCTCATTGCCACTTTTAAAGAAGCCCTCTTCTTGACTGTTCAGAACGTCATCCACTACATGTACCTCTATGACGTCATCATCATCTGACTACAGTGGGTACCGGAAATGGCCTTTTACGATTTTGGAAATAGAAGAAATTTTGATGGAGCGCGAGATTAGGTAAATAAGGCGTATGGTAAATCAATTCAAATTCACAATCGTTAATAGCAGCCATGGCAATGACAGACTTGCTTTTTTTTAGCGATTTTTGTCGATTTTGCAAAATGCATTTGCTTTGTTTACTTTACAGTGCTACCTCTTCGACCAGATGGCACCAGTCTTTGGGTACACGGCCTTAATCCTTTACCAAATGACAAATATTTAAGGCTTGCCCAAATTGAAAGCTTCTGTAGATGACAAAATAATTGTGACTAAAAAATAGAAATTCACCTTTGGAAGGGAAGAAAAGATTGCGGAAAAAGGAGAAAATGCTGGTTATCAGCATTTCCTCTTTTTCTCACAATGTTTCCACAAGGCCCTTTCCTTAGGGTCGTTAAAACTCGGGATTGTGTGGTAAAGTGTTAAATGGTCAGGAAATAGTAGGGTTGAAAAAGGACATCCCTGTTCAACCCTTTACCGCACAATCCCGACTTATAACGATCCTAAAGAAGAAGCCTTTTGAAAAGATTGTGGGAAAGGAGAAAATGCTGGTAACCATATTATATATGTTATATCGGACTGATTACTGATTAAATAACAACAGCTGCCAAAAGTAAACAAAGCGGGTGTTAAAATTCATTTAAATGTAAATCATATCATTTAAACGCATGGGAATATTTGTGAAGATGGCAATCTGTTTTTGTGCAGTTGGTCCAAGTGTTAGTCGCTGGCAGAGAAATTAATTTCAAAACTATGTTACTCTAGCTTTTGTTTACAAAAAGACATCATAAAAAAAAAAAATAATAATAATAATAATAATAATAAAATAATAACCCAAGCCAGATTCGAACCTATGACCCCCAGAATCGAGAGCCAATCGCCTTACTAGAGAAGCTATTTATCTGTACCATTGGAAAGGCGTATTTTTCGTAAATTATCACTTGAAAACCTTTAGTTGGAAAGTTCGCACCGACTTTTAATGAAGGACAAAGGGAACATTAATGAGCAACAGGTTAATTCTGTTAAAATACTGACTTGTTTACTCCTGCCACAACAACCCGTACCACAACGAGGAAATAAAAACAAGAGGACCATGATGGTCCTATATCGCTCACCTGAGTACCCAGCAGTAAAGGTCAACAATGAAGATAAATACCAAATATCGAAGTGCAAGGCCAAAGCTATAGGTCTTCTTGGTTTAGACAAGAAGATAATCTTTCTTAACCAAACCCGGTTATATAAATATTTGTGAGAAGTTTGAATGATATCTGTCCAATAGTTGTTGAAAAATAGGGAGAACAAGAAATTTCATCAAAGGAAAATAACTTTGTAGAAATTCAATGAACCGTCACCAAAATATAATATGCACATTCTTGCTTGGCACCGAGTCTCTCTAAAGTTCGAATGAAATCTGTCCTGTAGTTGTTGAGAACTAGCTCTGACAAGAAAATGCTACAGAAAGACTGATGAATGGATGGATGGATGGATGGATGGACCGACAAGCTGACTCCTATATACCTCCAGAACAGAGTTTTGAAGGAATAATAACAAAGCCCTAGGTCTTTTGGTGTGTGGCAAAAAGTTGCCTGATTTGAACAAACGTAGTAGAGAATGTTTGCCGATTAAAGACTTTCTATAGAAGTTAGTATTATAATGTTGTTAAATACACCAACAACTACAGTGGTTGTCCAGGGACATGTTCATGGGTAATTGCTATTGTAAACACATAAACAATGTATTTACACTTGCAATAGTCATGCACCAACCTTTCAATGCGTCCAGCTTACAAAAATTTGACCTTCAAGTGTGACATTCACCTTGGCCCTACCTGAACAGATCTTTCAAATGGTACTTCAGTTCATGGTGGAGTATATGCCCAAAATCTATCGGGGGGGTGGTCATAAACTTATTTATAAATTAAGACAAACACCACAAAGTGAAGAACAAAAATTATAATGACTTCTAAGATTTACAAGATAAAATCTGTACTACAGAGTTAAATGAACGAACAAAAATGAACTCAAAATACAAGGAACACAATGTTCAAAGATACATCCTAACAGCCAGAGAGAAAAATGCTGTCAAAGCCTTTAACCCTTTACCATACGGCAAAATTTTAGATCTGTCCAAATTGAAAGCATTTGCAGACAACATTTTCATATTGGCTCAAGTGACACAATATTTCTTTGATAGGGTAGAAAACTTTGTGGGAAAAAGGAGAAAATGCTGGTTACCAGCATTTTCTCCTTTTCCCACAATGTTTTCAAAAGTTTTCACAGAATGTTTCTCATCATGTGACCTAGCGCATATTGTCAAGGTTCTGCAATTCATAGCTGCATCATGGAAAAAGGGGTCTTCATGTTATATTTTATTTTTCACCAATATCTCTTTAATTACTGGACATATCTCGACAGATTTGGATGAAATTTTCACGCATCAAGTGACCTAGCGCATATTGTCAGGGTTTTGGAATTTATTGCTGTGTCATGGAAAAAGGGGGCTTCATGTCAAATTTAAACTGCATCCGTCCGTCCGGAATCGATAAAAGGAAAAAAATGATCAGGTTACCAAGGCTAGGGGTACGCAAGACAGGATGTTTTATCAGACAGTGTAGATAAAGATCAGACTGCAGTTGTATCTTGGATATATATGCCTTATATTCTGCAAGATAGTATTGCCTACAACACAGTCTTGAAATGCATATTACTTGGTCTATCTTTATCTCTTTACCAAACAAAAATTTTAGACTGGTCTATAATTCAAAGCATTTGCAGACAACAAAATAAATTTGTCTCAAAAAATGAACTTAGATTTGGGAGGGGTAGAGAACATTGTGGAAAAAGTAAAAAAAATGCTGGTTACCCGAGTGCTTGGCCTAACTGAGATTTAAACTTGACGTCCCTGCATAGCCAGCCCTGTAGGTAATGAGCTAATAGGCTTGGCTCAAATCGTTAACAAACAACAAAATTGAATCCTTAAACCCAAAGGCCATTTTCATTTCAGAATGAGTCCAAGATGATAACAACTGCATGGGTGCCTTTTGTCTGCAGTGTTTCAACAAAGCAGACAGTATAGATCAATGATAGGACTGCACATTTAGTGCAGTCTGATCTTGATCTACACTAGACACAAAGGCAACTATAGTTGTGAAAGGCGCTTAAAGGGTTAAGACTTGTCCAAATTCAAACCATTTGCTGACAACAAAATAAATGTGACTCAAAAATTTAAATTTGATTTTGGTTGGGTGGAAAACATTGTGGAACAAGCATTCTGATAGTATTACATAGCAATATACAGTCCCCTACCGGCTGTATGTATCGCTGGCATGTCAGTGAAATTTTTAAAGTCCAAGGCCCGTAAATGCGTCAAAAAGCAGTGGAGCGGGACGAAACTCGAACTTGATGTGTAAGTCATGGTTGTTGATGTACACACCAAAAATCAGCTCTATATGTAGCAGCATTTAGAAAAAAAGTGGGGGAAAATGTTTTATCAGTGAAATTTTGTAAGTCCAAGGCCTGTAAATGTGTGAAAAAGCAGTGGAGCGGGACGAAACTCAAACTTGATCTGTAAGTAATGGTGGTTGACTTACACAGCAAAAGTCAGATGAATATCTACCAGCATTTAGAAAAAAAAGTCCGGAAAACTGATTTATCAGTGAAATTTTATAAGTCCAAGGCCCGTAAATTCGTGAAAAACCAGTGGACCGGAACGAAAGTCGAACTTGATCTGTAAGTCATGGTGGTTGAGTTACACAGCAAATCTGAGATCAATACCTACCAGCATTTAGAAAAAAAAGTCCGGAAAACTGATTTATCAGTGAAATTTTGTAAGTCCAAGGCCCGTAAATTCGTGAAAAACCAGTGGACCGGAACGAAAGTCGAACTTGATCTGCAAGTCATGGTGGTTGAGTTACACAGCAAATCTGAGATCAATACCTACCAGCGTTTAGGAAAAAAGTCCGGAAAACTGATTTATCAGTAAAATTTTGTAAGTCCAAGGCCCGTAAATCCGTGAAAAACCAGTGGACCAGAACGAAAGTCGAACTTGATCTGTAAGTGATGGTAGGTGACTTACACACCAAAACTCGGCTCAATATGTACCAGCGTTTAGGAAAAAAGTCTGGAAAACTGATTTATCAGTGAAATTTTGTAAGTCCAAGGCCCGTAAATCCGTGAAAAACCAGTGGACCGGAACGAAAGTCGAACTTGATCTGTAAGTGATGGTGGGTGACTCACACACAAAAACTCAGCTCAAAATGTACCAGCGTTTAGATAAAAAGTCCGGAAAACTGAATTGCCAGACTGACGGACAGACGGACAGAGTGGAAACCTAAAGTCCCCGCCGGCTTCGCCGGTAGGGGACTAAAAAGGAAAACATGCTGGTTACAGGTATTTCCTCGTTTTCCCACAATATTTTCAAGAGCCTTATTTCTCACAGGCGTTAAAACTTGGAATTGTGTGGTAAAGGGTTAAATAGAACAAGACTTTTAGAGTTCATTCTGTATACCTTTATGCCCTGTTTTGACCCAGGGGCATCATTTGAACAAAATTGGTAGAAGTCCACAAGGAAATGCCACATACCAAATATCAAAGCTCTAGGCCTTCTAGTTTCAGACAAAAACATTTTTAAAGTTTGCTCTATATACAATTTTGCCCAAATTTGTGACCCCTGGAGTTAAAGGGTTAATTCAATTCTTTTAAGAACTTTGGTAGAACTTCACCCAAGGAATATGCCTGTCAAGTTTCAACATGATTGGTTTAGGAGGAGAAGATGTTTAAAGGAATTGTGGAAAGACAGACGCTGGACAACGACGAATCACAATACCTCACCCAGCACTTCGTGCTCAGGTGAGCTAACAAATAGGCCTAACCATTGTCTGTGGCTTGTGATAAACAACATAAAGATGAAGTTTCATAACATTTTGTCCTGTAGTTAAAGAGATATTAATCCATAATGAAAATATATGTGAAGCCCCCCTTTTCCATGACATGACATTTAATCAAAAAAGCTAAACTAATGATATTGGCGGACTATCATAAGGAACACATGTATGAAGTTTCACAAATTTTTGTCCAGGATTTTGAGTTGAAGATACATGTATATTAATCCTTAACAGAAATATACACGAAGCCCCTTTTTCCTGTGAGACAGTATTTGATATCAAAAAGGAAAAAAAAAAAAAAAAAAAACAATAAATATCAGCGGACATCATTAGGAACACCTGTATGAATTTCTATTAGTTTTTGTCAAGGATTTTAGAAGATATCTGTCCTGAAAGATGGACAAACAGATGGTCATTGGTCCATGACGAAATTAAACATTTAGCCCCCTTTTTTCATGACATGGCGTTTCATGAAATAAAAACAAATAACTATTGTCTGTGGCTTGCAATAAATAATAAAAAAGATGAAGTTTCATGACACTTTGTCCTGTAGTTAAAGAGATATTGTTCAACAACGAAAATATACGTCAAGCCCCCTTTTTCCATGACACAGCAAAAACTGGTCCTATTAGACCTACAATCAAACTCATTCGAGATCTTACGGTCATATATATTTTGACCAAGTTTGGTACTGATTGGTTCAAATTTGTAGATGCTAGAGTGTAAACAAAGTCAAATGTAGCTATTTTTTAATTCAAGGGCAAATAACTCCAGTCATTCTGGTCCGATTAGACACATAATCAAACTCATCCGAGATCTTATGGTCATATACATTTTGACCAAGTTTGGTGCTGATTGGTTATTATTTGTAGATGCTAGAGTGTAAACAAAAAAATGTGAACGGACGAACGAACGGTGAGTGATCACAATAGCTTATCCTGAGCACTTCGTGCCCAGGTGAGCTAAAAAGCAATTGTTTCCAAGGTTATTTTTTTTACTAATGTGCTCTATATTAAGCCACAAAAAAAAAGTTTAAACATTCATTTTTCAGATCGTCATACCGTCTATCTTCTTTCAACACTGTATCAAACGACTAATTGTTAGACTAGTCCAAATGGAAGACATTTGCAGACGGCAACTTAAATTTGATTCAAAAACTGAAATTTGTTTTGAGAAGGGTTGAAAATATTGTGGGAAAAGGAGCAAATGCTAGTTACCAGCATTTTCTCCTTTTCCCATAATGTTTTCAAAAGACTTCTGCTTCAGGGTCATTAAAACTCGGGATTGTTTGGTAAAGGGTTGAGGTATTTCTTGTTCCATATAAAAAGCGTGATGACCTATAGTTTAATAATCTAAACAAAAAAAAAACCATCGTCGGATACAGTGCTAATTGCATTTGGTATCCAGTTTTTGGACATCACATGGCATGAATTATCAACATAAAGGTCCAACGTTTACCACTTATATCTCAGAATAACTTCTGGCGTCATAGATTTCAAGTTTTCAGATTTGGAGTTATGGGTAACTCCCCTCCCTTCCCGAAATATGTTTTTACACTTCCTGGGCTTAAATTCTCCCCCCCTTCGCAAAATAAGAGAATTCTTGTCAAGGTCACCTCCTCTGAGTCAAAATCATCGTTGTCTGCGCTTGTCAATATTCTTGTCAATATACACGGAACATGCAATCTGATCTTGATCTACATTGTCCGAAAAAGATCCCTGAGTCGTGCTTAGCAGGGTAAGGGTTAAATATTCTGGATTTCGAAAACATGCACTTTTGTTAATTCAGAAATTGGAAGTTATCATAAATCTACTTTAATTCAACTGAAATGATGAAACTTGTGTAAAACATTGTTAGAAAAGGAGAAAATGCTAGATACCAGCACTCTATTCTTTTCCATTAATGTTTCTAAAACTGGCATTTTCCCCGAGTCATATAAACACAGTTTTACAACTCGTAATGTAGTGGCGATAAGTGATACAGTTTAACCCTTTACCACACAATCCCGAGTTTTAACGATCCTGAAGAAGCAGGCTTTTGAAAACATTGTGCGAAAAGGAGAAAATGCTGATAACCAGCATTTTCTCCTTTTTCCGCGAAGTTTCTACCCTATCAAAGACAGAAATCATCATTTGAGCTACAATGAATTTTTTACTGCAAGTGCTTTCGATTTGGTCGAGTCCATAATTTTGCTATTTGGTTAACTCTTTACCACACTATCCCGACTTTTAACACCCTTGAGAAAGAAGCCTTTTGAAAACATTGTGGGAAAAGGAGAAAATGCTAGTAACCAGCATTTTCTCCTTTTCCTACAATGTTTTGTACCCTATCAAACAAAAATCACATCATTTGAATCACACTGAAATTGTCGTCTGCAAATGCCTTCAATTTGGACTGGTATAAATTTTTGTTGTGTGGTAAAGGGTTAAGAGTGAAATCAACTACATGTACATGTATTTCAAAGTCAAGAATTTTGACCCCAGTTATCGTCCCAGTAAAACAAGAGAGTTCTGCAATGTTTAACAAGTTCTGCAATGTTTAACATATAACTTTAGAAACCAAACAAAAAACAATCCATAACGCCGTTTAGTGTTCAAAAACGGCATAGATCTACGTTCATGTGACAGATCGTCCATCGATGATAAGGACCTCTGACGCGTCATCTACACGAATTCCAATCGTACCGTCCATGAAGCCATGGATCAGAGAATTTAACAGACATAGATAGTTCCCTGGTTTGACTTGAGCATAGCTGAAGAAGGGAAACGGGTTGTCAAAGTCCAAATAAAACTCGACTTTAGTCACTTCGTCCTTCTTGTCCTGAAATGAAATAGACAGATAAGTTTTTTTTTTTCTTGTGTTACGGGAGATCATTCCTTCCTTACAGCATTGCTTATTCCCGTATAAAATCAATACCTGACAACTGCGTTAGGAAGAATTCTCTTTATCTCAGGGGTTAGTGTATTGGTCTTTTAAATCTCAAATATTGAGGATCTTTGCCGCACGGGTTCGAATCCCAGCCGGAGGGTTTATATCTGAGCTAGGCATTTGTTGCGAACTTTCATGTTCGTTAGACTTGCTACTTATAGACATCAGCCCATAGACATATAACAGTTATCAGGTTACAGTGGTCGATACTTTTCAAGATATGTGGAGGCCATGCATCACAAGACGGTCACATACACGTGGTATGAACCTGTTTGGTTGAAAACTACGGTATAGGCGGTCATTTTTTGACAAAGTTTGCCATTCACATGATGAAATGAGCCATGCACTGGCAAAGTGGAGCTTAATTAATGCATCTCCGTAATCCATGATACCTATCAAGCCATCACATACTTATGGATCCATAATAGCCACTTTTTTTAACAACAGACAAAATCATGAGGTAGACTGGTCCTTGGACATACAGAAAATAGACCAATAGCGAAAAGTTTCGGCCCAGGTCAGCCTGCGCGGTGTCGATACTCTTCGCAGATGCATTAAGCCCCCTTTTCACAGAGCGTGACTCAAATATATAAGACATTATATAGATAGCAAAGTTTTTCACGAGACAATCGCCTGTGTTGAAAAAATAACAGTTTTTTTCTTTTTAATTGTATGGCTTACTATGATCTTTTACGGGTGTTATGCATTTTCGTCCGACCTAAGAACTAATTGATGATTAAGCTGAAAGTTTATGTAGCAAAGAACCTTCTGCCAATTAAGACCTGCATCCCTTTTCATGTAAAAAGCAAAATATCCGGAATATCCCTCTCTCCCTCACACTTCGTCTTTCTCTGACGCAAGTAACCCGTTATCCGATAGATATGGGCCTACACTAGGAACCTGTTATCGATCTTCCTATCGGACGGTTACGGGACATACAAGGGGCACCAGTTTAGATATGGGCCAAGTGAACGACTTTCGGAGCATATGGGTACACACTAAATACCATCCCCGTCGTACTTGAGGGTGGGGAGAGGGGCGCGGCTTTTACTATGAACATAAAAACAAAAATGATCATGTAAATCTCATTCAATGTATGCTTTCGTAAATGTAAACTTAAATAGTTTGATTATTATTCATTTATCAGACAATATCTTCCGCTGGGTGGCATTTTTCCAATACATAACCTATCTGATATGGGCATTCTGGGTACTGAACCGGACTACTTTTCAAGGCGGGAATCAATGAATTTCAAAATACAATATACGTGTACTCTCTAAAACCTACCTTGTACGATTCATCCAGCAATGGTTAGCTAGCATATAACCTATGCACCAGCCGTTTGTAAACATAAACCCCTATAAGCTTGGGAAAAACCTCGGTATAAGCCCAGCAAGGTGGGGACGTTATTTTTGTTGTCAGTCTGTTGCACAAATCCCGGTTTTCCCCATGTCTATATTTCGAAACTGTCTGTAGAGATTTGCAGTAAACGGTTGGTATTCTAAGAAAATACTTCCCCCGTTTGAAATCATTTTGTCTTTTAAGAAATTTGTAGCGAAAAACTGGCTTGATTTTTCCACAGACGTATTATTTATTGCCATTTTCGCCTAGATTTTTTAAGCGGCAATTTACGCACCGCGTATTAATGTATGTCCAATTTTTATCAAGTGATGCGTCATAGCAGACTGGTCAATCTCAAAGAATATGACATGCGCAGACAACATTTATCAGATGAAAAAGACCTCAAATTGCCCCGCTATTATGCCGTTTAACCCTAAGGCTGCTAAGCACGACTCGCAGACGTTTTGCGGACAGTATAGATCAAGATCAGAGAGCACAGAACGTGTAGTTTGATCTTGGATCTACACTGTCCGATTAGCAAATATTTTTTTCTCAAAAAAAGAAAAAAAAAAAAAAAAAGGTTTGAAATAGCATTATTCGGGATTTTACTATCGTCTTAAAAGTTTCATTTTAGTTTTTTTAGCAGGATAAGGGTTAAAAGTGTGAAAGCATCTGAGGTATTGATTGAATGTATGGTGTTTAACGCCGTTTTCAACATTATTTCAGTCATATCACGGCGGCCAGTGCACCTATCCATGCTTTCCTGGAGTTTCTTTTTACCAGTACTCCCACAATATTCTTTCCAAGCCACTGGCTGCTTTCCCACGTAACCATCGTCGAAACAATGGTCAGCGGTGAGAGAGGAATGAATCCTGTCGCGATGACTATCATCAATCCTTGGAAAGAAATTGGCCAAGCCGGGGATCGAACCAGCGACCTCCTGTTCTCAAGTAAGCATCTGAGGAAAAGAACTGAATGCTAGGTAAGACAGCTGGACTTTCGAAGTCGTAATTTACAAATCATAGCTAATTAATGATGAAATTTCATGTCACACTAAGTTCAGAAGTTGTTTCGTTAGGGATTAACTCTTTACCACACAATCCCGACTTTTAACGACCCTGAAAGAAAAGGCTTTTGAAAACATTGTGGGAAATGAAGAAAATGCTGGTAACCAGAATTTTCTCCTTTTCCCACAATGTTTTCTACCCTATTGAAAAGAGAAATCATCAGTTTAGCAACAATCAATTTGTCGTCTGCAAATGCTTTCAATTTGGACCAGTCTAAAATTTTGTCGTTTGGTAAAGAGTTAAGCGACTAGTGTCTTCATGGTGTGAGAGAAATTAACACTTATCCTGCAAAATAAGCGAAATGAAATTTTCAAACCAGTAGTAAAAACCTAAATATTGCTATTTCAAACACATTTTTTATGAAAACGGTATCTCCTTGTCGGAAAGTGTAGATCCAAGATCAGACTGCATGTTCCATGCAGTCTGATCTTGATCTACACTGTCCGCAAAAGGTCAGTGAGTCGCGCTTAGCAGCCTAAGGGTTAAAATACGAGACAGTTACCTTTATGTATATAGCGTGTCTTGCAGCGTACGGATGATATTTAAACATGAAAGCCACAAATACACTTCCAATTTGTGCCCTCTGCATATCTCTGAAAAGCGGGAAAGGGTTTTCAACTGGAACTTGGTTCAAATCGTCAATCACGGCTGAGAAGAATCTACGTTTCGCAATCAATTTTGCTTTTTCAAGAGAGCCTGGAGGTCGATCGGCTTCGAAATGTACCATTTCCGGTGACCGAAGCGGAAATCCGGGATTTAAAAACATGGGTAGGTCGAAAGGTACAAATGGTCTGCTGTGTCTGTCTCTTTGGTCTGCATCCTCACTTTGTGTTGGATTATCACTTTCATTTCTCGGCTTTTTTTCCTTCAAAATAAAGTAATGAAACATTATCCACAAAAGTAAATGTACTCGTTAAACACCAGAAAAAGAGATCACACTATTGTATACGTGTAAGTATGCATCTAGAGGGTAATTTGAAAGTACATGGAAGCTACCGTTATCTTCCGCTAAAAACCTATTTTATTTGGACATTCTGGGTACAAAACCGGACTACTATTTAAAATGGCAATCGATGCAGCGAATTTCAAATTAAAATATATGTTTATTCAAGACATTGCAACCTAGTAGGATTCATCCAGCCATGGTTTAATAGTATATGACGTATGTACCAGTCAGTTATAAACACAGCCTCTAAGGCTTGGGAAAAAGACCTGGTAAAAGCCCAGCATGGTGGAGGCATTTTCAGTAGATAAAGTCGGAAAAAACCCTGCACGAATCCTGGTTTTCCTTCAATCTTTGTTTAGTTCAAATATATTTTATTACATAGGACCTCCCCCAACAGTGTATTAAGGCCATGACTTATTTTCGATAATACACTGGTGTATTATTGTTTTTGGGGTCCCAGTTCTGTTTATTTATGTAGTTATGAGCGCGTTGAGTCGGCAAAATCAACCACAACACGTGCTGGAATTTGTACTACTTCGCCACTTCGCGGGAAAATGACTTCGTTGTTGCTAAGACGTATACGTGTAGAAAATGTTATTATTTTCATGTTTAATAACACCAAGAAATGGATCATAAGGTGTGTATAATTAACAAAATTGAGGAAATATGTTAATTTACGCCCTCTAAAATCTGTTTCATTCTACTATCGATGTAAATGTCACAGTGCTATCTTCTTGTGTATGTAGACATTTCAAACCGAACACATCTGTAAACATGTGCCCATGAATGGTATATAGGCTGAAGGTGATGATGCAGGATACTTATTTGTCTTTCATTCATTTTATGTGATAAATAGAATCTTACATTCGTGTTTATTATTATCATTTTTATCAAACTCGTTGACTAAAATGTATATATCGCTTGCCAAGGCTCGCGTCATATAAATTCAGTCAACTTGTTTGATAAACATGATAATAAATAGACACTCGTGTAAGATCTTCTATTTATTCATCAGTATAAAATTCAAATTTACAAAAGACAATACAATCTACCAGTCTCTCTTTCTCCCCACCTCTCTCTCTCTCTCTCTCTACGTCTCTCTCTGTCTCTCATGTTTAGATTTTAAGAAGATGGTATTGTTCTTTTAGGAAAACCGACACTTCTCCACCAGTGTAATGTATTTTCGTGCATCCTATTTCACGTTGTATCGATTTGGATGACCTTTTTTTTATATTACAATTGCGCAAGTGATAATTGATTGTCAGTCTACAGGCTAATTATCTCTATTAAGAGCACGGTCAAAATTAAGACGTTTGAGATTCTGTAGTGTTCACTGGTTTTTAAGCAAAGTATTTTAAAAACAAGAGGACCATGATGGTCCTAAATCGCTCACCTCAAATGCAACTCAGCTGTCATTGTTATGGCCACTAGCCTCTTGTTTTTTGCTGGAATGTTTTAGTTTTGAAAATGATTCATCCATATGACAATACCAACAATCAGAGCAGGTAAGAAAATGATAGTCGAAATTATAGGCCCTAGAGTGTAAACAATGGAATTGTCATCAAGATCCCCTATTTTGATGCTTTCAGCTTTTGATCAGATTTGTCCTTAAGTCATTATGAACATCCAGGGAAATTTTGAGTATGACTGAGCCAGAATTGTGGTTGCTGAGTGTGTTCGTGTTCATGTTCACAACCTTACAAACATTCCGGGCGATGGATCAAGATTATGCTCGAATTATGATACTTATATAATAAACAGTGGAATTTTGGCGACGCATATTCAAGGATACATAACGCTGAGTATGTTATGCTCAGGTGAGCTGATAATGGGTTTTCAGACAGAATCACATGCCAAATGTATGTTGTGGGCCATACAATATGGAACAGGAGGATTCCAAGAATACACTCTTTACATATTTGATCCCACATTGTGTATACAAAGGATTTTTTGTGATTCCAAGGGAGAATATTTGGTAAATGCTATTAGCAAACAAGAGCCGTCAAGTGGTTGTTGAGAAATCGCTTCGGACGGACGGACGGACAGACAGACAGACGAAGTGGCGACTATATGCTTACTCTTACGGGAGCATAACTATCCACCAGTCCATGCTGAATATGAAAGTTCTAGGGTTAATGTTTGGATGAAAGAAGATTTTAAAAGATCTTTTACTGGGATCCAACAACAAAGCACTTATTTTTTTTTCCTAAGGTCACAATTCGATGTACTTTGGTAGAGTGCTACTGTTGCCAATTAAGTTGTAGGCTTTGTGTTTAAGTTGATTTTTTTTTTCAGCAGTTGACATGGAAACCAGAGTTGTTCATGAATTCCAATTTGTCAAAGGGCAATACAGTTGATCTTGCTTAGTAAGCGACTACGTTTATTAAGCCAACACTTTTATTAAGCGATAGGAATTCCAATGTCTCTGTTGAAATATATAAGACTAGCTGGAATTGAATGCCCCGTGGATTAAAGCCTTTATGCTGAGCTAAATCCTATGTTGTTAGTACTTATTACAATCGTCTTAGTGAGAGTATTGTAAGGAGTATTACCAACAAAGGCTTTTCTTGAAAGTAAGGTATTATTTGAGTGCAAGAAATTTTGCCACTCCATGTAATCTGAATAAGTTTTTGTTGCATTAAGAGACCATTTTCTAAAGTGACCAATTTTGGCAGTCCCTTGAGTGGTCACTTAATAGATGTTTTATCCATACAAAGACCCAAATCCAACACTATTGGTGTATATAAATTGTAAATTATCAAAATGTGTTTGTGAAATTTAAATGCATATAAGCCATCGTTCACAGATATGGCCTTGATATTCAGTCTTAATATTGTGATTATACCATTTTTATGAGTAGGTCCAAAAATAAATTAGATATGCAATGACCTTTTGATAGACAGGCAAATGAAAAGTTGACAACAATTAGACAATAATTGCAGAAAGCAGTTAAAAGACTTAGTGTTTCCCAATAGTGGCACATACCTGGTACGGGTTGACATCTGCGACAGCCCAAAATAGGGTTCCACTTATAATGATACTCAAGGGACCGAAGAAATCATATCGTTTTATCTGAATATCGTTTTAACTCATGTATATTCTTATAAAAAGAGACCCTGTTGGGACCAAGGGATTAACGTCATTATAAGCAATATATCGTATTAAGCAATATAGTAATAAGCAAAGTTTACTGTAATTGTTGCAGAGATGCTCAAGAAGTTAATTAATATTTTAGCAGATCAGTATTAAGTTGACTCTTTTCAAGATATAATGGTGATCAACCTCTTTCCCACAACCACTTGCAAGAAGACTCAACACCATAATGCTACATGCAAAATATGAAAGCTCTAGCCCTTACGGTTTGGGACAAGAAGATTTTTAAAGATTTCCCTCTTTATCTTTAAGTGAAATCCAAGACCAACAAAATATGGCTAATTTTCACACCAGGGCTATAATTTTAAGTGTTTTGGTAGAGGGCCACTAGATTATGCTACATGCCAAATATGAAAGCTCTAGCCCTTACGGTTTGGGACAAGAAGATTTTTAAAGATTTCCTTCTTCATCTCTATGTGAAATCTGAGACCCCCCAACATAGGGCCAATTTTTAACACCAGGGCCATAATTTGAAGTATTTTGGTAGAGAGTCACTAGATGATGCTACATGCCATATATGAGAGCTCTAGCCCTTACAGTTTGGGACAAGAAGATTTTTAAAGATTTCCTTCTTTATCTCTATGTGAAATCTGAGAACCCACAACATAGGGCCATTTTCAACACTAGGGACATAATTTGAAGTATTTTGGTAGAGGGCCACTAGATTATGCTACATGCCAAATATGAAAGCTCTAGCTCTTACGGTTTGGGACAAGAAGATTTTTAAAGATTTCCTTCTTTATCTCTATGTGAAATCTGAGACCCCACAACATAGGGCCAATTTTTAACACCAGGGCCATAATTTGAAGTATTTTGGTAGAGGGTCACTAGATGATGCTACATGCCATATATGAAAGCTCTAGCCCTTATGGTTTGGGACAAGAAGATTTTTAAAGATTTCCTTCTTTATCGCTATGTGAAACCCGAGAACCCACAACATAGGGCCAATTTTTAACACCAGGGCCATTATTTGAAGTATTTTGGTAGAGGACCACTAGATGATACTACATGCCATATATGAGAGCTCTAGCCCTTACGGTTTGGGACAAGAAGATTTTTAAAGATTTCCTTCTTTATCTCTATGTGAAATCTGAGAACCCACAACAAAGAAGTATTTTCAACACTAGGGCCATAATTTGAAGTATTTTGGTAGAGGGCCACTAGATGATGCTACATGCCAAATATGAAAGCTCTAGCCCTTATGGTTTGGGACAAGAAGATTTTTAAAGATTTCCTTCTTTATCTCTATGTGAAATCTGAGAACCCACAACATAGGGCCAATTTTTAACACCAGGGCCATAATTTGAAGTATTTTGGTAGAGGGTCACTAGATGATGCTACATGCCATATATGAAAGCTCTAGCCCTTATGGTTTGGGACAAGAAGATTTTTAAAGATTTCCTTCTTTATCTCTATGTGAAATCCGAGAACCCACAACATTGGACCAATTTCCACACTAGGGCCATAATTTGAAGTATTTTGGTAGAGGGCCACTAGATGATGCTACATGCCATATATGAAAGCTCTAGCCCTTACAGTTTGGGACAAGAAGATTTTTAAAGTTTTTTCTTTCGGTTGCCATGGCAACCAGAGTTCTTCATGGAATTCAAATCTTTGAAGTATTCTAAAAGGGCATCACTTAAGGATCATTTCTGTGAAGTTTCATTGAAATCTGATTGGCGGTTTGAGAGGAGAAAATTTTTTAGTAATTGTTTACGGACGGACGGACAGACGGACTGACGGACGACAGACATTGACCGATCACAATAGCTCACCCAGAGCACTATGTGCTCAGGTGAGCTAACAAAGAGCAAATTAATTTTCACACGAAATATCGCTCCGTGACTTACCCATTCCACACAATTTAGGCTAAATGAAACCAAGGGTTGAAGGTTCTTAAAAAATGCAGTAGTGCTACAAGTGTTAGTGAAGCCTTAGTTTATCTGTGTGCATTAAAGGTCCTAGATAGGCGTTTTCGTAACTAACACTTGGACGGACTGTACAATAACAGATGGTCATCTTCACAATAATTTCCATATTTTTAATGATGGTATGGTTTATATTGAAATGCATTTTACCACCCCACTGTTTACTTTTGGCAGTTATAGGGCCCTTAGGTCAGTCATACTCATTGGTACCAACTATTTGGTTTCTAGACCTGGGCGCTACATTAGAACTACCAGGACTTGACAAAGCTTTCTGTAGGCGGAGTTAACCCTCAAGCTGCTGAATAAATGAAACGAACATTTCTACTCAATAGTGAAAGCCAAAACACTGCATTGTTAAAGCTGATTTCAACCGAGAGAAAATACCGTATCGGACATTGTAGATCAAAGATCAGACAGCACCTTTTGTGCAGTCTGATCTTGATCCACACTGTCCTAAAAAGGTCAGTGAGTCACGCTTAGCAGCTTAAGGGTTAACTGTGGTATGTATGATGGTTGCAGAATTTCAAATGCTGTTCTGTATACCTTACAACCCGTTATTTTGTGGTTCTTCCAATCCTCTCTTTGGCATTCCTTGGAGCAGTAAAATGTGGTTTTACATCTGGAGCACCACAACCTACACCCTGTCTTCGCACATTTCCGGCAACTTCCGGTGGCTGGCTCCCTTTTATCCTGAGTAGAAAGAAGTGACATACAAATTTTGCCCACATACTTTATCCCTTAAAACATGGAGCACAACGCGGGGTACCTTTGTGGACAATGAGGATCTTGACCAGTCCATGCGGACTTCACGATGGTTGTCCTGTAGATTCGTAGACAACAGGAGCTCTATTCAATACTATAGGTCTCATGAATACTGGATCGCCAGTGTCGGATACTAGCATTTCGTGAGATAAATTAGCAAAATGCTTTTAATGTTGCAACGAATGAGCCTTTGGCTTCTAACCAAACACGTCCATTTTGTTTCAAGGGTAAAGACCTGTGAAACTGTAGAGATAGACAAATTTGGGCATGATAAAGTGGGCATACTTTTAGTTTATTCTTACTGAAATCTTACCAAAATTGGTCAGGAACTTAACAGTGAACAAAACGGATCTTGTGTCCTTGACTTACGAAGGTGCACAGTTAACAGCCGACTTCTTTTTCGAAAGGATAGGTATACTCAAACTAACGATTTTCCAATAAGAAATTAAATTTAGTTACTTCTTGTTCGCTTGGTCTTTTACAGCTGGACTTGTGGCTACCCCAGTCCTTTGTTTGGCACTTCTTAGAGCAATATGACACCGCTAAACAACGTAAACACCGTTTAAGATTCGGGCTGCTTTCCCCGCAGTATTTGCACTGTGATCTTGACGAGTCGCTCATATTCTACAGAAATGAATAGATGTTATATTGAATAGTCATGCACACATGACCTGGATTACAAAAGCAATAAATTTACACTTGCATAAATTTCCCTAGCATGAGTGGGCATGATGAGTGAGGGTCAGGGCCAAGGGCCTTATTCACCAATCATTTTTAGGCTGCCATGTGGAGGTCGATTTAAGTAGGGAATGTGTTATAGAAAGTTAAACATTCAGAAGACATTTTGAAAACATCATGATCAAAAAATGATATTAAACATTTTTCATAAGCAGTGGGCTATTGTCCTTGTGCCAAATTTAGCAACGGGCTATTGTCCAGTGGGCTATTGTCCTAGTGGGCTATTGTCCCCGTGGGCTATTGTCCGTTCCTCAGCTTTTCTACGGGAAAATTCACGATAGACCTGAGGCATTGTTGCACAATAAACACCCAAATATGAAAATAACCATCGTAACTGTCGCATTATTGAGACTAGCAGTAAGTGATCAGAAGATCTGAGATTATTAGATTATTCATTTTACATGAAATCAGATCTGATGATACACACTTTAACCCTTTACCAGACAACATAATTCTAACCTTGTCCAAATTGAAAGCATTTGCAGACAATTTCAATGTGGCTGGAAAGGTGCAAATTTTCTTTGATATGGTAAAAAAAAAACATTGTGGGAAAAGGAGAAAATGTTGGTTACCAGCATTTTCTTCTTTTCCCACAATGTTTTTGAAAAGGCTCCTTTACCAGGGGCGTCAAAAGGCGGTGTTGTGTGGTAAAGGGTTAAATAGCGGATAGCTAATTAGACAGTAAACACTAAACTACGTACGTAGTAGATCTACATTATGTGTAATTAAAAAAAATATGGCCTTCAACTTTCTGTTCTATTACGCTTAGAAATTCTACCGTATGAAAATCTACCAATCTTGTATTTCAAATTTTTGTTTTATCAAGTGATTCACAAAATGAAATCACTGGTTAGTGTATATTTGGCGCGAAAGCTCAGAGGAAGAGATGAAAAAGAACAGTGAGTTTATGGTCAAAGAATCTTGTTTCGAGGAGAAATTAAAAAAAAAAAAAAAAAAATCATACCTGTTGAATTTGATACTTGTCGTCTGTCTGTAAAGCTATGTCTGTAAAGCTATTTATACCAGTATAGATCTACATTCACGAATGAATCAGTTCTGTTTTAACTTTTCAATCAATCGAACGAAAATAAATCCATGCAGTGCTAATTAATGTATTTGCAAGAATTCTGAGCGAAAGTAAAAGTAGCTTCAGAGAAAACTACTTTACGAAGGATTTTCTGGAACCTGGCCAACTATCACATCAGCTCTAAACATGGATACAATACGATAAACCTTAACTGTACCACAGAGCTATGATTAGATTTTGATAAACAAAATGTGTTATTTAATGTAGACAATTTAAGCGTGAGAAGGAAAAAGAAATTATTTAAAGACCAAAGTTAGACATTTAGAATTAATTCTGATCTTCAGATCTGGCTACATTCGTTTCCCTAACGACCGGATTTGTCTCTGCGGAAGTTTCGTTATAAGTACAGACAAATAAGATGAAAATAACATATTTTATTCTACAGAAGTACAATATACATAAACAATACTATACGATACAATCACGGGTAGGAAATTTCATATTCGGAGCCAAACGCTCCGACGAGAAAATGTGTGGCCTTTCGATTCCGAAAGTATCGGTTCAAAAACATCTGAAAAACCGGTAAGCTTGTCATTTTTTGTGATTATGTGTTCTTATGTCTTTGAAATTCCACCAAAGGAGAATGTCATGCAGTGCTAGGGTCTTTCGACGTGTTTTCTACACTACTGAAAGCCGTAGGATGAGTACAGTATTGTCTGACTCATTTGTGCTGTGGGTTGACCGAAGCTGAAACAAGTTGCCTTCTTTAAAAAAGAAGCCAGGAGAGGTCGGCATCAACGTTTTCAAATAGTTTAATGGCTCTGAATTTCAAAATATTTTGGTAGATGTAAACAAACAAGTTAGGAATTAAATGAATGAGAAAAAACATCTTTTTTTTTTTCAGTTTTTGCCGGTGTAAAGGTAAATTGTAGGCCATATGCTATTAACATGCTCAGAAATGCATTTTTTTTTTTTTTTTTTTTTTTTCAAAATTCAAGGACACAAAACTGAAGATGATGACCCATTTGGCTCATTTTCAAAAGGAACAAACCTCTAATGAATGTTTGTAATGCGTGCTCAGATAAGCCAAAATATTTTTGGAAAGGAGAAATCGTTCAATTAAAATCTGATACGGTATGCTAATTCCACTGAATATGCAAGAATCTTACCTGATGACAATAAATAAAGGTGGCCTATACATAATACTAGTACCAGACATCTTAAAAATACATGTAACATTTTTTAATCCTTTAACAAACAGCAATTTTTGGACTGTCCCAAACAGAAAAGGCATGCAGACGACAATTAAAACTTTGATAATTAATGTGGAAGATGGTGCTTTGATGCGATGGAAACCATTGTGACAAAGGAAGAAACTGCAGTGACTAGCAGCTTCTCCTCTTCCCACAATGATTTGAAAAGTTGTTTGTTGCAGACATGTAAAATGAAGAGGTTGTTTGTCTAAACGTTAAGAATTTAAAAAAGTAGATAAATGAGTCATGCTCTGAGAAAAGGGTGCTTAATGCATCTGCAAAACGTATTGACTCATGTCAGCCTGCGCAATCTGCCCAAAACCAAAGGACCACGGACTCTTTTGAGGTGTGCGGTACGTAGGGCGAAGAGGCAGGACTTTTTTCCGCTCATAAGTTGATTCTCACGGGATTCTCGCAATCCCGCATAACAGAGGCAACTCTGTGTGTTATTTCATCAAATCTATATCATTATAAATCCATAGAATTTTTGTATAAAACTGAGAAAAATGCAAGAGTCTAGTCAGTTTTGAAAAATAGAACTTGAAAACATACTGATCAACCTATTTATATCTATTTGTGGGGTACGAGTTCTCCAGAGAACTCATGCTTTCGAGATTAGGGTACAAGTTCTCCAGGGTACGAATTCTCCAGATAGTATCAAGTCACGTGATCTTTTCCCGCAGTGTTCTTTCTCTTTTTTTAACGAAATTTGTTTCTCTTTGCTTAGATATATTTGTTTAATGAAAAATCGCATTTATTGGAGAGATCATTTACAATCAATATAGTATAATAAATCTTTTTGGAAATCCGTCATAAAAAAAAAAAAACCGTTTATTTCCTATTTCAGTTTTTTGATTTCAGTTTGTTTATAAAACCATGACGAAATAGACTGTGTATCAGAACAATTTCGCCAAAACAAATGGATTTAGACAGTGATTTCAGTGGCAGTCTGCCTCTTAAACTCACCACTGTTGGAGAGGTCTGATGACCTCTCCAACGAGAACGAACCTAGATTAAGTCAGTTATTGCCATTAAATTAGCAAACAAGAGAGAAATTTGCTGTCATAAAAGCGCTGCTGGTAAAGAATTGAAAAGAAACAGGGCAAAAAATGATAAGAATAAAGAAGGGCTCCGATTCACAAGATTATGGATCCATAATAACAACTTTAAAGAAAAAGAACGGTTTAATTATGTGGTAAACTAGTCCTTGGACGCTCGAACAATTGACCTATAGGAAAAAGTTTCGGCCCAGGTCAGCCTGCGCAGTCCGCGATACTTTTCTCAGATGCTTAAGCCCCCTTTTTACAGAGCATGGTTCAAATGCATACAGACATTTACATAGAACTACGAGGGTTGATCGATAAGTTATGAGCCTCATTATGTAAGGGTTTTGAATCTTGGCGGACATACTGCATTATTTTTCTACATAATACCCGTCAGTGTCTACCGGTATACAATACCGATGTTTAAGGGCCTCATTGCCACTTTTAAAGAAGCCCTCTTCTTGACTGTTCAGAACGTCATCCACTACATGTACCTCTATGACGTCATCATCATCTGACTACAGTGGGTACTGGAAATGGCCTTTTACGATTTTGGAAATAGAAGAAATTTTGATGGAGCGCGAGATTAGGTAAATAAGGCGTATGGTAAATCAATTCAAATTCACAATCGTTAATAGCAGCCATGGCAATGACAGACTTGCTTTTTTTTAGCGATTTTTGTCGATTTTGCAAAAGTCATTTGCTTTGTTTACTTTACAGTGCTACCTCTTCGACCAGATGGCACCAGTCTTTGGGTACACGGCCTTAATCCTTTACCAAATGACAAATATTTAAGGCTTGCCCAAATTGAAAGCTTCTGTAGATGACAAAATAATTGTGACTAAAAAATAGAAATTCACCTTTGGAAGGGAAGAAAAGATTGCGGAAAAAGGAGAAAATGCTGGTTATCAGCATTTCCTCTTTTTCTCACAATGTTTTCACAAGGCCCTTTCCTTAGGGTCGTTAAAACTCGGGATTGTATGGTAAAGTGTTAAATGGTCAGGAAATAGTAGGGTTGAAAAAGGACATCCCTGTTCAACCCTTTACCGCACAATCCCGACTTATAACGATCCTAAAGAAGAAGCCTTTTGAAAAGATTGTGGGAAAGGAGAAAATGCTGGTAACCAGCATTTTCTCCTTTTCCCACAATGTTTTCTACTCTTCCAAGAACAAATTTCAATTTTTAATTCACATTTGTCGTCTGCAAAAGCTTCGATTTGGACTGGTTTAAAATTTTGTCGTTTGGTAAAGAGTTAACGCCTTTAATACATGGCACACAACTTATCAACCAGCCCTCATATATAGCAGAGTTACGTGTGAAAGTTCTGAAAAACGTTTTTTTTTTTAAAGCAATGACGTAGTAAGCTATGTCCAGACAAAATCAAACTACTTCAAGTATTGTAGTCATTTTTTTTTTTTTTTTTCCTATGACAAAATTCAACAAATGATTTTAAATGGCCAAACATGGATGTAAAATAAAAGCAGCATATAAGTGCATTAACAATAGATTTCGCATATATTAGTTAATTTTTTATTTTCTCTATTTATTTATTCATTTTTTTTCACAGTATTATCATATTGTGATACCAATATTGAACGGGAAACAAAAACGTCAGAAAACATACATGAAACAATGTTCACCCTTTAGAATCTGTCTAAGTGACGCACTTTTAGACCTGACGTGGCGAAATTTCAAACTTGTCCAAGATATCATCGAGACACATACCAGGTTTCTTGAGTATCAGGCTGAAACTGTGGCCTCTAGAGCGTACAAAAGGCTTTTCTAAGACTTGGTCAAGTGACCTACTTTTTGACCCAACGTGACCCAATTTCGAACTTATCCGAGATTTTATCAAGACAAACTTTCTGACCAAGTTTCATGAGTATCTGAATGAAAATATGGCCTCTAGAGTGCACATAAGGTAAATGTTGATGACCGGACAACGCACGACGGACGAACAAGAGCACGATCACAAAAGCTCACATTGAGCAGAGGCCACTGAAACTCCATTGGTCTTTTACCGGACAACGAAATTTTCCTTATCGGACACCGTTACTATAAATAGCACGTTGGAGACTGCCTCTATATTGTATATAATATTTATATACAGTGTAGAGGCAGTCGCCGATGTGCTATTTATAGTGACGGTGTAAATGAAAACTTGAGTATTCCGTGATATACAGGCGATGCCCCAACTCGCAAGTATTCGATGATCAACCAAACAAAATTTTAGTGTTCCATAATAGAGCAATGGAGCTTCAAAGGCCTGTGCATTCGTGCTCAGGTGAGCTAACAAAGAATTCTTGTAAAAGGACCGATACTTCTTATTTCTGAGCCTTGTTCTTTCACAGACTTGTCTTATGATAACCCAACTTTTAAAACGAAACAGATCTAAACAGTACCATTGATATCGAAAATTTTTCCTTTTTCGCAATCTTATCATAAGCTGCTTTAACTATGTGATGCATGTTCTGTGTCTTTCTCTGGGCCATAACGATGTGGATTGTTTGGTAAAGAATATATGACCCGAAGGGCGGGGCAATCCTTGACTCTTGGGGCTTAACTTGAACTCTCTTGTGAAAAAAAAAAAAAAAAAAAAAATACTGAATCATAAATAAAAAAGAAATGTTTATGATGTTAGGCTTAGCTCTTATGCATGGCGGCAGCGCCTTAAACTGAGAAGAAGGAAAAGAAACAGAAATTATGCTGGACTGCAACAGATAAACATTGCACCCCTTTGATGAGAATAATGCCATACATGTATGATAAAAAAAGATACAAAAGCACTATTCTTTATCCAAAGGTTTATTATTATTGTTGTTGTAGTTGTTGTTTCATGTATGCCATGGTATAAACTGTATTTACGACTCAACTTATGGGAAAACACTCAATGTCCTGGAAATAGTGAAGGAACTCCTAGATAGATGCACAGATTGCCGTGATCAACTGAAACAATGTTGATGTTTTCCTACATCCATTTTAGCACGTCGAAACATCTGTATATGTACAACGGGGACGAGTTTATATCAAGATCGACTCTTATGATAGTTTTTACATTTGTTGCAATGTTAACCAATAGTAGGACATGCAGTCATTTCTGATCACGTGTACTGTTTGAATTAGGTTGGAAGCTGTGCTTGAGCGACTAATATTTCAGAGATAGAAATATTTGTCTTTTATCGCACTGTTTACTGCTTTTGATTGTTCTCAAAGTTCAAAAGTTGCTTTTAGAATTGACGATACAATATAGATTGACAGACGATTTATCACTTTTCTAGTTTCAGGGGCCCTTTATTTGTTTATCGTTTATATCGGACTGATTACTGATTAAATAACAACAGCTGCCAAAAGTAAACAAAGCGGGTGTTAAAATTCATTTAAATTTAAATCATATCATTTAAAAGCATGGGAATATTTGTGAAGATGGCAATCTGTTATTGTACGGTTGGTCCAAGTGTTAGTCGCTGGCAGAGAAATTAATTTCAAAACTAGGTTACTCTAGCTTTTGTTTACAAAAAGACATCTTACAAAAAAAAATAAAAATAATAATAATAATAAAATAATAACCCAAGCCAGATTCGAACCTATGACCCCCCAGAATCGAGAGCCAATCGCCTTACTAGAGTAGCTATTTATCTGTACCATTGGAAAGGCGTATTTTTCGTAAATTATCACTTGAAAACCTTTAGTTGGAAAGTTCGCACCGACTTTTAATGAAGGACAAAGGGAACATTAATGAGCAACAGGTTAATTCTGTTAAAATACTGACTTGTTTACTCCTGCCACAACAATACTGACTTGTTTACTCCTGCCACAACAACCTGTACCACAACGAGGAAATAAAAACAAGAGGACCATGATGGTTCTATATCGCTCACCTGAGTACCAAGCAATAAAGGTCTACAATGAAGATAAATACCAAGTATCGAAGTGCAAGGCCAAAGCTCTAGGTCTTCTTGGTTTAGACAAGAAGATAATCTTTCTTAACCAAACCCGGTTTATAAATATTTGTGAGAAGTTTGAATGATATCTGTCCAATAGTTGTTGAAAAATAGCGAGAACAAGAAATTTCATCAAAGGAAAATAACTTTGTAGAAATTCAATGAACCGTCACCAAAATATAATATGCACATTCTTGCTTGGCACCGAGTCTCTCTAAAGTTCGAATGAAATCTGTCCTGTAGTTGTTGAGAACTAGCTCTGACAAGAAAATGCTACAGAGACTGATGGATGGATGGATGGATGGATCGACAAGCTGACTCCTATATACCTCCAGAACAGAGTTTTGAAGGAATAATAACAAAGCCCTAGGTCTTTTGGTGTGTGGCAAAAAGTTGCCTGATTTGAACAAACTTAGTAGAGAATGTTTGCCGATTCAAGACTTTCTATACAAGTTAGTATTATAATGTTGTTAAATACACCACCAACTACAGTGGTTGTCCAGGGACATGTTCATGGGTAACTGCTATTGTAAACACATAAACAATGTATTTACACTTCCAATAGTCATGCACCAACCTTTCAATGCGTCCAGCTTACAAAAATTTGACCTTCAAGTGTGACATTGACCTTGGCCCTACCTGAACAGATCTTTCAAATGGTACTTCAGTTCATGGTGGAGTATATGCCCAAAATCTATCGGGGGGGGGGGGGTCATAAACTTATTTATAAATTAAGACAACACCACAAAGTGAAGAACAAAAATTATAATGACTTCTAAGATTTACAAGATAAAATCTGTACTACAGAGTTAAATGAATGAACAAAAATGAACTCAAAATACAATGAACACAATGTTCAAAGATACATCCTAACAGCCAGAGAGAAAAATGCTGTCAAAGCCTTTAACCCTTTACCATAAGGCAAAATTTTAGATCTGTCCAAATTGAAAGCATTTGCAGACAACATTTTCATATTGGCTCAAGTGACACAATATTTCTTTGATAGGGTAGAAAACTTTGTGGGAAAAAGGAGAAAATGCTGGTTATCAGCATTTTCTCCTTTTCCCACAATGTTTTCAAAAGTTTTCACAGAATGTTTCTCATCATGTGACCTAGCGCATATTGTCAAGGTTCTGCAATTCATAGCTGCATCATGGAAAAAGGGGTCTTCATTTTATATTTTATTTTTCACCAATATCTCTTTAATTACTAGACATATCTCGACAGATTTGGACGAAATTTTCACGCATCAAGTGACCTAGCGCATATTGTCAGGGTTTTGGAATTTATTGCTGTGTCATGGAAAAAGGGGGCTTCATGTCAAATTTAAACTGCATCCGTCCGTCCTGAATAGATAAGAGGAAAAAATGATCAGGTTACCAAGGCTACGGGTACGCAAGACAGGAAGTTTTATCAGACAGTGTAGATAAAGATCAGACTGCAGTTGGATCTTGGATATATATGCCTTATATTCTGCAAGATAGTATTGCCTACAACACAGTCTTGAAATGCATATTACTTGGTCTATCTTTATCTCTTTACCAAACAAAAATTTTAGACTGGTCTATAATTCAAAGCATTTGCAGACAACAAAATAAATTTGTCTCAAAAAATGAACTTAGATTTGGGATGGGTAGAGAACATTGTGGAAAAAGTAAAAAAAATGCTGGTTACCTGAGTGCTTGGCCTAACTGAGATTTAAACTTGACATCCCTGCATAGCCAGCCCTGTAGGTAATGAGCTAACAGGCTTGTCTCAAATCATTAACAAACAACAAAATTTAATCCTTAAACCCAAAGGCCATTTTCATTCCAGAATGAGTCCAAGATAATAACGACTGCGTGGGTGCCTTTTGTCTGCAGTGTTTCAACAAAGCAGACAGTATAGATCAATGATCGGACTGCACATTTAGTGCAGTCTGATCTTGATCTACACTAGACACAAAGGCAACTATAGTTGTGAAAGGCGCTTAAAGGGTTAAGACTTGTCCAAATTCAAACCATTTGCTGACAACAAAATAAATGTGACTCAAAAATTTAAATTTGATTTTGGTTGGGTGGAAAACATTGTGGAACAAGCATTCTGATAGTACTGCATAGCAATATACAGTCCCCTACCGGCTGTATGTATCGCTGGCATGTCAGTGAAATATTTAAAGTCCAAGGCCCGTAAATGCGTCAAAAAGCAGTGGAGCGGGACGAAACTCGAACTTGATGTGTAAGTCATGGTGGTTGATGTACACACCAAAAATCAGCTCTATATGTAGCAGCATTTAGAAAAAAAGCGGGGAAAAATGTTTTATCAGTGAAATTTTGTAAGTCCAAGGCCCGTAAATATGTGAAAAAGCAGTGGAGCGGGACGAAACTCAAACTTGATCTGTAAGTAATGGTGGTTGACTTACACAGCAAAAGTCAGATGAATATCTACCAGCATTTAGAAAAAAAAGTCCGGAAAACTGATTTATCAGTGAAATTTTATAAGTCCAAGGCCCGTAAATCCGTGAAAAACCAGTGGACCGGAACGAAAGTCGAACTTTTTTTTTTTTTTTTTGAAGTTTATTGTCCCCGTATAATGATGTAGGAGGGTCGGGGATCTATCCCTCTCCACATCTTACAATCTCTGATATATATACACGTAACAGGGGACAAAAAAACATTTTTTATGTGATAGAAAAAAGTGAAAAAAAAAAAAAAAAAAAAAAATCTAGTGAGAAAAAAAAAAAAAAAAAAAAAAAAGAAAACTGGAAAGTGAAGAAAAAAGGAGAAAATACAATGGTGAAGAAAAGATGTAAAGAGTAATTTATAACAGTAACGGTTCGAATCTTCCCAGCGTTTGAAAATAAAATAAAATAGAACAGTAATAAAGTTGCTATTTACCTATTATTCTTTAAGAAAAGATCCAAAATCGTTCCAGTTTCTTTCGAATTCCTCTAATGTTTTTGTTTCAATAGCAACTTTTTTCAAGATTTTATATTTATAAGATATAAATTTTTCAACACCGGTTAGAGTGGGTGTGTTTTTTGATATTCGACATTTATAAATATACAGTTTAAAAAGAATGAGAAGGATGTTTTTAGCACTTTTTGAATTTTTTGTGTAACCAAATAACATTTTACTGATGTCAAGGTCCATGTAAATGGCATTATCATGTTTCAAGTAATTTGTAATTAATTGTTGAACTTTAGGACAATTCCAGAATAAATGTTCAATTGTTTCTTGATCGTTGGAACAAAAAGTGCAGCTCGCAGAATCAATATATTTTATTTTATACAAAAAATAGTTTGTTCCAAGGATACGGTGATTTATACGGAATTGGAACCACTGTATGTATGTGTCCCTTGTTGCTAAAAATGGTAAAGAAAAAATCAGTTTCCATTCATTTTTGTCAAGATCAATGTTTATTTTTTTTGTCCAAGTTTTTATGCAGGCAGGTTCATCTTTATTTCTAATCAGATATTGGTAGATATGTTTAGAACCCTGCGAATTTTTGAGAATGATCTGAAAGTGTGGTGGCAGATGCGGTTTTTGATGTAAAGTTATGTCTCGAGGCGTTATCGACAATTTTTTAAAATATTCATTAATAGCACATTTTATCTGTATATAATGTAAATAATTTGCAGATATATTGTATTTTTTGTTTATCTGATCGAGAGTTAGAAAACAATTATTAATATCAAGTGTATCTCCAATGCAGTGAATACCGGCATTGAACAGTCTTTTGAAATAAAAACTTTTTGCAGAAATGTGAATATTGTTATTGTGAAAAATAGGACATTCTGCAATATTAGTACTCTCAATACTGATATTATCGAATAGCTGACTTAATGCTTTTAGTGTGTCTATCCAAAAAGGGTTATTGATTTTTTCAATTAGGATTTTTATGTAATCTTTTCCACATAAACACAACTTTTCGATACCGATGAATTCCTTAATGATATTTGACCATCCACCATTATCTTTGAGTAAGCGCCTTATCCACGTGATTTTAAGTGCTTCAATGTAAGATTCAACATTTAACATTTTTAGTCCACCTTCTTCATAGTCTTTCGTGATTACTGATTTCTTTACTTTGTGACAACCCTCCCAAATAAATGAATGGAAAACATCGTTTAGTTTTGAGATTAGTTTTTCAGAAGGATTGGGTAGAGCAAAAAATAAATGGTTCATCTTAGAAATCAGTAGACTCTTCAAAACTGTAATTTTACCAATAGGCGTAAGGACACGTCGATTCCATTTTTTAACTATGTTTTCTATTTCATTAAATTTTGCCAAAAAATTTATATCAATTATTCTATTCAGGTCTACATGAAAAATGATACCTAGCAATTCAAATTTATTATGGCCCCATATTAATTTCCACTTTGTTTTGATAGTATCAGCACTGTATTTTTTCTTTCCAATCCAAATAACTTTAGTCTTATCAAAATTCATGTTTAAACCGGATAATTTTGAAAATCTTGATAGAACATTTAATGTTTCGTTTAAGGATCTTTCAGATCCGTCAAGAATAATACTTGTATCATCAGCAAATTGTGAAAGTTTAAATTCTGTTTGATTTATTCTTATTCCTTTTATATGTTTGTTATTTCTGATGTTAATAGATAAAATTTCGGCACATAAAATGAAAATGTAGCTGGACAAAGGGTCTCCTTGACGACATCCTCTTTCGATTTTGAAAAAGTCAGATAGATATCCACATTGAGATACTGTTGATTTTGCATCCTGATAAAAAACGTTAAACCATCTTATAACTGATGGTCCAAATCGAAAGGTTTCAAGAGTTTTGTTGATAAAAGACCAAGAAAGAGAGTCAAAGGCTTTTTCAAAGTCAATTAAAAGTAAAATTCCAGGAATGTCATTTTCTTCAGTATAATGTAGTAGGTCATATATCAATCGTAAATTTTCTCCGATGTATCTGTCTTTAATAAATCCGGACTGGTCTTTGTGGATAAGTTTAGGGAGAAATGATTTAATTCTGTTTGCAATACATCCTGTTCCTATTTTATAAACTGTATTCAACAAAGTAATTGGCCGCCAATTTTTTAAGTATTCTTTTGGTTTATTACCTTTTGGGATACACGTTATTAAACCTTGTGTTTGGGTTTCAGATAATGAATTTACATTGTATGCCTCATTCAGAGCTCTTACAACAAAATCTCCCAATTTACCCCAAAAAACTTTGTAAAAATCAGCGTTAAAACCAGATGTTCCTGGGCTTTTATTACTTTTCATATTTTTTAAGGTCTGAGATGCTTCTGTCATAGTAATTCTTCCTTCAATGCTTTCCGATTCTTTAACTGAAAGTCTTGGGATTTCAAGATTAGAAATAAAGCCATCAAAAAGTAAATCAGAGAAGTCAGATTGATTTGAGATATAAAGAGTCTCATAAAATGCTTTAATTTCTTCGAGAATTTGTTTTTGATTTGTAATCTCAGATCCATCATCTTTAATTATTTTTTGTACAGTTTTTGAAATAGTGTTTAATTTTTCAAGGCCACAAAAAAATCTTGTTGGCTTTTCACCTTCAATATTCCATTTTACTCTTGATCGTATAATCGAACCTTTCATTTTTTCCTGTTGCAATTGCTCAAATTCGTTTGTTAATAAATAATATTCATCTAAATTGCTTTGACTGAGATTCTCTTCCAAGAGTTTTATTTTTGATTGAATTTCAAGTTCTCTTTCGTTTTTCACCTTTTTTCTATGTGAACCGTAAGAAATTGACTTGCCTCTTATTTCCATCAATAGTGTTTCGAGAAATAATTGATCGTTAATTGTAAATTGAATTTCGGAGTTAGGAATTTCCATTAAATGATTTCTGTCATATACTGGAAGTGCATATTGATTTTTAATTTCTTCAATTTTTGTATTTATTGTATTTATATAATCAAGCTCAGTGAGTAACTCATTATTATGCTTCCACAGGCCTGAGGAATACTGGAATTCATTTATTTGTAGATGTGTTGAAATAATGGAGTGATCAGACATGAAGCTATTTTCTATTGAGGAAGAGATCGTAAAGGTATTTAGAGGTGGGGAAATTAGAAAGAAGTCTAGGCGAGCTTGTTGTATTGGATTGCGTTTTCTCCAAGTGTAACATAGTTTGTCCGGATTAAATTGCCTAAAGGGATCAGTAAGATCACGTATCGAAATATGATTTAGTAAAGTGTCTCTAGACTTTTTGTTGTTTATATGTTTGTAATTAAAATAGTCTTTCTTAGGATCAATAACTAGGTTAAAATCTCCACAAATGATATAAGAGGCATTTCCAATTCTGTCTATTTTTCCGAAGATGTTATTATAGAATTGAGGTTGATCGGTGTTAGGACCGTAGATAGAGGTGAGGGTAAACCGGAAGTCGTTAACGCTTAAATCGAGAATGACAAAATTACCGTTTTCGTCGTCAGTTATTGATTCGTAAATTTTGAAATTTAGTTTGGAAAACAGAATAGCTACACCTCTACTTTTAGATGAATTGTAGCTCAAGTAAATTTCAGAGCCCCATTCAGAGTATAGGTTTTGATACATGTCAGGAGTAAAATGGGTATCTTGTATGCAGTAAATGTCGTGTTTTAAGTTGTGGAGATACTGAAACACCGATAGCCTTTTATTCTTGTTATTAAGACCTCTACAGTTCACTGACAAGATTTTTAAACTATTAGCCATATCAAATGATTCTTACAAACAGATAGTTTTTGTAGCCAAAAAGGAATAACAAATATTGAGGATAAAACCTGGGAAGAATTCGACAAGTAAAAATAAAAAGATAGAAACAAAGCATTGTGCAAAAAAAAAAAAAAAAAAACGCAGCAGAGTACAATGGATAAACAAAATAATTGGAACAAATACATCAATAGATCTTGGTCAGTGGGTTTCATTGAAAAACAAAGAAGCTCTTAACAAATACAGTTTTGCTCTGTCTGTCTGTCTGTCTGTCTGTCTCTCTCCTTTTTTTCTCCATATGTATCATTTTGTGTCCGGTGAAAAAAACTAAAATTGTATTCTATATCGAAAAACGAAAGGAAAAGATTGAATTGAAATCTCTCTCTCTCTCTCTCTCTCTCTCTCTACTTCTCGTGAATTGCTACACAACTTGATTCACATAATTATGTACCTTCAGTTTATCGAAAGCGAAAATAAATGGAAGGTTTCTCTCTCTCTCTCTCTCTCTCTCTCTCTTCCTCTCTCTCTACCTCTCTCTCTATCTCTCTTGAATTGCTACACAGTTTGATTTACATAAATACCTTCAGTTTAATCGAAAGCGAAATTAAATGGAAGGTTGAACGGTTTTTCTCTCTCTCTCTCTCTTTCTCGAAAAAGCTTATGGTATGAAATCCCAATAAAGAATCTCATTTCAATATTAAAACGAAAAAACTGATGTGTCTCTAAGTAGTTTGACGCTTGTAGTAATGGGTATAGGGTAATAACAAAGCCAAAACTTTCTATGCACCTACAAGTCAAACTAACATAGTGAAGAGAAGGAGAAATTGCTCAGATCAGACAATCTCCTATCTAGTCAAAATATCTGCAGATCTCATCCGATTTAAGACTGAAAATAAACGTGCGCAAAACGCTTGAGAGATAGTATTGGATAAACAAAATAACAAATAGGTTTTACAAAAGCATGAAATCTTATCTCTTTCTCTCTCTCTCTCTCCCTCTCAAAATCTAAAAATTCTAGACACTTCTATAATATTGAAAGCACAAGTGACAGTTAAAATACACTTCAGAGATTTATATTGGATAACCAATATAAGCTATGCCTTTAACTCACAAATTAGCTCAAGTGAAAACATCGCGGTGGTGGGGTAAACCCATCAAAAGCATTTTCTTCCAATGTCACAATATTCAAAAGGTCAGCAATTTGTAAAAGCAAAAACGAATAATGAATGAAGTATATACATATATATCGAATTCAGCTAATTGATGTATACAAAAACAGTGTGACAAAAGCATTAAATCCTGATGCTGACTTCAATGTCACCGCACTCCACGGAGCATCAAATGTCAACAGAAGGAATCATTTATAGTCGAAATTTAGATGTTTACGAGTAAACTCAACTTCAACACACAAGATCGTCTGCATGAGATGATGACTGAGGAACAGTATACAACACATCCAAGTTTTGTATATAATTACGAAATATTATAAAAGAAAAATGCAAGCACTTCAACTCTTTTGTGCCAAATATATAAACTTCATCCTTTTCGGTGCCTGAAAATAGAATCCATCGTGTCTCAAAGGGATTTTTGTCTCAAAAGCTTGACTAAAACAAGCGGGGGAGTGGATCCAAGATCAGACTGCACGTTCTGTGCAGACTGATCCTGATCCATGCCGTCCGCAAAAGTACCGGTTTTTATTTATGGCGCAGAAAGAGTCAAAGGTGTGGACTGTTTCCAAACTCGTAAATTTATTGTAAAAATGAGACATATACATTGTGGCACAAGAGGAACCGCGCGCAAGTAGTTAGTTTACCCTCCACCACAATATCTCCAAATATCATCTATTTCCAAAAAGACATTGAGAGAAGTCAGAAAGGGGAAGAAAAGAGAAAACGCTGAGAGATTACAATCTATTCATTAGATGCAATTTCTCCTCTCTACATGATATTTCCCAGATATGTCTAAAATGTATAAGCAGATAGGGATATTCAAGTTTCTCGCCGCTTCAAAAGCATATTGAATCTCTTTGTCATTCTTATCACTATTGAGCAGTGATATAAGAAAGAGAACACCAAACTGCTTAAAAATGTCAAAAATAGGTTCGTACAGACCTTGACAAAAGAGATTGGCAAATTTTTTATAATCTTTCAGCCATAATTTTTTATCACGAGGCAAAAATTGTCCTATCCAAATTGGCAGCATTTGTAGACGACAGTTTCAACGTAGCTCAGATTATGAAAATTAACTTTGTTGTGGAAAAAAAAAATGCTGGTAACCAGCTTTATTTCCCCTTTTCCGTAATGCCCTAGGAAAGCAATCTAGTTCATTTGTTTGCAATCTTCAGCCTTCAACCTTTACTATATTGCAAAAATTTTCCTATCCAAAATTGAAGCATTTGCAGACGACAATTTCATAGAAGCTCAAATTATGAAAAGTTGTCTTTGTTGTGGTAGGAAAAAACATTGTGAGAAAAGGATAAAAATGCTGGTAACCAGCTTTATTTCCCCTTTCCCACGATGCCCTGTCAAAAATTGTCCTATCCAAATTGGCAGCATTTGCGGACGACAGTTTCAAAGTAACTCAAATAATGAAAATTGCCTTTGTTGTGGTAGGAAAAAACATTGTGAGAAATGGATAAGAAATGCTGGTAACCAGCCTTATTTCTCCTCTCCCACAATGCCCTGTAAAACAATCAAGTTCCTTTGTTTGCAATCTTATGCCTTCGACTTCACCACATAGCAATTTTTTCCAATCTAAACTGAAAGCATTTGCAGACGACAGTTTCATATAGTAGCTCGAATTATGGAATTTATGTTTGTTGTAGTAGGAAAACTTCGTAAGAGAAGGAAAAAAAAGCTGGCAACCAGCTTCTTTACCCCTTCCCCACAGTGCCCTGGGTAAGCAATCTAGTTCCTTTGTTTGCAATCTTCAGCCTTAAATCTTCACCATATAGTAAATTCTTTCCTATCCAAATTGAAAGCATTTGCGCGACATTTTCATAGTATTTCGAATTATGGATTTTTGTTGTGGTAAGAGAAAAACAAGACAAAGTGGGAAGAGGAAAAAATGCCTGCAACCAGTTCCCTTCCCCACCCCATAATTCCATTATAAGGCTTATCTCTCTGGGTTGTTCGAAGCTTTCATTTTATGATAAAGGGTTAAGATAATTCATACCAAAATAATATGAACTGTAACACATGACTGGGGTAAGTATCTAGAGGTAAGTTGTTTAGTTTTTCTGTTCCTGTTAGATATGACACTGTATTGTTCGATGGTCCCTTCACAATGTTTCTATGTACTGTAGTCTTTAGAGCGCGAAATAGACCATGTTGTCCCTTTTTGTCCCAAAAAGAGACTAAGGTTTTTACTCTTTACCAACCGAATTTTTTTTTTTTTTTTTTTTTTTTTTTTATAGTCCAATTTGAAAGCGTTTGCAGACGACACCATGAAGGTCGATCTAAAATTGAATTTCGAATTGGACACTTTGAAAGCGTTTGCAGACGACACCATGAAGGTCGATCTAAAATTGAATTTCGAATTGGACAGGGTAGAAAATATTGTTGGAAAAGGAGAAAAGGCCGAATACCGGCATTTTCTAGTTTTCCAACAATGCCCTCAAAGACTTTCTTTCTCAGGGTCGTTAAAAGTCAGGATTGTGTGGTAAAGAGTCAAAGCTGTCATTGCGTAATATTATCGCTGCAAGGCAGTCAACGAAGACCGACGATCAGACTGCATGTTTAGTGCAGTTCAATCTCGATCTAAGATGGCTGAGTACACAGCTACAGTATCGCTTTTTTTATTTTGAAGATGGTTGTCTTAAGTCGTTCCTCTTTGGCCAGGGTTTTTCAATCCATTTTGCGTAGTCTTTGAATTTTACTTCGATAGGTCGTGTGTTACCCATGTATATTGCAAAGAGTTTACCCTCACGAGACCAACACTTTTCTACCTCGCCGTTCCCTTTGAGGCGCAGAGATGCTAACACTTGTTGATTTAGTTTGGTGAGGTCTTCGTTCACAAAAATTTTGTCTTTTTTCAACTCTTTGGCTTTTTTCATCAAATTTATTTTTGTTTGTCTTCTTACAAACTTGACGATAATAGGTCTGTTTTTTCCTTGTTCCCATCTCCCAAGTCGATGAGCGATGTCTATATCCTCTGGTTGTAGTTCTAAATTGTTCTTCTCGTTAAGTGTTTTGACTACGAGCTCGATTGCTTCGAAGGATTGTTGTTTATCAGTGTCATCCGAAATTCCAGTTATTCTGACATTATTTCGCCGACTATACTGTTCTATGTCATTGACTTCTTTTTGTCTCTCCTTCGATTCGATTTCTAATTTCTGTTTTAGAAATATATTTTCTTCTTTTAAACTTCGAATCACTTCGTCTTTTTCTTCAAGTGTTTTCTTTAAAGAATCTGTTGTGATGTTTTTGTCGTGAATCTGGCATTCAAGGGTATCTAATCTTTTTATCACAGACCCTAGAAGTTTATCTTTCATACCTTCAATAGTGGTTCTAATTATCTCTGTAATGAAATTGGAATCGTCCTTCGTCAGCATTTTAGACAGTCTTTTGTTCATATCATCTAACTTCCCTTCTAACACTGCTATATCTGTACTAGATGTGTTTTTTTGCCCATCTTTACCCAGGTACTGATCAATTTTCCTCTGCGTGTCAGAGGCTGTTTTTGCTTTTTTCTTCCTTTTCCCTGTTTTGGATGAAGAAGAATTAGAATGATCCTGAAGTGTGGATTGGTCGAGTGTAGTTTCGTTACTGGTCGTATCCAATTCGCTGGTGGTTGACGAGTATGCTCTTTTATTACGAGTAGAAGACATATTGGTTTCTAGAAGCTTTCCAGTGTATGTTGATATGGGTAAATGGTAAGTGAGCAAAGGGTAGCTAAAGGTGATCCCGACTACCCACTGTGTCGCTGATAAGAGATGGAAAGATATATAACGGTATCCGCCAATATACCCGACAAAACTCGGGTGCGTTCGAATGAGTTCTTTTTCAGGTACTCAGTAATGGCGATTTGTCATGCGTGACGGGTAACTTTTAACGTGACCCCAGGGTATTCTTGTTTTTTAAAAAAAGAAGTTCCCCACCCGATTTTATTATATAGCGATGGATTTTTCAAACTTCATCCGTCATTTATCTAATCATATTCACCTCGAATTTTTCCTTCTTCACAAAAACACTTCAATCAGTGAATATTCCTCTTGAGGTGCAAAAGATTTTTGTCAAAAAAGATCTAATAATGATGATTTTTCCAATATCTTGTCACACACAACTCATCGCTGTTTTCATCTCAAACCGGAAGCAGAAAATTCTCAAACCGGAAGCAGAAAAGTCGAACTTGATCTGTAAGTCATGGTGGTTGAGTTACACAGCAAATCTGAGATCAATACGTACCAGCGTTTAGGAAAAAAGTTTGGAAAACTGATTTATCAGTGAAATTTTATAAGTCCAAGGCCTGTAAATCCGTGAAAAACCAGTGGACCGGAACGAAAGTCGAACTTGATCTGTAAGTCATGGTGTTGAGTTACACAGCGTTTAGGAAAAAGGTCCGGAAAACTGATTTATCAGTGAAATTTTGTAAGTCCAAGGCCCGTAAATCCGTGAAAAACCAGTGAACCGGAACGAAAATCGAACTTGATCTCTAAGTGATGGTAGGTGACTTACACACCAAAACTCGGCTCAATATCTAGCAGCGTTTAGGAAAAAGGTCCGGAAAACTGATTTATCAGTGAAATTTTGTAAGTCCAAGGCCCGTAAATCCGTGAAAAACCAGTGGACCGGAACGAAAGTCGAACTTGATCTGTAAGTGATGGTGGGTGACTTACACACAAAAACTCAGCTCAATATGTACCAGCGTTTAGAAAAAAAGTCCGGAAAACTGAATTGCCGGACTGACGGACAGACGGACAGATGGACAGACGGACGGACGGAGTGCAAACCTAAAGTCCCCTCCGGCTTCGCCAGTAGGGGACTAAAAAGGAAAACATGCTGGTTACAGGTATTTCCTCGTTTTCCCACAATATTTTCAAGAACCTTATTTCTCACAGGCGTTAAAACTTGGGATTGTGTGGTAAAGGGTTAAATAGAACAAGACTTTTAGAGTTCATTCTGTATACCTTTAGGCCCTGTTTTGACTCAGGGGCATCATTTGAACAAAATTGGTAGAAGTCCACAAGGAAATGCCACGTACCAAATATCAAAGCTCTAGGCCTTCTAGTTTCAGACAAAAACATTTTTAAAGTTTGCTCTATATACAATTTTGCCCAAATTTGTGACCCTTGGAGTTAAAGGGTTAATTCAATTCTTTTAAGAACTTTGGTAGAACTTCACCCAAGGAATATGCCTGTCAAGTTTCAATATGATTGGTTTAGGAGGAGAAGATGTTTAAAGGAATTGTGGAAAGACGGACGCTGGACAACGACGAATCACAATACCTCACGCAGCACTTCGTGCTCAGGTGAGCTAACAAATAGGCCTAACCATTGTCTGTGGCTTGTGATAAACAACATAAAGATGAAGTTTCATAACATTTTGTCCTGTAGTTAAAGAGATATTAATCCATAATGAAAATATATGTGAAGCCCCCCTTTTCCATGACACGACATTTAATCAAAAAAGGTAAACTAATGATATTGGCGGACTATCATAAGGAACACACGAATGAAGTTTCACAAATTTTTGTCCAGGATTTTGAGTTGAAGATACATGTATATTAATCCTTAACAGAAATATACATGAAGCCCCTTTTTCCTGTGAGACAGTATTTGATATCAAAAAGGAAAAAAAAAAAACAATAAATATCAGCGGACATCATTAGGAACACCCGTATGAATTCCTATTAGTTTTTGTCAAGGATTTTAGAAGATATCTCTCCTGAAAGATGGACAAACAGATGGTCATTGGTCCATGACGAAATTAAACATTTAGCCCCCCTTTTTTCATGACGTGGCATTTCATGAAATAAAAACAAATAACTATTGTCTGTGGCTTGCAATAAATAATAAAAAGATGAAGTTTCATGACATTTTGTCCTGTAGTTAAAGAGATATTGTTCCACAATGAAAATATACGTCAAGCCCCCTTTTTCCATGACACAGCAAAAACTGGTCCTATTAGACCTACAATCAAACTCATTCGAGATCTTACGGTCATATATATTTTGACCAAGTTTGGCGCTGATTGGTTTAGATTTGTAGATGCTAGAGTGTAAACAAAGTCAAATGTAGCTATTTTTTAATTTAAGGGCAAATAACTCCAGTCATTCTTGTCCGATTAGACACATAATCGAACTCATCCGAGATCTTATGGACATATATATTTAGACCAAGTTTAGTGCTGATTGGTTAATATTTGTAGATGCTAGAGTGTAAACAAAGTCAAATATAGCAATTTTTCTAATTCAAGGGCAAATAACTCCAGTCGTTCTGGTCCGATTTGACACATAATCGAACTCATCCGAGATCTCATGGTCATATACATTTTGACCAAGTTTGGTGCTGATTGGTTAATATTTGTAGATGCTAGAGTGTAAACAAAGTCAAATATAGCAATTTTTCTAATTCAAGGGCAAATAACTCCAGTCGTTCTGGTCCGATTAGACCCATAATCGTTTAGTGCTGATTTGTTAATATTTGTAGATGCTAGAGTGTAAACAAAAAAATATGAACGGACGGACGAACGGTGAGTGATCACAATAGCTTATCCTTAGCACTTCGTGCTCAGGTGAGCTAAAAAGCAATTGTTTCCAAGGTTATTTTTTTTACTACTGTGCTCTATAAAAACATCGTCGGATACAGTGCTAATTGCATTTGGTATCCAGTTTTTTGGACATCATATAGCACGAATTCTCAACATAGAGGTACAACGTTTACCACTTATATCTCGGAATAACTTCTGGCGTCATAGATTTCAAGTTTTCAGATAGGGAGTTATGGGTAACTCCCCTCCCTTCCCGAAATATGCTTTTACACTTCCTGGGCTTAAATCCCCCCCTTTCGCAAAATAAGAGAATTCTTGTCAAGGTCACCTCCTCTGAGTCAAAATCATCGTTGTCTGCGCTTGTCAATATTCTTGTCAATATGCACGGAACATGCAATCTGATCTTGATCTACACTGTCCGAAAAAGATCCTTGAGTCGTGCTTAGCAGGGTAAGGGTTAAATATTCTGGATTTCGAAAAAATGCACTTTTGTTAATTCAGAAATTGAAAGTTATCATAAATCTACTTTAATTCAACTGAAATGATGAAACTTGTGTAAAACATTGTTAGAAAAGGAGAAAATGCTAGTTACCAGCACTCTATTCTTTTCCATTAATGTTTCTAAAACTGGCATTTTCTCCGAGTCATATAAACACAGTTTTACAACTCGTAATGTAGTGGCGATAAGTGATACAGTTTAACCCTTTACCACACAATCCCGAGTTTTAACGATCCCGAAGAAGCAGGCTTTTGAAAACATTGTGTGAAAAGGAGAAAATGCTGATAACCAGCATTTTCTCCTTTTTCCACGAAGTTTCTACCCTATCAAAGACAAAAATCATCATTTGAGCTACAATGATTTTTTTACTGCAAGTGCTTTCGATTTGGTCGAGTCCATAATTTTGCTATTTGGTTAACTCTTTATCACACAATCCCGACTTTTAACACCCTTGAGAAAGAACCCTTTTGAAAACATTGTGGGAAAAGGAGAAAATGCTGGTAACCAGCATTTTCTCCTTTTCCCACAATGTTTTGTACCCTATCAAACAAAAATCACATCATCTGAACCACATTGCAATTGTCGTCTGCAAATGCCTTCAATTTGGACTGGTATAAATTTTTGTCGTGTGGTAAAGGGTTAAGAGTGAAATCAAGTACATGTACATGTATTTCAAAGTCAAGAATTTTGACCCCAGTTATCGTCCCAGTAAAACAAGAGAGTTCTGCAATGTTTAACAAGTTCTGCAATGTTTAACAAGTTCTGCAATGTTTAACATATAACTTTAGAAACCAAACAGAAAACAATTCAAAACTCTGTGTAGTGTTCAAAAACGGCATACGTCTACGGTGATGTGACAGATCGTCCATCGATGATAAGGACCTGTGACGCGTCATCTACACGAATTCCAATCGTACCGTCCATGAAGCCATGGATCAGTGGATTTAACAGACATAGATAATTCCCTGGTTTGACTTGAGCATAGCTGAAGAAGGGAAACGGGTTGTCAAAGTCCAAATAGAACTCGACTTTAGTCACTTCGTCCTTCTTGTCCTGAAATGAAATGGACAGATAAGTATTTTTTTTTGTGTGTGTTACGGGAGATCATTCCTTCCTTACAGCATTGCTTATTCCCGTATAAAATCAATACCTGACAACTGCGTTAGGAAGAATTCTCTTTATCACAGGGGTTAGTGTATTGGTCTTTTAAATCTCAAATATTGAGGATCTTTGCCGCACGGGTTCGAATCCCAGCCGGAGGGTTAATATCTGAGCTAGGCATTTGTTGCGAACTTTCATGTTCGTTAGACTTGCTACTTATCGACATCAGCCCATAGACATATAACAGTTATCAGTTTACAGTGGTCGATACTTTTCAAGATATGTGGAGGCCATGCATCACAAGACGGGAATCAGTGCAACGAATTTCAAAATAAAATGTACATTTGCTCTCTAAAACCTACCTTCTACGATTCATCCAGCCATGGTTAGCTAGCATATAACCTATGCACCAGCCCTTTGTAAACATAAACCCCTATAAGCTTGGGAAAAACCTCGGTACAAGCCCAGCAAGGTGGGGACGTTATTTTTGTTGTCAGTCTGTTGCACAAATCACGGTTTTCCCCATGTCTATATTTCGAAACTGTCTGCAGAGATTTGCAGTAAACGGTTGGTATTGTAAGAAAATATTTCCCCCGTTTGAAATCATTTTGTCTTTTATGAATTTGTAGCGAAAAACTGGCTTGATTTTTCCACAGACGTATTATTTATTGCCATATTCACCTAGATTATTTAAGCATGCGCAGACAACATTTATCAGATGAAAAAGACCCCAAATTGCCCCGCTATTATGCCATTTAACCCTAAGGCTGCTAAGCACGACTCGCAGACGTTTTGTGGACAGTAGAGATCAAGATCAGAGAGCACAGAACGTGTAGTTTGATCTTGGATCTACACTGTCCGATATGGAAATATTTTTTACTCAAAAAAAAGGGGGGTTTGAAATAGCATTATTCGGGATTTTACTATCATCTTGAAAGTTTCATTTCAGTTTTTTTTAGCAGGATAAGGGTTAAAAGTGTGAAAGCATCTGAGGTATTGATTGATTGTAGGGCGTTTAACGCCGTTTTCAACAATATTTCAGTTATATCACGGCGGCCAGTGCACCTGTCCATGCTTTCCTGGAGTTTCTTTTTACCAGTACTCCGCACAATATTCTTTCCAAGCCACTGGCTGCTTTCCCACGAAACCATCGTCGAAACAATGGTCAGCGGTGAGAGAGGAATGAATCCTGTCGCGATAACTATCATCAATCCTCGGAAAGAAATTGGCCAAGCCGGGGATCAAACCAGCGACCTCCTGTTCTCAAGTAAGCATCCGAGGAAAAGAACTGAATGCTAGGAAAGACAACTGGACTTTGGAAGTCATAATTTACAAATCATAGCTAATTAATGATGAAATTTCATATCACATTAAGTTCAGAAGTTGTTTCGTTAGGGATTAACTCTTTACCACACAATCCCGACTTCTAACGACCCTGAAAGAAAAGGCTTTTGAAAACATTGTGGGAAAAGGAGAAAATGCTGGTAACCAGCATTATCTCCTTTTCCCACAATGTTTTCTACCCTATTGAAAAGAGAAATCATCAGTTTAGCAACAGTCAATTTGTCGTCTGCAAATGCTTTCAATTTGGACCAGTCTAAAATTTTGTCGTTTGGTAAAGAGTTATACGACTAGCGTCTTCATGGTGTGAGAGAAATTAACCCTTATCCCGCTAACTAAGCGAAATGAAACTTTCAAACCAGTAGTAAAAACCTGAATATTGCTATTTCAAACACCTTTTTTATGAAAACAGTATCTCCTTGTCGGACAGTGTAGATCCAAGATCAGACTGCATGTTCTAAGCAGTCTGATCTTGATCTACACTGTCCGAAAAAGGTCAGTGAGTAGCGCTTAGCAGCCTAAGGATTAAAATAAGAGACAGTTACCTTTATGTATATAGCGTGTCTTGCAGCGTACGGATGATATTTAAACATGAAAGCCACAAATACACTTCCAGATAGTGCCCTCTGCATATCTCTGAAAAGCGGGAAAGGGTTTTCAACTGGAACTTGGTTCAAATCGTCAATCACGGCTGAGAAGAAGAATCTACATTTCGCAATCAATTTTGCTTTTTCAAGAGAGCCTGGAGGTCGATCAGCTTCGAAATGTACCATTTCCGGTGACCGAAGCGGAAATCCGTGATTTAAAAACATGGGTAGGTCGAAAGGTACAAATGGTCTGCTGTGTCTGTCTCTTTGGTCTGCATCCTCACTTTGTCTTGGATTATCCCTTTCATTTCTCGGCTTTCTTTCCTTCAAAATAAAGTAATGAAACATTATCCACAAAAGTAAATGTACTCGTTAAACACCAGAACAAGAGATTACACTATTGTATACGTGTAAGTATGCATCTACAGGGTAATTTGAAAGTAAATGGAAGCTACCGTTATCTTCCGCTAAAAACCTATTTTATTTGGACAATCTGGTTACAGAACCGGACTACTTTCCAAAATGGCAATCGATGCAGCGAATTTCAAAATAAAATATACCTTTATTCAAGACAATGCAACCTGGTACGATCTATCCAGCCATGGTTTGCTAGTATATGACCTATGTACCAGTCAGTTATAAACACAGCCTCTAAGGCTTGGGAAAAAAGACCTGGTAAAAGGCCAGCATGGTGGATGCATTTTCAGTAAAGTCTGTGGAAAAAAACCTTGCACAAATCCCGGTTTTCTGTGGAATAAACCTTGCACAAATCCTGGTTTTCTTTAAGTCTATATTTAGTTTAAACATATTTTTTCTTCAGTATATAATACAAGTTTACAAAGGAATACAGTCATTTGACAAAGATACTGGTGGAAATGCTAAGGCAAATCTATGTTTAGAAACTGTATGATAAGATTTGCAGTAAACATTCGTTTTTTAATTATTTTTCCAGTTAGAAATGATTGTATTTTTAAGAAGTTTGAAGCGAAAACCAGGCTTGTTGTTTCCACAGAAGTATTATTTATAATCATCTTCACGATTGCTACTTTTTAGCGGTAGAGTTTTTAGTTTACGCACCGAGTATTAATATCTATCCTGTACAGAATAGTGATGCATCATAGTAGACAGGTCAGTGCTCGAAGAATATGACATGTACACACAACGGGAATCTACTCGTCTCCCACCATCCCCACCTCTCTCTTTCTCTCTCCACCTCTCTCTCTCTCTCATATGTCCGAATTTCAAGCAGATGTTATTTCTCCTCTTAGAAAAGCCGACCCTTCTCCATTGGTCTAATGTATTTTCGTGCATCCTTTTTCACCTTGTATAGATTAGGATGATTTTTGTATATTGCAACTGCGCAGGTGATAATTGGTTGTATATCTAGAGACTAAATATCTCTATTAAAAGCACGGTTAAAATAAGACGTTTGAGTTTCTGTGAAATTCACCGTTTTTTTTTTAAAGCCAGGCATTTTGAAAACAAAGAGCAAATTATTTTTCATACAAAATGTCGCTCCGTGTCTTACCTATTCTACAGATTTAGGCTAAACTAAACCGAGGGTTGAGAGTTCTTACAAAATGCAGGGGTGCTACAAGTGTTAGTGTCGAGCCCCGATATCTCAGTCGGGAGTGTACAAGACTAGAGAGCAAGGGGCGCCTGTCCGATCCCCGGCTCGGCCAATTTCTTTCCGGGGATTGATGACAGTCATTGCCACAAATAAGTGAAACAATTTTTTTCAGCCGATAGTAAAATCCCAAATTTTGCTATTTCAAAAGTATGTTTTGGGGGCAGAATATCTCCTTATCGGAGAGTATACATCCAAGATCAGACTGCACGTTCTGTGCAGTCTGATATTGATCTACACTGTACGCAAAAGGTCTTTCAGTCGCGCTTAGCAGCCCAAGGGTTTACATGCCATTCGACACTACGGATGTATTTTATGGATATGGAAGACTGCACTACATAATGGGGGACCAATCCTGTAAGTGAAATTGCCTCCTTTGACAGATAAAGAATACAGGTAACTAAATAACAGATTGGTCCTTTCACCTGTATTCCTTTGTTTCTATCCTTAATACCTTTGGGGATGTTGCGATGAATATTTTATGATTTATGCTATATGTGTAAGATCCCCATGTAATTCAAATCAACTTCTGTTCTCAATCATAAGGAACTATGTATATATCGATTTGTAAAACAATCTAACTATATTTAGTTGAGATATTATCTCTAGAACATATTTGTGTAGTGCAAGAAAATCAAGGGTAAAAACCAAGTAATATCCTTATCAGGACAAATGTACTGCTGGAGAGAAATCAAGGGAAGTAACGGAGGAATGGCTCTCATTGCAGGCTTCGGTTTCCATCAATGATCTCGGTCATAATCCCCATCGAATAGCCCAGCAAAAATATAACGAATTATGGTTTTGTTTAAAGATCTGCCAAAAGCTAACAATGCGGGTGTTATTTAAATGCATTCAAATTTAAATCTTACCATTTAAAACTATGTAAATCATTGTGTAGATGACAATCTTTTATTGTACGGTCGGTCAGTTTGTTAGTCACTTACAGAAAAATGAAATCTAGACTTAGGTTAAACGTTGTCAGATCGCTCTATCTTTTGTTTACTTTTTACCCGATTTGACTTTTTTTCAGCCAGCAACTAACACTTGGACCAACCGTACAATAACACGTTGTCATCTTCACAATAATTTCCTTACTTTGAAATGGTACGGTTTAAATTGAAATGCACTGTTTACTTTTGGCAGTTATAGGACCCGTAAGTCAATCATACATACCGGTACCAACTATTTGGTTTCTAGACCTGGGCGTTACCTTTGAACTACCAGGACTTGATAAAGCTTTCTGTTGAAGGAATTAACCCTTAAGCTGCTAAGCGCAACTCTCTGACTTTTTGCGGACAGTGTAGATCAAGATCAGACTGCACAGAACGTGCAGTCTGATCTTGGGTCTACACTGCCCGATAAACATATTTTTCTCCAAAAAATAAGTTTGAAATTGGGTTTTACTATCAACTTCAAAGTTTTGTTTAACTTATTTAGCAGGATAAAGGTTAACTGTGGTATGAATGATGGTTGCAGTATTTCAAATGCTATTTTGTATACCTTACAATCCGTTACTTTATGGTTCTTCCAGTCCTCTCTTTGGCATTCCTTGGAGCAGTAAAACGTGGTTTTACATCTAGAGCACCACAACCTACACCCTGTCTTCGCACATTTCCGGCAGTTTCCGGTGGCTGGCTCCCTTTTATCCTGAGTAAAAAGAAGTGACATACAAATTTTGCCCACAAACTTTATCTATTAAAACATGGAGCACAACGCGGGGTACCTTTGCAGACAATGTGGATCTTGATCAGTTTATGCAGACTTCACGATGGTTGTCCGGAAGATTCGTAGACAACAGGAACTCTTTTCAATACAATATGTCTCATGAATACTTAGATTGGTTACCTCCCCTGATACAGCAAGTGTGTAGGGATAAGTTCAGGCTACCAAAAACGGGCGGAATTCTGCCCGTCTATTTTTAGAACAGTCATGACGCTAGACTAATAGAGATTCAGGAGAGGTCACTCTCACTTTCAGAGCAGTAGATTTTCCGATATTTTTGACCTCGCGAATAAGTGAATTGTATTTTTGGTATCACCTTTTATGTTTATGTCTGCCAATTTTTTAGTTTTGATTACCAATTTCAAATTGTGCGAAAAATCGCAATGTTACCTCTACAGCCAAACTGCAAATGTATATGCTGCTCTGATTGGCTAATCTGTGATATACATGTAGCCCAATGAAAAGCAACGACAGAATAGCCTGTGCCAGTTGTAGTATGTAGATATACAACGGGGACCAGTTCAATGAATACCAGTCTGGATTACCTGCCCCTACTAATACGTTATAGGGTCGTACTTTTGAAGTACGGCGGGATACCAGACTACATGAATACTGGATCTTCAGTGTCGTATACTAGTGAGATAAATTAGCAAAATGCTTTTAATGTTGCATAGAATGAGCCTTTGGCTACTTTGACAAACACGTCCATTTTATTTCAAGGGTAAAGACTTATGAAACGGTAGATAGAGAAATTTGTGTGCTAACTGGGCTAATAAAGTGGGCATACTTTTACTTTATTCTTACTGAAATCTTACCAAAATTGGTCAGGAACGTAACAGTGAACAAAACGGATCTAGTGTCCTTGACTTGCGAAGGTGCACAGTTAACAGCCGACTTCTTTTTCGAAAGGATAGGTATACTAAAACTAACGATTTTCTACTAAGAAATTAAATTTAGTTACTTCTTGTTTGCTTGGTCTTTTACAGCTGGACTTGTGGCTACCCCAGTCCTTTGTTTGGCATTTCTTAGAGCAATACGACACCGCTAAACAACGTGAACACCGTTTAAGATTCGGGCTGCTTTCCCCGCAGTATTTGCAAAGTGATCTTGACGAGTCGCTCATATTCTACAGAAATGAATACATGTTATATTGAATAGTCTTGCACACATGACCTGGATTACAAAAGCAATAAATTTACACTTGCATAAATTTCCCTAGCATAATGAGTGGGCATGATTAGTGAGGGCCAGGGCCAAGGGCCTTATTCACCAATCATTTTTAGGCTGCCATGCGGAGTCACTGACTGCGGACGGCATAGATCAAGATCAGGCTGTATGTAACGTGCAGTCTGATCTTGGACCAAAATTATTCACGATAGACTTGAGACATTATGTTGCTAAATAAACATCCAAATATGAAAATAACCATCGTAAATGTCTCATTATTGAGACTAGCACTAAGTGATTAGAAGATCTGAGATTATTAGATTTTTCTTTAGAGATCATCACGTTTTACATCAAATCAGGTCTGATGATACATACAGGACTTGAGAACAGGAGGTCGCTTGATCACAGGCCATTTTCTTTCCGAGGATTGATGATAGTCATCGCGACAGGATTCATTCCTCTCTCACCGCTGACCATTGTTTCGACGATGGTTATGTGGGAAAGCAGCCAGTGGCTTGGAAAGAATATTGTGCGGATTACTGGTAAAAGAAACTCAATCAATCATTTAAATAATTAAATAGCGGATGGCTAATTGGACAGTAAACAATAAACTATGCAGTTAAAAGATCTACATATGTGTAGGCCTAACTGAAAAAAAAAAAAGATATGGCCTTCAACTTTCTGTTCTATTATGCTTGAAAATTCTATCGTATGAAAATCTAGCAATCTTGTATTTTAAATTTTGTTTTATCAAGCGACTCACAAAATGAAATCACTGGTTAGTGTATATTTGACGAGAAAGCTCAGAGGAAGAGATGAAAAAGAACAATGAGTTTATGGTTAAAATATTCTAAGGATAAATTTAAAAAAAAAAAAAAATTCATACCTGTTGAATTTGATATTAAAAAAAATGACCTTGTCGTCTGTCTGTAAAGCTATGTCTGTAAAGCTATTTATACCAGTATAGATACATTCACGAGTGAATCAGTTCTGTTTTTAGCTATTCAATAAATCGAACGAAAATAAATCCGTGCAGTGCTTATTAATGCATTTGCAAGAATTCCGAGCGAAAGTAAAAGTAGCTTCAGAGAAAACTGCTAAGGATTTTCTGGAATCTGGCTAACTATCACATCAGCTCTCTATAATGGGTACAATACGATATACCTTTTATTTTATCTCACAGTACCATGATGAGATTTTGATAAACAAACTTTTTTTTTTTTTTTATTAAATCTAGACATTTTAAGCCTGAGAAGGACAAAGAAATTAGTTTAAAGACAAAGACAATGTTAAACATTTAAATTAATTCTGATCTTCAGATCTGGCTACATTCGTTTTCCTATCGACTAGATTTGTCTCTGCGGAAGTTTCGTTATAAGTACAGGCAAATAAGATGAAAATAACATACCAGTATTTTTTTTACAGAAGTACAATATATATAAACAATACTATTCAATACAATCACGGATAGGAAACTTTATAATCGGAGCCATTGGCTCCGACGAGAAAATATTGTGTTGGTCTTCCGGTTCCGAAAGTATCGGCTCAAAAACAACTGAAAAACTGGTAAGCTTGCCGTTCTTTGTAATTACCGGTATATGTTCTTATGTCTTTGAAATTCCACAAAAGGAGAATGTCATGCAGTGCTCGGGTCTTTTGACGTATTTTCTACACTACGGAAAGCCGTGGAATGTGTACAGTAGTGTCTGCATCATTTGTGCCGTGGGTTGACCGTAGCCGAAATAATACGTCAAGAACCTAGGTTAAGTCAGTTATTGCCATTAAATTAGCAAACAAGAGAGAAATTTGCTGTCATAAAAGCGCTGCTGGTAAAGAATTGAAAAGAAACAGGGCAAAAAATGATAAGAATAAAGAAGGGCTCCGATTCACAAGATTATGGATCCATAATAACAACTTTAAAGAAAAAGAACGGTTTAATTATGTGGTAAACTAGTCCTTGGACGCTCGAAAAATTGACCTATAGGAAAAAGTTTCGGCCCAGGTCAGCCTGCGCAGTCCGCGATACTTTTCTCGGATGCTTAAGCCCCCTTTTCACAGAGCATGGTTCAAATGCATACAGACATTTACATAGAACTACGAGGGTTGATTGATAAGTTATGAGCCTCATTATGTAAGGGTTTTGACTCTTGGCGGACATACTGCATTATTTTTCTACATAATACCCGTCAGTGTCTACCGGTATACACTACCGATGTTTAAGGGCCTCATTGCCACTTTTAAAGAAGCCCTCTTCTTGACTGTTCAGAACGTCATCCACTACATGTACCTCTATCACGTCATCATCTGACTACAGTGGACACCGGAAATGGCCTTTTACGATTTTGGAAATAGAAGAAATGTTATCGTACTGTTTACTGCTTTCGATTGTTTTCAAAGTTCAAAAGTTGCTTTTAGAATTGACGATACAATATAGATTGACAGACCCTTTATCACTTTTCTAGTTTCAGGGGCCCTTTATTTGTTTATCGTTTATATCGGACTGATTACTGATTAAATAACAACAGCTGCCAAAAGTAAACAAAGCGGGTGTTAAAATTCATTTAAATTTAAATCATATCATTTAAACGCATGGGAATATTTGTGAAGATGGCAATCTGTTATTGTACGGTTGGTCCAAGTGTTAGTCGCTGGCAAAGAAATTAATTTCAAAACTAGGTTACTCTAGCTTTTGTTTACAAAAAGACATCTTACAAAAAAAAAAAAATAATAATAATAATAATAAAATAATAACCCAAGCCAGGTTCGAACCTATGACCCCCAGAATCGAGAGCCAATCGCCTTACTAGAGAAGCTATTTTTCTGTACCATTGGAAAGGCGTATTTTTCGTAAATTATCACTTGAAAACCTTTAGTTGGAAAGTTCGCACCGACTTTTAATGAAGGACAAAGGGAACATTAATGAGCAACAGGTTAATTCTGTTAAAATACTGACTTGTTTACTCCTGCCACAACAATACTGACTTGTTTACTCCTGCTACAACAACCTGTACCACAACGAGGAAATAAAAACAAGAGGACCATGATGGTCCTATATCGCTCACCTGAGTACCAAGCAGTAAAGGTCTACAATGAAGATAAATACCAAGTATCGAAGTGCAAGGCCAAAGCTATAGGTCTTCTTGATTTAGACAAAAAGATAATCTTTCTTAACCAAACCCGGTTATATAAATATTTGTGAGAAGTTTGAATGATATTTGTCCAATAGTTGTTGAAAAATAGCGAGAACAAGAAATTTCATCAAAGGAAAATAACTTTGTAAAAATTCAATGAACCGTCACCAAAATATAATATGCACATTCTTGCTTGTCACCGAGTCTCTCTAAAGTTCGAATGAAATCTGTCCTGTAGTTGTTGAGAACTAGCTCTGACAAGAAAATGCTACAGAAAGACTGATGGATGGATGGATGGACCGACAAGCTGACTCCTATATACCTCCAGAACAGAGTTTTGAAGGAATAATAACAAAGCCCTAGGTCTTTTGGTGTGTGGCAAAAAGTTGCCCGACTTGAACAAACTTAGTAGAGAATGTTTGCCGATTCAAGACTTTCTATACAAGTTAGTATTATAATGTTGTTAAATACACCAACAACTACAGTGGTTGTCCAGGGACATGTTCATGGGTAATTGCTATTGTAAACACATAAACAATGTATTTACACTTGCAATAGTCATGCACCAACCTTTCAATGCGTCCAGCTTACAAAAATTTGACCTTCAAGTGTGACATTGACCTTGGCCCTACCTGAACAGATCTTTCAAATGGTACTTCAGTTCATGGTGGAGTATATGCCCAAAATCTATCGGGGGGGGGTGGTCATAAACTTATTTATAAATTAAGACAAACACCACAAAGTGAAGAACAAAAATTATAATGACTTCTAAGATTTACAAGATAAAATCTGTACTACAGAGTTAAATGAATGAACAAAAATGAACTCAAAATACAATGAACACAATGTTCAAAGATACATCCTAACAGCCAGAGAGAAAAATGCTGTCAAAGCCTTTAACCCTTTACCATACGGCAAAATTTTAGATCTGTCCAAATTGAAAGCATTTGCAGACAACATTTTCATATTGGCTCAAGTGACACAATATTTCTTTGATAGGGTAGAAAACTTTGTGGGAAAAAGGAGAAAATGCTGGTTACCAGCATTTTCTCCTTTTCCCACAATGTTTTCAAAAGTTTTCACAGAATGTTTCTCATCATGTGACCTAGCGCATATTGTCAAGGTTCTGCAATTCATAGCTGCATCATGGAAAAAGGGGTCTTCATGTTATATTTTATTTTTCACCAATATCTCTTTAATTACTGGACATATCTCGACAGATTTGGATGAAATTTTCATGCATCAAGTGACCTAGGGGATATTGTCAGGGTTTTGGAATTTATTGCTGTGTCATGGAAAAAGGAGGCTTCGTGTCAAATTTAAACTGCATCCGTCCGTCCTGAATAGATAAAAGGAAAAAATGATCAGGTTACCAAGGCTAGGGGTACGCAAGACAGGATGTTTTATCAGACAGTGTAGATAAAGATCAGACTGCAGTTGGATCTTGGATATATATGCCTTATATTCTGCAAGATAGTATTGCCTACAACACAGTCTTGAAATGCATATTACTTGGTCTATCTTTATCTCTTTACCAAACAAAAATTTTAGACTGGTCTATAATTCAAAGCATTTGCAGACAACAAAATAAATTTGTCTCAAAAAATGAACTTAGATTTGGGATGGGTAGAGAACATTGTGGAAAAAGTAAAAAAAATGCTGGTTACCTGAGTGCTTGGCCTAACTGAGATTTAAACTTGACATCCCTGCATAGCCAGCCCTGTAGGTAATGAGCTAACAGGCTTGGCTCAAATCATTAACAAACAACAAAATTTAATCCTTAAACCCAAAGGCCATTTTCATTCCAGAATGAGTCCAAGATGATAACAACTGCATGGGTGCCTTTTGTCTGCAGTGTTTCAACAAAGCAGACAGTATAGATCAATGATCGGACTACACATTTAGTGCAGTCTGACCTTGATCTACACTAGACACAAAGGCAACTATAGTTGTGAAAGGCGCTTAAAGGGTTAAGACTTGTCCAAATTCAAACCATTTGCTGACAACAAAATAAATGTGACTCAAAAATTTAAATTTGATTTTGGTTGGGTGGAAAACATTGTGGAACAAGCATTCTGATAGTATTGCATAGCAATATACAGTCCCCTACCGGCTGTATGTATCGTGGCATGTCAGTGAAATTTTTAAAGTCCAAGGCCTGTAAATGCGTCAAAAAGCAGTGGAGCGGGACGAAACTCGAACTTGATGTGTAAGTCATGGTTGTTGATGTACACACCAAAAATCAGCTCTATATGTAGTAGCGTTTAGAAAAAAAGTGCGGAAAAATGTTTTATCAGTGAAATTTTTTAAGTCCAAGGCCCGTAAATGCATCAAAAAGCAGTGGAGCAGGACGAAACTCGAACTTGATGTGTAAGTCATGGTTGTTGATGTACACACCAAAAATCAGCTCTATATGTAGCAGCATTTAGAAAAAAAGTGGGGAAAAATGTTTTATCAGTGAAATTTTGTAAGTCCAAGGCCTGTAAATGTGTGAAAAAGCAGTGGAGCGGGACGAAACTCAAACTTGATCTGTAAGTAATGGTGGTTGACTTACACAGCAAAAGTCAAATGAATATCTACCAGCATTTAGAAAAAAAAGTCCGGAAAACTGATTTATCAGTGAAATTTTGTAAGTCCAAGGCCCGTAAATTCGTAAAAAACCAGTGGACCGGAACGAAAGTCGAACATGATCTGTAAGTCATGGTGGTTGAGTTACACAGCAAATCTGAGATCAATACCTACCAGCGTTTAGGAAAAAAGTCTGGAAAACTGATTTATCAGTGAAATTTTATAAGTCCAAGGCCCGTATATTCGTGAAAAACCAGTGGACCGGAACGAAAGTCGAACATGATCTGTAAGTCACGGTGGTTGAGTTACACAGCAAATCCGAGATCAATACCTACCAGCGTTTAGGAAAAAAGTCCGGAAAACTGATTTATCAGTGAAATTTTGTAAGTCCAAGGCCCGTAAATCCGTGAAGAACCAGTGGACCGGAACGAAAGTCGAACTTGATCTGTAAGTGATGGTGGGTGACTTACACACCAAAACTCGGCTCAATATGTACCATCGTTTAGGAAAAAGGTCCGGAAAACTGATTTATCAGTGAAATTTTGTAAGTCCAAGGCCCGTAAATCCGTGAAAAACCAGTGGACCGGAACGAAAGTCGAACTTGATCTGTAAGTGATGGTGGGTGACTTACATACAAAAACTCAGCTCAATATGTACCAGCGTTTAGAAAAAAAGTCCGGAAAACTGAATTGCCAGACTGACGGACAGACGGACAGAGTGGAAACCTAAAGTCCCCTCCGGCTTCGCCGGTAGGGGACTAAAAAGGAAAACATGCTGGTTACAGGTATTTCCTCGTTTTCCCACAATATTTTCAAGAGCCTTATTTCTCACAGGCGTTAAAACTTGGGATTGTGTGGTAAAGGGTTAAATAGAACAAGACTTTTAGAGTTCATTCTGTATACCTTTATACCCTGTTTTGACCCAGGGGCATCATTTGAACAAAATTGGTAGAAATCCACAAGGAAATGCCACATACCAAATATCAAAGCTCTAGGCCTTCTAGTTTTAGACAAAAACATTTTTAAAGTTTGCTCTATATACAATTTTGCCCAAATTTGTGACCCCTGGAGTTAAAGGGTTAATTCAATTCTTTTAAGAACTTTGGTAGAACTTCACCCAAGGAATATGCCTGTCAAGTTTCAACATGATTGGTTTAGGAGGAGAAGATGTTTAAAGGAATTGTGGAAAGACGGACCCTGGACAACAACGAATCACAATACCTCACGCAGCACTTCGTGCTCAGGTGAGCTAACATATAGGCCTAACTATTGTCTGTGGCTTGTGATAAACAGCATAAAGATGAAGTTTCATAACATTTTGTCTTGTAGTTAAAGAGATATTAATCCATAATGAAAATATATGTGAAGCCCCCCCCCCCTTTTCCATGACATGACATTTAATCAAAAAAGCTAAACTAATGATATTGGCGGACTATCATAAGGAACACACGAATGAAGTTTCACAAATTTTTGTCCAGGATTTTGAGTTGAAGATACATGTATATTAATCCTTAACAGAAATATACATGAAGCCCCTTTTTCCTGTGAGACAGTATTTGATATCAAAAACGAAAAAAAAAAAAAAAAAAACAATAAATATCAGCGGACATCATTAGGAACACCTGTATGAATTTCTATTAGTTTTTGTCAAGGATTTTAGAAGATATCTGTCCTGAAAGATGGACAAACAGATGGTCATTGGTCCATGACGAAATTAAACATTTAGCCCCCTTTTTTCATGACGTGGCCTTTCATGAAATAAAAACAAATAACTATTGTCTGTGGCTTGCAATAAATAATAAAAAGATGAAGTTTCATGACACTTTGTCCTGTAGTTAAAGAGATATTGTTCCACAATGAAAATATACGTCAAGCCCCCTTTTTCCATTACACAGCAAAAACTGGTCCTATTAGACCTACAATCAAACTCATTCGAGATCTTACGGTCATATATATTTTGACCAAGTTTGGTGCTGATTGGTTTAAATTTGTAGATGCTAGAGTGAAAACAAAGTCAAATGTAGCTATTTTTTAATTCAAGGGCAAATAACTCCAGTCATTCTGGTCCGATTAGACACATAATCAAACTCATCCGAGATCTTATGGACATATATATTTAGACCAAGTTTAGTGCTGATTGGTTAATATTTGTGGATGCTACAGTGTAAACAAAGTCGATTATAGCAATTTTTCTAATTCAAGGGCAAATAACTCCAGTCGTTCTGGTCCGATTTGACACATAATCGAACTCATCCGAGATCTTATGGTCATATACATTTTGACCAAGTTTGGTGCTGATTGGTTAATATTTGTAGATGCTAGAGTGTAAACAAAGTCAAATATAGCAATTTTTCTAATTCAAGGGCAAATAACTCCAGTCGTTCTGGTCCGATTAGACCCATAATCGAACTCATCCGAGATCTTATGGTCATATACATTTTGACCAAGTTTGGTGCTGACTGGTTAATATTTGTAGATGCTAGAGTGTAAACAAAAAAATGTGAACGGACAGACGAACGGTGAGTGATCACAATAGCTTATCCTGAGCACTTCGTGCTCAGGTGAGCTAAAAAGCAATTGTTTCCAAGGTTATTTTTTTTACTAATGTGCTATATATCAAGCCACAAAAAAAGGTTTAAACATTCATTTTTCAGATCGTCATACCGTCTATCTTCTTTCAACACTGTATCAAACGACTGTTAGACTAGTCCAAATGGAAGACATTTGCAGACGACTATTTAAATTTGATTCAAAAACTGAAATTTGTTTTGAGAAGGGTTGAAAATATTGTGGGAAAAGGAGCAAATGCTAGTTACCAGCATTTTCTCCTTTTCCCATAATGCTTTCAAAAGACTTCTGCTTCAGGGTCATTAAAACTCGGGATTGTTTGGTAAAGGGTTGAGGTATTTTTTGTTCCATATAAAAAGAGTGATGACGTATAGTTTAATAATCTAAACAAAAAAAAACATCGTTGGATACAGTGCTAATTGCATTTGGTATCCATTTTTTGGACACCATATAGCATGAATTCTCAACATAGAGGTACAACGTTTACCACTTATACCTCAATATGATTTCATGGCGTCATAGATTTCAAGTTTTCAGATAGGGAGTTATGGGTAACTCCCCTCCCTTCCCGAAATATGCTTTTACACTTCCTGGGCTTATCCCCCCTTTCGCAAGATACGAGAATTCTTGTCAAGGTCACCTCCCCTGAGTCAAAATCATCGTTGTCTGCGCTTGTCAATATTCTTGTCAATATGCACGGAACATGCAATCTGATCTTGATCTACACTGTCCGAAAAAGATCCTTGAGTCGTGCTTAGCAGGGTAAGGGTTAAATATTCTGGATTTCGAAAAAATGCACTTTTGTTAATTCAGAAATTGAAAGTTATCATAAATCTACTTTAATTCAACTGAAATGATGAAACTTGTGTAAAACATTGTTAGAAAAGGAGAAAATGCTAGTTACCAGCACTCTATTCTTTTCCATTAATGTTTCTAAAACTGGCATTTTCTCCGAGTCATATAAACACAGTTTTACAACTCGTAATGTAGTGGCGATAAGTGATACAGTTTAACCCTTTACCACACAATCCCGAGTTTTAACGATCCTGAAGAAGCAGGCTTTTGAAAACATTGTGTGAAAAGGAGAAAATGCTGATAACCAGCATTTTCTCCTTTTTCCACGAAGTTTCTATCCTATCAAAGACAGAAATCATCATTTGAGCTACAATGAATTTTTTACTGCAAGTACTTTCGATTTGATCGAGTCCATAATTTTGCTGTTTGGTTAACTCTTTACCACACAATCCCGACTTTTAACACCCATGAGAAAGAAACCTTTTGAAAACACTGTTGTAGCCAGCATTTTCTCCTTTTCCCACAATGTTTTGTAACCTATCAAACAAAAATCACATCATTTGAACCACACTGAAATTGTCGTCTGCAAATGCCTTCAATTTGGACTGGTATAAATTTTTGTTGTGTGGTAAAGGGTTAAGAGTGAAATCAACTACATGTACACGTATTTCAAAGTCAAGAATTTTGACCCAAGTTATCGTCCCAGTAAAACAAGAGAGTTCTGCAATGTTTAACAAGTTCTGCAATGTTTAACATATAACTTTAGAAACCAAACAAAAAACAATTCGAAACGCTGTTTAGTGTTCAAAAACGGCATAGATCTACGTTCATGTGACAGATCGTCCATCGATGATAAGGACCTCTGACGCGTCATCTACACGAATTCCAGTCGTACCGTCCATGAAGCCATGGATCAGTGGATTTAACAGACATAGATAGTTCCCTGGTTTGACTTGAGCATAGCTGAAGAAGGGAAACGGGTTGTCAAAGTCCAAATAAAACTCGACTTTAGTCACTTCGTCCTTCTTGTCCTGAAATGAAATGGACAGATAAGTATTTTTTTTTTTTCTTGTGTTACGGGAGATCATTCCTTCCTTACAGCATTGCTTATTCCCGTATAAAATCAATACCTGACAACTGCGTTAGGAAGAATTCTCTTTATCACAGGGGTTAGTGTATTGGTCTTTTAAATCTCAAATATTGAGGATCTTTGCCGCACGGGTTCGAATCCCAGCCGGAGGGTTTATATCTGAGCTAGGCATTTGTTGCGAACTTTCATGTTCGTTAGACTTGCTACTTATCGACATCAGCCCATAGACATATAACAGTTATCAGTTTACAGTGGTCGATACTTTTCAAGATATGTGGAGGCCATGCATCACAAGACGGGAATCAGTGCAACGAATTTCAAAATAAAATGTACATTTGCTCTCTAAAACCTACCTTCTACGATTCATCCAGCCATGGTTAGCTAGCATATAACCTATGCACCAGCCCTTTGTAAACATAAACCCCTATAAGCTTGGGAAAAACCTCGGTACAAGCCCAGCAAGGTGGGGACGTTATTTTTGTTGTCAGTCTGTTGCACAAATCACGGTTTTCCCCATGTCTATATTTCGAAACTGTCTGCAGAGATTTGCAGTAAACGGTTGGTATTCTAAGAAAATATTTCCCCCGTTTGAAATCATTTTGTCTTTTAAGAAATTTGTAGCGAAAAACTGGCTTGATTTTTCCACAGACGTATTATTTATTGCCATATTCACATAGACTGTTTAAGCGGCAATTTACGCATCGCGTATTAATATATGTCCATTTTTTATCAAGTGATGCGTCATAGCAAACTGGTCAATCTCAAAGAATATGACATGCGCAGACAACATTTATCACATGAAAAAGACCTCAGATTGCCCCGCTATTATGCCGTTTAACCCTAAGGCTGCTAAGCACGACTCGCAGACGTTTTGCGGACAGTAGAGATCAAGATCAAAGAGCACAGAACGTGTAGTTTGATCTTGGATCTACACTGTCCGATATGGAAATATTTTTTACTCAAAAAAAAAAAAAGGGTTTGAAATAGCATTATTCGGGATTTTACTATCGTCTTGAAAGTTTCATTTCAGTTTTTTTAGCAGGATAAGGGTTAAAAGTGTGAAAGCATCTGAGGTATTGATTGATTGTAGGGTGTTTAACGCCGTTTTCAACAATATTTCAGTTATATCACGGCGGCCAGTGCACCTGTCCATGCTTTCCTGGAGTTTCTTTTTACCAGTACTCCGCACAATATTCTTTCCAAGCCACTGGCTGCTTTCCCACGAAACCATCGTCGAAACAATGGTCAGCGGTGAGAGAGGAATGAATCCTGTCGCGAAGACTATCATCAATCCTCGGAAAGAAATTGGCCAAGCCGGGGATCAAACCAGCGACCTCCTGTTCTCAAGTAAGCATCCGAGGAAAAGAACTGAATGCTAGGAAAGACAACTGGACTTTGGAAGTCATAATTTACAAATCATAGCTAATTAATGATGAAATTTCATGTCACATTAAGTTCAGAAGTTGTTTCGTTAGGGATTAACTCTTTACCACACAATCCCGACTTTTAATGACCCTGAAAGAAAAGGCTTTTGAAAACACTGTGGGAAAAGAAGAAAATGCTGGTAACCAGCATTTTCTCCTTTTCCCACAATGTTTTCTACCCTATTGAAAAGAGAAATCATCAGTTTAGCAACAGTCAATTTGTCGTCTGCAAATGCTTTCAATTTGGACCAGTCTAAAATTTTGTCGTTTGGTAAAGAGTTAAGCGACTAGCGTCTTCATGGTGTGAGAGAAATTAACCCTTATCCCGCTAACTAAGCGAAATGAAACTTTCAAACCAGTAGTAAAAACCTAAATATTGCTATTTCAAACACATTTTTTATGAAAACGGTATCTCCTTGTCGGAAAGTGTAGATCCAAGATCAGACTGCATGTTCCATGCAGTCTGATCTTGATCTACACTGTCCGCAAAGGGTCAGTGAGTCGCGCTTAGCAGCCTAAGGGTTAAAATACGAGACAGTTACCTTTATGTATATAGCGTGTCTTGCAGCGTACGGATGATATTTAAACATGAAAGCCACAAATACACTTCCAGATAGTGCCCTCTGCATATTTCTGAAAAGCGGGAAAGGGTTTTCAACTGGAACTTGGTTCAAATCGTCAATCACGGCTGAGAAGAAGAATCTACATTTCGCAATCAATTTTGCTTTTTCAAGAGAGCCTGGAGGTCGATCGGCTTCGAAATGTACCATTTCCGGTGACCGAAACGGAAATCCGGGATTTAAAAACATGGGTAGGTCGAAAGGTACAAATGGTCTGCTGTGTCTGTCTCTTTGATCTGCATCCTCACTTTGTGTTGGAGTATCCCTTTCATTTCTCGGCTTTCTTTCCTTCAAAATAAAGTAATGAAACATTATCCACAAAAGTAAATGTACTCGTTAAACACCAGAAAAAGAGATCACACTATTGTATACGTGTAAGTATGCATCTACAGGGTAATTTGAAAGTACATGGAAGCTACCGTTATCTTCCGCTAAAAACCTATTTTATTTGGACATTCTGGGTACAGAACCGGACTACTTTCCAAAATGGCAATCGATGCAGCGAATTTCAAAATAAAATATACCTTTATTCAAGACAATGCAACCTGGTACGATTCATCCAGCCATGGTTTAATAGTATATGACCTATGTACCAGTCAGTTATAAACACAGCCTCTAAGGCTTGGGAAAAAGACCAGGAAAAAGGCCAGCATGGTGGATGCATTTTCAGTAGATAAAGTCTGTGGAAAAAACCATGCACAAATCCTGGTTTTCTGTGGAAAAAACCTTGCACAAATCCTGGTTTTCTTTAAGTCTATATTTAGTTTAAACATATTTTTCCTTCAGTATATAATACAAGTTTACAAAGGAATACAGTCATTTGACAAAGATACTGGTGGAAATGCTAAGGTAAATCTATGTTTAGAAACTGTATGATAAGATTTGCAGTAAACAACGTTCATTTTTTAATTATTTTTCCAGTTAGAAATGATTGTATTTTTAAGAAGTTTGAAGCGAAAACCAGGCTTGTTTTTTCCACAGAAGTATTATTTATAATCATCTTCACGATTGCTACTTTTTAGCGGTAGAGTTTTTAGTTTACGCACCGAGTATTAATATCTATCCTGTACAGAATAGTGATGCATCATAGTAGACAGGTCAGTGCTCGAAGAATATGACATGTACACACAACGCGAACCTACCCGTCTCCCACCATCCCCACCTCTCTCTTTCTCTCTCTGTCTCCACCCCTTCTCTGTCTCTCTCTCTCTCATATGTCCGAATTTCAAGCAGATGTTATTTCTCCTCTAAGAAAAGCCGACCCTTCTCCATTGGTCTAATGTATTTTCGTGCATCCTTTTTCACCTTGTATGGATTAGGATGATTTCTGTATATTGCAACTGCGCAGGTGATAATTGGTTGTATATCTACAGGCTAAATATCTCTATTAAAAGCACGGTTAAAATAAGACGTTTGAGATTCTGTGAAGTTCACCGTTTTTTTTTTTTTTAAAGCCAGGCATTTTGAAAACAAAGAGCAAATTATTTTTCATACAAAATGTCGCTCTGTGACTTACCTATTCTACAGATTTAGGCTAAACTAAACCGAGGGTTGAGAGTTCTTACAAAATGCAGGGGTGCTACAAGTGTTAGTGTCGAGCCCCGATAGCTCAGTCGGGAGTGTACAAGACTAGAGAACAGGGGGCTCTGGTCCGATCCCCGGCTCGGCCAATTTCTTTCCGGGGATTGAGGACAGTCATTGCCACAAATAAGTTAATTTTTTTCAGCCGATAGTAAAAACCCAAATTTTGCTATTTCAAAAGTATGTTTTGGGGGCAGAATATCTCCTTATCGGACAGTGTACATCCAAGATCAGACTGCACGTTCTGTGCAGTCTGATCTTGATCTACACTGTACGCAAAAGGTCTTTCAGTCGCGCTTAGCAGCCCAAGGGTTTACATGCCATTCGACACTACGGATATATTTTATGGATATAAAAGACTGCACTACATAATGGGGGACCAATCCTGTAAGTGAAATTTCCTCCCTTGACAGATAAACAATACAGGTAACTAAATAACAGATTGGTCCTTTCACCTGTATTCCTTTGTTTCTATCCTTAATACCTTTGGGGATGTTGCGATGAATATTTTATGATTTATGCTATATGTGTAAGATACCCATGTAATTCAAATCAACTTCTGTTCTCAATCATAAGGAACTATGTATATATCGATTTGTAAAACAATCTAACTAGATTTAGTTGAGATATTATCTGTAGAACATATTTGTGTAGTGCAAGAAAATCAAGGGTAAAAACCAAGTAATATCCTTATCAGGACAAATGTACTGCTGGAGAGAAATCAAGAGAAGTAACGGAGGAATGGCTCTCATTGCAGGCTTCGGTTTCCATCAATGATCTCGGTCATAATCCCCATCGAATAGCCCAGCAAAAAAATAACGAATTATGGTTTTGTTTAAAGATCTGCCAAAAGCTAACAATGCGGGTGTTATTTAAATGCATTCAAATTTAAATCTTACCATTTAAAACTATGTAAATCATTGTGTAGATGACAATTTTTTATTGTACGATCCGTCAATTTGTTAGTCACTTACAGAAAAATGAAATCTAGACTTAGGTTAAACGTTGTCAGATCGCTCTATCTTTTGTTTACTTTTTACCCGATTTGACTTTTTTTCAGCCAGCAACTAACACTTGGACCAACCGTACAATAACACGTTGTCATCTTCACAATAATTTCCTTACTTTGAAATGGTACGGTTTAAATTGAAATGCACTGTTTACTTTTGGCAGTTATAGGACCCGTAAGTCAATCATACATACCGGTACCAACTATTTGGTTTCTAGACCTGGGCGTTACCTTTGAACTACCAGGACTTGATAAAGCTTTCTGTTGGAGGAATTAACCCTTAAGCTGCTAAGCGCAACACTCTGACCTCTTGCGGACAGTGTAGATCAAGATCAGACTGCACAGAACGTGCGGTCTGATCTTGGGTCTACACTGCCCGATAAACATATTTTTCTCCAAAAAATAAGTTTGAAATTGGGTTTTACTATCAACTTCAAAGTTTTGTTTAACTTATTTAGCAGGATAAAGGTTAACTGTGGTATGAATGATGGTTGCAGAATTTCAAATGCTATTTTGTATACCTTACAATCCGTTACTTTATGCTATTTTGTATACCTTACAATCCGTTACTTTATGGTTCTTCCAGTCCTCTCTTTGGCATTCCTTGGAGCAGTAAAACGTGGTTTTACATCTGGAGCACCACAACCTACACCCTGTCTTCGCACATTTCTGGCAACTTCTGGTGGCTGGCTCCCTTTTTTCCTGAGTAAAGAGAAGTGTCATACAAATTTTGCCAACAAACTGTATCTATTAAAACATGGAGCACAACGCGGGATACCTTTGCAGACAATGTGGATCTTGATCAGTTTATGCGGACTTCACGATGGTTGTCCGGAAGATTCGTAGACAACAGGAACTCTTTTCAATACAATATGTCTCATGAATACTTAGATTGGTTACCTCCCCTGATACAGCAAGTGTGTAGGGATAAGTACAGGCTACTAAAAACGGGCGGAATTCTGCCCGTCTATTTTTAGAACAGTCATGACGCTAGACTAATAGAGATTCAGGAGAGGTCACTCTCACTTCCAAAGCGGTAGATTTTCCGATATTTTTGACCTCGCGAATAAGTGAATTGTATTTTTGGTATCACCTTTTATGCTTATGTCTGCCAATTTTTTAGTTTTGATTACCAATTTCAAATTGTGCAAAAAATCGCAATGTTACCTCTACAGCCAAACTGCAAATGTATATGCTGCTCTGATTGGCTATTCTGTGATATACATGTAGCCCAATGAAAAGCAACGACAGAATAGCCTGTGCCAGTTGTAGTATGTAGATATACAACGGGGACCAGTTCAATGAATACTAGTCTGGATTACCTGCCCCTACTAATACGTTATAGTGTCGTACTTTTGAAGTACGGCGGGATACCACACTACATGAATACTGGATCTTCAGTGTCGGATACTAGCATTTCGTGAGATAAATTAGCAAAATGCTTTTAATGTTGCATAGAATGAGCCTTTGGCTACTTTGACAAACACGTCCATTTTATTTCAAGGGTAAAGACTTATGAAACGGTAGATAGAGAAATTTGTGTGCTAACTGGGCTAATAAAGTGGGCATACTTTTACTTTATTCTTACTGAAATCTTACCAAAATTGGTCAGGAACGTAACAGTGAACAAAACGGATCTAGTGTCCTTGACTTGCGAAGGTGCACAGTTAACAGCCGACTTCTTTTTCGAAAGGATAGGTATACTCAAAGTAACGATTTTCTACTAAGAAATTAAATTTAGTTACTTCTTGTTTGCTTGGTCTTTTACAGCTGGACTTGTGGCTACCCCAGTCCTTTGTTTGGCATTCCTTAGAGCAATATGACACCGCTAAACAACGTGAACACCGTTTAAGATTCGGGCTGCTTTCCCCGCAGTATTTGCAAAGTGATCTTGACGAGTCGCTCATATTCTACAGAAATGAATAGATGTTATATTGAATAGTCTTGCACACATGACCTGGATTACAAAAGCAATAAATTTACACTTGCATAAATTTCCCTGGCATAATGAGTGGGCATGATAGGTGAGGGTCAGGGCCAAGGGCCTTATTCACCAACAATTTTTAGGCTGCCAAGCGGAGTCAATGACCTTTTGAGGAGGCGTAGATCAAGATCAGGCTGTATGTAACGTGCAGTCTGATCTTGGACCAAAATTATTCACGAAAGACTTGAGACATTATGTTGCTAAATAAACATCCAAATATGAAAATAACCATCGTAAATGTCTCATTATTGAGACTAGCAGTAAGTGATTAGAAGATCTGAGATTATTAGATTTTTCTTTAGAGATCATCACGTTTTACATCAAATCAGGTCTGATGATACATACAGGACTTGAGAACAGGAGGTCGCTTGATCACAGGCCAATTTCTTTCCGAGGATTGATGATAGTCATCGCGACAGGATTCATTCCTCTCTCACCGCTGACCATTGTTTCGACGATGGTTATGTGGGAAAGCAGCCAGTGGCTTGGAAAGAATATTGTGCGGATTACTGGTAAAAGAAACCCAATCAATCATTTAAATAATTAAATAGCGGATGGCTAATTGGACAGTAAACAATAAACTACGTAGTTAAAAGATCTCCATATGTGTAGGCCTAACTGAAAAAAAAAAGATATGGCCTTCAACTTTCTGTTCTATTATGCTTGAAAATTCTATCGTATGAAAATCTAGCAATCTTGTATTTTAAATTTTGTTTTATCAAGCGACTCACAAAATGAAATCACTGGTTAGTGTATATTTGGCGAGAAAGCTCAGAGGAAGAGATGAAAAAGAACAATGAGTTTATGGTTAAAATATTCTAAGGATAAATTAAAAAAAAAATCATACCTGTTGAATTTGATATAAAAAAAAAAATGACCTTGTCGTATGTCTGTAAAGCTATGTCTGTAAAGCTATTTATACCAGTATAGATACATTCACGAGTGAATCAGTTCTGTTTTTAGCTTTTCAATAAATCGAACGAAAATAAATCCGTGCAGTGCTTATTAATACATTTGCAAGAATTCCGAGCGAAAGTAAAAGTTGCTTCAGAGAAAACTGCTAAGGATTTTCTGGAATCTGGCTAACTATCAGTTAGATCAGCTCTCTATAATGGGTACAATACGATATACCTTTTACTATTTTATCTCACAGTACTATGATGAGATTTTGATAAACAAACCTTTTTTTTTTTTTTTTTTATTAAATCTAGACATTTTAAGCCTGAGAAGGACAAAGAAATTAGTTTAAAGACAAAGACAATGTTAAACATTTAAATTAATTCCGATCTTCAGATCTGGCTACATTCGTTTTCCTATCGACTAGATTTGTCTCTGCGGAAGTTTCGTTATAAGTACAGGCAAATAAGATGAAAATAACATACCAGTATTTTTTTTTTACACAAGTACAATATACATAAACAATACTATTCAATACAATCACGGGTAGGAAACTTTATAATCGGAGCCAATGGCTCCGACGAGAAAATATTGTGTTGGTCTTCCGGTTCCGAAAGTATCGGCTCAAAAACAACTGAAAAACTGGTAAGCTTGCCGTTCTTTGTAATTACCAGTATGTGTTCTTATGTCTTTGAAATTCCACAAAAGGAGAATGTCATGCAGTGCTCGGGTCTTTTGACGTATTTTCTACACTACGGAAAGCCCTGGAATGTGTACAGTAGTGTCTGCATCATTTGTGCCGTGGGTTGACCGTAGCCGAAATAATACGTCAAGAACCTAGGTTAAGTCAGTTATTGCCATTAAATTAGCAAACAAGAGAGAAATTTGCTGTCATAAAAGCGCTGCTGGTAAAGAATTGAAAAGAAACATGGCAAAAAATGATAAGTATAAAGAAGGGCTCCGATTCACAAGATTATGGATCCCTAATAGCAACTTTAAAGAAAAAGAACGGTTTAATTATGTGGTAAACTAGTCCTTGGACGCTCGAAAAATTGACCTATAGGAAAAAGTTTCGGCCCAGGTCAGCCTGCGCAGTCCGCGATACTTTTCTCAGATGCTTCAGCCCCCTTTTCACAGAGCATGGTTCAAATGCATACAGACATTTACATAGAACTACGAGGGTTGATTGATAAGTTATGAGCCTCATTATGTAAGGGTTTTGACTCTTGGCGGACATACTGCATTATTTTTCTACATAATACCCGTCAGTGTCTACCGGTATACACTACCGATGTTTAAGGGCCTCATTGCCACTTTTAAAGAAGTCTTCTTCTTGACTGTTCAAAACGTCATCCACTACATGTACCTCTATGACGTCATCATCTGACTACAGTGGGTACCGGAAATGGCCTTTTACGATTTTGGAAATAGAAGAAATTTTGATGGAGCGCGAGATTAGGTAAATAAGGCGGATGCTAAATCAATTCAAATCCACAATCGTTAATAGCAGCCATGGCAATGACAGGCTTGCTTTTTTTTAGCGATTTTTGTCGATTTTGCAAAAGTCATTTGCTTTGTTTACTTTACAGTGCTACCTCTTCGACCAGATGGCACCAGTCTTTGGGTACACGGCCTTAATCCTTTACCAAATGACAAATATTTAAGGCTTGCCCAAATTGAAAGCTTCTGTAGATGACAAAATAATTGTGACTAAAAAATAGAAATTCACCTTTGGAAGGGAAGAAAAGATTGCGGAAAAAGGAGAAAATGCTGGTTATCAGCATTTCCTCTTTTTCTCACAATGTTTTCACAAGGCCCTTTCCTTAGGGTCGTTAAAACTCGGGATTGTGTGGTAAAGTGTTAAATGGTCAGGAAATAGTAGGGTTGAAAAAGGACATCCCTGTTCAACCCTTTACCGTACAATCGATTGTTCTCAAAGTTCAAAAGTTGCTTTTAGAATTGACGATACAATATAGATTGACAGACGCTTTATCACTTTTCTAGTTTCAGGGGCCCTTTATTTGTTATATCGGACTGATTACTGATTAAATAACAACAGCTGCCAAAAGTAAACAAAGCGGGTGTTAAAATTCATTTAAATTTAAATCATATCATTTAAACGCATGGGAATATTTGTGAAGATGGCAATCTGTTTTTGTGCAGTTGGTCCAAGTGTTAGCCGCTGGCAAAGAAATTAATTTCAAAACTAGGTTACTCTAGCTTTTGTTTACAAAAAGACATCTTACAAAAAAAATAAAAAAAAAAAATAATAATAATAATAAAATAATAACCCAAGCCAGATTCGAACCTATGACCCCCAGAATCGAGAGACAATCGCCTTACTAGAGAAGCTATTTATTTGTACCATTGGAAAGGCGTATTTTTCGTAAATTATCACTTGAAAACCTTTAGTTGGAAAGTTCGCACCGACTTTTAATGAAGGACAAAGGGAACATTAATGAGCAACAGGTTAATTCTGTTAAAATACTGACTTGTTTACTCCTGCCACAACAACCAGTACCATAACGAGGAAATAAAAACAAGAGGACCATGATGGTCCTATATCGCTCACCTGAGTACCAAGCAGTAAAGGTCAACAATGAAGATAAATACCAAATATCGAAGTGCAAGGCCAAAGCTATAGGTCTTCTTGGTTTAGACAAGAAGATAATCTTTCTTAACCAAACCCGGTTATATAAATATTTGTGAGAAGTTTGAATGATATCTGTCCAATAGTTGTTGAAAAATAGGGAGAACAAGAAATTTCATCAAAGGAAAATAACTTTGTAGAAATTCAATGAACCGTCACCAAAATATAATATGCACATTCTTGCTTGGCACCGAGTCTCTCTAAAGTTCGAATGAAATCTGTCCTGTAGTTGTTGAGAACTAGCTCTGACAAGAAAATGCTACAGAAAGACTGATGGATGGATGGATGGATGGATGGACCGACAAGCTGACTCCTATATACCTCCAGAACAGAGTTTTGAAGGAATAATAACAAAGCCCTAGGTCTTTTGGTGTGTGGCAAAAAGTTGCCTGATTTGAACAAACGTAGTAGAGAATGTTTGCCGATTAAAGACTTTCTATAGAAGTTAGTATTATAATGTTGTTAAATACACCAACAACTACAGTGGTTGTCCAGGGACATGTTCATGGGTAATTGCTATTGTAAACACATAAACAATGTATTTACACTTGCAATAGTCATGCACCAACCTTTCAATGCGTCCAGCTTACAAAAATTTGACCTTCAAGTGTGACATTGACCTTGGCCCTACCTGAACAGATCTTTCAAATGGTACTTCAGTTCATGGTGGAGTATATGCCCAAAATCTATTCGGGGGGAGGGGGGGTGGTCATAAACTTATTTATAAATTAAGACAAACACCACAAAGTGAAGAACAAAAATTATAATGACTTCTAAGATTTACAAGATAAAATCTGTACTACAGAGTTAAATGAATGAACAACAATGAACTCAAAATACAATGAACACAATGTTCAAAGATACATCCTAACAGCCAGAGAGAAAAATGCTGTCAAAGCCTTTAACCCTTTACCATACGGCAAAATTTTAGATCTGTCCAAATTGAAAGCATTTGCAGACAACATTTTCATATTGGCTCAAGTGACACAATATTTCTTTGATAGGGTAGAAAACTTTGTGGGAAAAAGAAGAAAATGCTGGTTACCAGCATTTTCTCCTTTTCCCACAATGTTTTCAAAAGTTTTCACAGAATATTTCTCATCATGTGACCTAGCGCATATTGTCAAGGTTCTGCAATTCATAGCTGCATCATGGAAAAAGGGGTCTTCATGTTATATTTTATTTTTCACCAATATCTCTTTAATTACTGGACATATCTCGACAGATTTGGATGAAATTTTCACGCATCAAGTGACCTAGCGCATATTGTCAGGGTTTTGGAATTTATTGCTGTGTCATGGAAAAAGGGGGCTTCATGTCAAATTTAAACTGCATCCGTCCGTCCTGAATCGATAAAAGGAAAAAAATGATCAGGTTACCAAGGCTAGGGGTACGCAAGACAGGAGGTTTTATCAGACAGTGTAGATAAAGATCAGACTGCAGTTGGATCTTGGATATATATGCCTTATATTCTGCAAGATAGTATTGCCTACAACACAGTCTTGAAATGCATATTACTTGGTCTATCTTTATCTCTTTACCAAACAAAAATTTTAGACTGGTCTATAATTCAAAGCATTTGCAGACAACAAAATAAATTTGTCTCAAAAAATGAACTTAGATTTGGGATGGGTAGAGAACATTGTGGAAAAAGTAAAAAAAAATGCTGGTTACCTGAGTGCTTGGCCTAACTGAGATTTAAACTTGACGTCCCTGCATAGCCAGCCCTGTAGGTAATGAGCCAACAGGCTTGGCTCAAATCGTTAACAAACAACAAAATTTAATCCTCAAACCCAAAGGCCATTTTCATTTCAGAATGAGTCCAAGATGATAACAACTGCATGGGTGCCTTTTGTCTGCAGTGTTTCAACAAAGCAGACAGTATAGATCAATGATCGGACTGCACATTTAGTGCAGTCTGATCTTGATCTACACTAGACACAAAGGCAACTATAGTTGTGAAAGGCGCTTAAAGGGTTAAGACTTGTCCAAATTCAAACCATTTGCTGACAACAAAATAAATGTGACTCAAAAATTTAAATTTGATTTTGGTTGGGTGGAAAACATTGTGGAACAAGCATTCTGATAGTATTGCATAGCAATATACAGTCCCCTACCGGCTGTATGTATCGCTGGCATGTCAGTGAAATTTTTAAAGTCCAAGGCCCGTAAATGCGTCAAAAAGCAGTGGAGCGGGACGAAACTCGAACTTGATGTGTAAGTCATGGTTGTTGATGTACACACCAAAAATCAGCTCTATATGTAGCAGCATTTAGAAAAAAAGTGGGGGAAAATGTTTTATCAGTGAAATTTTGTAAGTCCAAGGCCTGTAAATGTGTGAAAAAGCAGTGGAGCGGGACGAAACTCAAACTTGATCTGTAAGTAATGGTGGTTGACTTACACAGCAAAAGTCAGATGAATATCTACCAGCATTTAGAAAAATAAGTCCGGAAAACTGATTTATCAGTGAAATTTTGTAAGTCCAAGGCCCGTAAATTCGTGAAAAACCAGTGGACCGGAACGAAAGTCGAACTTGATCTGTAAGTCATAGTGGTTGAGTTACACAGCAAATCTGAGATCAATACCTACCAGCGTTTAGGAAAAAAGTCCGGAAAACTGATTTATCAGTAAAATTTTGTAAGTCCAAGGCCCGTAAATCCGTGAAAAACCAGTGGACCGGAACGAAAGTCGAACTTGATCTAAGTGATGGTAGGTGACTTACACACCAAAACTCGGCTCAATATGTACCAGCATTTAGGAAAAAAGTCTGGAAAACTGATTTATCAGTGAAATTTTGTAAGTCCAAGGCCCGTAAATCCGTTAAAAACCAGTGGACCGGAACGAAAGTCGAACTTGATCTGTAATGATGGTGGGTGACTTACACACAAAAACTCAGCTCAAAATGTACCAGCGTTTAGAAAAAAAGTCCGGAAAACTGAATTGCCAGACTGACGGACAGACGGACAGAGTGGAAACCTAAAGTCCCCTCCGGCTTCGCCGGTAGGGGACTAAAAAGGAAAACATGCTGGTTACAGGTATTTCTTCGTTTTCCCACAATATTTTCAAGAGCCTTATTTCTCACAGGCGTTAAAACTTGGAATTGTGTGGTAAAGGGTTAAATAGAACAAGACTTTTAGAGTTCATTCTGTATACCTTTATGCCCTGTTTTGACCCAGGGGCATCATTTGAACAAATTGGTAGAAGTCCACAAGGAAATGCCACATACCAAATATCAAAGCTATAGGCCTTCTAGTTTTAGACAAAAACATTTTTAAAGTTTGCTCTATATACAATTTTGCCCAAATTTGTGACCCCTGGAGTTAAAGGGTTAATTCAATTCTTTTAAGAACTTTGGTAGAACTTCACCCAAGGAATATGCCTGTCAAGTTTCAACATGATTGGTTTAGGAGGAGAAGATGTTTAAAGGAATTGTGGAAAGACAGACGCTGGACAACGACGAATCACAATACCTCACCCAGCACTTCGTGCTCAGGTGAGCTAACAAATAGGCCTAACCATTGTCTGTGGCTTGTGATAAACAACATAAAGATGAAGTTTCATAACATTTTGTCCTGTAGTTAAAGAGATATTAATCCATAATGAAAATATATGTGAAGCCCCCCTTTTCCATGACATGACATTTAATCAAAAAAGCTAAACTAATGATATTGGCGGACTATCATAAGGAACACATGTATGAAGTTTCACAAATTTTTGTCCAGGATTTTGAGTTGAAGATACATGTATATTAATCCTTAACAGAAATATACATGAAGCCCCTTTTTCCTGTGAGACAGTATTTGATATAAAAAAAAAAAAAAAAAAAAAAAAAAAAAACCAATAAATATCAGCGGACATCATTAGGAACACCTGTATGAATTTCTATTAGTTTTTGTCAAGGATTTTAGAAGATATCTGTCCTGAAAGATGGACAAACAGATGGTCATTGGTCCATGACGAAATTAAACATTTAGCCCCCTTTTTTCATGACATGGCATTTCATGAAATAAAAACAAATAACTATTGTCTGTGGCTTGCAATAAATAATAAAAAGATGAAGTTTCATGACACTTTGTCCTGTAGTTAAAGAGATATTGTTCAACAACGAAAATATACGTCAAGCCCCCTTTTTCCATGACACAGCAAAAACTGGTCCTATTAGACCTACAATCAAACTCATTCGAGATCTTACGGTCATATATATTTTGACCAAGTTTGGTACTGATTGGTTCAAATTTGTAGATGCTAGAGTGTAAACAAAGTCAAATGTAGCTATTTTTTAATTCAAGGGCAAATAACTCCAGTCATTCTGGTCCGATTAGACACATAATCAAACTCATCCGAGATCTTATGGACGTATATATTTAGACCAAGTTTAGTGCTGATTGGTTAATATTTGTAGATGCTACAGTGTAAACAAAGTCAAATATAGCAATTTTTCTAATTCAAGGGCAAATAACTCCAGTCGTTCTGGTCCGATTAGACCCATAATCGAACTCATCCCAGATCTTATGGTCATATACATTTTGACCAAGTTTGGTGCTGATTGGTTATTATTTGTAGATGCTAGAGTGTAAACAAAAAAATGTGAACGGACGGACGAACGGTGAGTGATCACAATAGCTTATCCTGAGCACTTCGTGCCCAGGTGAGCTAAAAAGCAATTGTTTCCAAGGTTATTTTTTTTACTAATGTGCTCTATATTAAGCCACAAAAAAAAGTTTAAACATTCATTTTTCAGATCGTCATACCGTCTATCTTCTTTCAACACTGTATCAAACGACTAATTGTTAGACTAGTCCAAATGGAAGACATTTGCAGACGGCAACTTAAATTTGATTCAAAAACTGAAATTTGTTTTGAGAAGGGTTGAAAATATTGTGGGAAAAGGAGCAAATGCTAGTTACCAGCATTTTCTCCTTTTCCCATAATGTTTTCAAAAGACTTCTGCTTCAGGGTCATTAAAACTCGGGATTGTTTGGTAAAGGGTTGAGGTATTTCTTGTTCCATATAAAAAGCGTGATGACCTATAGTTTAATAATCTAAACAAAAAAAAAACATCGTCGGATACAGTGCTAATTGCATTTGGTATCCAGTTTTTGGACATCACATGGCATGAATTATCAACATAAAGGTCCAACGTTTACCACTTATATCTCAGAATAACTTCTGGCGTCATAGATTTCAAGTTTTCAGATTTGGAGTTATGGGTAACTCCCCTCCCTTCCCGAAATATGTTTTTACACTTCCTGGGCTTAAATTCTCCCCCCCCTTTCGCAAAATAAGAGAATTCTTGTCAAGGTCACCTCCTCTGAGTCAAAATCATCGTTGTCTGCGCTTGTCAATATTCTTGTCAATATACACGGAACATGCAATCTGATCTTGATCTACATTGTCCGAAAAAGATCCTTGAGTCGTGCTTAGCAGGGTAAGGGTTAAATATTCTGGATTTCGAAAACATGCACTTTTGTTAATTCAGAAATTGGAAGTTATCATAAATCTACTTTAATTCAACTGAAATGATGAAACTTGTGTAAAACATTGTTAGAAAAGGAGAAAATGCTAGATACCAGCACTCTATTCTTTTCCATTAATGTTTCTAAAACTGGCATTTTCCCCGAGTCATATAAACACAGTTTTACAACTCGTAATGTAGTGGCGATAAGTGATACAGTTTAACCCTTTACCACACAATCCCGAGTTTTAACGATCCTGAAGAAGCAGGCTTTTGAAAACATTGTGCGAAAAGGAGAAAATGCTGATAACCAGCATTTTCTCCTTTTTCCGCGAAGTTTCTACCCTATCAAAGACAGAAATCATCATTTGAGCTACAATGAATTTTTTACTGCAAGTGCTTTCGATTTGGTCGAGTCCATAATTTTGCTATTTGGTTAACTCTTTACCACACTATCCCGACTTTTAACACCCTTGAGAAAGAAGCCTTTTGAAAACATTGTGGGAAAAGGAGAAAATGCTGGTAACCAGCATTTTCTCCTTTTCCCACAATATTGTGGGAAAAGGAGAAAATGCTGGTAACCAGCATTTTCTCCTTTTCCCACAATGTTTTGTACCCTATCAAACAAAAATCACATCATCTGAACCACATTGAAATTGTCGTCTGCAAATGCCTTCAATTTGGACTGGTATAAATTTTTGTCGTGTGGTAAAGAGTTAAGAGTGAAATCAACTACATGTACATGTATCTCAAAGTCAAGAATTTTGACCCAAGTTATCGTCCCAGTAAAACAAGAGAGTTCTGCAATGTTTAACAAGTTCTGCAATGTTTAACGAGTTCTGCAATGTTTAACAAGTTCTGCAATGTTTAACATATAACTTTAGAAACCAAACAGAAAACAATTCAAAACTCTGTTTAGTGTTCAAAAACGGCATACGTCTACGGTGATGTGACAGATCGTCCATCGATGATAAGGACCTCTGACGCGTCATCTACACGAATTCCAATCGTACCGTCCATGAAGCCATGGATCAGTGGATTTAACAGACATAGATAATTCCCTGGTTTGACTTGAGCATAGCTGAAGAAGGGAAACGGGTTGTCAAAGTCCAAATAAAACTCGACTTTAGTCACTTCGTCCTTCTTGTCCTGAAATGAAATGGACAGATAAGTATTTTTTTTTTCTTGTGTTACGGGAGATCATTCCTTCCTTACAGCATAGCTTATTCCCGTATAAAATCAATACCTGACAACTGCGTTAGGAAGAATTCTCTTTATCACAGGGGTTAGTGTATTGGTCTTTTAAATCTCAAATATTGAGGATCTTTGCCGCACGGGTTCGAATCCCAGCCGGAGGGTTTATATCTGAGCTAGGCATTTGTTGCGAACTTTCATGTTCGTTAGACTTGCTACTTATCGACATCAGCCCATAGACATATAACAGTTATCAGTTTACAGTGGTCGATACTTTTCAAGATATGTGGAGGCCATGCATCACAAGACGGGAATCAATGCAACGAATTTCAAAATAAAATGTACATTTGCTCTCTAAAACCTACCTTCTACGATTCATCCAGCCATGGTTAGCTAGCATATAACCTATGCACCAGCCCTCTGTAAATATAAACCCCTATAAGCTTGGGAAAAACCTCGGTACAAACCCAGCAAGGTGGGGACGTTATTTTTGTTGTCAGTCTGTTGCACAAATCACGGTTTTCCCCATGTCTATATTTCGAAACTGTCTGCAGAGATTTGCAGTAAACGGTTGGTATTCTAAGAAAATATTTCCCCCGTTTGAAATCATTTTGTCTTTTATGAATTTGCAGCGAAAAACTGGCTTGATTTTTCCACAGATGTATTATTTATTGCCATATTCACCTAGACTATTTAAGCGGCAATTTACGCACCGCGTATTAATATATGTCCATTTTTTATCAAGTGATGCGTCATAGCAAACTGGTCAATCTCAAAGAATATGACATGCGCAGACAACATTTATCAGATGAAAAAGACCCCAAACTGCCCCGCTATTATGCCATTTAACCCTAAGGCTGCTAAGCACGACTCGCAGACGTTTTGCGGACAGTAGAGATCAAGATCAGAGAGCACAGAACGTGTAGTTTGATCTTGGATCTACACTGTCCGATATGGAAATATTTTTTACTCAAAAAAAAAGGGGGGGTTTGAAATAGCATTATTCGGGATTTTACTATCGTCTTGAAAGTTTCATTTCAGTTTTTTTAGCAGGATAAGGGTTAAAAGTGTGAAAGCATCTGAGGTATTGATTGATTGTAGGGCGTTTAACGCCGTTTTCAACAATATTTCAGTTATATCACGGCGGCCAGTGCACCTGTCCATGCTTTCCTGGAGTTTCTTTTTACCAGTACTCCGCACAATATTCTTTCCAAGCCACTGCTGCTTTCCCACGTAACCATCGTCGAAACAATGGTCAGCGGTGAGAGAGGAATGAATCCTGTCGCGATGACTATCATCAATCCTCGGAAAGAAATTGGCCAAGCCGGGGATCAAACCAGCGACCTCCTGTTCTCAAGTAAGCATATGAGGAAAAGAACTGAATGCTAGGAAAGACAACTGGACTTTGGAAGTCATAATTTACAAATCATAGCTAATTAATGATGAAATTTCATATCACATTAAGTTCAGAAGTTGTTTCGTTAGGGATTAACTCTTTACCACACAATCCCGACTTTTAATGACCCTGAAAGAAAAGGCTTTTGAAAACATTGTGGGAAAAGGAGAAAATGCTGGTAACCAGCATTTTCTCCTTTTCCCACAATGTTTTCTACCCTATTGAAAAGAGAAATCATCAGTTTAGCAACATTCAATTTGTCGTCTGCAAATGCTTTCAATTTGGACCAGTCTAAAATTTTGTCGTTTGGTAAAGAGTTATGCGACTAGCGTCTTCATGGTGTGAGAGAAATTAACCTTATCCCGCTAATTAAGCGAAATGAAATTTTCAAACCAGTAGTGAAAACCGAATATTGCTATTTCAAACACATCTTTTTATGAAAACGGTATCTCCTTGTCGGACAGCGTAGATCCAAGATCAGACTGCACGTTCTATGCAGTCTGATCTTGATCTACACTGTCCGCAAAAGGTCAGTGAGTCGCGCTTAGCAGCCTAAGGGTTAAAATACGAGACAGTTACCTTTATGTATATAGCGTGTCTTGCAGCGTACGGATGATATTTAAACATGAAAGCCACAAATACACTTCCAATTTGTGCCCTCTGCATATCTCTGAAAAGTGGGAAAGGGTTTTCAAATGGAACTTGGTTCAAATCGTCAATCACGGCTGAGAAGAATCTACGTTTCGCAATCAATTTTGCTTTTTCAAGAGAGCCTGGAGGTCGATCGGCTTCGAAATGTACCATTTCCGGTGACCGAAGCGGAAATCCGTGATTTAAAAACATGGGTAGGTCGAAAGGTACAAATGGTCTGCTGTGTCTGTCTCTTTGGTCTGCATCCTCACTTTGTGTTGGATTATCACTTTCATTTCTCGGCTTTCTTTCCTTCAAAATAAAGTAATGAAACATTATCCACAAAAGTAAATGTACTCGTTAAACACCAGAAAAAGAGATCACACTATTGTATACGTGTAAGTATGCATCTAGAGGGTAATTTGAAAGTACATGGAAGCTACCGTTATCTTCCGCTAAAAACCTATTTTATTTGGACATTCTGGGTACAAAACCGGACTACTTTTTAAAATGGCAATCGATGCAGCGAATTTCAAATTAAAATATATGTTTATTCAAGACATTGCAACCTAGTAGGATTCATCCAGCCATGGTTTAATAGTATATGACGTATGTACCAGTCAGTTATAAACACAGCCTCTAAGGCTTGGGAAAAAGACCTGGTAAAAGCCCAGCATGGTGGAGGCATTTTCAGTAGATAAAGTCTGAAAAAACCCTGCACGAATCCTGGTTTTCCTTCAATCTTTGTTTAGTTCAAATATATTTTATTACATAGGACCTCCCCCAACAGTGAATTAAGGCCATGACTTATTTTCGATAATACACTGGTGTATTATTGTTTTTGGGGTCCCAGTTCTGTTTATTTATGTAGTTATGAGCGCGTTGAGTCGGCAAAATCAACCACAACACGTGCTGGAATTTGTACTACTTCGCCACTTCGCGGGAAAATGACTTCGTTGTTGCTAAGACGTATACGTGTAGAAAATGTTATTATTTTCATGTTTAATAACACCAAGAAATGGATCATAAGTTGTGTATAATTAACAAAACTGAGGAAATATGTTAATTTACGCCCTCTAAAATCTGTTTCATTCTACTATCGATGTAAATGTCACAGTGCTATCTTCTTGTGTATGTAGACATTTCAAACCGAACACATCTGTAAACATGGGCCCATGAACGGTATATAGGCTGAAGGTGATGATGCAGGATACTTATTTGTCTTTCATTCATTTTATGTGATAAATAGAATCTTACATTCGTGTTTATGTATTATCATTTTTATCAAACTCGTTGACTAAAATGTATATATCGCTTGCCAAGGCTCGCGTCATATAAATTCAGTCAACTTGTTTGATAAACATGATAATAAATAGACACTCGTGTAAGATCTTCTATTTATTCATCAGTATAAAATTCAAATTTACAAAAGACAATACAATCTACCAGTCTCTCTTTCTCCCCACCTCTCTCTCTCTCTCTCTCTCTCTCTCTCTACGTCTCTCTCTGTCTCTCATGTTTAGATTTTAAGAAGATGGTATTGTTCTTTTAGGAAAACCGACACTTCTCCACCAGTGTAATGTATTTTCGTGCATCCTATTTCACGTTGTATCGATTTGGATGACCCTTTTTTTATATTACAATTGCGCAAGTGATAATTGATTGTCAGTCTACAGGCTAATTATCTCTATTAAGAGCACGGTCAAAATTAAGACGTTTGAGATTCTGTAGTGTTCACTGGTTTTTAAGCAAAGTATTTTAAAAACAAGAGGACCATGATGGTCCTAAATCGCTCACCTCAAATGCAACTCAGCTGTCATTGTTATGGCCACTAGCCTCTTGTTTTTTGCTGGAATGTTTTAGTTTTGAAAATGATTCATCCATATGACAATACCAACAATCAGAGCAGGTAAGAAAATGATAGTCGAAATTATAGGCCCTAGAGTGTAAACAATGGAATTGTCATCAAGATCCCCTATTTTGATGCTTTCAGCTTTTGATCAGATTTGTCCTTAAGTCATTATGAACATCCAGGGAAATTTTGAGTATGACTGAGCCAGAATTGTGGTTGCTGAGTGTGTTCGTGTTCATGTTCACAACCTTACAAACATTCTGGGCGATGGATCAAGATTATGCTCGAATTATGATACTTATATAATAAACAGTGGAATTTTGGCGACGCATATTCAAGGATACATAAAGCTAACCATGAGTATGTTATGCTCAGGTGAGCTGATAATGGGTTTTCAGACAGAATCACATGCCAAATGTATGTTGTGGGCCATACAGTATAGAACAGGAGGATTCCAAGAATACACTCTTTACATATTTGATTCCACATTGTGTCTACAAAGGATTTCTTGTGATTCCAAGGGAGAATATTTGGTAAATGCTATTAGCAAACAAGAGCCGTCAAGTGGTTGTTGAGAAATCGCTTCGGACGGACGGACAGACAGACAGACGAAGTGGCGACTGTATGCTTGCTCTTACGGGAGCATAACTATCCACCAGTCCATGCTGAATATGAAAGTTCTAGGGTTAATGTTTGGATGAAAGAAGATTTTAAAAGATCTTTTACTGGGATCCAACAACAAAGCACTTTTTTTTTCCCTAAGGTCACAATTCGATGTACTTTGGTAGAGTGCTACTGTTGCCAATTAAGTTGTAGGCTTTGTGTTTAAGTTGATTTTTTTTTTCAGCAGTTGACATGGAAACCAGAGTTGTTCATGAATTCCAATTTGTCAAAGGGCAATACAGTTGATCTTGCTTAGTAAGCGACTACGTTTATTAAGCCAACACTTTTATTAAGCGATAGGAATTCCAATGTCTCTGTTGAAATATATAAGACTAGCTGGAATTGAATGCCCCGTGGATTAAAGCCTTTATGCTGAGCTAAATCCTATGTTGTTAGTACTTATTACAATCGTCTTAGTGAGAGTATTGTAAGGAGTATTACCAACAAAGGCTTTTCTTGAAAGTAAGGTATTATTTGAGTGCAAGAAATGTTGCCACTCCATGTAATCTGAATAAGTTTTTGTTGCATTAAGAGACCATTTTCTAAAGTGACCAATTTAGGCAGTCCCTTGAGTGGTCACTTAATAGATGTTTTACCCATACAAAGACCCAAATCCAACACTATTGGTGTATATAAATTGTAAAATATCAAAATGTGTTTGTGAAATTTAAATGCATATAAGCCATCGTTCACAGATATGGCCTTGATATTCAGTCTTAATACTGTGATTATACCATTTTTATGAGTAGGTCCAAAAATAAATTAGATATGCAATGACCTTTTGATAGACAGGCAAATGAAAAGTTGACAACAATTAGACAATAATTGCAGAAAGCAGTTAAAAGACTTAGTGTTTCCCAATAGTGGCACATACCTGGTACGGGTTGACATCTGCGACAGCCCAAAATAGGGTTCCACTTATGATGATACTCAAGGGACCGAAGAAATCATATCGTTTTATCTGAATATCGTTTTAACTGATGTATATTCTTATAAAAAGAGACCCTGTTGGGACCAAGGGATTAACGTCATTATAAGCAATATATCGTATTGAGCAATATAGTAATAAGCAAAGTTTACTGTAATTGTTGCAGAGATGCTCAAGAAGTTAATTAATATTTTAGCAGATCAGTATTAAGTTGACTCTTTTCAAGATATAATGGTGATCAACCTCTTTCCCACAACCACTTGCAAGAAGACTCAACACCATAATGCTACATGCAAAATATGAAAGCTCTAGCCCTTACGGTTTGGGACAAGAAGATTTTTAAAGATTTCCCTCTTTATCTTTAAGTGAAATCCAAGACCAACAAAATATGGCTAATTTTCACACCAGGGCTATAATTTTAAGTGTTTTGGTAGAGGGCCACTAGATGATGCTACATGCCAAATATGAAAGCTCTAGCCCTTACGGTTTGGGACAAGAAGATTTTTAAAGATTTCCTTCTTTATCTCTATGTGAAATCTGAGACCTCCCAACATAGGGCCAATTTTTAACACCAGGGCCATAATTTGAAGTATTTTGGTAGAGAGTCACTAAATGATGCTACATGCCATATATGAAAGCTCTAGCCCTTACGGTTTGGGACAAGACGATTTTTAAAGATTTCCTTCTTTATCTCTATGTGAAATCTGAGAACCCACAACATAGGGCCATTTTCAACACTAGGGACATAATTTGAAGTATTTTGGTAGAGGGCCACTAGATTATGCTACATGCCAAATATGAAAGCTCTAGCCCTTACGGTTTGGGACAAGAAGATTTTTAAAGATTTCCTTCTTTATCTCTATGTGAAATCTGAGACCCCACAACATAGGGCCAATTTTTAACACCAGGGCCATAATTTGAAGTATTTTGGTAGAGGGTCACTAGATGATGCTACATGCCATATATGAAAGCTCTAGCCCTTATGGTTTGGGACAAGAAGATTTTTAAAGATTTCCTTCTTTATCGCTATGTGAAACCCGAGAACCCACAACATAGGGCCAATTTCCATACTAGGACCATTATTTGAAGTATTTTGGTAGAGGAACACTAGATGATACTACATGCCATATATGAGAGCTCTAGCCCTTACGGTTTGGGACAAGAAGATTTTTAAAGATTTCCTTCTTTATCTCTATGTGAAATCCGAGAACCCACAACAAAGAAGTATTTTCAACACTAGGGCCATAATTTGAAGTATTTTGGTAGAGGGCCACTAGATGATGCTACATGCCAAATATGAAAGCTCTAGCCCTTACCGTTTGGGACAAGAAGATTTTTAAAGATTTCCTTCTTTATCTCTATGTGAAATCTGAGAACCCACAACATAGGGCCAATTTTTAACACCAGGGCCATAATTTGAAGTATTTTGGTAGAGGGTCACTAGATGATGCTACATGCCATATATGAAAGCTCTAGCCCTTATGGTTTGGGACAAGAAGATTTTTAAAGATTTTCTTCTTTATCTCTATGTGAAATCCGAGAACCCATAACATTGGGCCAATTTCCACACTAGGGCCATAATTTGAAGTATTTTGGTAGAGGGCCACTAGATGATACTACATGCCATATATGAAAGCTCTAGCCCTTACAGTTTGGGACAAGAAGATTTTTAAAGTTTTTTCTTTCGGTTGCCATGGCAACCAGAGTTCTTCATGGAATTCAAATCTTTGAAGTATTCTAAAAGGGCATCACCTAAGGATCATTTCTGTGAAGTTTCATTGAAATCTGATTGGCGGTTTGAGAGGAGAAAATTTTTTAGTAATTGTTTACGGACGGACGGACAGACGGACTGATGGACGACAGACATTGACCGATCACAATAGCTCACCCTGAGCACTATGTGCTCAGGTGAGCTAACAAAGAGCAAATTAATTTTCACACGAAATATCGCTCCGTGACTTACCCAATCCACACAATTTAGGCTAAATGAAACCAAGGGTTGAAGGTTCTTAAAAAATGCAGTAGTGCTACAAGTGTTAGTGAAGCCTTAGTTTATCTGTGTGCATTAAAGGTCCTAGATAGGCGTTTTCGTAACTAACACTTGGACGGACTGTACAATAACAGATGGTCATCTTCACAATAATTTCCATATTTTTAATGATGGTATGGTTTATACTGAAATGCATTTTACCACCCCACTGTTTACTTTTGGCAGTTATAGGCCCTTAGGTCAGTCATACTCATTGGTACCAACTATTTGGTTTCTAGACCTGGGCGCTACATTAGAACTACCAGGACTTGACAAAGCTTTCTGTCGGCGGAGTTAACCCTCAAGCTGCTGAATAAATGAAACGAACATTTCTACTCAATAGTGAAAGCCAAAACACTGCATTGTTAAAGCTGATTTCAACCGAGAGAAAATACCGTATCGGACATTGTAGATCAAAGATCAGACAGCACCTTTTGTGCAGTCTGATCTTGATCCACACTGTCCTAAAAAGGTCAGTGAGTCACGCTTAGCAGCTTAAGGGTTAACTGTGGTATGTATGATGGTTGCAGAATTTCAAATGCTGTTCTGTATACCTTACAACCCATTACTTTGTGGTTCTTCCAATCCTCTCTTTGGCATTCCTTGGAGTAGTAAAATGTGGTTTTACATCTGGAGCACCACAACCTACACCCTGTCTTCGCACATTTCCGCCAACTTCCGGTGGCTGGCTCCCTTTTATCCTGAGTAGAAAGAAGTGACATACAAATTTTGCCCACATACTTTATCCCTTAAAACATGGAGCACAACGCGGGGTACCTTTGTGGACAATGAGGATCTTGACCAGTCCATGCGGACTTCACGATGGTTGTCCTGTAGATTCGTAGACAACAGGAGCTCTATTCAATACTATAGGTCTCATGAATACTGGATCGCCAGTGTCGGATACTAGCATTTCGTGAGATAAATTAGCAAAATGCTTTTAATGTTGCAACGAATGAGCCTTTGGCTTCTAACCAAACACGTCCATTTCGTTTCAAGGGTAAAGACCTGTGAAACTGTAGAGATAGACAAATTTGGGCATGATAAAGTGGGCATACTTTTAGTTTATTCTTACTGAAATCTTACCAAAATTGGTCAGGAACTTAACAGTGAACAAAACGGATCTTGTGTCCTTGACTTACGAAGGTGCACAGTTAACAGCCGACTTCTTTTTCGAAAGGATAGGTATACTCAAACTAACGATTTTCCACTAAGAAATTAAATTTAGTTACTTCTTGTTCGCTTGGTCTTTTACAGCTGGACTTGTGGCTACCCCAGTCCTTTGTTTGGCATTTCTTAGAGCAATATGACACCGCTAAACAACGTGAACACCGTTTAAGATTCGGGCTGCTTTCCCCGCAGTATTTGCACTGTGATCTTGACGAGTCGCTCATATTCTACAGAAATGAATAGATGTTATATTGAATAGTCATGCACACGTGACCTGGATTACAAAAGCAATAAATTTACACTTGCATAAATTTCCCTAGCATAATGAGTGGGCATGATGAGTGAGGGTCAGGGCCAAGGGCCTTATTCACCAATCATTTTTAGGCTGCCATGTGGAGGTCGTTTTAAGTAGGGAATGTGTTATAGAAAGTTAAATTTTCAGAAGACATTTTGAAAACATCATGATCAAAAAATGATATTAAACATTTTTCATAAGCAGTGGGCTATTGTCCTTGTGCCAAATTTAGCAACAGGCTATTGTCCAGTGGGCTATTGTCCTAGTGGGCTATTGTCCCCGTGGGCTATTGTCCGTTCCTCAGCTTTTCTACGGGAAAATTCACGATAGACCTGAGGCATTGTTGCACAATAAACACCCAAATATGAAAATAACCATCGTAACTGTCGCATTATTGAGACTAGCAGTAAGTGATCAGAAGATCTGAGATTATTAGATTATTCATTTTACATGAAATCAGATCTGATGATACACACTTTAACCCTTTACCAGACAACATAATTCTAACCTTGTCCAAATTCAAAGCATTTGCAGACGACAATTTCAATGTGGCTGGAAAGGTGCAAATTTTCTTTGATATGGTAAAAAAAAAACATTGTGGGAAAAGGAGAAAATGCTGGTTACCAGCATTTTCTCCTTTTCCCACAATGTTTTTGAAAAGGTTCCTTTACCAGGGGCGTCAAAAGGCGGTGTTGTGTGGTAAAGGGTTAAATAGCGGATAGCTAATTAGACAGTAAACACTAAACTACGTACGTAGTAGATCTACATTATGTGTAATTAAAAAAAATATGGCCTTCAACTTTCTGTTCTATTATGCTTAGAAATTCTACCGTATGAAAATCTACCAATCTTGTATTTCAAATTTTTGTTTTATCAAGTGATTCACAAAATGAAATCACTGGTTAGTGTATATTTGGCGCGAAAGCTCAGAGGAAGAGATGAAAAAGAACAGTGAGTTTATGGTCAAAGAATCTTGTTTCGAGGAGAAATTTAAAAAAAAAATCATACCTGTTGAATTTGATACTTGTCGTCTGTCTGTAAAGCTATGTCTGTAAAGCTATTTATACCAGTATAGATCTACATTCACGAATGAATCAGTTCTGTTTTAACTTTTCAATCAATCGAACGAAAATAAATCCATGCAGTGCTAATTAATGTATTTGCAAGAATTCTGAGCGAAAGTAAAAGTAGCTTCAGAGAAAACTACTTTACGAAGGATTTTCTGGAACCTGGCCAACTATCACATCAGCTCTAAACATGGATACAATACGATAAACCTTAACTGTACCACAGAGCTATGATTAGATTTTGATAAACAAAATGTGTTATTTAATGTAGACAATTTAAGCGTGAGAAGGAAAAAGAAATTATTTAAAGACCAAAGTTAGACATTTAGAATTAATTCTGATCTTCAGATCTGGCTACATTCGTTTCCCTAACGACCGGATTTGTCTCTGCGGAAGTTTCGTTATAAGTACAGACAAATAAGATGAAAATAACATATTTTATTCTACAGAAGTACAATATACATAAACAATACTATACGATACAATCACGGGTAGGAAATTTCATATTCGGAGCCAAACGCTCCGACGAGAAAATGTGTGGCCTTTCGATTCCGAAAGTATCGGTTCAAAAACATCTGAAAAACCGGTAAGCTTGTCATTTTTTGTGATTATGTGTTCTTATGTCTTTGAAATTCCACCAAAGGAGAATGTCATGCAGTGCTAGGGTCTTTCGACGTGTTTTCTACACTACTGAAAGCCGTAGGATGAGTACAGTATTGTCTGACTCATTTGTGCTGTGGGTTGACCGAAGCTGAAACAAGTTGCCTTCTTTAAAAAAGAAGCCAGGAGAGGTCGGCATCAACGTTTTCAAATAGTTTAATGGTTCTGAATTTCAAAATATTTTGGTAGATGTAAACAAACAAGTTAGGAATTAAATGAATTTCAGTTTTGCCGGTGTAAAGGTAAATTGTAGGCCATATGCTATTAACATGCTCAGAAATGCATTTTTTTTTTCAAAATTCACGGACACAAAACTGAAGATGATGACCCATTTGGCTCATTTTCAAAAGGAACAAACCTCTAATGAATGTTTGTAATGCGTGCTCAGATAAGCCAAAATATTTTTGGAAAGGAGAAATCGTTCAATTAAAATCTGATACGGTATGCTAATTCCACTGAATATGCAAGAATCTTACCTGATGACAATAAATAAAGGTGGCCTATACATAATACTAGTACCAGACATCTTAAAAATACATGTAACATTTTTTAATCCTTTAACAAACAGCAATTTTTGGACTGTCCCAAACAGAAAAGGCATGCAGACGACAATTAAAACTTTGATAATTAATGTGGAAGATGGTGCTTTGATGCGATGGAAACCATTGTGACAAAGGAAGAAACTGCAGTGACTAGCAGCTTCTCCTCTTCCCACAATGATTTGAAAAGTTGTTTGTTGCAGACATGTAAAATGAAGAGGTTGTTTGTCTAAACGTTAAGAATTTAAAAAAGTAGATAAATGAGTCATGCTCTGAGAAAAGGGTGCTTAATGCATCTGCAAAACGTATTGACTCATGTCAGCCTGCGCAATCCGCCCAAAACCAAAGGACCACGGACTCTTTTGAGGTGTGCGGTACGTAGGGCGAAGAGGCAGGACTTTTTTCCGCTCATAAGTTGATTCTCACGGGATTCTCGCAATCCCGCATAACAGAGGCAACTCTGTGTGTTATTTCATCAAATCTATATCATTATAAATCCATAGAATTTTTGTATAAAACTGAGAAAAATGCAAGAGTCTAGTCAGTTTTGAAAAATAGAACTTGAAAACATACTGATCAACCTATTTATATCTATTTGTGGGGTACGAGTTCTCCAGAGAACTCATGCTTTCGAGATTAGGGTACAAGTTCTCCAGGGTACGAATTCTCCAGATAGTATCAAGTCACGTGATCTTTTCCCGCAGTGTTCTTTCTCTTTTTTTAACGAAATTTGTTTCTCTTTGCTTAGATATATTTGTTTAATGAAAAATCGCATTTATTGGAGAGATCATTTACAATCAATATAGTATAATAAATCTTTTTGGAAATCCGTCATAAAAAAAAAAAAAAACCGTTTATTTCCTATTTCAGTTTTTTGATTTCAGTTTGTTTATAAAACCATGACGAAATAGACTGTGTATCAGAACAATTTCGCCAAAACAAATGGATTTAGACAGTGATTTCAGTGGCAGTCTGCCTCTTAAACTCACCACTGTTGGAGAGGTCTGATGACCTCTCCAACGAGAACGAACCTAGATTAAGTCAGTTATTGCCATTAAATTAGCAAACAAGAGAGAAATTTGCTGTCATAAAAGCGCTGCTGGTAAAGAATTGAAAAGAAACAGGGCAAAAAATGATAAGAATAAAGAAGGGCTCCGATTCACAAGATTATGGATCCATAATAACAACTTTAAAGAAAAAGAACGGTTTAATTATGTGGTAAACTAGTCCTTGGACGCTCGAAAAATTGACCTATAGGAAAAAGTTTCGGCCCAGGTCAGCCTGCGCAGTCCGCGATACTTTTCTCAGATGCTTAAGCCCCCTTTTCACAGAGCATGGTTCAAATGCATACAGACATTTACATAGAACTACGAGGGTTGATTGATAAGTTATGAGCCTCATTATGTAAGGGTTTTGAATCTTGGCGGACATACTGCATTATTTTTCTACATAATACCCGTCAGTGTCTACCGGTATACACTACCGATGTTTAAGGGCCTCATTGCCACTTTTAAAGAAGCCCTCTTCTTGACTGTTCAGAACGTCATCCACTACATGTACCTCTATGACGTCATCATCATCTGACTACAGTGGGTACCGGAAATGGCCTTTTACGATTTTGGAAATAGAAGAAATTTTGATGGAGCGCGAGATTAGGTAAATAAGGCGTATGGTAAATCAATTCAAATTCACAATCGTTAATAGCAGCCATGGCAATGACAGACTTGCTTTTTTTTAGCGATTTTTGTCGATTTTGCAAAAGTCATTTGCTTTGTTTACTTTACAGTGCTACCTCTTCGACCAGATGGCACCAGTCTTTGGGTACACGGCCTTAATCCTTTACCAAATGACAAATCTTTAAGGCTTGCCCAAATTGAAAGCTTCTGTAGATGACAAAATAATTGTGACTAAAAAATAGAAATTCACCTTTGGAAGGGAAGAAAAGATTGCGGAAAAAGGAGAAAATGCTGGTTATCAGCATTTCCTCTTTTTCTCACAATGTTTCCACAAGGCCCTTTCCTTAGGGTCGTTAAAACTCGGGATTGTGTGGTAAAGTGTTAAATGGTCAGGAAATAGTAGGGTTGAAAAAGGACATCCCTGTTCAACCCTTTACCGTACAATCGATTGTTCTCAAAGTTCAAAAGTTGCTTTTAGAATTGACGATACAATATAGATTGACAGACGCTTTATCACTTTTCTAGTTTCAGGGGCCCTTTATTTGTTATATCGGACTGATTACTGATTAAATAACAACAGCTGCCAAAAGTAAACAAAGCGGGTGTTAAAATTCATTTAAATTTAAATCATATCATTTAAACGCATGGGAATATTTGTGAAGATGGCAATCTGTTATTGTACGGTTGGTCCAAGTGTTAGCCGCTGGCAAAGAAATTAATTTCAAAACTAGGTTACTCTAGCTTTTGTTTACAAAAAGACATCTTACAAAAAAAAGAAAAAAAAAAAAAAAAAAAAAATAATAATAAAATAATAACCCAAGCCAGATTTGAACCTATGACCCCCAGAATCGGGAGCCAATCGCCTTACTAGAGAAGCTATTTATTTGTACCATTGGAAAGGCGTATTTTTCGTAAATTATCACTTGAAAACCTTTAGTTGGAAAGTTCGCACCGACTTTTAATGAAGGACAAAGGGAACATTAATGAGCAACAGGTTAATTCTGTTAAAATACCGACTTGTTTACTCCTGCCACAACAACCCGTACCATAACGAGGAAATAAAAACAAGAGGACCATGATGGTCCTATATCGCTCACCTGAGTACCAAGCAGTAAAGGTCAACAATGAAGATAAATACCAAATATCGAAGTGCAAGGCCAAAGCTATAGGTCTTCTTGGTTTAGACAAGAAGATAATCTTTCTTAACCAAACCCGGTTATATAAATATTTGTGAGAAGTTTGAATGATATCTGTCCAATAGTTGTTGAAAAATAGGGAGAACAAGAAATTTCATCAAAGGAAAATAACTTTGTAGAAATTCAATGAACCGTCACCAAAATATAATATGCACATTCTTGCTTGGCACCGAGTCTCTCTAAAGTTCGAATGAAATCTGTCCTGTAGTTGTTGAGAACTAGCTCTGACAAGAAAATGCTACAGAAAGACTGATGGATGGATGGATGGATGGATGGACCGACAAGCTGACTCCTATATACCTCCAGAACAGAGTTTTGAAGGAATAATAACAAAGCCCTAGGTCTTTTGGTGTGTGGCAAAAAGTTGCCTGATTTGAACAAACGTAGTAGAGAATGTTTGCCGATTAAAGACTTTCTATAGAAGTTAGTATTATAATGTTGTTAAATACACCAACAATTACAGTGGTTGTCCAGGGACATGTTCATGGGTAATTGCTATTGTAAACACATAAACAATGTATTTACACTTGCAATAGTCATGCACCAACCTTTCAATGCGTCCAGCTTACAAAAATTTGACCTTCAAGTGTGACATTGACCTTGGCCCTACCTGAACAGATCTTTCAAATGGTACTTCAGTTCATGGTGGAGTATATGCCCAAAATCTATTCGGGGGGGAGGGGGGGTGGTCATAAACTTATTTATAAATTAAGACAAACACCACAAAGTGAAGAACAAAAATTATAATGACTACTAAGATTTACAAGATAAAATCTGTACTACAGAGTTAAATGAATGAACAAAAATGAACTCAAAATACAATGAACACAATGTTCAAAGATACATCCTAACAGCCAGAGAGAAAAATGCTGTCAAAGCCTTTAACCCTTTACCATACGGCAAAATTTTAGATCTGTCCAAATTGAAAGCATTTGCAGACAACATTTTCATATTGGCTCAAGTGACACAATATTTCTTTGATAGGGTAGAAAACTTTGTGGGAAAAAGGAGAAAATGCTGGTTACCAGCATTTTCTCCTTTTCCCACAATGTTTTCAAAAGTTTTCACAGAATATTTCTCATCATGTGACCTAGCGCATATTGTCAAGGTTCTGCAATTCATAGCTGCATCATGGAAAAAGGGGTCTTCATGTTATATTTTTTTTTCACCAATATCTCTTTAAGTACTGGACATATCTCGACAGATTTGGATGAAATTTTCACGCATCAAGTGACCTAGCGCATATTGTCAGGGTTTTGGAATTTATTGCTGTGTCATGGAAAAAGGGGGCTTCATGTCAAATTTAAACTGCATCCGTCCGTCCTGAATCGATAAAAGGAAAAAAATGATCAGGTTACCAAGGCTAGGGGTACGCAAGACAGGATGTTTTATCAGACAGTGTAGATAAAGATCAGACTGCAGTTGGATCTTGGATATATATGCCTTATATTCTGCAAGATAGTATTGCCTACAACACAGTCTTGAAATGCATATTACTTGGTCTATCTTTATCTCTTTACCAAACAAAAATTTTAGACTGGTCTATAATTCAAAGCATTTGCAGACAACAAAATAAATTTGTCTCAAAAAATGAACTTAGATTTGGGATGGGTAGAGAACATTGTGGAAAAAGTAAAAAAAAATGCTGGTTACCTGAGTGCTTGGCCTAACTGAGATTTAAACTTGACGTCCCTGCATAGCCAGCCCTGTAGGTAATGAGCCAACAGGCTTGGCTCAAATCGTTAACAAACAACAAAATTTAATCCTCAAACCCAAAGGCCATTTTCATTTCAGAATGAGTCCAAGATGATAACAACTGCATGGGTGCCTTTTGTCTGCAGTGTTTCAACAAAGCAGACAGTATAGATCAATGATCGGACTGCACATTTAGTGCAGTCTGATCTTGATCTACACTAGACACAAAGGCAACTATAGTTGTGAAAGGCGCTTAAAGGGTTAAGACTTGTCCAAATTCAAACCATTTGCTGACAACAAAATAAATGTGACTCAAAAATTTAAATTTGATTTTGGTTGGGTGGAAAACATTGTGGAACAAGCATTCTGATAGTATTGCATAGCAATATACAGTCCCCTACAGGCTGTATGTATCGCTGGCATGTCAGTGAAATTTTTAAAGTCCAAGGCCCGTAAATGCGTCAAAAAACAGTGGAGCGGGACGAAACTCGAACTTGATGTGTAAGTCATGGTTGTTGATGTACACACCAAAAATCAGCTCTATATGTAGCAGCATTTAGAAAAAAAGTGGGGGAAAATGTTTTATCAGTGAAATTTTGTAAGTCCAAGGCCTGTAAATGTGTGAAAAAGCAGTGGAGCGGGACGAAACTCAAACTTGATCTGTAAGTAATGGTGGTTGACTTACACAGCAAAAGTCAGATGAATATCTACCAGCATTTAGAAAAATAAGTCCGGAAAACTGATTTATCAGTGAAATTTTGTAAGTCCAAGGCCCGTAAATTCGTGAAAAACCAGTGGACCGGAACGAAAGTCGAACTTGATCTGTAAGTCATGGTGGTTGAGTTACACAGCAAATCTGAGATCAATACCTACCAGCGTTTAGGAAAAAAGTCCGGAAAACTGATTTATCAGTAAAATTTTGTAAGTCCAAGGCTCGTAAATCCGTGAAAAACCAGTGGACCGGAACGAAAGTCGAACTTGATCTAAGTGATGGTAGGTGACTTACACACCAAAACTCGGCTCAATATGTACCAGCGTTTAGGAAAAAAGTCTGGAAAACTGATTTATCAGTGAAATTTTGTAAGTCCAAGGCCCGTAAATCCGTTAAAAACCAGTGGACTGGAACGAAAGTCGAACTTGATCTGTAAGTGATGGTGGGTGACTTACACACAAAAACTCAGCTCAAAATGTACCAGCGTTTAGAAAAAAAGTCCGGAAAACTGAATTGCCAGACTGACGGACAGACGGACAGAGTGGAAACCTAAAGTCCCCTCCGGCTTCGCCGGTAGGGGACTAAAAAGGAAAACATGCTGGTTACAGGTATTTCCTCGTTTTCCCACAATATTTTCAAGAGCCTTATTTCTCACAGGCGTTAAAACTTGGAATTGTGTGGTAAAGGGTTAAATAGAACAAGACTTTTAGAGTTCATTCTGTATACCTTTATGCCCTGTTTTGACCCAGGGGCATCATTTGAACAAATTGGTAGAAGTCCACAAGGAAATGCCACATACCAAATATCAAAGCTATAGGCCTTCTAGTTTTAGACAAAAACATTTTTAAAGTTTGCTCTATATACAATTTTGCCCAAATTTGTGACCCCTGGAGTTAAAGGGTTAATTCAATTCTTTTAAGAACTTTGGTAGAACTTCACCCAAGGAATATGTCTGTCAAGTTTCAACATGATTGGTTTAGGAGGAGAAGATGTTTAAAGGAATTGTGGAAAGACAGACGCTGGACAACGACGAATCACAATACCTCACCCAGCACTTCGTGCTCAGGTGAGCTAACAAATAGGCCTAACCATTGTCTGTGGCTTGTGATAAACAACATAAAGATGAAGTTTCATAACATTTTGTCCTGTAGTTAAAGAGATATTAATCCATAATGAAAATATATGTGAAGCCCCCCTTTTCCATGACATGACATTTAATCAAAAAAGCTAAACTAATGATATTGGCGGACTATCATAAGGAACACATGTATGAAGTTTCACAAATTTTTGTCCAGGATTTTGAGTTGAAGATACATGTATATTAATCCTTAACAGAAATATACATGAAGCCCCTTTTTCCTGTGAGACAGTATTTGATATAAAAAAAAAAAAAAAAAAAAAACCAATAAATATCAGCGGACATCATTAGGAACACCTGTATGAATTTCTATTAGTTTTTGTCAAGGATTTTAGAAGATATCTGTCCTGAAAGATGGACAAACAGATGGTCATTGGTCCATGACGAAATTAAACATTTAGCCCCCTTTTTTCATGACATGGCGTTTCATGAAATAAAAACAAATAACTATTGTCTGTGGCTTGCAATAAATAATAAAAAGATGAAGTTTCATGACACTTTGTCCTGTAGTTAAAGAGATATTGTTCAACAACGAAAATATACGTCAGGCCCCTTTTTCCATGACACAGCAAAAACTGGTCCTATTAGACCTACAATCAAACTCATTCGAGATCTTACGGTCATATATATTTTGACCAAGTTTGGTACTGATTGGTTCAAATTTGTAGATGCTAGAGTGTAAACAAAGTCAAATGTAGCTATTTTTTAATTCAAGGGCAAATAACTCCAGTCATTCTGGTCCGATTAGACACATAATCAAACTCATCCGAGATCTTATTGACGTATATATTTAGACCAAGTTTAGTGCTGATTGGTTAATATTTGTAGATGCTACAGTGTAAACAAAGTCAAATATAGCAATTTTTCTAATTCAAGGGCAAATAACTCCAGTCGTTCTGGTCCGATTAGACCCATAATCGAACTCATCCCAGATCTTATGGTCATATACATTTTGACCAAGTTTGGTGCTGATTGGTTATTATTTGTAGATGCTAGAGTGTAAACAAAAAAATGTGAACGGACGGACGAACGGTGAGTGATCACAATAGCTTATCCTGAGCACTTCGTGCCCAGGTGAGCTAAAAAGCAATTGTTTCCAAGGTTATTTTTTTTACTAATGTGCTCTATATTAAGCCACAAAAAAAAGTTTAAACATTCATTTTTCAGATCGTCATACCGTCTATCTTCTTTCAACACTGTATCAAACGACTAATTGTTAGACTAGTCCAAATGGAAGACATTTGCAGACGGCAACTTAAATTTGATTCAAAAACTGAAATTTGTTTTGAGAAGGGTTGAAAATATTGTGGGAAAAGGAGCAAATGCTAGTTACCAGCATTTTCTCCTTTTCCCATAATGTTTTCAAAAGACTTCTGCTTCAGGGTCATTAAAACTCGGGATTGTTTGGTAAAGGGTTGAGGTATTTCTTGTTCCATATAAAAAGCGTGATGACCTATAGTTTAATAATCTAAACAACAAAAAAAAAAACATCGTCGGATACAGTGCTAATTGCATTTGGTATCCAGTTTTTGGACATCACATGGCATGAATTATCAACATAAAGGTCCAACGTTTACCACTTATATCTCAGAATAACTTCTGGCGTCATAGATTTCAAGTTTTCAGATTTGGAGTCATGGGTAACTCCCCTCCCTTCCCGAAATATGTTTTTACACTTCCTGGGCTTAAATTCTCCCCCCCCCCCTTTCGCAAAATAAGAGAATTCTTGTCAAGGTCACCTCCTCTGAGTCAAAATCATCGTTGTCTGCGCTTGTCAATATTCTTGTCAATATACACGGAACATGCAATCTGATCTTGATCTACATTGTCCGAAAAAGATCCTTGAGTCGTGCTTAGCAGGGTAAGGGTTAAATATTCTGGATTTCGAAAACATGCACTTTTGTTAATTCAGAAATTGGAAGTTATCATAAATCTACTTTAATTCAACTGAAATGATGAAACTTGTGTAAAACATTGTTAGAAAAGGAGAAAATGCTAGATACCAGCACTCTATTCTTTTCCATTAATGTTTCTAAAACTGGCATTTTCCCCGAGTCATATAAACACAGTTTTACAACTCGTAATGTAGTGGCGATAAGTGATACAGTTTAACCCTTTACCACACAATCCCGAGTTTTAACGATCCTGAAGAAGCAGGCTTTTGAAAACATTGTGCGAAAAGGAGAAAATGCTGATAACCAGCATTTTCTCCTTTTTCCGCGAAGTTTCTACCCTATCAAAGACAGAAATCATCATTTGAGCTACAATGAATTTTTTACTGCAAGTGCTTTCGATTTGGTCGAGTCCATAATTTTGCTATTTGGTTAACTCTTTACCACACTATCCCGACTTTTAACACCCTTGAGAAAGAAGCCTTTTGAAAACATTGTGGGAAAAGGAGAAAATGCTGGTAACCAGCATTTTCTCCTTTTCCCACAATGTTTTGTACCCTATCAAACAAAAATCACATCATCTGAACCACGTTGAAATTGTCGTCTGCAAATGCCTTCAATTTGGACTGGTATAAATTTTTGTTGTGTGGTAAAGAGTTAAGAGTGAAATCAACTACATGTACATGTATCTCAAAGTCAAGAATTTTGACCCAAGTTATCGTCCCAGTAAAACAAGAGAGTTCTGCAATGTTTAACAAGTTCTGCAATGTTTAACGAGTTCTGCAATGTTTAACAAGTTCTGCAATGTTTAACATATAACTTTAGAAACCAAACAGAAAACAATTCAAAACTCTGTTTAGTGTTCAAAAACGGCATACGTCTACGGTGATGTGACAGATCGTCCATCGATGATAAGGACCTCTGACGCGTCATCTACACGAATTCCAATCGTACCGTCCATGAAGCCATGGATCAGTGGATTTAACAGACATAGATAATTCCCTGGTTTGACTTGAGCATAGCTGAAGAAGGGAAACGGGTTGTCAAAGTCCAAATAAAACTCGACTTTAGTCACTTCGTCCTTCTTGTCCTGAAATGAAATGGACAGATAAGTATTTTTTTTTTCTTGTGTTACGGGAGATCATTCCTTCCTTACAGCATAGCTTATTCCCGTATAAAATCAATACCTGACAACTGCGTTAGGAAGAATTCTCTTTATCACAGGGGTTAGTGTATTGGTCTTTTAAATCTCAAATATTGAGGATCTTTGCCGCACGGGTTCGAATCCCAGCCGGAGGGTTTATATCTGAGCTAGGCACTTGTTGCGAACTTTCATGTTCGTTAGACTTGCTACTTATCGACATCAGCCCATAGACATCTAAAAGTTATCAGTTTACAGTGGTCGATACTTTTCAAGATATGTGGAGGCCATGCATCACAAGACGGGAATCAATGCAACGAATTTCAAAATAAAATGTACATTTGCTCTCTAAAACCTACCTTCTACGATTCATCCAGCCATGGTTAGCTAGCATATAACCTATGCACCAGCCCTTTGTAAACATAAACCCCTATAAGCTTGGGAAAAACCTCGGTACAAGCCCAGCAAGGTGGGGACGTTATTTTTGTTGTCAGTCTGTTGCACAAATCACGGTTTTCCCCATGTCTATATTTCGAAACTGTCTTCAGAGATTTGCAGTAAACGGTTGGTATTCTAAGAAAATATTTCCCCCGTTTGAAATCATTTCGTCTTTTATGAATTTGTAGCGAAAAACTGGCTTGATTTTTCCACAGATGTATTATTTATTGCCATATTCACCTAGACTATTTAAGCGGCAATTTACGCACCGCGTATTAATATATGTCCATTTTTTATCAAGTGATGCGTCATAGCAAACTGGCCAATCTCAAAGAATATGACATGCGCAGACAACATTTATCAGATGAAAAAGACCCCAAATTGCCCCGCTATTATGCCATTTAACCCTAAGGCTGCTAAGCACGACTCGCAGACGTTTTGCGGACAGTAGAGATCAAGATCAGAGAGCACAGAACGTGTAGTTTGATCTTGGATCTACACTGTCCGATATGGAAATATTTTTTACTTAAAAAAAAAGGGGGGGTTTGAAATAGCATTATTCGGGATTTTACTATCGTCTTGAAAGTTTCATTTCAGTTTTTTTAGCAGGATAAGGGTTAAAAGTGTGAAAGCATCTGAGGTATTGATTGATTGTAGGGCGTTTAACGCCGTTTTCAACAATATTTCAGTTATATCACGGCGGCCAGTGCACCTGTCCATGCTTTCCTGGAGTTTCTTTTTACCAGTACTCCGCACAATATTCTTTCCAAGCCACTGCTGCTTTCCCACGTAACCATCGTCGAAACAATGGTCAGCGGTGAGAGAGGAATGAATCCTGTCGCGATGACTATCATCAATCCTCGGAAAGAAATTGGCCAAGCCGGGGATCAAACCAGCGACCTCCTGTTCTCAAGTAAGCATCTGAGGAAAAGAACTGAATGCTAGGAAAGACAACTGGACTTTGGAAGTCATAATTTACAAATCATAGCTAATTAATGATGAAATTTCATATCACATTAAGTTCAGAAGTTGTTTCGTTAGGGATTAACTCTTTACCACACAATCCCGACTTTTAATGACCCTGAAAGAAAAGGCTTTTGAAAACATTGTGGAAAAAGGAGAAAATGCTGGTAACCAGCATTTTCTCCTTTTCCCACAATGTTTTCTACCCTATTAAAGAGAAATCATCAGTTTAGCGACATTCAATTTGTCGTCTGCAAATGCTTTCAATTTGGACCAGTCTAAAATTTTGTCGTTTGGTAAAGAGTTATGCGACTAGCGTCTTCATGGTGTGAGAGAAATTAACCTTATCCCGCTAATTAAGCGAAATGAAATTTTCAAACCAGTAGTGAAAACCGAATATTGCTATTTCAAACACATCTTTTTATGAAAACGGTATCTCCTTGTCGGACAGCGTAGATCCAAGATCAGACTGCATGTTCTATGCAGTCTGATCTTGATCTACACTGTCCGCAAAAGGTCAGTGAGTCGCGCTTAGCAGCCTAAGGGTTAAAATACGAGACAGTTACCTTTATGTATATAGCGTGTCTTGCAGCGTACGGATGATATTTAAACATGAAAGCCACAAATACACTTCCAATTTGTGCCCTCTGCATATCTCTGAAAAGTGGGAAAGGGTTTTCAAATGGAACTTGGTTCAAATCGTCAATCACGGCTGAGAAGAATCTACGTTTCGCAATCAATTTTGCTTTTTCAAGAGAGCCTGGAGGTCGATCGGCTTCGAAATGTACCATTTCCGGTGACCGAAGCGGAAATCCGGGATTTAAAAACATGGGTAGGTCGAAAGGTACAAATGGTCTGCTGTGTCTGTCTCTTTGGTCTGCATCCTCACTTTGTGTTGGATTATCACTTTCATTTCTCGGCTTTCTTTCCTTCAAAATAAAGTAATGAAACATTATCCACAAAAGTAAATGTACTCGTTAAACACCAGAAAAAGAGATCACACTATTGTATACGTGTAAGTATGCATCTAGAGGGTAATTTGAAAGTACATGGAAGCTACCGTTATCTTCCGCTAAAAACCTATTTTATTTGGACATTCTGGGTACAAAACCGGACTACTTTTTAAAATGGCAATCGATGCAGCGAATTTCAAATTAAAATATATGTTTATTCAAGACATTGCAACCTAGTAGGATTCATCCAGCCATGGTTTAATAGTATATGACCTATGTACCAGTCAGTTATAAACACAGCCTCTAAGGCTTGGGAAAAAGACCTGGTAAAAGCCCAGCATGGTGGAGGCATTTTCAGTAGATAAAGTCTGAAAAAACCCTGCACGAATCCTGGTTTTCCTTCAATCTTTGTTTAGTTCAAATATATTTTATTGCATAGGACCTCCCCCAACAGTGTATTAAGGCCATGACTTATTTTCGATAATACACTGGTGTATTATTGTTTTTGGGGTCCCAGTTCTGTTTATTTATGTAGTTATGAGCGCGTTGAGTCGGCAAAATCAACCACAACACGTGCTGGAATTTGTACTACTTCGCCACTTCGCGGGAAAATGACTTCGTTGTTGCTAAGACGTATACGTGTAGAAAATGTTATTATTTTCATGTTTAATAACACCAAGAAATGGATCATAAGTTGTGTATAATTAACAAAACTGAGGAAATATGTTAATTTACGCCCTCTAAAATCTGTTTCATTCTACTATCGATGTAAATGTCACAGTGCTATCTTCTTGTGTATGTAGACATTTCAAACCGAACACATCTGTAAACATGGGCCCATGAACGGTATATAGGCTGAAGGTGATGATGCAGGATACTTATTTGTCTTTCATTCATTTTATGTGATAAATAGAATCTTACATTCGTGTTTATGTATTATCATTTTTATCAAACTCGTTGACTAAAATGTATATATCGCTTGCCAAGGCTCGCGTCATATAAATTCAGTCAACTTGTTTGATAAACATGATAATAAATAGACACTCGTGTAAGATCTTCTATTTATTCATCAGTATAAAATTCAAATTTACAAAAGACAATACAATCTACCAGTCTCTCTTTCTCCCCACCTCTCTCTCTCTCTCTCTACGTCTCTCTCTGTCTCTCATGTTTAGATTTTAAGAAGATGGTATTGTTCTTTTAGGAAAACCGACACTTCTCCACCAGTGTAATGTATTTTCGTGCATCCTATTTCACGTTGTATCGATTTGGATGACCTTTTTTTTATATTACAATTGCGCAAGTGATAATTGATTGTCAGTCTACAGGCTAATTATCTCTATTAAGAGCACGGTCAAAATTAAGACGTTTGAGATTCTGTAGTGTTCACTGGTTTTTAAGCAAAGTATTTTAAAAACAAGAGGACCATGATGGTCCTAAATCGCTCACCTCAAATGCAACTCAGCTGTCATTGTTATGGCCAATAGCCTCTTGTTTTTTGCTGGAATGTTTTAGTTTTGAAAATGATTCATCCATATGACAATACCAACAATCAGAGCAGGTAAGAAAATGATAGTCGAAATTATAGGCCCTAGAGTGTAAACAATGGAATTGTCATCAAGATCCCCTATTTTGATGCTTTCAGCTTTTGATCAGATTTGTCCTTAAGTCATTATGAACATCCAGGGAAATTTTGAGTATGACTGAGCCAGAATTGTGGTTGCTGAGTGTGTTCGTGTTCATGTTCACAACCTTACAAACATTCTGGGCGATGGATCAAGATTATGCTCGAATTATGATACTTATATAATAAACAGTGGAATTTTGGCGACGCATATTCAAGGATACATAAAGCTAACCATGAGTATGTTATGCTCAGGTGAGCTGATAATGGGTTTTCAGACAGAATCACATGCCAAATGTATGTTGTGGGCCATACAGTATAGAACAGGAGGATTCCAAGAATACACTCTTTACATATTTGATCCCACATTGTGTCTACAAAGGATTTCTTGTGATTCCAAGGGAGAATATTTGGTAAATGCTATTAGCAAACAAGAGCCGTCAAGTGGTTGTTGAGAAATCGCTTCGGACGGACGGACAGACAGACAGACGAAGTGGCGACTGTATGCTTGCTCTTACGGGAGCATAACTATCCACCAGTCCATGCTGAATATGAAAGTTCTAGGGTTAATGTTTGGATGAAAGAAGATTTTAAAAGATCTTTTACTGGGATCCAACAACAAAGCACTTTTTTTTTTTTTTCCTAAGGTCACAATTCGATGTACTTTGGTAGAGTGCTACTGTTGCCAATTAAGTTGTAGGCTTTGTGTTTAAGTTGATTTTTTTTTTCAGCAGTTGACATGGAAACCAGAGTTGTTCATGAATTCCAATTTGTCAAAGGGCAATACAGTTGATCTTGCTTAGTAAGCGACTACGTTTATTAAGCCAACACTTTTATTAAGCGATAGGAATTCCAATGTCTCTGTTGAAATATATAAGACTAGCTGGAATTGAATGCCCCGTGGATTAAAGCCTTTATGCTGAGCTAAATCCTATGTTGTTAGTACTTATTACAATCGTCTTAGTGAGAGTATTGTAAGGAGTATTACCAACAAAGGCTTTTCTTGAAAGTAAGGTATTATTTGAGTGCAAGAAATGTTGCCACTCCATGTAATCTGAATAAGTTTTTGTTGCATTAAGAGACCATTTTCTAAAGTGACCAATTTTGGCAGTCCCTTGAGTGGTCACTTAATAGATGTTTTACCCATACAAAGACCCAAATCCAACACTATTGGTGTATATAAATTGTAAAATATCAAAATGTGTTTGTGAAATTTAAATGCATATAAGCCATCGTTCACAGATATGGCCTTGATATTCAGTCTTAATACTGTGATTATACCATTTTTATGAGTAGGTCCAAAAATAAATTAGATATGCAATGACCTTTTGATAGACAGGCAAATGAAAAGTTGACAACAATTAGACAATAATTGCAGAAAGCAGTTAAAAGACTTAGTGTTTCCCAATAGTGGCACATACCTGGTACGGGTTGACATCTGCGACAGCCCAAAATAGGGTTCCACTTATGATGATACTCAAGGGACCGAAGAAATCATATCGTTTTATCTGAATATCGTTTTAACTGATGTATATTCTTATAAAAAGAGACCCTGTTGGGACCAAGGGATTAACGTCATTATAAGCAATATATCGTATTGAGCAATATAGTAATAAGCAAAGTTTACTGTAATTGTTGCAGAGATGCTCAAGAAGTTAATTAATATTTTAGCAGATCAGTATTAAGTTGACTCTTTTCAAGATATAATGGTGATCAACCTCTTTCCCACAACCACTTGCAAGAAGACTCAACACCATAATGCTACATGCAAAATATGAAAGCTCTAGCCCTTACGGTTTGGGACAAGAAGATTTTTAAAGATTTCCCTCTTTATCTTTAAGTGAAATCCAAGACCAACAAAATATGGCTAATTTTCACACCAGGGCTATAATTTTAAGTGTTTTGGTAGAGGGCCACTAGATGATGCTACATGCCAAATATGAAAGCTCTAGCCCTTACGGTTTGGGACAAGAAGATTTTTAAAGATTTCCTTCTTTATCTCTATGTGAAATCTGAGACCTCCCAACATAGGGCCAATTTTTAACACCAGGGCCATAATTTGAAGTATTTTGGTAGAGAGTCACTAAATGATGCTACATGCCATATATGAAAGCTCTAGCCCTTACGGTTTGGGACAAGACGATTTTTAAAGATTTCCTTCTTTATCTCTATGTGAAATCTGAGAACCCACAACATAGGGCCATTTTCAACACTAGGGACATAATTTGAAGTATTTTGGTAGAGGGCCACTAGATTATGCTACATGCCAAATATGAAAGCTCTAGCCCTTACGGTTTGGGACAAGAAGATTTTTAAAGATTTCCTTCTTTATCTCTATGTGAAATCTGAGACCCCACAACATAGGGCCAATTTTTAACACCAGGGCCATAATTTGAAGTATTTTGGTAGAGGGTCACTAGATGATGCTACATGCCATATATGAAAGCTCTAGCCCTTATGGTTTGGGACAAGAAGATTTTTGAAGATTTCCTTCTTTATCGCTATGTGAAACCCGAGAACCCACAACATAGGGCCAATTTCCATACTAGGGCCATTATTTGAAGTATTTTGGTAGAGGAACACTAGATGATACTACATGCCATATATGAGAGCTCTAGCCCTTACGGTTTGGGACAAGAAGATTTTTAAAGATTTCCTTCTTTATCTCTATGTGAAATCCGAGAACCCACAACAAAGAAGTATTTTCAACACTAGGGCCATAATTTGAAGTATTTTGGTAGAGGGCCACTAGATGATGCTACATGCCAAATATGAAAGCTCTAGCCCTTACCGTTTGGGACAAGAAGATTTTTAAAGATTTCCTTCTTTATCTCTATGTGAAATCTGAGAACCCACAACATAGGGCCAATTTTTAACACCAGGGCCATAATTTGAAGTATTTTGGTAGAGGGTCACTAGATGATGCTACATGCCATATATGAAAGCTCTAGCCCTTATGGTTTGGGACAAGAAGATTTTTAAAGATTTCCTTCTTTATCTCTATGTGAAATCCGAGAACCCATAACATTGGGCCAATTTCCACACTAGGGCCATAATTTGAAGTATTTTGGTAGAGGGCCACTAGATGATGCTACATGCCATATATGAAAGCTCTAGCCCTTACAGTTTGGGACAAGAAGATTTTTAAAGTTTTTTCTTTCGGTTGCCATGGCAACCAGAGTTCTTCATGGAATTCAAATCTTTGAAGTATTCTAAAAGGGCATCACCTAAGGATCATTTCTGTGAAGTTTCATTGAAATCTGATTGGCGGTTTGAGAGGAGAAAATTTTTTAGTAATTGTTTACGGACGGACGGACGGACGGACGGACAGACGGACTGATGGACGACAGACATTGACCGATCACAATAGCTCACCCTGAGCACTATGTGCTCAGGTGAGCTAACAAAGAGCAAATTAATTTTCACACGAAATATCGCTCCGTGACTTACCCAATCCACACAATTTAGGCTAAATGAAACCAAGGGTTGAAGGTTCTTAAAAAATGCAGTAGTGCTACAAGTGTTAGTGAAGCCTTAGTTTATCTGTGTGCATTAAAGGTCCTAGATAGGCGTTTTCGTAACTAACACTTGGACGGACTGTACAATAACAGATGGTCATCTTCACAATAATTTCCATATTTTTAATGATAGCATGGTTTATACTGAAATGCATTTTACCACCCCACTGTTTACTTTTGGCAGTTATAGGCCCTTAGGTCAGTCATACTCATTGGTACCAACTATTTGGTTTCTAGACCTGGGCGCTACATTAGAACTACCAGGACTTGACAAAGCTTTCTGTCGGCGAAGTTAACCCTCAAGCTGCTGAATAAATGAAACGAACATTTCTACTCAATAGTGAAAGCCAAAACACTGCATTGTTAAAGCTGATTTCAACCGAGAGAAAATACCGTATCGGACATTGTAGATCAAAGATCAGACAGCACCTTTTGTGCAGTCTGATCTTGATCCACACTGTCCTAAAAAGGTCAGTGAGTCACGCTTAGCAGCTTAAGGGTTAACTGTGGTATGTATGATGGTTGCAGAATTTCAAATGCTGTTCTGTATACCTTACAACCCGTTACTTTGTGGTTCTTCCAATCCTCTCTTTGGCATTCCTTGGAGCAGTAAAATGTGGTTTTACATCTGGAGCACCACAACCTACACCCTGTCTTCGCACATTTCCGGCAACTTCCGGTGGCTGGCTCCCTTTTATCCTGAGTAGAAAGAAGTGACATACAAATTTTGCCCACATACTTTATCCCTTAAAACATGGAGCACAACGCGGGGTACCTTTGTGGACAATGAGGATCTTGACCAGTCCATGCGGACTTCACGATGGTTGTCCTGTAGATTCGTAGACAACAGGAGCTCTATTCAATACTATAGGTCTCATGAATACTGGATCGCCAGTGTCGGATACTAGCATTTCGTGAGATAAATTAGCAAAATGCTTTTAATGTTGCAACGAATGAGCCTTTGGCTTCTAACCAAACACGTCCATTTCGTTTCAAGGGTAAAGACCTGTGAAACTGTAGAGATAGACAAATTTGGGCATGATAAAGTGGGCATACTTTTAGTTTATTCTTACTGAAATCTTACCAAAATTGGTCAGGAACGTAACAGTGAACAAAACGGATCTTGTGTCCTTGACTTACGAAGGTGCACAGTTAACAGCCGACTTCTTTTTCGAAAGGATAGGTATACTCAAACTAACGATTTTCCACTAAGAAATTAAATTTAGTTACTTCTTGTTCGCTTGGTCTTTTACAGCTGGACTTGTGGCTACCCCAGTCCTTTGTTTGGCATTTCTTAGAGCAATATGACACCGCTAAACAACGTGAACACCGTTTAAGATTCGGGCTGCTTTCCCCGCAGTATTTGCACTGTGATCTTGACGAGTCGCTCATATTCTACAGAAATGAATAGATGTTATATTGAATAGTCATGCACACATGACCTGGATGACAAAAGCAATAAATTTACACTTGCATAAATTTCCCTAGCATGAGTGGGCATGATGAGTGAGGGTCAGGGCCAAGGGCCTTATTCACCAATCATTTTTAGGCTGCCATGTGGAGGTCGATTTAAGTAGGGAATGTGTTATAGAAAGTTAAACATTCAGAAGACATTTTGAAAACATCATGATCAAAAAATGATATTAAACATTTTTCATAAGCAGTGGGCTATTGTCCTTGTGCCAAATTTAGCAACGGGCTATTGTCCAGTGGGCTATTGTCCTAGTGGGCTATTGTCCCCGTGGGCTATTGTCCGTTCCTCAGCTTTTCTACGGGAAAATTCACGATAGACCTGAGGCATTGTTGCACAATAAACACCCAAATATGAAAATAACCATCGTAACTGTCGCATTATTGAGACTAGCAGTAAGTGATCAGAAGATCTGAGATTATTAGATTATTCATTTTACATGAAATCAGATCTGATGATACACACTTTAACCCTTTACCAGACAACATAATTCTAACCTTGTCCAAATTGAAAGCATTTGCAGACGACAATTTCAATGTGGCTGGAAAGGTGCAAATTTTCTTTGATATGGTAAAAAAAAACATTGTGGGAAAAGGAGAAAATGCTGGTTACCAGCATTTTCTTCTTTTCCCACAATGTTTTTGAAAAGGCTCCTTTACCAGGGGCGTCAAAAGGCGGTGTTGTGTGGTAAAGGGTTAAATAGCGGATAGCTAATTAGACAGTAAACACTAAACTACGTACGTAGTAGATCTACATTATGTGTAATTAAAAAAAATATGGCCTTCAACTTTCTGTTCTATTATGCTTAGAAATTCTACCGTATGAAAATCTACCAATCTTGTATTTCAAATTTTTGTTTTATCAAGTGATTCACAAAATGAAATCACTGGTTAGTGTATATTTGGCGCGAAAGCTCAGAGGAAGAGATGAAAAAGAACAGTGAGTTTATGGTCAAAGAATCTTGTTTCGAGGAGAAATTAAAAAAAAAAAATCATACCTGTTGAATTTGATACTTGTCGTCTGTCTGTAAAGCTATGTCTGTAAAGCTATTTATACCAGTATAGATCTACATTCACGAATGAATCAGTTCTGTTTTAACTTTTCAATCAATCGAACGAAAATAAATCCATGCAGTGCTAATTAATGTATTTGCAAGAATTCTGAGCGAAAGTAAAAGTAGCTTCAGAGAAAACTACTTTACAAAGGATTTTCTGGAACCTGGCCAACTATCACATCAGCTCTAAACATGGATACAATACGATAAACCTTAACTGTACCACAGAGCTATGATTAGATTTTGATAAACAAAATGTGTTATTTAATGTAGACAATTTAAGCGTGAGAAGGACAAAGAAATTATTTAAAGACCAAAGTTAGACATTTAGAATTAATTCTGATCTTCAGATCTGGCTACATTCGTTTCCCTAACGACCGGATTTGTCTCTGCGGAAGTTTCGTTATAAGTACAGACAAATAAGATGAAAATAACATATTTTATTCTACAGAAGTACAATATACATAAACAATACTATACGATACAATCACGGGTAGGAAATTTCATATTCGGAGCCAAACGCTCCGACGAGAAAATGTGTGGCCTTTCGATTCCGAAAGTATCGGTTCAAAAACATCTGAAAGACCGGTAAGCTTGTCATTTTTTGTGATTATGTGTTCTTATGTCTTTGAAATTCCACCAAAGGAGAATGTCATGCAGTGCTAGGGTCTTTCGATGTGTTTTCTACACTACTGAAAGCCGTAGGATGAGTACAGTATTGTCTGACTCATTTGTGCTTTGGGTTGACCGAAGCTGAAACAAGTTGCCTTCTTTAAAAAAGAAGCCAGGAGAGGTCGGCATCAACGTTTTCAAATAGTTTAATGGCTCTGAATTTCAAAATATTTTGGTAGATGTAAACAAACAAGTTAGGAATTAAATGAATGAGAAAAAACATCTTTTTTTTTTCAGTTTTGCCGGTGTAAAGGTAAATTGTAGGCCATATGCTATTAACATGCTCAGAAATGCATTTTTTTTTTTTTTTTCAAAATTCAAGGACACAAAACTGAAGATGATGACCCATTTGGCTCATTTTCAAAAGGAACAAACCTCTAATGAATGTTTGTAATGCGTGCTCAGATAAGTCAAAATATTTTTGGAAAGGAGAAATCGTTCAATTAAAATCTGATACGGTATGCTAATTCCACTGAATATGCAAGAATCTTACCTGATGACAATAAATAAAGGTGGCCTATACATAATACTAGTACCAGACATCTTAAAAATACATGTAACATTTTTTAATCCTTTAACAAACAGCAATTTTTGGACTGTCCCAAACAGAAAAGGCATGCAGACGACAATTAAAACTTTGATAATTAATGTGGAAGATGGTGCTTTGATGCGATGGAAACCATTGTGACAAAGGAAGAAACTGCAGCGACTAGCAGCTTCTCCTCTTCCCACAATGATTTGAAAAGTTGTTTGTTGCAGACATGTAAAATGAAGAGGTTGTTTGTCTAAACGTTAAGAATTTAAAAAAGTAGATAAATGAGTCATGCTCTGAGAAAAGGGTGCTTAATGCATCTGCAAAACGTATTGACTCATGTCAGCCTGCGCAATCCGCCCAAAACCAAAGGACCACGGACTCTTTTGAGGTGTGCGGTACGTAGGGCGAAGAGGCAGGACTTTTTTCCGCTCATAAGTTGATTTTCACGGGATTCTCGCAATCCCGCATAACAGAGGCAACTCTGTGTGTTATTTCATCAAATCTATATCATTATAAATCCATAGAATTTTTGTATAAAACTGAGAAAAATGCAAGAGTCTAGTCAGTTTTGAAAAATAGAACTTGAAAACATACTGATCAACCTATTTATATCTATTTGTGGGGTACGAGTTCTCCAGAGAACTCATGCTTTCGAGATTAGGGTACAAGTTCTCCAGGGTACGAATTCTCCAGATAGTGTCAAGTCACGTGATCTTTTCCCGCAGTGTTCTTTCTCTTTTTTTAACGAAATTTGTTTCTCTTTGCTTAGATATATTTGTTTAATGAAAAATCGCATTTATTGGAGAGATCATTTACAATCAATATAGTATAATAAATCTTTTTGGAAATCCGTCATAAAAAAAAAAAAAAAAAAAACCGTTTATTTCCTATTTCAGTTTTTTGATTTCAGTTTGTTTATAAAACCATGACGAAATAGACTGTGTATCAGAACAATTTCGCCAAAACAAATGGATTTAGACAGTGATTTCAGTGGCAGTCTGCCTCTTAAACTCACCACTGTTGGAGAGGTCTGATGACCTCTCCAACGAGAACGAACCTAGATTAAGTCAGTTATTGCCATTAAATTAGCAAACAAGAGAGAAATTTGCTGTCATAAAAGCGCTGCTGGTAAAGAATTGAAAAGAAACAGGGCAAAAAATGATAAGAATAAAGAAGGGCTCCGATTCACAAGATTATGGATCCATAATAACAACTTTAAAGAAAAAGAACGGTTTAATTATGTGGTAAACTAGTCCTTGGACGCTCGAAAAATTGACCTATAGGAAAAAGTTTCGGCCCAGGTCAGCCTGCGCAGTCCGCGATACTTTTCTCAGATGCTTAAGCCCCCTTTTTACAGAGCATGGTTCAAATGCATACAGACATTTACATAGAACTACGAGGGTTGATCGATAAGTTATGAGCCTCATTATGTAAGGGTTTTGAATCTTGGCGGACATACTGCATTATTTTTCTACATAATACCCGTCAGTGTCTACCGGTATACACTACCGATGTTTAAGGGCCTCATTGCCACTTTTAAAGAAGCCCTCTTCTTGACTGTTCAGAACGTCATCCACTACATGTACCTCTATGACGTCATCATCATCTGACTACAGTGGGTACCGGAAATGGCCTTTTACGATTTTGGAAATAGAAGAAATTTTGATGGAGCGCGAGATTAGGTAAATAAGGCGTATGGTAAATCAATTCAAATTCACAATCGTTAATAGCAGCCATGGCAATGACAGACTTGCTTTTTTTTAGCGATTTTTGTCGATTTTGCAAAATGCATTTGCTTTGTTTACTTTACAGTGCTACCTCTTCGACCAGATGGCACCAGTCTTTGGGTACACGGCCTTAATCCTTTACCAAATGACAAATATTTAAGGCTTGCCCAAATTGAAAGCTTCTGTAGATGACAAAATAATTGTGACTAAAAAATAGAAATTCACCTTTGGAAGGGAAGAAAAGATTGCGGAAAAAGGAGAAAATGCTGGTTATCAGCATTTCCTCTTTTTCTCACAATGTTTCCACAAGGCCCTTTCCTTAGGGTCGTTAAAACTCGGGATTGTGTGGTAAAGTGTTAAATGGTCAGGAAATAGTAGGGTTGAAAAAGGACATCCCTGTTCAACCCTTTACCGCACAATCCCGACTTATAACGATCCTAAAGAAGAAGCCTTTTGAAAAGATTGTGGGAAAGGAGAAAATGCTGGTAACCAGCATTTTCTCCTTTTCCCACAATGTTTTCTACTCTTCCAAGAACAAATTTCAATTTTTAATTCACATTTGTCGTCTGCAAAAGCTTCGATTTGGACTGGTTTAAAATTTTGTCGTTTGGTAAAGAGTTAACGCCTTTAATACATGGCACACAACTTATCAACCAGCCCTCATATATAGCAGAGTTACGTGTGAAAGTTCTGAAAAACGTTTTTTTTTTTTTTAAGCAATGACGTAGTAAGCTATGTCCAGACAAAATCAAACTACTTCAAGTATTGTAGTCATTTTTTTTTTTTTTCCCTATGACAAAATTCAACAAATGATTTTAAATGGCCAAACATGGATGTAAAATAAAAGCAGCATATAAGTGCATTAACAATAGATTTCGCATATATTAGTTAATTTTTTATTTTCTCTATTTATTTATTCATTTTTTTCACAGTATTATCATATTGTGATACCAATATTGAACGGGAAACAAAAACGTCAGAAAACATACATGAAACAATGTTCACCCTTTAGAATCTGTCTAAGTGACGCACTTTTAGACCTGACGTGGCGAAATTTCAAACTTGTCCAAGATATCATCGAGACACATACCAGGTTTCTTGAGTATCAGGCTGAAACTGTGGCCTCTAGAGCGTACAAAAGGCTTTTCTAAGACTTGGTCAAGTGACCTACTTTTTGACCCAACGTGACCCAATTTCGAACTTATCCGAGATTTTATCAAGACAAACTTTCTGACCAAGTTTCATGAGTATCTGAATGAAAATATGGCCTCTAGAGTGCACATAAGGTAAATGTTGATGACCGGACAACGCACGACGGACGAACAGAGCACGATCACAAAAGCTCACATTGAGCAGAGGCCACTGAAACTCCATTGGTCTTTTACCGGACAACGAAATTTTCCTTATCGGACACCGTTACTATAAATAGCACGTTGGAGACTGCCTCTATATTGTATATAATATTTATATACAGTGTAGAGGCAGTCGCCGATGTGCTATTTATAGTGACGGTGTAAATGAAAACTTGAGTATTCCGTGATATACAGGCGATGCCCCAACTCGCAAGTATTCGATGATCAACCAAACAAAATTTTAGTGTTCCATAATAGAGCAATGGAGCTTCAAAGGCCTGTGCATTCGTGCTCAGGTGAGCTAACAAAGAATTCTTGTAAAAGGACCGATACTTCTTATTTCTGAGCCTTGTTCTTTCACAGACTTGTCTTATGATAACCCAACTTTTAAAACGAAACAGATCTAAACAGTACCGTTGATATCGAAAATTTTTCCTTTTTCGCAATCTTATCATAAGCTGCTTTAACTATGTGATGCATGTTCTGTGTCTTTCTCTGGGCCATAACGATGTGGATTGTTTGGTAAAGAATATATGACCCGAAGGGCGGGGCAATCCTTGTCTCTTGGGGCTTAACTTGAACTCTCTTGTGAAAAAAAAAAAAAAAAATACTGAATCATAAATAAAAAAGAAATGTTTATGATGTTAGGCTTAGCTCTTATGCATGGCGGCAGCGCCTTAAACTGAGAAGAAGGAAAAGAAACAGAGATTATGCTGGACTGCAACAGATAAACATTGCACCCCTTTGATGAGAATAATGCCATACATGTATGATAAAAAAAGATACAAAAGCACTATTCTTTATCCAAAGGTTTATTATTATTGTTGTTGTAGTTGTTGTTTCATGTATGCCATGGTATAAACTGTATTTACGACTCAACTTATGGGAAAACACTCAATGTCCTGGAAATAGTGAAGGAACTCCTAGACAGATGCACAGATTGCCGTGATCAACTGAAACAATGTTGATGTTTTCCTACATCCATTTTAGCACGTCGAAACATCTGTATATGTACAACGGGGACGAGTTTATATCAAGATCGACTCTTATGATAGTTTTTACATTTGTTGCAATGTTAACCAATAGTAGGACATGCAGTCATTTCTGATCACGTGTACTGTTTGAATTAGGTTGGAAGCTGTGCTTGAGCGACTAATATTTCAGAGATAGAAATATTTGTCTTTTATCGCACTGTTTACTGCTTTTGATTGTTCTCAAAGTTCAAAAGTTGCTTTTAGAATTGACGATACAATATAGATTGACAGACGATTTATCACTTTTCTAGTTTCAGGGGCCCTTTATTTGTTTATCGTTTATATCGGACTGATTACTGATTAAATAACAACAGCTGCCAAAAGTAAACAAAGCGGGTGTTAAAATTCATTTAAATTTAAATCATATCATTTAAACGCATGGGAATATTTGTGAAGATGGCAATCTGTTATTGTACGGTTGGTCCAAGTGTTAGTCGCTGGCAGAGAAATTAATTTCAAAACTAGGTTACTCTAGCTTTTGTTTACAAAAACACATCTTACAAAAAAAAAAAATAATAATAATAATAATAAAATAATAACCCAAGCCAGATTCGAACCTATGACCCCCCAGAATCGAGAGCCAATCGCCTTACTAGAGTAGCTATTTATCTGTACCATTGGAAAGGCGTATTTTTCGTAAATTATCACTTGAAAACCTTTAGTTGGAAAGTTCGCACCGACTTTTAATGAAGGACAAAGGGAACATTAATGAGCAACAGGTTAATTCTGTTAAAATACTGACTTGTTTACTCCTGCCACAACAATACTGACTTGTTTACTCCTGCCACAACAACCTGTACCACAACGAGGAAATAAAAACAAGAGGACCATGATGGTTCTATATCGCTCACCTGAGTACCAAGCAATAAAGGTCTACAATGAAGATAAATACCAAGTATCGAAGTGCAAGGCCAAAGCTCTAGGTCTTCTTGGTTTAGACAAGAAGATAATCTTTCTTAACCAAACCCGGTTTATAAATATTTGTGAGAAGTTTGAATGATATCTGTCCAATAGTTGTTGAAAAATAGGGAGAACAAGAAATTTCATCAAAGGAAAATAACTTTGTAGAAATTCAATGAACCGTCACCAAAATATAATATGCACATTCTTGCTTGGCACCGAGTCTCTCTAAAGTTCGAATGAAATCTGTCCTGTAGTTGTTGAGAACTAGCTCTGACAAGAAAATGCTACAGAAAGACTGATGGATGGATGGATGGACCGACAAGCTGACTCCTATATACCTCCAGAACAGAGTTTTGAAGGAATAATAACAAAGCCCTAGGTCTTTTGGTGTGTGGCAAAAAGTTGCCTGACTTGAACAAACTTAGTAGAGAATGTTTGCCGATTCAAGACTTTCTATACAAGTTAGTATTATAATGTTGTTAAATACACCAACAACTACAGTGGTTGTCCAGGGACATGTTCATGGGTAATTGCTATTGTAAACACATAAACAATGTATTTACACTTGCAATAGTCATGCACCAACCTTTCAATGCGTCCAGCTTACAAAAATTTGACCTTCAAGTGTGACATTGACCTTGGCCCTACCTGAACAGATCTTTCAAATGGTACTTCAGTTCATGGTGGAGTATATGCCCAAAATCTATCGGGGGGGGGTCATAAACTTATTTATAAATTAAGACAAACACCACAAAGTGAAGAACAAAAATTATAATGACTTCTAAGATTTACAAGATAAAATCTGTACTACAGAGTTAAATGAATGAACAAAAATGAACTCAAAATACAATGAACACAATGTTCAAAGATACATCCTAACAGCCAGAGAGAAAAATGCTGTCAAAGCCTTTAACCCTTTACCATAAGGCAAAATTTTAGATCTGTCCAAATTGAAAGCATTTGCAGACAACATTTTCATATTGGCTCAAGTGACACAATATTTCTTTGATAGGGTAGAAAACTTTGTGGGAAAAAGGAGAAAATGCTGGTTATCAGCATTTTCTCCTTTTCCCACAATGTTTTCAAAAGTTTTCACAGAATGTTTCTCATCATGTGACCTAGCGCATATTGTCAAGGTTCTGCAATTCATAGCTGCATCATGGAAAAAGGGGTCTTCATGTTATATTTTATTTTTCACCAATATCTCTTTAATTACTAGACATATCTCGACAGATTTGGACGAAATTTTCACGCATCAAGTGACCTAGCGCATATTGTCAGGGTTTTGGAATTTATTGCTGTGTCATGGAAAAAGGGGGCTTCATGTCAAATTTAAACTGCATCCGTCCGTCCTGAATAGATAAGAGGAAAAAATGATCAGGTTACCAAGGCTACGGGTACGCAAGACAGGAAGTTTTATCAGACAGTGTAGATAAAGATCAGACTGCAGTTGGATCTTGGATATATATGCCTTATATTCTGCAAGATAGTATTGCCTACAACACAGTCTTGAAATGCATATTACTTGGTCTATCTTTATCTCTTTACCAAACAAAAATTTTAGACTGGTCTATAATTCAAAGCATTTGCAGACAACAAAATAAATTTGTCTCAAAAAATGAACTTAGATTTGGGATGGGTAGAGAACATTGTGGAAAAAGTAAAAAAAATGCTGGTTACCTGAGTGCTTGGCCTAACTGAGATTTAAACTTGACATCCCTGCATAGCCAGCCCTGTAGGTAATGAGCTAACAGGCTTGTCTCAAATCATTAACAAACAACAAAATTTAATCCTTAAACCCAAAGGCCATTTTCATTCCAGAATGAGTCCAAGATAATAACGACTGCGTGGGTGCCTTTTGTCTGCAGTGTTTCAACAAAGCAGACAGTATAGATCAATGATCGGACTGCACATTTAGTGCAGTCTGATCTTGATCTACACTAGACACAAAGGCAACTATAGTTGTGAAAGGCGCTTAAAGGGTTAAGACTTGTCCAAATTCAAACCATTTGCTGACAACAAAATAAATGTGACTCAAAAATTTAAATTTGATTTTGGTTGGGTGGAAAACATTGTGGAACAAGCATTCTGATAGTACTGCATAGCAATATACAGTCCCCTACCGGCTGTATGTATCGCTGGCATGTCAGTGAAATATTTAAAGTCCAAGGCCCGTAAATGCGTCAAAAAGCAGTGGAGCGGGACGAAACTCGAACTTGATGTGTAAGTCATGGTTGTTGATGTACACACCAAAAATCAGCTCTATATGTAGCAGCGTTTAGAAAAAAAGTGCGGAAAAATGTTTTATCAGTGAAATTTTGTAAGTCCAAGGCCCATAAATGCATCAAAAAGCAATGGAGCAGGACGAAACTCGAACTTGATGTGTAAGTCATGGTGGTTGATGTACACACCAAAAATCAGCTCTATATGTAGCAGCATTTAGAAAAAAAGCGGGGAAAAATGTTTTATCAGTGAAATTTTGTAAGTCCAAGGCCCGTAAATATGTGAAAAAGCAGTGGAGCGGGACGAAACTCAAACTTGATCTGTAAGTAATGGTGGTTGACTTACACAGCAAAAGTCAGATGAATATCTACCAGCATTTAGAAAAAAAAGTCCGGAAAACTGATTTATCAGTGAAATTTTATAAGTCCAAGGCCCGTAAATCCGTGAAAAACCAGTGGACCGGAACGAAAGTCGAACTTTTTTTTTTTTTTTTTTGAAGTTTATTGTCCCCGTATAATGATGTAGGAGGGTCGGGGATCTATCCCTCTCCACATCTTACAATCTCTGATATATATACACGTAACAGGGGACAAAAAAACATTTTTTATGTGATAGAAAAAAGTGAAAAAAAAAAAAAATCTAGTGAGAAAAAAAAAAAAAAAAAAAAAAAAGAAAACTGGAAAGTGAAGAAAAAAGGAGAAAATACAATGGTGAAGAAAAGATGTAAAGAGTAATTTATAACAGTAACGGTTCGAATCTTCCCAGCGTTTGAAAATAAAATAAAATAGAACAGTAATAAAGTTGCTATTTACCTATTATTCTTTAAGAAAAGATCCAAAATCGTTCCAGTTTCTTTCGAATTCCTCTAATTTTTTTGTTTCAATAGCAACTTTTTTCAAGATTTTATATTTATAAGATATAAATTTTTCAACACCGGTTAGAGTGGGTGTGTTTTTTGATATTCGACATTTATAAATATACAGTTTAAAAAGAATGAGAAGGATGTTTTTAGCACTTTTTGAATTTTTTGTGTAACCAAATAACATTTTACTGATGTCAAGGTCCATGTAAATGGCATTATCATGTTTCAAGTAATTTGTAATTAATTGTTGAACTTTAGGACAATTCCAGAATAAATGTTCAATTGTTTCTTGATCGTTGGAACAAAAAGTGCAGCTCGCAGAATCAATATATTTTATTTTATACAAAAAATAGTTTGTTCCAAGGATACGGTGATTTATACGGAATTGGAACCACTGTATGTATGTGTCCCTTGTTGCTAAAAATGGTAAAGAAAAAATCAGTTTCCATTCATTTTTGTCAAGATCAATGTTTATTTTTTTTGTCCAAGTTTTTATGCAGGCAGGTTCATCTTTATTTCTAATCAGATATTGGTAGATATGTTTAGAACCCTGCGAATTTTTGAGAATGATCTGAAAGTGTGGTGGCAGATGCGGTTTTTGATGTAAAGTTATGTCTCGAGGCGTTATCGACAATTTTTTAAAATATTCATTAATAGCACATTTTATCTGTATATAATGTAAATAATTTGCAGATATATTGTATTTTTTGTTTATCTGATCGAGAGTTAGAAAACAATTATTAATATCAAGTGTACCTCCAATGCAGTGAATACCGGCATTGAACAGTCTTTTGAAATAAAAACTTTTTGCAGAAATGTGAATATTGTTATTGTGAAAAATAGGACATTCTGCAATATTAGTACTCTCAATACTGATATTATCGAATAGCTGACTTAATGCTTTTAGTGTGTCTATCCAAAAAGGGTTATTGATTTTTTCAATTAGGATTTTTATGTAATCTTTTCCACATAAACACAACTTTTCGATATCGATGAATTCCTTAATGATATTTGACCATCCACCATTATCTTTGAGTTAGCGCCTTGTCCACGTGATTTTAAGTGCTTTAATGTAAGATTCAACATTTAACATTTTTAGTCCACCTTCTTCATAGTCTTTCGTGATTACTGATTTCTTTACTTTGTGACAACCCTCCCAAATAAATGAATGGAAAACATCGTTTAGTTTTGAGATTAGTTTTTCAGAAGGATTGGGTAGAGCAAAAAATAAATGGTTCATCTTAGAAATCAGTAGACTCTTCAAAACTGTAATTTTACCAATAGGCGTAAGGACACGTCGATTCCATTTTTTAACTATGTTTTCTATTTCATTAAATTTTGCCAAAAAATTTATATCAATTATTCTATTCAGGTCTACATGAAAAATGATACCTAGCAATTCAAATTTATTATGGCCCCATATTAATTTCCACTTTGTTTTGATAGTATCAGCACTGTATTTTTTCTTTCCAATCCAAATAACTTTAGTCTTATCAAAATTCATGTTTAAACCGGATAATTTTGAAAATCTTGATAGAACATTTAATGTTTCGTTTAAGGATCTTTCAGATCCGTCAAGAATAATACTTGTATCATCAGCAAATTGTGAAAGTTTAAATTCTGTTTGATTTATTCTTATTCCTTTTATATGTTTGTTATTTCTGATGTTAATAGATAAAATTTCGGCACATAAAATGAAAATGTAGCTGGACAAAGGGTCTCCTTGACGACATCCTCTTTCGATTTTGAAAAAGTCAGATAGATATCCACATTGAGATACTGTTGATTTTGCATCCTGATAAAAAACGTTAAACCATCTTATAACTGATGGTCCAAATCGAAAGGTTTCAAGAGTTTTGTTGATAAAAGACCAAGAAAGAGAGTCAAAGGCTTTTTCAAAGTCAATTAAAAGTAAAATTCCAGGAATGTCATTTTCTTCAGTATAATGTAGTAGGTCATATATCAATCGTAAATTTTCTCCGATGTATCTGTCTTTAATAAATCCGGACTGGTCTTTGTGGATAAGTTTAGGGAGAAATGATTTAATTCTGTTTGCAATACATCCTGTTCCTATTTTATAAACTGTATTCAACAAAGTAATTGGCCGCCAATTTTTTAAGTATTCTTTTGGTTTATTACCTTTTGGGATACACGTTATTAAACCTTGTGTTTGGGTTTCAGATAATGAATTTACATTGTATGCCTCATTCAGAGCTCTTACAACAAAATCTCCCAATTTACCCCAAAAAACTTTGTAAAAATCAGCGTTAAAACCAGATGTTCCTGGGCTTTTATTACTTTTCATATTTTTTAAGGTCTGAGATGCTTCTGTCATAGTAATTCTTCCTTCAATGCTTTCCGATTCTTTAACTGAAAGTCTTGGGATTTCAAGATTAGAAATAAAGCCATCAAAAAGTAAATCAGAGAAGTCAGATTGATTTGAGATATAAAGAGTCTCATAAAATGCTTTAATTTCTTCGAGAATTTGTTTTTGATTTGTAATCTCAGATCCATCATCTTTAATTATTTTTTGTACAGTTTTTGAAATAGTGTTTAATTTTTCAAGGCCACAAAAAAATCTTGTTGGCTTTTCACCTTCAATATTCCATTTTACTCTTGATCGTATAATCGAACCTTTCATTTTTTCCTGTTGCAATTGCTCAAATTCGTTTGTTAATAAATAATATTCATCTAAATTGCTTTGACTGAGATTCTCTTCCAAGAGTTTTATTTTTGATTGAATTTCAAGTTCTCTTTCGTTTTTCACCTTTTTTCTATGTGAACCGTAAGAAATTGACTTGCCTCTTATTTCCATCAATAGTGTTTCGAGAAATAATTGATCGTTAATTGTAAATTGAATTTCGGAGTTAGGAATTTCCATTAAATGATTTCTGTCATATACTGGAAGTGCATATTGATTTTTAATTTCTTCAATTTTTGTATTTATTGTATTTATATAATCAAGCTCAGTGAGTAACGCATTATTATGCTTCCACAGGCCTGAGGAATACTGGAATTCATTTATTTGTAGATGTGTTGAAATAATGGAGTGATCAGACATGAAGCTATTTTCTATTGAGGAAGAGATCGTAAAGGTATTTAGAGGTGGGGAAATTAGAAAGAAGTCTAGGCGAGCTTGTTGTATTGGATTGCGTTTTCTCCAAGTGTAACATAGTTTGTCCGGATTAAATTGCCTAAAGGGATCAGTAAGATCACGTATCGAAATATGATTTAGTAAAGTGTCTCTAGACTTTTTGTTGTTTATATGTTTGTAATTAAAATAGTCTTTCTTAGGATCAATAACTAGGTTAAAATCTCCACAAATGATATAAGAGGCATTTCCAATTCTGTCTATTTTTCCGAAGATGTTATTATAGAATTGAGGTTGATCGGTGTTAGAACCGTAGATAGAGGTGAGGGTAAACCGGAAGTCGTTAACGCTTAAATCGAGAATGACAAAATTACCGTTTTCGTCGTCAGTTATTGATTCGTAAATTTTGAAATTTAGTTTGGAAAACAGAATAGCTACACCTCTACTTTTAGATGAATTGTAGCTCAAGTAAATTTCAGAGCCCCATTCAGAGTATAGGTTTTGATACATGTCAGGAGTAAAATGGGTATCTTGTATGCAGTAAATGTCGTGTTTTAAGTTGTGGAGATACTGAAACACGGATAGCCTTTTATTCTTGTTATTAAGACCTCTACAGTTCACTGACAAGATTTTTAAACTATTAGCCATATCAAATGATTCTTACAAACAGATAGTTTTTGTAGCCAAAAAGGAATAACAAATATTGAGGATAAAACCTGGGAAGAATTCGACAAGTAAAAATAAAAAGATAGAAACAAAGCATTGTGCAAAAAAAAAAAAAAACGCAGCAGAGTACAATGGATAAACAAAATAATTGGAACAAATACATCAATAGATCTTGGTCAGTGGGTTTCATTGAAAAACAAAGAAGCTCTTAACAAATACAGTTTTGCTCTGTCTGTCTGTCTGTCTGTCTGTCTGTCTCTCTCCTTTTTTTCTCCATATGTATCATTTTGTGTCCGGTGAAAAAAACTAAAATTGTATTCTATATCGAAAAACGAAAGGAAAAGATTGAATTGAAATCTCTCTCTCTCTCTCTCTCTCTCTACTTCTCGTGAATTGCTACACAACTTGATTCACATAATTATGTACCTTCAGTTTATCGAAAGCGAAAATAAATGGAAGGTTTCTCTCTCTCTCTCTCTCTCTCTTCCTCTCTCTCTACCTCTCTCTCTATCTCTCTTGAATTGCTACACAGTTTGATTTACATAAATACCTTCAGTTTAATCGAAAGCGAAATTAAATGGAAGGTTGAACGGTTTTTCTCTCTCTCTCTCTCTTTCTCGAAAAAGCTTATGGTATGAAATCCCAATAAAGAATCTCATTTCAATATTAAAACGAAAAAACTGATGTGTCTCTAAGTAGTTTGACGCTTGTAGTAATGGGTATAGGGTAATAACAAAGCCAAAACTTTCTATGCACCTACAAGTCAAACTAACATAGTGAAGAGAAGGAGAAATTGCTCAGATCAGACAATCTCCTATCTAGTCAAAATATCTGCAGATCTCATCCGATTTAAGACTGAAAATAAACGTGCGCAAAACGCTTGAGAGATAGTATTGGATAAACAAAATAACAAATAGGTTTTACAAAAGCATGAAATCTTATCTCTTTCTCTCTCTCTCTCTCTCTCTCTCTCTCAAAATCTAAAAATTCTAGACACTTCTATAATATTGAAAGCACAAGTGACAGTTAAAATACACTTCAGAGATTTATATTGGATAACCAATATAAGCTATGCCTTTAACTCACAAATTAGCTCAAGTGAAAACATCGCGGTGGTGGGGTAAACCCATCAAAAGCATTTTCTTCCAATGTCACAATATTCAAAAGGTCAGCAATTTGTAAAAGCAAAAACGAATAATGAATGAAGTATATACATATATATCGAATTCAGCTAATTGATGTATACAAAAACAGTGTGACAAAAGCATTAAATCCTGATGCTGACTTCAATGTCACCGCACTCCACGGAGCATCAAATGTCAACAGAAGGAATCATTTATAGTCGAAATTTAGATGTTTACGAGTAAACTCAACTTCAACACACAAGATCGTCTGCATGAGATGATGACTGAGGAACAGTATACAACACATCCAAGTTTTGTATATAATTACGAAATATTATAAAAGAAAAATGCAAGCACTTCAACTCTTTTGTGCCAAATATATAAACTTCATCCTTTTCGGTGCCTGAAAATAGAATCCATCGTGTCTCAAAGGGATTTTTGTCTCAAAAGCTTGACTAAAACAAGCGGGGGAGTGGATCCAAGATCAGACTGCACGTTCTGTGCAGACTGATCCTGATCCATGCCGTCCGCAAAAGTACCGGTTTTTATTTATGGCGCAGAAAGAGTCAAAGGTGTGGACTGTTTCCAAACTCGTAAATTTATTGTAAAAATGAGACATATACATTGCGGCACAAGAGGAACCGCGCGCAAGTAGTTAGTTTACCCTCCACCACAATATCTCCAAATATCATCTATTTCCAAAAAGACATTGAGAGAAGTCAGAAAGGGGAAGAAAAGAGAAAACGCTGAGAGATTACAATCTATTCATTAGATGCAATTTCTCCTCTCTACATGATATTTCCCAGATATGTCTAAAATGTATAAGCAGATAGGGATATTCAAGTTTCTCGCCGCTTCAAAAGCATATTGAATCTCTTTGTCATTCTTATCACTATTGAGCAGTGATATAAGAAAGAGAACACCAAACTGCTTAAAAATGTCAAAAATAGGTTCGTACAGACCTTGACAAAAGAGATTGGCAAATTTTTTATAATCTTTCAGCCATAATTTTTTATCACGAGGCAAAAATTGTCCTATCCAAATTGGCAGCATTTGTAGACGACAGTTTCAACGTAGCTCAGATTATGAAAATTAACTTTGTTGTGGAAAAAAAAAATGCTGGTAACCAGCTTTATTTCCCCTTTTCCGTAATGCCCTAGGAAAGCAATCTAGTTCATTTGTTTGCAATCTTCAGCCTTCAACCTTTACTATATTGCAAAAATTTTCCTATCCAAAATTGAAGCATTTGCAGACGACAATTTCATAGAAGCTCAAATTATGAAAAGTTGTCTTTGTTGTGGTAGGAAAAAACATTGTGAGAAAAGGATAAAAATGCTGGTAACCAGCTTTATTTCCCCTTTCCCACGATGCCCTGTCAAAAATTGTCCTATCCAAATTGGCAGCATTTGCGGACGACAGTTTCAAAGTAACTCAAATAATGAAAATTGCCTTTGTTGTGGTAGGAAAAAACATTGTGAGAAATGGATAAGAAATGCTGGTAACCAGCCTTATTTCTCCTCTCCCACAATGCCCTGTAAAACAATCAAGTTCCTTTGTTTGCAATCTTATGCCTTCGACTTCACCACATAGCAATTTTTTCCAATCTAAACTGAAAGCATTTGCAGACGACAGTTTCATATAGTAGCTCGAATTATGGAATTTATGTTTGTTGTAGTAGGAAAACTTCGTAAGAGAAGGAAAAAAAAGCTGGCAACCAGCTTCTTTACCCCTTCCCCACAGTGCCCTGGGTAAGCAATCTAGTTCCTTTGTTTGCAATCTTCAGCCTTAAATCTTCACCATATAGTAAATTCTTTCCTATCCAAATTGAAAGCATTTGCGCGACATTTTCATAGTATTTCGAATTATGGATTTTTGTTGTGGTAAGAGAAAAACAAGACAAAGTGGGAAGAGGAAAAAATGCCTGCAACCAGTTCCCTTCCCCACCCCATAATTCCATTATAAGGCTTATCTCTCTGGGTTGTTCGAAGCTTTCATTTTATGATAAAGGGTTAAGATAATTCATACCAAAATAATATGAACTGTAACACATGACTGGGGTAAGTATCTAGAGGTAAGTTGTTTAGTTTTTCTGTTCCTGTTAGATATGACACTGTATTGTTCGATGGTCCCTTCACAATGTTTCTATGTACTGTAGTCTTTAGAGCGCGAAATAGACCATGTTGTCCCTTTTTGTCCCAAAAAGAGACTAAGGTTTTTACTCTTTACCAACCGAATTTTTTTTTTTTTTTATAGTCCAATTTGAAAGCGTTTGCAGACGACACCATGAAGGTCGATCTAAAATTGAATTTCGAATTGGACACTTTGAAAGCGTTTGCAGACGACACCATGAAGGTCGATCTAAAATTGAATTTCGAATTGGACAGGGTAGAAAATATTGTTGGAAAAGGAGAAAAGGCCGAATACCGGCATTTTCTAGTTTTCCAACAATGCCCTCAAAGACTTTCTTTCTCAGGGTCGTTAAAAGTCAGGATTGTGTGGTAAAGAGTCAAAGCTGTCATTGCGTAATATTATCGCTGCAAGGCAGTCAACGAAGACCGACGATCAGACTGCATGTTTAGTGCAGTTCAATCTCGATCTAAGATGGCTGAGTACACAGCTACAGTATCGCTTTTTTTATTTTGAAGATGGTTGTCTTAAGTCGTTCCTCTTTGGCCAGGGTTTTTCAATCCATTTTGCGTAGTCTTTGAATTTTACTTCGATAGGTCGTGTGTTACCCATGTATATTGCAAAGAGTTTACCCTCACGAGACCAACACTTTTCTACCTCGCCGTTCCCTTTGAGGCGCAGAGATGCTAACACTTGTTGATTTAGTTTGGTGAGGTCTTCGTTCACAAAAATTTTGTCTTTTTTCAACTCTTTGGCTTTTTTCATCAAATTTATTTTTGTTTGTCTTCTTACAAACTTGACGATAATAGGTCTGTTTTTTCCTTGTTCCCATCTCCCAAGTCGATGAGCGATGTCTATATCCTCTGGTTGTAGTTCTAAATTGTTCTTCTCGTTAAGTGTTTTGACTACGAGCTCGATTGCTTCGAAGGATTGTTGTTTATCAGTGTCATCCGAAATTCCAGTTATTCTGACATTATTTCGCCGACTATACTGTTCTATGTCATTGACTTCTTTTTGTCTCTCCTTCGATTCGATTTCTAATTTCTGTTTTAGAAATATATTTTCTTCTTTTAAACTTCGAATCACTTCGTCTTTTTCTTCAAGTGTTTTCTTTAAAGAATCTGTTGTGATGTTTTTGTCGTGAATCTGGCATTCAAGGGTATCTAATCTTTTTATCACAGACCCTAGAAGTTTATCTTTCATACCTTCAATAGTGGTTCTAATTATCTCTGTAATGAAATTGGAATCGTCCTTCGTCAGCATTTTAGACAGTCTTTTGTTCATATCATCTAACTTCCCTTCTAACACTGCTATATCTGTACTAGATGTGTTTTTTTGCCCATCTTTACCCAGGTACTGATCAATTTTCCTCTGCGTGTCAGAGGCTGTTTTTGCTTTTTTCTTCCTTTTCCCTGTTTTGGATGAAGAAGAATTAGAATGATCCTGAAGTGTGGATTGGTCGAGTGTAGTTTCGTTACTGGTCGTATCCAATTCGCTGGTGGTTGACGAGTATGCTCTTTTATTACGAGTAGAAGACATATTGGTTTCTAGAAGCTTTCCAGTGTATGTTGATATGGGTAAATGGTAAGTGAGCAAAGGGTAGCTAAAGGTGATCCCGACTACCCACTGTGTCGCTGATAAGAGATGGAAAGATATATAACGGTATCCGCCAATATACCCGACAAAACTCGGGTGCGTTCGAATGAGTTCTTTTTCAGGTACTCAGTAATGGCGATTTGTCATGCGTGACGGGTAACTTTTAACGTGACCCCAGGGTATTCTTGTTTTTTAAAAAAAGAAGTTCCCCACCCGATTTTATTATATAGCGATGGATTTTTCAAACTTCATCCGTCATTTATCTAATCATATTCACCTCGAATTTTTCCTTCTTCACAAAAACACTTCAATCAGTGAATATTCCTCTTGAGGTGCAAAAGATTTTTGTCAAAAAAGATCTAATAATGATGATTTTTCCAATATCTTGTCACACTCAACTCATCGCTGTTTTCATCTCAAACCGGAAGCAGAAAATTCTCAAACCGGAAGCAGAAAAGTCGAACTTGATCTGTAAGTCATGGTGGTTGAGTTACACAGCAAATCTGAGATCAATACGTACCAGCGTTTAGGAAAAAAGTCTGGAAAACTGATTTATCAGTGAAATTTTATAAGTTCAAGGCCTGTAAATCCGTGAAAAACCAGTGGACCGGAACGAAAGTCGAACTTGATCTGTAAGTCATGGTGTTGAGTTACACAGCAAATCTGAGATCAATACTTACCAGCGTTTAGGAAAAAAGTCCGGAAAACTGATTTATCAGTGAAATTTTGTAAGTCCAAGGCCCGTAAATCCGTGAAAAACCAGTGAACCGGAACGAAAATCGAACTTGATCTATAAGTGATGGTAGGTGACTTACACACCAAAACTCGGCTCAATATGTACCAGCGTTTAGGAAAAAGGTCCGGAAAACTGATTTATCAGTGAAATTTTGTAAGTCCAAGGCCCGTAAATCCGTGAAAAACCAGTGGACCGGAACGAAAGTCGAACTTGATCTGTAAGTGATGGTGGGTGACTTACACACAAAAACTCAGCTCAATATGTACCAGCGTTTAGAAAAAAAGTCCGGAAAACTGAATTGCCGGACTGACGGACAGACGGACAGATGGACAGACGGACGGACGGAGTGCAAACCTAAAGTCCCCTCCGGCTTCGCCAGTAGGGGACTAAAAAGGAAAACATGCTGGTTACAGGTATTTCCTCGTTTTCCCACAATATTTTCAAGAACCTTATTTCTCACAGGCGTTAAAACTTGGGATTGTGTGGTAAAGGGTTAAATAGAACAAGACTTTTAGAGTTCATTCTGTATACCTTTAGGCCCTGTTTTGACTCAGGAGCATCATTTGAACAAAATTGGTAGAAGTCCACAAGGAAATGCCACGTACCAAATATCAAAGCTCTAGGCCTTCTAGTTTCAGACAAAAACATTTTTAAAGTTTGCTCTATATACAATTTTGCCCAAATTTGTGACCCTTGGAGTTAAAGGGTTAATTCAATTCTTTTAAGAACTTCGGTAGAACTTCACCCAAGGAATATGCCTGTCAAGTTTCAATATGATTGGTTTAGGAGGAGAAGATGTTTAAAGGAATTGTGGAAAGACGGACGCTGGACAACAACGAATCACAATACCTCACGCAGCACTTCGTGCTCAGGTGAGCTAACAAATAGGCCTAACCATTGTCTGTGGCTTGTGATAAACAACATAAAGATGAAGTTTCATAACATTTTGTCCTGTAGTTAAAGAGATATTAATCCATAATGAAAATATATGTGAAGCCCCCCTTTTCCATGACACGACATTTAATCAAAAAAGGTAAACTAATGATATTGGCGGACTATCATAAGGAACACACGAATGAAGTTTCACAAATTTTTGTCCAGGATTTTGAGTTGAAGATACATGTATATTAATCCTTAACAGAAATATACATGAAGCCTCTTTTTCCTGTGAGACAGTATTTGATATCAAAAAGGAAAAAAAAAACAATAAATATCAGCGGACATCATTAGGAACACCTGTATGAATTCCTATTAGTTTTTGTCAAGGATTTTAGAAGATATCTCTCCTGAAAGATGGACAAACAGATAGTCATTGGTCCATGACGAAATTAAACATTTAGCCCCCTTTTTTCATGACGTGGCATTTCATGAAATAAAAACAAATAACTATTGTCTGTGGCTTGCAATAAATAATAAAAAGATGAAGTTTCATGACATTTTGTGCTGTAGTTAAAGAGATATTGTTCCACAATGAAAATATACGTCAAGCCCCCTTTTTCCATGACACAGCAAAAACTGGTCCTATTAGACCTACAATCAAACTCATTCGAGATCTTACGGTCATATATATTTTGACCAAGTTTGGCGCTGATTGGTTTAGATTTGTAGATGCTAGAGTGTAAACAAAGTCAAATGTAGCTATTTTTTAATTTAAGGGCAAATAACTCCAGTCATTCTGGTCCGATTAGACACATAATCGAACTCATCCGAGATCTTATGGACATATATATTTAGACCAAGTTTAGTGCTGATTGGTTAATATTTGTAGATGCTAGAGTGTAAACAAAGTCAAATATAGCAATTTTTCTAATTCAAGGGCAAATAACTCCAGTCGTTCTGGTCCGATTTGACACATAATCGAACTCATCCGAGATCTCATGGTCATATACATTTTGACCAAGTTTGGTGCTGATTGGTTAATATTTGTAGATGCTAGAGTGTAAACAAAGTCAAATATAGCAATTTTTCTAATTCAAGGGCAAATAACTCCAGTCGTTCTGGTCCGATTAGACCCATAATCGTTTAGTGCTGATTGGTTAATATTTGTAGATGCTAGAGTGTAAACAAAAAAATATGAACGGACGGACGAATGGTGAGTGATCACAATAGCTTATCCTGAGCACTTCGTGCTCAGGTGAGCTAAAAAGCAATTGTTTCCAAGGTTATTTTTTTTACTACTGTGCTCTATAAAAACATCGTCGGATACAGTGCTAATTGCATTTGGTATCCAGTTTTTTGGACATCATATAGCACGAATTCTCAACATAGAGGTACAACGTTTACCACTTACATCTCGGAATAACTTCTGGCGTCATAGATTTCAAGTTTTCAGATAGGGAGTTATGGGTAACTCCCCTCCCTTCCCGAAATATGCTTTTACACTTCCTGGGCTTAAATCCCCCCCTTTCGCAAAATAAGAGAATTCTTGTCAAGGTCACCTCCTCTGAGTCAAAATCATCGTTGTCTGCGCTTGTCAATATTCTTGTCAATATGCACGGAACATGCAATCTGATCTTGATCTACACTGTCCGAAAAAGATCCTTGAGTCGTGCTTAGCAGGGTAAGGGTTAAATATTCTGGATTTCGAAAAAATGCACTTTTGTTAATTCAGAAATTGAAAGTTATCATAAATCTACTTTAATTCAACTGAAATGATGAAACTTGTGTAAAACATTGTTAGAAAAGGAGAAAATGCTAGTTACCAGCACTCTATTCTTTTCCATTAATGTTTCTAAAACTGGCATTTTCTCCGAGTCATATAAACACAGTTTTACAACTCGTAATGTAGTGGCGATAAGTGATACAGTTTAACCCTTTACCACACAATCCCGAGTTTTAACGATCCCGAAGAAGCAGGCTTTTGAAAACATTGTGTGAAAAGGAGAAAATGCTGATAACCAGCATTTTCTCCTTTTTCCACGAAGTTTCTACCCTATCAAAGACAAAAATCATCATTTGAGCTACAATGATTTTTTTACTGCAAGTGCTTTCGATTTGGTCGAGTCCATAATTTTGCTATTTGGTTAACTCTTTATCACACAATCCCGACTTTTAACACCCTTGAGAAAGAACCCTTTTGAAAACATTGTGGGAAAAGGAGAAAATGCTGGTAACCAGCATTTTCTCCTTTTCCCACAATGTTTTGTACCCTATCAAACAAAAATCACATCATCTGAACCACATTGCAATTGTCGTCTGCAAATGCCTTCAATTTGGACTGGTATAAATTTTTGTCGTATGGTAAAGGGTTAAGAGTGAAATCAAGTACATGTACATGTATTTCAAAGTCAAGAATTTTGACCCCAGTTATCGTCCCAGTAAAACAAGAGAGTTCTGCAATGTTTAACAAGTTCTGCAATGTTTAACAAGTTCTGCAATGTTTAACATATAACTTTAGAAACCAAACAGAAAACAATTCAAAACTCTGTGTAGTGTTCAAAAACGGCATACGTCTACGGTGATGTGACAGATCGTCCATCGATGATAAGGACCTGTGACGCGTCATCTACACGAATTCCAATCGTACCGTCCATGAAGCCATGGATCAGTGGATTTAACAGACATAGATAATTCCCTGGTTTGACTTGAGCATAGCTGAAGAAGGGAAACGGGTTGTCAAAGTCCAAATAGAACTCGACTTTAGTCACTTCGTCCTTCTTGTCCTGAAATGAAATGGACAGATAAGTATTTTTTTTGTGTGTGTTACGGGAGATCATTCCTTCCTTACAGCATTGCTTATTCCCGTATAAAATCAATACCTGACAACTGCGTTAGGAAGAATTCTCTTTATCACAGGGGTTAGTGTATTGGTCTTTTAAATCTCAAATATTGAGGATCTTTGCCGCACGGGTTCGAATCCCAGCCGGGGGGGGGGGGGAATATCTGAGCTAGGCATTTGTTGCGAACTTTCATGTTCGTTAGACTTGCTACTTATCGACATCAGCCCATAGACATATAACAGTTATCAGTTTACAGTGGTCGATACTTTTCAAGATATGTGGAGGCCATGCATCACAAGACGGGAATCAGTGCAACGAATTTCAAAATAAAATGTACATTTGCTCTCTAAAACCTACCTTCTACGATTCATCCAGCCATGGTTAGCTAGCATATAACCTATGCACCAGCCCTTTGTAAACATAAACCCCTATAAGCTTGGGAAAAACCTCGGTACAAGCCCAGCAAGGTGGGGACGTTATTTTTGTTGTCAGTCTGTTGCACAAATCACGGTTTTCCCCATGTCTATATTTCGAAACTGTCTGCAGAGATTTGCAGTAAACGGTTGGTATTCTAAGAAAATATTTCCCCCGTTTGAAATCATTTTGTCTTTTATGAATTTGTAGCGAAAAACTGGCTTGATTTTTCCACAGACGTATTATTTATTGCCATATTCACCTAGACTATTTAAGCGGCAATTTACGCACCGCGTATTAATATATGTCCATTTTTTATCAAGTGATGCGTCATAGCAAACTGGCCAATCTCAAAGAATATGACATGCGCAGACAACATTTATCAGATGAAAAAGACCCCAAATTGCCCCGCTATTATGCCATTTAACCCTAAGGCTGCTAAGCACGACTCGCAGACGTTTTGCGGACAGTAGAGATCAAGATCAGAGAGCACAGAACGTGTAGTTTGATCTTGGATCTACACTGTCCGATATGGAAATATTTTTTACTCAAAAAAAAAGGGGGGTTTGAAATAGCATTATTCGGGATTTTACTATCGTCTTGAAAGTTTCATTTCAGTTTTTTTTAGCAGGATAAGGGTTAAAAGTGTGAAAGCATCTGAGGTATTGATTGATTGTAGGGCGTTTAACGCCGTTTTCAACAATATTTCAGTTATATCACGGCGGCCAGTGCACCTGTCCATGCTTTCCTGGAGTTTCTTTTTACCAGTACTCCGCACAATATTCTTTCCAAGCCACTGGCTGCTTTCCCACGAAACCATCGTCGAAACAATGGTCAGCGGTGAGAGAGGAATGAATCCTGTCGCGATAACTATCATCAATCCTCGGAAAGAAATTGGCCAAGCCGGGGATCAAACCAGCGACCTCCTGTTCTCAAGTAAGCATCCGAGGAAAAGAACTGAATGCTAGGAAAGACAACTGGACTTTGGAAGTCATAATTTACAAATCATAGCTAATTAATGATGAAATTTCATATCACATTAAGTTCAGAAGTTGTTTCGTTAGGGATTAACTCTTTACCACACAATCCCGACTTCAAACGACCCTGAAAGAAAAGGCTTTTGAAAACATTGTGGGAAAAGGAGAAAATGCTGGTAACCAGCATTATCTCCTTTTCCCACAATGTTTTCTACCCTATTGAAAAGAGAAATCATCAGTTTAGCAACAGTCAATTTGTCGTCTGCAAATGCTTTCAATCTGGACCAGTCTAAAATTTTGTCGTTTGGTAAAGAGTTATGCGACTAGCGTCTTCATGGTGTGAGAGAAATTAACCCTTATCCCGCTAACTAAGCGAAATGAAACTTTCAAACCAGTAGTAAAAACCTGAATATTGCTATTTCAAACACCTTTTTTATGAAAACAGTATCTCCTTGTCGGACAGTGTAGATCCAAGATCAGACTGCATGTTCTAAGCAGTCTGATCTTGATCTACACTGTCCGAAAAAGGTCAGTGAGTAGCGCTTAGCAGCCTAAGGATTAAAATAAGAGACAGTTACCTTTATGTATATAGCGTGTCTTGCAGCGTACGGATGATATTTAAACATGAAAGCCACAAATACACTTCCAGATAGTGCCCTCTGCATATCTCTGAAAAGCGGGAAAGGGTTTTCAACTGGAACTTGGTTCAAATCGTCAATCACGGCTGAGAAGAAGAATCTACATTTCGCAATCAATTTTGCTTTTTCAAGAGAGCCTGGAGGTCGATCAGCTTCGAAATGTACCATTTCCGGTGACCGAAGCGGAAATCCGTGATTTAAAAACATGGGTAGGTCGAAAGGTACAAATGGTCTGCTGTGTCTGTCTCTTTGGTCTGCATCCTCACTTTGTCTTGGATTATCCCTTTCATTTCTCGGCTTTCTTTCCTTCAAAATAAAGTAATGAAACATTATCCACAAAAGTAAATGTACTCGTTAAACACCAGAACAAGAGATTACACTATTGTATACGTGTAAGTATGCATCTACAGGGTAATTTGAAAGTAAATGGAAGCTACCGTTATCTTCCGCTAAAAACCTATTTTATTTGGACAATCTGGTTACAGAACCGGACTACTTTCCAAAATGGCAATCGATGCAGCGAATTTCAAAATAAAATATACCTTTATTCAAGACAATGCAACCTGGTACGATCTATCCAGCCATGGTTTGCTAGTATATGACCTATGTACCAGTCAGTTATAAACACAGCCTCTAAGGCTTGGGAAAAAAGACCTGGTAAAAGGCCAGCATGGTGGATGCATTTTCAGTAAAGTCTGTGGAAAAAAACCTTGCACAAATCCCGGTTTTCTGTGGAATAAACCTTGCACAAATCCTGGTTTTCTTTAAGTCTATATTTAGTTTAAACATATTTTTTCTTCAGTATATAATACAAGTTTACAAAGGAATACAGTCATTTGACAAAGATACTGGTGGAAATGCTAAGGCAAATCTATGTTTAGAAACTGTATGATAAGATTTGCAGTAAACAACATTCGTTTTTTAATTATTTTTCCAGTTAGAAATGATTGTATTTTTAAGAAGTTTGAAGCGAAAACCAGGCTTGTTGTTTCCACAGAAGTATTATTTATAATCATCTTCACGATTGCTACTTTTTAGCGGTAGAGTTTTTAGTTTACGCACCGAGTATTAATATCTATCCTGTACAGAATAGTGATGCATCATAGTAGACAGGTCAGTGCTCGAAGAATATGACATGTACACACAACGGGAATCTACTCGTCTCCCACCATCCCCACCTCTCTCTTTCTCTCTCCACCTCTCTCTCTCTCTCATATGTCCGAATTTCAAGCAGATGTTATTTCTCCTCTTAGAAAAGCCGACCCTTCTCCATTGGTCTAATGTATTTTCGTGCATCCTTTTTCACCTTGTATAGATTAGGATGATTTTTGTATATTGCAACTGCGCAGGTGATAATTGGTTGTATATCTACAGACTAAATATCTCTATTAAAAGCACGGTTAAAATAAGACGTTTGAGTTTCTGTGAAATTCACCGTTTTTTTTTTTTAAAGCCAGGCATTTTGAAAACAAAGAGCAAATTATTTTTCATACAAAATGTCGCTCCGTGTCTTACCTATTCTACAGATTTAGGCTAAACTAAACCGAGGGTTGAGAGTTCTTACAAAATGCAGGGGTGCTACAAGTGTTAGTGTCGAGCCCCGATATCTCAGTCGGGAGTGTACAAGACTAGAGAGCAAGGGGCGCCTGTCCGATCCCCGGCTCGGCCAATTTCTTTCCGGGGATTGATGACAGTCATTGCCACAAATAAGTGAAACAATTTTTTTCAGCCGATAGTAAAATCCCAAATTTTGCTATTTCAAAAGTATGTTTTGGGGGCAGAATATCTCCTTATCGGACAGTATACATCCAAGATCAGACTGCACGTTCTGTGCAGTCTGATATTGATCTACACTGTACGCAAAAGGTCTTTCAGTCGCGCTTAGCAGCCCAAGGGTTTACATGCCATTCGACACTACGGATGTATTTTATGGATATGGAAGACTGCACTAAATAATGGGGGACCAATCCTGTAAGTGAAATTGCCTCCCTTGACAGATAAAGAATACAGGTAACTAAATAACAGATTGGTCCTTTCACCTGTATTCCTTTGTTTCTATCCTTAATACCTTTGGGGATGTTGCGATGAATATTTTATGATTTATGCTATATGTGTAAGATACCCATGTAATTCAAATCAACTTCTGTTCTCAATCATAAGGAACTATGTATATATCGATTTGTAAAACAATCTAACTATATTTAGTTGAGATATTATCTCTAGAACATATTTGTGTAGTGCAAGAAAATCAAGGGTAAAAACCAAGTAATATCCTTATCAGGACAAATGTACTGCTGGAGAGAAATCAAGGGAAGTAACGGAGGAATGGCTCTCATTGCAGGCTTCGGTTTCCATCAATGATCTCGGTCATAATCCCCATCGAATAGCCCAGCAAAAATATAACGAATTATGGTTTTGTTTAAAGATCTGCCAAAAGCTAACAATGCGGGTGTTATTTAAATGCATTCAAATTTAAATCTTACCATTTAAAACTATGTAAATCATTGTGTAGATGACAATTTTTTATTGTACGATCCGTCAATTTGTTAGTCACTTACAGAAAAATGAAATCTAGACTTAGGTTAAACGTTGTCAGGTAAGTCTATCTTTTGTTTACTATTTACCCGATTTGACTTTTTTTCTGCCAGCAACTAACACTTGGACCAACCGTACAATAACACGTTGTCATCTTCACAATAATTTCCTTACTTTGAAATGGTACGGTTTAAATTGAAATGCACTGTTTACTTTTGGCAGTTATAGGACCCGTAAGTCAATCATACATACCGGTACCAACTATTTGGTTTCTAGACCTGGGCGTTACCTTTGAACTACCAGGACTTGATAAAGCTTTCTGTTGGAGGAATTAACCCTTAAGCTGCTAAGCGCAACTCTCTGACTTTTTGCGGACAGTGTAGATCAAGATCAGACTGCACAGGACGTGCAGTCTGATCTTGGGTCTACACTGTCCGATAAACATATTTTTCTCCAAAAAACAAGTTTGAAATTGGGTTTTACTATCAACTTGAAAGTTTTGTTTAACTTATTTAGCAGGATAAAGGTTAACTGTGGTATGAATGATGGTTGCAGTATTTCAAATGCTGTTTTGTATACCTTACAATCCGTTACTTTGTGGTTCTTCCAGTCCTCTCTTTGGCATTCCTTGGAGCAGTAAAACGTGGTTTTACATCTAGAGCACCACAACCTACACCCTGTCTTCGCACATTTCCGGCAGTTTCCGGTGGCTGGCTCCCTTTTATCCTAAGTAAAAAGAAGTGACATACAAATTTTGCCCACAAACTTTATCTATTAAAACATGGAGCACAACGCGGGGTACCTTTGCAGACAATGTGGATCTTGATCAGTTTATGCAGACTTCACGATGGTTGTCCGGAAGATTCGTAGACAACAGGAACTCTTTTCAATACAATATGTCTCATGAATACTTAGATTGGTTACCTCCCCTGATACAGCAAGTGTGTAGGGATAAGTTCAGGCTACCAAAAACGGGCGGAATTCTGCCCGTCTATTTTTAGAACAGTCATGACGCTAGACTAATAGAGATTCAGGAGAGGTCACTCTCACTTCCAGAGCAGTAGATTTTCCGATATTTTTGACCTCGCGAATAAGTGAATTGTATTTTTGGTATCACCTTTTATGTTTATGTCTGCCAATTTTTTAGTTTTGATTACTAATTTCAAATTGTGCGAAAAATCGCAATGTTACCTCTACAGCCAAACTGCAAATGTATATGCTGCTCTGATTGGCTATTCTGTGATATACATGTAGCCCAATGAAAAGCAACGACAGAATAGCCTGTGCCAGTTGTAGTATGTAGATATACAACGGGGACCAGTTCAATGAATACCAGTCTGGATTACCTGCCCCTACTAATACGTTATAGGGTCGTACTTTTGAAGTACGGCGGGATACCAGACTACATGAATACTGGATCTTCAGTGTCGTATACTAGTGAGATAAATTAGCAAAATGCTTTTAATGTTGCATAGAATGAGCCTTTGGCTACTTTGACAAACACGTCCATTTTATTTCAAGGGTAAAGACTTATGAAACGGTAGATAGAGAAATTTGTGTGCTAACTGGGCTAATAAAGTGGGCATACTTTTACTTTATTCTTACTGAAATCTTACCAAAATTGGTCAGGAACGTAACAGTGAACAAAACGGATCTAGTGTCCTTGACTTGCGAAGGTGCACAGTTAACAGCCGACTTCTTTTTCGAAAGGATAGGTATACTAAAACTAACGATTTTCTACTAAGAAATTAAATTTAGTTACTTCTTGTTTGCTTGGTCTTTTACAGCTGGACTTGTGGCTACCCCAGTCCTTTGTTTGGCATTTCTTAGAGCAATACGACACCGCTAAACAACGTGAACACCGTTTAAGATTCGGGCTGCTTTCCCCGCAGTATTTGCAAAGTGATCTTGACGAGTCGCTCATATTCTACAGAAATGAATAGATGTTATATTGAATAGTCTTGCACACATGACCTGGATTACAAAAGCAATAAATTTACACTTGCATAAATTTCCCTAGCATAATGAGTGGGCATGATTAGTGAGGGCCAGGGCCAAGGGCCTTATTCACCAATCATTTTTTAGGCTGCCATGCGGAGTCACTGACTGCGGACGGCATAGATCAAGATCAGGCTGTATGTAACGTGCAGTCTGATCTTGGACCAAAATTATTCACGATAGACTTGAGACATTATGTTGCTAAATAAACATCCAAATATGAAAATAACCATCGTAAATGTCTCATTATTGAGACTAGCACTAAGTGATTAGAAGATCTGAGATTATTAGATTTTTCTTTAGAGATCATCACGTTTTACATCAAATCAGGTCTGATGATACATACAGGACTTGAGAACAGGAGGTCGCTTGATCACAGGCCATTTTCTTTCCGAGGATTGATGATAGTCATCGCGACAGGATTCATTCCTCTCTCACCGCTGACCATTGTTTCGACGATGGTTATATGGGAAAGCAGCCAGTGGCTTGGAAAGAATATTGTGCGGATTACTGGTAAAAGAAACTCAATCAATCATTTAAATAATTAAATAGCGGATGGCTAATTGGACAGTAAACAATAAACTATGCAGTTAAAAGATCTACATATGTGTAGGCCTAACTGAAAAAAAAAAAAAGATATGGCCTTCAACTTTCTGTTCTATTATGCTTGAAAATTCTATCGTATGAAAATCTAGCAATCTTGTATTTTAAATTTTGTTTTATCAAGCGACTCACAAAATGAAATCACTGGTTAGTGTATATTTGACGAGAAAGCTCAGAGGAAGAGATGAAAAAGAACAATGAGTTTATGGTTAAAATATTCTAAGGATAAATTTAAAAAAAAAAAAAATTCATACCTGTTGAATTTGATATTAAAAAAAATGACCTTGTCGTCTGTCTGTAAAGCTATGTCTGTAAAGCTATTTATACCAGTATAGATACATTCACGAGTGAATCAGTTCTGTTTTTAGCTATTCAATAAATCGAACGAAAATAAATCCGTGCAGTGCTTATTAATGCATTTGCAAGAATTCCGAGCGAAAGTAAAAGTAGCTTCAGAGAAAACTGCTAAGGATTTTCTGGAATCTGGCTAACTATCACATCAGCTCTCTATAATGGGTACAATACGATATACCTTTTATTTTATCTCACAGTACCATGATGAGATTTTGATAAACAAACTTTTTTTTTTTTTATTAAATCTAGACATTTTAAGCCTGAGAAGGACAAAGAAATTAGTTTAAAGACAAAGACAATGTTAAACATTTAAATTAATTCTGATCTTCAGATCTGGCTACATTCGTTTTCCTATCGACTAGATTTGTCTCTGCGGAAGTTTCGTTATAAGTACAGGCAAATAAGATGAAAATAACATACCAGTATTTTTTTTACAGAAGTACAATATATATAAACAATACTATTCAATACAATCACGGATAGGAAACTTTATAATCGGAGCCATTGGCTCCGACGAGAAAATATTGTGTTGGTCTTCCGGTTCCGAAAGTATCGGCTCAAAAATAACTGAAAAACTGGTAAGCTTGCCGTTCTTTGTAATTACCGGTATGTGTTCTTATGTCTTTGAAATTCCACAAAAGGAGAATGTCATGCAGTGCTCGGGTCTTTTGACGTATTTTCTACACTACGGAAAGCCCTGGAATGTGTACAGTAGTGTCTGCATCATTTGTGCCGTGGGTTGACCGTAGCCGAAATAATACGTCAAGAACCTAGGTTAAGTCAGTTATTGCCATTAAATTAGCAAACAAGAGAGAAATTTGCTGTCATAAAAGCGCTGCTGGTAAAGAATTGAAAAGAAACAGGGCAAAAAATGATAAGAATAAAGAAGGGCTCCGATTCACAAGATTATGGATCCATAATAACAACTTTAAAGAAAAAGAACGGTTTAATTATGTGGTAAACTAGTCCTTGGACGCTCGAAAAATTGACCTATAGGAAAAAGTTTGGGCCCAGGTCAGCCTGCGCAGTCCGCGATACTTTTCTCGGATGCTTAAGCCCCCTTTTCACAGAGCATGGTTCAAATGCATACAGACATTTACATAGAACTACGAGGGTTGATTGATAAGTTATGAGCCTCATTATGTAAGGGTTTTGACTCTTGGCGGACATAGTGCATTATTTTTCTACATAATACCCGTCAGTGTCTACCGGTATACAATACCGATGTTTAAGGGCCTCATTGCCACTTTTAAAGAAGCCCTCTTCTTGACTGTTCAGAACGTCATCCACTACATGTACCTCTATGACGTCATCATCTGACTACAGTGGGTACCGGAAATGGCCTTTTACGATTTTGGAAATAGAAGAAATGTTATCGTACTGTTTACTGCTTTCGATTGTTCTCAAAGTTCAAAAGTTGCTTTTAGAATTGACGATACAATATAGATTGACAGACGCTTTATCACTTTTCTAGTTTCAGGGGCCCTTTATTTGTTTATCGTTTATATCGGACTGATTACTGATTAAATAACAACAGCTGCCAAAAGTAAACAAAGCGGGTGTTAAAATTCATTTAAATTTAAATCATATCATTTAAACGCATGGGAATATTTGTGAAGATGGCAATCTGTTATTGTACGGTTGGTCCAAGTGTTAGTCGCTGGCAAAGAAATTAATTTCAAAACTAGGTTACTCTAGCTTTTGTTTACAAAAAGACATCTTACAAAAAAAAAAATAATAATAATAATAATAAAATAATAACCCAAGCCAGGTTCGAACCTATGACCCCCAGAATCGAGAGCCAATCGCCTTACTAGAGAAGCTATTTATCTGTACCATTGGAAAGGCGTATTTTTCGTAAATTATCACTTGAAAACCTTTAGTTGGAAAGTTCGCACCGACTTTTAATGAAGGACAAAGGGAACATTAATGAGCAACAGGTTAATTCTGTTAAAATACTGACTTGTTTACTCCTGCCACAACAATACTGACTTGTTTACTCCTGCCACAACAACCTGTACCACAACGAGGAAATAAAAACAAGAGGACCATGATGGTCCTATATCGCTCACCTGAGTACCAAGCAGTAAAGGTCTACAATGAAGATAAATACCAAGTATCGAAGTGCAAGGCCAAAGCTCTAGGTCTTCTTGATTTAGACAAGAAGATAATCTTTCTTAACCAAACCCGGTTATATAAATATTTGTGAGAAGTTTGAATGATATTTGTCCAATAGTTGTTGAAAAATAGCGAGAACAAGAAATTTCATCAAAGGAAAATAACTTTGTAAAAATTCAATGAACCGTCACCAAAATATAATATGCACATTCTTGCTTGTCACCGAGTCTCTCTAAAGTTCGAATGAAATCTGTCCTGTAGTTGTTGAGAACTAGCTCTGACAAGAAAATGCTACAGAAAGACTGATGGATGGATGGATGGATGGACCGACAAGCTGACTCCTATATACCTCCAGAACAGAGTTTTGAAGGAATAATAACAAAGCCCTAGGTCTTTTGGTGTGTGGCAAAAAGTTGCCTGACTTGAACAAACTTAGTAGAGAATGTTTGCCGATTCAAGACTTTCTATACAAGTTAGTATTATAATGTTGTTAAATACACCAACAACTACAGTGGTTGTCCAGGGACATGTTCATGGGTAATTGCTATTGTAAACACATAAACAATGTATTTACACTTGCAATAGTCATGCACCAACCTTTCAATGCGTCCAGCTTACAAAAATTTGACCTTCAAGTGTGACATTGACCTTGGCCCTACCTGAACAGATCTTTCAAATGGTACTTCAGTTCATGGTGGAGTATATGCCCAAAATCTATCGGGGGGGGGGGGTGGTCATAAACTTATTTATAAATTAAGACAAACACCACAAAGTGAAGAACAAAAATTATAATGACTTCTAAGATTTACAAGATAAAATCTGTACTACATAGTTAAATGAATGAACAAAAATGAACTCAAAATACAATGAACACAATGTTCAAAGATACATCCTAACAGCCAGAGAGAAAAATGCTGTCAAAGCCTTTAACCCTTTACCATAAGGCAAAATTTTAGATCTGTCCAAATTGAAAGCATTTGCAGACAACATTTTCATATTGGCTCAAGTGACACAATATTTCTTTGATAGGGTAGAAAACTTTGTGGGAAAAAGGAGAAAATGCTGGTTACCAGCATTTTCTCCTTTTCCCACAATGTTTTCAAAAGTTTTCACAGAATGTTTCTCATCATGTGACCTAGCGCATATTGTCAAGGTTCTGCAATTCATAGCTGCATCATGGAAAAAGGGGTCTTCATGTTATATTTTATTTTTCACCAATATCTCTTTAATTACTGGACATATCTCGACAGATTTGGATGAAATTTTCATGCATCAAGTGACCTAGGGGATATTGTCAGGGTTTTGGAATTTATTGCTGTGTCATGGAAAAAGGGGGCTTCGTGTCAAATTTAAACTGCATCCGTCCGTCCTGAATAGATAAGAGGAAAAAATGATCAGGTTACCAAGGCTAGGGGTACGCAAGACAGGATGTTTTATCAGACAGTGTAGATAAAGATCAGACTGCAGTTGGATCTTGGATATATATGCCTTATATTCTGCAAGATAGTATTGCCTACAACACAGTCTTGAAATGCATATTACTTGGTCTATCTTTATCTCTTTACCAAACAAAAATTTTAGACTGGTCTATAATTCAAAGCATTTGCAGACAACAAAATAAATTTGTCTCAAAAAATGAACTTAGATTTGGGATGGGTAGAGAACATTGTGGAAAAAGTAAAAAAAATGCTGGTTACCTGAGTGCTTGGCCTAACTGAGATTTAAACTTGACATCCCTGCATAGCCAGCCCTGTAGGTAATGAGCTAACAGGCTTGGCTCAAATCATTAACAAACAACAAAATTTAATCCTTAAACCCAAAGGCCATTTTCATTCCAGAATGAGTCCAAGATGATAACAACTGCATGGGTGCCTTTTGTCTGCAGTGTTTCAACAAAGCAGACAGTATAGATCAATGATCGGACTACACATTTAGTGCAGTCTGACCTTGATCTACACTAGACACAAAGGCAACTATAGTTGTGAAAGGCGCTTAAAGGGTTAAGACTTGTCCAAATTCAAACCATTTGCTGACAACAAAATAAATGTGACTCAAAAATTTAAATTTGATTTTGGTTGGGTGGAAAACATTGTGGAACAAGCATTCTGATAGTATTGCATAGCAATATACAGTCCCCTACCGGCTGTATGTATCGTGGCATGTCAGTGAAATTTTTAAAGTCCAAGGCCTGTAAATGCGTCAAAAAGCAGTGGAGCGGGACGAAACTCGAACTTGATGTGTAAGTCATGGTTGTTGATGTACACACCAAAAATCAGCTCTATATGTAGTAGCGTTTAGAAAAAAAGTGCGGAAAAATGTTTTATCAGTGAAATTTTTTAAGTCCAAGGCCCGTAAATGCATCAAAAAGCAATGGAGCAGGACGAAACTCGAACTTGATGTGTAAGTCATGGTGGTTGATGTACACACCAAAAATCAGCTCTATATGTAGCAGCATTTAGAAAAAAAGTGGGGAAAAATGTTTTATCAGTGAAATTTTGTAAGTCCAAGGCCTGTAAATGTGTGAAAAAGCAGTGGAGCGGACGAAACTCAAACTTGATCTGTAAGTAATGGTGGTTGACTTACACAGCAAAAGTCAAATGAATATCTACCAGCATTTAGAAAAAAAAGTCCGGAAAACTGATTTATCAGTGAAATTTTGTAAGTCCAAGGCCCGTAAATTCGTAAAAAACCAGTGGACCGGAACGAAAGTCGAACATGATCTGTAAGTCATGGTGGTTGAGTTACACAGCAAATCTGAGATCAATACCTACCAGCGTTTAGGAAAAAAGTCTGGAAAACTGATTTATCAGTGAAATTTTATAAGTCCAAGGCCCGTATATTCGTGAAAAACCAGTGGACCGGAACGAAAGTCGAACATGATCTGTAAGTCATGGTGGTTGAGTTACACAGCAAATCCGAGATCAATACCTACCAGCGTTTAGGAAAAAAGTCCGGAAAACTGATTTATCAGTGAAATTTTGTAAGTCCAAGGCCCGTAAATCCGTGAAGAACCAGTGGACCGGAACGAAAGTCGAACTTGATCTGTAAGTGATGGTGGGTGACTTACACACCAAAACTCGGCTCAATATGTACCATCGTTTAGGAAAAAGGTCCGGAAAACTGATTTATCAGTGAAATTTTGTAAGTCCAAGGCCCGTAAATCCGTGAAAAACCAGTGGACCGGAACGAAAGTCGAACTTGATCTGTAAGTGATGGTGGGTGACTTACATACAAAAACTCAGCTCAATATGTACCAGCGTTTAGAAAAAAAGTCCGGAAAACTGAATTGCCAGACTGACGGACAGACGGACAGAGTGGAAACCTAAAGTCCCCTCCGGCTTCGCCGGTAGGGGACTAAAAAGGAAAACATGCTGGTTACAGGTATTTCCTCGTTTTCCCACAATATTTTCAAGAGCCTTATTTCTCACAGGCGTTAAAACTTGGGATTGTGTGGTAAAGGGTTAAATAGAACAAGACTTTTAGAGTTCATTCTGTATACCTTTGTACCCTGTTTTGACCCAGGGGCATCATTTGAACAAAATTGGTAGAAATCCACAAGGAAATGCCACATACCAAATATCAAAGCTCTAGGCCTTCTAGTTTTAGACAAAAACATTTTTAAAGTTTGCTCTATATACAATTTTGCCTAAATTTGTGACCCCTGGAGTTAAAGGGTTAATTCAATTCTTTTAAGAACTTTGGTAGAACTTCACCCAAGGAATATGCCTGTCAAGTTTCAACATGATTGGTTTAGGAGGAGAAGATGTTTAAAGGAATTGTGGAAAGACGGACGCTGGACAACAACGAATCACAATACCTCACGCAGCACTTCGTGCTCAGGTGAGCTAACATATAGGCCTAACTATTGTCTGTGGCTTGTGATAAACAGCATAAAGATGAAGTTTCATAACATTTTGTCTTGTAGTTAAAGAGATATTAATCCATAATGAAAATATATGTGAAGCCCCCCCTTTTCCATGACACAACATTTAATCAAAAAAGGTAAACTAATGATATTGGCGGACTATCATAAGGAACACACGAATGAAGTTTCACAAATTTTTGTCCAGGATTTTGAGTTGAAGATACATGTATATTAATCCTTAACAGAAATATACATGAAGCCCCTTTTTCCTGTGAGACAGTATTTGATATCAAAAACGAAAAAAAAAAAAAAAAAACAATAAATATCAGCAGACATCATTAGGAACACCTGTATGGATTTCTATTAGTTTTTGTCAAGGATTTTAGAAGATATCTGTCCTGAAAGATGGACAAACAGATGGTCATTGGTCCATGACGAAATTAAACATTTAGCCCCCTTTTTTCATGACGTGGCGTTTCATGAAATAAAAACAAATAACTATTGTCTGTGGCTTGCAATAAATAATAAAAAGATGAAGTTTCATGACACTTTGTCCTGTAGTTAAAGAGATATTGTTCCACAATGAAAATATACGTCAAGCCCCCTTTTTCCATTACACAGCAAAAACTGGTCCTATTAGACCTACAATCAAACTCATTCGAGATCTTACGGTCATATATATTTTGACCAAGTTTGGTGCTGATTGGTTTAAATTTGTAGATGCTAGAGTGAAAACAAAGTCAAATGTAGCTATTTTTTAATTCAAGGGCAAATAACTCCAGTCATTATGGTCCGATTAGACACATAATCAAACTCATCCGAGATCTTATGGACATATATATTTAGACCAAGTTTAGTGCTGATTGGTTGATATTTGTGGATGCTACAGTGTAAACAAAGTCGATTATAGCAATTTTTCTAATTCAAGGGCAAATAACTCCAGTCGTTCTGGTCCGATTTGACACATAATCGAACTCATCCGAGATCTTATGGTCATATACATTTTGACCAAGTTTGGTGCTGATTGGTTAATATTTGTAGATGCTAGAGTGTAAACAAAGTCAAATATAGCATTTTTCTAATTCAAGGGCAAATAACTCCAGTCGTTCTGGTCCGATTAGACCCATAATCGAACTCATCCGAGATCTTATGGTCATATACATTTTGACCAAGTTTGGTGCTGACTGGTTAATATTTGTAGATGCTAGAGTGTAAACAAAAAAATGTGAACGGACAGACGAACGGTGAGTGATCACAATAGCTTATCCTGAGCACTTCGTGCTCAGGTGAGCTAAAAAGCAATTGTTTCCAAGGTTATTTTTTTTACTAATGTGCTATATATCAAGCCACAAAAAAAGGTTTAAACATTCATTTTTCAGATCGTCATACCGTCTATCTTCTTTCAACACTGTATCAAACGACTGTTAGACTAGTCCAAATGGAAGACATTTGCAGACGACTATTTAAATTTGATTCAAAAACTGAAATTTGTTTTGAGAAGGGTTGAAAATATTGTGGGAAAAGGAGCAAATGCTAGTTACCAGCATTTTCTCCTTTTCCCATAATGTTTTCAAAAGACTTCTGCTTCAGGGTCATTAAAACTCGGGATTGTTTGGTAAAGGGTTGAGGTATTTTTTGTTCCATATAAAAAGAGTGATGACGTATAGTTTAATAATCTAAACAAAAAAAAACATCGTCGGATACAGTGCTAATTGCATTTGGTATCCATTTTTTGGACACCATATAGCATGAATTCTCAACATAGAGGTACAACGTTTACCACTTATACCTCAATATGATTTCATGGCGTCATAGATTTCAAGTTTTCAGATAGGGAGTTATGGGTAACTCCCCTCCCTTCCCGAAATATGCTTTTACACTTCCTGGGCTTAAATCCCCCCCTTTCGCAAAATAAGAGAATTCTTGTCAAGGTCACCTCCTCTGAGTCAAAATCATCGTTGTCTGCGCTTGTCAATATTCTTGTCAATATGCACGGAACATGCAATCTGATCTTGATCTACACTGTCCGAAAAAGATCCTTGAGTCGTGCTTAGCAGGGTAAGGGTTAAATATTCTGGATTTCGAAAAAATGCACTTTTGTTAATTCAGAAATTGAAAGTTATCATAAATCTACTTTAATTCAACTGAAATGATGAAACTTGTGTAAAACATTGTTAGAAAAGGAGAAAATGCTAGTTACCAGCACTCTATTCTTTTCCATTAATGTTTCTAAAACTGGCATTTTCTCCGAGTCATATAAACACAGTTTTACAACTCGTAATGTAGTGGCGATAAGTGATACAGTTTAACCCTTTACTACACAATCCCGAGTTTTAACGATCCTGAAGAAGCAGGCTTTTGAAAACATTGTGTGAAAAGGAGAAAATGCTGATAACCAGCATTTTCTCCTTTTTCCACGAAGTTTCTACCCTATCAAAGACAGAAATCATCATTTGAGCTACAATGAATTTTTTACTGCAAGTACTTTCGATTTGGTCGAGTCCATAATTTTGCTGTTTGGTTAACTCTTTACCACACAATCCCGACTTTTAACACCCATGAGAAAGAAACCTTTTGAAAACATTGTTGTAGCCAGCATTTTCTCCTTTTCCCACAATGTTTTGTAACCTATCAAACAAAAATCACATCATTTGAACCACACTGAAATTGTCGTCTGCAAATGCCTTCAATTTGGACTGGTATAAATTTTTGTTGTGTGGTAAAGGGTTAAGAGTGAAATCAACTACATGTACACGTATTTCAAAGTCAAGAATTTTGACCCAAGTTATCGTCCCAGTAAAACAAGAGAGTTCTGCAATGTTTAACAAGTTCTGCAATGTTTAACATATAACTTTAGAAACCAAACAAAAAACAATTCGAAACGCTGTTTAGTGTTCAAAAACGGCATAGATCTACGTTCATGTGACAGATCGTCCATCGATGATAAGGACCTCTGACGCGTCATCTACACGAATTCCAGTCGTACCGTCCATGAAGCCATGGATCAGTGGATTTAACAGACATAGATAGTTCCCTGGTTTGACTTGAGCATAGCTGAAGAAGGGAAACGGGTTGTCAAAGTCCAAATAAAACTCGACTTTAGTCACTTCGTCCTTCTTGTCCTGAAATGAAATGGACAGATAACTATTTTTTTTTCTTGTGTTACGGGAGATCATTCCTTCCTTACAGCATTGCTTATTCCCGTATAAAATCAATACCTGACAACTGCGTTAGGAAGAATTCTCTTTATCACAGGGGTTAGTGTATTGGTCTTTTAAATCTCAAATATTGAGGATCTTTGCCGCGCGGGTTCGAATCCCAGCCGGAGGGTTTATATCTGAGCTAGGCATTTGTTGCGAACTTTCATGTTCGTTAGACTTGCTACTTATCGACATCAGCCCATAGACATATAACAGTTATCAGTTTACAGTGGTCGATACTTTTCAAGATATGTGGAGGCCATGCATCACAAGACGGGAATCAGTGCAACGAATTTCAAAATAAAATGTACATTTGCTCTCTAAAACCTACCTTCTACGATTCATCCAGCCATGGTTAGCTAGCATATAACCTATGCACCAGCCCTTTGTAAACATAAACCCCTATAAGCTTGGGAAAAACCTCGGTACAAGCCCAGCAAGGTGGGGACGTTATTTTTGTTGTCAGTCTGTTGCACAAATCACGGTTTTCCCCATGTCTATATTTCGAAACTGTCTGCAGAGATTTGCAGTAAACGGTTGGTATTCTAAGAAAATATTTCCCCCGTTTGAAATCATTTTGTCTTTTAAGAAATTTGTAGCGAAAAACTGGCTTGATTTTTCCACAGACGTATTATTTATTGCCATATTCACATAGACTGTTTAAGCGGCAATTTACGCATCGCGTATTAATATATGTCCATTTTTTATCAAGTGATGCGTCATAGCAAACTGGTCAATCTCAAAGAATATGATATGCGCAGACAACATTTATCAGATGAAAAAGACCTCAAATTGCCCCGCTATTATGCCGTTTAACCCTAAGGCTGCTAAGCACGACTCGCAGACGTTTTGCGGACAGTAGAGATCAAGATCAAAGAGCACAGAACGTGTAGTTTGATCTTGGATCTACACTGTCCGATATGGAAATATTTTTTACTCAAAAAAAAAAGGGTTTGAAATAGCATTATTCGGGATTTTACTATCGTCTTGAAAGTTTCATTTCAGTTTTTTTAGCAGGATAAGGGTTAAAAGTGTGAAAGCATCTGAGGTATTGATTGATTGTAGGGTGTTTAACGCCGTTTTCAACAATATTTCAGTTATATCACGGCGGCCAGTGCACCTGTCCATGCTTTCCTGGAGTTTCTTTTTACCAGTACTCCGCACAATATTCTTTCCAAGCCACTGGCTGCTTTCCCACGAAACCATCGTCGAAACAATGGTCAGCGGTGAGAGAGGAATGAATCCCGTCGCGAAGACTATCATCAATCCTCGGAAAGAAATTGGCCAAGCCGGGGATCAAACCAGCGACCTCCTGTTCTCAAGTAAGCATCTGAGGAAAAGAACTGAATGCTAGGAAAGACAACTGGACTTTGGAAGTCATAATTTACAAATCATAGCTAATTAATGATGAAATTTCATGTCACATTAAGTTCAGAAGTTGTTTCGTTAGGGATTAACTCTTTACCACACAATCCCGACTTTTAATGACCCTGAAAGAAAAGGCTTTTGAAAACACTGTGGGAAAAGGAGAAAATGCTGGTAACCAGCATTTTCTCCTTTTCCCACAATGTTTTCTACCCTATTGAAAAGAGAAATCATCAGTTTAGCAACAGTCAATTTGTCGTCTGCAAATGCTTTCAATTTGGACCAGTCTAAAATTTTGTCGTTTGGTAAAGAGTTAAGCGACTAGCGTCTTCATGGTGTGAGAGAAATTAACCCTTATCCCGCTAACTAAGCGAAATGAAACTTTCAAACCAGTAGTAAAAACCTAAATATTGCTATTTCAAACACATTTTTTATGAAAACGGTATCTCCTTGTCGGAAAGTGTAGATCCAAGATCAGACTGCATGTTCCATGCAGTCTGATCTTGATCTACACTGTCCGCAAAAGGTCAGTGAGTCGCGCTTAGCAGCCTAAGGGTTAAAATACGAGACAGTTACCTTTATGTATATAGCGTGTCTTGCAGCGTACGGATGATATTTAAACATGAAAGCCACAAATACACTTCCAGATAGTGCCCTCTGCATATTTCTGAAAAGCGGGAAAGGGTTTTCAACTGGAACTTGGTTCAAATCGTCAATCACGGCTGAGAAGAAGAATCTACATTTCGCAATCAATTTTGCTTTTTCAAGAGAGCCTGGAGGTCGATCGGCTTCGAAATGTACCATTTCCGGTGACCGAAACGGAAATCCGGGATTTAAAAACATGGGTAGGTCGAAAGGTACAAATGGTCTGCTGTGTCTGTCTCTTTGATTTGCATCCTCACTTTGTGTTGGAGTATCCCTTTCATTTCTCGGCTTTCTTTCCTTCAAAATAAAGTAATGAAACATTATCCACAAAAGTAAATGTACTCGTTAAACACCAGAAAAAGAGATCACACTATTGTATACGTGTAAGTATGCATCTACAGGGTAATTTGAAAGCACATGGAAGCTACCGTTATCTTCCGCTAAAAACCTATTTTATTTGGACATTCTGGGTACAGAACCGGACTACTTTCCAAAATGGCAATCGATGCAGCGAATTTCAAAATAAAATATACCTTTATTCAAGACAATGCAACCTGGTACGATTCATCCAGCCATGGTTTAATAGTATATGACCTATGTACCAGTCAGTTATAAACACAGCCTCTAAGGCTTGGGAAAAAGACCAGGAAAAAGGCCAGCATGGTGGATGCATTTTCAGTACATAAAGTCTGTGGAAAAAACCATGCACAAATCCTGGTTTTCTGTGGAAAAAACCTTGCACAAATCCTGGTTTTCTTTAAGTCTATATTTAGTTTAAACATATTTTTCCTTCAGTATATAATACAAGTTTACAAAGGAATACAGTCATTTGACAAATATACTGGTGGAAATGCTAAGGTAAATCTATGTTTAGAAACTGTATGATAAGATTTGCAGTAAACAACGTTCATTTTTTAATTATTTTTCCAGTTAGAAATGATTGTATTTTTAAGAAGTTTGAAGCGAAAACCAGGCTTGTTTTTTCCACAGAAGTATTATTTATAATCATCTTCACGATTGCTACTTTTTAGCGGTAGAGTTTTTAGTTTACGCACCGAGTATTAATATCTATCCTGTACAGAATAGTGATGCATCATAGTAGACAGGTCAGTGCTCGAAGAATATGACATGTACACACAACGGGAACCTACCCGTCTCCCACCATCCCCACCTCTCTCTTTCTCTCTCTGTCTCCACCCCTTCTCTGTCTCTCTCTCTCTCATATGTCCGAATTTCAAGCAGATGTTATTTCTCCTCTAAGAAAAGCCGACCCTTCTCCATTGGTCTAATGTATTTTCGTGCATCCTTTTTCACCTTGTATGGATTAGGATGATTTCTGTATATTGCAACTGCGCAGGTGATAATTGGTTGTATATCTACAGGCTAAATATCTCTATTAAAAGCACGGTTAAAATAAGACGTTTGAGATTCTGTGAAGTTCACCGTTTTTTTTTTTTTTTTTAAAGCCAGGCATTTTGAAAACAAAGAGCAAATTATTTTTCATACAAAATGTCGCTCTGTGACTTACCTATTCTACAGATTTAGGCTAAACTAAACCGAGGGTTGAGAGTTCTTACAAAATGCAGGGGTGCTACAAGTGTTAGTGTCGAGCCCCGATAGCTCAGTCGGGAGTGTACAAGACTAGAGAACAGGGGGCTCTGGTCCGATCCCCGGCTCGGCCAATTTCTTTCCGGGGATTGATGACAGTCATTGCCACAAATAAGTTAATTTTTTTCAGCCGATAGTAAAAACCCAAATTTTGCTATTTCAAAAGTATGTTTTGGGGGCAGAATATCTCCTTATCGGACAGTGTACATCCAAGATCAGACTGCACGTTCTGTGCAGTCTGATCTTGATCTACACTGTACGCAAAAGGTCTTTCAGTCGCGCTTAGCAGCCCAAGGGTTTACATGCCATTCGACACTACGGATATATTTTATGGATATAAAAGACTGCACTACATAATGGGGGACCAATCCTGTAAGTGAAATTGCCTCCCTTGATAGATAAAGAATACAGGTAACTAAATAACAGATTGGTCCTTTCACCTGTATTCCTTTGTTTCTATCCTTAATACCTTTGGGGATGTTGCGATGAATATTTTATGATTTATGCTATATGTGTAAGATACCCATGTAATTCAAATCAACTTCTGTTCTCAATCATAAGGAACTATGTATATATCGATTTGTAAAACAATCTAACTAGATTTAGTTGAGATATTATCTCTAGAACATATTTGTGTAGTGCAAGAAAATCAAGGGTAAAAACCAAGTAATATCCTTATCAGGACAAATGTACTGCTGGAGAGAAATCAAGAGAAGTAACGGAGGAATGGCTCTCATTGCAGGCTTCGGTTTCCATCAATGATCTCGGTCATAATCCCCATCGAATAGCCCAGCAAAAAAATAACGAATTATGGTTTTGTTTAAAGATCTGCCAAAAGCTAACAATGCGGGTATCATTTAAATGCATTCAAATTTAAATCTTACCATTTAAAACTATGTAAATCATTGTGTAGATGACAATCTTTTATTGTACGGTCGGTCAGTTTGTTAGTCACTTACAGAAAAATGAAATCTAGACTTAGGTTAAACGTTGTCAGATCGCTCTATCTTTTGTTTACTTTTTACCCGATTTGACTTTTTTTCTGCCAGCAACTAACACTTGGACCAACCGTACAATAACACGTTGTCATCTTCACAATAATTTCCTTACTTTGAAATGGTACGGTTTAAATTGAAATGCACTGTTTACTTTTGGCAGTTATAGGACCCGTAAGTCAATCATACATACCGGTACCAACTATTTGGTTTCTAGACCTGGGCGTTACCTTTGAACTACCAGGACTTGATAAAGCTTTCTGTTGGAGGAATTAACCCTTAAGCTGCTAAGCGCAACTCTCTGACTTTTTGCGGACAGTGTAGATCAAGATCAGACTGCACAGGACGTGCAGTCTGATCTTGGGTCTACACTGTCCGATAAACATATTTTTCTCCAAAAAACAAGTTTGAAATTGGGTTTTACTATCAACTTCAAAGTTTTGTTTAACTTATTTAGCAGGATAAAGGTTAACTGTGGTATGAATGATGGTTGCAGTATTTCAAATGCTATTTTGTATACCTTACAATCCGTTACTTTATGGTTCTTCCAGTCCTCTCTTTGGCATTCCTTGGAGCAGTAAAACGTGGTTTTACATCTGGAGCACCACAACCTACACCCTGTCTTCGCACATTTCCGGCAGTTTCCGGTGGCTGGCTCCCTTTTATCCTGAGTAAAAAGAAGTGACATACAAATTTTGCCCACAAACTTTATCTATTAAAACATGGAGCACAACGCGGGGTACCTTTACAGACAATGTGGATCTTGATCAGTTTATGCGGACTTCACGATGGTTGTCCGGAAGATTCGTAGACAACAGAAACTCTTTTCAATACAATATGTCTCATGACTACTTAGATTGGTTACCTCCACTGATACAGCAAGTGTGTAGGGATCGGTACAGGCTACCAAAAAACGGGCGGAATTCTGCCCGTCTATTTTTAGAACAGTCATGACGCTAGAGTAATAGAGATTCAGGAGAAGTCACTCTCACTTCCAGAGCGGTAGATTTTCCGATATTTTTGACCTCGCGAATAAGTGAATTGTATTTTTGGTATCACCTTTTATGTTTATGTCTGCCAATTTTTTAGTTTTGATTACCAGTTTCAAATTGTGCAAAAAATCGCAATGTTACCTCTACAGCCAAACTGTAAATGTATATGCTGCTCTGATTGGCTATTATGTGATATACATGTAGCCCAGTGAAAAGCAACGACACAATAGTCTGTGTCAGTAACTGTTGTAGTATGTAGATATACAACGGGGACCAGTTCAATGAATACCAGTCTGGATTACCTGCCCCTACCAATATGTTATAGGGTCGTACTTTTGAAGTACGGCGGGATACCAGACTACATGAATACTGGATCTCCAGTGTCGGATATTAGTATTTCGTGAGATAAATTAACAAAATGCTTTTTGTTTCAAGGGTAAAGACCTATGAAACTGTAGATAGACAAATTTGTGTGCTAACTGGGCTAATAAAGTGGGCATACTTTTAGTTTATTTTTACTGAAATCTTGCCAAAATTGGTAAGAAACGTAACAGTGAACAAAACGGATCTAGTGTCCTTGACTTACGAAGGTGCACAGTTAACAGCCGACTTCTTTTTCGAAAGGATAGGTATTAATACTCAAACTAACGATTTTCTACTAAGAAATTAAATTTAGTTACTTCTTGTTTGCTTGGTCTTTTACAGCTGGACTTGTGGCTACCCCAGTCCTTTGTTTGGCACTTCTTAGAGCAATATGACACCGCTAAACAACGTAAACACCGTTTAAGATTCGGGCTGCTTTCCCCGCAGTATTTGCACTGTGATCTTGACGAGTCGCTCATATTCTACAGAAATAAATAGATGTTATATTGAATAGTCTTGCACACATGACCTAGATTACACAAGCAATAAATTTACACTTGCATAAATTTCCCTAGCATAATGAGTGGGCATGATAGGTGAGGGTCAGGGCCAAGGGCCTTATTCACCAACAATTTTTAGGCTGCCAAGCGGAGTCGCTGACCTTTTGAGGACGGCGTAGATCAAGATCAGGCTGTATGTAACGTGCAGTCTGATCTTGGACCAAAATTATTCACGATAGACTTGAGACATTATGTTGCTAAATAAACATCCAAATATGAAAATAACCATCGTAAATGTCTCATTATTGAGACTAGCACTAAGTGATTAGAAGATCTGAGATTATTAGATTTTTCTTTAGAGATCATCACGTTTTACATCAAATCAGGTCTGATGATACATACAGGACTTGAGAACAGGAGGTCGCTTGATCACAGGCCAATTTCTTTCCGAAGATTGATGATAGTCATCGCGACAGGATTCATTTCTCTCTCACCGCTGACCATTGTTTCGACGATGGTTATGTGGGAAAGCAGCCAGTGGCTTGGAAAGAATATTGTGCGGATTACTGGTAAAAGAAACTCAATCAATCATTTAAATAATTAAATAGCGGATGGCTAATTGGACAGTAAACAATAAACTACGTAGTTAAAAGATCTACATATGTGTAGGCCTAACTGAAAAAAAAAAAAGATATGGTCTTCAACTTCCTGTTCTATTATGCTTGAAAATTCTATCGTATGAAAATCTAGCAATCTTGTATTTTAAATTTTGTTTTATCAAGCGACTCACAAAATGAAATCACTGGTTAGTGTATATTTGGCGAGAAAGCTCAGAGGAAGAGATGAAAAAGAACAATGAGTTTATGGTTAAAATATTCTAAGGATAAATTAAAAAAAAAAAAAAAAAAAAAATCATACCTGTTGAATTTGATATAAAAAAAAAATGACCTTGTCGTCTGTCTGTAAAGCTATGTCTGTAAAGCTATTTATACCAGTATAGATACATTCACGAGTGAATCAGTTCTGTTTTTAGCTTTTCAATAAATCTAACGAAAATAAATCCGTGCAGTGCTTATTAATGCATTTGCAAGAATTCCGAGCGAAAGTAAAAGTAGCTTCAGAGAAAACTGCTAAGGATTTTCTGGAATCTGGCTAACTATCAGTTAGATCAGCTCTCTATAATGGGTACAATACGATATACCTTTTATTTTATCTCACAGTACTATGATGAGATTTTGATAAAAAAAACTTTTTTTTATTTCTTTATTAGATCTAGACATTTTAAGCCTGAGAAGGACAAAGAAATTAGTTTAAAGACAAAGACAATGTTAAACATTTAAATTAATTCTGATCTTCAGATCTGGCTACATTCGTTTTCCTATCGACTAGATTTGTCTCTGCGGAAGTTTCGTTATAAGTACAGGCAAATAAGATGAAAATAACATACCAGTATTGTTTTTTTTACAGAAGTACAATATACATAAACAATACTATTCAATACAATCACGGGTAGGAAACTTTATAATCGGAACCAATGGCTCCGACAAGAAAATATTGTGTTGGTCTTCCGGTTCCGAAAGTATCGGCTCAAAAACAACTGAAAAACTGGTAAGCTTGCCGTTCTTTGTAATTACCGGTATGTGTTCTTATGTCTTTGAAATTCCACAAAAGGAGAATGTCATGCACTGCTCGGGTCTTTTGACGTATTTTCTACACTACGGAAAGCCCTGGAATGTGTACAGTAGAGTCTGCATCATTTGTGCCGTGGGTTGACCGTAGCCGAAATAATACGTCAAGAACCTAGGTTAAGTCAGTTATTGCCATTAAATTAGCGAACAAGAGAGAAATTTGCTGTCATAAAAGCGCTGCTGGTAAAGAATTGAAAAGAAACAGGGCAAAAAATGATAAGAATAAAGAAGGGCTCCGATTCACAAGATTATGGATCCATAATAACAACTTTAAAGAAAAAGAACGGTTTAATTATGTGGTAAACTAGTCCTTGGACGCTCGAAAAATTGACCTATGGGAAAAAGTTTCGGCCCAGGTCAGCCTGCGCAGTCCGCGATACTTTTCTCAGATGCTTAAGCCCCCTTTTCACAGAGCATGGTTCAAATGCATACAGACAATTTACATAGAACTACGAGGGTTGATTGATAAGTTATGAGCCTCATTATGTAAGGGTTTTGACTCTTGGCGGACATAGTGCATTATTTTTCTACATAATACCCGTCAGTGTCTACCGGTATACAATAGCGATGTTTAAGGGCCTCATTGCCACTTTTAGAGAAGCCCTCTTCTTGACCATTCAGAAAGTCATCCACTGCATGTAGCTGTATGACGTCATCATCTGACTGAAAGTGCGTACATTCGGCATAAGTAGTATAGATAATACCCGTTCTAGCTCACCCCCCCTTATGCATAAACGATTGTTTAACAACATAATCCGCGGTTAAGTGAACCAGCTAATTTAAGTTGCGCAAGCAATTATGCATTTACCCATTGCTTAACAAATCCCCCTACGCTTAACCAATCAACCAACAATTAAGCATATAGCTAACCCTTATATAACAACAATATAATAACAATTTTATGTAACATTATCATGCTCATAGAATTAACACAAAATGGGTTTAACATATCAATCACATGAAGGTCAGCAAACAAATGACATAACCTTTTTTATAAACATTTTTTACTTAAATCAATTTTTATTTTTTATAAAAAATTTTTGATTAAAAACCAACGCATCAACGTATCGGTTAGCAAGCTAACCCTTACATCAGTTTATTGCTTAACCTTTCATCCAGCAATCAATCAACGCATGACGCATCAGCTAACCAGCTTATGTGTTTGTGGATGCCTTAAGATATTAGTAAAAAAATATATTAAAAAAATTTAAAATTAAAAAAAAAATTAAAATTAAAAAAAAATTAAAATTAATTTTATTTAAATAAAAATTCATAAAATATTTTTTTAAAATTTTTTTTAAAAATAAAATTTGATTTTTTTTATGTTAAGCATAAAAAAATAATATATACATTATAAGCGTGTATAAAATAAATAAAATAAACATGAATGTATTTAATAAATTTAGCATTAGAGAACAAAATAGACTCTTATTTTGTCAAGAGAGAAAAAATGAAATTGCTATAAAGTCAAGTAAAAGATTTTATAGATGTCATGTGTATGAAATAGAATTAAAAGAAAACAAAGCTTTAAATGATTTTACATATTTATTAGCAAAAGCAAAATATATTTTTTATTATCTTTATTCATTAGAAAAAACTAAAGGAAAATTAGATGTTTTATTTAATCCAGTTGTTACAGTAGTATGAGAAGGAAAATTAACATTTGAAGATGAAGCAGATTATAATGGTCCTATTTTTTCTGGTTTTTTATTACCAACATTTTCATTTGATTCATTTTTTTCTAATTTTAATTCTTCATTTTTTAAATTAATTAATCATGATAATATAGTAACACACAACTGTGAGAATATTAAAGTTTTTTTATCATTTCTTGAGCAAAGCTTTGTTTGTAAAGAAGGAAAAGCTATAGCAAATACATATGAATATCTGACAAGAATTGATGGTTTAATAGAAGAAAAATATATAAATTGTGAAGAAAAAAAACCAGAACAGGATGAATGGGAAAGACAAACAAGAAGAGGTAGAGAATTGGAAGTAAGAATGTATAAAGAATGGAAAGAAAAAAATAATATTGATGAAGAAGATAACCAAGAAAATTTACATAACAATATAATAGATTTTTTAAGGAACTTGGTGTTTTTTAAGCTTTTATAATGTTTAAATATTTAACCTTTTACTAGGTTAAATATTATAGATGAGCGTAAAAGAAGAAATTTTATAAAAAATGGAAAGCGTAAAACAATTTTCCAGATGTTGAGTTAGGGATTTATTTAAGAAAAAAATTACTTAAAATTAAATTTTTTTAAAAATTTTTTATTAAAATAAAAATTGAATTTTTCTTTGTTAAGCAGTAATAATATATGGTAAGATGAGTGAGCAAAACACAAATACACGAGAAGAAAAAGATTTTTTTCCATATGCAAATGCAGAAGAGCAAAAGTTACATTTTGATGAAGTAAGAGAAAAATTTATAAATATTTTTTTAAATACAGCAGATGATGTAAAAAAAGAAGTTTTAAGTAATATTGATATTAAGATTGATAACTTATTGAAAAAATTTATTGATGATTTTAGTTATTACAACCCGGTAGATGAAGAATGATTAAATGATTTAGTAGATGAAGCTATTGAAAATTAAAAAAAAAAGAATTTAATATTAAAGATATAGTTGTTTTTTAAATAAAATAAAAAATAAAATTTTTTTTATTTTCTTAACGATGATAAAAAAATTGAATTTTTCTTAATTTGATTCTTGCGATAATATATAAGATGAGTGTGTTAAATAGATTTGACCGATATGATAGAGATTTTTATTTTTTCTGGAAAATGTCTAGCATCCATAATGCAAAGGTTAAAACAATTTATAATGAAAATATGAAAGAAATAATTTTTAATTATGGGGAAAGTATAATGCCTTATGAAGGTAAGTCAGCCCATGGTGATGTTTATTACCAATATAGCAGATTTAAATATGAAAATCCTAATAAAGTTCTTTATTTGTTTCTATGTGTAAAATTTAAAGAAACTTTAGAGAAGTTGTGCTTAGAAAAACTGTTTTTTCCTCTTAATGAAGCGGAAACTTGTTTTTTAAGAAGGATTAATGATGCTTTTAAATACATAAGTAATTTCACAGATATTATTTTAAATAAATATGGTGAACAAGAAAAAAGTTTTTTTATTTATTTTCAAAGATATGATTATTTAAATGAGCCCACATTTGATAAATTATATGATATTGTTAGTAGGTTACATGAAAGAGATAGTGAAAGCGACAGCAGTGACAATAGTGAGGATGAAATCGAGGAAGACATAGAAGAACAAGGTGCAAGACAAGAATTAGAAGAGATTAATAGAAGAGAAAGAGAAACAAGAGATGAAGAAATTTTAAGTAATTTTATGCAATTAATTAGGAGGAGATATGGTACAAATGCAAGAGTAGAATTTGATGCATTAGGTTTTTATTTGGTAAATTTAATTAACAACAATGGTGATGTAGTAAGATTAGTTTATTCAAGAGACAGAGATGGTATTGAAGCATTTATAACAAGTGAAGAAGATAGATTATTACTTAATGAGGTAAATAGGATAAGAAATGAACAAGAATTACTTGAAATTGAAGAAATACATCAACTAACTGAAATAGACAACAACCAACAATCACAACCTCAACATATTAACTCAAGTGAAACATTTAAATCTGATTCATGTGTTATATGTAATACCACGGCACCCACCATATTGTTTTGTAGTTGTGGTCATATATGTATATGTAATTCATGTAATGATCTTTATCAAAAGAAAGAATGCCCAGTTTGTAGGGTAAAGAGTGAGATTAAAAGAAAAATTTAAATATTTAACCTTTTTAATAGGTTAAATATTTTTTTACAAGTCCAACTCTATCAATATTGACAAATACGCGTTTCTTGCATTGGGGTGGTTAGACTCTGTTATAAAGTTTATAACATCACATTGACCCACTTCTAAAGGTTGTGGGAAAACTACATAACTGCATTTTTCTTGAGCATTTTTTATTAAAGAGTAGTCAACCTGTTCAACCCCGTTTATGACTATATTGACTTTTACCTCTTCCGGCAAAAACCTATTACCCTTAACAACCATTAAAGACCCTCTTATAATTCTACCAGGAGAAGCCATACAATAACCTCCTATCCCATGGCTCCTTCCCGTGTTTCCATTACCAAAGGAAAACTCGTAATTACCATCTCCTAACTGCCCCTGTTCCTCGGCACACACGCTTATAATGGGTTTAGGACCTACTTTTTTATCCACGTAGGATTTTGTTGCTAAATCTCTTTCTTCTACAGGTGCCGCAGCGTTTTTTATAGAAAAACCTTGGAAATCTACGTTAGCTACCGCTGAAAGACTTCCATCCGGATTTATTACAATAGCACCACCATTATCAATGTAATTTTTATTAGCAGCGGCGCCACGGTCTATAGGATTTGGTAAGCCAGTAATCGAGTGACCGTCCATATCTATTTTGCCAGCCGCCGAAAAGGAACCATCTTGGTTTTTTGTTAAAGCCTTTTCACCTGCGGTAGCTACCTCAACAACAGTATCTACATAAAACTTATTTGTAACTTGTTGATTTTCTATAGGCGTTCCGACATTGGTAATTCTCCTTCCACCCATAGAAATGTCACCACTTGCTATATACCCTCCAGCTCCATAAACAAAAGCTCGATTGGCAACATCAACATAATTTTTAGTTGCAACATCCTGTGGTTCTGCAGGTTCTATAACATTCGTTAAAGTATATCCTTGCATATTTATATCTGCAACAGCGGAAAAAGTACCATCTTGTTGTTGAACTATTGCTTTACCACTACTATCCACATAATTTTTAGTAGCAGCTTCATTCAGCTCTGTTGGTTCCTTAACATTTTTTATAGCATTATAATTCATGTTTAAATATCCTTGTACATTATATCCTCCGTTTTCATCCAACAGCCCTGAGTTGCCATCAACATAACTCTTAGTCGCAACATCTTGAGGATTTACTGGATTACTAACCCTCGTTAGCGTGTTACCATTCATATTTATAGAACCGGTAACAGTAGTTGTTCCATCTTTACGTAAAAAATTATTACTTATGTAAGCGAGTGACACACCATCACTGCCTGTTTTAACCTCATCCATTCTTCCAAATTTATCAACAGGCATTTTTTATATTGCTAAAAAAGTTTATTTAAAACATTTTGGAATTTATTACCTAAACACAATTCTTTAAGAATGTACAAACATAAATGACCACAAAATACTTGACCTGCTTGTTGTAATTGGTCGGTATTATAATGTAATGGGCTTTTTAAATAATCTCTAACTTCGAGAGGTGGTTGTATGCCATAACTGTCAAAATAAATTTTAGTTTTACCATTTTTATACCAGGCAACCCAATGTGTGCCAGGCCCACTTGGGTCATCAAAATTTAATATACCACATTCCTTTATTCTACACTTTTTTGGTAAAGTGTTACGTAAAAATATTCCTCTAAAAATTTTTATTTTTAATTTTTTTGCGGCATCCTCAAGTTCAAAATTACTTAAAGGTTTGTTTGGTAAAATTATATTATCAATTAAAATATCTTTCATTTTTTATATATTTAAATATTTATAATAGCACTATTATCAACCCATGAATTAAACTCATCGGAATAACCTTTCCACTTTACAAGTGATTTCTTTTTTCCCTTTTTAATAACCTTTTCTATCCTATACAACTCTTGTCTCGTTTTTTGTAGTTCTTTTTTCCCTTTTTAATAACCTTTTCTATCCTATACAACTCTTGTTGTACCTTTTATTTCTTCTCCATGTAAATCTTCAATTTTATATGTTATAGGTGATGTATGTTTTACTTCTGAAACTGTAAAAACCTCTTCTGTCCATCTTGTGGTATAACCTTTTTCAAAAGTCTTTTTCTTTTTACTTATCCTTACTTTGTCTCCAACAGAAAACTTTGGTTCGATACCCTCCCTTACTCGATTATAATCAGGATACAATGTTCTCCAAACTTTATTTTCATTCTTTTTCTTACTTGCTTCAGTTGGCGTCATCTTAATAGAAGAATGCCTCGTGTTATTATATTCTTTAACAAGGTCTTGTAATACATCAATATAAACATTTGTTGAGTGAGCAGAAAAATACTTCCACATTTTTTCTTTCATTGTTCTAATCCATCTCTCAACAACGCTGGATTTTTCCTCATTTTCAGTAGAATACAATTCAATCAAGTCTTTAACATCTTTGTTATAAAACTCTTTGCCCTTATCCACCCACATTTTTTCAGGTTTTCTTTCCTTAAAAATACTCTTCAATGCAACAGAAACAGATTTTCCTGTTTTATCTTTTAATGGTAACAACCATCCATATTTTGAAAAGATGTCAATGACAGCAAGAAGATATTTTATACCGCGATTAAATTTAGAAAATGCTTGCATATCTACTAAATCTGCAGCCCATATCCTATCAATACCATTTACTCTAACTCTCCTTTTCTTAAATTTTCTTTTTACAGGTTTATGTAATTCTTCTGCTAATATTATGTTTTCATTCTTTTTTTTTTTTAACTCCCATTCCAAATTTAGCCTTTGTTCCAATTAATGAGCTAACTAAACCACGTTCCATTTTTTCCCTAATTGTTGGATTATAGATACCTTTTAACTCTTTAAGCATATTTTTATCACAAACAGCATTTCTTGCAGCAGTATCATTATGTTTAAGATAACAGATATCATGATGATATGCTGCTTTATCAACACGATTAACAGGTTTTGACCATTCTTTTGGTGTTAAATCAGGATTTAATCTTTTTTTTAATTTGGTGCCCGGACCAGTAAAATTATGACCAGGTAAGTGCATTTCAACAGGTAAGTTATTAATAACTTTATTTAGTAATGAACCACCTTTTTGTTTCTTAATAAACTGAGTTTTAGTTGTTCCACATTCAACACACTTTCCCCGTTTCATATTTTTACCATTTTTGCTTACCGCATATTCAATATTAGTTGTATCAGTTTGTTTTTTACACTTAACACAATACATTTTTTTTTATATTAAATTAAATTTTTTTAATATAAAATATGGATATTGTTAATTTATCATGGAATGAAGCGTTAGCAAAAAGATTTAACCACCCCCTTTTACCAAAAAGTATTAGGGGTTTAATAGTAGGTAAATCAGGATGCGGTAAAACCACACTTTTACTTAACCTTTTGTTAAGACCTGATTGGTTAGATTATAACAACTTATGCGTTTTTGGTAAAAGTTTGTTTCAACCAGAATATCGCATATTAAAAAAAGCTTTTGAACAAGAAATACCAAAAGAATATATATTAAGACTATTTTCAATTAAAGATGAAGTGCAAAACAATGATATTTCACCCTTAGCATTGGTTGAAGAATGGGCAAAAAGAATTAAGGAAAAATCTGATATTCATTGTGAATTTTTTTAAAATGCAAGTGATGTACCTGATCCAAGAGACTTAAATGCATCAAATAAAAACTTAATGATCTTTGATGACTTACTTTTAGAAAGACAGAACAAGTGTGAAAATTACTATGTAAGAGGAAGACATAGTAATGCAGACTGTTTTTATCTAGCACAAAACTACTTCAGGCTACCACGTCAAACTATTAGAGAAAATGCTAACTTAGTATGTTTGTTTAGACAAGACTTAAAAAATCTTAATCATATTTATAGCGACCATGTGGGAGATGATATGACTAAAACAGAGTTTATCAATTTTTGTAAAAACTGTTGGGAAAAACCTCGTGGTTTTGTTGTGATTGATTTAACCAAAAACCGTAACAACGGAAAATATAGATGTGGTTTTGATAATTTTTATATACCAAGAGATTACAGAGATTACTATTAAAAAAATATATCTTTAAAAAGATATATTTTTACACATATTAAAACATTTTTCCTAATATAAAATATGGAAGAAGAATTACTAAAACAAATAGTAAAAAACACCGACCATAAAACATCGTTTCAAATTATAGTAAGCAACAACAAAACAAATTTTAACACAAGATTTACTCCACCACTTCAATTAAAAAAAGGATAAAGAATACGAAATAGCATTGGTTAATCTTGAAACTTACTATTCATTTCCAAATATTGATTCTAACAACGACACTTTAGTTTATTCTCCAGACAATGCTGCAACATGGGTAAAAATAAAAATACCTGAAGGAAGTTATGATTTAGTTGATATTAATGATTTTATTCAACAAGAAATGAGGAAAAAAGGTCATTATGATGAAGTTAATGAAGAATATTTTATTAATATCTCTGTGAACACTAATACCTTAAAGTCCGTTCTTACTCTTGAAAATGGTTATCAAGTAGATTTTAATCAACCAAATTCTATTGCTAAAGTTTTAGGATTTACCAGAGCAAAATATGTACAAGGTTTTCATGAATCAGAAAATGTAGTAAATATTCTTAGTATTAATAGCTTACTTGTTAATATAGATTTAATTTCAGGTAGTTTTGTCAATGGTTCGCAAAGAAACACAATTTATTCGTTTTTTCCTAATGTTTCACCAGGGTATAAAATAATAGAAAATCCGGTTAATTTAGTTTATCTGCCATTAACATTAAATGAAATACATAACCTTAATGTATCAATTACAGACCAAGATGGAACATTACTAAATCTTAGAGGTGAGAATTTAACAATCAGATTTCATATTAGAGAAGCAAGATAAATAAAAAATAAAATATATATAAAATGACAAGTTATACTACTGTTAAAGTAAATATATCGGATGGACAAAAAGAGAAACTTCAATATGCAGTTAAAGCCGGTTGTCCAGTAAGTATTCGTTTAGGTTATGAAGATTTAGAAGGTGATGATGTTATGGCAATTACCAATTCACAAGCAAAGAAAATGGCTAAAGCCTATGAGAATGGAAAAGGCATCACAATTAGAATGACTAAAAAACAACTTAAACATAATATGAAGATGGAAGGAGGTTTTCTTGGAATGTTAGCAGGATTAGCATCATCAGTTTTACCTACCATAGCAAGGACTGTTTTACCAGCTTTAGGGGTTGGTGCTTTATCTGGGTTGGCCTCATCAGGAGTACAAAAAGCAATGGGGTCAGGTCTCTACCTTAAAAAAGGGGGATGCATTTGTCAAGTAGAAACTGATGGAAAAGGTCTTTACCTTGGGCCAGCTAAAGGTAAAGGATTAGGTTCTGTTGGAGATGGATTGTATTTAAAAAAGGGTGCCAGAATTTATGATGGAAAAGGACTTCTTTTAGGTCCTAATAGCCCATTCGCTAATATTCCTATATTGGGAGCAATATTATAAATAATTTTTAACAAAAGTAAAAATATGAACGTTCATAAATTTGGAGTAAAGCCTAAAATAGTTCAACCAAAAACAATTTTTTGGAAACCATTTAAAGTTAAGCATCCTCCTAAAAAAGTTAATCCTGTTCTTTGGGAAATTTTTACTCAACAACCCCTAACACTAAAACCGGGTGAAACGAAGTCAATAGTATTAGATTTTGGTTTTATGATGAGTAGGGGGGTTGTTTTAACCTCTCTATCTTATAATTTAAAAATTGAGCAATTTAGTTTATCAAATGAAGTTATTCTTGATGATGTCGAGGATATTGTCATTACTATTACAAACAACTCAAGTAAGCTATTAAGAATTGAGGAAAATGAGTTTTTGTGTCACGTTTGTTACACAATTTAAAAAAATATCCCTCTAATAAAAATGGAGATGAAAGAAAAAATTTATCCGAGCTTACCTAATGAACGCAATACACCAAATGCACCTCCTATTGAATTATCCTTAATGAGCGATGACAATGGTCATTCATACCATTTAAAAAAGATATCAGAAGTTCAATCTTTTCTTGAAAGTGAAGTTCAAAAGAGAGATGCTCTTGCAAAAAAATATTATAGAACCGCTAATATAGTGGATAATATTGATACAGTTTTAATTAGCATGACAATGGTAAGTGGTGCTGGAGGAATTGGTTTGTTATCAACCGTAGTTGCGATACCCGTGGTAATAGCATTAGAAGCAACAGCCCTTGTTACTGGTTTAATGAGCGTTGTTGGTAAATATACCGTAAGAACCACAAGAAGTAAAGGCGAAAAACACCAGAAAATAAAAATGATTGCTGATACCAAACTTAACACAATATCCACACATATATCAAAAGCATTACTTGACAATCATATATCTGATGATGAATTTAAATTAATTATGGAGGAATTGGAGAAATACAAAGCTATGAAGAATGAGATAAGAACTAAATCTAAAAAGAAGATAACGGCTGAAAATGAAGAAACATTGATTGAAAGGGGGAGGCAGGAAGCGCGTGAGTCCTTTGGGAGGTTGGTGGAAAAAAATCATACCACGAATTAAAGTATCATGCCCTAAATTTAAATGTTCTTGTGCATGTGAGATAGGTAATACTGATTAAAAAATAATAAGATAAAAAAATTTTTTACTTAAAAAAATATGTCGTTTTTAAAGATAACTGACCCTGTGAAAAGGGACCAAATAGTAAAAGAATATCTCGCAACAAAGAAAAGAATACGTGATAGTCAGCTTGCAGAGAGAACAGGTGAAATTGAATTACAAACAGACCTTTCAAAGTTTTTTAAACCTATTACAGAAACACAAAAAGCTGCAACAAAGGAAATTACAGAAGGGCTTAAACCTATTAAAGAGGGGATTGAACAGTTACCTAATGCTATTACGTTTCCAACCTTTCCTTCTATAAAAGCTTATGAGAAATCAAAAATGGATGAAGATGAAATTGAAGAAATGTTTAGGTATATGGAAATGATGGAAGAAGATGAAGATCCATTATTACTTATTGGACCACTTGCAGCAAAGCAACTAAGAAGATTTACCAATAAGGATGAAGCTGATACAACGTATGGGATATATGACAAAAAAGGTAAATTCTATATCGGCAATGAAGAAGCTGAAATTTTAGGAGATGATATTTTAATTGCAAATAAAACCTATAAAGGTACACCTGGTCTGTGGGAGTTAATTGTAGCTAGGAAACCAGACGAAAGTAATTATGATGAAGAGGATTTTGATAATTACAAGGAGATAATGTTAAAATCCAATACCCTTCATCGAAATAATGATCCGAAAAGTAATTTTCCAAAAAGCAGTAAAGCATACAAGTGGAATGCTTAGACACATTTGGAATGATTCAGTCCTTGGAAAAGGAATTACCATTATCCCATCTGACCCTAACCCACGATTAGAAAGATTAGACCTCTTAATGGCAAGTAAAGAAGCTGGCAATACAGGAGTAAAAAATGAGTTGGTAAGTATTTGTGATGAATTAAAAAGACAGGATGTATTAAATTCAAACCATTATAAAAATTTAATGTCTATATTATAAAAATGATTACACCAAGAAAGAGAGGATTTAAAAGAAATTATTCTTACGGTGGTGCAGGTATATTTGATAGCTTTGCTAATTTTCTTACAAGACTCTTTACAAGCAGCGCAGCTAAACAAATTGCATCTTCAGCAGTTGATGTTGGTAAGAGTGTTGCTAAGGAAGGAGCAAAGAAAGCGTTAGAGGTTGGAAAGAGTGCCGCGGTTGATGCAGGTAAGAAGTTAGTTCAAAAGGCTTTAACACCAAAATCTAAAAAGATTTTAGAAAAATATACTCAAAAGCCTACTACAACAACTCAAACTGCAACACAAAATATTAACACCTTAATAGATGGTAGCGCCCTTGCTTTTCAAGATTTAGTTAAGAAATTAAATAGTAGGGGTTCCGGAGTTAAAGTATTATGAAAATAATAAATTTAAGTTAAGTAAAATATATACATTAAATAAAAAAAGAATGTCAAAGCTAAAATTTAGGATAACAGAATATGAAAAATACAATACTAAAAGGGTTGGTATCCTTTTTGCAAATTTTAAACTTAATGAAGATTGTGAAGTTCTTGAAGTTAATAATACAAGTTATGATTATAAAAAGGTTGTTGTAAAATTGTCTCCTGAAAAAGTTGATATCATGAAGGAATTTGAAGAAGATGTAAATCAATATTTAGAAGAAAATGATATACCTAAGGTAACCATTCTTTACGGAAATAGAATTTATCCTAAAATGAGAAAAAAGCTTTCTGCAGAAAAACTTAAAAATATTAAACTTAAGGGTGTTTTTGTAAATGACGAAAACAAATCATTCCCTCAACTATGGTTAGAATATTAAAAACTCAACTCAATTATAATTTTGACTTAAAAATTATAATTGCATATAATAAAAATGGATATTTTAAACATTAAAGCACCGATTTTAAAAGATGATAGTATTGATGAATATGAATACCATGAGTATGAGCCTATTACAGGAACTAATCTTAACAACTCTGGAGGAAATATTAGGATTGATATTGAAACTCAAGATATTTTTTATCACCCTTCTCAGTCATATTTACAAATTATAGGTGAATTAGTAAAAAATGATGGTACCGTTTATGGAGCAGCTAATGAGGTTACCATAACAAATAATGGTCTGTTATATCTGCTTAAAAATATCAGATATCAACTTAGTGGGCAAGAGATAGAAACCATTAATTACCCAGGCCAGGCTACAACAATACTTGGGCTTTTAAAATACCCAGATGACTTTTCTAAATCACAAGGGTTAAACCAATTACGGCATAAGGATACCGGACTCAATGCAGCCAGTGCTACTAATGCCGGTTTTTCAGTAAGAAGACAGTATATTTTTAGTTCAAATCCAGTTGGAACCTTTAGTTTTAAAATTCCTTTAAAACATATATTTGGTTTTTGCGAAGATTACAACAAAGTTTTATATGGTATGAAACAAACTTTAACCTTAACAAGAAATGATGACAATGACGCAATTTTTAGAGCTGGCGGTACCGATGCTGGTAGAGTTAATTTACTAAAGGTATCTTGGTTTATGCTCATGTAACACCTGAAGATGGTAATAAGTTAGAGCTTTTTAAATTTATTGAGAAAAAAGAAAAATTCCCAGTTGGGTATAGAATGATACAAAGCGACTCTATTGCGGTTCCACAGGCAGCAACAGGTTTTACTTGGAGGCTATCAGCTAAATCATCTCCTGAGGTGCCACGTTTTTTAATTGTTGGTTTTCAAACTGGTAAAAGTGATGACCAAGAACAAAACCCAGCTATATTTGACAACTTAAATGTTAAAAATATTTATGTAATGTTAGGTTCAAAAAAATATCCAGCATATGATTATGATATAAATTTTACTGCTAATCAATTTAGTAGAATATATGGTGAAGCTGCTTCGTTTAGAACAAAAAATTTTAACATGGATGAATTGGTATCAAACCCTAATATAACTCCTTCAGATTATAAAACTCTCTTTCCTTTGTTTGTGTTTGACGTATCAAAGCAAAGTGAAAGGTTAAAGTATTCTGTAACTGATATTCATATTAAGGTAACATTTACTGCAAATCCTCCTGCAAATACTGAAGCATTTGCGGTTTTACTTAGTGACAGGTTAATTAACTTCCAGAGTGATGGGAATAAAATGAGTAGTATATTAAGTAATTTTTATTTTAAATAAAAAATATGCTAAAGATTGCTGATTTTAAGAAAATATTGGAAGATAATAACATCAAGTGGTATTCCTATTGGAACAAGAAAAAATATGTTGATGTTTTAAAAGAGCGTGGACTGTATCCTGAAGAAGCAATTCCACTTAAGAAAGTACCAAATTATGATAGATTAAAAGATGTTGCTAAAAATCCTAAGCAGGTAACCTTAAAGGATGTTGAGACTGAAGAAACAACAACATTTCCTTCAATTTACAAGGCTAGTAAGTTTATAGATCGTTGTCCTCAAACAATTGAAAATTGGAATGGCAGGGTATGGAACAATAAATATAGAATTGACATTCTCTAATTTTATCATTTCTTAAGAAAATAATAAAATTTAAAAAATTGACTTAAGGAGATATTTTTAATATTAAAAAGTAATTATGAATATAAATTACGATAATTATACTGTAAATGGATTAAGGGTTTTAGCAAGGAATAGAGGATTAAGGGGTTATTTACGTTTAAGACGACAAGAATTAATTCAATTTTTAAATTTGGGGGGTAGTCCTATATTAGATACAAGAGTTGAAAATATAAACGTGCCAATATTACAACCAACCATAGCTCAACCATTACCATTAACATCAAGGCAGGGGGCAACCACACCACCAACTACTTCAGTTAATGATTTGTTAAGGAGCTTAGAAAATGTTAAAAAAGTTCATAAAAGTATTTCACCAGAAGTAAAAGCGCTTAAAGATAAAATTAATGATATATATAAAAAATTAAATCAAATAAAGATTGAAAAACCAACACGCTCTGCTCTAAATAAATATGCTGAAGAACATAAAATACCTGGAATAGATGTTTCTTCACCAGGTGAATTTTTAGAGTTGTCAAGATCATCAATCTTAAATATTTTAAGAAGTAATCGGGGAACAAAAGTAAAAATAAATCTTCAATGTTATATGTATAAGCATGACGATGTGGATAATTTAATAAAAGCTAATTTTTCTTCTGATGTAAATGAAATTAATTTAAAAGGAACCGATGTGGATGAATTATATAATATCATGAAGGGAAGAATTTTAGAAAATTACGTTAATTTTTTAAAAATGGGTAGTGGCTGGGTGTTTCATAGTGTAATACATTTAAAGTTGCATACCGTTGTTTATGAACCTTTAAGAGCTTCAGGATATATACCTCTTCCAAAATGGATAGCTAACAAAAAAGCATGCATTAATATGAAAAATGAGGATAATGAATGTTTTAAGTGGTCTATCTTAAGGTATTTAAATCCAACAGAAAAAAATGCAGAAAGAATAGATGGTAATTTAAAATCAAAGAAAAATAGCTTAAATATGAAAGGAATCGAGTATCCTGTTTCAATTCATGATATAGACAAATTTGAAAAACAAAATCCAGAAATTGGTGTTAATGTTTTTGAGTATGATGATAACGAAAAAATCAAGCGTATCAGAGCTACAAAAAGTTTAAGAAAAAATCATGTAAATTTACTTTGGATTGATGATGGAGAAAAGACACATTATGTTTTAATAAAAAATATTAATGCTTTAATAAGAAAGCAAGTAAGCGACAATAGTAATATAGAATATTGTATGCTTTGTATGCAACATTTTGGTAGTAAAAAACTTTTAGAAAATCATATGAAATATTGCTCAGATCATGAACCTGTTAATATAAAAATGCCTGACCCGGGAACCATATTACAATTTAAAAATTATCATAATAAAATTAAAGTACCTTTTACTGTTGATGGTGATTTTGAAAGTGTATTGATACCTATTGAAACAACTTGCCAACCAAGTAAGTTACACTATTCAAACACAAAAACATGTTCCTGTTAGTTTTTGGTATTGCATTAAATGTTTTGATGATGAGCTTTGTCGTCCTATATTAAGAAATTATACAGGAAAAGATGTTGAACAAAAATTTATTGATATGTTAACTAAAGATACCAGAGAAATTTATAAAAAATATTATCAAAAACCAACACCAATTAAGATAACAGAAAATGAAGAAAAATCACATAAAAGAGAAACACATTGTTGGTTATGTGAAGAAGAATTTACCCGTAAAAATTATAAAGTAAGAGACCATTGCCATTTTACAGGTAAATATCGTGGAGCCGCTCATACAGAATGTAATCTTAAAGCAAAAATTCCTGACTTTACACCTGTTTATTTTCATAATTTAAGTGGTTATGATGCTCACCTTTTTATTAAGTTTCTTGGTAAAAAAGAAGGACGTATTAATTGTATACCAAACAATGAGGAAAAATATATAAGCTTTACTAAACATGTTAATGTTGAAAAAAACAAAACTCACCAAATAAGGTTTTTAGATAGCTATAAGTTATTACCAGAAAGTTCAGATAAACTTTCAACAAATTTAAGTGAAGACCAGTTAAATATTTTATCAAGATATTTTACAAAAGAACAATTACCACTAGTTAGAAGAAAAGGAGTTTTTTCTTATGATTGGTTGGATTCATTTGAAAAGTTAGAAGAAACACAACTACCACCTAAAGAAAAATTTTATTCAAGTTTAAACAAAAAACATATTAAAGATAAAGATTATGAACATGCATTAAATGTTTGGAAAACTTTTAACATGAAAATGTTTAAGGATTATTTAGAGCTTTACAATAAAATAGATGTTTTGCTTTTAGCTGATGTAATAGAAAACTTTAGAGAACTTTCACTTAAGCATTATGGTTTAGACCCGTGTTGGTATTATACTTTACCTGGTTTAGGATATGATGCAATGCTTAAGATAACAGAAATAAAGCTAGAACTTTTATCAGATATTGATTCGCTTTTAATAGTAGAAAAAGCAAAAAGGGGAGGGATAACAATGAGTCGTAAAAGGTATAGTAAGGCCAACAATAAATATATGGGTGACGCATATGACCCAACTAAACCATCAAAATATTTAATATATATTGATGCAAACAGTCTTTATCCTTGGGCTATGAGTCAACCATTACCTGTTGGTGGTTTTAAAGAGATGAGTAAAGAAGAATTAGAACAATGGGTTAATTATCCTTGCTTTTTAGAGGTAGATTTAGAATATCCAAAAGAGTTACATTATTTACACAATGATTACCCATTAGCACCAGAAAAATTAAAAATAGAAAAGGTTGAAAAATTAATTCCTAACTTAAATGATAAAGAAAATTATGTTATACATCATGAAACTTTAAAAACTTACTTAGAATTAGGTTTAAAAATTAAAAAAATACATAGAGGAATTAAGTTTAGGGAAAGTATCAATATTAAAAGATATATTGATAAAAATGTTAAGTTAAGAAAAGATGCTAAAAATGATTTTGAAAAAGATTTTTTTAAATTAATGATGAATGCAGTTTTTGGTAAGACTATTGAAAACTTAAGAAATAGGGTAACCATAGAACTAGTTAATAGCACAAATAGCTATCGTTTTAAAAAACTAACTGCAAAACCAAACTATCAACATACAACAATATTTAATGAAAATTTAGTTGCCGTTCATATGAAAAAAACAGAAATAAAATATAATAAACCAGTTTATTTAGGTGTAAGTATATTAGATATTAGTAAAACCTTAATGCAAAAAGCTTTTTATAATCACTTTAAAGTAAAGTATGGTGAAAAGGTGAGGATGTGTTACACTGACACTGATAGTTTTATCCTTGAAATAGAAACAGAAGATTTATATGAAGATATGAAAAATGACGCTGATACAATGTATGATTTTAGTGGTTATCCTAAAGAGCATGATTTGTATAGTGAAAAGAATAAACAAGTATTAGGTATGTTTAAAGATGAATTAAATGGTGATGTAACGACAGAGTTTGTAGGTTTGCGTCCAAAAACATATGCTTATAAAAAAAATACCTATAAAAAGAGAAGAAAAACTGATGAAAATCCAAATCCAAAACCAATTTTAGATGAAAATGGAAAATTAAAATGGGAAGATAATGGTAAAGTTGAGGATACAGAAGATAGAAGATGTAAGGGGGTTAAAAAATCTGTTGTTAAAAATGAACTAAATTTTAAGAATTATAAAGATTGTTTGGATACAAAAGAAGATTGTTATAGAACCATGGGTGTGATTAGAAGTAGGGGGCATAAAATAAACACAGAAGTAATAAACAAAATAGCATTAAGTTATGCCGATGATAAAAGATATATATTGGAGGATGGTAAAAACACTTTAGCTTGGGGTCACCATAGGATAGAAAAATTAACTGAAGAAGAAAGAAAAAAATATGAACAACAAGGAACAAGACCAAAAACATATTAAAATATTTAATCTAGTAAAAAGATTAAATATTTATTTCACCTCTCTCATGTAAAAATGATGTAATATAATGACTTACCGGTGAACCAATTGCTTTTACAAGGTCTAAAAATTCTATATCATTGTTGTATTCAATTTTCATCTTTATACAATTCATTCTAAAATCTAAAAAACCTTTAACAATTGTATTGTTAAGAAGTTCTTTTAAATTTTCATTGTGGTTATAATTTTTTAAAAAATCTTTAATTTCTTTTTCAATTATGTTTTCTAATATTTTTCTTAGATTACCCTCTAAAAGAAAATTTTTATCTTTAAGATTTTCTTTTTTAGTTCCAAAATCTTTTAATAGTTTAATATATTTTTTATAAAAACGCTCATCATATCTTATCTCATTCATCTTTTCATATTATATTTAAAAACAAAATACTAAATTTCAATTTTTAAATTTTTTTTTTTTTTTAATTTTTTAAAAAAATTTTAATTTTTTTATAATTTTTTTATCGAAAACTTAAGCCATCCACAATAACATTGTTGTTATATAAGGGTTAGCTATATGCTTAATTGTTGGTTGATTGGTTAAGCGTGGGGGGATTTGTTAAGCAATGGGTAAATGCATAATTGCTTGCGCAACTTAAATTAGCTGGTTCACATAACCACGGATTATTTTGTTAAACAATCGTTTATGCATAAGTGGGGTGAGCTAGAATGGGTATTATCTATACTACTGGCATACCTCGGGTGATCCGGTGATTAAATGTGGGCACGGAATCGGCCGAGTTGTGACGAGTGAAAGTGGGTACCGGAAATGGCTTTTTACAATTTTGGAAACAGGAGAAAGTTTGATGGAGCTCGAGACTAGGTAAATAAGGCGGATACTCAATCAATTCAAATCCACAATCGTTAATAGCAGCCATGACCATGACAGACTTGCTTCTTCAGTGATTAAATTGTAGATTTTGCAAAAGTCACTTGCTTTATGAACTAAAAAGTGCTAGCTATTACCTTCGTCCTGAACGGACCAGATGGCACTTGTCTTCGGGTACCCAGCATTTAATAGGAAGTAGGAAGGCTGTAAGAGGACGTCCCTGTTTAACTATTTCGATACAAGGCTCATAATTATCAATCAGCCCTCGTATATAACAGAAGTACGAGTAAAAATTCTTGAACAAGTTTGTTTTTAAAACATATATATGTCCAGACAAAATCAAACTGCTGCAAGTATTGTAGTCATTTTTTCTCCCCATGACAAAATTAAATGTTTTTAAATGGCCAAAAAATAGGTTTCAGATAAAAGCAGCATGCATACAATTGAACTGACAATAAATTTCGCGCATATTGGTTTATCGTTTTCGTTAACAGCGTGATAATATTGTGACACCAATACTGAAAAGGAAAACGAAAACGTCAGAAAAGATACATGAAACACTGTTCACCCTTGAGACGAAGCCGAATCTGTTGTTGTGAAAAAGAGCCGGCTTCTCTTGGCGTTTGTCATATAATAAATTGCAAACAGCCATCTAGATTGGATACTTCACCTGGTACAGCTAAGTAATATTTATATCTACAACGGGGGCCAGTTCTACAACAATCGACATTTGCCATGCGTTGTCTGCGCATATCATATTCTTTGAAGATTTGACCTGTCTGCTATGACGCATCACTGGAAAAATAATGGACGAATATTAATGCGCGGTGCGTAAATTGCCGCTTAACAAGTTCAGGCGGAAAATGGCAATAAATAATACGCCTTTGGAAAAATCAAGCCGGTTTTTTCGCTACAAGCTTCTTCAAAACAAAATGATTTCAAACAAAAAGAAATACCAACTGTTTACGGCAAATCTCTGTAGACAGTTTCTACATATAGACGTGGGGAAAATCGGGATTTGTGCAACAGACTGACAACAAAAATAACGTCCCCACCTTGCTGGGCCAATTCCGGGGCTTTTTCCCAAGCTAATAGGGGCTGGTGCATAGGTTATATGCTAGCTAACCATGGCTGAATGAATCGTACAAAGTAGATTTTACAGAGTAAACGTATATTTTATTTTGAAATTCATTGATTTCCGCCTTGAAAAGTAGTCCGGTTCTCTACCCAGAATGCCCATATCAGATAAGTTATGTATTGGAAAAATGCCACCTAGCGGAAGATAATGTTTGCCATGGGCTCCTTCAGGTTGAACTCATTCGTTGTCTTGCAGTAGTGTAATGGTGATACTTTGTCACCTGTTAACCCTTATCCTGGTAAAGAAATGAGCCAAACTCTGGCCAAAGGAGCTTCAGTGCATCTCCGTGATGCGCGATACCAAACAAGAAATTACATAATCGCGGATCCAAAAAATCCATTTTGTCTTACAACCGACTGAATCATGAGGTAGACTGGTCCTTTGACATACAGAAAATTGACCAAATTAGGGAAAAAATTCGGTCCAGGCCAGCCCGCGCGGAGTGCGCAAGCTGACCTGTATCGATACTTTTCGCAGATGCATTAAGCATCCTTTTTACGGAGAATGGCTCAAATGAAATGAAACTTTCAAGCCTTTTGTAAAAACCCAAGGATTTCAAAGGTATATTTTGGGGAAAAATATCTCCGTCTCGGATAGTGTAGATCTGAGATCAGACTGCACGTTCTGTGTAGTGTGATCTAGTCTATGCTGTCCGAAAAAGGTCCTAGAGTTGGGCTTAGTATCCTAAAGGTTAACCCTTTACCACACAATCCCGACTTTTAACGACCCTAAGAAAGAGGCCCTTTGAAAACATTGTGGGAAAAGGAGAAAATGCTGGTAACCAGCATTTTCTCCTTTTCCCACAATGTTTTCCACCCTCCCCAAAACAAATTTCAACTTTTCAGTCAAATTATTTTTGTCATCTGCAGTTGCTTTCAATTTGGACCAGTCTTAAATTTTGTCGTTTGGTAAAGACTTAAAGGTGGAGCTATAGTAGAGCTAGTATAAAACAAGCCTACAATAAATCTGATTAAATTATGAATCACAAATGTGACAATTCTAAAGATTTATAAACTTGCATTGCAGAATACTCGTTCTTGATATATACCGGTATACTTATTCATGAGCACTAATAGGCCTATATTGAATTGGACTTGTATACATGTAAAGTATAGATTGTTACATCTTATCGTTGTTGAAGTAAATGTATTCAGCGTTTTTCTGGCACTAATTTGTTTGGTGGCTCTGGGATAGTGCTTGTTTTGAATCTGCAAACACTCGTTCAAAATCTGGTTCTTGCTCTTAACATAGGTATATCCCGTTTGTCACTGCAGAAAAAAAGCAAGGAATTGTAAAAAATAAACCCGATCCTTCTTGTGCCTAAGCCTTTTTTTTTTTTTTTCACAGACTTGTCTTACAATATCCTTCACTTTTAAAACGGTATAGGTCTTGATCGTTCCGTTGACTTCGAATATTTATTTTCCTTTTTCGCAATCGTTTTCAAGCTGCTTTAACTACGTGAAGTATGCTCTATGTCTTTTTGTGGACCATAACGATGGGGACTGTTTGGTAAAGAATTGAATTTTACTATATATGTGACCCGAAGGGCGGGACTATCCTTGACCCTCGGAATTTAACTTGAACAGTCTAGTGAAAAATCACCAGATCATAAATGAAAAAAGAAATGTTTGTGAGATATTAGGGCTATTTCTTTATCTTCTGATTATCATGGCGGCAACGCCCTAAACTGAGAAGAAGGAAAAGAAACAGAGATTATGCTAGACTGCTACAGATAAACATAGCAACCCTTTGATGAGAATAATGCCATACATGTATGAAAGAAAAATACATAGGGGATATTTATATTTTTCGGTGAAAGATAGAAATTTATTTCATCGAGTGAACATCATCGGTAATATTTTCACGAGCGGCGCAGCCACGAGATGACCCCGCGAAATTCACCGAGTATTGACGAAAATACATGTATATGAGTGATAGGTCCATTTTGTTGAGTACTACAAAAAGATATTTAAAAAAAATAATAATGAAATAATAACCCAAGCCAGATTCGAAGTGACCCCCAGAATCGAGAGCCAATCGCCTTACAAGAGTACCTATTTATCTGTACCATTGGAAAGGCGTAATTTTTCTTTTAAATTATCATTTGAAAACCTGCAGTTGGAAAGTTCGAACAGACTACTAATGAAGGACAAAGAGAATATCAATGAGCGACGGGTAAATTCTGTTAAAATGCTGACTTATTTACTCCTGCCACAACAACCCATACCACAATGAGGAAATAAAAGAATGCAATTGCTTCCTTTACTATTTATTACTATTGTCCTTTATATTAACCCACAAAAGAAAAATTTAAACATTCATTTTTCAGATCGTCATACGCAGTCTACCTTCGTTCAACACTGTATCAAACGATAAATTGTTAGACCAGTCCAAATTGAAGGCATTTGCAGACGACAATTTAAATTTGATTCAAAAATTGAAATTTGTTTTGAGAAGGGTAGAAAGCATTGCGGGAAAAGGAGAAAATGCTGATTAACAGCATTTTCTCTTTTTCCCATAATGTTTACAAAAGACTTTAGGGTCATTAAAACTCGGGATTGTTTGGTAAAAGTTTGAGGTATTTCTTGTTCCATATAAAAAGAGTGATGACATATAGTTTAATAATCTAAACAAAAAAAAACAACATCGTCCGATACAGTGCTAATTGCATTTGGTATCCAGTTTTTGGACATCACATGGCATGAATTATCAACATAAAGCTCCAACGTTTACCACTTATATCTCGGAATAACTTCCTGGCGTCATAGATTTCAAGTTTTCAGATAGGGAGTTATGGGTAACTCCTCTCCCTTCTCGAAATATGCTTTTACACTTCCTGGGCTTAAATTCTTCCCCCCCCCCCTTCGCAATGATAAGAGAATTCTTGTCAAGGTCACCTCCTCTGAGTCAAAATCATCGTTGTCTGCGCTTGTCAATATTCTTCGAAGATTTGACCTGTCTGCTATGACGCAACTCAATCCTGTACAGGACAAATATTAATACGCGGTGTGTAAATTGACGCTTAAAAAATGCAGGCCGAAAATTGCAATAAATAATACGTCTGTGGAAAAATCAAGCCAGTTTGTTTGGCTTTAAATTTCTTAAAGAACAAAATGATTTCAAACGGAAAAAGTATTTTTTGTTTGATGCAAGTCTCTGTAGACAGTTTCTACATTTAGACATGGGGAAAACCGGAATTTGTGCGACAGACTCACAACAAACACGTCCTCACCGTGCTGGGCTTTTGTCCAAGCTTATATGGGCTATGTTTATAAATGGCTGGTGCATAGGTTATATGCTAGCTAACCATAGCTGGATTAATCGTACAAGTAGGTTTTAGGTGAGTAAACTTTGCGAACATTTTATTTTGAAATTCGTTGCATTGATTGCCGCGTTGAAAAGTAGTCCGGTTCTGTACCCAGAATGCCCATATCACATAGGTATGTATTTGACATTATCTCCCGCTAGATGGCATTCTACAAATACACATCTATCTAATTTGGTCATCCTGGGTACAGAAGCGGAGTAATTTTTCAAAACAACAACCGTGACTTTGAATTTCAAATAAAATAAACGTTTACTCAATAAAACGCTACCTGGTGCCATTCATTCAGTTATGATCGGCTAACATGTAACCTATGCACCGACCACTTATTAAAACAGCCCCTACATGCTTTGGTAATAGGCTAATAGCTTCAGTATAAGCCCTACTTTTCCCAGGTATACGGGGGATGGGTGATGCGTCATATAAGACAGGTCGAATCTTCGAAGAATATGACATGCGCAGACAACGATGTATTTGAAAAATGCCACCTTGCGGAAGATAATGCAAAATCATTGGAATAAACTGGTACCCGTTGTATATCCCATAGCCGTATGATAGAAGCTCCATAACAAGCTGCTAGTTAATCATTGGAACCGACGCCCGATGTGCATACAGAGTGCTAAAGTTGGGTATTTCCCCCTCTTATTTTCATAAAATTTGTGAATCACTCATGGTAAAGCAACATGCATGTTATCTTTTTAAAACTGTACTAAATTACTTAGGTAAAAAAAATGCGCTTGTAAGGCCATAATGTACTTTAAAGGTTTGTGTAATTATATACAGAACAATCCACATGACCTAAAAGTTACCTTTTAACCATGTTGCCCTACTTACGTTTAACTCGGTACCAAACTACAAAATATTAGACTGGTCCAAATTGAAAGCAGTTGCAGACGACAAAATAAAAAAAAAAAAAAAGAAAATATGAAATTTGTTTTGTGAAGGGTAGAAAACATTGTGGGAAAAGGAGAAAATGCTGGTATCCATCATTTTCTCCTTTTCCCACAATGTTTTCAAAAGGCTTCTTTCTCATGGTCGTTAAAAGTTGGGATTGTGTGGTAAAGGGTTAACCATGTTCCGTTCCCAGGACTGCTGACCAGTGAGCCTTCGGCTTCTATAGGTCCCTCTTATTGGTTTATACCTGTGTTTGTTGGAGTATTGTAGGCTACTTAACAGCTTGGAGTGAATATTTGGAGGGGTGGTAAACTTAAATCATTTTTAAATGTAACCTTACTGAAAGTTTATTGATCAATGAATTTAAATGAATAATTACAGTTTTTGTAAGAAAAAGGAAAAGAAACGAAACTTTTTTCTCGAATCATTCGTGAAAGCTCGCTCGGCTGCTCTATATTAACACTTTTTATTGTACCGCCGCTCAGGACTGCCAACCTAACATGAAAACGCCCTCGTCAAAATTCGGCTGATTCCGTAAGGGCTACTTAATCAACGGATCACACGAGTTTTACCGAATAGTGAAACCGGTCACCAGTAGATGGCGACAACAAGGAAGTATCAACAAGGAAGTTGCCTTTTACTTTGTTGAAATTGGGAAAAAGATCGGATATTACAAATAAACCAGAAAAGTACAAAGTTTTTCTTTTTCTGGTAAGGGTTTTCTTTGTTTTCAGATTTAATTTCCGAATAATTATTAGACTGTCATTGTCTTAAAGTTTGCAAAACAGTTAAATATCTCATAAAATGAACTGTACCAGTATAGTTTAGATAACATTACTCGCATAACCCAATGGACCGAAGGGTTAAACTTTGCCAGGGGCAATGAAAATGATAAGATGAAAAACATTTTATACTTTTTTTTTTTTAATTGATAAAAGACATTTATAGAGAGATGGGTATTTATAAGCATCTAACGGTATTTATGTCGGGTAAATCAGAGAAAACTTAACATTTTAAAGCGAAAGTAGACTTGGATTGGGGGAAAAAAATTAGAGTTTAGTTTGGACTAGTATGCATTCTAAGCCAGCAATAGTTGTGTATAACGGAAAAAATGTTAGGTTTAAAGATGGAATTTTGTTGCTTTACCCAAATTGCATTAGTAGATTTTTAATTTGAATAAAATTTTGATATGAAAATTGACACAAAATTTATCAGACATCAGCATAAATACATGCAAAACCAAACACATGTTGTAATGGTATTGCTGAGCCCCAGTAGCTCAGTCATTTAGCCTACACGACTTGCGAGCAGGAGGTTGCTGGTTCGATCCATGGCCTGGCATTTCTTTCAGAAGATTGATGATGGTCATTGCGACAGGATTCATTCTTCTCTCACCTCTGGCCATTGTTTTGACAATGGTTATATGTGGGAAAGCAGCCAGTGGCCTGGAAAGAATATCATGCAGAATACTGGTAAAAGAAACTCTAGGGGAGCATGGATGTGTGCACTGGCCGCCGTGATATAACTGGAATGATGTTGAAAATGGCATTAGACACCATACAATCAACATTTTGGTACTTGTCCAGCAGGAGAAGCCAGTTCCAAAGAGTGTTTTGCTGCTTAACCCTTTTCCACACAGTCCCGAGTTTTAACAACCCTGCAAAAGAAGCCTTTTGAAAACACTGTGGGAAAAGGAGAAAATGCTGGTAACCAGCATTTTCTCCTTTTTCCACAATGTTTTCTACCCTGTAAGGGAACTTAAGCTCATTTTTACCAAGTTTGAATTTGTCCTCTGCATATGTTTTGAGTTAGACTTAGAAATTTATAATTTGGGAATGGGTTAAATACTCACTTGTCCTGTAAGTAACTTCAGATTCATAATAAATAATAACCGAAAAATGAACAAAAAATAAATGAGCTATACTCTGACAAAAGGGGGTACTCCAACACATTCAGTGGGCCCTTTCTGAAATTAGTGGGCCACTCAGAAAAATGGACAGTATTGAGGAATACCACATAAGAAGACTAAATTCCCCCTTTAAACTTACTAGAACAAATTTATTACCTTGCAAAAAGTAATTTCCATTTCTACGTCTTATGCAGACGACGAATAATCGGTGAATCAATATGGTCAAGCACTATTATACTGTGTGTGCCATGTACTCTTCATCTCGGTGGGTGATAAAAAATGTACAGATTTCGCTGTTAGGCATTACCATCCCTTTCATATAGTGGTTTATAATAGGAATTTATACGATCGGATATATAATTGTCAAATATTTTACCAAAATAGAATTGTCCAGCTTGACGTACACATTCATGGCTGGAAGTAAAATTTTATACTGCACCCAGCCCAAATTTTCCAGATGCTTTCAAATGTACGTAGAAATAGATAAGTGCCTGAATAATCGTCTTGCTTTTGTAGTCTCGAAGGAAAGCCTTATGTATAAAAGTTCTAGACTAAAATGAGTCTCAGTTTCGTATTTACAACAAGGTCACAGTTAAGAATAACATTGAAATTGACTTCCGGGCGCTACTTTTACGATCTCAGGTGAGGCATTTAACTGCACCCTCAAAGACCCAGACTGTGCATTCTAGTGGGCCCTTTGTAATTTTGTGCTAAAAACACAAAAACACAGGCTGGAGAAAACACTGAAAGAGTTAACCCTTTACCATACAATCCCGACTTTTAACAACCGTGAGGGAAAAGCCTTTTGAAAACATTGTGGGAAAAGGAGAAAATGCTGGTAACCATCATTTTCTCCCTTTTCCCACAATGTTTTCTTCCCTATTAAAGTCAAATTCCATCATTTGAGCCACGATGAAATTGTTGTCTGCAAATGCCTTCAGTTTGGACAAGTCTACATTTTTATCGTGCGGTAAAGACTTAACTCTTTACCACACAATCCCGACTTTTAACGACCCTCATAAAAAAGCCTATTGAAAACATTGTGGGAAAAGGAGAAAATGCTGGTAATCAGCATTTTCTCCTTTTCCCCACAATGTTTTCTACCCTTTCCAGATTGAATTTCAGTTTTTTGGTCACATTTAATTTGTTGTCTGCAAATACTTTCAAATTGGACCAGTCTAAATTTTTGTCGTTTGGTAAAGAGTTAAGTGGTTACAGGCTATGACATGAATATACCCGAGTTACCCATTCTGTGTTTTGTTTTCGACTTTTTTTTTGTATACAAGTGGCATAGTACTGCTGTTTAAGTATAATACCCATTCTCTTTAGTTGTATTTTTATACTGGATTTTTTTAACACACACCGAGAAGCGACACATTATCATCAATGAAGTATACATACTGTTAGTAAGTGTGACTGACTCTGTATAAGGAACATGTCCAGCCAGTTTGAAGCAGGAAGAAAAATTAGAAGTAGGATGTTGATAATTGATCTTTCAACAAGATTGCATAGCATCCTTTTCCTTAAGTTATTGGCATTGTAATGGATCAGTCATTACTTTAAATGACCCTATTATGTAATAAGATTAACTGCTTGACTCTTTACCAAATGACAAAATTTTAGACTGTTCCAAATTGAAAGCATTTGCAGACGACAAGGTTAAAAAAGTGAAATAAATCAAGGCCCCCCAAATCTCCATAAGGATAGAAATTTGTGGACTTTCAGTTCGGTGCTCTAAAGCTCGGGCAACCCTGCATATTTCTATGGCAAGTCCAAACGGGGAACAGAGTTAAATCATAGCTGCACAAGATAGCATTGCCAGATTTTTCCATGGATGGCTAATAAAGAAATAAATATTGATAAAATTCCTTGAGACCTGTCTTTGTTAATTGTTTTTCTGTCGAGGGTGTTAGCTCGAGAGTTCTAGGATGTGTTGAGGGAACAAAAGTCCATTTACTCTTTTCGGAGCTAGTTCCACTGATTACCACCCATGTCTTTAGAGCATTCTTAGTGTTATTCTCAAGAATTTTCTATATTTGAAAGCAACACAACTTCTATTGCTAATGGTTTAGTAAATCAGAAGTTGCATTGCTTTTTTTTTTTTTAATCCAGAGTGAGGCCAAGAATGAAACTAAGAATGGTTGGTGAATATGGGCTGTGGGCTGCATTCAAAAATTGGTCACTTCCAGTCAAAAAGGTCAATAGGTCAAATTTTTTTTTTCTTCAGCCATAGATATAAAGAATGAGGCTAGCAAGTCATGGCAGTAATGACTATTGTTTTATTTTTTGTTTCCTTTTTTTTTATTCCCAGAAAAGCACAGAAAGTACCATACATGAAAAAGACAAGGTTACCACAGATTCCGACCAACATGCCTGGAAAAGGTGGTGGTCGACCCTTGCCACCAGAGGTCAGTTTAAATGTCGATACCATCTTTGGTTTGGATTTGGATTTTATACAATATCACCTATTGCATGTGATGACTTATAAAATCATTGTGAAAGGAGAAATTACGTTTAAATAGCAGTTCTCCATTTTTAGGTCAGCTGTTTTCAAAGAAAACATCGCATCATTACTGTAGCCCTGTTGCCTTCTGCGTTGTTGTTGTGGTCGAACATTTTGTAATGTCTCTGTCATTACTTAAGATATTAACTTCAAACTTGAACTAGTACCGGAACCCATACAACAAGGATACATATCAAAAATGTCATCAAAATATTTTTGGCACAGTTATGCCCCTTTTCCAGCTCGAAATTTTCACTAAAAATCTAGCGACTGCAGCTGAGGGTTGGCATCAGCATGCGGTGTGCTTGTTTACAATGGTTTTACATTAGTTAACAGTTATCCTGCTGAATAACTTAAATGGAACTTTCAAGTCGATGATAAAAACCAATATGTTGGTATTTCAGAGTTATGGAGGTTTGGGAAATATCTCTCTATCGGACAGTGTAGATCCAAGATCAGACTGCATGCTCTGTGCAGTCTGATCTTGATCTACACTGTCCGCAAAAGGTCGGTGGGTCGGGATTAGCAGCTTAAGGGTTAATTATGTCAGTAAATTTCAGGACTGAGCCTATAAATGAAAGCGTTTAAAAATGAAAGTGTTAGAAATAGTAATGACATAAAAAAACAAGATTACTGCATGCGGGTGCCAACTCTTGGCTGCAAGTGCTTGATTTTCAGTGAAAATTCTAAGTAAAAAAAAAGGCATAACTGTGTAAAAATACTTTGATGGTTATCAGTCCCTGTTTTATGAGTTCCCCTTTTGATAGTTAACAACTTGTCCAAGTTTAAAGTAAATATCTTCTGTAATACCTGAGATATTATAAAATGTCAAAGTTCTCACACCACAGCAAAGAAGACAATGATGACAGTGCCAGGGCTATGACAAGAACTCATCGTTTTCTTCGAAAACAGTCAAGCTAAAAATGAATTTATTTCACTTTTAGCATTTCTGTAATGACAGCTGGAAATTATCTTGTACTTGATGATAGCTGTCACACAGTTCAGTTCATACACTGTTTTCAGCATACCTGAACACAAAATGCTCAAAATGATTGTGTTGTGTCTAGCACTGGGAAATTTGTCTTGGTAGTTTAACATCATTTTAACAGCTTTGGTAATATCACAGAAGTCAGTGCACCTACGCATGTGTTTCCTGGCTTTCTTACACTAGAACTGACACTACTTTCTTTCCAGTTCACTGACTTTCTTTCCAATTCACTGACTACTTTTCTCACATGCATCAGAGATGAGAGGCGAAAAATTGCAGAAAGGAAGTTAACCACAACCGGGTCGTAAACCAAATGCATAGGTGCACTGACCACCATGATATCACCTAAGCCGTTAAAATGGGGTTTAACTCAGTAGAACATTGTACAAAGTGCCAGTATGAGAAACTCTACGAAAGCATGGATAAGTGCACTGGCAACTGCCATATAACTGAAATAATGTTATAAATGACATTAAACACCATACAAACAAACATATTAAACACCATTAACCCTTTACCACACTGTTTGGACTTTTAACAACCTTGAAATAAAAGACTTTTGAAAACATTGTGGGAAAAGGAGAAAATGCTGATAACCAGCATTTTCTACTTTTCCCACAATTCTTTCTACTCTATCAAGGACAACTTCTACAATTTGAGCATCAATTAATTTGAATTCTGCAAATGCTTTTGGTTTAGACACTTTCAAAATTTTGTCTTGTGCTAAAGGGTTAACCCTTTACCAAATAACAAAATTTTAGACTTGTCCAAACTGAAAGCAATTGCAGAAGACAAGATATATATGACTCAAAAATTGAAATTTCTTTTGGGAAGGGTGGAAGACATTGTGGGAAAAGCATTTTCTCTTTTTCCCTCAATATTTTCAAAGGTCTTGTTTCCCAGGGTCGTTAAAAGTTGGGATTGTGTGGTGAAGGCTTAAGAGAGAGAACTTAAACCTTTTTGTCTTGGGCACTCTTTACATGACAAAAATGACTTCTCCAAACTGAAAGCATCTTGCAGACGACTTTTCAAATGTGGCTTAATGGTGGAATTTGTCTTTGATAGGAAATGCTTGTAGGAAAAGGAGAAAACGCTTGTTACCAGTATTTTCTCGTTTTCAAATGATGTTTTCAAGGGCCTCTTCCTAAGGGTTGTTTAAACTTTAGATTGTGGGATAAAGGGTTATTTAAAGTAAACATAGCTGCCAAAAGTAAACAAAGCAGGTGTTAAAACACATTTAAATTTTAATCATAGCATTTAACTCTTTCCCAAACAAGCCCTGGTTTTCACGTGTCTGCAGTACAAGTCTTTTGAAAACACTGTGGGAAAAGGAGAAATTGCTCGTAACGAGCAATTTCTCCTTTTCCCACAGTGTTTTCTACCCTTTTTGAGACCTTTCTGCCATTTTCATCCAATTTAAAATTGTCGTCTGCAAACTCTTTCAATTTGGACCAGTCCAAAATTTGTTGTTTGGGAAAGGGTTAAAAGTATGGCAGTTATGATGAAGATGACAATCTGTTCAGTCCAAGTGTTAGTTGCTGATAAAGAAATTAATTAATTAACCCTTTACCACATAATCCCGAGTTTTGGCGACCCTGAGGATGAAGCCTTTTAAAAACATTGTTGGAAAAAGAGAAAATGCTGGTAACCAGCATTTTCTCCTTTTCCCACAATGTTTTCTACCCTATCAAAGACAGAAATCCTTATTTGAGCTACAATTATTTTGTCGTCTGCAAATGCTTTCAATTTGGGCAATGCTAAAATTTTGTCGTTTGGTAAAGAGTTAAAACTTGCCAGGTAACTTTATCTGTTGATTCTTTGATTTTAAAATCCATTTTTCTGCCAGCAATTAACATCTGGACTCACCACACAATAACAGGTTGTCATCTTCACAATATTTTCCATACTGTTGAGTGGTATGATTGAAATTCAAATGCATTTTAACACCCGCACTGTCTTTTTGGCCGCTATTGGGCCTTTAACTCTTTACCAAACGACAAAATTTTAGACTAGTCTAAATTGAAAGCATTTGCAGATGACAAAATAAATGTGACCCCAAAATTGAAATTTGTTTTGGGAAGAATAGAAAACATTGTGGGAAAAGGAGAAAATGCTGGTAACCAGCATTTTCTCCTTTTCCCACAATGTTTTCAAAAGGCCTGTTTCTCAGGGTCGTTAAAACTCGGGATTGTGTGGTAAAGGGTTAAAGGAGCAGGGGAGCTATAAATAAATTATAGCCAATATATTCTTTGAAAAACATTTATTTTCAAACTTTCAGCCGCCTAAGGACAACGCAGGACCTCCACCGCCCCCTTTGCCATCCAGGCCAGGTGCTAGACCCCAAAATGGTGGTTCAGTAAGTATTAACAAAAAAAAAAAATAATCAAATGCCATGAAATACATGTATATAGAAAATAGCACATTCCCAAGTTGTAACTCTTAAACAAAATTGATCCTGGTCCAAATTGAAAGCTTTTGCAGGCAATAAATTGAATGTTACTCAGATTATTTGGTTTGTCTTAGAAAGGTATGAAAGGTATAGAGAAAAATAATCGTGGAAAAAGGAGAAAATGATGGATACCAGCATTTTCTTCTTTAGCCACAATGATTTCAGAAACCTTCTATCAGGATTATTAAACCAGGATTGTTTGGCAATGGATTGAAGGCCTTAATATTTATCTTACATGAACCCTTTACCGCACAATGCTGCCTTTTGACTCCCCTGGGAAAGAAGCCTTTTGAAAACATTGTGGGAAAAGGAGAAAATGCTGGTAACCGGCATTATCTCCTTTTCCCACAATGTTTTCTACCCTATCAAAGAAAAACCACATCATTTGAGCCGCATTAAAACTGTCGTCTGGAAATGCTTTCAATCTGGGCAGGTCTAAAATTTTGTCTTGTGGTAAAGGGTTAAGTATTTACACATAGAGGATATTCTTTTTTTTTTTGCTGAAAGATCGAAATTTATTTTATCAAGTGGACATCAACGGTAATATTTTCACGAGTGGCACAGCCACGAGTGAAAATTTTTACTGTATGATGTGTGGAGATGAATCAAATGTTGATCTTTCACCGATAAAAACAAAATTTAATATTCTATTTATTTCATGCTTCTAACCCTTTTTTGTTGGGACTTACGAAGTACAGGGGAGATCTTGGTATTTCCACACCATTGAGGTGAATTCACTGGATGAAACAGTGAAATTATCCAACCATAATCCACTATTATTTCTAGATAAACTACCGAAAAGCATGAAGTAAGTGGAGTTCAACTTGGATTTAACCCTTTACAACACAGTCCCGACTTTTAATGACCCTGAGAAAGAAGCCTATTAAAAACATTGTGGGAAAAGAAGAAAATGCTGGTAACCAGCATTTTCTTCTTTTCCCACAATGTTTTCTACCCTTCAAGACACAAATGTTATGTTTTGAGCTACATTTAAAGTGTTGTGTAAAAATGCTTTGAGTTTTGACAAGTCTACATTTTTGTTGTGTGGTAAAGGGTTAACTCTAATACAAAAGACAAAATTTTGGAGACTACTTAATTGTAAGCACTTGCAAGGGAGAAAATAAATGTAGCTCAAATGATGATTTGTGTCTTTGATAGGGTAGAAAACATTGTGGGAAAAGGAGAAAATGCTGGTTACGAGCATTTACTCCTTTTCCCTCAATATTTTCAAAAGCCTTCTTCCTCAGGCTCGTGAAAACTCAGGATTGTATAGTAAAGGGTTTCCCTCGGGAAATAAGCTTGTAGCAGTCGACTTTGTTTAATATGGATATTTAACTCTTTACAACACGACAGAATTTTAGACTGGTCCAAATTGAAAGCGTTAGCAGACGACAAAATAAATTCGAATGAAAAAGTAAAACTTGTTTTGGGAAGGATAGAAAACATTGTGGGAAAAGGAGAAAATGCTGGTTACCAGCATTTTCTCCTTTTCCCACATTGTTTTCAAAAGGCTTCTTTCTCAGGGTCATTAAAACTCGGGAACGTGTGGTAAAGAGTTAACATGAGTTGAGGTTTTATCTATTTTTTTGTGTGAAAACATTACTGCAAAAGGCAAAATTGATTGTATTTGAAAATTTCTCCGTTTGTTGCAATGTTTTCTGAACTTGTCTGCTGAAAATTGAAAAAAAAGTGATCTGTCAGAGATAATACATGTTAGTGTATCTTAAAGATTGTAACATAATTTTGAATATTATTTTTTTAGTCAGCCGGGTCTTTAATATGCAGGTTTGTTTTAGTACAAAATTTTGTAAGTGTATGTAAAAAGGTGGGCTTAACCCTTTACCACACAATCCCAACTTTTAACGACTCTAGGAAAGAAGCCTTTTGAAAACAGTGTTTTCTACCCTTTCCAAAACAAATCTTAGGTCTTCAGTCAAATTTATTTTGTCGTCTGCAAATGCTTTCAATTTGGGCTAGTCTGAAATTTTGTTGTTTGGTAAAGAGTTTATCATTTACTAAATAACATATTTTTAGTCTTGTCCAAATTGAAAGCATTTGCAGATGACAAATTAAATGTGACTCAAGCTGTGGGGTTTGTCTTTGCGAGGGAAGACAACATTGTGGGAAACGGAGAAAGTGCTGGTTACCAGCATTTTCTCCTTTTCTCACAATGTTTTCGAAATCCCTTTTTTTTTTTAAATCAACTCCCATCATTTGAGATATAGTTTATTAAATTTTGTTGTGTTCAAATGCTTTCAATTTTGATGAGTCTGAAAACATTGTGGAAAAAGGAGAAAATGCTGGTAACCAGCATTTTCTGTTTTTCAAACAATGTTTTCTCTCCTTTCTGATACAAAATTATATCATTTGTTCACATTGTATTTGTCATCTGCAAAAGCTTTCAATATTGGCCAGTCTAAAATTGTGTTGTGCGGTAAAGAGTTAATGAAGGTCAGACATTATGCAGATAAGATAGTTAATAAAGTATGTTTGCCTTTGACAGACTTTTTACAAAATGTAGAAATCTAAGTTCGTATCAAACTGAAAATAAGCTATATGGACATTTTTAGATCTTTGATTTAAGGCAAACAAGTTCTACCACTTTTTCATGGCTACATTGTCTTAACCCTTTCCCAAACGACAAATTTTGGACTGGTCCAAATTGAAAGAGCTTGCAGACGACAATTTTAAATTTGATGAAAAGGGCAGAAAGGTCTCAAAAAGTGTAGAAAACACTGTGGAAAAAGGAGAAATTGCTCATAACGAGCAATTTCTCCTTTTCCCACAGTGTTTTCAAAAGACTTGTACTGCAAACATGTGAAAACCAGGGCTTGTTTGGGAAAGGGTTGATTCTTTACCACACGACAAAATCTTTGATTTGTCCAAATTGAGAGCATTAGCGGATGGCAAATTCAGTGTTGCTCAAATGATGGAATATATTTTTAAGGGGTAGAAAGCATTGTGGGAAAAAGAGAAAATGCTGGTTACCAGCATTTTCTCCTTTTTTCACAATGTTTTCAAAGGCCCCTTCCAGAGTCGTTGAAACTCGGGATTGTGTGTTAAAGGGTTAGCACATCAGACAGTGTAGATCCAAAATCACATAGCACACTTTGTCAAGTCTGAATTTGATTTTCACGGTCAGTACAGGCAGTAAAAGTTGTAAAGGGTACGCTAAAGGTTAGTGAAGGATAAGATAAAAATATGAGTCATGCTCTGATAAAAGGTGGCTTAATGCATCTCCATGAAACCTATCAAGCCATTACATAATTATGGATTCATAATAATGACTTCCTTTAACAACTGACAGAATCCTGAGGCAGAATAATCCTTTGACATACAGAAAATTACCCAAAAGTGCAAAAGTTTCGGCCCCAGTCAGCCTGCATGGACTATGCAGGGTGACATGGGTTGATACTTTTCACAGATGCATTAAGCCCCTCACAGAGCGTGGCTCATATAGAAAAATTGAATACACTATCAACTGTAAGAGAACTTTGTTGAAATGCAGTGTCGTGATTTATGTTAGAAGTAATTTTTGTGATTTAATTTTTCTGGGAATATTTTTGTCAATCTGTGACATAGCTCCTTACCATAAGCAGTATATCAGTCAATCTTCCTGGTTAAATACAAGTGATGCAAGCAGACGAAATAACACACAGAACTAGAAAAAAATCCATATCTACACACTGTGGAATACAGTTCAAAATATGGTATGATGACGTAACTTGCACACAGACTAAGCATGTATTGATTTGCAATTTGATTAGTTTGAATGTTACATTATAATATTCATACGCTATTCATAAAAATGAAGTTGCTACTCTTCACACGATTAATTGTCCCGTTTTCTAATAAACTGTTAAAAATTGCAAAATTTTGTTGTTGAAAGTTGTTGGCATATATTAAAAAGGAATATTATGTTGTAGTAACTTTCCTGATGCTTGTATTTGCTTCTCATTGCATAAGAAAATTTTGACATCTCTCTCGACCTTCGGTCTTGTACGATATCAAATTTTCTCACGCTGCTCAAAGTAAATACAAGCACCAGGAAAGTTAATTCATAGAGAATACGCACATAGTGTTGTTGTATATCAAAAATATCCAACAAGGTTGGGAGAATTGATAATTGCCGAGCCTTGACAAGAGTTAGATATTTTTGATCTATAACAACACTATGTACGACGTCATATTCTGTTTATCTTTTAACGTTTGATTTGTACTCATTGTGAAAAAAGATGTGAAAAATGTGGCTGACAAATGCATGTAGGAAGTTCATTTATATCGGAACTCCCATTTTAAAATTGCATTACCCACATATATAGTACTTTATCGTAGTAATTAAACGTCCGAAAATTGCAATTGAGATCGCTTTGGATTATTCTATTTGATAAAACGCGGTAAACAAGCATTCAAATGACATCACAGGCAGGAATTACGTAGGTAAATTATCAGAAAGTAGAGCAGGTGCTATGACGTCGTTCTTCTTTCGCAGGCTTTCTGTAGTAATCATTACTATTAGTGGAATACATTTCATTCATAAATGGCAATAAGGGGCAGAGTCACTGGAAATTACTGTTCTATAAATATCAGTGGTATGTTAAAAATCTATAAATACCCATGGTATATAAAAAAAAATATATCGCATTGGTGTTATTGCCTGGATATCCGGTTAGTTAAAAGATAAAACATAATATTCCATATGCATTCATCTGTCTCAATAATCAGTGCTTCAAGTATTTGTTTGTATTTCTGAATTCTGTAGCGCAAGCCAACTCCAAAGCAACGAGTAAGTCAATCCCTTTATCAGATGATCCCATGTTTTAACCCTTTACCACACAATCCCACCTTTGACAACTCGGAGACAGAAAGCTTTTGAAAACATTGAGGGAAAAGGAGAAAATGCTGGCTAACCAGCATTTTCTCCTTTACCCTCAATGTATTCTACCCTTTCTAATACAAATCTCAATTTTTGAATCACATTTATTTTGTCGTCTACAAATGCTTTCAATTTCAAATTTTGTCATTTGGTAAGGAGATAATAAACCTGAGGAAGAGGGCCCTTAAAATGTTGGACAAGAAGAAAAATTCTTGTTATGTGTTTACCACATGACAAACTTTTAGACTTGTCCAAGTTAAAAGCATTTATGGGTTACAAAATTTTATGAAATGTGGCTCAAATGACAGGGTTTGTCTTTGAATAGGAAAAAAAACATTGTGGGAAAAGGAGAAAATGCTAGTTACCAGCATTTTCTGCTTGTCCCACAATGTTTTCTAAAGCTTTTTTCCTCAGGGTTGTAAAAACAAAGGATTGTGTGGTAAAAGGTTAATCAATAATCTCTCCTGTTATTGTAATGTTTTCTACCCTTTCCCAGAATAGTCTCATCTTTTCAACCAAATCTAGTTGCAATTTCTTTAACTCTTTACCACAGGATCCCAAATTTTAATAACCCTGAGGTAAGAAGCTTTTTGAAAACTTTGTGAAAAAAGGAGAAAATGCTGGTTACAAGCATTTTTTTCCTTTTCCCACAATGTTTTTGGCCTATCACAGACAAATTCTGTCATCTGAGTGATATCTGATATCCCGGCTATAAATCGTTTCATCTTGGACTGGTCCAAAATTTCAACCTGTGGTTAAGGGTTAAATATGGCAAATACAAAATATTGTTGTCAGTTAAAGAATCAGCTGTGCATGAAATTCTTCAAACAATTTTGCATGAGATATACAGGATCTCAAATGAGTTGGCATTTAGGTAAAGTTTTACGAAACAAGTCTAGAAAAAAAGTCATTGGGCCAGCCTTTAGCGAGCATAATTTGGGTGTTTATGAAATTCCCTTTCCCAAATGACAAATTTTAGCCCCTTCCAAATTGAAAGCATCTGCAGACGACAAATTTGAAAGTGGTAGAGATGAACTTAATGTTTTTTGACAGGGTAGAAAACATTGGGGAAAGGGAGAAAATGCTGGTTACCACTATTTTCTCCTTTACCCACAATGTTTTCAAAAAGCCTCTTCCTCAGGGACGTGAAAACACGGTATTGTTTGGTAAAAGATTAATGAAAAGCAACTAGGTCTTATATCAGAACAAATATCTCTCTTTCTTGCATGTCAGGCACAATGAATAGTGAAGTTTTCAGTCCTTTACTGGATGTATAAACTGAATATACCGTACATAGCATTTTACTCATTATGTAGGTTTGATGATGTTAAATTTGTGAAGTCAGTTACTCAGAGTTCCAGATAGAGGGAGTGATTTTGATTTCAAAATTAAAAAATAGTAGTTATTCTCCACTAAACCCTATGTTATGGGTACTCATTAGAATCGTCTCATCGAGACGATTCTAATAAGTACCCACAACATAGGGTTTGGAAGAGAAATAATAAATGGATTTAGAATACCATCAGTCCCGCTTATCTGGAGCTCTGGTTATATATAAATTTACAAAACTATTCATATCCGGTACATAGTATCTCACCAAAGTTGACATCTGAAATGAGATTTTATAAGCCTTTTACCAAATAATTCCATGCTGTAATGATCCTAAGAAAAAAGCTTATTTAAAAAAAAGAAAGGTTATTAAAAAAGCTTATTGAAAAACTTCATTAAAAAAGGTTATCAAAAAAAAAAACATTGTGGGAAAAGGAGAAAATGCTGGTACCCAGCATTTTCTCCTTTTTCTCTCACAGTGTCTTGCATCCTTTCATTGGCAAATTTTATCATCTGAGCCACATTTAATTTGTTGTCAGCAGTACATACATGTACATGTACTTTCAATTTGGATTAGTCTAAAATCGTGTTGTCAAGTAAAGAGTTTTTAGACAAGTTGAGGCAAGAATTTATTAATTGAACCTTGGCAAGTTATCTGTAAAGCCTACAGAATTTTACATGATTTGCTAATTATCATATTTATGATGTCTGTATCTCAAGAATTATAGCTCATAGTCATAGGATTTGAAAATGTGCATAGATGTATGTTTTTCATGGATGAAACCCATTGACCGTTGTGACAGGAGAATATGTCTGGAATTAATCATAATTCTAAAGAAACTTTGATGTTCTATCAACTTCAATTTAACCCTTTACCACACACTGCCGACCTTTAACAACATGGGAAAGAAGCCTTTTGAAAACTTTGTGGGAAAAGGAGAAAATGCTGGTAACCAGCATTTTCTCATTTTCCCACAATGTTTTCTACCCTATCAAAGAAAAATTGCACCATTTGGGCCACACTGAAATTGTCGTCTGCAAATGCTTTCAATTTGGACAAGGCTAAAAATTTGTTGTCCAGTAAAGGGTTAAATATAAAAATTAACCCTTTAACAAACAATCCTGACTTTGAACGACACTGAGAAAGAAGGCTTTTGAAAATGAAAGCAGCATTTTCTCCTTTTCCCACAATATTTTCTAACATATCGAGGAACTTAAGAACATTTTCAATGATTTCAAGTTTGTCATCTGCTGCTGCTTTCAATCTTACAATAATATTTGGTCATTTGGACAGCTAGCATTTTCTCCTTTTCTCGCAATGTTTTCAAAAGCCTCCTTTTGCAAAAGCCTTGAAACACAGGGTTGAGTGGTAAAGGAATAACCATATTTTATGCCAAACATTTATTTTTCGTATGGATGTTTCAGTGGTCATCTGCTGTATTGTTGTTCCAGTTGGTAATGAAGTCAACCTTTTCTTAATGCTAGACTCTCTTATATAAGTGCCAAGCCCTAAAGTCGGTGGCATAGAGGACTTGGAACCAGTGGATTGCTAGTTCGAATCTCCAACTCGACCAATTTCTTTCACAAGATTGATGATAGTCATTGTGTCAGGATTCATCCTTCTCTCACTGCTGATTATTGTTTCGACAATGGTTATGTGAATAAGCAGCCAGTGGCTTATTGGATATATGGATAAGCAGCCAGTGTCTTGGGAAGAATATTATGCAAAGAACTGTAAACTCCAGGAAAGCATGAATGGGTGCACTGGCAACTTGCTACCACAATATAACTGAAATAAAGTTGAAAACAGTATTAAGTACCATACAAACAAACAAATAAAGTCTTATAAAAGTACTTTTTATTCTGAATACTTAAGGGTAGACCCAGTCCAAAACCAAGAGTAAGTTATTCAGGTTAATACTGTTATGCCACTCTGTCTGTTCCTTTGTATGAAACCCTTTCTGTCCCTTTTAATCCTTTACCAAACAATCCAGAGTTTTAACGACCCTGAGAAAGAACACTTTTGAAAATACAACTGTATTGTCGGCAAAGGAGAAAATGCTGGTAACATGCATTTTCTTCTGTTCCGTCAACGTTTTTTTTACCTTACTAAAAAATAAATGAACCATGCTCTGTGAAAAAGGGGCTTGACGCGTCTGCAAAAAATTATCGACTCAGGTAAGCCTGCACAGTCCGCGCAGGCTGACTTGAGCCGAAACTTTTTGTTATCAGTCAATTTTCTGCGTGTCCAAGGACCAGTTTATCTCATGATTCAGTTGGTTGTTGGACAAAATGGATTGTGTGGATCCATGATCATGTGATGCATTAACCCTTTACCAGACGACAAAATTTTAGCCTTGTCCAAATTGAAAGCATTTGCAGACGACAATTTCAATGTGGCTCAATTGGTGCAATTTTTCTTTGATAGGATAGAAAACATTGTGGGAAAAGGAGGAAATGCTGGTTACCAGCATTTTCTCCTTTTCCCACAATGTTTTCAAAAGGCTTCCTTCCCAGGGGCGTTAAAAAGCGTCATTGTGCGGTAAAGGGTTAACTCTTTACCACACAATCCCAACTTTTAATGACCCTGAAGAAAAAGCCTCTTGAAAACATTGTCGGAAAAAGAGAAAATGCTGGTAACCAGCATTTTCTCTTTTTCCCACAATGTTTTCTAACCTTCCCAAAACAAGTTTCAATTTTTGAGTCACATTTAATATGTTGTCTGCAAATGCTTTCAATTTGGACAAGTCTGAAATTTTCTTGTGTGGTAAAGGGTTAACCCTTTCCCAAACAAGCCCTGGTTTTCACGTGTCTGCAGTACAAGTCTTTTGAAAACACTGTGGGAAAAGGAGAAATTGCTTGAAACGAGCAATTTCTCCTTTTCCCACAGTGTTTTCTACCCTTTTTGATAACTTTTTGCCATTTTCATCCAATTTAAAATTGTCGTCTGCAAAGTCTTTCAATTTGGACCAGTCCAAAATTTGTCGTCTGGGAAAGAGTTAAGCCCTGTTTTGCCAGAGCATGGTTCAAATATAATCTCTTGAGCAACATCTCATGTTGTCTACAACTGCTTATGAAATGGCCCAAAGTTTTGTTGATAGATTAAGAGTTTTTTATAAAAACCATCCGGCGTTTGAAGTTAATGATGAAGGCTTTTGAAAAATTGGTGGGAAAAGGAGAAAATGCAGGTAACCAGCATTTTCCTTTTCCCACCATGTCTTGAAAGGTGTATCAGGTCATTGGAACCACAGGCTTTTGAAGCTCAATCAGTCTATCACTGAACACTAAAATTTTCCTTGGTCGATTATGGAACATTTATACCATATTGGTGCATGACACGTATATCACGGAGTACTCAAAGTTTCATTAACACCATTACTATAAATAGCATATTGGCCATATGATACAGAGGCAGTTGCCAGTGTGCTATTTATAGTAACGGTGTCAGATAATGAAATTTTCTATATCCCATGATAGACCAATGGAGTTTCAGCGGCCTATGTTGAAACCGGTCAAACACAGGATTGTGTGTTAAAGAGTGAAACAATCTCTAACTTTTGCTATAATGTTTTATTGAAAAGGGATATCGTCTCATCCCTTCTTTTGCTCAGATACGATCAAAAGTTTTCGATATGAAATTTTGAGAGTATCGGTGGTGTTTGCAACACCTCCAGTGTAAACTTAAGCCTTTTCCCACAATGTTTTCTACTCTATTCAGGACAAATTTTGTCATTTGAGATACCTTTAACATGTCATCTGCAACTGCTTTCAATTTGTACCAGTCTAAATTATTGTCGTTTGGTAAAGGGTCAAGCCTGTACCAGACAATACAGCGCTGTTGGGACCCTGAGTAGTGGGGCTTTTGAAATCAGTGTGTGAATACAGTATTTTTTTCCCTTTTCCACAATGTTTACTACTTTCAATTCAAGCTGTTACTTTGATATGACCATCCGTCCATCCATTTGTTTGTCTGTCTGGCTGTCCGTCATCTGTTCATCCATCTATCAATCCATCCATCCAACTATCCGTCCGTCTGTCCATCCATCCATCCATCCATCTATCCATCTGTCCGTCCATCAGTCAATCTCTTTCTTTGAGAAAAATCAGCTAGGCAAACTCATGTAAACTGGAATGGTCACCATGTGAATAAGCATTATTAAGAAATCATGTGAGGTAAGACGTTCACAGATAAAAGTACTATTAACCCGTTCCCAAACAAGCCCTGGTTTTCATGTGTCTGCAGTACAAGTCTTTTGAAAACACTGCGGGAAAAGGAGAAATTGCTTGTAATGAGCAATTTCTCCTTTTCCCACAGTGTTTTCTACCCTTTTTGAGAACTTCCTGCCATTTTCATCAAATTTAAAATTGTCGTCTGCAAACTCTTTCAATTTGGACCAGTCTAAAATTTATTGTTTGGGAAAGGGTTAACTAAAGCTTTATTTTACTAGGTTGAGCTTGTTTGTTAACTCTTTACCACACAGTCAAAAGTTGTAACAACTCTGACGAAAAAGCCTTTTGAAAACATTGTGGGAAAAGGAGAAAGTCCTGGTATCTAGCATTTTCTGCTTTTCCCACAAAATTTTCTACCCAATCGAAGACAGAAATCATCATTAATTTTGAGCTCACTTTCAATTTATCATCTGCAAATGCTTTCAATTTTAGACCAGTATCAAATTTTGTAATTTGGTAAAGAGTTAACCCTTTACCACACAATCCCGACTTTTACTGACCCTGTGAAAGAAGCCTTTTGAAAATTTTGTGGGAAAAGGAGAAAATGCTGCATTTTATCCTTTTCCCACAATGTTTTCTACCCTTCCCAAAACAAGTTTCATTTTTTTCTGTCACCTTTATTTTGTCTTCTGCAAATTTTTTCAATTTAGACCAGTCTAGAATTTTGTCGTTTGGTAAAGAGTTAAACTGTGTAACTAGAATGGTAATGCTATCACATGTAAAAGATATTAATTACACTTTCATGTGGTTTAGAATATTCTAAAGTTTGCATTTACTGAATGACAAAACTTTCGTATACTTTAGCATGTCTATGAAATTACCAACGGTATATCTGAGTCTTTGATTATCAACATAAGGTGCATGTATCATCAGTTCTTAAGAACTTAATGCCTTTTAAACCTTTACCACACAATTCTGAGTTTTAACGACCCTAACATAGTAGGCTTTTGAAAACATAGTGGGAGAAGGAGGAAATGCTGGTAACCAGCATTTTCTCCTTTTTCCACTATATGCTTTCTACCCCATCCAAAACAAGTTCCATCATTTGAGGCACATTGAAATTGTTGTCTGCAAATGTTTTCAGTTTGGACCAGTTTAAAATTTTGTCGTTTGGTAAAGGGTTAAAATGAAAAAATGAATTTTTAGCCTATAACTTTGAAAAGAGCTATATGGTACATTCTATTAGATTCAATTTTATTATGCATTGATTTTGAAACGGGTCATACAACTTAAATTAAACCTTTCGCAAAAAAACACATATTTGGGCTCCTCTAAATTGAAAGTACTTGCAGATCATAACTTTGAAATAGATCCAAATGACCTAAGTTCCCTGATTAGGTAGAAAACATTGTGGGAAATGGAGAAAATGCTGGTGACCAGCATTTTCTCCTTTTCCCACAATGTTTTCATAAGGGTCTGCAAAACTCTGGGTTTTGTATTCCATGTCAACAATCTTAACTGGATGTATTATAATGGAGTTCTTGTTAAAACTCAAGATTGTTTGGTAAAAGGTTAATCAAGAAAAATTTGTATGTAATTATTGTGTGTCTTTATTGTTTTTCATATTATGTATGATAATAAAATAACATTTTGCCAGTATGTTTCAAGGCAGGTGGCTTTTAAGAACACCCTGGTAAAGTTTGTTATCAAATACAGATTGTTTTGGAAAAGGGTTAACCAGGTCCGAAAATTCAATCATTTAATGTCACTTTCATGAAAACTGGGTGAGTCTATGATTTTCCTTTTTTTTTATTTATATATATATGTATTGCATACACATATCATTTAATGACAACTCAAATTGTTATCTTTTGCAAAGTTGTATTTTGTATGTTAGGCCGGTGGCCTTTATGTACATTGTAATAAATTGATTGATTACACATTTGATGCATATGTAGCCACAATCTTATGAACCCTTAGGCGCCAAGCCCGACTTAAGGATCTATTGCGGACAGTGTAGATCAAGATCAGAGTGCACAGAATGTGCAGTCTGATCTTGGATCTACATAGTCCAGTACGGAGATTTATTTTTACCCCCCCCAAAAAAAATTTTGTGTATAGCAATGTTTTGGTTTTTACTATTGGCTTGAAAGTTTCATTATACTTATTTAGCAGGACAAGGGTTAAAGATAGTGGTGAAGAACTTAAAACAGAATTTGCATGCAAGATCTTCTGCCGTTTCTTATTGTCAGTGCGTATCATCTGTGCACTAGCAAAATTTTGGGGTTACGTATGAGGTTGATCAATGAGTTACGTGCTGAAAAAGGGGGTTTTATGCATGTGCAAATAGTATCGACCCAGGTCAGCCTGCGGAGGCTGACTTGGGTTCTAACTTTTTGCTATTGGTCAATTTTCTGCATGTCAAAGGACCAGTCTACCTCATGATTAACCCTTTCCCAAACAAGCCCTGGTTTTCACGTGTCTGCAGTACAAGTCTTTTGAAAACACTTTGGGAAAAGGAGAAATTGCTCGTAATGAGCAATTTCTCCTTTTCCCACAGCGTTTTCTACCCTTTTTGAGACCTTTCCGCCATTTTCATCAAATTTAAAATTGTTGTCTGCAAACTCTTTCAATTTGGACCAGTCCAAAATTTGTTGTTTGGGAAAGGGTTAAGGGGGTTGTTTAACAAAACGGATTTTATGGATCCATGATTATTTGATAACTTGCTTGTTACAGATCTAATGCACCACAGAGGTACATTAAACCCCCTTTTGCCAGAATAAGGCTAATATTTAGTTGAAGGCTTTTTTTTCCCATCATGTTTATTACAGTGAAGGTACGCTTCTGTACTTGATTCACTAGTACATAGAAATATTTAAAATAGTTGAACATTTACTTGTGTGGTATGATTTTATTATGGGTTCATTTAGTGTTTGATGAAATTGAGATATATGTATGTAGATAGTTGTTTAATATTTATCTTATTTACATATTTACATAAATGCAATATTTTCCTTAGCCAAATACAAAGGAAGCTGATGACAGTTGTGACTCGGATGATCATTCAACAGAGGAAGCTCCTGCATTACCTCCAAGAAATTTTGTATGTTTTTATCCACTTTGTTTGGTGTGATGGTCCTTTTTAGAATGGATTTAGTTTTACCTCTGTTAATCTGGTGTGAAGTATTTTTTATAGATGGTGTTGCTGCAGTTTTTAGCTCGGGAGAGCATAAAGTGCTCAGTGTGAGCTATTGTGATTGCTTGTTGTCCGTCTGTCTCTCCATCCATCTGTCAGTCTGTCTGTCCACAATCAAATGATTAATTTCTTCTCAGAACCATTTGTCAAATGAAATGAAATTTTATGTACAAACTCTGTTGGACAAGGCAAGTACAACTGTACAATTCATGCAATCAAGTCATGTGACCTATATGGCAGCCAGAGTTGAAATAAAAACAAAAATTAAAACTGAAAAAAATCTCCTCAAGAAACAAAATTTAGATGGCATTGACATCTGCAATAGATAATCAGTATCAGAGTATTCAATAATTTGAAGTTGGTTCAAATTATTATTAGTTGATATTTGACCTAATGGTGGAGAAATCTAAGTTTTGGATTACTTTATGTAGAAAACATTGTGGGAAAGGAAGTAAATGGTGGTTACCTACAATTTTATCAAAAGCCCACCTCATCAGGGTCATTAACCTTTTCCTAAACAAGCCCTGGTTTTCACATGTCTGCCGTACAAGTCTTTTGAAAACACTGTGGGAAAAGGAGAAACTGCTCATAATGAGCAATTTCTCCTTTTCCCACGGTGTTTTCTACCCTTTTTGAGAACTTTCTGCCATTTTCATCGAATTTAAAATTGTCGTCTGCAAACTCTTCAATTTGGACCAGTCCAAAATTTGTCGTTTGGGAAAGGGTTAAAACTTGGTATTTTTGGTAAAGGGTTAAGCATGGAGTCATATAAGGAACACTTGAAAAAAATGCATGTCTGAAACCGGAAGGTTTAGAGTGTTGGTATAATAATATGTAGCATCATGGGATCGCCCCTATAGAAATTTGTTCAAAAGAATGCCTTGCTGTTGAGCATAGATTTTTACAGGAAATTTTCCCTAAAGATTTTTTTGTCAGTTTTGATGTTTTTGGTATGTATGATCATAGGACTTTATAAGAGTTGTTCAGATTGTGCCCCTTGGGGTGAAAGATGGCCCCATTTAAGCGGGTCATACATTTTATGCAGAGCTCAACAGGGAGAACCTCAGAAAATCTTCTTGTCTGAATTCCTAAGGCATATAGTGTTTATATTTGGTATAAACGATCAGTTTACAGCTTAAGGTCAAGGTCACTGCTACTGAAAACAAAAATATATGGAAAACAACAATAACTTAAAAAATCTATTAGCTAGATTTATAAGGCTATGAGTAGTGATATATCTTGATAAGCAGATCATGCGTTAATTCTTATTTTGTCTTGAAAGTAAAAGGTCAAGGTCACCATTTCCAAAAACAGGGAAAAAAGTATGGAATTAGCAATGTTTTAACACAGTATATGAAATTTAACATAGATCTATAAAATCTTGATATAGCAGAAGCCAAGATATAGGGTTAGTGTTGCTAAAAGTAGACATGTGGCATCTGTAATTTCTTTAACTCTTTACCAAACGACAAAATTTTAGACTTGTCCAAATTGAAAGAATCATTACACCGTTTGAGCCACGTTGAAATTGTCATCTGCAAATGCTTTCAAAAATTTTATGTCTGGTAAAGAGTAAAGCTCTTGTCTATTATGGGAAGTATCTTTTGCGTTACAAAGTTCCATCTTGTCTTTACTCTGGTGAGCAATATAGGACCATCATGGTCCTCTCGTTTTTATATTGTGTGCAGTGTTTTTAGTTAGATCGGCACTTTTTATAGATCACTTGTATGCACTTGATTAAACCTGAAAAATGACTGTGTTTCTATCCACCCTGTTATTTCTAATTCCTTACCCTGCTGTATTTTTAACATGAAAATAAAAAATTAAGTATCAAAATGCAAGATCCTGTCATATTTTTGACCTCACCTAACCAGTTTTCCCATCTACTCTGTATTTTTCAGGGAAAAGGTAATACTTGTTTAACCCTTTCCCAAACGACAAATTTTGGACTGGTCCAAATTGAAAGAGTTTGCAGACGACAATTTTAAATTTTATGAAAATGGCAGGAAGTTCTCAAAAAGGGTAGAAAACACTGTGGGAAAAGGAGAAATTGCTCGTTACAAGCAATTTCTCCTTTTCCCACAGTGTTTTCAAAAGACTTGTACTGCAGACACATGAAAACCAGGGCTTGTTTGGGAAAGGGTTAACATAAATGTTCCCACATGCCCCTATGAGAGTTCTGCCAAGGTGGAGATTCCAGGACATTTTACCATTTAAACTGAAAAATACCCTATCATAAAAGCTCAAGTGGGACTTTCTTCCTTTCAAGATTTGAGAATTAGTCCTGAGTGCATTTGTCTCACTAAATTTTGTATTGTTCCTAAATTCCTTGCAAGTTAATGAGACGTTCATCCCGTCTTTAGGTACTGCAATACCAGAGCTCCGAATAAGAGGGAGTGATGGTATTCTAAATCCATTATTTCTCTTCAAAACCCACTCATTAGAATCATCTCGATGAGATGATTCTAATGAATACCCATAACATAGGTTAATATTTTCAATTTTGAAATCAAAATCAAAAATTATATTTCAGAGTGGTAGAAGAAACACAGTTATTTTTAACTCCTTTAACTTTTTACCACACTATTCCAAGTTTTAACAATGCTGTGGAAGAAGCCTTATGAAACCTTTGTGAGAAAAGGAGAAAATGCTGGTTACCACCATTTTCTCCTTTTCCCACAATGTTTCAACCTTATTACAGACAAGTTCCATCATTTGATTCACACTTAAAATTGTCATCTACAAATGTTTTCAATTTGGACTAGTCTACATTTTTGTCGTTTGGTACTTTTTTTGTCGTTTGGTACTGAGCTAACCCTTTCCCAAACAAGCCCTGGTTTTCACATGTCTGCAGTACAAGTATTTTGAAGACACTGTGGGAAAAGGAGAAATTGCTCATAACGAGCAATTTCTCCTTTTCCCACAGTGTTTTCTACCCTTTTTGAGACCTTTCTGCCATTTTCATCAAATTTAAAATTGTCGTCTGCAAACTCTTTCGATTTGGACCTGTCTAAAATTTGTCGTTTGGGAAAGGATTAAAAGACGATAAAATTTTAGACTTGGTCATATTACAAGCATTCACTGATGAGAACTTAAATTTTATTCAAATTATTGGATTTGTCTTTGAAAGGTTAGAAAATACTATCATAAAAGAAGAAACTGTTGGTTACCAGCATTTTCTTCTTTTCAAACACTGTTTTCAAAAGCCTACTCTCCCAGGGTTGTTAATACTTGAGCTAGGTTGGTAAGGAGCACAACCTTAATACCATCAGTGTTATAATCTCTGCAACAGAAGGTAGGCAACAGTAGAATTAGGGTGCTTATTGTTTATAGTGTATTCTTACATATTAAGCGTTTACCACACAATCCCGACTTTTAACGAACCTGAGAAAGAATGCTTTTGAAAACATTGTGGGAAAAGGAGAAGCATTTTCTCCTTTTCCCACAGTGTTTTCTATCCTTCCTAAAACAAATTTCAATTTTTGAGCCACATTTACTTTGTTGTCTGCAAATGCTTTCAATTTGGACAAGGCTAAAGTTTTGTCGTTTGGTAAAGAGTTAATATAGCTTGAAGAATTTCTTACATCACAATATGTTATTTGTGTAAAATTGCACAAGAAAATATATGAGCCACATTCATAGAAATTAGGCTTGAAATTTACGAGCAAGTCAGGATAGTAACTTTTCACTAGCCCAAATATAAATTTACTAATCCAAAGTAAATTCTGTTTTATGTTACAAGACTTAACAAGCCTATAAAATAAAAAATCCTAGAGGCCATGAAAATGATGTCTTTTCACCCCCGATTCTAAACATCAATCGCAAAACTTGGTGGTAGATTCTTTACCAAACAACAGAATTTTGGAATGGACCAAACTTAAAGCATTTGCAGGCGACAAATTAAACGTAGGTTAAATGGTGATTTATGTATTTGATAGGGTAGAAAACATTGTGGGAAAAGGAGAAAATGCTGGTTATCAGCATTTTCTCCTTTTCCCCCAATGTTTTCAAAAGTCTTCTCTGTCAGGGTCGTTAAAACTCGGGATTGTGTGGTAAAGAGTTCGTGTCTATGAAGCTAGAAATCTTCCATCTTGACTACTGTTTTTGGCAGTGGCTATTTTTCAACTAACAAAATAAGTATATATAGGACTGGCATTATTTTAGTACCCTTTCAGATGCATATTTTATTTGTTTTTCACATTTCACTCTGTATTATTATTTTTTTAAAGTTTTAAAACCAATTAGAGAAATGAATTACAGCAAGTATAAAACAGCTCTTTACCTGTACAGTTCATTAAAATATTTATTCTTCAGTATCAAGTTTTAGCAATAAATTTTACTCTTCCCCAATTTCTGTCTTACTGTAGGTTGCTCATTATTTTTCATTTCATAAAATCACCCAAGCTTTTGCCCATTGTTAGGCATTATTTTGCAACCACTATTTTCTTTCTCTTTTTAAATACAGATATCTGTGTAAATCTACTGCTTAGAGTCATTATTATAGCTGAAAAGATGATCGAAAGTGCCTCCGATCATACAGTATGAAACTGTCATTTTGTTGTGTCATGGGTTTTCGTGTTTTTTGCAGCTATGTATTTTTCATATCAAATAATTATTCCTATTTTTTTATACAGATATTTTGTAAATTTACTGCTTAGGGTCATTATTAAAGCTGAAAAGATGATCTAAAGTACCTCAGATCATACAGGATCAAACTGACATTTTGTTGTGTCATGGATTTTCGAGTTTTTTTTGCCCTAGGGGGCTTAATAAACAAAATGGCAGGTTCAAATTGAAAGCATTGCAGACAACAAATTAAATGTTGCACAGATTATAAAATCTATCTTTGAAAGGTTAGAAAATGTTGTGGGGAAAAAAGAGAAAATGATGGTAACCAGCATTTTCTCTTGTTCCCACAATCTTTTCAAAAGTCTTTTTCCTTGGGGTTGTTAAAACTAATGACTGTGTGGTAAAGGGGTAAGGATGCATGGGTTATGGGTATATTAGCCACAGAGATCAGTCAGTGTCTCGCCCATAATCTAAAGTTATCAGTCTTCCATGGACCTTTGAGTGTCATCAATGGTCAGTTAGTACTTTCATCATACTGTACCTATTCACTCACTATTAACCCTTTATTACACAATCCAGAGTTTTACGACCCTGAGAAAGAAGCCTTTTGAAAACATTATGGGAAAAGGAGAAAATGCTGGTAACCAGCATTTTCTCCTTTTCCCACAATGTTTTCTACCTTTCCTTAAACAAATTTCAGATTTTTGAGTACCAGGTAACATTTGTTTTGTTGTCTGAAAATGCTTTCAATTTGGACTACTCTGAAATTTTGTCCTTTGGTAAAGAGTTAAGATATTAACCCCTGAAGTAATTTGTCACAAGTCCTTTTGAAACTGTGCAAAATCATGGGATATTCACATGTTCCTCTTTCCAGTCTTAATGTTTCTATGTTCATAAAAAGACTGAGATTTAACTAACAGAGGTTTATCTTCATTGTTTTTCATCAGAGAGGATAAGAAAACAGCCTGCATGTCAAAAAAATACAGGGATTCCTGTTCAACCCATTTTCAGATTGGAAGATTTTAAACTTGTTTGAACTTAAAATATTTTTTTTTTTGTAGATGACAAATTAAATGTGGCTCAGATGAGGAAATTTATCCTTGAAAGGGTAGAAAACAGCGTTAAAAAAAGGGGAAATGCTGGTTAAAAAAAAATAAAATTGCAGTATGTTTTTAAAAGTGGTCTGCTGCCGAGGACTTTTTCATCTTGCAGCAGTTTTAACCCAAATACCACACAATCCAAAATTTAACAGTCTTTAACTCTTTACCAAACAACAGAATTTTAGACCTGTCCGAATTGAAAGCTTTTGCAGACGACAAAATAAATGTGACTCAAAAATTGAAATTTGGGTTGGTAAGGATAGAAAACATTGTGGGACAAGGAGAAAATGCTGGTTACCAGCATTTTCTTCTTTTCCCACAATGTTTTCAAAAGCATTCTTTCTCAGGGTCGTTAAAACTCTGGTTTGTGTGGTAAAGAGTTAACAGAGAAGGAAGGCTTTGTAAACACTATGGGAAAGAGAGAAAATACTGGTAACCAGCATTTTTTCCTTTTACCAAAATGTTTTCTGCCCTTTACATGACACATTTAATTTTTCATTTGCAAATGCTTCCAATTTGGACAAGTCCAAACTTCTGTTGTGTGGTAAAGAGTTAAGATAGCAGCAACATACTCTATCACAATTTTACTAAGAGTTACTTCCCATATCACCTAGATGGAACATTCCCCCATTATTGTTTTCCTCGTTCAGCAATGTTTTTTATCACTGAAGCCTTCTAACCTCACCTTTAACTTCTATACTGGATCACTTGTCAATATTAATCTCACCCATGTACAATTTCAAGTTTTGCTTTCAGGGTAAACAGTATGTTGAGCAAACTAAATATGGAATACTATGTTGTAGTAACTTTCCTGGTCCTTGTATTTGATTCAAGCAGTGTGAGAAAATTTGATATTGTGCAAGACCAAAGTTCTAGCAAGAAACAAGCACCAGGAAAGTTACTACAACATGATATTCCTTTTTAGCTCCACTGGCCAAAGGCCAGCAAGCTTATGTCATGGCCCTGTGGCTGTCGTGCATCCGTCATGACCTGGTGGTTGTAGTATCAGTACGTGGTTGAAGCAAACTTTCTTTCCATCAATTTTTCGCCTCTCACCTGTGATGCATATGAGAAAAGTAGTCCGTAGCTTGGAAAGAAAGTTGTGTCAGCACTGGTGTGAGAAAGCCAGGAAATACATGCATAGGTGCACCGATGGCCATGATATGACCTGAGCTGTCAAAACAATGTTAAACTCCAATAAAATTTATCCTGATGCAAATGTTCATTCCTGTATAGCTATATTTTCCTGTATTTTTTCAGTGTTCCCTTTCTTTATACTCTCCAATATTTTCAATATTTTTTTCTATAATTTGGACATTTTTCCAATACATGTAGCTTTCTCAAAAAACACAGCTGGCATTTATAGGTTAAATTTTTTTTTTGTGACTGCCTCTCAACATTTTTATTTACAGGTTACAGTTCTTTAATTTTATCGGAAGCATCCCCACCTTGCAGAAGTGCTTTTTGGCCCATTGATGAGGACACCTTGAGAATAAATTATGCCAATCCTCAAGTCATAAAAGGTGTCCATATTGGTGGCCAGGGTACCTGCCTTGGTGGAGATGCTCCTGGAAAATTGTTTGGTTTAGTAAAGCATGTCAAAAATTATTCCTGTTCAGTTAGTAAGTAAGCACATTGTCTTAGAAGTGTGATGAAATACAGAACTTTTTGCCCCTGAAATTCCAGAGAAAGAATTCTATTTTTCTCATATTTTTAACAAAAAATTGTTGACAGCCTGAATTCACGTTAGCTTGATAATATATAAGGAGTTATGCTCTGGCAAAAGGGGTTATAATGCATCTCTAGGACCCATTATCCCTTTACCACACAATCCCGACTTTCAACGACCATGCGTAAGAAAAAAGTCTTTTGAAAACATTATGGGAAAAGGAGAAAATGCTGGTAAACCAGCATTTTCTCCTTTTCCCACAATGTTTTCTACCCTTCCAAAGACAACTTCCATCGTTTGAGCCACATCTGAATTGACGTCTGCAAATGCTTTCAAATTGGACAAGTCTACATTTTTGTCGTGTGGTAAAGAGTTATACCAAGCAAATCATCTCACAAATATGTGATCCACAAAATCTGTTTAACCCTTTACTGCACAATGCCGCCTTTTAACGCCCTTGAGAAAGAAGTCTTTTGAAAACATTGTGGGAAAAGGAGAAAATGATGGTAACCAGCATTTTCTCCTTTTCCCACAATGTTTTCTACCCTATCAAGAGAAAATTGCACCAATTGAGCCACACTGAAATTGTTGTCTGCAAATGCTTTCAATTTGGACAAGGCTAAAATTTTGTCATCTGGTAAAGGGTTAACCTTGTATTCAACTGAATTACCATTTGATAGATAAATCCTTGAATATACAGAAAATTAACCAAAAGCAAAATGTTTTGAATTATGTCCGCCTGCACAGTCAATACATTTTGCAGATGTATTAAGCCCCACTTTCACAGAACACGGTTCAAATATATGAGATGATTAACTTGTGCTGTGGTGAATGATGTTTGAATTTAAAAGTTGTCTTTTTTTTTGTAATAAAACTATATTTTTCTTTACCAGATGGAACAAGCAAAACCAGAAAAGTCAAAGTCACAAATGAAATCCTCAAATGCTGTAAAAATGTTTTTTCAAGAGTTATGTCCCCTTTTCTAACCTCGGAAGTTGCATAGAGCACCTTTTTTTACAGGCTTGTAACTGTAATAAATTTTGGAGAGTTACTTCCCTTATCACTAACATCAAGTTGAACAAACACTTTTTTTCCCCCGTCATTATTTTCCTTAACCCTTTCCCAAACGACAAATTTTGGACTGGTCCAAATTGAAAGAGTTTACAGACGACAATTTTAAATTTGATGAAAATGGCAGAAAGGTCTCAAAAAGGGTAGAAAACACTGTGGGAAAAGGAGAAATTGCTCGTTAAGAGCAATTTCTCCTTTTCCCACAGTGTTTTCAAAAGACTTGTACTGCAGACATGTGAAAACCAGGGCTTGTTTGGGAAAGGGTTAATGTTTTGTCTCACTGAAGCTGTAACCTTCACACTGTACTGTCATAATCCAGTGTCTGTTTCTTAATTTGAAGTGATTTTGCTTGATGATGGATAGGAAGGTACCCTGCTTGGTAAGGCCTTAATCCTTTACTTCTTTACCGCACAATCCCGACTTTCAATGACCCAGAAGAAGAAGGTTTTTAAAAACATTGTGGGAAGAGGAGAAAATGCTGGTAACCAGCATTTTCTCCTTTTCCCACAATGTTTTCTACCCTTCCACAAACAAATTGCAATTCTTGAGTCATATTTATGTTGTTGTCTGCAAATGCTTTCAATTAGGACAAGTCTAAAATTTTTGTCGTTTGGTAAAGAGTTAACTCTTTACCGCACAATCCCGACTTTTAATGACCCAGAAGAAGAAGGTTTTTGAAAAGATTGTGGAAAAAGGAGAAAATGCTGGTAACCAGCATTTTCTTCTTTTTCCACAATGTTGTCTACTTTGACAAAGACAGAAATCATCATTTGCACTACATTTGTCGTCTGAAAAGTGCTTTTAATATGGTCGAGTCCTAAATTTTGTCGTTTATTAAGTAGTTAACTCTTTAACAAATGACAAAATTTTAGACCAGTCTGATTGTTAGCATTTGCAGACAACAAAATAGATATGACCCAAAATTTGGAATATGTTTTTGGATGGATTGAAAACATAGTGGGAAATGGAAAAAATGCTGGTAGGCAGCAATTTCTCCTTTTCCAACAATGTTTTCAAAAGCTTTCTTTCTCGGGGTTGTTAAAAGCCGGGATTGTGTGGAAAGGGGTTAACCCTTTACCACATAACAAAATTTTATACTTATCCAGATTGAAAGGGTTTGCAGACGACACATGGCTCAGACACTGAAATTTGTCTTTGGAAGGATAGAAAACATTGTTGGAAAAGGAGAAAATGCTGGCAACTAGCATTTTCTCCTTTTCCAACAATGTTTTCAAAAGCTTTCTTTCTCAGGGTCATTAAAAGTAGCTTTCTTTCTCAGAGTCAATAAAAATAAGGATTATGTGGTGAAGGGTTAACACTTAGATTTAAGACTTGTCTAAATTGAAAGCATTTGCAGATGACATTCAGTAAATGTGCTTCAAAAACTGAAACTTGTTTCACATAGGGAAGAAAACTTTGTAGAAAAAAAGGAAAATGGTGGTTACTGCCATTTTCTCCATTTTCCACATTGTTATCAAAAGCTTTCTTTATTTGGATCTTTTAAACTTGGGAATTTTGGGGAAAGGGTTAAAAAACTATCCTATGTTTTTATTTGCTTAGCCCCTTACCACACAACAAAATTTTAGACTGGACCAATTTGAAAGAATTTGTAGGCAACAATACTCATATTAGCTCAAAGTATGGGGTTTGTCTTTTCAAAGGTAGAAAACGTTGTTGGAAAAGGAGAAATAATGCTGGTTACTAGTATTTTCTCCTTTTCCCAGAATGTTTTCAAAAGACCTCTTTCTCGGGGTCGTCAAAACTAGGAATGTGTGCTAAAGGCTTAATAATCAGGGGTCCTGTGTGGCTTAGTGATAAGGTGTAGGACACATAACCTGGAGGCCCCAGGTTTAAGGGTTACTGCAAGCACTTGGTTTTTTGCGGGAGTGTCCTTTGGCAAGACACTTCAGAGCCCCAGCCTTGTACTGGTCAGACCTAGGACATTCATAAATATGAGCTGTCGCCAAGATATGATTGAAAGCGGCATCAATCAATCAATCAATCAATCAATCTTAATAGTAGTCCAATAGTAGAACACAGGGTTGTTTAGTTATGGTTAACCCTTTACCACACAATCCCGAGTTTTAACAACCCTGAGAAAAGGGCCTTTTGAATACATTGTGGAAAAAGGAGAAAATTCTGGTAACCAGCATTTTCTCCTTTTCCCGCAATGTTTTCTACCCAATCAAGGGCATATTTCATCCTTTGAGCCATGTTTAATTTCTCATCTGCTCTCAATTTAGGCAAGTCTAAAATTCTGTCGTTTGGTAAAGAGTTAAAGCTGATACCGTCACAGGTAAGGATAATCTTTATCCACGCAGTAGTTGGTCATCATGCAGTAAGATATCAGAACCATGGGGTGTCTACATGTCCAAATGTTTCTGCCGAGCCCTAGTAGCTCAGTCGGTAGCATAAAGGATTTGAGAACAGGAGGTCGCTGGTTGGATCCCAATTTCTTTCCAAGGATTGATGATAGTCATTGCAACAAGATTCATTCGTCTCTCACCACTGACCATTGTTTCAACGATGGTTATGTTGGCAAGTAGCCAGTGGCTTGGAAATACTATTGTGCATATTACTGTTAAAAGAAATTCCAGGAAAACATGGATAGGTGCACTGGCTGCCGCGATATAACTGAAATAATGTTGAAAAAGGTATTAAAGCACCATACAATTAATCAGTCAATCAATTCCAGTTATAATTTCTTACCCTCAGAATGCCAAATGATTGTCATGGATGTTTATAGTCCATAAATAATACCCAGACTCAAACTCTTTCATGAAATGCCAGACAGTGTATATACAAGATCAGACTATACTTTTTGTGAATGCATCCCTGTGATGCATAATCATCATGCCAAGTTATCACATAATTATGGATTCATCAAATTGACTTTGTCTAACAACCGACAGAATCGTGAGGTAGAATGGTCCTTTGACATACAGAAAATTTACCTAAAGCAAACGTTTTGAGACAGGTCAGCCTGCGTAGATAGTGCAGGCTGACCTGTGTCGACACTTTTTGCTTATGCATTAAATCTTTACCAGACGACAAAATTTTAGCCTTTTCCAAATTGAAAGCATTTGCAGACGACAATTTCAGTGTGGCTTAAATGGTATAATTTTTCTTTGATTGGACAGAAAACATTGTGGAAAAAGAAGAAAATGCTGGTAACCAGCATTTTCTCTTTTTTAGCTCCACTGGCCGAAGGCCAGCGGGCTTATGTCATGGCCCGGTGTCCGTCGTGCGTCCGTCCGTCCGTCCGGTCGTCCGTCCGTCCGTCCGTCCGTGCGTTAACTTTTATTTCAAACATCTTCTTCTCTGAAACTACCCATCCGATTTTCACGAAACTTCACAGAAATGATCCTGACATGGTCCTCTTCAGAATTTCTTGAAAGAATTTGATTCCTTCAAAAACTCTGGTTGCCATGGCAACAAAACTGAAAAATATTGGAAATCTTTAAAAATCTTCTTGTCTGAAAGGCATAGGGCTACCAAATTTGGCATGTAGCTTTATGTAGTAGACCTCTATCAAGTTTCTTCAAATTATAGCCCTGGGGTCAAAATTGGCTCTGCCCCAGGGGTCACAAGTTTTACATAGGCTTATATAGAGAAAACTTTAAAAATCTTCTTGTCTGAAACCATAAGGCATAGGGCTACCAAATTTGGCATGTAGCTTTATGTAGTAGACCTCTATCATGTTTCTTGAAATTATAGCCCTGGGGTCAAAATTGGCTCTTCCCCAGGGGTCACAAGTTTTACATAGGCTTATATAGAGAAAACGTTAAAAATCTTCTTGTCTGAAACCATAAGGCATAGGGCTATCAAATTTGGCATGTAGCTTTATGTAGTAGACCTCTATCATGTGTCTTGAAATTATAGCCCTGGGGTCAAAATTGGCTCTTCCCCAGGGGTCACAAGTTTTATACATAGGCTTATATAGAGAAAACTTTAAATATCTTCTTGTCTGAAACCATAAGGCCTAGAGCTACCAAATTTGGCATTTAGCTTGATCTAGTTGGAGTCTACCAAAAGTGCCCAAAGTATAGTCCTGGGGTCAATTTGGCCTCATACTTGGAGGGGGGGGGTTCACAAGATTTACATAGGCTTACATAGGGAAAACTTTTAAATCTTGGTGTACATAGCCATAAGGCTTAGGCTACCAAATTTTGCATATAATTATAGCATTATTTAGTGGACAGTTACAAAGAGGGCCCAAGTTACAGCTCTAGGATCAAGTTTGGCCCTGCACCAGGGATCACAAGTTTTACATGGGTTTATGGAGTGAAAAGTTCAGAAACCATCTTGTTACCAGCCATAAGGCCAAGAACTCCCACATTTGGCATGTTATTCTTCTAATACAATATTCCCCATTTAGTCAGACTGTAGCCATGAGGTCAAAGTTTTATAAGGGCTTATATAGTGAAGACTTTTCTTCGTGGTTTATATTTATAAGCCAGTGGAGCGATACAGGGCCATCATGGCCCTCTTGTTCCATAATGTTTTCAAAACACTTTTTTCTCAGTGTCGTTAAAAGGTGTCATTGTGTGGTAAAGGGTTAACTCTTTACCACACAATCCCGACTTTTAACGACCCCTGAGAAAGGACCCTTTTGAAAACATTGTGGGAAAAGAAGAAAATGCTGGTAACCAGCATTTTCTCCTTTTCCCACAATGTTTTCAGCCTTTCCCAAAACAAATTGCAATTTTTCAGTCACATTTATTTTGTCGTCTGCAACTGCTTTCAATTTCGGCTGGTATAAAGTTTTGTTGTTTGGTAAAAAGTTAAACCCCCTTTTCAAAGAGCATGTGTCATTTAAAAAAATTCAGAAACCGTGTGATTATGACATTTTGGGGGTTGACCTTCTGTCAAATTTTTTAAACTTTATCATGTGGAAATTATTTCTAAGTGGGTATCCTGTGATGTGGGGTACATGTAACTGTATAGCTTTGAAACAACACTGGCTGCCACAGGCACTCTTTTTGTCTTCAACCCTTTCCCAAACGACAAATTTTGGACTGGTCCAAATTGAAAGAGTTTGCAGACAACAATTTCAAATTTGATGAAAATGGCAGGAAGGTCTCAAAAAGGGTAGAAAACATTGTGGGAAAAGGAGAAATATGCTGGATACCAGCATTTTCTCCTTTTCCCACAATGTTTTCTAAAGCTTTCTTAGGGTCGTTAAAACTCGGGATTGTGTGGGAAAGGGTAAACCTAGGTTTTCACGATTTTGGGGAAGAAGGCTTTTGAAAAACATTGTGGGGAAAAGAAGAAAATGCTGGTAACCAGCAACACCCAATCAGATAGCTTAAGCTCATTGTTACCCATTTTTGAATGTGTTGTCTGCAGATGTTTTGAATTTGAAAGAGTCCAAAATTTGTCATTTGGAAAAGGGTAAACCCTTTACCTCATAACTCAAATTTGCAGCGGACATCTTCAAGAAAAAGTAGTCCTCTTGAACTAACATTTAACCCTTTCCCAAACTACAAATTTTGGACTGATCCAAATTGAAAGAGTTTGCAGACGACAATTTTAAATTCGATAAAAATGGCAGGAAATTCTCAAAAAGGGTAGAAAACACTGTGGGAAAAGGAGAAATTGCTCATTATGAGCAATTTCTCCTTTTCCCACAGTGTTTTCAAAAGACTTGTTCTGCAGACACGTGAAAACCTGGGCTTGTTTGGGAAAGGGTTAACTACCGAACGACAGTGTTGTAGACTTATGCAATTTCAAAGCATTTGCAGACAACATTTTAAATGCGGCTCAAATGATGGAATTTGTCTTTGATAGGGTAGAAAACACTATGGGAAAGGGAGAAAATGCTGGTTACATTTTCTCCATTTCCCACAATTTTTTCAAAGAGCCTTCTTCCCAAGGGACTTTGCCAAGCCCCTGTAGCTCAGTCGATAGTGTACAGGACTTGAGAACAGGAGGTCGCTGGTTCGATCCCCGGCTTGGCCAATTTCTTTCCGAGGATTGATGATAGTCGTCGCGACAGGATTCATTCCTCTCTCACAGCTGACCATTGTTTTGATGATGGTTATGTGGGAAAGCAGCCAGTGGCTTGGAAAGAACATTGTGCGGAGTACTGGTAAAAGAAACTCCATTAAAGCATGGATAGGTGCACTGGCCGCCATGATATAACTGAAATAATGTTGAAGACGGCGTTAAACACCATACAATCAATCAATCCCAAGGGACTTTAAAACTCATGATTGTGTTGTAGAGGGTTGATACATGGAAAAATAATCATGAAAACCTTCTGACAATGACTAAACTGATTGTTATGGGTATTTTTTTCATTTTGCCTTAACCCTTTCAGCGCCATAGGCGAAAACAGGGACTTTTGCAGAGGGCATAAATCAAGATCAGACTGCACATAATGTGCAGTCTGATCTTTGATCCATGCCCTCCACTTTTTTTGTCAAGCCAATATGATAAAAATCTTCCTGAGACTCAGTGGGTTGTATTTATAGCCATCAAGAGGCCGAATTTATTTGGTTTATTTGGCGCCGAAAGAGTTAACCTTATACCACACAGTCCTTAGTTTTTAAGACCCCAAAGAAAAAGCCTTTTGAAAACATTGTGGGAAAAGGGAGAAAATGCTGGTAACCAGCATTTTCTCCTTTTCTCCACCATGTTTTCTACCCTTCCAAAAACACATTTCAGTTTTTGCGTAACTTTTATTTCGTCGTCTGCAAATGCTTTCAATTTGGACATATCTAAAATTTTGTCATTTGGTAAAGTAGTTAATGTTATAAAACATGATTTACTACTAAATGCAAGAAAGTCATATTCAGGAAATAGTGATCAAACATATTACAGAACAAAAAAACTTTTTACCAAACAACAAAATTTTAGCCTGGTCCAAACTGAAAGTTTGTGCAGACGACAAATTAAATTTGATACAAATGATAAGATTGGTATCAGAAAGGGTACAAAACATTGTGAGAAAAGGAGAAAAATGCTGCTGGTATTTTCTCCTTTTCTCACAATGTTTTCAAAAGTCTTCTTCTTCAGGGTCGTTTAAACTCAGGATAGTGTAGTAAAGGGTTATGGAATTTGTATAATTATGGTCAGGGATAGAAAGCAGTTTAGATGATGATTTATCAAACTGAGAAATAATTCATTCTTAGTAATTTTTGTATATTCCACAATGTTTTCAAGAGACATTTACTGCAAAACATGTCCAAATGTGTTCTTTATGCGGGAAAACATTGACAGTATCACAAACAAAATAGCTAGGGGCTCTCTGCAGTCCAGCCGATACACAAGTATGATGTTTGTACATGTAATATAATTTAGGAAGGAAATAGAAAACTGTTTTATAACTGTCAGCTAAGTTATTAATTGATTTTAAAGGTATTACTTAGGGGCAATCACGTTGAGACCTTTTTCCTAAACTGTCACATTTCCTAGTGATTTATCAGGGATGATATCATACCAGTGCATCTCGTGAAATATTGGGTAATTAATTGGTGAAGCCCAATATTTTTATTTGGTGTTACCAAATTGCTACTGAAGAAGGAAAATATTTCATTTCCTCTTTGTTGTGAAAGTGTAAAGTGACAGAGGGTATTGTTTCTGATGCTGTTCTCATGAAACCTTGTGGGAAGAAAAAGAATTTTTTTATGGACGTAAAACAGTAGCCGAAAGTTCAGTTTTTGCCTGGATGTTGCTGTAATTAATACTCTGTCATCTGTTAATTGGGAAAGGTTGTATTTATGGGAAGTGGTGATTTCTTTAATTGGTCAGAAAGTTATGCACAACTTCAGTCGCTTTTTCTGATGGCGTAGATCAAGATCAACTGCATAGAGGATGTAGTCTCATCTTGGATCTTTATTGTTCAATAGTCTTCACTGATCTTAACCCTTAACCAGACGACAAAATTATAGCCTTGTCCAAATTGAAAGCATTTGCAGACGACAATTTCAGTGTGGCTCAGATGGTGCAATTTTTCTTTGATCAGGTAGAAAACATTGTGGGAAACGGAGAAAATGCTGGTTACCAGCATTTTCTCCTTTTCCCACAATGTTTTCAAAAGGCTTCCTTCCCAGGGGCGTCAAAAGGCGTCATTGTGCAGTAAAGGGTTAACTGTCTTCAGACAAAGACAGCCTTGAAACCCAAACAAAGACAAATTCTATCGTTTGAGCCACAATTAAATTGACCTCTGCAAATGCTTTCAGTTTTGACTAGTCTAAATCTTCATGCTTTTGGAAAGAGTGAAATCTTTAATTCTTCACTAGAAGCTATGTTGTGGACACAACAACAAAATGTCCCAAAGAGGAAATTCATGCAAGAATCCACAACATTGTGTTTGTAAAGTACATGGATATGTCTGTTTTGTAACCCAAATGACATAATTTTGGACTGGTTTAAATTGAAAACATTTGCAGACGACAAAATAAACATGACTTAAAAGTTAAAATTTGTTTTGGGCAGGGAAGAAAACATTGTGGGAAAAGGAGAAAGTGCTGGTTACCAGCGATAATCGATTATCGATAATTAAACAGGTCGTGATAAATGAAGCAGTAACTTTATGGTGGTAAAAAAATTACAACAGAGCGAATAAAGTACAAACAAATAAAAAAAAGTAAAAAAGTAGAAAACTAAGAGGTGGGAAAAAAAGTAAAAAGATTAACTTGAAAAGTGATATGTGAAGTAAATTCAAGATTAGAAAAGTGATACTAATAACTGAAAGGGAATAAAGAAATGAAAAGTGAACAAACGAAAGTTATGTAGAAAAGTGATAAATGGTAACTAAATACAACACTATTATATTTGAAGAAGTTTTCTTTGTTCCAAAAACGAGGTAATTATCTTTCGAAGACACAATGCTGCGGAGCTGTAACAGAATCTTTTGTAAACTGATTGGTAAAAATCGCCTAAGAAAACAGGAAGAACAAGTCAGTGAAAGTACGCTGGAACAGTCGGATTCTTTCTCTGATGATTCTTGTGATGCAGACTCCGATGATGAGTTTGATAATGATAACATTGATGGGGAGGAAGAGAATGATGATAATGGTGATAATGGAGTTGGTTGTACTGATGTTAAGACTGATAATGATGTAAATTACGATCGTGAAAAATATGTTGATAATGATGACGGTATAAAAGAAGAAGAGGAAGATGATGATGATGATGATGATAAGAGATATAGTGATGTTTGTAATATCATGGAGTACAAAAGTGTTGAAAAGTCAAAAATTACATGTGATCCTGATGTAAGTTTTCTATCTTTATTCACATAGACACCTATTAAAGCGATGCACGCCATTTTGTTGAAAGGGTGTTTCATCAAAATCCACGTATGTTTTAAAATACTGATTAGTAAATTCCTAGATTTATTACATGAAAAGCTCTCTCTGGGAGGGATCATTTTTGAGGAAAGTGGTTTTTGACAAAATGTTGCAGATCCTTATTAAAGTGACTAGCACTTTACTAGACGACAAAATTTTAGACTTTTCCAAATTGAAAGCATTTGCAAATGACATATTTGGAAAACATTGTGGGAAAGGAAGAAAGTAATTGTTTCTTGCATTTTCATCTTTTCCCACAATGTTTTCAAAGGCCTTCTTCCTAGGGGTCATTAAAACTAGGGATTGTGTGGTACATAAAATCAGACCTTGTTATGTTGACCAAAACAGGGGCTAAATTTGCCCCATGTGGCATGGTTATTGTAGTACTGGTAATAAAATGTTTTTTCCCAAGTTTTCTCAAAACAATACTTTTTTGTCTTTGACCTTGCTATTCTAAGGCCTTGAATTGTGATGATTTGATTTCCTTTTAACCCTTTACTAATCAGTCTTATGTTTTAACTCTTTACCACATGAAAAGACTTTATTCTAGTCCAAATTCAAAGCATTTGCAGACAACAAATTAAATAAGACTGATTTGATTTGAATTGTTTCAGAAAGGTTAGGAAACATTGTGGGAAAAGGAGAAAATACTGGTTATCAGTATTTTCTCCTTTTCCCGCAATGTTTTCAAAAGTCTTATTTCCTAGTTTCATTAAAACTCAGGGTTGTGTGTTAATTGTTTAACCCATTGCCCAATGATAAAATATTAGACTAGTCTGTACTGAAAGTATTTGCAGATGACAAAAATTAATTGAACATAATAATCGAAATTTGTTTTTGGAAAGATAGAAAACATTGTTTGGAAATGGAAAAAATGCTGGTTATCAGCATTTCCTCCCTTTCTAACAATGTTTTCTACCCTATCATGGATGAATTTCGTCATTTAATTTGGTCACTTTTGTCATCTGCAAATGCTCTCAAGTTTGGCCAGTCTGACATTTTATGGTCTAGTAAAGGATTCAGTTAGCAATCCTGAGTAAGAAGGCTATTGAAAACATTGTGGGAACAGGAGAAAGTCTGATCTTTGATCTTCTGGATCTTGGTTCCACACAGTCTGCTACCAGGGTCCATATTCACCAACCAATCTTAAGAACATTCTTGGTCTTGTTCTTCAAAATTTTCCAAATTTGAAAGTAACACACCTTCTGATTGGCTAAACCGTACAGTTTAACCAATCAGAATGTGTGTTACTTTCAAAATTAGAAAATCTTGAAGAATAAGTCTAAGAACGTTCGTAAGAATGGTTGGTGAATATGGACCCAGATTGTAAACAAATTGTCCTAAAAAGGATCGTGTTTGCATTTTAACATTTACTTTCAGACCTTGATTTTTTTTTTTCAGCTATGTGATGGCAAACTATGACCAAAAAGATCTTCATTTGCAATAAGTTACTAAGCCATGCATGTGAAAAGGGGGTTTAATGCCTCTGCAAAAAGCATCAACTCATGTCAGCTGACCTGGGTTGAAACTTTTCGCTATTGATCAATTTTCTGCATGTCAAAGGACCAGTCTACCTCATGATTCAGTCAGTTGTTAGACAAAATGGACTTTATGGATCCATAATTATATGACGACTTGCTTGGTACAATGCATCATGGAGATGTGTTAACCCTTTACCAGACAACAAAACTTTAGCCTTGTCCAAATTGAAAGCATTTGCAGACGACAGTTTCAGTGTGGCTGAAATGGTGCAGTTTTCTTTTGATAGGTTAGAAAACATTGTGGGAAAAGGAGAAAATGCTGGTTACCAGCATTTTCCCCTTTTCCCACAATGTTTTCAAAAGGCTTCTTTCCCAGTGTCGTTAAAAGGCGTCATTGTGCGGTAAAGGGTTAAACCGCTGCCCCCCTCCCCCTCCCTCCCCTCTTTTGCCTTAGTGTGGCTCAATAGTTACCATATGATTGGACCTGATGGAAATATCAGTGATACTTTCTCCTCTTTGGTTATTATTTGTTTTTCAACTAAAATAACTAATTATACCCCCCCCCCCCCCCCACCTAAGAAGTAGAGGGGGGTATACTGGTTTCACTTTGTCTGTCTGTCTGTCTTTCTGACCATCCATTTGTCTGTCCTTCCATCCAACAATCCGTCCATCTTTTCCTTTCTGTGCTCTAACTTGAAAGCCATTTTACCTATGACCCTGAAACTTTATCAAAGTGTTGCCCATGAGCCAAGGAGGTGCCCTATTGTTTTTGGGTCACATGGGTCAAAGGTCAAGGTCACAGGTGAACTTTGGTTGAAAATTGTTTCCATGCTCTCATTCAAAAGCCGTTTGACCTAGGATTCTGCAAGTTTAAACAAGCATTGCTTATGACTCGAGGAGGTGCCCTATTGTTTTGGGGTCCCATGGGTCAAAAGTCAAGGTCACTATTGAACTTTGTTTTGAAATTTGTTTCCATTCTCTGACTGTGCTGATTCAGTGACAAGGTGCTTGTGGGGGTATTGGTCCGCTTTGTGACAGTTCTTGTTTATTCTGAACAAGCTTAGGGTATGGTGCATAAATGATACAGAGTAGTTATAAAAAGATTTATCTAGTTATAATATTGTAGAAATTTGGTAAAATTTTACTATTTATGTTAACCTTTCACTACAGAATCCCAAGTTTTAACGACCCTGAGAAAGAGGCCTTTTGAAAACATTGCAGGAAAAGGAGAAAAAGCTGATAACCAGCATTTTCTCCTTTTTGCACAATGTTTTCTGTCCTTTTACAGACAAATCTTACCATATGAGCTGAATCTAATTTGCCATCTGCAAATGCTTTCAGTTTGGACAAGTGCAAAATTTTATTGCGTCATAAAGAGTTAAATATAATGTATATACACCCAAGTTTACCTAGAAAAAGTTTGTTTTTTATTAAATCAATTATGCAGCAGAATTAAAATTCTACTTTTTTCGTCCTTGTTTGTGATGATATATAATAGATATAGCATGATTTAAAACTTCACGTAATGTCACGTATGTATCCGTATTATGTATGTCTGATTTAGTTTGGTTCAGTTACCTATTTGATTAAATGACAGAAAACCAGTCTTAACTCTTTACCACTCGACAAAATTTTACACTGGTCCAAATTAAAAGTGTTTGCAGACAACAGAATAAATGCGAATGAAAAATTAAAACTTGTTTTGGGAAGGGCAGAAAACACTGTGGAAAAAGGAGAAAATGCTGGTTACCAGCATTTTCTCCTTTTTCCACAATGTTTTCAAAAGGCTCCTTACTCAGGGTCGTTGAAACTCGGGATTGTGTTAAAAGGTTAAGTTTTTTTTTCAGGCCTGATGATTACCGGTATTTGAAATTCATTCCCTAGGTTTGCATCTGACATGTTAGATGTTAGATCTGACATGTTAGTTTCTACTTTTGCCACAATATGTGCTATTATTTCATTTTGACATACCAGCACATTGTATCTGTATTACCTATCTACGAAACAACAAAATTTTAAACTTGTCCAAATTGAAAGCATTTGCAGACGACAAATTAAATGTGACTCAAAAACTAAAATTTGCCTTTGGAAGAGTAGAAAACATTGTGAGGAAAGGAGAAAATGCTGTTAACCAGCATTTTCTCCTTTTTCCCACAATGTTTTCAAAAGGTTTCTCTTTGGGGTCATTAAAACTTGGGATTGTGTGGTAAAGGGTTACTGTTCTTTTTATATCTTTAAATTCAATTGATTTTATACATAGCAAGATATGGCATGTCAAACGTTGCAATATTTGATATCAAAGTTTTCATTCCAAGACAAAAAACAAATCCTTTTAAAAAAATATGTATGCCCTTTACTGAAATTATATTCACTCATAAGCTGAAATGTGTATGTACATCGGAAAAAAATCATTCAAGAAAAGAGAAATTGTCCAATACAAAAAAAATGTCCAATGAAAAATATATTTTTGCAACAAAAAATTTTACCTTCTATGTTGGCAGCGTAGAAATTGATTGATAATTGAACTATGGGATTGCAAAGGCCGGTTCTGTAATGGCTTATTTGAGTGGACTATACTGTTACTGTGATGACTAATGTTTCCTGGTTCAAGGTGGTTCTGATTCAGGGTCGCCATGTTGGAAATCTGTTGAAACTTTACTGTTACAGAACAGTCTTTACTATCCTGTGTCACATAAATACTTTTATTTGTAACATGAGTGACATGAGAAATGTTGCAATATTCAATACCAACGTATAATTCAATCTAAAAAAGGAAAGTTATTCCATAAACCAGTATTTGTTCTAAAATTACAATATATTTATTACAAAAAATAAATATGTGTGTGAAAAAAAAATAAATTGTTCGGTAATTTTAATTTTTGGCACAATTATTTTTTCATCGAACAACTGTTTATTCAAGATAAGCTGAACATTTTTTTAGTCTTGTCATAGTCTTCATTTTCCACATTTTCTCAGCACTGCAGTGATCAGTGAATGTTTCTTTTTAACTCTTTACCAAACGACAAAATTTTAGGCTTGTCCAAATTGAAAGCATTTGCAGACGACATATTAAATGTGAATCAAAAATCAAAATCTGTTTTGGGAAGGGTAGAAAAAATTGTGCGAAAAGGAGAAAATGCTGGTTACCAGCATTTTCTCCTTTTCCCACAATGTTTTCAAAAGCTTTCATTCTTAGGGTCGTTGAAAGTTGGGGTTGTGTGGTAAAGGGTTATAAGCATTGTTACGTCAAATTATGTACTTCCAGATGTTATCGTAAATTTGTAAATCTCGTTACATTATTGCATTATGCTTTTGTGCCAATGTCAAACCCCATGACTTACTATTACATTGTCCGTATCAAAAGCGTTTGCAGATGATAAAATTAATTCATTCTGGCTTACGTGATAACATTTGCCCATGAAAGAAAAGAAGACATTGTAGAAAAAGTAAAACAAAATGCTTAATATCAGCATTTCTGTTTACTGGTATTTTTCCTTTCCCCATAATTGTTTCAAAAACCTTTCAGCATGAACATTGAATCATTTGATAAATGTTTCAAAAATATGTTTGACACACTTTCAGTCTCCAAGCCCAGAACAAGAGGGGGAAACTTATGAAGTGCCAGACCTTCCGCCACAGGTCCCTCCTCCAATAGTTCGTAAGCCACCAGTCGCACCTCCCTCGCCATCAGATAGCGACTCGGACTCAGGCGGTGAGGTGTACGATGAACTAGAAGGAATAGCAGAAGATAAACCACAGGCTAAATCACAGTTTAAACCCAAGCCTGCGCCACCGCAGGACTTCCAGGCTGAAGTAAGTTCAACTTTATGACTAAAGATTATAATCTTTGAAACCTTTACCAGATGACAAAATTTTGGCCTTGTCCAAATTGAAAGCATTTGCAGACAACAATTTAAATGTAGCTCAGATAGTGCAAGTTCCCTTTGATAGGGTAGAAAACCTTGTGAGAAAAGGAGAAAATGGTGGTTACCAGCATTTTCTCCTTTTCCCACAATGTTTTCAAAAGCCTTCTCTTCCAGGGTCGTTGAAAGTTGGGATTGTGTGGTAAAGGGTTAACGGTTTACACACAATCCTCAGTTTTAATGAACATCAAGAAAAAGGCTTTGTGGGAATAGGAGAAAATGCTCGTAACCAGCATTTTCTCCTTTTCCCATAATGTTTTCTACCCTTTCAAAGACAAACTCCATTATTTGAGGTATATTTAAATTGTCTTCTGCCGCAATGCTTTCAGTTTGGACAAGTCTACATTGTTGGCTCACCCAAGCATGAAGAAGAGCTTTTGTGACCATGCTGTGTCTGTCGTGCATTGTCCGTCATGCGTCATCAACCTCTGCCTTGTGTATGCCGCAATTTATGTCCGATACTCATGACACTTGGTCAGAATGTTTGTCTTGATGATATCTTGGAAGAGATCTAAAATAGTTCATGTCAGGTGAAAGCCAAGTCAATCTTTGTAAAACCTTGTGTATGCTCTATAGGCCACATTTTCAGTCCAATACTTATGAAAGCTGGTCAGAATGTTAGTCTTGTAACTATCTTGGATGAGTTAAAAAATGGGTCATTATATCAGGTAAAAAACTAGGTCACCAGGTCAAATCTTAAAAAAAACCCTTGTGTACGCTCTAGATGCCACATTTTCAGTTCGATACTTTCAAAAGTTTGTCAGATTGTTACTCTTGATGATGTTTCAGACAAGATCAAAAATTGGATCATGTCGAGTCAGACACTAGGTCACTTTGTCAAATCTTCTTTGTTTATGTTCTTAAGGCCACATTTTCAGTCCAATAGTCATGAAAGTTGGTCAGAATGTTTGTCTTGATTATATCTTTAAGAACTTTGAAAATGGGCCATGTTGGGTCAAAAGCTAGGTCACTAGGTCAGTTCTTTTATAAAAAAGCTTGTGCACAATGTAGAGGCAACATTTTGAGTCAAAAACTCATGAAACTTGGTCAGAATGTTTGTCTTGATAATACATGTATTTTGGTCAAGTTCGAAAACAGGTCGCATCAGGGCAATAACTAGGTCACATTGTCAGATCTATTGGAAACATCGTGTTAGCTTCAGAGGCCAACTTCTCTGTCCAATACTCACGAAAGTTGGTTGGTCAAGATATTTGTCTTGATGATATCTCTAATTTTGGTCATGTCATGTCAAAAAATAGGTCACTAGGTCAAATTTTGTAAAACCAGGTGCACCCGTCTTTTCTCTTCTTACCAGACCCAAATTTTGGCCACTTAAACAATGCTTAGCTCCCCAAATTCTCAGTTTTTACACTTTTGGTCACAACATACGAAACAAGAAAGGAAAGGTCATGACCTCAAACTCAAAGACAAATTACATAATTCTTTTCAACAATCTGAACTCTTTACTACACAAGGACGAGTTTTGGCACCTCTGGGAAACTTTTGAAAACATCATGGGAAAAGGAGAAAATGCTGGTAACCAGCATTTTCTCATTTTCCCACTATGTTTTCCACCCTATCAAAGACAGAAATCATCATTTGAGCTACATTCAACATGTCGTCTGCAAAGGCTTTCAATTTGGTGGAGTACAAAATTTTGTCGTTTAGTAAGGGGTTAAATAATCTTAACCGTTGACAAATATAATAACCACTCTTTACATAAAAATTTCATTTATGGCCTACTTTTCCCCGTTACATTTATTTTTCATTTTACACATGGGCAATTCAAAATGAAAGCTCAGCATACTGTAAACATGTTCCTGAGTGGTTTTACATAGGTCTGCCTCTGCACTTGAAAAGTTTGAAAGCAGGCCTTTGATTGGTTAAATAAATAGGTCAACAGAGGGTGACAATGTGTAGTTTGTCCTCATTCTTACATGGAGAGGGGGGCTGATAATATGGCATCATGGAGTGAACATGTATTTTCCAACCATTCTTTACTCTTTTTTTTTTTCAAACAACAAGATTTTAGACTTGTCCAATTTGAAAACAACCGCAGATGAGAAATTGTTTGTGTCTCAATTAATTGGGTTTGTCTAAAAAAGGAGTACTTGTGAGTTCTTTTTTCCTCAATGTTTCAAAAAACCTCCTTCTTAAAATTTGTTAAAGTATAGAGTGTTTTGATGACGGGAATAATATTTCTCATTCTCATTTCTCATTTCTCAGATCTATGACGAATGTGATGTCAAGGAACCAGATGCAACAACAGGCGGTGAACTTTATGAGGTAATACATGATTTCTAAATTTGAAGGTAACACAACCTCTGATTGGCTAAACCATCTGGCTACCATCTGGTTTAGCCAATCAGAAGTTTTGTTGCTTCAAGTTTAGAAAATTCTGGAGAGTAAGACAAAGAATTTTCTCAGACTGCTTGATAAATATGGACTCAGAACAATTCTGTCTGATCATGTGATACAGTTTTAAGACATAACTCTGTACCAGACTTAAAAACTTTAGACTGGTTCAAATTTGAAAGTATTTACAGATGACATATTAGATATGGCTCAAGTGAAGGGGTTTGTATGTGACAGGGTTGAACTTTACCACATGACAACATTTTACTCTACCACACAATCCCTACTTTTAAGGACCCTGGGGAAGAAGGCTTTTGAAAACACTGTGGGAAAATGAGAAAATGCTGGTAACCAGCATTTTCTCCCTTTTCCCTGCAATGTTTTCTACCCATTCAAAGAAAAAATTCTAACACTTTTTCCCCATATCTTATTTGTTGTCTACAGATGCTTTCAATTTGTGTTGTTTAGTAAAGAGTAAAGCCTTTACGTCATAAAAACAGAGTTCCAGATAGAGGGAGTGATTTTGATTTCAAAATGGAAAATGTCAGTTATTGTCCACTAAACCCTATGTTATGGGTACTCATTAGAATTGTCTCATCGAGACGATTCTAATGAGTACCCACAACATAGGGTTTAGAAGAGAAAAAATGGATTTAGAATACCATCACTGCCGCGTATCTGGTGCTCTGATAATAATCTATTAACCATGATAAGTACATGCGCATAAGAAAATGTAAGTACATTACAGGCAAATAGAAGGCAAGCTTGAATATTTTGTTCCAGGTAATAAGCCTGGTGTATGAATTTCTGAATCAACGCCCAAAATTATAATCCAAAAATTCATACACAGGAACTATTTGTAATTTGCGCTGAGCATTAATTTCGTGTTACTCCTTAAAATCTTAACCCTTTACCACATGATTCCGAGTTTTAGCGACTCTGAAGGAAAAGGCATTTGAAAACATTGTGGGAAAAGGAGAAAATGCTGGTAACCAGCATTTTCTCCTTTTCCCACAACGTTTTCTACCCTATCAATGACAGAAATCATCATTTGCGCTTTATTTAATTTGTCGTCTGCAAATGCTTTCAATTTGGTCTTGTCCAAAATTTTGTTGTGTGGTAAAGAGTTAATGCTACTGCAAATTCTTTTGCAAACAAGGTATATTAACATCAGTACTTCACTAAAGATCTGCTTTTTCTGTTAAAAGCCCGCCCAGGTAGCTCAGTGGTTAGCGTGTCAGACTCGTGACCTGGTGGTTGAGGCAAACTTTCTTTCCGGCGATTTTTCGCCTCTCACCTCTGATGCTTGTGAGAAAAATGTAGTCAGTGGCTTTGGAAAGAAAGTTGTGTCAGTACTGGTGTGAGAAAGCCAGGAAGCACATAGGTATGTCGCTGACCACCATGATATGACCTAAGCTGTTAAAATGGCATTAAACTCCAATACAAACCAAACCTTTTCTGTAAAAGTTGATGAGCTATGCTCGGGCAAAAGGGCATTTAATGCATCTCTGTGATGAATAATACTGGTACTAAGCAAGTCCTCTCATCATTATGGATTCATAAAACCCATTTTCTATAAGAACGGAATGAATCAGGAGGTAGGTATACTGGTTCTTTGACATGCAGAAAATTGCCCAACAACAAAAAGTTTTGACTCAGGCTAGCACGAGCAGACTGCGCAGGCTGAACTGGGTCAGAACTGTTTGCAGATGCATTAAGCCCCCTTTTCACAGAGCATGGCTTAACCCTTTACCAAACGACAAAATTTTAGATTGGTTGAAATTGAAAGCATTTGCAGACGACAGAATGAATGTGGCTGAAAAATTGAAATGTGTTTTGGGAAGGGTAGAAAACATTGTGGGAAAAGGAGAAAATGCTGGTTACCAGCATTTTCTCCTTTTCCCACAATGTTTTCAAAAGGCTTCTTTCTCAGGGTCGTTAAAAGTCGGGATTGTGTGGTAAAGGGGTAAATATAGATGTTGGGGGGGGGGGGGGGGCGGGGGCTTGATGGGTAAGTTTTCTGAAGGTACATGTATGACGTGGGTATACGCTTTCATGTATGAAGTGGGTAAACACTTTCACTATTTTGTTTTCAGGACCCTGAGATAAATCCATCAGATAGCCTAGGTGGTGGGGAAATCTACGAAGTCCCAGATGAGGCAACTGTGCCTAAGCCTAACACTCCTTCACGACGGGACGCACCTGTCCCACCACCTCCGCCAGGACAGAAACTTCCCCCACTGGTAAATAAAGTCTTTCAATCTAACTGTTGTTGATCATTTGTGGACAGTGCAGATCAAAATCAAACTGGACAGAATATGAATCTGATGACCCGCACTTTCTCCTTTTCCTCCATCTTTTTTTTTTTAACCATTGGAAGATGAATTCAGCCATTTATCGACATTTTGGTTAACATCTACCAATCCTTCCAAATTAGGCATGCCTGATTTTCTTTCATCTGGTACAGAGATGAACCCTCTCTGAGGATGATGGTCATTTCTACAGTATTCATTCATCTCTCTTTCCTTAACCCTTTACCACACAATCCCGGGTTTTCACGACCCCGGGGAAGAGGCCTTTTGAAAACATTGTGGGAAAAGAAGAAAATGCTGGTAACCAACCAGCATTTTCTTCTTTTCCCACAATGCTTTGTTCCCTTCCAAAGGCAAATTTTAGTTTTTGAGTCATGCTTAATTTGTGGTCAGCAAATGCTTTCAATTTAGATAAGTCTAAATTTTTGTCGTGTTGTAAAGAGTTAAAATCGTCTGGTCAATAGTTTTCTGGGAATGCAGTCCATTGCTTGGAAAGTATTATGCACTCAGCATAACTTCTAGCCAGCCCCTTTTGTTTCTCCTGTAAATTTGACCTAGGTTGATTGATGTTTTACACCGCTTTCAACATTATTTCAATCATATCATGACGACAGCTCACAAATTCATGTATTTCCTGGGGTCCACCAGTACTAGACTAGGGCTCTGAAGTGTCTTGCCCAAGGGCACTCCAGTGAAAAACCCAGCAGATCAGTTGGGGCTCAAACCCGGGACCTCCAGGTTACGAGTCCCACACTTTACCACTGAGCCACGCAGAACCCCAAGTTTGACCAAGGAATGGACAGGTAAATAAAAACAAATTGTAAAATATAATTATTTGGATGTTAGCCATGGTATTGTAATGAAAAAACTATCGATTTTGCCAATAGAAGGCATTTCTTTTCCAAAAAAAAAAAGGAAAATACATGTTTTGCACATGTGCACATAATGTTTATTAGCCGAAACAGGTTAAAAAGAGAAACATAAATTACTAAAATTTTGTCAGCAATAAGAAAAAACATGAAGGTTATTTTCTGCACAAAAATATAAATGGAGAGAAGAAACATGAAGTTTTCACAAAAGAAAAATGATTTTTGAATTTTCGGTGTTCAGTGAATGAATGTTAACCCTTTACTACACAATGCCGCCTTTTAACGACCCTGGGAAAGAAGCCTTTTGAAAACATTTTAAAAAAAGAAAATTGTGGTAACCAGCATTTTCTCCTTTTTTCACAATGTTTTCTGCCTTATCAAACAAAAATTACACTATTTGAGCCACAATGAAATTGTTGTCTGCAAATGCTTTCAATTCGGACAAGGCTAAAATTTTGTCAGCTGGTAAGGGTTTAAATAAGTTCTTTTCAAAAGTACAAGTCAAAAAATTCTTTTTAGACTTAAGTTGAGGTATGCTTTTACACTGATCAAAAAATTATTCTCCAAAAAAAAATCAAACCAAATGGACAGTCTCTTTTCTGGACAGCAGATGCCAAAAAAGGTATACAGGGAATTCCAGCTTAAACGTGGCTGTTTAGAAGTTTTGTTTAGTGTATATTGCGCTGGTACTGAGGTTACACCAGGAAAGAATAGAAAGCTGCAGTGGTATGACAGAAATAATGCTGAAAGCCGTGCATGTTGTCCTTCAAACAAGTCCTATCCTTTACCAAACGACGGAATTAAAGACTGATCCAAATTGAAAGCATTTGCAGACGACAAAATAAATGTGACTAAAAACTTGAAATTTGTTTTGGGAGGGTTAGAAAATATTGTGGAAAAATGAGAAAATGCTGGTTACCAGCATTTTCTCCTTTTCCCACTATGTTTTCAAAAGGCTTCTTTCTAAGGGTCATTGAAAGTCGTGATTGTGTGGTAAAGGGTTAACAGTTAAAGATTCTTTGAAATAAAGGGGCTGTAACCCTTTGCCAATTGACAAAATTTTAGACTGTTCCGAATTGAAAGCATTTGCTGATGAATAATTAAAAGATGCAGAAATTACAAAATTTGTCTTTGACAGAGCAGAAAATATTATGGTGAAAGGAGAGTTCCAACAATGTTTTCAAAAGTCCTTTGACTCGGGGAGTCGTTGGAACTTGTCTGGTAAAGGGTTTGGGCAGATTTTGACGGAAATTTTTTGGTCAGAGATAAGTTGATATTTTGTAAGGATGCGACTGTTTACCCTGAATTTCAAAATTAAAAATGCAGAAAAAAAATCCCCTGGTGAGAATCAAACCCACTACGTTCATATCCATAATTGGCAACTCTAACACAGATCTGTGGAGCCAGCTGACATTTACATGGATCTAAAACGTATTTATCTCTTGTTATGCCATAGCAGCTATTCAGTTATTAATGGAACATGAAAGATTTTACAGTAAAACTATGAAAAACTTGATAAGTCCTTGTGTTTTCTACACAAATGTGTGTTTTAATTTCAAGGCCATCTTTGCAAGCAAATGAAATTAAGCAGTCTTTGTTAAGACTTTAAAAAAATAAAAGAACTTGCTAAACAAAATCTGTTCTAAGCCTTTAACACACAATCCCAGATTTTAACGGCCCTGATGAACAAAACTTTTGAAAACATTGTGGAAAAAAGAAAATGCTGGTAACCAGCATTTTCTCCTTTTCCCACAATGTTTTCTAACCTTTCAAGCACAAATCCCATGATTTGAGCCACATTTAAGGATACATCTTTACAGCCAGAGAGAAAAATGCCATTAAAACTTGAAAGTATGTAGAATGGCTCAGCTGTGTAAACAGAAGTAAATTACCAATATATGAGTCATGCTCTGGCAAAAGGGTGCTTAACCCTTTACCACACAGCCGCAAGTTTTAATGACCCGGAAAGAGAAGGCTTTTGGAAACATTGTGGGTAAAGGAGAAAATGCTGGTAACCAGCATTTTCTCCTTTTCCCACAATGTTTTCTACCATATCAAAGACAAATTGCTTGAGTTTAAATACTACTGAGTTGTCGTCTGCAAATGCTTTCAATTTGGATGAATCTAAAATTTTGTTGTTTGGTAAAAAGGTAATGCTTCTCTGTGATGTATGATACCAAGCAAAGCATCACCATGATAGCCACCCGTTCTTACAACTGACTTCATCATGAGGTAGAATGGTCCTTTGACATAGAAAATAGCCAAGCCCATAGCTCAGTCGGTAGCGTACAGGACTTGAAAACAGGAGGTCGCTGGTTCGATCCCCAGCTTGGCCAATTTCTTTCCGAGGATTGATGATAGTCATCGCAACAGGATTCATTCCTCTTTCACCGCAGACCATTGTTTGAATGATGGTTATGTGGGAAAGCAGCCAGTGGCTTGGAAAGAATATTGTGCAGAGTACTGGTAAAAGAAACTCCAGGAAAGCATGGATAGGTGCACTGGCCGCCGTGATATAACTGAAATAATGTTGAAAACGGCATTAAACACCATACAATCAATCAATACAATCAACATAGAAAATTGACCACTAGTGAAAAGTTTCGGCCCAGGTCAGCCTGCGTGGATTGGGCAGGCTGACCTGGGTTGATACTTTTTCGCAGATGCATTAGGCCCCCTTTTCTCAGAGCATGGCTCTTAAATGGTGTAAGGGATGAAGAAACTCATGGGATTTGTCCTTATTTAAAACTAGAAACAGCAGCTGTTCCTTTTAAGGCTCGACGATGGTTATGTGGGAAAGCAGCCAGTGGCTTGGAAAGAATATTGTGCAGAGTACTGGTAAAAGAAACTCCAGGAAAGCATGGATAGGTGCACTGGCCGCCGTGATATAACTGAAATAATGTTGAAAACGGCGTTAAACACCATACAATACAATCAATCATTCTTTGAAGGCCTCCAAAAAAATGAAATGCTTTTTGTATCTGTCATAATCTATGCAAACTTGTAGCCATCAGGGGCAACATTTGGCATGAAAATACAAAAATGATTGTAGTTCATAAAAAAATAAAGATAAAAAATGGTTAAAACCTGGCTGAAAATGAGTATAGATGTATCTTGAACTTGTCGTCTGCAAGTGCTTTCAATTTGGACCAATTTTTAATTTGTCATTTGGTATAGAGTAAAGTGTCTTTAACTCTTTACCAAACGACAAAATTTTATACTTGTCCAAATTGAAAGCATTTGCAGACGACAAACAAATATTGAAACTCGTGTTGGAAAGGGTCGAAAACAATGTGGGAAAAGGAGAAAATGCTGGTTACCAGCATTTTCTCCTTTTCACACAATGTTTTCAAAAGGCTTTTTTGTAGGGTCCTCAAAAGTTGGGATTGTGTGGTAAAGGGTTAATTATCTGTTCTTTTTCTTTATATATTTTAGCCGCCTACATCATCTTTGCCAGGTAAGAAAATACATTTCTTTGTAATTTAGTTTATACGAGTCTATTTCTTTATAAATGACTGGTGTTTTAGCAAAAGGGTCAGAATGCATCTCAGTGACACATTATACCAAGCAAGTCGTCACATAACTGCGGATCAATGAAATCCATTTTGTCTAATAACAGACTAAATCATGAGGTAGAGTGGTCCTTAGACATACAGAAAATTTACAAAAGCAAAAAGTATTGACCCATGTCAGCCTGCGCAGACTGCGCAGGCTGACATGGGTCAATACTTTTCGCAGATTCATTAAATTCCCTTTTCACAGACTTTCTCAGCTAGGGAGTTGCACCAAAGCTTTGCAATGTGAAGTGTGTTTTTGCCAGAATATTCTTTTTAAAAAGTGGCAACTTTAGATCCAAGATCAGTCTGCTTGTTCTGTGCAGTCTGATCTTTATTTGGATGGTCCACAAGAGGCAGTCTGATCTGGATCTTCCTTTTTCTACTGAAGCAAATTGAATTTTGCTAAGCAGTGTGATCAGGACTGGTGACATGAAATACTGATCATTAGTTCCAAAGTGTTGTAGCATATGAATGTAACTTAGATACAAGCTAGGGTAGAATCCTTTATGGTGACGGTCACAGGCCTTTAACCCTTTACCAGACAACAAAATTTTAGCCTTGTCCAAATTGAAAGCATTTGCAGACGACAATTTCAGTGTGGCTCAAATAGTTCAGTTTTCCTTTGATAGGACAGAAAACATTGTGGGAAAAGGAGAAAATGCTGGTTACCAGCATTTTCTCCGTTTCCCACAATGTTTTCAAAAGGCTTCTTTCCCAGGAGCGTTAAAAGGCGTCATTGTGCGGTAAAGGGTAAAAAAGATCGGATGTAGGTCTAGGAGGGGAAAAAAGCTAAGAAAACATTGTTACAGATTTAAAACTTGTTCATTTTTAGTTTCTCTGTTTGTCATGATGTTTTTAAGTGTGTAGTACTGCAGAGTCGTCAAAAGGGCTTTAGTTAGTGAATTGTTACTGCTTTACGAAAAAATCCTTTGTTTAACGACCCTGAATAAAGAGGCATCTGAAAGTGTTGTTGGAAAAGCAGAAAATGCTGGTAACCAGCCTTTTTGTCTTTTTCCCTCAATGTTTTCTACCAGTTTCAAATATAAAAATCACTATTTGAGCCTATTTGATTAGTCCTCTGCAAATTCTTTCAGTATGCACCAGTCTTCAGTTTTCTTGACTAGTCAAGTGCAAAGAGAGTCAATGAATGTTTAACCCTTTATGGGACAATGCCAACTTTTAACAACCCATAGAAAGAAGCCTTCTGAAAACATTGTGGTAAAAGGAGAAAAGGCTGGTAACCAGCATTTTCTGCTTTTCCCACAATGTTTTCTACCCTATCAAAGAAAAATTGCACCATCTGAGCCACATTGAAATTGTCTGCAAATGCTTTCAATTTGGACAAGGGTAAAATTTTGTCGTCTGGTAAAGGATTAAAAAAAAATTGATACATATGTTATATTGCACCTTCTTTATGAACCTTCTTCAGTCTTATTCCATGTATATGACACTCCTCCTCCAGTTACTCGTCCGGTAACTTCCTCCAGTTACTCGTTTTCCATAACGTCTTCAAGTCTTTTCGAAACAACCCCAAGTTTTAACCACCCTGGGAACAAAGGCTTTTGAAAGCATTGTGGGAATAGAAAAAAATACTGGTAACCAGCATTTTCTCCTTTTCACACAATGTTTTTCTACCCTTATAAAGACAAATACCATTACTTGAGCCACATTTGTCTTCTGCAAATGCTTTCAATATGGAAGAGGCTGAAATTTTGTTGTCTGGTAAAGGGTTAACCCTTTACCACACAACAAAATTTTACACTTGTCCAAATTGAAAGCATTTGCAGACGACAAATTAGATATGGCTAATATGGTGATATTTGTCAGTTAAAGGACAAAAAACATTGTGGGAAAAGGAGAAAATGCTGGTTACCAGCATTTTCTCCTTTTCCCACAATGTTTTCAAAATGCCTCTTTCTCGGGTTGTTAAAACTCGTGATTTTATAGTGAAGAGTTTAACAATATTGTTCATGAAGACTTGTGTAAGCTCTTGTTTCCAGAGATCAAACGTTACGAGTCATAATATAATAACTTACCATTGTAAGTACAGTTCTGATTCTAAATTCTAAGACTAGTCATCTCATTGGCAGACAGGGCTACAGAAATCCGAAAAAAATTGTTGGATAAGACCGATTCATAACCCATAACTCAGAAAACTGAATTATTTTCAAAAACCTTAAGAAAAATCGGTCCAAAAAAATCGTGATATGGCCATTTTGAAACAAACTAACAAACCTTAAATCGTTGCTGCAGGCATTTTTGAACATTAGATCATGTGTCAAACCATTGGCCACTATTGACTCTTTACCAAACGACAAAATTTTAGACTGGTCCAAATTGAAAGAGTTTGCAGACGACAATTTTAAATTTGATAAAAATGGCAGAAAGGTCTCAAAAAGGGTAGAAAACACTGTGGGAAAAGGAGAAATTGCTCGTTATGAGCAATTTCTCCTTTTCCCACAGTGTTTTCAAAAGAGTTGTACTGAAGACACGTGAAAACCAGGGCTTGTTTGGGAAAGGGTTAAATCCAATTTATGGCCGTTTCACTTCGACAGAAAACATTGGTTATGCAGATCTTGTCATACATCGTGGCCTCATGCAGGATTAGTCCCTTTGCGCAATCTTGAGTAAATTACCCCATTTCCTGCTAAGTGCTGACCAAGATTCTGAAGTATGGCTTTGCTTGATTTCTTTAATATTTATAATCACTGGTTACAAGTACATGATTGTGTTTTCAGGATCATTTTGTAGCCCTATCACATTAGGTTTAAATTTATTTTTAGCTCACCTGAGCACGAAGTGCTCAGGATGAGCTATTGTGATCACTCACCGTCCGTCGGCGTCCATCGTCCGTCCGTCCGTACGTCCGTCCGTCCGTCCCTCCGTTCACATTTTTTTGTTTACACTCTAGCATCTACAAATATTAACCAATCAGCACCAAACTTGGTCAAAATATATATGACCATAAGATCTCGGATGAGTTCGATTATGGGTTTAATCGGACCAGAACGACTGGAGTTATTTGCCCTTGAATTAGAAAAATTGCTATATTTGTCTTTGTTTACACTCTAGCATCTACAAATATTAACCAATCAGCACCAAACTTGGTCAAAATGTATATGACCATAAGATCTCGGATGAGTTTGATTATGGGTTTAATCGGACCAGAATGACTGGAGTTATTTGCCCTTGAATTAAAAAAATTGCTATATTTGACTTTGTTTACACTCTAGCATCTACAAATATTAACCAATCAGCACCAAACTTGGTCAAAATGTATATGACCATAAGATCTCGGATGAGTTCGATTATGGGTTTAATCGGACCAGAACGACTGGAGTTATTTGCCCTTGAATTAGAAAAATTGCTCTATTTGACTTTGTTTACACTCTAGCATCTACAAATATTATTCAATCAGCACCAAACTTGGTCAAAATGTATATGACCATAAGATCTCGGATGAGTTCGATTATGGGTTTAATCGGACCAGAACGACTGGAGTTATTTGCCCTTGAATTAGAATAATTGCTATATTTGACTTTGTTTACGCTCTAGCATCTACAAATATCAACCAATCAGCACCAAACTTGGTCAAAATGTATATGACCATAAGATCTCGGATGAGTTCGATTATGGGTGTAATCGGACCAGAATGACCGGAGTTATTTGCCCTTGAATTAGAAAAATTGCTATATTTGACTTCGTTTACACTCTAGCATCTACAAATATTAACCAGTCGGCACTAAACTTGGTCTAAATGTATATGACCATAAGATCTTGAATGAGTTCAATTATGTGTCTAATCGGACCAGAACGACTGGAGTTATTTGCCCTTGAATTAAAAAATTGCTCCATTTGACTTTGTTTACACTCTAGCATCTACAAATTTAAACCAATCAGCACCAAACTTAGTCAATATTATATATGACTGTAAGATCTCGAATGAGTTTGATTGTAGGTCTAATAGGACCAGTTATTGCTGTGTCATGGAACAAGGGGGCTTGACGTATATTTTCATTGTGGACCAATATCTCTTTAACTACAGGACAAAATGTCATGAAACTTCATCTTTTTATTGTTTATTGCAAGCCACAGACAATAATTATTTGTTTTTATTTCATGAAACACCATGTCATGAAAAAAGGGGGCTAAATGTTTAATTTCGTCATTGACCAATGACCATCTGTTTGTCCATCTTTCAGGACAGATATCTTCTAAAATCCTGGACAAAAACTAATAGAAATTCATACAGGTGTTCCTAATGATGTCCGCTGATATTTATTGTTTTTTTTTTTCCTTTTTGATATCAAATACTGTCTCACAGGAAAAAGGGGCTTCATGTATATTTCTGTTAAGGATCAATATACATGTATCTTCAACTCAAAATCCTGGACAAAAATTTGTGAAACTTCATTCGTGTGTTCCTTATGATAGTCCGCCAATATCATTAGTTTAGCTTTTTTGATTAAATGTTGTGTCATGGAAAAAGCGGGCTTCACATATATTTTCATTATGGATTAATTTCTCTTTAACTACAGGACAAAATGTTATGAAACTTCATCTTTATGTCGTTTATCACAAGCCACAGACAATGGTTAGGCCTATATGTTAGCTCACCTGAGCACGAAGTGCTGGGTGAGGTATTGTGATTCGTCGTTGTCCAGCGTCCGTCTTTCCACAGTTCCTTTAAACATCTTCTCCTCCTAAACCAATCATGTTGAAACTTGACAGGCATATTCCTTGGGTGAAGTTCTACCAAAGTTGCTAAAAGAATTGAATTAACCCTTTAACTCCAGGGATCACAATTTTGGGCAAAATTGTATATAGAGCAAACTTTAAAAATGTTTTTGTCTGAAACTAGAAGGCCTAGAGCTTTGATATTTGGTATGTGGCATTTCCTTGTGGACTTCTACCATTTTGTTCAGATGATGCCCCTGGGTCAAAACAGGACATAAAAGTATACAGAATGAACTTTAAAAGTCTTGTCCTACTTAACCCTTTACCACACAATCCCAAGTTTTAATGCCTGTGAGAAATAAGGCTCTTGAAAATATTGTGGGAAAAAGAGGAAATACTTGTAACCAGCATGTCTTCCTTTTTCCACAATGTTTTCCACCCAACCAAAATCAAATTTAAATTTTTGAGTCACATTTATTTTGTTGTCAGCAAATGGTTTGAATTTGGACAAGTCTTAACCCTTTAAGTGCCTTTCACTACTATAGTTGCCTTTGTGTCTAGTGTAGATCAAGATCAGACTGCACGAAATGTGCAGTCCGATCATTGATCTATACTGTCTGCTTTGTTGAAACACTGCAGACAAAAGGCACCCACGCAGTTGTTATCATCTTGGACTCATTCTGGAATGAAAATGGCCTTTGGGTTTAAGGATTAAATTTTGTTGTTTGTTAATGATTTGAGCCAAGCCTGTTAGCTCACTACCTACAGGGCTAGCTATGCAGGGATGTCAAGTTTAAATCTCAGTTGGACCAAGCACTCAGGTAACCAGCATTTTTTTTAACTTTTTCCACAATGTTCTCTACCCATCCCAGATCTAAGTTCATTTTTTGAGACAAATTTATTTTGTTGTCTGCAAATGCTTTGAATTATAGACCAGTCTAAAATTTTTGTTTGATAAAGAGATAAAGATAGACCAAGTAATATGCATTTCAAGACTGTGTTGTAGGCAATACTATCTTGCAGAATATAAGGCATATATATCCAAGATCCAACTGCAGTCTGATCTTTATCTACACTGTCTGATAAAACATCCTGTCTTGCGTACCCCTAGCCTTGGTTCCCACCTGATCATTTTTTCCTTTTATCTATTCAGGATGGATGGATGCAGTTTAAATTTGACATGAAACGCCCTTTTTCCATGACACAGCAATAAATTCCAAAACCCTGACAATATGCGCTAGGTCACTTGATGTGTGAAAATTTCATCCAAATCTGTTGAGATATGTCCAGTAATCAAAGATATATTGGTGAAAAATGAAACATAACATGGAGACCCCTTTTTCCATGATACAGCTATAAATTGCAGAACCTTGACAATATGCGCTAGGTCACATGATGAGAAACATTCTGTGAAAACTTTTGAAAACATTGTGGGAAAAGGAGAAAATGCTGGTAACCAGCATTTTCTCCTTTTTTCCACAAAGTTTTCTACCCTATCAAAGAAATATTGTGTCACCTGAGCCAATATGAAAATGTTGTCTGCAAATGCTTTCAATTTGGACAGATCTAAAATTTTGCCGTGTGGTAAAGGGTTAAAGGCTTTGACAGCATTTTTCTCTCTGGCTGTTTGGATGTATCTTTGAACATTGTGTTCATTGTATTTTGAGTTCATTTTTGTTCATTCATTTAACTCTGTAGTACAGATTTTATCTTGTAAATCTTAGAAGTCATTATAATTTTTGGGCATATACTCCACCATGAATTGAAGTACCATTTGAAAGATCTGTTCAGGTAGGGCCAAGGTCAGTGTCACATTTGAAGGTCAAATTTTTGTAAGCTGGACGCATTGAAAGGTTGGTGCAAGACTATTGCAAGTGTAAATACATTGTTTATGAGTTTTACAATAGCAATTACCCATGAATATGTCCCTGGACAACCACTGTAGTTGTTGGTGTATTTAACAACATCATAATACTAACTTGTATAGAAAGTCTTGAATCGGCAAACATTCTCTACTAAGTTTGTTCAAATCAGGCAACTTTTTGCCACACACTAAAAGGCCTAGCGCTTTGTTATTATTCCTTCAAAACTCTGTTCTGGAGGTATATAGGAGTCAGCTTGTCGGTCCATCCATCCGTCCATCCATCAGTCTTTCTGTAGCATTTTCTTGTCAGAGCTAGTTCTCAACAACTACAGGACAGATTTCATTCAAATTTTAGAGAGACTGGGTGCCAAGCAAGAATGTGCATATTATATTTTGGTGACGGTTCATTGAATTTTTACAAAGTTATTTTCCTTTGATGAAATTTCTTGTTCTCCCTATTTTTCAACAACTATTGGACAAATATCATTCAAACTTCTCACAAATATTTATATAACCGGGTTTGGTTAAGAAAGATTATCTTCTTGTCTAAACCAAGAAGACCTAGAGCTTTGACCTTGCACTTCGATATTTGGTATTTATCTTCATTGTAGACCTTTACTGCTTGGTACTCAGGTGAGCGATATAGGACCATCATGGTCCTCTTGTTATTTTGCTTACCACTCTTCACAACAAGTAAGAAACCAAAGGAAGATTGGAAGTTTCAAAATTGTATCGGCCATTTTAGCAATTCTCTGGAAGAATCATGCAAATTGTAGCTCTTGTAGAAAGATGGCATTGTCCTTGGAATAGATAATCTTTTCCTTAAAGGTTAAGGCTAGATTGAAGCGGTCATATTTTGAAGGAAGTATCATCTGATGGGCTTCTATCAAGATCTGTTTGTTAACTCTTTACCACACAGTCACGGGTTTTAATGACCCTGCACAGAAAGCCTTCTGAAAACATTGTGGGAAAAGGAGAAAATGCTGGTAACCAGCATTTTCTACTTTTCCCACAATGTTTTCTACCCTTTCCCAACACAAATTTCAATTTTTGAGTCAGGTTTATTTTGTCGTCTGCAAATGCTTTCAATTTGGACTGATCTGAAATTTTGTTGTGTGGTAAAGGATTAAGTCAAAATTATTCTGGTAGTAGCATCATGGTTCAAGGCTTAATTCTTCAGCTGTTCTGTCGATAGGTTTCATCCCATACCAGTGATAAAACATGAGACCCCTCGAACTATGAAATTAAGGCAGGTGGCATAAGTTCTACGAAGACTATTCAAGTTATGGCTTTTTTTGTCAAATGCGGTAGATCTATTGCTCAGGGTTTAAAGATACATCTATACTGGTTATCAGCTGGTTTTTAACCCATTTCATCTTTATTTTATGACACTAAAATCATTCTTGTATCTTCATGCCAAATGTTGCCCCTGATGGCTGTAAGGTTGTACAGATTACGAGGAATACAAAATACATTTCATTTTCTGGAGGCCTTCAAAGAAATTTTTGGTTGTAAATAAGGATAGATCCCTTAGGTTTCTCTAGCCTTTATATATTGGTAATTTATTTGTGTTTACACAGTTGACTAAATTCTGGGCCATTCTACACACTAGCATGTTTTAAAAGTGTTTTTTCTCCCTGGCTGTTAGGATGTATCTTTAAACAAGAAAACTGATAAATCTACTCGTTCCAAGCCATCAGAGCACTCAGATAATAGCCCTGGTGTCAAATATTTGTTAAAGAGGGAAAATTTAGAAGTCTACTTGTTTCATTCCATCAGACATTCAAACTCCTTTGCACTAAGCACCAGTTTAACTCTTTACCCAACAACAAAATTTTAGACTGGTCTAAATTGAAAGCATTTGCAGATGTCAAAATAAAAGTCACTCAAAAATTGAAATTTGTTTTGAGAAGGGTAGAAAACATTATGGGAAAAGGAGAAAATGCTGGTTACCAGCATTTTCTCCTTTTCCCCCAATGTTTTCAAAAGGTTTCTTTCTCAGGATCATTAAAAGTCGGGATTGTGTGGTAAAAGGTTATTTGCTCATGTGGATAGTGTAGATCAATCTTGAATCTACACAGTCTTCTTCTCTGCCAGATATTGTTTGTAAATGCACCATCTGTATCTTTATTTCTTACTCCAAATGTCCGTTTTGTTTGTTCAGCACTAAGAGTTAGTTTGGTTTGTATTGGAGTTTAATGCCATTTTAACAGCTCAGGTCATATCATGGCAGTCAGTGACACACCCATGCGTTTCCTGGCTTTCTCACACCAGTACTGACACAACTTTCTTTCCACAGCCACTGACTACTTTTCTCACATGCATCAGAGGTGAGAGGGGGTATATAATCGCCGGAAAGAAAGTTTGCCTCAACTGGGTATCAAACTTGCAATCATCAGGTCACGACTACTTCTCCCACTTGCATCAAAGATGAGAGGCAAAAAAATTGAAGGGAAGAAAGTTTGCCACGACAGGGTATCGAACTTGCAACCACCAGGTCACGAGTCAGATACGTTAACCACTGTGCTACCTGACTGGGCACACAAGTTAAAATAAAGCCCAGGATCAAAAAATGGCTTTGCCTCCAGGCTTATATATGTATATCAGAGGCTGGAAAGTTTGGTTGCAAAATTTCAGGGCCATGATGGCCCTCTTGCCAAAATGTGAGCCCTGGTAGCTCAATCGGTAGCATACAGGACTTGAGAACAGGAGGTGGCTGATTCGATTCCCGTCTCAGCCAATTTCTCTTCGAGATTTGATGATAGTTATTGTGACAGGATGCATTCCTCTCTCACCACTGACCATTGTTTCGATGATGGTTGTCTGGAAAAGCAGCCGGTGGCTTGGAAAGAATATTGTGCGGAGTACTTGTAAAAGAAACTCCAGGAAAGCATGGATAGGTTTACTGGCCGCAGCGATATAACTGAAATATCGTTGAAAATGGCGTTAAACACCATTCAATCCCGAAATTGTTCTAGATCTTTTTTTCTCCAAGATTTCTGACTTATTAGAATTGTTATCAGGACATGTATTTTTCTGGTCTTCCTTAGCCTTTCTTACAGTATTTTTATGACACCAAAAATATCTGGTTGTTGCTCTAAAATGTCAGGTTGTTCAATTACAAATTTAAACATATCTGTTTAACCCTTTACCACACTTCCCGACTTACAACGACCCTGAGAAAGAAGCCTTTTGAAAACATGGTGGGAAAAGAAGAAAATGCTGGTTACCAGCATTTTCTTCTTTGAAAACATTGTGGGAAAAGAAGAAAATGCTGGTTACCAGCATTTTCTTCTTTTCCCACAATATTTTCAGTCCTTTAAGAGACAAAGTTATGTTTTGAGCTACATTTAAAATGTCGTCTGCAAATGCTTTCAATTTGGAGTAGTCTACATTTTTGTCAGGTAGTAAAGAGATAAGTATTTTTTTTTTCTTACAATGTAATCTAAAGCTGTTCTGCAGGGGCATTAACTCTTTAAACAGGCCTTTGCAACTCTGTTTGTCTATCACGGAACACCAAAATTTTCCTTAGTCGATCATTGCAGATTTGTGCATTGCCTGTATATCACGGATTACTCAGATTTTCTTTACACTGTTACTATAAATAGCACATTGGAACACCAAAATTTTCCTTGGTCGATCATTGCAGATTGGTGCATCGCCTGTATATCACGGATTACTCGAATTTTCTTTACAATGTTACTATAAATAGCACATTGGCGACTGCCTCTATATTGTATATAATAAGACCTTATATACATTATAGAGGCAGTCGCCAATGTGCTATTTATAGTAACGGTGTCCGCTCAGGAAAATTTTGTCATCCTGTCACTCTCGTGACAGATCAATGGAATTTCAGTGGCCTATGCTCTTTACCACTCAGCAGTTTAGATCTATCCTGATTCAAAAGATTTGAAGACAACAAATTCAGTATGGCTTAAATGATGGGATTTGTGTTTGACAGGCTTGAAAACTTTGCGGGAAAAGGAGACAATGCTGGTTACCAGCATTTTCTCCTTTTCCCACAATTTTTTCAGAAGGTTTTTTTTTTAACAGGGCTGTTTAAACACAGGATTGTGTGGTGAAGGGTTAACTCTTTACCAGAAAATAAAATTTCAGACTTGTACAAACTGAAAGCTTTTGCAGATGACAAACCAAACATTGCTCAAATATTGGGATTAAAGCCTTCGAAAAGTTGAAAATATTGTGGGCACAGCAGCAAATACTGGTCCCACAATCTTTTCAAAAGCTTTGTTTTTCATGCTTTTTAACCCTTTACCACACAATTCAGAGTTTCAACAATCTTAAGGACAGCATTTTCTCCTTTTCCCAGAATGTTTTCTATCCTTTCACGGACAAATTCCATCTTTTCAGTCATTTGATTTGCCGTCTGCAAAAATGCTTTTTAAATTTTTGTCATTTAGTTAAGAGTTAAAACAAGAGATCGTTTGGCAAAGGGCAACAGCAGAATTTGATACAGATATTTCATGAGGCAGAAATTATAAATAACTGTATTATAGAGTAAGAACCAAAAAACTTTTTTCTGCAATTTCTTGCATGCTTTTTTTTCTGTCTTTTTTCCCCTTATGTAGCCCCTGTGCCTTCTAGAAGTACAGGTCAGACAGCCACAAAATTAGAGACAGTTAAGAAAATGAGTGGTGAAGGGGCCCCTGGCATGGGGATATCACTGGATGTCCTGGGGCAGGGGAGAGCTCGCTTGAGAAAAGTGGGAAGTGGACAAGACACTGAGAAAGAGCCTGACAAAGGTTCTTTGCCAGAAGATGTGGGGGACATGACTTCGGTGAAGGATAAAATTTCTCTATTTAAGGCTGCGGAATCAGGTACTTGTCATGAAGCCTTTGTTACCCTGTCTGTCTCGTGTGTATATATACCATTCTTCTGAGTAGAGGATGATAGAAGACAGTGAATCATGGGTAGAGACCAATCAACTTAACTCTTTACCAAATGACAAAATTTTAGACTAGTCCAAATTGAAAGCATTTGCAGACAACAAAATAATTGTGACTTAAAAATTGAAATTTGTTTTTGGGGAGAGTGGAAAACATTGTGGGAAAAGGAGAAAATGCTGGTTACCAGCATTTTCTCCTTTTCCAACAATGTTTTCAAAAGGCTTTTTTCTCAGGGTTGTTAAAAGTTGGGACAGTGTGGTAAGGGGTTAAGGCTTTTGGTTCAAATCTTGCACCTTGGTGTGAGTAGTGATTGTATTACAAGGAAGTAGTCATAGTGAGTGATTAAATCTTTAGCAGACAACAGAATTTTACACTGGTCCAAACTTGAGGCATTTGCAGACTACAAATTAAATGTGGCTCAAAAGGTAGAATGAGTCAATGAAAGGGAAGAAAACATGGAGGGGAAAAAGGAGAAAATGCTGCTTACCAGCATTTTCTCCTTGTCCCACATTATTTTCAGAAGCTTTCTTCCACAGGGTCATTGTAATAGAGTAATGTTTGGTAAAGGGTTAAATAAATTCTACAAATGAGTCATGCTTTGTGAAAAGGGGGTTTAATTCATCTGCAAAAAATATGGACAAAGGTCAGCCTGCGCAGACTGGGCCAAAAGTTTTGCAACCGGTCGAATTTCTGCATGTCAAAGGACCAGTCTACATCATGACTCTGTTGGTTGTTTAACAAAATGGATTTTATGGATCCATAATTATTTGATGACTTGCTTGGTATAATGTATTACAGAGATGCATTAAACTCCCTTTTGCTAGGGCATTGCTCAATTCTACGAATACAAAGAATGTTGAATTTTAAGATTACCCTTTACCAGACAATACTGTGCTCATACGACCCTGTAACAAACGTTCTTTTCCCATTTGCATCATTTGAGTCGCATTTAACTGTTTCCTCGCCGACTAATAGATCACACTTTTCTCAAGGTCTAGCTATCAAGCTATCCGAGACGACATGGCAGTGAAAGAGATAATGTGTCATCTCAAAAAATTAATGTTTTTGAAATAGGCAAGTGTAAATTGTTGTCTGGTAAAGATTTAAGCCCTTTCCAAAAATTTCTATGCTTTTACTGCAGTGTGGAAGGAGCCCTTTGAAAACATTGTGGGGAAAGGAGAAAATGCTGGTATGCAGCATTTTCTCTTTTTTTTCCTCACAATGTGTTCTCTACACTTTGAAACACAATTCCCAATGTTTTAGCTGTGTTGAATTTGTCATCTGCATAAGTAGTGCAAATGAGTCATGCTCTATGAAAAGGGGGCTTAATGCATCTGCAAAAATTACCGCCCCAGGTCAGCCTGCGCAGTCTGCGCAGGCTGACCTGGGTCAAAACTTTTTGCATTGGTCAATTTTTTGCTTGTCAAAGGGGACAAGTCCATCTCTTGATCATGTCTGTTGCGTCACAAAATGGATTTTTATGGATCCATAATTATGCGATGACTTGCCTGGTATCATGCATCACAGAGATGCATTAAACCCCTTTTTATTAGAGCATAGCTCAGATACCTGTTGGTGTAAATTTTGTTAATGTGCATGGAGTGGAGACAAATTACGGTAAGTTGATATTTTATCGATATTCTGGTTTGTTTTCAGATTCAAATGACGGAGAAACTAATGGCAATAGCCTAAAAGATCAACTGAACAATGCAAGAAAATCTCTCAGAAAAAAGTCACCTGTACAAAATGCCGCAGACAACAATACGTATTTCACTCAGTCAAACTTGTCCGCCAATTCCCCACCAGTGGATTCCTCCAAATTATCAATACAAGAGAGAATAGCTATGATGAAGGGAAAAAATATGGGTGGCATTGCTGTGGTCGCAGCGCCATCTCCAAAATTCAAATCAGATCAGCCAAAAATTGATTTCAAAAGTAATTTAAAACCTGTAAGTGATAACAAATACTCTCTGAAGCCACCAACACCAATGAAACCTGCAGGTCTTACTTCGGTAATTGCTGCATGAAAGCAGTGTACCACAGCCTAATGAATAATGCATGACCAATTTCTCTCGTACCTTATATAAAAATGTAGAAATTCGTGTCTCTTTCTCAAAACTGAATTAAGAAGTAGCTTAACCCTTTACCATACAATCTCGAGTTTTAACGACCCAGAGCAAGAAGCCTTTTGAAAACATTGTGGGATAAGGAGAAAATGCTGGTAACCTACATTTTCTCCTTTTTTCCCACAATTTTTTCTACCCTTCCACAGCAAAAAAGTATAATTCAAGCCACATCTAAATTGTCGTCTGCAAATGCTTTCAGTTTGGACCAGTCTAAAATTTTGTTTGGTGGTAAAGAGCTAAAACATGTATAAGTAGTAATAAAAACTTTCTGAACTCTTTACTAGACGACAAAATTTTAGATCGGTCCAGATTGAGAGCATTTGCAGACGACAAAATAAATGTGACTCAGAAATTGAAATTTGTTTTGGGAAAGGTAGAAAACATTGTGGGAAAGGGAGAAAATGCTGGTTTCCAGCATTTTCTCCCTTTCCCACAATGTTTTCAAAAGGCTTCTTTCTCAGGGTCATTAAAGGTCAGGATTGTGTGGTAAAGGGTAAAGCCAGTAGCACCAATGAAACCTGCAAGCGTAAATGTGGCATTTGTGCATGAAATTGATTGATATGCAAATGTCTTATGAATAATGCTAGACGCTTTCTCTTGTTCCGTACATTGAGACAAAGAAATTTTAAATCTCTGTTTCTAAAAAAACTATTTATATTTTAAGAAATTCAGATAGTTTAAAAGCTATAAAGTGTAGTGAATGCCCTTTTAAATCTTTACCAAATGACAAAATTTTGGACTTGTTCAAATTGAAACCAGTTGCAGACAACCAAAGAAAAATGTGACTGAAAAATTGGAATTTGTTGTGGGAAGGGTAGAAAACATCAGGGGAAAATGAGAAAATGCTGGTTATCAGCATTTTCTCCTTTTCCCACAATGTTTTCAAAAGGCTTCCTTCGCAGGATCATTGAAAGTCAGGATTGTGTAGTGAAGGGTTAAGCCATATATTCCAATGAAACCTGCAAATTTAACTCTTTACAACACAATTGCGAGTTTTAATGACCCTGAGGTGGAAGGCTTTTGAAAACATTGTGAGAAAAAGAGAAATTGCTGGTAACCAGCATTTTCTCCGTTTCCCATACTGTTTTCTACCCTATTAAAGACAGGAGTTATCATTTGAGCTACATTTAATTTGTTGTCTGCAAATGCTTTCAGATTGGTTCAGTCCAAAATTTTGTCGTGTGATGAAGAGTTAAAAATGGTAAATGTTGCATGAAACTGATTTTGAAAGTATGAATAATGCATGAGCATTTCTTATGTGAATTACAACAAAATGCAATTTGGGTCTCTATCACCCTAAAAAATTATTTTGCACTGTTTATTTCAAAAAGATTATCAACAGTTCAAAGGCTACCATAATTTGATGCGACAATACAAAGAACAGATTCATAACACCGAAATTCCTGTGCATGCTTTTTATTGAAAAAAAAAATATATATATATAAAACAAAATGATTTACAAAATGTCAACCCAATAACACCAAAAATTAAAGATTTTCAGATGTTTTTTCTTGTAAAAGATTAAAATTATGTAAAATTAAGATTAAAGGCTACCGTAATTTGATGCCACAATATAAGGAACAGATGTGAACCTCAAAATTCCAGTGCATGGTTTTTATTGGAAAAAAAATTTAAAAATAATTTACCAAATGTCAACCCATTAAAACCAAAAGATTTTTTTCTAGTGAGAGATTAAAATTACGTACCAGCAAAGCAGGTTTTTGAAAATCAAGAATGCCCAAATATGATTTCTTTCTGGGAGGCTTTGCCCCCACATGCCTACCCCTGTCACATTTGCGTAAGTTCAGAAAGGGCCCACCTACACTCCTGAATGAAATATAGCATTCACAGATGCTCAGTGCTCAAAATATGATAGAAGTAGGTAATAAGAAATAGTCAGTAAACAAGACTTAAAATTTTATTATCAAATACTGGTAAGCAAACTCTAGGAAATCATGACTAGATGTACTGCACGCTGCAGTGTGGTCAATAACAAATGAAGTGAAAATTTATTAGCCAAGAGCAGGAAGTTTCTTTCGTTGCTATCACATAATTTAGAATAAGAATTTCCAATTTTTATCTGTAGCTATCAATTTACCTTACCCCACTTTTACTCTGTTTGAAAAGAAAATCAGTATTTTCAATGGTGTACTCATGGATATACATGGGTATGCCAGGGTATGACCTTGACCTTTGTAATACATATGGAATATTATGTTGTAGTAACTTTACCAGTACCTGTATTCAATTCAAGCAGCATGAGAAAATTTGATATGTTGTAAGACCAAAGCTCATGCTAGATTTCCAAATTCTCTCATGCAGTTACAAGTAAATGCAAGCATCAGGAAAGTTACTAAAACATGATATTCCTTTTTGTATATACCTACAATTTTCAAGAACAATATATTGCAGTTCATGACATTTTATTTGTAAATTGGTAAACAAAATAAACAATGATGTAGTAGCTAATAACATTATTTTTGTGAATGGTGGATAAATATCATAAGGTAAATTTTTACCAATCAAATCATAAATCAATATGCATGTTTTCTGGGTGTGAAAAACGTCATCATACCATATTTGGACCTATATTTCACAGTGTGTAGATATGGATTTTTTCTGATGTGTATGTGTTATTTTACCCGTGTGCGACACATGTATTTGAGCCAGAAAATTTTCAGGTATGTAATAAATTACATTGTTATATACCAGTAAATTTTACGGTTTAAATACATTGTTATATACCAGTAAATTTTACGCTTTAAATACATTGTAATATACCAGTAAATTTTATGGTTGTAAATACATTGTTATATACCAGTAAATTTTACGGTTTTAAATACATTGTTATATACCAGTAAATTTTACGGTTTAAATACATTGTTATATACCAGTAAATTTTACGGTTTAAATACATTGTTATATACCAGTAAATTTTATGGTTTAAATACAAGTCTCGCAAGTGGATGAAATAACACACACGGCAGACAAAATCCATATCTACACAGTGTGAAGTATGATTCCAAATATGGTATGATGACGTAACTTGCGCACGGACTAAGCATGCATTGGTTTGCAGTGTGTGAAATACAGTTCCAAATATGGTATGATGACATAACTTGCGCACAGACTAAGCATGCATTGATTTGCAGTGTGTGAAATACAGTTCCAAATATGGTATGATGACATAACTTGCGCACAGACTAAGCATGCATTGATTTGCAGTGTGTGAAATACGGTTCCAAATATGGTATGATGACATAACTTGCGCACAGACTAAGCATGCATTGATTTGCAGTTTGATTAGTCTAAATGTTACATTGTAATATTTATCCAGCAGTCAGAAACATGAAGTTGCTACTCTCCACAAGATTAATTGTCTTGTTTACTGTTGTTTACTGTTTTCAAATAAATTGTCAAATATTGAAAATTTTGTCACTGAAAGATGTAGGTATTTAATGAAAGGAGTATGATGTTGAAGTAACTTTACTGATGTTTGTATTTACTTCTCGCTGCGTAAGAAAATTTTGACATCTCGCTCGACCTTCGGTCTTGCGTGATATCAAATTTTCTCATGCTGCTCAAAGTAAATCGTTGTTTACGCATGTCATATTCTTCGAAGATTCGACCTGTCTGCTATGATGCATTACCCATCCCCCGTATACCGGGGAAAAGTAGGCTTATATCGAAGCTATTAGCCTATTACGAAAGCATGTAGAGGCTGTTTTAATAAATGGTCGGTGCGTAAGTTACATGCTAGCCGATCATAGCTGAATAAATGGCACCAGGTAGCGTTTTATTGAGTAAACGTTTATTTCATTTGAAATTCAAAGTCACGGTTGTTGTTTTGAAAAATTACTCCGCTTCTGTACCCAGGATGCCCAAATTAGATGTGTATTTGTAGAATGCCATCTAGCGGGAGATAATGCAAAGTAAATACAGGCACCAGGAAAGTTACTACAACATAATATTCTGTATATATTGCAGCTTACATAGTACCTGAAGTATTTCTTTACTTTTTCCTTGTTGACAGTTTGGATTGTCTATATCGAAAGCGTGAGAACAAATCAGTTGTGGCTCTGTTGATAAAATTTGTCTTTGAAAGAGTAGAAAACATGGAAAAAGGAAAAAAATCTTGGTTATCAGTATTTTTCCCCTTTTCCCACAGTGTTTGGAAAAGTCCTTTTCCCCTGGATTGTTCAAACACTAGATTGTATGGTAAAGGACTAGCTTGCCATTGAATACATTTTCCATGTTTGTTTTTTTCAAGATCCAAAACGTGATGGAGTAAGGATGTTTTTCCCATATGTTTAAAAATGAGCCATGCTGTGTGAAAAGGGGGCTTAATGTATCTGCAAATAGTATTGATCCAGGTCAGCCTCTGCAGTCTGCACAGGCTGACCTGGGCCACATCATTTTGCTATTGGTCAATTTTCTGCATGTCAAAGGACCAGTCTACCTCGTGATTCAGTCAGCTGTTAGAGAAACTGGCTTTTATGGATACCTAATTAACCCTTTCCCAAACAAGCCCTGGTTTTCACATGTCTGCAGTACAAGTCTTTTGAAAACACTGTTGGAAAAGGAGAAATTGCTCATAACGAGCAATTTCTCCTTTTCCAACAGTGTTTTCTACCGTTTTTTGAGAACTTTCTGCCATTTTCATATCTTTTGAAAACACTGTTGGAAAAGGAGAAATTGCTCGTAACGAGCAATTTCTCCTTTACCAACAGTGTTTTCTACCCTTTTTTGAGAACTTTCTGCCATTTTCATCAAATTTAAAACAGTTGTCTGTAACCTCTTTCAATTTGGACCAGTCCAAAATCTGTCGTTTGGGAAAGGGTTATATGATGTCTTGCTTGGTATAATAAATAATGGTGAGGCATTAAGGTCCCTTTTTGTCAAATATTTCTGACTTTTTAACTCCTTACCACCTGAAACAAACAGCTGCAGACAACTTTAAAAAAAAAAAACCATCCATGTAAAATTACATGAGTATAGGTGAAAACATTGTGGCAAAAGGAAGAATTGCCTTTGACAAACCAGTTTCTCCTCTTGCAACCATGTATTCAGAAAATTGTTTTCTGCAAGGCTGAAAAAGATTTTACTGCAGGGGGTAAACTGTTTGATAAGCCACTTACTCTGCACTCTTAACCTCTTTTAATTGTTTCAAAGACACATAAGGGGGAAAAAAAAATGAGCCATGCTTTGTGAAAAGGGGGCTTAATGCATCTGCAGACAGTATCGACCCATATCAGCCTGCGCAGTCAGCACAGGTTGACATGGGTCGAAATATTTTGCCAGTGGTCAATTTTTTCAATGCTTTCAAAAGGTTTTCTTCTTCAGGGTCATTAAAACTCAGGATTGTGTGGTAATCATTTAACTCTTTACCTGACAACCAAAGTATTAGACTTGTCTAAATTTGACAGCGTTTGCAGACTGCACATTAAATGTCAATCAAAATCTGAAATTGGTATTCAGAAGAGTAAAAACATTGTGGAAAAAGGAGAAAATGCTGGTCACCTGCATTTTCTCCTTTTTCATGCTTTCAAAAGTTGCCTAGTTCAGGGTCGTTAACCCTTTCCCAAACAAGCCCTGGTTTTCACATGTTTGCAGTACAAGTCTTTTGAAAACAGTGTGGGAAAAGGAGAAATTGCTCGTAACGAGCAATTTCTCCTTTTCCCACAGTGTTTTCTACTCTTTTTGAGAACTTTCTGCCATTTTCATCAAATTTAAAATTGTCGTCTGCAAACTCTTTCAATTTGGACCAGTCCAAAATTTGTCGTTTGGGAAAGGGTTAAAACACTGGATTGTGTGGTAAAGGGTACAAGCATAATGACACGGAGGGAAATTGCTTTTTTTAACTCTATACCACTCAATCCTAAGTTTTTAACGACTTTGAGGAAGACGGCATCTAAAAACATTGTTGGGAAAGGAGAAAATGCTCCAAATCAGCTTGTTCTCCTTTTCTTACAATGCTTTCTACCTTATCTAAGACAGAAGTCATCCTTTGAGCTACATTTAATTTGTCTTCTGCAAATGCTTTTAATTTGGTCCAGTCAAAATTTTATCATTTGGTAAAAACTCAAGCAAGCAGCATATCCATTTCTTACCATGTTTTTTAGCAAATCCTAGTTCAGATGTGCCTATACTTGACTAGAGCAAAGCTTGCATAATTATGACATGCTTAAATCACAAAGTATGTTTGCATCTACTTTTCTAAACTCTTGAGTATAATAGGTGTGGTGTGACTTCTATGAAAATCAAGGGATGGGAGGGAATCCTTGAGAACGTCCTTTAACTCTTTACCACACAATAGAAATTTAGGACTTGTATTATGTTTAACCCTTTCCCAAACAACAAATTTTGGACTTGTCCAAATTGAAAGAGTTTGCAGACGACAATTTTAAATTTGATGAAAATGGCCGAAAGGTCTCAAAAAGGTTAGAAAACACTTTGGGAAAAGGAGAAATTGCTCGTTACGAGCAATTTCTCCTTTTCCCACAGTGTTTTCAAAAGACTTGTACTGCAGACACGTGAAAACCAGGGCTTGTTTGGGAAAGGGTTAATGCATCTTTTGCAGGTCTAAAAACAGTTTTGGCTCAACTTATGTGATTTTTTTGTATGTGAAAGTTAAAAGAATATTGTTGAAAAAGAAGAAAATGCTGGATTCCAACATTTTCTCCTTTTCCCCTCCTTTTTAGGCCCTTAAATCACATGGCTGTTTGTGGCCAAATATTCAAAGTATTTTGGTGGGAATATTGCCATTAAAAGAATACTGCTTTTAAAAGAATGTTGCCATTAAAAGAAAATTGCCACAAAAAACTGACATTGTAAATTCAGGATCAGATTGTAGTCTGTGAATTTCATACAGAGCCTGTCAAAGCTTCGATCATTGCCCTCGGCATTTCTGCACCAGATGACAAAACTTTAGACTTCTCCAAATTGAAAGCATTTTCAGAACGCAAATTAAATGTGGATATTATGAGGTTATTCATGTTTGAACGGGCAGATAATATCGTGGACAAAAATATTTGTTACCAGCAATTTTTTCCAGTTTCAGAATGTTTCTAACTTTTGAGCAAATGAAGAATCTGTACTAAACTAAAGTGAAAGCATTAATTTTGCAGACTGCAAATTGAATTTAGCTCAAATGATGTTTTCTGTCTTTGATAGGGTAAGAAACATTGTGGGGAAAAGGAGAAAATGCTGGTCACCAGCATTTTCTCCTTTTCCCAACAATGTTTTTAAAAGATTCTTACCACAGGGTCATGAAAAGATGGGATTGTGTGGTAAAGGTTTGAAAGCCCACTTCCTCAAGGTCATAAAAACAGGGGTTTGTTTGGTAAAGGGTTAAGGTGCTCAAGGACCACCATTCCATACTGTCAGTGATGGGTTAACGCTGTTTTTCCAGGAAGCAAGCCCATTATACCAGCAAAACCACTCTTTATTCCTAGCAAACCAACTGTTGCTGTAAGTCCAACGACACGAACTGATTTTAAAACAACAGTAATGGCTCTTTATTTGTTGTTAGATCATGCCAGCTTTCGTCGTACATGTACTAACCTGTCTTGTGTAGTGATTTAGCTTGCCCTGAATGGTATGTTCAATTTTGGTTAGGATAAGTAAAATTGGCACTTAAATCTGATGGTTTGGGATAATAAAGTGTTATTAGTTACTCGTACGTAAATAAAAAATTTATAATCTACCGGCACTAGACATGATTTGCACAGCAAATTATAAATATTTAACTCATATGATGTGTGTTGTCTTGCACAGGGAAGAAAATATTTCAGGAAAAGGAGAAAATGCTAGTACTGGCATTGTCTCCTTTCTGCACCAAATTTTCGAAAGGCTCCTTCTTCAGGATCATTGCCGAGCCCTGGTAGCTCAGTCAGTAGCGTACAGGACTTGAGAAAAGGGGTCAAGGTTTTGATCCCCAGCTTTGCCAATTTCTTTCCAAGGATCAACAATAGCCATAGGGACAGGATTGATCCTCTCTCACTGCTGACCATTGTTTGACAATGGTTACATGGAAACGTAGCCAGTGGTTTGGAAAGAATATTATATGTAGTACAGTAACTGGTAAAAGAAATTCCAGGAAAGCATGGATAGGTGTACTGGCCACTGCAATATAACTGAAATAATGTTAAAAGCAGTGTTTTAACACCATACAATAAATCAATCAATCCACAGGGTCATTAAAAATGGCATTGTTTGGAATGTTTGGTATAGGGTAAAAGTATCAAACAGTGTTAACCCTATATTACACAGTCCTAACTTTTAACGATCCTGAGAAAGAAGCCTTTTGAAAACATTGTGGGAAAAGGAGAAAATGCTGGTTACCAGCATTTTCTCCTTTTCCCACAATGTTTTCTATCCTTCCCAAGACAAATTTCAATTTTTCCGTCACATTTATTTTGTCGTCTGCAAATCCTTCCAATTTGTACTGGTTTAAAATTTTGTCGTTTGGTAAAGAGTTAATCCAAGGTCAAACAGCACATTGTACCCAGTCTGAACTTGAACTATGCTGGCTGCAAAAGCTTGGTTTTGCTCAGGGCGGTAATAGAAAAAAGAGAAATTTGGAATTTATTTAATCAGAAAAAATGAAGATACCATGTCAGGGTAATGGTATAGCTTTCATGTAGTGTGCTAACTAATGTGTGCGTGTGTCATGTTTAACCAGTCTGTCTATGCCTATTTAACCCTTTCCCAAACAAGCCCTGGTTTTCACGTGTCTGCAGTACAAGTCTTTTGAAAACACCGTGGGAAAAGGAGAAATAGCTCGTAACGAGCAATTTCTCCTATTCCCACTTTGTTTTCTACCCTTTTTGAGAACTTCCTGCCATTTTCATCAAATTTAAAATTGTCATCTGCAAACTCTTTCAATTTCTCGTAACGAGCAATTTCTCCTTTTCCCACTTTGTTTTCTACCCTTTTTGATAACTTTCTGTCATTTTCATCAAATTTAAAATTGTCGTCTGCAAACTCGTTGAATTTGGACCAGTCTAAAACTTGTCGTTTGGGAAAGGGTTAAAGATATATATGAGCCAAGCTCTGTGAAAAGAGGGCTTAATGCATTCCGCGCAGGCTGACCTGGGCCGAAACTTTTTGCTATTGGTCAATTTCCTGCATGTGCAACAACTAGGTTACGTCATGATTCAGTCGGTTGTCTGACAAAATAGACTTCATGGATCCATGATCATGTCATGACTTGCTTGGTATCATGGATCATGGAGATGCATTAAGCCCTCTCTTGCCAGAGCATGGTTCATAGCACAATGAATAATTCTAATTAAAACCTGTCGTAGGATAAAATATGGCTTATTCTAACCAAGAATTGGTCCAATTATCAAATTATTGTTACTATATTATGGAACTTAAGAGATATTGTTACTGTACATGCTAACTAACACAATCAATGTTACAGGAACAATGCATTTCATATTTATACGGAAGGAAATTTTGATAAAAATCTCTTTCTTTAACAAAAAGAATGATTTTTTTTTTTTCTAGAATATCAATTTTACATAAAACCAAGACAATATTTCTTAGAAAAATCATGGTTTTTTTTTATTCTTTTGTCGATTCAAACCCATATTACCTATATATCATTTTTTGGTCGTTAAAACATGAGGGATTACACTTGAGTAAGAGATTCACACAAGATACTAGATACATGTATATAGTAAATTATTCCAAAAACATGTACTTTTCTAGTAAGCATAGCACAAGAAATGTTTATATAGCTACACATTTATACAGAATTGATACAAAATTAGCCGATGTGCTGATGTCAAAACATTAAGACTAATTAACTCGCTTCAATTCAGCAAGTTCATTTATTTTACATTTCATTAGGTAGGTCTTAAAAACTAAAAAGACTTGTTTCTTAGGAAAAGATCTTCTACGATGGATTTCTTTTGGCAATTATTTATCTGTAAGGTCATGATTTTACGGAAATTGTTTTTGCGGCAGTGGGACTAAATTTCAAGAAAACTACTGGCAGTTTTGGTTTTACAAAAGTGAATTTAAATCATTAAATGATGTTTGATTGTTGATTGAATTCTTTGACGTACGTGACTGCCTCCACACATTTATTTAACTCTTTACCACACAATCCCGACTTTTAACAACCCTAGGAAAGAAGCCTTTTGAAAACATTGTGGGAAAAGGAGAAAATGCTGGTAGCCAGCATTTTCTCCTTTTCCCACAATGTTTTCTACCTTTTCCAAAACGTATTTCATTTCTCGAGTTGCGTTTAATTTGTCGGCTGCAAATGCTTTCAATTTGGACCGGTCTAAAATTATGTTGTTTGGTAAAGAGTTAACACTGAATAGACAAAGACTGTCTGGTCTTTATTTGATTGTGCCAAGTCCCTGTGGCTCAGTCAGTAGTATACAGGACTTGAGGACAGGTTGCTGGTTTGATCCCCGGCTTGGCCAATTTCTTTCTGAGGATTGATGATAGTCATTGCGACAGGATTCATTCCTCTCTCACCGCTGACCATTGTTTCAATGATGGTTATGTGGGAAAGCAGCTAGTGGCTTGGAAAGAATATTGTGCGGAGTACTGGTAAAAGAAACTCCAGGAAAGCATGGATAGGTGCACTGGCTGCCGCGATATGACTGAAGTAATGTTGAAAACGGCGTTAAACACCATACAATCAATCATTATTTGATTATAGTTTGGATGTATAATATTATGTAATTCAGCACAGGATGCTGTGGATCTCAATAAACTTAATGAATTTTCAGAACAAGATACAGATTTCTCTTATTTTTAAGTTTTAATGTTACTTGCCTTTTCAGGATATAACTCTTTCACCACAGAACAAGTGTATTTTTAGTATATTATAGCACAATTTTATGTTAGGAGCATTGATACTTTATTGCAGGTCCAAGACCATCTATGACTGTTAAACCCTCTGTACACAGCGTCACATTGTCCTCTAGGAACCTCCCACCTCCACCTCCTCCCCCTGTCTATTCCTGTGGATTAAGTCCAACCCCTCCTCAACTGACAAACATTCCCCACCCACCTAAATTGCAGGTATTTACGTACAGTGGTGAGGGGCACAGGAAATAAAATTTACAGTTTGAGTGGTGTTTCGGCTGTTGGTATTTTTTTTTATTTAAAAGGAGATACACATATTTGCATGTTAAACATAAAATGTCCTTGTTCCAACAATATTGTTTTATCTTACAAACAAACAAAGATATTAACGTATACTGTTTTGGGATGTAAATTTAGGTAAATTGATAACCATGTAGTATTTTATTTCAGTGAAAGATTGAAGTTTATTTTATTGAATGAACATCATCTGTAATATTTTCACGAATGGCACAGCCACTTGTGAAATATTACTAATGATGTTCACAAGATAAATTTCTATCTTTCATCGAAAAAAACAAATGTTCTATTTCATGCTTCTAACCCCATTTTTGTTGGGACTTTCAGTTGATTTCAGTAATTTCCTTTGGCGTACCCCTCACATAATGACGCATTACAATATTACTTAAAGCGCGAAAAATATAGGGTAAATGCACATAAATTATGTCATATTTCCGTCTGGGTGAATGGCACGGACTGTTTACCAAGGTAACTAGCGCATGGGAACTACTGTGTCCCCTTTCAATTGAAGAGTTAGACAATATGAAATTGGTAGTTTTGAGTGGTCATAACCATGAAATATCAAACCATAATCCTCCATTTTTTCTCGATAAACTTCCGAAATGCTTGAAATGAAATGAGTTTATAGCATAGTCTCTCAACCAGATGACAGAATTGTAGAATGTTCTAAACTGAAAGTATTTTCAGACGATGAGTCAAAAGTGGATAAAATAATAAGTTGTATCTTAACTCTTTACCAGAGCATAAAATCTTAGCCATGTCCAAATTGAAAGCATTTGCAGACGACAATGTAGAAAACATTGTGGGAAAAGGAGAAAATGCTGGTCACCAGCATTTTCTCGTTTTTCCATGATGTTTGCAAAAGCCTACTACCCCAGGATTGTTAACCCTTTCCCAAACAAGCCCTGGTTTTCACATGTCTGCAGTACAAGTCTTTTGAAAACACTGTGGGAAAAGGAGAAATAGCTCGTAACGAGCAATTTCTCCTATTCCCACTTTGTTTTCTACCCTTTTTGAGAACTTCCTGCCATTTTCATCAAATTTAAAATTGTCGTCTGCAAACTCTTTCAATTTGGACCAGTCCAAAATTTGTCGTTTGGGAAAGGGTTAAACCCTGAGATTGTTTGTCGAAGGGTTAACCCATTACCAAACAATCCAGAGTTTTAATGATCCTTAGGAAGAAGCCTTTAGAAAAGATTGTGGGAAAAGGAGAAAATTCTGGTAACCAGCATTTTCTCCTTTTCCCGCAATGTTTCCGACCCTATTGTAGACAAATTCCATTATTTGAACCACATTTAAAATTTTCGTCTGCAAATGCTTTCAATTTGGATAAGTCTACATTTTTGCCGTGTGGTAAAGAGTTAACCCTTTCCCAAACAAGCCCTGGTTTTCACGTGTCTGCAGTACAAGTCTTTTGAAAGCACTGTGGGAAAAGGAGAAATTGCTCGTAATGAGCAATTTCTCCTTTTCCCACAGTGTTTTCTACCCTTTTTGAGGCCTTTCTGCCATTTTCATCAAATTTAAAATTGTCGTCTGCAAACTCTTTCAGTTTGGACCAGTCCAAAATTTGTTGTTTGGAAAAGAGTTAAACATTTTTCACAAACTTTACAGCAACAGACAAACATGAACAAAAACGAACAAAGATACAGACTTGTTGAAAATGGCGTTAAATACTATACAATCAATTATTTATGGGCAAAACCAACATGAAATAGTTGAACTCGTGTTCAATCATGAATTATAATCTGCAAATTCTAACTTTGTTAAATTGAGATTTCTTTCCTGCCCAGCATGTACATAATTCATCTCTAAGTGAGAAAACAGTTGTAAGCAAATGGTAATGAATCAATAATTATTATGAGTAAATTCAGGATAGCATGTAAATAAGACATGGGCTATGCTCTGGCAAAAGGGGGCTTAATGCATCTCCATGATGCCTGATGCCTATCAAGCCATCACATAATTATGGATCTAAAATGGCCACCTTTTTAAACAACCGACTTAATCATGAGGTAAAATGGTCCCTGGAAATACAGAAAATTGACTTATGGCGAAAAGTTTCGGGCCAGGTCAGCCTGCACGGACTGCACAGGCTGACCTGGGTCAATACTCTTCGCAGTTGCATTAAGCCCCCTTTTCACAGAGCATGGCTCATATAATTATGTATGTGAATTTGCAAAATGATACAGTATTATAAGCAAATATTTGGTACTTACTTTATTATTGTTTTTATTATTATCATTTGCTATGGTTGCTAGTTAGATTTAACACGAATACACATATGCCTGCATGCCCTTGCTTTGACTTGTATATAGGCTGTTTCTGGGTTATTAACCCTTTACCACACAATCCTGACTTTTAATGATCCTGAAAAAGAAGCCTTTTGAAAACATTGTGGGAAAAGGAGAAAATGCTGGTAACAGCATTTTCTCCTTTTACGACAATGTTTTCTACCCTTCTCAAAACAAATTTCAATTTTTCAGACACATTTATTTTGTCGTCTGCAAATGCTTTCACTTTATACTGGTGTAAAATATTGTCGTTTGGTAAAGGGTTAATGGACTTGTAGACCTCTAATGCATGAAAGCACAATGGTAAATTACATGTAGTTAGTTGTTCGTAAATTTTATTAGGTGCTTTGATTTACTACATATTGTAACTCCTAGAGTTGCTAAGCATGATCATTTGTGGGACCCCCATAGGTTAAGATCAGATTGCACAGAATGTGCAGTCTAATCTGAGAATTACTGTATATTGTTGGATATGGTGAGTGATATAGTGAGAAATCTTCATGAAAATCAATGTACCCAGTACTTTGATCTTAGATGCTGGCTGGAAATGTTCATTTATTTAGCCTAACTCTTTACCACACAATCCCGAGTTTTAGCGACGCTGAAGAAGAAGGCTTTTGAAGGTACTGTGGGAAAAGAAGAAAATGCTGGTAACCTGCATATTCTTCTTCTCCCACAATGTTTTCAACAATCTCAAAGACAGATACTGTCATTTGTGCCCCATTTTATTTGTTGTCTTCAAACGCTTTCACTTTGGACTGGTCTAAAATTTTGTTGTGTGGTAAAGTATTAACTCTTCACTACACAGTAAATTTCAGACTCTTCCAATTTGAAAGCATCTGGAGACAACAAAACTGAAAGTAGTGAAAATAAACTGAAGTTTTTTCACAAGGTGGAAAACATTGTAGGACAAGGAGAAAATGTTGTCTACCTGCACTTTCTCCTTTTTCCGTAGTGTTTTCAAAAGCCCTTTTCTTAACCCTTTCCCAAATGATTAAATTTTAGACTGGTCCAAATTGAAAGAGTTTGCAGACGACAATTTTAAATTTGATGAAAATGACAGAAAGTTCTCCAAAAGGGTAGAAGACACTGTGGGAAAAGGAGAAATTGCTCGTTACGAGCAATTTCTCCTTTTCCCACAGTGTTTTCAAAAGACTTGTACGGCAGACACGTGAAAACCAGGGCTTGTTTGGGAAAGGGTTAAGGATCATTAAAACTCCGGATTGTTTGATAAATGGTTAAGTGTTAATACATGCACTTGATAATATTTTTTTATTTGATTATGATTTGAAAATACATATGAGCCATGCTCTGGCAAAAGGGGGCTTATTGCATCTGCGTGATGCATGATACCAATAAAGCCATCACATAATTATGGGGTCCATTATAGGAACTTTTTTTAACAACCGAATGAATCATCAGGTAGACTGGTCCTTGGTACATACAAAAAGTTGACCAATAGTGAAAAGTTTCTGCCCAGGTCAGCCTGGGCGGACTGCGCAGGCTGACCTGGGTTGATACATTTTCACAGATGCATTAAGCTCCTTTTCACAGAGTATGGCTCATGTTATGCTGACCAGCATATTGGCCTTTTGCCACAATATGTTCCTTGAGGAGGAAATTTTTTGAAAACATTGTGGGAAAGGGAGAAAAAGCTGATGAACAGCATTTTCTCTTTTTTCCATAATGTTTTATATCCCTTCAGAGACAAACCCTACTAGATGGGGGCACATTTATTTTGTCGTCTGCAAATGCTTTCAGTTTGGACAAGTCCAAAATTTTGTTAGGTAAAAAGTTAAGTCATATATAAATGTTTACCAAACGGCAATATTTTACACATTTTCAAATTGAAAGCACTTGCAGATGACAAAATGAATATGACCCAAAAATCGAAAATTCTTTTTGGAGGGACAGAAAACATTATGGGAGAAGGAGAAAATGCTGGTTACCATTGGCACATTGTCAAGTAGTATTGCCAACACAAGTGCAGTAAGATTTGATGGAAAGTTTCCAACTTCCATATGAATTCTCATGCATTTCTCTTGTCCACAAACGCACAAAAAAATATTTGAAAAATACTAGGTTTCTTTGATTGGCCAATTGCAGACAATAAGGATTTATTGAAAATGTACAATTTTAATTGCAGTGAAAAAGGATTCTTGAAGCATAAGATGTATTACTGATATACTTTTTGTTCCCAAAGACACCTTATTACTGGTTATCCCAACAGACATTTCAAATGTAGAAATTAGATAAAAAAAAAAAATGCAATGTCGATTTTTGTCTAAAATGTCTCAGCAATGCAGATAGTGTAGATCAGAGATCAGACTGCATGTTTTGTGCAGTCGGATTTTGATCTACACGGGCTACAAAAGCAACTGTAGTTATGAAAAACACTTAACTCTTTCGTTCTCAGCATTATTTTGCTTCTTCTGCGGAATATTTCACCCTTCAAGTTATTATTTGCCTTGAAAAAACCTCAAAAGATCGATTTTTTTTATAAACGGACATTAACTTCCTGTTACATTGTGTCATAGTACATGTTCAGTGCACTTGTTAACCCTTTCCCAAACGACATATTTTGGACAAGTCCAAATTGAAAGAGTTTGCAGATGACAATTTTAAATTTGATGAAAATGGCAGAAAGGTCTCCAAAAGGGTAGAAAACACTGTGGGAAAAGGAGAAATCGCTCGTTACGAGACTTGTACTGCAGACACGTGAAAACCAGGGCTTGTTTGGGAAAGGGTTAAAAGTGTCTGTTATGGTAATAAATCTGATATATATTTAGAGACATGCTTGACAACAAAAGGGTTAAAGGGTTAATATATTTATTTCCTTCAAGACTGAGGATGACTTACAAATATTGAGTTTTTCAAGAATTACACACTACTTGGTTCTCTGGATGTCGTGTTTTTTATGTCTATAAACATTTGATATTCATTTGTGCAGCCCAATGCAACAGTGAAGAGTCCTGTCAATCAAGTGCCATCAACCCCATCCCAGCCCAAGGTAGCTCCAGTCATGCAAGTGCCACAAGCACCATCCCCTCCTTACCCGGAAGAAATTTATGATGACGCCATAAACGTTTTACCGGTGGTCAGTATTACATGTATTTGCTTTACACCATAAATTATCCAATGGCATAGCTCGCATTACACACAATACGCATATGCGTATAAAAAAAACCTTGATCAAAGTTGTAAATCACAATTATGATGTAGATCTATATGTATTTTCTCTAGATCTGTGGGCCTTTTTAATTTAAATAGATCTATGGGTTATATTGATGCAATGATGGCAAGGGAATTCATCTTTGCTTTACAATAAATGGTGATGTTTAATGCGACATCATGCTGTCGAGCAAATGCGATCATACAGCTCACTGTGCACATAAATATTTTAATCGTCGCTACACCTATGTTACTTGTTTCTGTTGAGCTCAAGTGAGCACCACGTGTGATGTCCATAAGGCCTGTCAACTCGACTTATTTGCTGATCCGTCAACTTTTGCTGATTCACACTTTAAAAGACACAGATTTGATGAGAATGTTTGTCTTAAACTCCTTATCAACCAACAAAATTTTTGACTCAACTGAACTGAAAGCATTTGTAGATGATTAATGTAGCTTAAATGATGATCTCTGTCTTTGTCTTTGGTAGGGTAGAAAACATTGTGGGAAAGGGAGAAAATGCTGGTTACCAGCATTTTCTCGTTTTCGCTCATTGTTTTCATCTGCAGACAACACATTCAAAATTGGTACAAATGAGTTAAAGCTTTCTGATAGGGTAGAAAACATTGTGGGAGAAGGAGAAAATGCTGGTCTCCAGCATTTTCTCCTTTTCCCACAATGTTTTCAGAAGCCTTCTCTTTTGGGTCGTTAAAACTTCGGATTATGTAGTAGAGAGTGAATATGTACTATTTCAGATGAGTTTGAATATTCTCTGAACCTGGGTCAAAATGTAAAGTCATGGGGTCAATCTATAAGAATTTGGAACTTTTGCATCTGAAACTGGTGGGGGGGGTGTGTTGTTTGTTGAGTGTAAATTCTAATTCAAAGGAACTTGGAGTTTAGGCCTTCACAAGAAAAGAATTCATGTAGGAAAAAGCCATATAATAATTGAGAAAGTAAATACAAAATATTATGTGGTAATAACTTTCCTGGTACATTTTACTTGTATTTGATTCGAGCAGCATGAGAAAATTTAATATCGCACGAGACTTAAGGTCAAGCAGGATGTGAGAATTTTCTTACGCCGTGAGAAACAAATACAAGCACAAGTTACTACAACATAATATTCCTTTTATTATATACCTTCAACTTTCAACGACAAAACATTGCAATTAATGACATTTTACTCGAAAACAGTATACAAAATAAGACAGATAATGAATTAGTGGTAATGACTTCGTTTTTATGAACGGTGGATGAATATCACAGTAACATTTTGACAAATCAAAATGCAAATTAATGGATGTGTATTCCGTGCAGGAGGTGTGTCGTCATGCCATATTTGGAACTGTATTTGACACTTTGTAGAAACAGATTATGTTTCTGCAGTGTGCGATATTTTATCCACATGTGACACAGGTATTTGAACTGGAAAATGTTCATGTATATAATAACAATTTTCATGTATATAATAAGCTTTTATTTATTCCAGGATCCATTAAGCAATGAAGTCTGGTACCATGGGGAGAGAGATAGGAAGGAGTGTGAAAAAGACCTGACTACAAAAGGGAAGGTAAGGTCTGACACAATAACTAATTTGTCTAAAAGATACTTTAACCCTTTACCACACAATCCCAACTTTTAACAACCCTTTGCAAGAAGCCTTTTGAAAACATTGTGGGAAAAGGAGAAAATGCTGGTAACCAGCATTTTCTCCTTTTCCCACAATGTTTTCTACCCTTTCCAAACAAAAGTTTAACTTTTTCAGTCACATTCATTTTGGCGTCTGCGAATGCCTTGATTTTCGAGGGGTCTAAAATTTTGGTGTGTGGTTAAGTATTATTAATCCTTTGCCACCCAATCCCAACTTTTAATGACCCTGAGGAAGAAGGCTTTTGAAAACATTGTGGTAAAAGGAGAAAATGCTGCTAAATGGATGAGAAAATCTGTGTGCTATAAAGGTAAATAAATTAACCCTTTCCCAAACAAGCCCTGGTTTTCACGTGTCTGCAGTACAAGTCTTTTGAAAACACTGTGGGAAAAGGAGAAATTGCTCGTAACTAGCAATTTCTCCTTTTCCCACAGTGTTTTCTACCCTTTTTTAAGACCTTTCTGCCGTTTTCATCAAATTTAAAATTGTTGTCTGCAAACTCTTTCAATTTGGACCAGTCCAAAATTTGTCATTTGGGAAAGGGTTAAGTCATCAATAATGCATGCTTGTGGAACAAGGTAAAAGTTGGTATTAAAAATGCCAGTCAGCATCAAACCAAATAAAGGAATGTTGTTGTTGAAACAAGTACATTGTACAGCCCACTCGGGTAGCTCAGTGGTTAGTGTATCTGACCTGTGACCTTACAAGTTCCATACCCGGTTGAGGCAAACTTTCTTTCCGGAGATTTTTCACCTCTCACCTCTGATGCATGTGAGAAAAGTAGTCAGTGACTTTGGAAAAAAAGTTGTGTCAGTACTAGTGTGAGAAAGCCAGGAAACAAATGGCTGCCACACTGACCTCCATGACATGACCTGAGCTGTTAAAATGGCGTTAAACATTTATACAAACTAAACTGAAACAAGTACAAAACAAAATTTTAGATGTGTCCGAATTGAAAGCATTTACAGATGACAAATTTGATATTGCTGCCATGATGGCAGTCTGTTTTTTTGAGTGTAGAAAACACCATAGGAAAAAGATGAAATGCTGGTAACCAGCATTTTCTCCTTTGCCCATGATGTTTTTAAAAGCCTTCTTCCTCAGGTTAATGAAAACATGGGCCAAGCCCCATTGGCTCAGTCGGTAGCATACAGGACTTGAGAACAGGTGGCTGGTTCAATCCTTGGTTCAGCCAATTTCTTTCCGAGGATTGATGATGGTCAATGCAACAGGATTCATTCCTCTCTCACTGCTGACCAGTTTCAATGATGGTTATGCAGGAAAGCAGCCAGTGGTTTCGAAAGAACATTGTGCTCAGTACTGGTAAAGAAATTCCAGAAATGCATGGATAGGTACACTGGCCACTGCAATATAACTGAAATAATGCTGAAAACGGCATTAAATACTACACAATCAATCAATCAATCAATCAAAATATGGAATTGTTTAGTAAAGAGTTAAAGAATGACAATTTTCTGTTTTCAGGATGGTTCCTTCATGGTGCGAAAGAGTACAAAAGGCGGGGACACACAGCCCTACACCCTCGTTGTTTTGTATAAAAGTCATGTTTATAACCTAAGGATCAGAAAGAGGCCAGATAATAAAATTGCTCTGGGAAATGAAAAGGAAGCGGAACAAGAATTGGTAACTTAATCTCTACTTCTTCATGGGTTTGATTATTTTGATTATTATGTTTAACTCTTTACCAAATGACAAAATTTTAGACTCGTCCAAGTTCAAAGTATTTTCAGATGACAAAATACATATGAGTCAAACAATGAAATTTGGCTTTGATCCAGTGGAAAACATTGTGGGAAATTGAGAAAATGCTGGTTTCCAGCATTTTTAGCTCACCTGAGCACAAAGTGCTGATAGTGAGCTATTGTGATCGTGCTGTGTCCGTTGTGCGTCATCCGTCGTCAACTTTTTACCTTGTGTACGCTCTAGAGGCCACATTTTCAGTCCGATCCTCATGAAACTTGGTCAGAATGTTTGTCTTGATAAAATCTTGGACGAGTTTGAAATTGGGTCATGTGGGGTCAAAAACTAGGTCACTAGGTCAAATCTTCAAAAAACCTTGTGTATGCATTAGAGGCCGCATTTTCAGTCAGATACTTGTGAAATCTGATCAGAAAGTTTGTCTTCATAACATCTCGGACGAGTTCGAAATTGGGTCATGTGGGGTCAAAAACTAGGTCACTAGATCAAATCTTCTAAAAACCTTGTGTACGCTCTAGAGGCCACATTTTCAGTCAGATACTTGTGAAATTTGGTCAGAATGTTTGTCTTGATAAAATCTCGGACGAGTTCGAAATTGGGTCATGTGGGGTCAAAAACTAGGTCACTAGGTCAAATCTTTGAAAAACCTTGTGTAGGCTCTAGAGGCCACATTTTCAGTCAGATACTTGTGAAATTTGGTCAGAATGTTTGTCTTGATAAAATCTGAGACGAGTTTGAAATTGGGTCATGTGGGGTCAAAAACTAGGTCACTAGGTCAAATCTTTGAAAAACCTTGTGTACGCTCTAGAGGCCACATTTTCAGTTCAATCCTCATGAAACTTGGTCAGAATGTTTGTCTTGATAAAATCTTGGACGAGTTCGAAATTGTCTTGTGGGGTGAAAAACTAGGTCACTAGGTCAAATCTTCAAAAAACCTTGTGTGTGCTCTATAGGCCACATTTTCAGTCAGATACTTGTGAAATTTGGTCAGAATGTTTGTCTTGATAAAATCTTGGACGAGTTCGAAATTGTCTTGTGGGGTGAAAAACTAGGTCACTAGGTCAAATCTTCAAAAAACCTTGTGTGTGCTCTATAGGCCACATTTTCAGTCAGATACTTGTGAAATTTGGTCAGAATGTTTGTCTTGATAAAATCTTGGACAAGTTCGAAATTGGGTCATGTGGGGTCAAAAACTAGGTCACTAGGTCAAATCTTCGAAAAACCATGTGTACGCTCTAGAGGCCACATTTTTTGTCAGATATTCGTGAAACTTGGTCAGAATATTTGGCTTGATAAAATCTCACACTAGTTTAAAATTGGGTCATGTGGGGTCAAAAACTAGGTCACAAGGTCAAGTCTTCGAAAAACCTTGTGAACGCTCTAGAGGCCACAATTTCAGTCCAATACTTGTGAAATTTGGTCAGAATGTTTGGCCTATTGACTCAGGTGAGCGATTCAGGGCCATTATGGCCCTCTTGTTTCTTTTTCCCACTATGTTTTCAAAAGCCTCCCTTCTCAGAGTAGTTAGAACTCGGGATTATTTGGTAAAGGGTTAATTCTGTAATTAGCAGTGTATTTGACTCTTTACCACACAATCCCGACTTTTAACAACCCTGAGAAAGAAGCCTTTTGAAAAAATTGGGGGAAAAGCAGAAAATGCTGGTAACCAGCATTTTCTCCTTCTCCCACAGTGTTTTCTAACCTTTCAGAAACAAATGCAATTATTTAAGCCATATTTAATTTGTCGTCTGCAAATGCTTTCAATTTGGACCAGTCTGAAATATTGTCGTTTGGTAAAGAGTTAAACAGCCTCTCTCCCTCTGGAAATTGTGACAGTTCTCTAATTTATATGCTACTTGGCATAATTATGCCCCCCCCCTTTCAACGAAGTGGGGGTATATTGCTTTGCACATGTCGGTCGGTTGGTAGACCTTACCTTGTCTGGATAATAACTAGACACAGAATTGACCTAGGTTTGCCAAATTTGGCACAGACATGCGACTTGGAGTGTAGATGATCCCTATTGATTTTGAGGTCAATCGGTCAAATGTCAAGGTCACAGTGACCGTCAACATGATGATATATAGACCAAACCTTGTCCGGATGATAACTAGACACAGAATTGACCTAAGTTCGTCAAATTTGGCACAGACATTTGTCTCGGAGTGTAGATGATCCCTATTGATTTTGAGGTCAATCGGTCAGATGTCAAGGTCACACTGATCATCAACATGTTGATATATAGACCAAACCTTGTCTGGATGATAACTAGACACAGAATTGACCTAGGTTCATCAAATTTGGCACAGACATTTGTCTCAGAGTGTAGATGATCCCTATCGATTTTGAGATTAATCCATCAAATGTGAAGGTCACAGTGACCTTCAACTTAATGATATATAGACCAAACCTTGTCCAGATGATAACTAGACACTGAATTGACATAGGTTCTTCAAATTCTGTACAGATATTCATCTCGGAGTGTAAATGATACCTATCTATTTTGAGATTAATCCATCAAGGTCAAGGTCACAGTGGCCTTCAACTTAATGATATATAGACCAAAGACCAAACCTTGTCCAGATGATAACTACACACAGAATTGACCTAGGTCCTTCAGATTCTGTACAGATATTCATCTTGGAGTGTAAATGATCCCTATCGATTTTAAGGTTAATCTGTGAAAGGTCAAGGTCACAGTGACCACCAGATGATTCAGGGCCCTTGCTGCAGTTCACCACTTGAGCCATTTGCTCAGAAAAAATTAAAGTGTCTCAAAAATCATCATATGTGGCTCAACTTGTGGCTCCAACATTTTATTCGCGTATTATCGGGGATGTAGTAAGCATCGAAGTCGACTGGGAAAAAGCGGAAGTCAAACGCGCATGCCGAGAAGAAAATCGATAACCCAGTCTGTGTATCGGCGACTGTTTACAATCTTGTATGTATACACACGGCGGTGTGGCCACTTCCTGTATCAATGTGGCAGTAGGGGGGCATGACTGTTTTACAAACAGACATCTTGTCATAATGATGTTTGCTTTTAACCCTTTACCACACAGTTCCCATCTTTTAACAACCCTGAAGGAGAGAGCTTTTGAAAACATTGTGGGAAAAGGAGAAAATGATATTTTCTTAAACCCTCTCTCTCTCAGGGTCATAAGGGTTGTATTGACATAATATACATGTATCTGATGAATTAAAAATGTTTTTGTTACTCCATTTTTGTTACAGGCCTTTGACAGCGTGCCAGAGTTGATCGAACATCACACATCAAATGAAGTAATCCTCATTAATAACTCGGAGAACAGACAGTACAAGGCCTTGTTGAAAGACGCATTACATATGAGATAAAAAAAAAAAAAATGGATTTGTAGTATTCCTGGCTTGGGCTCAATCAAACCCTTTTACTCACAGATATCAGGATGCTTAACTCTGTACCAAATGACAAAATTTTAGACTGGACCAAATCCAAAGCATATTTAGTTGACAAATTAAATATGGCTCAAACATTGAAAATTGTCTTTTAGAGGATAGAAAACGTTTTTGGAAAAGAAGAAAATGCAATGTTTTCAAAAACCTTCCTCAAGGTTGTTAAAACACGGGATTGTGTGGTAAAGGGTTAACTCTTTACCGACACAGTCCCACACAGTCCCAAGTTTTTATGATCCTGAGGAAATAGCCTTTTGAAAACCTTGTAGGAAAAGGAGAAAATGCTGGTAACCAGCATTTTCTCCTTTTCCCACAAGGTTTTCTACAGTTTCACAGCAATTGCCATCATTTTAGCTAAATTTAATAAGTCGTCTGCAAATGCCTTCAATTTTGACAAGTCTAAAATTTTGTCACTTAGTAAAGAGTTAAACCTTTATAGTAAACGTGACAAAAAAGAGAAAAAGTTGAAAGAAAGGAATGAACAAGGGAAACATTGAGTAAACAAAAGGAGCCATAATTTGTTTTTTACAAGCTGTTGCTCCTTTTCCCCCAGTGTTTCCATTGCATGGGGGTAAAAAGTCAAGCTTGTGCAGTAATATGTTTAAAACCGAAGTCAAGATTATTTGTAGTATTCTTCATTTGTTATCCAAGCTAAAGTTTTGGTTACTCCATAGGAGCCACAAAATTGGTTTGGGGAAGCATTTGATTGATTGATTTTCCATTTATTTATCATTGCCACTGGTTGCCCATATGGGCCTTGCCCCCTGAAGACTGTTACTTATGTTATGGGGGATAGTGCAAGATACAGGATGAAACCCATCATGTTACACCTGGTTCTCCAACACACTTGAGGTATAGCACTGTCACAATGGGGCCCTTGTTTTAATGTCTCATCTGAAAGGCTAGAATCAATTAGTAATTTTAGATGGCCAGCCGTGGGTCTCAAATTCACACCTCTGGTGGCCCAAAACTTGATGTTCACAAGTCCTCTGCTCTTCCACTTGAGCTATTTGGGCTGGTCAAGGGTTAGCATCGTGAATATTATGCCTTTTGTATTGTAAAATCTTACGGTAATCCATCCGTCCATCGTTCACCTATGGCCATGATTCTGCAGGTGATCATTAAGATTTCAGTGCAGATGCAAGCATTCAGTGACCCACAGCATGTCCCAGTCAATAAAGGCTTGCATCTGCATTGAAATCTTGATGACCACCTGAAAGATCATGATCATGATTTAATGATGGGTGGTTAACCATAGAGCAATAAATAAAACGGGACATTTTGATTTGTAAATGCATGGCCAAATCTTGCATTTTTTAAGGCTTTTTTTTTTCCCCAAGAATATCTCGCAAAATTTCAGTGTAAATCTGATCTTGAACTACACTGACCACAAAGCTGTCCTTATTTGTAAAAGGCTCTTTTCATTTGATTAAAAACAGCAGATACTACAAATATTGGCTTACTGTATTTTAAAGATTACAAAAGATGTTTCATGGTGTAGATCCATGTTAAGGCCAGACCTCCAGATAAAAGGAAGTGATAGTATTCTAAATCCATTATTTCCCTTCCAAACCCTATGTTGTGGGTACTCAATAGAATCGTCTCATCGAGACGATTCTAATGAGTACCCATAACACAGGGTTTAGTGGAGAGTGATTAATATTTTCAATTTTGAAATCAAAATCACTCCCTCTATCTGGAGCTCTGTAAGACACTGTTTTCATGAAGTTTGTTCTGAATTATACACTACTCCAAGTGTGTATAACTATTTACTAGATGGCAAAACTTTGGTCTGTAACAAACTGAAAGCATTTGCTAGGGTCAAATCAAATTTCACTAGACGATAAGGTCTGTTTCAGAAAGGGGAGAAAACACGGTGGGAAAAGGAGTATACCAGCATTTTCTCCTTTTCCCCACAATGTTTTCATAAGCCATCTTCCTCAGTGTGGTTAAAACATGGGATTGTTTGGTAAAGGGTTTGAATTATTATTGGCATTCTAGTGGTTAACACTTTGTCACACAATCCTGAATTTTAACGACCCTAGCAGAGAACGCTTTGGAAAGCATTGTGGCAAAAGGAGAAAACACTAGTAACCAGCATTTTCTCCATTTCCCACAATGTTTTCTACCCTATCCAAAATGGAAATCATCATTTAAGCAACAGTGAATTTGTTGTTTGCTGATAATTTCAGTTTGGTCCAGTCCAAAATTTTGTCGTTTGGTAAAGAGTTAAAAAATGTTTAGACCTTGTACTCAAAATAAGGCATAATATACCTAGAAATCTGCAGTTACATGTGCTGTCATACCTGCATTAAGAGACCACTTTAGGGAAATAAGAAAAGTGACTGCTTATTGCAGGTGGTCTTTTAATGCAAGTTTAACTATTTTCCATACAAAACATTTTGAGGCTTTTCCAAATGGAAAGCATTTGCAGACAACAATTTAAATGTGACTCAAATGACTGAATTCATCTTTGAAAGAGTGGAAAACAATGTGGGAAAAGGAGAGAATGATGGATAACAGCATTTTTTCCATTTTCCCCAATGTTTTCAAAAGCTTTCTTCCTCAGGATTGTTAGAACACAGGATAGTTTTGTAGAGGGTTAATTCAGTTGATGTGGCTCAGTTGACTGAATTTGTCTTTGAAAGAGTGGAAAACAATGTGGGAAAAGAAATGAATGCTGATTAACAGTATTTCTTCTTTTCTCTTATTGTTTTAACCCTTTCCCAAACAAGCCCTGGTTTTCATGTGTCTGCCGTACAAGTCTTTTGAAAACATTGTGGGAAAAGGAGAAATTGCTCGTAACAAGCAATTTCTCCTTTTCCCACAGTGTTTTCTACCCTTTTTGATAACTTTCTGCCATTTTCATCAATTTTAAAATTGTCGTCTGCAAACTCTTTCAATTTGGACCAGTCCAAAACTTGTCGTTTGGGAAAGGGTTAAAAAGCTTTCTTCCTTAGGGTCGTCAAAACAAGAGATTGTTTCGTAAAGCGTTATAACAGTGAATGTATGGAGGGATGTGGAATCAAGAAGAATGGTCTCTTAGAGCAGGAGATTTCTTAACCCTTTACTGCACAATGATGCCTTTTGATGCCCCTGGGAAAGAAGCCTTTTGAAAACATTGTGGGAAAAGGAGAAAATGCCGGTAACCAACATTTTCTCCTTTTCCCACAATGTTTTCTAACCTTTCAAATTTAAATTTCAGACTTGAGTCACATTTATTTTGTCATCTGCAAAAGCTTTCAATTTGGACAAGTGTAAAATTTTGTCGTTTGATAAAGAGTTAATACAGATGGTCTCCAAAACAGGTTTCAGCTGTTCTCTGTCTTTACACTGTTATCCATTTGTCATAATGTAAAGATAAACTTATCTGGATTAACCTTTTTCCAAACAGTTCTGTGTTGTAATGACCCTTACTAAGGAGCCTGTTGAAACTATTGCAGGAAAAGGAGAAAATGCTGGTAACCAGCATTTTCTCCTTTTCCCTGAATGTTTTCTACCCGGTTAAAGAGCCTCTGTTCATTTTTGCCATTTTCAGGTTTGTTGCCTCCAGATGCTCTCAATTTGTAAGGGTCTAAAATTTAGTTTTGGGAAAGTATTCAGTATTTAATAATCCTTTGAATACATGTATTTTACCTTGTTCTAAAACCATGTGATTTCTATAATTTACTTGTCCAATTTTCTCTTTTTTTTTTTTCAATTTTTCTGTGACCATGTTTTTGGCTGTATTGAAAAAAAAAAATTGTAAAACTTGTGAAATGTAACCAGTAGTTCTCCTTTTCCCACAATGTTCTCTAACTTTTCAAAGAGCAAGTCCATCAGTTATGCCACATTCATTTCAATTTTGTCTCTCCGAATGCTTTTAACCCTTTATTGCACATTGCTGACTTTTAACGCCTCTGGGAAAGAAGCCTTTTGAAAATATTGTGGGAAAAAGAGGAAATGCTGGCAACCAGCATTTTCTCCTTTTCCCACGTTTCTACCCTATCAAAGAAAAACTGCACCATTTGAGCCACATTGAAATTGTCGTCTGCAAATGCTTTCAATTTGGACAAGGCTCAAAATTTGTTGTCTGGCAAATGTAAGAATGTGTTGGCTGACTTCACCATTCATTATCATCATCTGTCATCATTATCATCCTTACACATCATCGTGAAATTGAAAACAACCGCAGACAACAGATGAAGTTTGGATGAACTGATGAAATTTGTATCTAATAGGGTAGAAAACATTCTGGGAAAAGGCGAAAATGCTGGTTACCAGCATTTTCTCCTTTTCTCACAATGTTTTCAAGGGCTTTATTTCAGAGGGTTGTTAAAACATGGGATCGTTTGGTGACAGGTAAACCCTTTACCAGACGACAAAATTTTAGCCTTGTCCAAATTGAAAGCATTTGCAGACGACAATTTCACTGTGGCTCAAATAATATGATTTTTCTTTGATAAGGTAGAAAACATTGTGGGAAAAGGAGAAAATGCTGGTTACCAGCATTTTCTCCTTTTCCCACAGTGTTTTCAAAAGGCCTCTTTCTCCAGGCTCGTTAAAAGTCGGGATTGTGTGGTAAACAGTTAATACAGACATGTTTAAAATTTTGTCATATGGTGAACAGTTAAATGCATATCAGGAAGACGTGGACGAGATCTACTTGTTTTTTGCATTCTTTTGAGTGTGTTATATCCAGAATAGATAGCATTCCTTATTGTTGATTTTAAGTTTTTTCGTAACTTTTTCAGTCTATTATTATGATTTGATATGTTATGTTAACCCTTTACCACACAATGCTGCCTTTTGACAACCCTGGGAAAGAAGCCTTTTGAAAACATTGTGGGAAAAGGAGAAAATGCTGGTAACCAGCATTTTCTCCTTTCCCCACAGTGTTTTCTACCCTGATGAAGACAGAAATAATTGTTTAAGTTACATTTAATTTGTCGTCTGCAAATGCTTTCAGCTTGGTCTGGTCCAAAATTTTGTTGTATGGTAAAGGGTTAAGGAAAAGATACAAATTTAAATTATAATTATTTTCTTTATGATTAATATTTTTCTATGGTTATCTTCATATTCAATAAACATGACATTTTATTTATCCTTATAAATGTCTGGTTAACTTTTTTTTCCATCCCCCCTTCCCCGCTTCCCCAAGTACATGTAAAATGTTTGTGTGAAAGGTATTCAGCGAATACAACAATTAGCCCTTTACCACACAATCCCAACTTTTGATGACCCCAAGGGAGAAGTCGTTTAAAAATTTTGTTGATGATTTGACTTTGGACTAGTCTAAACTGTTGTCCTGTGGTGAAGGGTTAATATTAATATTTAACCCTTTACCACACCATCCCGGGTTTTAACGACCCTTGGAAAAGAAGCCTTTTGAAAACATTGTGGGAAAAAGAGAAAATGCTGGGAACCAGCATTTTCTTCTTTTCTAACAATGTTTTCTGTTCTGTTAAGGATAAATCACACGTTACTAGTCACATTCAATTTGTCGTCTGCAAATGCTTTCAATTTGGACCACCCTAAAATTTTGTCGTTTGATAAAGAGTTAATTCAACACTGAGCTAGTTTACCTAACTGGTGGAACCCATAATAGAAGGGTGGGTAACTCTGGACACATTTATGACACAGTTATGCCCCTTTTTGATGTAGAATGCACAGTGAAAAAGCACCTGTATGGGAGGGTTGGTATTAGCCCACATGTGTCCTTGTTGCATGGCCCTCCCTCCAGCTGCAAATTCGGGAGATGGTGGTTTGGTGGAAACCCTCTCCCACATTGTCCATACAGAGCAGTTCTGTAACTTGGATATTTCTTCTTTTCTCAAAATGTTTTGAAAGGTTTCATTCTCAGTGTCATTAAGGTTTAGGATTATTTGCTAAAGGCTTAATAACTATGCACACTAAACAAGCTAATTGAAATATTACTAATGTTGCTGAAAAAAAAAAAAATCAGAAACACTGAAATACAGGCTTGACTGAAAAACAAGCAGCTATAAAGCTATGTATGGATTCATCATCACAGTTCTTAGCCTTTTGGCTGCTAAGTGTGTTTTCAAGGACAATTTGCGGACAGTGTAGATCAAGATCAGATTGCAGAGAGCATGCATTCTGATCTTGTATCAGCTCTGTTCGATAAGGACATATTCCCTCTCCCCCTCCCTTTCTTTTTTGTGTGTCAAAATAATGAACTACAACTGGATGGGGGGGGTACGGTATTATTTTATGGTCTAAGGGGGAAAACTCATATAGCCTTAAACAAATTTGTGAAGAGTGACCTCCCTTATATTGACATGCCTCTAATCAACCAAACGCTTGATGAATTGAAATGGGAACCAATTAATCAAAAATAAGCTTTGTCGTCGGTATCGCTTAATTAAAAAGAAAATTCTTATTATTTTTAGCAAGATTTTTGTATTGATTTTCGCCTGTACATGAATCAATGTTGGTCAACGGAATGAAGCTGAAAATTTTATTAATTTCTCATCTTTTCACTCATTTAAAAAAAAATGCCACATATATGCCTAGAACCATAGAGTGGTGGGGGTTTGCCGGTAAATATGCCAAAGAATCCAATCTTGACAAGTTTGATATACATGAAATTATTATGGGTTATATTTACTCTAATTACTTTCATTGATACACCTCTGAACGACTAAACACCTGACGAATCGGAATAAGAATAAATACACGTATAATTAAAAAGAAAAATGGCTTCGTCGTAGATCTACGTCTCTGCGCATTGAAAAGATTGTTCCAGTAATTCCTACTAGAATTTTGCAGAATTTTTGACTGTACTTAAACTTTTATTGCAGTTCGCATAGACACAACGAAGCGTTAAATATACAATAAAGTACGAAGGGATGGGGCGACAGCTATGGCTCACTCTTTCAAGGGAGGTTACTCTATCAATATGATTTTAAGACCGTGCGACTTTTTCCCCTTAGACCATCAAATTTTATGAAAGAATCCCACCTTGTCAGGTTCAAACTACCAAGAAATAAATGGCAACATTTACCAAAATTTTCATTGTTAAATAAAAAGTGAGATAGGATATCACTAAATACATAACAAGTAAAAGAAATGTGCTCATAAATCGCTATTTTCTACACTTTGTACTGTTTCATGTAAGCAAATACGATTCTTGAAAGTAGACTTATGGGAATAAATACGAAGAATATGCAACTTTAAACGTAATTGTTTGTGTTTCCTGTACTGTGCCCCTGTTCATAATATTGTTGAATAAAACGATCTAGCATGCCTTTATCTATTTTATCTATGCGATGACTAATGCATTTTTTTTAAGTTTTTGGAGGGGTCCTATACGATCCCTGCTCAATGGTTAAGTGTAGGACTCCCCGGGTTTGGGCCTATCTGGATGTACTGTTTTTTTTTTTTTGTAGGAGTGTACTTGGCCGAGACACTTCAGAGCCCTAGCCTAGAACTGGTGAAACCCAAGGACATACATGATTATGTGAGCTGTCACCGTGATATGAATGAAATGATGTTGAAAGCGGCGTTAAACACCATTCAATTTATCAATCAATCAATCAATCAATCAATCTTAGTTGTTTTGAAAAACCAAGTGAACGCAAGCATAACATAACGCCAGAGATCATTTGGTATAAAATTTAATCACATTTATTCAGTTAGTTTGGTTAAATATTAAATTATACTCTTGTTCTGATTGAAATATTACCTTCCTTGCCAAACATTTTTTTTTTTTACCTTTGGCGGTTGTGTTTATAAATGTGATAAAATACAAGGGAGACTACTGTCTTGATGCAAAATATTCATTTCTTGAATCGCTCTTTATTCTTACTAATGTCATGATTTCTATAGAATTGTTTACATATACGATCCGTTCAATAAAAACCTCCCTAGAGCTCGACGAAGAAAAAGTTTTTATACCGATTGTCTTAAAGCGGAAAACTACTTTATTCGCCCTAGGTTTTAAACCGTCCTCGATTACAAGGGATGCAACTCTGAAAAGAACAGATAGAAAGTATATACGAGTTCTCTCCCTTGGACCATAAAAACCTCTCTTCCTTTCGACGCTGATCTCTGATTTCGACAAACAAGCGACAATTATCACTAAGTAACAATCATTGAAGAGAAGAAAAGAAAGCAAAAATTGACGAAGATTTAGTAAATGAGCTAAATAGATCTAGATAAATGTAAAGAGAGCTGTGATATTTATGGACAGGTGTAAAAGCGTATCGTTCTGGTGAGGTCGTCCCAAGTTGTTACATTATGTTGCCGAACGGACATATTATTATCAGACGGTAAACTGTTTGTTTTGTAGAAAGTGGTTTTCTCTATTTAAAATGTTGCTGTTGTTAATTCTACTATTAAATTCACTGAAGATTCATTATGTCAAACTCGATTTTTCTCAAGGGCATGGTTAATCCCAGAAGTAGCATAGTAGCCGGACATACCTAAAATCCAGCTAGAATCGTAATTGCTACCGCAAGCTCGTCGAGTAACTTACTTTGTGCGATACTGCGGTTACATCCACACCTTTTTTTAGCATCTGAAATTATAGGTCTTCATCACAAGATATAGCACCTCGGAATGCACAATAAAAGTGGCAGGGAGGGGGAGGGTACTGAACATTTTTTAATCCATTTATTTGAACAGCGGACTGAGAAAACCACTGCAAGCATTTGTATTTCTCTGGGAAAGCTCCCGGCAGGGACTTTGCTTACCACTTTTGGGGTATAATGCAAGAAATATTTTAGCTGTGCTCAGTGAAATTAGGGCTTAAAGCATCTGTGAAAACTATCGACTCAGGTCAGCCTGCTCTGCACAGGATGACATGGGCTGAAACTATATTGGCTATCTGTCAATTTTCTGTATGTCAAAGGACAGGCAACTTCGTGACTTAGACAGTTTTTTGACAAAATGGATTTTATGGATCCATGGTAAGATGACGACTTACTTAGAATCATCCATCGCGGAGATGCATTGAGCCCCCTTTTGCCAGAGCATGGCTCATATGGAATGACCATTCAAAAGTCCGCGGATATTCACCATCTAAACATCCATTCCATTCACTTCTTGCATTATCCCCAAAATATGACAAGCAAAATATACTGGAGAGGTTTCCTTGGATTATGCTGAATTTTGTTTTCTTGTCATTAGTCTAGATTCTAAATTGTGGGCAAAATGCTTTTAGTTGATGAAGATAAAGGTAATATGGTCACATCATCCTCAGCTTGGAACAGTAATCTTAATAATGAGACGTTTGCAGTGCTTCTTTTCTTACTTGGACATTTATTGTGCACCGCACTGTCACAAGTCCATTGTGAATTTTCCAGTAGCAACACTACAGCGCTGTACTGACTTTCTGTTTCTTTGGTTTAATCTGTATTGTAGGGAAATACTATTAAATTTTTGTGACACACTTGACCAAGGACAAATTGTTAAATGTTTCATTGTCTAAAAACGCTTGGAGAAGTCTGTTATAACATGTAAATCTGGAAAAGAACGAACTAAATTTATCGTGTTTGGCGGCCATTTTTTTTTTTTTTTTTCATAGATTGAGCATTTAAGTTGAAAATATTTGTATTTGAAATAAAGGAATTTTGAATTCTTAAGCAATAGGTATGTTCAAATTCTAGTTTTGTCCAAAGTGCGCACAAAATCTGTGTGCAGATTTCAACTGTTTTTTTCACAATTGTCTCTGTACCCGGAGGCGACCAATCAAAAACTAAAATCGCCTTCGGGGAAAGTTATCAGTACTACTTGGAATAGCTCTAATATTTTTGTTGTGGCTCCTTTTCTGCTACCAAATTATCCAAGTCTTTGAAATTTTGCCATAGTACAGGCATCATTCCAAATTGCTATTGGCAATACACATCTGTCTATTTGCTGTTTGCTGAGTTTTGACCATTTACCAGACGACAAAATTTTAGACTTGTCTGTATTAAAAGTTTTTGCAGACGACATAAAATAATTGGGTTAAAGATTAAAATAAGTATGAATTAACACTTTACCAAACAACAAAATTTCAGACCGGGCCAAATTGAAAGCATTTGCAGACGACATATTAAATGCTACTCAAAATATGACATTTGTGTTTTAAAGGGTAGAAAACATTGTGGGAAAAGGAGGAAATGCTGGTTACCAGCATTTTCTCCTTTTCCCACAATGTTTTCAAAAGGCTTCTTTTACAGGGTCATTAAAACTCGGGATTGTGTGGTAAAGGGTTAAAGGTTGGTCGCAAGTATTTTCACCTTTTCCCCACAATGTTTTCAAAAGGCTTCTTCCTCAGGGTCATTAAAAGTTGGGATTGTGCTAACACTGCTGAATTCAATCTAGTGAGCTTTTGGTGACAATGTAGATCAAGATCAGACTGCACAGAAAGTGCAGTCTGATCTTGAATCTACCCATCAATATGTTCAGTTTAGTCTATGAAACGAAAATTGAAGTAGCAAAATTTGGGTTTTTAGCATTGGCTGGAAATTTCCATTTCTTTTATTTAGGAGTTTAACTCTTTGCGAAACAACAAAATTTTTGACCGCACCAAATTGAAAGCATTTGCAGACGACAATTACATATAGCAAGAAATGATGATTTCTGTCTTTGATTGGGTAGAAAACATTGTGAAAAAAGGAGAAAATGCTGGTTACCTACATTTTCTCCTTTTCCCACAATGTTTTCAAAAGCCATCTTCTTCAGGGTCGTTAAAAGTCGGGATTGTGTGGTAAAGAGTTAAACCTTTGCCAGGCAATCCAGTGTTTGAATGACAGTGAAGAAGACAGTTTTGAAAACATTGTGGGAAAAGGAGAAAAACACTGGTAGCCAGCATTTTTTCCTTTTCCTACTACGTTTTCTACCCTGTCCTAAACAAAATTTCAATTTCTGAGTCACAATTATTTTTTCGTCTGCAAATGCTTTCAATTTGGACAAGTCTAAATTTTTGTTGTTTGGTAAAGAGTTAAAGGTTTTTGTAAAGGATAGGATCTATCTCTCGCTTTTCATGGACATATGGTTAAAATTGTTAACCCTTTCCCAAACAAGCCCTGGTTTTCACGTGTCTGCAGTACAAGTCTTTTGAAAACACTGTGGGAAAAGGAGAAATTGCTCATAACGAGCAATTTCTCCTTTTACCACAGTGTTTTCTACCCTTTTTGAGACCTTTCTGCCATTTTCATCAAATTTAAAATTGTCGTCTGCAAGCTCTTTCAATTTGGACTAGTCCAAAATTTGTCGTTTGGGAAAGGGTTAAAAGGACAAATTCAAAACATGCCTACGGGTATTTTTGTTATTTTGTAGATACAATACAAGGCTTGGAAAAACCTGTCAGCCTTGTTTTTGGAGAAACTAAATGTTGTGGATAAAAGGGCCTGTTTTGTTTTAATGTTTTTTTCCGTGCAGAAACACAAAAAAGATTCCAAACTGATAAATTTGATCTCTTTCTTTGCTCTTTTTCTTTTAGAACAATGTTTCTAATACACACTAACCATTCTGTGGTAAAAAGGGAGCTTAATGCATCAGCAAAAACTATTGACCCAGGTCAGCCTGCAGAGGCTGACCCAGGTCAGCCTGCACAGGCTTACGTGAGTAGAAACCTTTTGCTGTCAGTCAATTTTCTGCATGTCAAAGGTCCTGTTTATCTCATGATTCAGTCTGTTGTTAGACAAAATGGATTTTATGAATAAATGTGATAATTATATGGTAACTGACTTGGTCTAGTGCATCACAGAGATGCATTAACCCTTAAGCTGCTAATTGCGACCCACTGACCTTTTGCGGACAGTGTGGATCAAGATCAGACTGCACAGAACGTGCAGTCTGATCTTTGATCTATTCTGTCCGACACGGCATTTCCTTTCTGGTGAAATCAACTTTGAAACCACAGTGTTTCGGCTATTAGTATTGAGTAGGAATTTGCGTTTTATTTATTCAGCAGCTGAAGTGTTAAACCCCCTTTTGCCAGAGTTGCTATAAGTTTTTGAGTTCATGTCAAACTGACATTGCGATTTTAGAGTTTTATTTTTTTCAGAAATGCGTGTTTGCTCTGCTCAAGAACCTTTTCACAAAATGGAAGTGCAACAGCTGTAAACTATGATACACAAGATGTTGAACAAATTAATGTAAAAACTAAAGAAAAAAGCCCAGAATGGAAAACATTAAGTGGTGTACCACCATTCTGGATAAAGACACCAGTGCCAATGTGGAAAGCAGCGTATGCAAAACTACAAATTCAAACACCGAAAACGGAAGCACCAACGGTTAGTTATGGAGGGATTGAAGTACCGAAGAAAGTGAAGCGAGATTCCACAACTATCCTGAAAGCACTGTCAGAAACAACACAGTTTGTGAGTTACTGCCATCGTTACATCCATAACTGTTGTCTTGCTTTAAGGAAAATTGCAATTACATGTAGTATACTAAATTAAAGCTGATGTAAAGTTTTTATATACAACAACGGTTGTATATAAAAACTTTACATCACCTTAAAATTTTATTGCACAATCCCGAGTTTTAACAACTTGGGGTAAAAAGTCTTTTGAAAACAAAATGGGAAACCAATGCTGGTAACCAGCACATTTTCCTTATTCCACAATGTTTTCTAGCAGTTCAAAGACAAATTCCATCATTTAAGCCATATTCAATATCTTTAGTGCAATTGTTTTAAATTTGTCTTGAAAATAGTGTTGCGTAATGGTGCTGTAAATGCTCAGTTTAATTTCAATGTCTTGACAAATTTAAAACATCATTGGAAAAGGAGAAAATACTTGTAACCCATATTTCCAAAATTTTTTCTCCAATTTCAAATATAAACTCAACAATTTGAATCACATTTGATTTAATCATTTGGAAATGTTTTCAATTGTACAAATCTTAAATTTATGATAATTATAGGAGCTGTAGAAAGATTGTTCAATTGATGCCTGTAGTTTAACCCTTTCCCAAACGACAAATTTTAGATTCTTCCAAACTGATAGCAGTCCGCACTGGCTGACCTGTGTCAAAACTTTTCTGTAAATCCCAGGATTTAGCCAGTTGTAAGATAAAATGGATTTTATGGATCCATTATTATGTGATAACTTCCTTGGTATTTATGGAGATGAATTTGACTCCCTTTTGCCAGAGCATGGCTTATTTGTTTTGTGCTGATTTTTTCTTCAGGATGACCTGTCAGTTAACTACAACTTCATGGATGATAACATGTTGTATCAAATCAAGTTCAAGGTATGATTTTATTTTTTCTTTCTACATGTTAACTCTTTACCAAACGACAAAATGTTAGACTTGTCCAAATTCAAAGCATTTGTAGACGACAAAATAAATGTGAATTAAAAATTGAAATTTGTTCTCAAAAAGGTAGAAAACATTGTGGGAAAAGAAGAAATTGCTAGTTACAAGCATGTTCTCCTTTTCCCACATTTTCAAAAGGCTTTCTCTGTAGGGTCGTTAAAACTCGGGAATGTGTGGTAAAAGGTTAATAGATAGTCTTGCTTTACAAAGCTGAGACATTTGTTGTAGTTATCTCCGTTGACTTGATATTCTGATTAAACTTTTACCAAATAATCTGTAGCTTTAACAGCTCCAAGAAAGATGGTTTTTGAAAACATTGTGGAAAGTAGAGAGAATGCCGGTAACCAGCATTTTGTTCAAAAACAGATTTAACCCTCTGACATAAAAGTCTGACTTTTAACAACTCTGAGAAAGATGGCCTTTGAACCAGCATTTTCTCCTTTTGCCCCAATATTTTTGACCCTATTAAATTTGAAGACAAATTTCATAATTTCATGTTTTGAGTAACATTTGTCATCTGCAAATGCTTTCCTTTGGACAAATCTAGAGTTTTGTGGTTTTGTACCTAGTTAATTATTTGACTTAAGCAGTATTTAATTTGTTATCTACAACTGCTTTCAAAATGGAAGAGTCTAAAATTTTGTGGTTTGGTAAAAAGTTAACTGATAATAGCTCCAGCATTACTTCCCAAAACAACTTTCAATTTTTGAGTCACATTTATCTTGTCCTTTGCACATGGTTGAACTTTGGAGTAGTCTAAAATCTTTTTGTTTCGTAGAGAGTAAAAGAGTGAATTTTGCTGTCCATGCTCATATGTCAAGAATGGGGTTTACTGTGCATGCTTGTATGTCAAGAGTGGGGTTTACTGTAAATGTATGTTTGTTAAGAATGGAGTTTACTGTACATGTTTGTATGTCAAGAGAGGGGCTTACTGTACATGTTTGTATGTCGGGAGTGGGGTTTACTGTACATGTTTGTATGTCAAGAGTGGAGTTTACTGTACATGTTTGTATGTCAAGAGTGGAGTTTACATGTTTGTATGTCAAGAGCGGAGTTTACTGGACATGTTGTTATGTCAAGAGTGGAGTTTACATGTTGGTATGTCCAGAGTGGAGTTTACGGTACATGTTGTTATGTCAAGAATCGAGTTTACTGTACATGTTTGTATGTAAAGAGTGGTGTATACTGTACATGTTCGTATGTTAAGTGTGGGGTTTACTGTACATGTTTGTATGTTAAGAGTGGGTTTTTCTGTACATGTTTGTTTGTCAAGAGTGGAGTTAACTGTTCAATTTTTTGTGTCAAGAGTTGAGTTTACTGTAGATGTAATTATGTCAGGAGTGGTGTTTACATGTTCGTATGTCAAGAGTGGAGTTTACTGTACATGTTTGTATGTTATTTCAGGATCAGGCCATGACTGCCAAACTTGATGGAAAGAAAACAGCCCATCAGATGATGAACATGTACAAAGAATGTTTTATGGACTTTAAAGCTCAGCCAGATATACCAGTAAATTTTTGTTTTATTCAGAGTGTTTTCTCTTGGTTTGAGCTGATTGCAGTCTGTATATTCATCTGTTTTGTTCTCTCTATTTACATGTACCGTTACTTGTCTGTCTCTCATCTGCCTGTTTTTTGTCTTTATGTATCTATTTAGACATGTATTTCGGAATCTGTCTGACTGTTAAGTTAAGCCTTAACTCTGTACCAAATGACGAAATTTTGGACTCATCCAAATTGAAAGCATTTGCAGATGACAAAACAAATGTAGCTCAAATGATGATTTCTTTGATAGGGCAGAAAACATTGTGGGAAAAGGAGAAAATGCTGGTTACCAGCATTTTCTCCTTTTCCCACAATGATTTCAAAACCCTTCTTTTTGGTGTTGTTAAAAACTTGTGATTGTGTGTTAAAGGGATAAGGTGCCTTTCACGACTAAAATTACGTTTGCTTCCAGTGTAAATCAGGAGAAGACTTCACAAAATGATCGCTGTGATCTTTGGTCTACACTGTTCACCCTGCTGAGACATTCTTCACAAAAAGCAAGGTTGAAATTACAATTCTTCTGGTTAAACCAGGGAATAAATTTCCATAAAGAATTATTGTTTTTTCCACATACTGATAAAGATGAGATTTTTAGCTCACCTGAGCACAAAGTGCTCATGGTGAGCTATTGTGATCGTGCTGTGTCCGTCGTCCGTCGTGCGGTGTGTGTCGTCCGTCGTCAACTTTTTACCTTGTGTACTCTCTAGAGGCCACATTTTCAGTCCAATCCTCATGAAACTTGGTCAGAATGTTTGTCTCGATAAAATCTCGGACGAGTTCGAAATTGGGTCATGTGGGGTCAAAAACTAGGTCACTAGGTCAAATCTTAGAAAAAACCTTGTGTACGCTCTAGAAGCCACATTTTCAGTCCGATCCTCATGAAACTTGGTCAGAATGTTTGTCTTGATGAAATCTCGGACAAGTTCGAAATTGGGTCATGTGGTGTCAAAAACTAGGTCACTAGGTCAAATCTTAGAAAAACCTTGTGTACGCTCTAGAGGCCACATTTTCAGTCCGATCCTCATGAAACTTGGTCCAAATGTTTGTCTTGATAAAATCTCGGACGAGTTCGAAATTGGGTCATGTGGGGTCAAAAACTAGGTCACTAGGTCAAATCTTAGAAAAACCTTGTGTATGCTCTAGAGGCCACATTTTCAGTCCGATCCTCATGAAACTTGGTCAAAATGTTTGTCTTGATAAAATCTCGGACGAGTTTGAAATTGGGTCATGTGGGGTCAAAAACTAGGTCACTAGGTCAAATCTTAAAAAAACCTTGTGTACGCTCTAGAGGCCACATTTTCAGTCCGATCCTCATGAAACTTGGTCTGTTTGTCTTGATAAAATCTCGGACGAGTTAGAAATTGGGTCATGTGGGGTCAAAAACTAGGTCACTAGGTCAAATCTTAGAAAAACCTTGTGTATGCTCTAGATGCCACATTTTCTGTCAGATACTTGTGAAATTTGGTCCGAATGTTTGTCTTGATAAAATCTCGGACGAGTTCAAAATTGGGTCATGTGGGGTCAAAAACTAGGTCACTAGGTTAAATCTTAGAAAAACCTTGTGTACGCTCTAGAGGCCACATTTTAAGTCCGATCCTCATGAAACTTAGTCAGAATGTTTGTCTTGATAAAATCTCGGACGAGTTCGAAATTGGGTCATGTGGTGTCAAAAACTAGGTCACAAGGTCAAATCTTAGAAAAACCTTGTGTACGCTCTAGAGGCCACATTTTCAGTCCGATCCTCATGAAACTTGGTCAGAAGTTTTGTCTTGATAAAATCTCGGATGAGTTCGAAATTGGGTCATGTGGGGTCAAAAACTAGGTCACTAGGTCAAATCTTAGAAAAACCTTGTGTATGCTCTAGATGCCACATTTTGAGTCAGATACTTGTGAAATTTGGTCCGAATGTTTGTCTTGATAAAATCTCGGACAAGTTTGAAATTGGGTCATGTGGGGTCAAAAACTAGGTCACTAGGTCAAATCTTAGAAAAACCTTTTGTACACTATAGAGGCCACATTTTCAGTCCAATACTGTTGAAAAATGGTCAGAATGTTTGTCTTGATTATATCTTGAAATAGTATGAAAATGTGCCATGTTGGGTCAAAAACTAGGTCACCAGGTCAAATCTAAGAAAAACGTTGTGTATGCTCTAGAGGCCATATTTTCTGTCCAGTACTCTTGAAAGTTGGTCAGAATGTTTGCCTTGATAATATCTCTGACTAGTGTGAAAATGGGTCATGACGGGTGAAAAACTAGGTCACTAGGTCAAATCTTAGAAAAACCTTGTGTATGCTCCAGAAGCCACATTTTCTGTCTAATACTCTTGAAAGTTGGTCAGAATGTTTGTCTCGATGATATCTCAGTAGCATTTGAAAATGGGTCATGTGGGGTCAAAAACTAGGTCACCTGGTCAAATCTTAGAAAAACCATGTGTACACTGTTGTGGCCACATTTTTTGTTCAATACTCTTTTAAAGTTGCTCAGAATGTTTGCCTTGGTAATATCTTGGATGAGTTTAAAAATAGGTCATGTTGGGTCAAAATCTAGGTCACTAGGTCAGATCTTAGAAAAACCTTGTGTACGCTGTAGAGGCCACATTTTCAGTCCAATACTCTTGAAATTTGGTAAGAATGTTTGTCCTAATGATGTCTTGGACCAGTTTGAAAATGTGTTATGTTGACTGAAAAACTAGGTCACTAGGTGAAATCTTAGAAAAACCTAGTGTATGAATGACTCTCAGAAAGAAGCCTTTTGAAAACACTCTTTGAAAGTGAGAAAATGCTGGTATCCAGCATTTTTTCCCTTTTTCACAATGTTTTCTACCCCTTTGAGAGACCAGTCCCACAGCTTGATCACCATATTATTTGTTTTATGCAGAAGGTTCAGACTGATGAGTTTAAAATTTTATTGTTTGGTAATACAGTAAAACTTAATTATAACGAACTCTGATAATGCGAATTATTGCTTAGTACGAATCGAAATCAATTCCCCGGCAAAAACCTTCTTTCGCCTTTGTAAAAATTAATTGTTAAAACGAATTTGGATATAATGAATTTTCGCATATTGCGAATCAAAAATCAGGTCCGCAGATATCCATTTCAACTGAAAATACCTTGGTTACACTGAAGTCGCATCTAAGGGTCTTTAATTACCAAGTCAGTTATTCACACCTTCCCGCTTGCCCAATTAACACGTTGACGCTAGAGGCGTTGATCTACACAACATAAACTGACTGCGTCATCGATCGATAATTATCGTGGTAAGGTATAATTTGCCACAAGTAGAAAATTGTCGTCTGCAAATGCTTTCAATTCCTACCGGTATAAAATGTGTTTTGAATGATTAACATTGCTCACTCGATTAAATAAATACGAAATCGGCTACTAGTTTTTCCTACCTGTCCCATTGTACTGTTGAGTGCTAATCGTTCTTGTTGGGATTGTTTCAAGTTGAGCATGGATTCCAAAAAAAAGGAAAGCAATTTCATTAGAAACGAAATACCAAATAAATGTTTGACTGCATGTACATGTGTCCACCTTTGAGTCCCGAAATATAACGAAGTTCGTACTATCAATAAAGCGAATTATGCTTATAGCGAATTAAATCTGACGGTCCCGTGAAATTCGCTATATCAGAGTTTTACTGTACATATATCTCACAAGACGTTGGAAATTGGTTGTGCTTGGTCAAAAGGCTCAGGTGAGCGACTCCAGGGCCATTATGGCCCTCTTGTTAATCTTTTACCACACAATCCCAAGTTTTATTGACTTTGATTTCAGTTATGTCACAGTGGCCAGTGCGGCTTATTCACTGGTTTGATTAACTGGTTTGATTCCCCAGCTTGACCACTTTCTTTCCATGGATCAATGATAGCCATTTAGACAGGATTCATTTCTCTTACAGCTTGATCATGCCCACTTGGGTGACTATGTGGTTAGCATATCTGACTTGTGGACTGGTGGTTGCGAGTTCGACACCCAGTTGAGGCAAACTTTCTTCCCGGAGATTTTTTTGCCTCTCACTTCTGATGCATGTGAGAAAAGTAGTCAGTGGCTTTGGAAAGAAAGTTGTGTCAGTACTGGTGTGAGAAAGCCAGGAAACACATGGGTGCGTCACTGACCACCATGATATGACTTTAGCTGTTGAAATGGGGTTAAACTTCAATACAAACAAACAAACAATACAGCTTGATCATTTTTTCAGCAATGATTGTGTGGGAAAGCAGCCATTGACTTTGGAAGAATATTGTGTGAAGTACTGATCAACAAAACTCCAGGAAAGCATGGATAGGTGCACTGGCTGTCATCGTATAACTGAAAAAATGTTAAAAATGGTATTAAACACCACACTAACAAACAAACAGTGCATTCCCAAAATCACAATTATTAGCCTTTACACTGAAATATTAATTGACTGTGAAAATTTCCAGCCAATATTAAAATTTCAAATAATTACGCTTTCAAAATTCTTTTTGCCAAAACAATATCATCTGTATCATAGATTGTAGATCCAAGATCATACAGCATATTCTGTGCACTTTATCTTGATCTTCACTGTTAGCAAAAAGTATTTATGTGGCTCTGAGTAGCCTGAGGGTTAAAGTTCCAGTACATATACATGTATGTCAGGAAGCTTTGGATCAATCATTACTCAGTAGAACCATGGTCCATATCACCAACCATTCTTTAAAATGTTCTTTTTCTTATTCTGCAAGATTTTCTAATTTTGAAAGTAACACAACTTACGGTTGGCTAAACCAAATAGTTTAGCCAATCAGAAGTTGTGTTACTTTCAAAGATAGAAAAATTCTGGAGAATAAGACTAAAGTCTGGAGAATAAGACTAAGAACATGCTTAAGAATTATCAGTAAATACAGACCCAGGCAAAGTTGTAGATCTTTTCCGTTTTATTTGTTTATCTTAGGCTTTCAACCCCGGGCTAGTGGAATATGAGGACAAGAGTTTAAGTGTGAATGCTTTGGAAGAGAGAATTAGAAAGAGAAAAGTCTCCCATGCATTGGAAATATATGATAGACTTACAGAAAAAGGTAAACACTTCTCTGGTTGGTAAATCATATGTCGGTGAGATTTAACACTTTACCACACAGCAAAACTTCAGACTAGTCGGGATTGAAAGCATACCCTTGAAAGTAAAGTATTTTTGCTGTTTTTACAATTAAATAAATCCATTTCATTTTCTCAGCAGTCTAAGGACAAACAACAAATCTCAATACAAATGAGAGGTGTTCTGGGAAAGGGGGTTTAATGCACCTCCGCAGAGCTCCAAATAGAGGGAGTTATTTTGATTTTAAAACTGAAAATATTAGTCTCTCTCCACTAAACCCTATGTTATGGGTACTCATTAGAATTGTCTCATCGAGATGATTCTAGTGAGTACCCACAACATAGGGTTTGGAAGAGAAAAAATGAAGTTATAATACTATCACTCCCTCATAATAATTATCTGGATATCTGATATTCTCCTTGATCCTTTATACCAAGAAAATTATCACATCACTCTTGTGATCCATGAAATCAAGTATGTCTAACAACTGACTGAATCATGAGATAGAATGGTCCTTTGACATGAAGAAAACTGAACATTAGCAAAAACTTTCAACCCAGGTCTGTCTGTGCAGACCTCGCAGGCTGACCTGGTTGGGTACTTTTTGCAGATGCCCAAAGCCACGTTTTCACAGAGCATAGCTAAAATGAGAATGATATTAAGGGGGGAAAACATATTCCAGGGGAATGAAGAACAAATGAGCTTCACTCTGTGAAAAGAGGGCTTAATGCATTTGCGAAAAGTATTGACCCAGGTCAGCCTGCGCAGTCCGCGCAGGCTGACCTGGGCCGAAACTTTTCGCTATTGGTCAATTTTCTGCATGTCAAAGGACCAGTGTACCTCATGAATCACTCGGTTGTTACACAAAATAGATTTTATGGACCCACAATTATGCAATTATTCGCTAGGTATCATGGATCACGGAGATGCATTAAACCCCCATTTGCTAGAGCATAGCCCAAATGAAGAAAACAGTGCAGCAGCGATTGTGATGCTCAGATTGCTCAGGTGGTGCTGGTTATGAATAGTTGTACTGAAAAATACTACAAGTCACACAGAGGAGACATATTTAAAGATATAGGAAAATTTTTCATTAATTTGAAAAACATTGTGATAAAAGCAGAAATAGCTCATCACTAGCAAATGCTCCTTCTCCCTCACAACTTCAGCTAGGATGTTTTCGAAGAAAACATTGAGGTATTGTCGTAGCCCAGGTGTTGTCTTTGTGTTCGTGCAAAAATTTTGACATTTTCAAATCTTTGAGATTTTATGATATCTCTGTCATTTACTGAAGATATTTACTTCAAACTTGGACAGGTTAAGTATTAAAAGGGGAACTCATACAACAAGGGCAGGTAACCATCAAAGTTTTTTTAACACAGTTATGACTCTTTTTTGACTTGGAATTTTCTCTGAAAATTAAGCAAATACAGCCAAACGTTGGCACCCCCATGCCGTACTCTTGTTTTTTTACCCTTTACCACACAAGCCAGGGTTTTAACCACCCTTGGAAAGAAGCCTTTTGAAAACATTGTGAGAAAAGGAGAAAATGCTGGTAACCAGCATTTTCTCCTTGTCCTGCAATGTTTTCTACCATATCAAAGACAAATTTCATCATTTGAGCCACATTTAATTTGTCGTCTGCAAAATGCTTTCAAGTTGGACTAGTCTAACATTTTGTTGTTTGGTTAAGATTTAATGGATTATCTAGTTCTTGTTGATAATATTCAGGTGTAGAGATAGCTGTAGAAGTGGAAGAGAAGATGTTGGAACTTTTATGCGTGTTTAATGGTAAAGACCCGGAAACAGATGTAGGAATTCCTTTTGTTGTCAAGAAGTTCGCAGACAGACAAGAACCTGGGGGATGGCAGTAAGTTATAGTGGTGATACTTGACAATTATGAGGAAATCAACAAAAGATCAAATCAATAGCAAACAGCAACGAAATCCTGCATTTTCGTGAACCTGTTGAAGAAGGCTTTTGTAAACATATTGGGAAAACGAGAAAATGCTGATTAACGGAATTTTCTCTTTTTTCACAATGTTTTTACCCTTTCAAAGACATCTGTAATCATTTTAGGCACGCTTTATTTGTCATCTGCAAGTGTTTTTTCATCTCAGACAAATTTAACCCTACTGGTTACAAGCATTTTCTCCTATTCCCATGGTGTTTTCAGATTGATTGATTGACTGATTGGGTATTAACGCCGTTTTCAACATTATTTCAGTTGTATTGCGGCTGCCAGTGCACCTATCCATGCTTTCCTGGAGTTTCTTTTACCAGTACTCCGCACAATATTCTTTCCAAGCCACTGGCTGCTTTCCCATATAACCATCGTTGAAACAATGGTCAGCTGTGAGAGAGGAATGAATCCTGTCGCAAAGACTATCATCAATCCTCGGAAAGAAATTGGCCAAGCCAGGGATCGAACCAGCAACCTCCTGTTCTCAAGTCCTGTACGCTACCGACTGAGCTAAGGGGGCTTGGCTGGTTTTTTCGAAAGCCTTCTTCATCAAGGTTGTTATAACTTGGAATTGTTTGGTAAAGAGTTCATATATACCCACTTGAAATTGTCTTTATTTTTATTTTTTTCACAAGACTGAAAGATTGTTTATTTAAGGATTCAAACTGTCAGCTCCTTATCGGATGACAAAAGATTTCTCTATAATGAAGACATTTGCAAATGAGGCTCAAATGATGAAATATAGACTATAGATGCATTATCTTCCGCCAAGTGGCATTTTTCAAATACATAACCTATCTGATATTGGCATTCTGGGTATACAACCGCACTATTTTCAATGCGGATATCATTGAATTTCAAAATAAAATATATGTTTACACTCTAAAACCTACCTTGTACGATTCATCCAGCCTTGGTTAGCTAGCATGGAACCTATGCAGCAGCCATTTATAAATATAAGCCCCTATAAGCTTGGGAAAAAGCCCCAGTATAAGCCCAGCAAGTTGGGTACATTATTTTTGTTGTCTGTCTATTGCACAAATCCCGGTTTACCCCACATCTATATTTAGAAAGTGTCTGCAGAGATTTGCAGTAATCAGTTAGTATTTTAAAAAAAATATTTTCCCCGTTTGAAATCATTTTGTTTTTTGAAATTTGTAGCGAAAAACTGGCTTGATTTTTCCATAGACGTGTTATTTATTGCCATTTTCTGCCTGCACTGTTTAAGGGGCAATTTACACACCACATATTCATATTTGTCCATTATTTTTCCAGTGATGCAACATAGCCGACAGGTCAACTCTTCGAAGAAAATTGACATGCTCAGACAACGATAGAAGATATAGGAAAGAGATTTTTTGCCTTTCACCTCAGATGCGTGTGAGAAAAGTAGTCAGTGACTTGGAAAGAAAGTTGTCTCAGAACTGGTGTTAGAAAGCCAGGAAACACATGCGTATGTGCACTGACTGCCATGATATGACCTAAGCTGTTAAAATGGCCTTAAACTCCAATACAAACAAATAAATAATTGGAAAAGGAGAAAATGCTGGTAACCAGGAATCCCAGGGTTCATGTCTCACTTGATACACAGGTTTTTTTGTGTGTGTGGGTGTGCCATTGGGAGTGTCATTGGGCAACAACATTCAATGGCTTCACAGTTTAATACAAAAGTGTGAGTAGGTTTTTTTGTTTTCATGCCTCCATGAAAACAAAAAAAAAATCACCTCACTCCTTAAATGAACAAAGCTTTCACTAAACCTGGGTCATATATCATGTTTCAGAGCGGAAGTGGCAGACAAGATATTTCAGAAGCATAAGGAGTCAGACACTCTAACGCCACTCATGTACAATGTGTATGTTTGTGGTTTGATCAAAGTAAGTTTCTATGTACATGAAATTTTTGTATGCCTTTTTTTTTATTGTTCTAATCCTTGTATCAAACAATCCTAAGTTTAAAAAATGCTTTTTGAAAACCCTGTGGGAAAAGGAGAAAATGCTGGTAACCAGCATTTTCTCCTTTTCTCACGAGGTTTTCTACACTTTCGCAAAACAGTTACCATCATTTCAGCTACATTTAATTGTCGTCTGCAAATGCTTTCAATTCGGAAAAGTCTAAAATTTTGTTGTTTTGTAAAGGATTAATACCATTGATAGACAGCATTCATCAAGATCAAATAATGAGAATATGTAGGCAGCCAGGGTCCGTATTCACCAACCATTCTTAAGAACTTTCTTGGTCTTTATATCTGAGATTTTTCTAAATTTGAACGTAATACAACTTCTGATTGGCTAAACCAAATAGTTTAGCCAATCAAAGGTTGTGTTACTTGCAAATTCAGAAAATTTTGGAGAATAAGATTTAAGAATGTTCTTAAGAATGGTTGGTGAATACGGACCCTGGTCTTGCAGAAGACTATCCAGTGATTGCTGAAATAGATTTGAACACTCACTATATGGATTTGAATGAAAATGAAAATATGATTCACGTAATTATACCTGAAATGAACTGCAATTAATTGATTGTATGATTATATGGTATTTAACACTGTTTTCAACATTATTTCAATTATATCGCGGCAGCCAGTGCACCTATCTATGCTTTCCTTGAGTTTCTTTTACCAGTACTTCGCACAATATTCTTTCCAAGCCACTGGCTGCTTTCCCACATAACCATCATCAAAACAATGGTCAGCGGTGAGAGAGGAATGAATCTTGTTGCAATGACTATCATTAATCCTCGGAAAGAAATTGGCCAAGCCAGGGATCAAACCAGCGACCTCCTGTTCTCAATTCCTGTACGCTACCGACTAAGCTACTGGGGCTTGGCGAATTTGAAGCAAAAGAGGCAGGGAAATATTCCTGGTAGATATGGACAATCGAACTGAATTTAGGTATGATTTATATAGAAATGTGAAAGCATTGTGACAAAAAAAGAACATGTTTCTCAGGAGCACTTTCACCTGTTCCCACAATGTTTTAGAAACCTTTTTCCTTGTGGGCAGAGGATTTCATGGTAAAGGTTTAAAAATTACAGGTCAAAGACAAATGAAGGAGGCTACTGTTGATAACTTGCTTCAATTAGTTTATCCTTTGTGAAAAGACTGAGACAGGGCCTGATTTGTTTTCTGTATGTCAAAGGACCAGTCTGCCTCATGATTCAGTCGGTTGTTAGACCAGATGGATTTTATGGATCCATGATTATGTGATGACTTGCTTGGTATACTGCATCATGGAGATGCATTAAACCCCTTTTTGCCATAGTGCCACTCAAATAAAGTATGTGATATTCCTTTTCTTTTTATACCCCCACCTACGAGGTAGGGGGAGGGGGTGTTATACCGGTTTCACCATGTCTGTCTGTCCATCTATCTGTTCATCGGTCGGTCTTTTCGTTTCCATGCTCCATTTCAAAAGCTGTTTGACCTAGGACCCTGAAACTTTATACAAGTGTCACTCATGACCCAAGGAGATGCCCTATTGTTTTTGGGTCACATGGGTCAAAGGTCAGGGTCACAAGTAAACTTTGTTTAACCCTTTCCCAAACAAGCCCTGGTTTTCACGTGTCTGCAGTACAAGTCTTTTGAAAACACTGTGGGAAAAGGAGAAATTGCTCGTAACGAGCAATTTCTCCTTTTCCCACAGTGTTTTCTGCTCTTCTGGAGAACTTCCTGTCATTTTCATCAGATTTAAATTGTCGTCTGCAAACTCTTTCAATTTGGACCAGTCTAAAATTCATTGTTTGGGAAAGGGTTAAAAACCGTCACCATGCTCTAACTCAATAATTTAGCTGTTTGACCTAGGACCCTGAAACTTAATACAAGTGTTGCTTATGACCAAAGGAGGTGCCCTATTGTTTTTGGGTCAAATGGGTCAGAGGTCAAGGTCTCTGGTGATCTTTGTTTTGAAAATTATTTATGTTTTCTGATTGTGCTGCTTCAGTGACAAGGTGCTGGTGTGTGTGTGTGGGTGGTGGGGGATGGTGTTTGCCCGATTTGCGACAGTTCTAGTTTAACTTTATTTTAGCATTCAACTCGAGCAAAATCAGAGGGACAGAAAGCATTTCAGCTGTACACAGAAATGAAACTGAAGAATATTCCTGGTAAGTTATGAAAGTTTGTTTTATGCTTGGAAACTCTTTACCTAGCAACAAAATTTTTTACCAGTCCAAATTGAAAGCATTTGCAGACGACTAAATAAATGCAACTCAAAAATTGAAATTTGTTTTGGGAAGGGTAGAAAGCATTGTGGGGAAAAGGAGAAAATGCTCGTTACCAGCATTTTCTCCATTTCCCATAATGTTTCCGAAAGCTTTCTTTCTCAGGGTCGTCTCAAGTCGTGATTTTGTAGTAAGGACTTATATCTCATTTACAATCAGGAGTTCAGTGTACTCATCCATTGACCCTATACCATACAATGCTGAGTTTAAATGACCCCGAGGAAGAAGCTCTTTGAAAACAGTGTGGGAAAAGTAGAAAATGCTTGTAGCCATGTTTTCTTCCGTATCAAAGATTATCTCATCATTTGAGTCGCGTTTGATTTGTCATCTACAAAGGCTTGCAATTTGGGCAGGTCTAAAATTTTTCATTTGGTAAAGGGTTATTCTAACATGACACATGAATTCAGCTCTATAAACACAGTGCAACGGAAGCGTGGTGAAATTGACATAATTTTATATTCTGTATAAAGTAAAAATTAATGTGCAGCGTCTTTTGTATGCTAAGTATGAATTTGTTTTCTTTTTATCAAGAGTTGGTCATGTTAGAATCGAAATGATCTACTTTCTATTGTGGTTTATCGTTCAATAAACCACGGCTGTGAGTTACGAGGCACATTGAATAAACCACTCAGGATATCACCATCAAGGATTATTTATAACTCACAACCGTGGTTTATTGACTGATTTAATCACAAGAGAAAAAAGATTATTTCTTAAATGTAAGGATGTTTGACTCATTACCAAACAAAAACATGTTGGACTCATTCAGAGTGAAAGCAGTTGAAGACAACAAATTTGAATGTGGCTTGAGTGATATAAATTGTTTGAAGGAGTACCAGACATTGTGGGAAAAGGAGAAACTGCTGCTCTAAATAAATTTTACTCCTTTGTTTGGTAAAGATAAAATCTCTCTCTCTCTCTCTCTCTTTTTGTTCAAACTTGGACAAGTTGTTAATTATCAAAGGGGAACCTAAACAAAAAGGGCAGATAACCATCAAGGTACTTTTGACACAGTTATGACCCTTTTTCGACTTTAACTTTTCACTAAAAGTCAAGAAACTGCAGCCAAGCGTTGGCACAGCTTGGCTCTTTTTGAAGAAAACGTCGAGGTATTGTTATACAGAGCTCCAGATAAGAGGGATGATGGTATTCCAAATCCATTATTTCTCTTCCAAACCCTATGTTGTGGGTACTCATTAGAATCATCTCGATGAGACGATTCTAATGAGTACCCATAACATGGTATTTAGTGGAGAATAATTATTGTCTTGTAGTCGTCATGCAAAAACCTTGACATTTTATAGTACCTCTGTTGTCACTCAAGATATTTACCTCAAACTCAGACCAGTTTTTAACTGTCAAAAGGGGAACCCATACAACAGGGGTAGGTTACCATCAAAATATTTTTGACACAGTTATGCCTTTTTTTTCGACTTAGAATTTTCAATGAAAATCAATCTTTTTCGACTAAGAATTTTCAATAAAAATCAATCTTTTTCTATAGGCAATCACAACTGAGTGTTGGGACCTGCATGCAGTGCACTTGTTTTTTATAATTTTCTCATTTTTCAGTTTTTATGTGCACCTACAATATGATGATGTTGTTTAGCGGTGCACCAGAGGTAAGCTTTCGACAGATTTGTGTTATTTGACAACCTCTTCCCTATTCAACCACCACACCCACTTTGCTGTCTGGTAGAGTTTAGTAAAGCTACTACTAGTGATTCTGTGATGATCAAGTGATGTTCACTTGATGAAATCAATTTCAATCTTTTACCAAAAAAAAAAAAAAATATCCTATATTTCTTTGATTTCGATATCTGTGCTGTAATGTATATCTGCCATGTTCCTTTGGCATCTTTGTCACATATTTTCTAGTTTCTCGCAACCTTACCCACCATAAATTGTCATAAATGACACAGGGACAAGCACTTGAAGGAAAGCAAAGTATTGTTTTGTACCATCTGAAAAACAGTGCTGGAAAATTAGCTAGTGTTTAACCCTTAACCAAATGGCAAAATTTTAAACATTGTCCAAATTGGAAGCTTTTGTAAACGACAAATTAAATATTTCTAAAACGATGATTTCTGTCTTTGGTAGTGTTGAAAACTTTGTGGGAGAAGGAGAAAAAGCTGGTACCAGCATTTTCTTCTTTTCCAATAATGTTTTCTAAATTCTAATCTACCAGGGTTTTTAAAACTTGGGATTGTGTGGTAATGGGTAAATCAAGTAAACGCTCCATTTCCAAATATGATAACTTAACCCTTCCCCAAACGACAAATTTTGGACTGGTCCAAATGGAAAGAGTTTGCAGACGACAATTTTAAATTTGATGAAAATGACAGAAAGTTCTCCAGAAGGGTAGAAAACACTGTGGGAAAAGGAGAAATTGCTCGTTACGAGCAATTTCTCCTTTTCCCAGAGTGTTTTCAAAAGACTTGTACTGCAGACACGTGAAAACCAGGGCTTGTTTGGGAAAGGATTAAGCTCTAGAATGCATTATACAATAGTAATAGGACTATATGATAACAGAGCTTTGTTTATGTTTTTAGCTTGGCTGTTTTCAAAGGTATTGTCATAGCACTGGCATCATCATCTGGGTTGTTGTCTTCATTGTGTAAAAACTTTGACATTTTCAAAAACTTTGGCATTTTTATCATATCTCTGTCATTACTAAAGATATTTACTTCAAACCTGGACAAGTTGTTTACTATCAAAAGGGGAACTCTTGTAACAGGGGCAGGTAATCAAAATATTTTTGATACAGTTATGCCCCTTTTTCGATTTAGAATTATCACTGAAAATCAAGAAACAGCAGCCAAACTTTGGGACCCACATGTGTTTCTCCATCTTCGCAAGCCAAGGATACTAGGATAGTACCCTTGGCCGCTCGCCTCTTTAAAAATCAAAACTCCCGCTGCGCCATTTCACTGGATGCAATCAAAACCCATCACGTCCAGTCAAACCATCTGTAACAAGAAATCTTCTGCGAAACAGAAAACAATAATGGCGGCGCCTGTCAAAAACGAAAGTTGTCGTGTTTGTGACAAAAATTTGCCAAAAAAGAGTTTTTTGTAGTTCATGATCAATTATGTGAAATATTAGGACGGGTTCCACAGCCAAATGTTTGCGAATCATCATATGTCTGATTAATTTCAGAAAATTGTGATGAATCCGAAAGCGCAGCCATATTTGATGCATAGCCTAACAAATTTTATTACGAGCATTTTGATTGGTCAGAAATAACATCAGCAAAGGTTACGCAACTCATGATATTCGATAGGTGGCGCAGCAGGAGTTTCGATTTGTAAAGAGGCGAGAGGCCAAGGGTACGTAACGAACAAAGTGGAGTTAGTATCCTTGGCTTGCGAAGATGGTGTTTCTCTTGTATTTCATATTTTTAGTGTGCTAATTTTGCATTTTGCAGACAATATTGAAAGATATGAAGACAGCTGGTGTCGTACCAAACAAAGAAACATTTTTGAGTGCGCTGTCGTCTAAGTTTAACAGACGTCATAATGTGCCAAGCATTCTGGCTGAAATGAAAAAAGCAGGAATTGGTAAAGAAAGATTTCAGTAAATTATAGTTAACCCTTTACCACCTAATCCCACATTTTAACAAACTGAAGAACAAGCCTTTTTGAAAACATTGAGGGATAAGGAGAAAATGCTGGTAACCATCATTTTCTCCTTTTCCCACAATGTTTTATACCCTGTCAAAGAGAGATATAATCATTTTAGCAACATTTATTTTGTCACCTGCAAGTGCTTTCAATTTGGACAAGTCCACAGTTTTCTCATGCAGTAAAGAGTCAAAGTGAACCTTATATGCTTACTTCTTTTTGTGAAATTTTTTAGCAGGGAACTGGATTTATTACAGACCGCTATAATTTAGGACGGAAGAACTTTATAATGTATAGGACATAGAGGATAATTCTCTTTTTCCGTGTATGATTGAAATTTGTTTCATTGAGTGAAAAGCGAGAACTATATTTTCACTGGTGGCAAAGCCACAAGTGAAAATATGGCCTTCATTTTTCGCAAGATGAAAGAAATTTCGATCATACACTGAAACAAACAATTATCCTATTTCTTTTTTCAGTTTTTCATGTCTAATTTTTGTTCATCTTAAAAAATTATGTGCTTTCAGGCGAAATAGAAGTATTCAATTTGGTCAGATATTGACCAGCTGTAATAATGATGTCAAGAGTGATGTTGACTATGTCATAAAACATGCTAAAAATTCATTCATATTTTACAAATATCCTTGACATGTCAAAAATAACAGTTATCCTTGACATGTCAAAAATAACAGTTATAACATTCATCAGTGAATTTTAAGGATATAATTAACTGTTAAATTTCTATAAACTACTGAAAAGCATAAAAGAAAAGACTCCCAAAATTTAAATTTGAATTTTGAATTTCATTTATCTGGATGCTGGCCAAATCAGTATTCAAGGAAACTAACTCGAAGTCAGAGGCTATTTCACTAACAGCAGTTCATTTTCTCTTACATTACTCATTAAGCCTTCACCAAACAATCCAGAGTTTAAGAACTCTAAATAAGAACCCTAAATAATTGCTTTTGAAAACATTGTGAGGAAAGGAGAAAATGCTGGTAACCAGCATTTTCTCCTTTTCACACAATGTTTTCTTATATCTAAGACTGTTTTCAAAAGAGACATGAAGGTATTGTCTAAATACTTGCACCCTTGTTGGCAGTGGAAACTGTGACTTTTTTTTTTTTCGGTGAAAAGAGAATCTCTTTCATTACTAAAGATATTTAGTGTAAAATACTTTCAATACAGTAATGCCCCCTTGTTCAGTTTAGAATTTTCACAGAAAAATCAGATGCAGCTGAGCATAAGCATTTGCATGTGATGCTCTTTTTTGCTTTTACTACAGTGTTTTTAGGTATAAACCGATGTTAATCCTTTGCCAAGCAGTCCCTTGTTTTAACGACCCTGAGAAAGAAGCCTTTTGAAAACATTCTGGGAAAAGGAGAAAATGCTGGTGGCCAGGGATGTTTTTGCAAAGGGTTAACTGTTTATAAAACACCAATCAGTCTTCATCCATTCTGTTACAGGTTTAGACTTCAGACACATGTTACATCTACATAAAGCAGCACCAAATGACCTCAGTAAGTTTTTTTAAATTCTCTATACTCTTTACAAAGAAGATTTGAGACTTATCCAAATTGATAGCATTTGCAGACAACAGAATAAATGTAACTCAAAACTTGAAATTTGTTCTGGGAAGGGTAGAAAACATTGTGGGAAAAGGAGAAAATGCTGGAGTTAACTGCATTTTTAATAATCTTTTCTACTGTACCATTGTCTGGGTTCCAGTCCATTCATTGTTTCCTTTTCTATCATTATAATGTTACTTTGCCAAAAATGATGGCCTGAGGTCATTCAAAATCCGATCGCATGGACATCTAGTGTACCCAGTCTCACAGTAGGGTAAACTAGATGTCACTGCAATCAGTTTTTGAATGTAAATGACTAAAAATAGATCCTGAAATTCCAATAGCCTTGGTTTGATCCCTTCCTGTTTTTGAGCCATCTTTGAAAATACTGAAAACAAAATTTCAAACAGGGCACAGTAACTTTGGAGGATAGCAATAGGTGCTAATCGTTTCAGCTGTTTGAGTGAAAGATTTTCAAAGAATGCTGTAACAAGTGTCGTTGAAGGTCGAGATGAATTGTTAAAAAATCACACAAATCCATTGCATTAACGTTGTGACGTCGACTGATAAGCAAGTCTAAAATTAGATTATCGGCAAAACCGACATGGGGAGACGAATGTCCCCAGGTGGTAATAGTAATGAAAACAATAAACAGATAGCTGCCAAAGATCGATAGCAGACCATGATTCAAAGAAGAGCATAATACGGAGTCATTAAAATTATTACTGCCTGAACCCAGGCTAACTGTACAAGTGTTAACTGTACCAGTGCTAGGGTCTGTACCCCTGGGTGGTTTGTTTTAACTTTTCAGCAGGTGACAATTTTGCAGACTTACTTATTCTGCAAGCATCAGACCACAGATCATAATAATTATGTGACCCAAATGATGGAGTTAGTCTTTGAAGGTTAGAAAACATGGTGGGAAAAGGAGAAAAAGCTGGTTACCAGCATTTTCTCCTCTTTTCACAATTTGTTCAAAAGCCATTTTACTCAGGGTTATTAACCCTTTCCCAAACAAGCCCTGGTTTTCACGTGTCTGCAGTACAAGTCTTTTGAAAACACTGTGGGAAAAGGAGAAATTGCTTGTAGGGAGCAATTTCCTTTTTTCCCACAGTGTTTTCTACCCTTTTTAGAACTTTCTACCATTTTCATCAAATTTAAAATTGTCGTCTGCAAACTCTTTCAATTTGGACCGGTCCAAATTTTGTCGTTTGGGAAAGGGTTAAAACTTTGGATTGTGTGGTATCAAGTTAATCCTTTACCACCCAATCTCGAGTTTTAATGACCTTCATGAAGTTTTTTTTAAAACACTGTAGGAAAAGGGAAAAAATGATGGTAACTGGCTTTTTCTCCTTTTCCCACAATATTTTTTCTACCATATACAACCACATTTAAATTGTGTCTGCAGATGCTTTCACTCTGGACAAGTCTACATTTTTGTCATGTGGTAAGGAGTTAAAAAGAAAAGATTTGTCAATGCTGTTTTAGTTTTAGAAAGGTTTTTCAATTTTTGTTGGTGATAAGGTGAAAAAAAAACAACCACTGTTACAGTGGATAACATGTGTGAATATAGTCCCTTACCAAATGATAATATTCCAGCCTTGTCTATCGTGACATGTCAAAATTGAAAGCATTTTCAGATATAAGATTTACTCTTTACCAAATGACAAAATTTTAGACTGGTCCAAATTGGAAGCATTTGCAGACAAAAAAATTAAATGTAGGACAACTTATGAAATTTGTCTTTGAAAGGGTAAAAAAAAATTGGGTTTTCCCACCATGTTTTCAAAAGTCTTTTCCCTTGGGATTGTGTGGTAAAAGGTTATATGTGTTTATGTTGTTTTAGAAAGGGTGGAAAACATTGTTGATCACCAGCATTTTCTCCTTTTTCCACAATACTTTTAAAAGCCTTCTCAGGTTTTATTAGCCACTGGATTGGTTAAAAGTGAAATAGTTTATGTGCATGTATTTTATTGTTTTATACAGAATTCAATGAACAGTTGGTAGACCTCATGGCTAGCCAGAAAACATGGTATCTTGATCATGGGGGACGTAAGTAGAGCACTTTATTGTAGCTACTATTGTCAGTACAAGCAGAAAATTATGCTATTTAAAGGTGCATCCTTACAGCCAGAGAGAAAAAATGCTATAAAAACTTGATAGTGTGAATAATGGCTCAGAATTTAGTCAGCTGTGTAAACATAGATAAATTACCAATATATACAGTGTAAGGGATAGAGAAACTCAATGGATCTGTCCTTGATTAAAACCAGAAACAACAACAGATATTCTTTTGAAGGCCTCCAAAAAATGACATGCATTTTCTATCCATCATAATGTGTGCAACCTTGCCACCATCAGGGGCAACATTTGGTATGAAGATACAAGAATGATTATAGCTTGGTAAAGTAAAGATGAAATGGGTTGAAAGCTGGCAGAAATTGGGTATAGATGTATCTTTAACCCTCTACTGCACAACCAAATGTATAGGCAACTAAAGTTTTGAAAGGGGTTTTAAGGACAAATCTTAATTACTCTAACCATTTACCACACAATCCGGACTTTTAACGACCCTGAAGAGGAGGCCTTTTGAAAACATTGTGGGAAAAGGAGAAAATGCTGGTAACCAGCATTTACTTCTTTTCCCACAATGTTTTCTAACCAATCAAAGACAACTCCCACTATTAGAGCCAAATTTGAATTGTCTTTTGCAAATGCTTTGAATTTAGACAAGTCCAAATTTTTCTTGGTGGTAAGGAGTTAAGTAAATGAGGAAAGTCAAGTGTGTTTGAGATAAAATGTGTGTAAAGAGTAAGTTTTAAATGAGATCATCTAACAGTGATGGTTGGTTGTATTAGTTAGATGGTTTTTAACGCCATTTTCAACATTATTTCAGTTATATCGTGGCAGCCAGTGCACCTATCCCTGCTTTCCTGGAGTTTCTATTACCAGTACTGTACACAATATTCTTCCCAAGCCACTGGCTGCTTTCCCACATAACCATCGTTGAAACAATGATCAGAGGTGAGAGAGGAACAAATCCTATAGAAATGCCTATCATCAGTCCTCAAAAAGATGTTGGCCGAGCTGGGTTTCAAACCAGCAACCCCTGTTCTCAATTCCTGTATGCTACCCGCTGCACTACTGTGGCTTGGTTTTCCGCCCTTTTAGAGTCAGATTTCATCAAATGAGCCACAATCAGTATGTTGTCTGCAACAGCTTTGAATTTGGATGAGTTTTAAATTTTGTCATTTGGTAGAGTTAACAGACCCTGGCTCATATCATTAACTCCTTACCATACAACAATATTTTGTACCTGCCCAAATTGAAAGCATTTGCAGACGACAAATTAAATGTGACTCAAAACTTGAAATGTGTTTTTGAAAGGGTAGAAAACATAATGGGAAAAGGAGAAAATGCTGGTAACCAGCACTATGTTTTCAAAAGCCTCTTTTGTGAGGGTCTTTTAAACTCGGGATTGTGTGGTAAAGGGTTAATTTCTTTCTTGTTCTTTCAGCAAATGTATTGGTAGAGATGATGAGAAGAGTAAGTCAAGCTTAATTCATTTCTTTTATTATTATTAATTTTTTTTTCACTCAAATACTTCTGTCGCATGCGGATAAAATAACAACACACGACAGAAAAAAACTTGGTATCGACACGCCGTGAAATGCAGTTCCAAATATGGTATGATTATGTAACTCACACACAGAAAACGTATGTATTGATTAGCAATTTGATTTGGCAAAATGTTACTTTATAATATTCATCCATCATTCATAAAAATGAGCCGAGCCCTGTAGCTCAATCGGTAGCGTACAGGACTTGAGAACAGGAGGTCGCTGGTTCGATCCTCGGCTCGGCCAATTTCTTTCCGAGAATTAATGATAGTCATAGCGACAGGATTCATTCCTCTCCCACCCCTGACCATTGTTTCGACAATGACTATGTGGGAAAGCAGCCAGTGGCATGGAAAGAATATTGTGCAGAGTACTGGTAAAAGAAATTCCAGGAAAACATAAATAGGTGCACTGGCCGCCGCAATATAACTGAAATAATGTTGAAAATGGCGTAAAACACCATACAATCAATCATAAAAACGAAGTTACTGTCCAATTTACCATTATCTCTTTTATACCATTTACCATAATTGAATAAAATGTCATTAATGGTAAAATTTTGTCTTTGATAGTGGTGGGTACTTATATAATGAAAGGAATATTATGTTGTAGTAACTTTCCTGGTGCTTGTATTTATGTCTCGCTGCAAAAGAAAATTTTGACATCTGGCACAACCTTTGGTCTCTTGCAACATCGAATTTTCCCAAGCTGCTTGAATTAAATATAGACACGTTTTACTAACAATTTTTCTTAACATTACACATATGTTCAGATTTACAAAAATATGACACAATTTACGCGCATTTACCCTATATTTCTCATGCTTTACGTTGTCTCATATGTCAGCCGCTTTGTCAAATATGGATACTGTACATGTGAAGAAAAAAATAATTCGTTAAAAAATGAAATTTATGACTACTGCAGGTACCTGAGAGTATAATCATAATGTTTTTTTCTCAAAATTATTTCTCTATGACATGCAATACACAAAATGGTTCCAGACTTCAGCCCATGTTCTTGCCTACGACAGATATTTTTTAACGTAAAGTTACGCAAAAACTTCCGTTTGTACTTAGCAATGCAAATTTTAGTAAAACGCAAAATTGAAGTTATGCTAAAACTAGCATTAAGTTTGCGTAAGTACATGAGCTTTAGTAAAATGATCCCCAGGTCAGCCTGCCTGGACTGTGCAGGCTGATTTTGGCCGATACATTTCGCAGATGCATTAAGCCCTCTTTTCACAGAGCATGGCTCAAATGTTTTCTACCATTTTAGAGACAAATCCCATCGTTTGCACTGCATTTATCTTGTGGTCTGCAAAGGCTGTCCATTTGGACAAGTCTACAATTTTCTTATGTGGTAGAGAGTATTAAGAAATTTAGCTCATTACCGGCTGAAGTCAACTGTGGAGTACCGGTACTCTATGGACAGGATAGATCAAGATCAGTATGCACAGAATATGCAGTGTGATCTGAGCTCTACACTGTCAGATGTTCTTTTGTAGCTTTTGCAAAAATCACCTGGAGGTTACAAATTTTACTAATTTTTGAGTATCATTTTCCCCTCATGCATACCTCTTGTACCAGACAACAAAAAATTGTACTCTTTCATGTTGAAAGCACATGCAGATGACAAATTTGGCTCAATTAAATTACTGGCGATTTCTGTTAAAAAGAGTAGAAAACATTGAAGGAAAGGGAGAAATCGCTTGTTATCTACCAATTTACTCTTTACCAGATGACAACACTTTAGACAAGTTCATTTCAAAAGCATTTGCAGACAACAAATATGATTCATTTGATTGGAGCTGTCTTTGATTGGATAAAAACCATTGTCGGAAAAGGAGAAAAAAGTTGGTTACCATCATTTTATGCCCTCAAAAAATTTGAGGGGAGGGGGACATATAGTTTTTGTTTGGTCTATACATCCATCTGTCCATCTGTCTGTCAATGATCCTTTATTCACTCTTACCTTCCTTCAAAATAACTTTGGTCAAATGTTAACCACATAGAAACAGCAAGATCAAATGTGTTTTTGTTGGGTAGTGTTCATGTCTGGCTTGTAACATTTTTTAATTAGGAATGAATTTCAGTCAAACTTTGCAGAATTGTCAAACAAATAAAGGTGATGTGTCAGGTGCTAGAATCATGTCCATAGGTCAGAAGTCAAGATCATGGCAAAATCAAATATCTTTGAAAAAGAGAAAATTGGGGGGAGGGGGGTATTTTTGTATCCTGCCCGTAACTTTTTTTTTTCATTAAGAACAAATTTCATTTTGACTGTACAGAATGGTCAACCACATAAAGACAATGTGTGGGGCTCAAGAACCATATGTGTAGGTCAAAGGTCAAGTTCACAGCAGGGTCAAATGTGTAAAAAATATATTTTTTTTTGGAGTTGTGTTTGTGTCCGACCTGTAACTGTTTTTATTATGAATGAATTTCAGCATAACTGTGCAGGAATGTCTATTCTATAAGGTCAGTGTTTTACTATAAGAGTCATGGTCAGAGGTCACTGCAAGGTCAGATGTGTTTAAAGAGTAGATCATTTTGTGTGTGTGTGTGTGGGGGGGGGGGGGGTTTATTTCTGGCCTGAAACTGTTTTTTTAAACTAGAAAAAAAAATCATTATAACTGTACAGAAATGTTAACCACATAAATGTGTCATGTGCAAGAACTATGTCCGTATGTCACGGCAAGGTCAGAAGTGATTGTAGGAGTTGCAATCACAGTCAATGTTAAAAGTTAGGTGCACAGGAGGGGTTATATTAATTTCAGGGGAATCAGTCACTTCTCAGTGACACCCCTTGTTTCTTTTTCCCATAATGTAGTGTTCCACCTCTGGGTTATGTTTTAACAACTCTGTGAAAGAAGGCAGTTGAAAGCGTTGTGGAAAATGCTGGAACCAATTTTTTCTCCTTTTCCTAGAATGTTTTCTACCCTTTTGGAGACAAATATCATCAGTTAGACAATATTTTATTTGTCTTCAGAAATTTTTTTGAATTTGGACAAGTTAAAACTTTTGCATTTTGTAATAGAGTTAATGAAATTTTTCAGCTCAGAAACATAGACAGACCAGAGGTAATGCCAACTGCTAGAAAACTGTACAAGCTGAGAAAGGAGATGGGAGTTCGATTCAAAAGTACTGACCCGGCCAGTGATAACTTCTTGTAAGTTTTCTGACTCCTTGTATATCAGGGTCCGTATTCACCAACCCTTTGTAAGAATATTCTTAATCTTATTCCCCAGAATTTTACCAAATTTGAAAGTAACACAGGTTCTGATTGGCTAAACCCTTTGGTTTAGCCAATCAGAACCTGTGTTGCTTTCTGATTTTGAAAAGAACAGGAAATATATTTGTAGCAATACTGTGTATTTATGACCCCCCCCCCCCCCATTCTATGGTTAAATGCAGATGGGATGCTACTAGATGTTTGTATTCCTGCACTGTAGAATGGTCATATCCTATGGTGTTTAACATCGTTTTCAACATTATTTCAGTTATAATGTGGCAGCCAGTACACCTACCAGTGCTATCTTGTAGTTTCTTTTACCAGTACTTCCCACAATATTTTTTCCAAGCCACTGCCTGCTTTCCCACAAAACCATCGTCGAAACAATGGTCAGCAATGAGAGAGGAATGAATCCTGTCGCAATGAATATCATCAGTCTGCAGAAAGAAATTGGCTGATCCAGGGATCGAACCAGTGACCCAATGTTCTCAAGTTTTATACGCTACAGAGAGAGCTACTGGGGCTCGGCTACTGTAGAACGGAAAATTCAGTATGTAATTATTAGTTAATTACCTCAACCAGCATAAACACTATGAAATAAAGCAGAGAGCACATAAACAGCTTTTCTCCTTTTCCCACAATGTTTTCAGAAGCCCCATCTATCTCCACACACATTTGACATTGATTTACCCACTTACTGAAGGTTGCACAGTATTTAACCTTTTTACCACACAATCCCGACTTTCAACGACCCAGGCGGACAAGTCTTTTAAAAACATTTGAAGAAAAGGAGAAAATGCTGGTAACCAGCATTTTCTCCTTTTCCTGCAATGTTTTTACCCTTTCACAGACAAGTCCCATTATTTGAGCCTCATTTTATCTTTCGTCTGCAACTGCTTTCAATTTGAACCAGTCTAAGAATTTGTCCTTTGGGATAAAGTAAATATCTTACTTTTTACCATTCATCAAAATTTTGTACTCTACCAAATTGAAAGCATTTGCAGACGACAAATTTAATTTATCTCAAGTGATGATTTATGTCTTTGATAGGGTAGAAAACGCTATGGAAAAAGGAGAAAAAGCTGGTTACCAGCATTTTCTCCTTTTACCAAAAATGTTTTAAAAAATCCTCTTCTTCAGGGTCTTTAAAACTCGAGATTGTGTGGTAAAGGATTAAGGTATAGAATGAAGACAGTGGTAGACTGCACTACTTATGCAGCCAGGGGAGTCACAGTTATCCTGCCTGCATTTCCTGGAGTCAAGGAAACAAGCAGAAGTCACTTAACTCTTTACCAAACGACAAAACTTTAGACTAGTCCAAATTAAAAGAATTTGCAGACAACAAAATAAATGTGACTTAAAACTTGAAATTTGTTTTGGTAAGTGTAGAAAACATTGTGGGAAAAGGAGAAAATGCTGGTTACCAGCATTTTCTCCTTTTCCCACAATGTCTTCAAAAGCTTTCTTTCTCGTGGTCTTTAAAAGTCAGGATTGTGTGGTAAAAAGTATAAGAGAAATGTTTGTCGTAAAATGATACCTTTTTTTTTTTTCTTTTTTTATGCAGTGTCAACTACTTTTACATTGCCCTGTCTCATGGACCTTTTGAGGAATTTAAACAGATTTACAAAGAACTAGTTCCTATGGTGAGTAAGTGCTTAGTTGTGGGGCAGATGGGAAGAGATAAACCTTGATAATTTTTACTGTTTGCTAATTTTCTCCTTTCAAGCCATGCTTAACCCTTTACCACACAATCCTGAGTTTTATCACCCTTGAGGAAGTAGGCTTTTGAAAAGAGTTTTTATACCTCCCAGCCTATGAAGTGGGGGTGGGGGGGGGGGGGCTATACTGGTTTCGTCAGGTCTGTCTGTCCATCAATCCGTCCATCTGTAGACTTCATTTCTGTGCCCTTACTCAAAAGCCATTTGACCTAGGACCCTGAAACTTTATACAAGTGTTGCTCATGACCGAAGGAGGTGCCATATTGTTTTGGGGTCACATGGTCAAAGGTCAAGGTCACAGGTGGACTTGGCTTGAAAATCGTTTCTGTGCTCTAACCCAATAGCTGTTTGACCTAGGATCATGAAGCATTGCCCATGATCCAAGGAGGTGTCCTATTGTTTTTGTGTCACATGGGTCAAAGGTAAAGGTCACAGGTGATCTTTCTTTTGAAAATCGTTTCCGTTTTCTGATTGTGCTGCTTCAGTGACAAGGTGCTGGTGGGGGATATTTGTCCACTTTGCGACAGTTCTAGATGGAAAAATGAGAACTTTTTCCCCAAAATGTTTTCTACCCTTTAAAGACAATTTTTACAGTTTGAGCCATATTTCATTTGACATCTGCAAATACTTTTGATTTGGCCAAGTCAAAAAGTTTTTTGTCTGGTAAAGAGTTATCCACTCCTGCAAAGAGGCAGAGGGATTTGTTTCCTTGTTATCTGTCCTTCCTGTTATCTGTTTGACCTTCAGCTCCACCCCTATGCAAGATATTTTTTTCTATGCAAAAGTGTGCTATCTTTAGAGGGCACTATTACTCGTAGCTCAATGCAGAAACTTGTCTCGGATGCTTATTTTTCTTTTTTTTGATAGATAAGATTAGGATCAGACTTTGCAGAAAATTCTGTTCCATTTGTGAGGCATTCTGATCAAAATTGTTGTAACTCTTTATACCAGACAACAAGATTTTAGACTTGTCCGCACTGAAAGCTGGATTTAGTGTTGTAAAAAGTGAGGATTGTGTGGTAAACGGCTAACCAGCATTTTCTTCTTCTCCCACAATGTTTTCAATGATCTCAAAGACAGATACAGTTGCCCATTTTACTTGCAGATGCTTTCAATTTGAACTGGTCTAAAATTTTGCCGTGTGGTAAAGAGTTGAAAAGTGGCTTTGATGGATCAAGAATTATTTGATGGCTTGACTGGTATCATGGACCATGTAGATGCATTAAGCCCCCTTTTGCCAGAGTTTTGCTCAATTGTTGGTAACTGGTGAATGACTTTGATAAGGTTTTTTTGAAAAGTATACATTGCCTATATCAAGAAATTACCCCTTTTCCTGCAAAGTTTTGAATTGTAATTCACTGCTTGGGGCTCAGTAAGTCACATTTTTGCATTGTAAAGATGTTGATCCAGTGATTTATTTGTATGGTGTTTAATACCGTTTTCAACATTATTTTAGTTATATCGCAGCGGCCAGTGCACCTATCCATGCTTTCCTGGAGTTTCTTTGACCAGTACTCCACACAATATTCTTTCCAAGCCACTGCCTGCTTTCCCGAATAACCATCGTTGAAACAATAATCAGTGGTGAGAGAGGAATGAATCCCATTGCTATGACTATCATCAACCCTTGGAAAGATATTGGCCAGGAATCGAACCAGTTACCTCCTGATCTCAAGTCCTGTACGCTACTGACTGAGTTACTGCCGCTCAGCTTGTAAAGATGTAGTTGGTGTTTTTTTTTTATTCCAGTATCTAATACCAAACCTGCAGCAAATTTTTGCCCGAATGGAAAAAGAAACAGGACATGGAGATTTTCTTATAACTCTGTATGAAGGTAATTGTAATGAGAATTTCTTGACATGTTTTATGGCTCACCTTTGATCCAGAGAGCTCCTTAGGATAAACCTAAATCATGGTTCACACAGGTCTTGAAAAACCCTTGAATTTGACTTCAGTCTTGAAAAACCCTTGAAAATGATGAGAAGCCTTGAAAAAACCCTTCAAAAGTATAGAAAGTCCTTGAAAACCCCTTATATCTAATCAATCGTAAGGCACAATGCACTGAATATCAAGGTGATGTGATCAAAGAAAGTTTGCAAAGGAACCTGTATTCCTTCATACCTTCTTACGAGCAAGTATATACGGTAACAGGAAAGAGCACTGTCTACACATACTTTGATGATGTAATTTGATATTGCGTCATCACTCTCTTGCACTACGGATCATTCCCATTCACCTCTGTAGTTGGCTCAGAAAGTAGTCCGTCATAATGTGATATTTTCGTCACATGACCATAACTCAAAATGGGACACAAACGCCGGTGAAAGACAGACCAACTGATTGTTTTGTGTGCTGTTCAAACAGCATCGGGCCAATCAGACTTAGTGGTAGGAAATGTGAAAAAGAGGGATTTTCTGAAAAGCTTAAATGTCTTTTAAAGGACGATAACTTGTTTTTTAATTTTGTTTAAATTGTCATCATTCATGGGCGCGGCCATTTTTTTTACATTTGGCGTAAGATTCTGATCAGTAAAGAAGCTTGAAAAAATAGTTCCATTGTATAAAGGTAAATTAATCAGTTTGAATGCACCTATAATGTATCTGGAATCATATTTCCTTTGTCTACTTTATTATGTTACACATGAAACAGTTAAACAGTAACAAAACATGTTTTCCTCGATTTGACAAGATTCTTGTCATTTAGCCCGTTGCAGAGATGTATGGTGAGAGTAACGAACGACAACTCTGCTTGGAGATTGATTGCGTCATATCGCACTTGGTTTTTAGACTTGTGGCTGACTTTTACTTCAATCTTAGTAGAAAGTCGGGCACCATTACCGGTTTACTCTCACCTTATTACTAAGAGCGTCTGTTCACAGCGATCGTTATCATACGCAGCAGCCATTTGTAAAAAGGTCGTCTGTATCGAGTTGGAGAGATGGAAAAATGCATATTTAACAGAAATTGGTTAGTGGATCCCGTGTACAAACACAGGGTATGAGAATTTAAAGGGGATAATCACTCGGCAATGTGCTATTTGTGTAACAAGATCGTCGATCTCGGAAAAATGGGAGAGTATGGTGTGCTTATTTCACATGCGAAAAGTAAGCGACACATTTCTTTGGCATCCATGCTGCCAATTGTGACAATAAAGCAGTTGTTACTTATCCTATGCATCAGTCAGTCATAGATTCTTTAAACAACATAATGTGCCAACATAATCAAGGAAAAATATGGATGGTTATTGTATATAGCCATGTCTGTAAAAAGACCTTAATTTATATTTCAAAAGCCTTAAAAAGCCCTTGAAAAACCCATAAAGTTTCCCTGAGAAATTCTGTGTGAACCTTGTAAATGAAGACAACCATCAATTTATATGAACCATGTTCTGTGAAAAGGGGGCTTAATGCACCTGCGAAAAGTATCAACTCGGGTCAGCCTGCGCAGTACGCACAGGCTGACTTGGGCCGAAACTTTCCGCTGTTGGTCATTTTTTTGCATGTCAAAGGACCATTGTACCTCAAGAATCAGTTGGTTGTTATACAGAATGGATTATATTGGTCCATAATTATGTGATGACTTGCTTGGTATCATGGATCACTGAGATGCATTAAGCCCCCTTTGACCAGAGCATGGCTCATATGATTACTATACACCCCACAACCTACGAAGTAGAGGGGTGTACTGGTTTCTCATGACCCAAGGAGGTGCCCTATTGTTTTTGGGTCACATGGGTCAAAAGTCAAGGTCACAGGTGAGTTTTGTTTTGAAAATCATTTCCATCCTCTAAATGTGCTGATTCAGTGACAAGGTGCTGGTGGGGGGTATTTATCCACTTTGCAACAGTTCTAGTTATTGCACATAACACATAACATTAGATAGTAGTATATAACGAAAAAAGTTTTACTTTGCAGAATCAGTTGTACCACAACATTTAAGGTTGTTTTTTATATCTTCGGAAAACAAAACTTTTAAAATTTAGCCAAATTCTCTGTGAAAAGGGGGCTTAGTGCACCTTCAGAAAATGTCAGCTCATGTTAGCCTGCATAGGCTGACGTGAGTTGAAACTTTTTGCTATCTGTAAATTTTCTGCATAGCAAAGGACCAAGTCTACCTACAGATCCAGTTGATTGTGAGACTAAATGGATTTTATGAAGCTAATATTTTGTGATAACTTGCCTGGTATAATGCATGATGGAAATGTGTTAAGTACCCTTTTGTTAAAACATGGCTCTATAATTATTATATAAAGGACAAACTTTGGAATGCAATTATTGCTTTCAACAGTTTGGGAAGGTAGCAGTTATTTGTATGCAAGGTCATGTCTGTACAATGGTGAATCAATCTCATCAATGGTTTGGAATGAAAAGCCAATACACAGACCTCCAGATGAAAGGGAGGGATAGTATTCTAAAACCATTATTTCTCGTCCAAACCCTATGTTGTGGGTACTCATTAGAATCGTCTCGATGAGACGATTCTAATGAGTACCCAGAACATAGGGTTTAGTGGAGAGTGATTAATATTTTCAATTTTGAAATCAAAATCACTCCCTCTATATGGAGCTCTGAATACATATGGAGTATTACAACGGTCTGCATTTCTGCGTGGTCGGATCATGTCACGTTGGTGTGTAAAGTGGTGCATATCGGATGACATCGAAGGTCAAAGCTGATGCGCACTTCTATACACAGGCAACTCGACATGATCCGATCATGCAGAAATGCAGACTGTTGTAATGGTCCTTTTATTATATACCTTCCTATTAAAACTGAAAAGGAACATCACAAAATAAAATATAAATGAATAACCAAATGGTGGTAACCAGCATTTTCTCCTTTTCCCACAATTTTTAGCTCAGCTGTTTTCGAAGAAAATTTCAAGGTATAGTCACACCCCTGTCGTGATCAGCAGTGTCATTTTGACATTTTGTAATATCTCTGTCATTACTGAAGATATTTATTTCAAACAAGGACAACTTGCTAACTATTGTAAAAGGAACCTATAGAACAAGGGCAGGTAATCATTGAAGTATTTTAGACACAGTTATTCCCCTTTTTCAACTGAGTTTTTTTTTTTTTTTTCAACAGAAAATCGAGCAGCTACATCCGAGCCTTGGCACTAGTATGCAGCGTTATTGTTTGTACATTTAACCCTTTGCCACACAATCCCGACTTTTAACAACCCTGAGAAAGAAAGCTTTTGAAAACATTGTGGGAAAAGGAGAAAATGCTGTTAAGCAGCATTTTCTCCTTTTCCCACAATGTTTTCTGCCCTGTCAAAGACAGAAATCATCATTTTAGCAAAAGTTGATTTGTCGTCTGCAAATGCTATCAATTAGGTCCAATCCAAAATTTTGTCATTTGGTAAAGCCTTAAGACAACAACTCCTATCATTTGAACCAATATATATGAGCTGTGCTCTGGCAAAAGGGTGCATCTCTGTGATCCATGGTACCAAGCAATCCATCACATACTTATAGATTCATAATAGCCACTTTTTTTAACAACCCGCTTAACCATGAGGTAGACTGGTCCTAGGACATACAGAAAATTTACCAATAGCGAAAAGTTTCGGTCCAGGTCAGCCTGCGCGGACTGCGCAGGCTGACCTGGTCGATACTTTTCGCAGATGCATTTAGCCCCCTTTTCACAGAGCAAGGCTCATATTATGTTGTCTGCAAATGCTTTAATTATGGACAAGTCTAAAATTTTGTTCCCCTGATGATGTTTTAACTGATATATTAGAGTTATACCATGTTTGACTTATTTAGAGTTCAATGTTTTTACTTTTCAGATGTGTTCAATTTCATACCCATACAATGGGCAGCTCTTGCAAGAGTATTGGATACTGTGAATGTGCTATTTCAAAAAATGTTGCAAGACCAACATTCACCTGAAGTGAGTCTTTTTGGAGACTCCAAACTTTCTTAATTTTAAGTTCCCCTTGCATTATAGCTACTATTCACAATCTTAACTTTTTAATTTAACCCTTTACCAAACAACAAAATTTAAGACTTGTCGAAATTGAAAGCATTTGCAGACGACAAAGTTAATGTGACTCAGAAAGTGAAATTTCTCTTTGGAAATTAAGAAAACATTGTGGGAAAAGGAGAAAATGCTGGTTACCAGCATTTTCTCCTTTTCCCACAATATTTTTAAAAGGCTCCTTCCTTGGGATTGTGTGGTAAAGGGTTGAAAATTTTTGAGCAGATAGGGATTGCCCTGCCACTCAATAATGTCCTTTATGCATATCAAGTTTACATATAATCCTTCTTAATTTAACCCATTCCCAAACAAGCCCTGGTTTTCATGTGTCTGCAGTACAAGTCTTTTGAAAACACTGTGGGAAAAGGAGAAATTGCTCATAACGAGCAATTTCTCCTTTTCCCATAGTGTTTTCTACCCTTTTTTAGACCTTTCTGCCATTTTCATCAAATTTAAAATTGTCGTCTGCAAACTCTTTCAATTTGGACCAGTCCAAAATTTGTTGTTTGGGAAAGGGTTAACACTTCTTTCCAGTATCATTTTGTTAAAATCTTTTTAAGCTCAAAAACTGCACTATATCATCTTGTAATACATACATGCACACTAAATGACAAGAGGTGTCGAAATGCTTTGAATTCAGAGTACTCTCCATCCTTTCTTTTGTCCATGATTTAAGTCCATTGCTGATAGTTTAAAGGTACATCTATACTCTTTTTCAGTCAGTCTTTAACCCATTTCATTGTTATTTTATTAATCTATAATCATTCTTGTATCTTCATGCCAAATGTTGCTTCTGATGGTTGCAAGGTTGAATAGATTATGGCGGATAGAAAATTTATTTTCTGGAGGCCTTCAAAGAAATCACTGTTGTGACATTCCTGGTTTTAAATCAAAGATTTCCAATATACATGTATGTATTTATCCCTTACACTGTACAAATTGGTAAATTTTCTATGTTTACAAATCTAATTCTGAACGATTCTACAGTATATCAAATGTAACTGGTTTTTTTTTTTTTTCTCTCTTGCTATAAGGATGTATCTTTAACTCTTTACCAAGCAACAAAAGTTTGGACTCTTCCAAATCCAAAGCATTTACAGATGACAAGATAAATGTAGCTAAGAGGGTGGAAATTGTCTTTGAAAGGATAGAAAACACAGTGGGAAAAGGAGAAAATGCTGGTTACCAGCATTTTCTCCTTTTCCCACTATGTTTTCAAAAGGCTTGTCCCTCGTTTCGTTAAAAGTCAGGATTTTCTGGTAAAGGGGTAATGGATACATTCTAGATGCTTTATTTGCATTTTCTTTTTATAAAGCTGAAGAAACAGTTTGCTGATGTAGCCAGTTTCTTTTACTCCGAGTATGTTTTACCTGAATTGGAGTTCAAAGGGAATTTTCATAAAAAACAGTTGTAAGTACAATACTGTAACCCTGTTACCACACAATTCCGACTTTTAACAACCCCTGAGAAAGAAAGCTTTTGAAAACATTTTGGGAAAAGGGGAAAATGCTGGTAACCAGCATTTTCTCCTTTTCCCACACTGTTTTCTACCCTTCCCAAAATAAATTTTAATTTTTCAGTTACATTTATATTGTTGTCTGCAAGTGCTTTCAATTTGTACCAGTATAGAATTTTGTTGATTGGTAAAGAGTTAACTCTTTACCAAACAATAAAATTTTAGACATGTCCAAATTGAAAGCATTTACAGACAACACAATAACATGTTGTGTAACTCAAAAATTGAAATTTGGTTTTTATGAAGAGAAGAAAACATCTTGGGAAAAGGATAAAATGCTGGTTACCAGCATTTTCCCCCATTCCCACAATTTTTCAACCATATTAACCCTTTACCACACAATCCCGACTTTTAACAACCGCTGAGAAAGAAAGCTTTTGAAAACATTTTGGGAAAAAGAGAAAATGCTGGTAACCAGCATTTTCTCCTTTTCCAAAATGTTTTCTACCCTTCCCAAAATAAATTTTAATTTTTCAGTTACATTTATATTGTTGTCTGCAAGTGCTTTCAATTTGTACCAGTATAGAATTTTGTTGATTGGTAAAGATATAACTCTTTACCAAACAATAAAATTTTAGACATGTCCAAAATGAAAGCATTTACAGATGACACAATAAAATTTTGTGAAACTCTTAAAATTGAAATTTGTGTTTGGGAGAGAAGAAAACATCGAGGGAACAGGATAAAATGCTGGTTACCAGCATTTTCTCCCTTTCCCACAATTTTTCAACCATATTAACCCTTTACCATACAATCCTGACTTTTAACAACCCCTGAGAAAGAAAGCTTTTGAAAACATTTTGGGAAAAGGGGAAAATGCTGGTAACCAGCATTTTCTCCTTTTCCAAAATGTTTTCTACCTTTCCCAAAATAGATTTTAATTTTTCAGTTACATTTATATTGTTGTCTGCAAGTGCTTTCAATTTGTACCAGTATAGAATTTTGTTGATTGGTAAAGATATAACTCTTTACCAAACAATAAAATTTTAGACATGTCCAAATTGAAAGCATTTACAGACGATACAATGAAATTTTATGTAACTCAAAAATTGAAATTTGTTTTTGGAAGAGAAGAAAGCATCATGGGAAAAGGATAAAATGCTGGTTACCGGCATTTTTTCCCTTTCCCACAATGTTTTCATCCCTATTAACACTTTACAACATAATTCCGACTTTTAACGACCCTGAGAAAGAAGCCTTTTTAAAACATTGTGGGAAAAGGAGAAATGCTGGTAACCAGCATTTTCTCCTTTTCTCACAGTGTTTTTTACTGTTCCCAAAACAAATTTTAATTTTTCAGTTACATTTATATTGCCGTCTGCAAATACTTCCAGTTTGAACCAGTATAGAAGTTATCCATTGGTAAAGAGTTAACTCTTTACCAAACAATGAAATTTTAGCCATGTCCAAATTTAAAGCACCTACAGACAATACAATAAAATTTTATGTAACTCAAAAATTGAAATTTGTTTTTGGAAGAGAAGAAAGCATTGTGGGAAAAGGAGAAAATGCTGGTTATCCCGACTTTTCAAAACCCTATTGTGGGTAAAGGAGAAAATGCTGGTAACCAGCATTTTCTCCTTTTCCCACAATGTTTTCTACCCTATCAAAGACAAAGTCCATCATTTGAACTACATTTAAATTGTCGTCTGCAAATGCTTTCAATTTGGACAAGTCTACATTTTTGTCCTTTAGTACAGAGTTAAAAGCATTTGCAGACAATTAATAACTTGTAATCGTTTACCAGAGAATCCCAAGTTTTATCGACCCCTTAAAAGAAAGCTGATGAAAACATTGTGGGGAAAAGGAGGAAAAAGGTGGAAACCAGCATTTTCTCCTTTTCCCACAAGGTTCTCTGACCAATCAAAGAAAAATCTGATCATTTGAACCACATTCAATTTGTCTTCTGCAAAAGCTTTCAGTTTAGACAAGTCTAAATTTTCCTCATCTGGTAAAAACTTAAATGTCACTCAAATAACTGGACTAGTCTTTTGAAAGGGTCAAGGACATTGTTGAAAATAAAATGCTGGTTACTAGGATTTTTTCATAATCCCACAATGTTTTCAAACTGCTGGTACACTGTGGTATGAGACATGTTTTGTTCCTCACAATACTTCAGGTTAATAGTTAACCTTTAATCCTTTACCAAACAGTCCCCTGTTTTTACGACCCTGATGAAGAAAGGTTTTGAAAACATTGTGGGAAAAGGAGAAATTGCTTGTAACAAGCAATTTCTCCTTTTCCCACAATGTTTTCTACCCTATCAGAGAACTTTAGCTCATTTGTACAAATTTCAAATTTGTTGTCTGCAGATACTTTCAATTTGGAAGTGTCAAAATTTTGTCATTTGGAAAAGGGTTAAAGGGTCATTCACATCTATAGTTTGCCTTTGCAGCCAATGTAGACATGCAGTCAAATCTTTGATCTACACTGTCGGCTTTGCCAAGACATTCTTGACAAAGCAAGTTTATAATTGCACTTATTTTGGTTTTTGTGTCTGAACTGAAAATGTCGATTTATTGGGATTTTAAGGGGTAAATTCAATTTACTACCTATTGAAATGGTTCAAATTTCCGTGTATTTGTGTAGATTGAGTTCTGACGCTGTCAAAACCAGCCTGGAATTGATGTTACAGGAGCCCAGCTATCTTGATAAAACTTGGTATGTAAATTCTTCTAATATATCATAAAAGATTGGATTTACCTTAACACAACTCTTGTCTGTCTGATTCATCATACTGGTACTATTCCCAAATTAAACTTTAGTGGGCTGTTGTTGCTTGACATGGGCCACACGGACATATTGTGGCAGCTAGCTAAACATAAAAGGAAAAGAAATGACCATGCTCTGGCAAAAGGGGTTTAATGCATCTCTGTGATCCATTATATCAAGCAAGTCATCATACAATCGTGGATTCATATAATCAGTTTTGTCTTATAGTTGACTGAATCATGGGGTAGACTGGTCCTTTGAGATGCAGAAAATTGACTGATTGCACAATGTTCTGACCCAGGTCAGCCTGTGTGGACTGTGCAGGCTGACCTGGATTGATACTTTCTGCAAATGGATTAAAACCCTTTTCACAGAGCAAGGCTCATATAAATGTGACTAGCCTGGAACTTGTCGGGTCTTCAATGACCCTGAGGAACCTGGCTGTTAAAAACACGGTGGAAGAAGGAGAGAATGGTAGTAACCAGCCCACCATGTTTTCTATTCTTCCAAAGACAAATTTTATCATTTGAACCACATTTAATATGCTGTTTGTAAATTGATTTCATCTTGGACTCATGCAAAACTTTGTCATCTCTTAAAAGATTAACTTGGGTCAGTTGATCAGTGGTAAAGTGTAGGACTCATGACCTGGAGGCCCCAGGTTCAAGCCTTACTGGATCCACTGGGTTCTTCATGGGAGTGTCCGTGGGTAAGACACTTCAGATCCCTAGACCATAACTGGTGAAACCCAGGAAATACATGAATATGTGAGCTGTTGCCGTGATATGACTGAAATAATGTCGAAAACGGCGTAAAATACCAATCAATCAAAAAAATGCTTAACCCTTTCCCAAACAAGCCCTGGTTTTCACATGTCTGCAGTACAAGTCTTTTGAAAACACTGTGGGAAAAGGAGAAATTGCTCGTAACGAGCAATTTCTCATTTTCCCACAGTGTTTTCTACCCGTTTTGAGAACTTTCTGTCATTTTCATCAAATTTAAAATTGTCGTCTGCAAACTCTTTCAATTTGGACCAGTCCAAAATCTGTCGTTTTGGAAGGGGTTAATCTAATTTCCTCTTTACGTAGTTTGGACCCGTGTTGTGTAGGTGTCGGATATTGTATCAGGACATACCATGATTCGTTTGACCAGCCCGCATAGATCAGGTGGTCGAGTGTAGGACTTGTTAACATCAAGTCTTGGGTCACTTGAGGGTGTGGGTTTGAGCCCCATGGCTGGCCATGTAAAATTGCTAATAATCTTTCGGATGAGACGTTAAACCAAGGTCCCATGTGACGGTGCTATACACCGAGCACATTAAAGAACCATAACTTAGGCGTAACTTAGGATGGATTTCATCCTGTATCTTGCACTATCCCCCGTAACAAAAAATGACAGTCTTCAGGGGACGTTGCACATATTTATGGGCAACTGATAGCAATAATGAATAAACACAAATTCATTCATGATCAGTTTGCCCTAGCCGTACTGCTTACATTGGAGTGTCCTTGAGCAAAGTGCTGCAGAGCACCAGTCTTGTACTGGTGAAATGCTGGGACCTACTTCCCCAGTCTTACTATGTTGCATTCTTATTTCAACTCTTGGGAATTTTAGTTTTTATTTTGTTCTGTTTCAGGAAATACTACATGATCCATGCTGATACAAGTATACTGCTCTTTAAGAGACAGGTCCTCAGGTACTGTTTTTTTTTTTTTTTAAATCAGTGTTGTTTATTTGATCCTTAACCAAACAATAAGAGGATTTAACGACCCTGAAAAGAAGCCTTTTGAAAACATTGAGGGAAAAGGAGAAAATGCTGGTAACCAGCATTTTCTCCTTTTCCCATAATGTTTTCTACCTTATCAAAGACAAATTCCATTATATGAGCCACATTTTATTTTTCGTCTGCAAATGCTTTTAATTTTGACAAGTCTGAAATTCTGTTGTTTCTTAAAGTGATAATAGCTTTGAAAGTGAAGTTGTACCCTCATACATATCACACGCACAATATTGTTAGTTCGGCTTTTTTTTCCCCAAAGGAAACACCAAGGTATTGTCATAGTTTTGACATTTTCTAATATTTGTCGTAATGGAAGATATTTACTTCAAACTGATACTAGGTGTTAAGCATCATTTTCTGCTGTTTCCAAAATGTTTTCTAGCATTTTAAAATGGTCCAAAGACATGCAGAAAATTTTACAGTTGCAAAAAGTTATGACCCATGTCAGCTTGCACCGACTGCATAGGCTGACCTGTGTTGATTCTTTTTGCAGATGCATTCAACCCCCTTTTCACAGAGAATAGCTCATGTAGTTTCACAGGGACTGTATTTGATATGCATTTTGTTTTCCAGTTGGGAGAAAATCTTTAAACTTGCTGTAGAAGTAGAGGACATTCCCAAAATAAGAGTAAGTGGTAACTGATAATATTTGGAGTCATATAAACCTTTACCACTCAATCCCTGCCAAGCCCCATAGCTCAGTCGGTAGCGTACAGGACTTGAGAACAGGAGGTCGCTGGTTCGATCCCCGGCTTGGCCAATTTCTTTCCGAGGATTGATGATAGTCATTGCGACAGGATTCATTCCTCTCTCACCACTGACCATTGTTTCAACGATGGTTATGTGGGAAAGCAGCCAGTGGCTTGGAAAGAATATTGTGCGGAGTACTGGTAAAAAGAAACTCCAGGAAAGCATGGATAGGTGCACTGGCCGCCGCTATATAACCGAAATAATGTTGAAAATGGCGTTAAACACCATACAATCAATCAAACCACAAAATCCCTGACCCTGAAGAAGAATGCTTTTGAAAACATTGTGGTAAAAGGAGAAAATGCTGGTAACCAGCATTTTCTCCTTTTCCCACATTGTTTTCTACCCTTCCAAAGACGCATTTTATGTTTTGAGTAACATTCAATTTGTCGTCTTCAAATGCTTTTGATTTGGATAACGCTAAACTTTTGTCATTTGGTAGATTTAAATCATTGAGTACCAATAATTTTTGCATATGCATTGATTCTTTACCACACAATCCAGGTTTTTAACGATTTTCAGAAAGAAGACTTTTGAAAACATTGAGGGGAAAAGGAGAAAATGCTGGTAACCAGCATTTTCTCCTTTTCCCACAATGTTTTCTACCTTATTAAATGCATCATCCACAATTTAAGCCACATTTAATTTCTTGCCTGCAAGTACTTTGAATTTAGACAAGTCTAGAATTTTGCTGTGTGGTAATCAGTTAAACCCCCTTTTCACAGAGCATGGCTTGTAACTAAAAATTGAAAATTTTGCTTTCAAGCTTTTGAAAACATTGTGGGAAAAGGAGAAAATACTGGTAACCAGCATTTTCTCTTTTTTTCCTCCCACAATGTTTTCTACCCTTCCAAAGACAAATTTTAATTTTTGAGTAACATTTTATTTTGTTGTCTGTAAATGCTTTCAATTTGGATATGTTTAAAATTTTATTGTTTGGTAACGAGTTAACTCTTTACCAATCAACAAAATTCTGTACTGGTCCAAATTGAAAGTATTTACAGACGACACCATAAAATTTTAAAAGTTGAAATTTGATTTTGAAGAGAAGAAAACATTGTGGGAAAAGGAGAAAATGCTGCTTACCAGCATTTTCTCCCTTTCCCACAATGTTTTCAACTCTATTAACCCTTTACCACATAACCCCGACTTTTAATGACCCTGAGAAAGAAGCCTTTTGAAAACATTGTAGGAAAAGGAGAAATTGCTGGTAACCAGCAGTTTCTCCTTTTCCTGCAATGTTTTTTACCTTTCCCTAAACAAATTTTAATTTTTGAGATACATTTATATTGTCGTCTGCAATTGTTTGCAATTTGGACTAGTCTAAAATTTCAACAATTTGCAAAACAAGGGTACAGAGTCAACCACTGGTCTGGTTACCTTTCATTAGTTCTCGTTAAATTGAACCGCAAAAAAGTTTCAATATTCATATATTCGTTTACCTCTTACACAGTCTATCCTCTTTTTTAAAAAAGTCCATCTTGTTTTATTTTTCAGCAATTCTTAAACAAAATCAAGGTTTCCTCATCATGGGCAAATCATGATTTCTTAAAGAGTATGAGAAAACAGCTGGAGAATATCATTGGGCCTGAGGAGAGGTTAGTGTATTTCAAGCACTGTTTGGTTTGTACCTACCAACCATTCTAGATTTGTTCTAATTTCTTAATTAATTCTTAGAATAGCCATCTGATTCACTGAGATATTCTGTCTCGGCCAAGAGCCAGGGGGTCCTGCATGGCTCAGTGGTGGAGTGTAAGACTCGTAACCTGGAGGCCCCAGGTTTGAGCCTCACCGGATTCACAGGGCTTTTATGGGAGTGTCAATGGGCAAGACACTTCAGAGCCCCAGCCTAGTACTGGTGAAACCCAGGAAATACATGAATACATGAGCTATCGCTGTGATATGACTGAAATAATGTGGAAAGTGGCGTAAAACACCATTCAATCAATTAATCAACTCAGCCAATCAGATAAGTTGTTCTTGGAAATAAGAAGTGAAACAATATTTGAATTAAAGATTTGGAAATGAATGGCTTTTGTTCAAAAGTTATTTTTATAACATAGAATAAGTCTTGGGTTGAAAAGAAATAAGCTGAAGATTGAACTTTAGATATGTTTGTCAGTGAATACAAGGACCTTGACCTTTGAACCCTTAACTCTTTCCCAAACAAGCCCTGGTTTTCATGTGTCTGCAGTACTAGTCTTTTAAAAACACTGTGGGAAAAGGAGAAATTGCTCGTAATGAGCAATTTCTCCTTTTCCCACAGTGTTTTCTACCCTTTTTGAGACCTTTCTGCCATTTTCATCAAATTTAAAATTGTCGTCTGCAAACTCTTTCAATTTGAACCAGTCCAAAATTTGTCGTTTGGGAAAAGGTTAAGCTACTCAATTTCATGCTATTATCAATGTATGACATTGACCTTCTATTTTAATGGAGAATCTAAGTGACCCAAATCGTCATTATTTAGTTCTGTTTGATAAAGTAGAAACTGTGTGAGGAACTTTTCATTACCTCATTACAAATTGTCAACAGTATTATTACAACACCGTGATGATAAAAAAGAGAGAACCAAGTAATATTGACCAGCCTGCATAGCTCAGGTGGTAGAGTGTAGGACTTGTAAACATCAAGTCTTGGGCCACTTGAGGGTGTGGGTTCAAGCCCAGCAGTTAGCCACCTAAAATTACCAGTAGTTTCAGAAGGGACATAAAACTGAGGTCCCCTGTGACAGTGCTATACAGAGCATGTAAAAGAACCAGGCATAACTTAGGATGGGTTTCATCCTGTATCTTGCACTATCCCCCGTAACAAATTAATGGCCTTCAGGGGCCGTCGCCCATATGGGTAAACTGGCAGCGATGATAAATAAATGAAAAATCAATGAGTTCATATTTCCTGTGTAATGGGCTGTAATATTTTTTCTTATTGGATTGCTTATCTAATGAATTTGGGGTTTTGAAATTGTTTAGCACTAGTTCTGCAAGTTTGCATGGGTAATCAGGACTGCTAGCATTATGATATCCAATGAAAGGCTTGTTGCATCAAAAACTTTGAGTAACTGATAATTATACCCCCGCAAAACGAATGTTTTCAGGGGTATACTGGAATCAGCCTGTCTGTCCGTCCGTCCGTGTGTCCGTCTGTGTACAAAATACTAGCAATTTTGTGTCGCGAACTCCTCCTACAGTTTTCCTTCAATTGCATTGAAACTTTGCACATATATTGATCATATATTGAAGATTTGCAAGACGTAATTTTCAAGTGTCAACTCCCCCTGGTTGAGGAATTATCTCCCCTTGAACTTGACACTTTTTTTCTGTCAAAGCGCTGGCGGGGGTATTAAGTCACATTCAGTGACAGCTCTAGTTATATTTGAAGTAATACATGTTAAAACAACTAACCATGCTCTGTGAAAAGGGGATTTAATGCATCTGCAAAAAGTATCAACCCCTTGGTCGAACATTTTTGCTTTTGATCCATTTTCTGCATGTTCAAGGACCATTCTATCTTTGGATTCAGTCGGTTGTTAGACAAAGTGGATTTTATGGATCCATAATTATATGATGACTTGCTTGGTATAATGGCATAATGCATCTCTGTTGGTATAATGCATTACGGAGATGCATTAAGCCCCCATTTTGCCAGAGCATGACTCAAATGTATACATTTTATTTCACAAAGGCAGGAATATCTATGTGCAATCGTCTAATAAACTTTTGCAATTTTTATTTTCAGGGCTATGTTAGACTATATACTATCAAACAAGCAACGCAAATAAGAAGTGGGTTCTACTACCATTTTAGATGAGAACAGAAGGAAAATGGGTGTGCTATTAAGGCTTTACCGCACAATCCCAACTTTTAATGACCCTATGAAAGGAGCCTTCTGAAAATTTTGTGGGAAAAGGAGAAAATGCTGGTAACCAGCATTTTCTCCTTTTCCCACAATGTTTTTTACCCTATCAGAGAACTTGGTCTCATTGGTACCAATTTCAAGTTTTCTGTCTGTATATGCTTTGAATTTGGAATCGTCCAAAATTTGTCATTTGGGAAAGGGTTAAATATTGCGTTGTGTTTGGAGAAAGCATGCCTGCAGTTCTATATTTGAGATCTCCGATAGTTGGAGGCAGCCTTGATATTACAGACCATGTACATGTCTTTAACTGTTTACCTCACAACAAAAATGTTGACTTGTCCAAATTGAAAGCATTTGCAGATGACAATTTACATGTGGCTAAAATGATGGAATTTGTCTTTGACAGCATTTTCTCCTTTTCCCATAATGTTTTCAAAAGGCTTCTTTCAAAGGATTATGTAGTAGAGTTAAGCAAACACTGGTTGCATTTTCAGTGAAATATTGACGTTTCTTAACCACACAAGAAACATTAATCTGTCACTGGAAATGCAACCAGTGTTTGCTTAACTCTTTACCACACAATCCCTTGTTATAAAAACCCTGAAACAGAAGACCTGTGAAAACATAGAAGGAAAAGGATAAAATGCTGATGTCTAGCATCTTCTCCTTTTCCAACAATGTTTTCTGAACTTTTTAAAGACAAATTTAGACATCTGACCCATCTTTATCTGTTTGCAATGCTGTCCAATTGGGCAAGTCTAAAATTTTGTTGTGTTGTAAAGTGAGGTCATTACCTACTGAACTTTCAACTTGGTTTTACAAATGTTGCATTACACTTGTTGGCCATTTAAGGCTGTCACTTGAAGTAATTAAGAAAGTAAAATAAATGGAAAGTTATTTGTTTTTTTTTTATTTCTTATAAGTGTGAATTATTCAACACCTGTTAGAGATCATATGTGTGTACAAATATTGTCTGATCATGTGTTAGATGCTCGTAAGTTTTGACTCCGTTTTTTTTTTCCCTCTACTTGGTGGTGTAGGTGGCCTAGGCACTTGAAGTCATACTCTGCTGCACTCAATACAAGCCATTTCCTAACCTCTGCTTAATCATAAGAAAAGATAGAGACCCTGTCGATAAGATTTTCCATCTTGTATCTTGTTTTGTCATTTTTTAGCTCGGCTTTTTTGGAAGAAAATGTTGAGATATTGTTAAGCCCTGTCGTTGTCTGGGTCGTAGTTGTCATTGTGCAAAACCTTTAACTTTATCTCTGTCATTACTGAAGATATTGACTTCAGACTCGGACTAGTTGTAAACTATCAAAAGGGAAACCCATATCAATACAGCAGGTAACCATCAGAATATTTTTATATCCCCCACCTACAAAGTAGAGGGGGCCACACTGGTTTCTCCAAGTCTGCCCATCAATCTGTCAGTCTTGTTTTTCGTTTCCGTGCTCTAACCCAAAAGCTGTTTGACCTAGGACCCTGAAACTTTATACAAGTGTTACTCAAGACACAAGGAGATTACCTATTGTTTTGGGGTCAAAGGTCATCTTGGTGATGAACTTTGTTTTGAAAAATCATTTCTCTGGTGGTGCTGCTTCAGTCACAAGGATGCTGGTGAGGGGTATTTGACTGCTTTGTGACAGTTCTAGCTGACACAAGTATGCCCCTTTTTTGACAAGTTTTTCTGTGTGTGTTCCAAAACTCCACCATTCATGCCAAATAAGAGATGTTCTGCTGCTACAAAAACATCAGTTTTTTTTTAGATCTTCACGTCAAACCTATCAGAGTTCATTGATATTTGTCTATGAAGAATGTTTAACCCTTTGCTACACAATCCCAAGTTTTAACAACCCTGCAGAAGAAGGCTTTTGAAAACATTGTGGGAAAAGGAGAAAATGCTGGTAACCAGCATTTTCTTCTTTTCCCACAATGTTTTCTACCCAGTCCAAGACAGAAATCATCATTTGAGCTACATTTAATTTGTCGTCTGCAAATCCTTTCAGTTTGGACCAGTCTAAAATTCTGATGTTTGGTGAAGAGTTGAGAATTCTCCTCTTTGTATTCATTCAATGACATATCTTGACTTGTAAAAAAACATAGCCTTTCCTGGGTTTGGTTATTTTCCCTATGAAATTTCATTACAACACAATTCATTTCCTCCATGCCCTAATCTCTACATAAATCCATTTGTTTTTCTTGACAGAAAGGACAGATGAAGGAAATCAAGTGAACATCTGTATGGGACCTACAGGTTTGTTATAAGCTTGCAGATTTGATTATTGAAAAAAATACCATTTAGAATGTTGGTGCTAGGTTTATTTGGTGTTTACTGCAAAAAATTTTAATTTTATCATGTCAACCAGTGCCTCTAGCTGTGTGCGTCATCTCTAGGCTGAAGGTGCTCAGGAAAGTATCCCACTGATACACCCTTAAGTGTCCGAAAATAGGTTGTACCAGGATACAGAATAGAAAAGAAACTTTTATCCAGTCTGCAATCCATGCGTACTAGCTAAGTGCATCTTAACTTAGTACAGATAACTGTTCCCCAGTGCGATTTTACTTTTAGCAGATGTCCAAATATGAAAAGAAGCACAGTAAACGTCTCACTATTGAGACTACATCGTAACTATTCTAAGCTTAATGGGCTCGGCTAAATGGACATAAAATGATCATGAATTCACTGTTCATTGAAAAAAATAACAATAATAAAAAAATTCTTTTTCATAACCATAAGCTCATGGAACATGGATATGGAATGTCATATGGGGATAATTTTTCCAAGAATTGTAATAGGGCGACGGTTTCTCCTTTCTTTTAACCCAACCTTTTGGGTAAAAAAAAAAAGGCCTTCCCCAATATCGGACAGTATAGATATCTGCCGGTACGTTGCAGTCTGATCCTCTTCTACACCATTCACTTATGTATCATAAACTGGCCTTTGGTACCGGTAGCCATACATGTCATTGCAAGGCTTCTTCAACGCCTGAGTATCAGTACCCTAACAGTACTTTGATTATTTTGATGTTACTATTTTAAGAATGCGGCATTTTCGCCCCTTTGTATTTACCAATTGACTCTTTCGAGTTTGGGTTAATTGACAGATTTTATCGTGCTTATCACCAATTTGTTTTGAGCCTAAAATTTGGGCGAATGAAATGTTTCTGTGGTTGCCCTATAATCGTGTAGAATGGTTGACAAGTATACAAGCAATCGTCCGATATTTACGTGAAATTTGTGTGGAATTCTCAGTTGTAATTTAATAACTTTCTCCTTTGTAGAGAGTAGCACTGTTGTCCGGCTCATATTTGCGCGAGAACCAGAAAGGTGCCCAGTATGTAGAAAAGGTTTTTTTTAACTGTTTCGTTAGAAAAAAACTTTCTCGGTTATATACGATTATTTAGGACTTTTCTTTCCTGCGTTTCAAGTCTATAAGAAACCGTATAAATAGTGAAATGTGGTTACATTTATTACTGAGGAGGAAAAAATCGTGTTCGATGGTTAACCCTTCACCAAAAAATCTCGTGTTTCAACGACCCTGAGGAAGAAACCTTTTGAAAAACATTATGGAACAAGAAAAAAATGCTGATAACCAGCATTTTTTCCTCTTTACAGTGTTTTCTACCCTTTCAATAACAATTATCATTATTTTGCTGAACTTTATTTGTCGTCTGCCAAGGCTTTCAATTTGACATGACAAGTAAGAAAATTTACCGTTTGGTAAAGGAATATAAATAGGCTACAAAAGTTTGATCTCAGACTTTCAGTCGATAGTAAAAAACTACCAAATACTGTAATTTCAAAGTTATTTTGGGGGGAAAATATCTTCATGTCGGACAGTGTAGATCCAAGATCAGACTGCACGATCTGTGCAGTCTGATCTTGATCTACACTGGCCGCAAAAGCGTCTTGAGTAGCAGTTAAGGATTGAACGGGCATAATGCAGGGATATTAGCACCAAACAACAACAACAGGAATCATATTTTCAGCACTGGTTATGTTGATAATAATGATAGTCATTGCGACAGGATTCATTCCTGTCTCACCGCTGACCATTGTCTCGACGATGGCTATGTGGGAAAGCAGCCAGTGGCTTGGAAAGAATATTGTGCGAAGTCTGGTAAAAAGAAGCTCCAGGAAAGCATGGATAGGTGCACTGGCCGCCGCGATATAACTGAAATAATGTTGAAAACGGCGTTTAAACACCATACAATCAATCAATCAATCATGTTGATAATAATATTTACACACTAATGTTAATACATTGTTTATAAGAGTTATAGTTGTATTGATGATGATGTAAGTTTAAAGGCCAAATAGCGGCCAAAATAATGCATTTGTTAAAGTGCGTTTAAATTTAAATCATACCGTTTAAAAGTATGGATATTATTTTGGAGATGACAATCTGTTATTGTGTGGTCGGCAGACAATTAAATTTTAAAATCGGGCAAAAAGTAAACAAAAGATAGAGTGACCTGGCAACTTTTAACCTAGATTTGGAAGTAATTTCTCTGCCAGCGACTAAAACTTATACCGACCATTCAATAACAGATTGTCATCTCCACAATAATTTCCACACTTTTATTTGGTATGGCTTGAATTTAAAGCATGTTAATATTTGTTTACTTTTGGTAGCTATTGTTACTTTAACTGTGATAGTGGATACGAGCAAGTCATTTGTGAGTCCGACTTCTTTGTATAAGATGATAAGAATTGGATAACCATTATCCTGTCGAATTTGTGCTGTTTACTAGAACCTATTGCTAAAAATGTTTTGTTTAATACATAACCATAGAATCCTGAATTTTAAGGTCCTTGGAGGTCTCTTGGAAAACATCGTGGGAAAAGGAGAAAATGCTGGTTACCAGCATTTTCTCCTTTTCTCACAATGTTTTCTACCCCATCAAAGACAAAAGTCATCATTTGAGCTACATTCGAATTATCATCTGCAAATGCTTTCAATTTGGTAGACTACAAATTTATGACGTTTGGTAAAGAGTTTGATTTATTCCAGTTGATGAGGATAGTATGACAAATGAGTCGCGCTCTGGAAAAAGGAGGTTTAATGCATCTCCGTGATGCATTAAAACCCTTTACCACACAATCCCGACTTTTAACGACCCTGAGGGGAAAGCCGTTTTGAAAACATTGTGGGAAAAGGAGAAAATGCTGGTAACCAGCATTTTCTCCTTTTTCCACAATGTTTTCTACCCTAATACAGACAAATTTCATTATTTGAGCTACAGTTAAATTGCTGTCTGCAAATGTCTTCAATTTGGACAGGTCTACATTTTTGCCGTTTGGTAAAGAGTTAATACCAAGCAAGTCATCGTTTACATACATGTACATGTATTTGTGTATCAGGAAAGTCGATCTGAAATATCAATATACCCTAAACGAGTTACAGGTTAATGAAATATTTATCAGTAGTTGGTTCTTAATTGTTAAAATTTTTAGGATGTTTTTGCTTCAGTGGCAAAGAATGCAGCTTTAGTTCTGAAATCGCACGTGATCATTCAGAACTGTTGGGACACAATCATTCACGAGTATATCTGTGTTTCGCACCAGCAGTTCTTCGAATAAAATGATTTATTATATACCTGTAATTTTTCCGGCTAAGAATATATACGTCACACACGGATAAAATAACATACAGAACAGAAAAAAATCTGTATCTACACGATTAAATACGGTTCCAAATATGGTATAATGACGTATCTCGTGCACGGAATCATCCACTCTCTTGCACCACGGATCATTCCCATTCACCTCTGTAGTTGGCTCAGAAAGTAGTCTGTCATCATGTGATATTTTCGTCACATGACCATTACTCAAAACGCCGGTGAAAGAAAGACCAATTGATTGTTTTGTGTGCTGTTCAAACAGCATACGGCCAATCAGACTTAGTGGTAGGAAATGTGAAAAAGAGGGATTGTCTGAAAAGCTTAAATGTCTTTTAAAGGACGATAACTTGTTTTTGAATCTTACAAACTTAGATCCATCGGTGTGTTAAATTGTAATCATTCATGGGCGCAGCCATTACAATTGGCGTAAGATTCTGATCAGTAAAGAAGCTTGAAAAAATAGTTCCATTGTATACAGGTAAATTCATAAGTTTGAATGCACCTATAATGTATCCGGAATCATATTTCCTTTGTCTACTTTATTGTTACACATGAAACAGTTAAACAGTAACAAAACATGCTTTCCTCGGTTCGACAAGATTCTTATCATTTAGCCCGTTGCAGAGATGTATGGTGTGAGTAACGAACGACAACTCTGCTCGGAGATTGGGAATCAGCATGCATTGATTTGCGATTTGATTGGTCAAAATATTACGCTATGATATTCATCCGCTATTCATAATCAAAGGACTAATAGTCCTGAGAGTCGCCTGGATGGTAATGGGTCAGAAGTTTTCACCCTTTTTTGTCCAAATCTGTTAAACGCATTCGAGATACAAAATAACTCAACTATAAGACAGTATTATATGCTAGCATATTTCTAAGTTGTCATCCTAAAATTACAAACATATTAAAATTTACATTAAAACAAATATATGTGGTGAAAATTAAAATTTAGGCAAAAGGAACAGGTTTAAAAAGTTCAAAGTCTCTTACCCCAGGCGACTTCATTTAAAAAATTGTTTTAAAAAGGTACAATCAATACAAAACAAGTCATTTCGTTGAAATGATATCCACCTCCGGAAAAAAACTTTTTTTTTTTTTTTATAGAAACATAATTATAAGAGGTATTTTGTTTTGCATGTAAATGACCTTTTTTGGTGAAAATATACATTAAGCCCCCTTTTTCCATGATAGGGAATTTCATTAAATTAAAACAAATACTGATTGTCTGTGGCTTATGATAAACAATAAAATATGAATTTTCATAAAATTTTGTCCAGTAGTTAAAGAGATTGGTCCAGAATAGAAATATACATCAAACCCCCTTTTGCTATGACACCGCTTTAAAAACAAAAACAAAATACAACCGAAAGACATCAAGCGCCCTTTTTCCATGACAAGGCATTACATTTAAAAAAAAAAAGTGTATCGGCGGACTATCATGAGGACCACATGTATGAAGTTTCATTAATTTTCGTCAATGATTTTAGAACATATCTGTCTGAATGGACGGAAGATCGGACGGACGACCAGACGGATGGACAGACAACATGAAAACCATATCTCCCCTCCCCCACCCCGAAATTCAACGGGGCGTAATAACTGTCTAAGTTAAATCAATATTTACAGTTCCTCCCTAGCTTGATAATGCCTGTAAAGAATGTGGACAAAAATTATGGTTCTAGTTTGATAAAAATGTTTTTCTAGCGCAGAATCTGGGTGACTTAACTAACATGTATATCTTCAGTCTTACACATTTTGCTAAAACAAGCATTCTAAATAATTTCAGTAGAATAGGGAATACATTTTCTCCCCAGATTTAGAGCAAGTTGTTTTTATAGGACACAAATTTTCTAGAATTGGACAACATGGGTTATACATATATCGTTTAATTTCAATAATTGTCCTTTCCAAATACAGGATGCTAGATATGAAATTTGGGTATAATTGCTTATACAGTTTCAGAGGCTGTTAGTTTGAAATGTTACTACATGTACTCAGTTCTGAAGCTTGTGTGAAGTTTATAGAAACAGAGCTGAACCACTTGAACAATTTTACAAGAGGACCATTTAGGCAACATTAGTATGGAACTCAATTGAACTCCGTCTTGTGGTATTGGATCTAGTGACAAACTTTTAGACCAAAAATACTCTTTTGCAACTCACCCATATCTAATCTAAGCCTGACAAGTTCCGTGAGTACTGGACTGAAAATAAATGGATTCTACAGTACTAGATCTATTACGGTTCTGTCTGACTTGACCTAGTGACAACCTTTTTCTTTTAACCCCTGGTGACCTACTTTCAGTTTTGTCAAAAATTATTATTAAGACAAACAGCCTGGCAATTTCATGATCATTGGACTGAAATGTCTCTGGAGCACACACAAATATTTGAGTCAGTAATCTACTTGTCCTTTGGAAATAATTTGTATTTGTTGCTATCTGGGTTCAATTTTTGTCCACAGTGGACTCTAAGAATGTGGTTGCTACAGCTCAAGAAAAGCAATATAACCCAATGGCATGATCGTCAGCCTTTTAACTTTGTCTTTGTTTTATAACGTCCCAGGAATTAGTACTGCTTCCACACCAATTGAAAATTTTAGAGATCTACATGTATACTGCTTTGGCTTAAACTAAATGTTTGCGGTTCGCTCTAAATTACCCTGTACAACAACCCTTTACAAGATTACAAACACGCCAATAAAGAACTTGTTCGAGTGGGTTAACATTAATATGTTCTATTATATTTGAAATATAGAGGAGTAAAAGTCAAGTTCTCAGATTGCTGGTTGTTAGAACTGCGTAGTTTCAAGCCGAATTCCCGTGTGAATTCAGATTTTGGCAGTTACGAAAGCACCTTGCATTCTGACACCAGGGTCCGTATTCACCAACCATTCTTAAGAATGTTCTTGGTCTTGTTCTTCAAAATTTTCCAAATTTGAAAGTAACACACCTTCCGATTGGCTAAACCATATGGTTTAGCCAGTCAGAAGTTTTGTTACTTTCAGATTTGGAAAATCTTGAAGAATAAGTCTAAGAACGTTCTTAAGAATGGTTGGTGAATACGGACCCAGCACTAATAAATTGTTGTTTCATAAATACTAGATCTAGGTTAATCGCACATTAAAAAAAAAAACAGCAGACTTTTACAAATTCACCTCAAACGAAAAATAATTAATCAAAAAAAGTATACTTTAAACACTCTCTCTGCATGGATCAGTAAAGCGTTAGGTCGGTGTACGCTGAAAATAAGGGCCGCTTTGAACAGCGACTGATTCATAAATATGTAAATTTATAAAGAATTCCGTGGTGCAAATGACGTTACACGTCACATGATTATAAGATCTATATTTGTTACATTCCAGAAAGCACCTGCTACGCGATGACTTGGTACAGCCTAGAACCGTGCGCATTACATACGCTATGTACGATCTCTGTGCACCTAGAATATTGGTGTGCAAAGTATTTAAAGTCTAGAATAAAAAGCTCTGAAGAAGCAACGTGTAAAAATGTTTAAGAAGGCGATGCAACCATTCCAAGTCGTTATAAATTTGTTTTAAAAAAATAGCCAACTGTTGGGAAAAATCTCCATTGAAATCTTCAATGTCAACTCGGTATCGCCTTTCTCTTTCCGACCATAAGTTGAGTGTTGAATTGTAATGAGACTTTTAACAATTAAGGACAGATTGTGAGATTTAGAATGTACTTCTAATGGGTAATTATCGAACCATTTTCACTGAGAACTGTCCACAAATAAAAGCGTGTCGTAGTTAAGACGCTTGTCGTCGGAGAGTATTTTTCAGCGTGTCCGCAAACTTGTTTAGGTCACGACGGCTATTTTTAGATATATACATAATGCGCTATATTTAGAGATGACATTTGTGTAAGCGATAGGATATCGTGTACCCATGTGGACGAAAAGATTGTTTCAAAGGTTTAAACCGTTAAAAACCTAAGTCTTTGTAGACATATTTATCATCACAAAGGCACAATTGTAAGTTATTTACGACAGAAACTGGGTTGTTAACCGAATAATTAGAAAACTATGTTTTATCTCGTAAACCGGAACTCGGCCAGGAAGCAGTACAAGGCCGGAGGTATGCCTACGTCACCCCATAGATCAGGATGATAACAATGAGAGCCTGGTTGCGTAGCAGCCAGGCGACTCAAAAACGAAGTTATTGCCGACTAATCTATTCTCTATTTTGTTCACCGTTTTCGAATAAAAGCAATATGCAATATTTTGTTGTTCAAATTTGTAGGTATATAATTAAATGAATAGTATGCTGTAGTAACTTTCCTGATGCTTGTATTTACTTCTCGCTGCGTAAGAAAAGTTTGGCATCTCGCTCGACCTTCAGTCTCGCACGATATCAAATTTTCTCACGAATTAAATACAAGCACCGGGAAAATTACTACATAATATACCGTATTTAGTCAAACGGGCGGTTTTCGTTGTATGGAGATTCCACCCTTTGTTTAACCTCCAAAAGCAGACACACAAACGATGATTAACGTGAAAAGTACGAGAAAAACACTGAAAATCCAAAAGAAAGTGAAGTCCAAACAATCAGTTAAGCTTTTCCAGGTCACCTCTTCTGCTTTCTTTTGCTGTTCTTTATTGGTGGCGACCTGTCCAGTTCCGGTACAACACCACATGCACTGGATCTTGCGCACGCATCTTGAGAGGGTATACCAGCCTTTAGTTATTGGTCTCTCCTCGCTTCTATTGAAGATACTGAGCTGAAAAATAGTCACGACCACAATGACTGTGCTTACTAGGGTCATGATAAATAGATAAGCGCTGAAACTGGACAGTTTCTCCGAGTTCTGCGGCAATTCGGCGCTAATAATTGTCAAAAACACGGCAAAGGACAAAAACACTATCACGGCAAAGCCCGTCTTCTCTCCTGAACCTGCCGGGAGAATAAACACAAAGACATTGATTATACCCAGCATAATTACAGGTAACAGAATGTTAAGGATGTAGTCCAAGGGTTTCCGTTGCAATTCGAGTGTAAACGTCACACCTGACGTCGTGGATGTGGCATAATTAGATGCGTATGCACTCAGAACCTTCCACTCTGCATTCTCTTCATACTGTTCCATATTTAGGCCAACAGATCCAACTGTCGCGTTTACCAGATTGACTGTATTGCTCCAAATAATGAACTGTAACTCGCACGTAGTTTTATCGAATGGGAAAAACGTTACGTCAATCTCGCACGAACTTTCAAGCACCTGGTACGGTTTCCAGGTAGCTGAACCGTCCTTGTCGACTTTCACGTACAAAAAACTATTTCCCAGACCTGTCAGCGATTCGAAGCCGTTTTTCAATGCTATATCCGGTACCCAGGCTTGCTTCTGGGGCACGTAAGCTGTCTGTATGGTCGAGCTTGCCGGCCAGTAGCTTGCCATTATTTCATCTGTCCACTTTATCTCGAGATAGGCCGTGGTTGTCAGTTTCTGTTCCGCATTATCAAAACTATTTATTCCGATCAGATACATGTCAACTGTCACTGTGACAGCCTGTGCTTGGTCGCTCTTTGGCCGAACAGAATTGTAGTATGGGTTCGGGCCTGACGTCGGAATAATTGTTTCAAACAGTGTTTTCATGTCAGCCGCTGTATTGCAATTTACTCCGTGTACAGCAAACAAACAGAGCACTAAAGGAACCCAGTTTAACATCTCCAACTTTCGTTTCGACATTTCTGTCTTTCGTATCATGCTCCAGATCTACTTACACATGTAGAAAAGACGGAAGACCGCTCTATATCTAGATTACCGGTAATTAAATCACTGCGTTTATTGGATCGTTTTATTTCTATTGTATAAAATTTTGAAAAGACAATTTAACCCTCAACCTGCTAAATAAGTTATTAGAAAATTTCCAGTCGATAGTAAAACCCCATACATTGCCATTCCAAAGGTTAATTTTGGAGGGTAAAAGTCTCAGTATCGGACAGTATAGATTCAAGATCAGACTGCACGTTCTGTGCAGTCTGATCTTGAATTTACACTGTCCGCAAAAGGTCAGTGAGTCGCGCTTAGCAGCCTAAGGGTTAAGAATTATATCAGACAATAGAATGTAAAGTTTGTAGGTTTCGCCAAGCTTTCACTTGAATGATCACCAAGTTTTCGAATTGATATCTTAAACGGAAGACTAATCTAGCAGACCTGTCGTCCAATATCATGGAGACTTACAGAAAATCTTTTTCGTTGAAATTTGACATATAAGATATGAGGCGGGGGGAAATTGTGTCGGAATATACATGGAATATTGAAAAAAAAAAAAAAAAAAATCAAGAGTCGTCATTTTATTACACACATGTTATAGGCAGTCGATCCTTTTACTGGTTTGTTCCGTTTTTAATGTAAAAAGGTGGGAAAGGAGAAATCAGCCATTTTCCTTTTCTTCAATTTTTTTCTCGTTTCTGTCACATTGTACTCTTTGGTAGGGACTTACTTACCAATAATATTATAGGATAGTTAAGTTTTCCCTTCATGTAAGTTGGGTCACATATACATTTGAGCCGCGCTCTGGCAAAAGTGGGTTAAATGCATCTCTGTTATTTGGATAGTTTTTGGAATTAGATGAGCCATGCTCCGGCAAATGCGGGTTTGATGTATGTCCGAGATGCATTATACTAAGAAAGTCACCACATTACTATGGATCCATAAAATTCACTTTGTCCAACAACTGGCTGAATCACGAGGTACACTGGTCCTTGGACTTACAGAAAATTGACTAGCAGCGAAAAGTTTCGGCCCAGGTCAGCCTGCGCAGACTGCGCAGGCTGACCTGGGCCGATACTTTTCGGAGATGAATCAAGCCCTTTTTTCACAGAGCGTGTTTCATTTGCTTTTGTTGACAAATTCAGGCATGATCAGATGTTGGGATAGGTTTAAGTCTTCTGAAGGGTTGAAAATGAGCTTTTGGTTCTTATCAGGCGCTTACAAAAGTTTCATAGGGCCACAAAGCATGACTCAAATAGTGTTAAAAGCGGGGTAAAACACCATTCAATCAATCGTACAAAATATAGAGGTCCTTTTATGCTTCCATAGGCGCTAATCATTACGCGTTACAAGTCATATGTAAGATTAAAAAGAGTTGACCATCCAAAGAGTGAGCATATTATCTGTATAACGCAATAGTCTGGTCTGTCATTGTTTATTACGCGGTAATGAAATTATTTATAGTTTATGGAAATAAAATTCAGTCTAGATTATTCAGATTTAAATAATTTATGGTTAATGATAAGCTGATATTAAGTACTTGATTTACCTTAAAAGAGCCGAATAAACCCAATAGATATTTTCATACCAGAATAAGACCCAGGTAATTGCAATTTTTGTGGTTGCCTTTTTGTCTGTAATTTTTAGCAAAGCGGACAGTGTAGATCTAAGATCAGACTGCACGTTTTGTGCAGTCTGATCTTGATCTACACTGGCCGAAAAGGCAACTATAGAAGTGAAAGGCGCTTTAAGGTTTAATCGACAAAAAAAAAAAAACTTTGCAAGAATCATTTAGTGATATGTGTAAAACGGTTCTCTAGAAAGACGAGTTTGTGATCACATTTCTTCGTTGTGTTTTGAAATCGCGAAATTGAATGCGGCAGGAGCAAGTATCGTTGGCTACAGGCAGTATTATCATATCAAAGACCATTAACTCTTTCGCTGCTGCAAAAACTGTATAGTGTCGACTTTTTAAAAATCTTGTAACAGATTTCCACTGCGATTGAAAATAATTTAAATCTGCAAAGAAAGATTATGGACTTGATGATGTCATTGATAAGGAAAAGCTTTTGTAACAAAAACAAGAAGGTGTCAGTGAGATGGGTACCTTTTCAACGTAGATCTGGACTATGTTCTGTTCTAAAGTTGAAAGAAAATGACAAGAAAGCCGCACGATAAATGACAAAAAAAAACCGCGCTGCTTGAAAATTCATTGTCTGGACACAAGTGAGAATTAAGCGCTGAAAAAATCACGAAATTCATGTGCTTTGCAAAAATGTCGGTTCCATTGCAGTATGTTACACTTTACATGCATATCGTTTTGTTATGTATTCTACTTGGCCATAGTGATGCAGTCACCGCCACGGAAATGAAGACCCACCTAACCAATACATTTGCGAATTATGACACACGAGTTCGGCCTGTCAGTGACCAGAGCAACGCTGTTTTGGTTAGTGTAGATTTTTATCTCATCAGCATTAACAATTTCGATGCCAACGATCAGAAGTTAGAGACCACAGCTTACATGGACATCGTCTGGAAAGACGAAGTGCTTCAGACTAGCTGGAGTAATACAGCCGTCGAGCACGTGACTATTCCACAAAAGAAGGTCTGGTTACCAGATTTAGCCCTACAGAATGGATTCACGTCCCTGAGTGGACTCGGAAACAATTTTCTATACGTCATAATTGCGAAAAACGGAACAGTCCTATGGCGACCTTATCAAGTATTCGAGAGCGCATGTGCAGTTGACGTCACGTTCTTTCCATTTGATTCCACTACTTGTGATATAAAATTTGTCATTTGGAGTAATTCGGCCGATCTTGTGTTGGCAACCAAGGGAACTCAGGGATTAGATCTGTCAATGTACGAATCCAATAGTGAATGGAAGCTAAAGTCAGTTACAGCAAAAAATTACAATTCTAGCTCTCTTTCCGGTGTCACATTTTCTGTAAACATTGAGAGAAAACCCCTGTTCTACTTGCTAAATATCATCATACCCGTAGTGATGTTGGCCGTTATGAACTGTTTTGTATTCGCGTTGCCGATTGCATCGGGGGAGCGGATCGGATTCGCCGTGACAGCTTTCCTTGCATTCGCAGTATTTCTGACTATCATCAGCTCTGAGCTACCACGAAATTCGGAGAAAATATCAACATTCTCCGCTTACCTATTTCTAATGACCTTTGTCAGTACGCTTATAACATTGATAACCATCGTTCAAGTCCGTCTGTTCAATCGCGACCAAGATGTGCCGATTCCAACCTATGTACAGGGAATAACGAAGTTAGTTCGAAGAGTTCGATGTCCGACAACTGGGTCAAGCTACATCCGGGGTATCGCGTTGGCGGAAATGAAGCGCCGTCTGACGGATGACGTCACATGGGAGAATTCTATGGATGCACTAGATTTTATTTTGTTTTGGCTATTCATAACAATAATTACGCTCGTGACGATAGTTTGTTTGGTGATAGCTGCAGTTGGGGCAATTTAGTCCATACTAGATCTCGGCTCAGATGTATTGCGAAATTCTCAGAAGAGCCGAAATGAAATACGTAACGCTCTTGAGATACTTATCTGCTTATGTGTAATATACTGAAAATGTGTCTGGATGCTTTTTCAGTTTTTTTTTTTGTTTGCAACCACGTACCTGCATATTTAGAAGCTAAAGTAGCGACGATTTTTCAACACTTGAACAATATCACGAACCTTATCAACTCACCAGATAACCTTGTACCAGACCGCATATTCACGAGTAATTCTAAATGTCGTTCTTATTCCAGATTAAAATTCATAAGTACCTGCTTGACTGAGACATAAAAGTAATACTCAGTCAAATGGATAAAAAGTTGATGGATACAAGGACGTTTACATACAATTTCTGGTGAATATGATCCCAGTGTGTGTCTTGTAAAGATTATTTTCTCACTTTTCGAGTTTTGAGTATAACTTGGACTGACATTTTTGCACACTATTGCTACCTTATTGGCTTTTCATTAATTGACTCTTTAGTAAAAATTCAAGATGAATTCTATCGTCATACGTACCTCATTTTGTCTGAAATATGATGAGCAATGCTCTGGCAAAAGAGGGTTTAATGCATCTCTGTGATACACTGTAAGACATCACATAATTAGGTATTCATAAAATCCACTTTCTCTAACAACCAAATGAATCATGAGGTAGACTGGTCCTTGGACTTGCAGAAAATTGACTAAAAGCAAAAGGTTTCGGCCCAGGTCAGCCTGCGCGGACTGCGCAGGCTGACCTGGGTCGATACGGTTCGCAGATGCATTAAGCCCCCTTTTCACAGAGCACGGCTACTATGGTATAACAATGATGTATTGATCCTTATTGTTGCTAATTCCTGTTTTGAAAGCTCCTCTGAAGGGCTCGTAATCCTTTATAGGCCCAATAGCGTCCATAAAAAAACAAAGCGAGTGATACAATGAATTTTAATTAAAATCATACCATTCAAAAGTATGGAAATTATTGTGAAGGTGACAGACGGTTATTGTATGGTCGGGCCGAGTTTTAGTCGCTGGCAGAAAAATGAATTTCAAAAGTAGGTCAAAAGTTGCCAGGTCGGTCTATCTTTTGTTTACTTTTTACCTGTTATTTGGAAATTCACTAACAGCTACTAACACATGGACTGACCATACAATAACAGATTGACATCTTCACAATAATTTCCATACTTCTAAACGGCGTGATTTAAATATCACCCTCACTGTTTACTTTTGGCCGGAGTTGGGCCTTTAAGCTTTACTGTACATGTTTTTGTTGAAGTCAGACTCTACAAAAAGATACAGAAAGGACAAAAAAGTTGAAGAAAAAGACAAGTCCTCTTTCACCTCTTTCAGAATTATGGAGAGCAGAGTGAAAAGAGGAACAGCTGCTTTTAACAAGCAGTTCCTCCTTTTTCCACTTTGTTTCCAAACCTGTCAAATGTAGGGGCGTAATGTTCAGTCGTAGGCCTATTTATGCAGTAACCGACCAAATGTATGATGCGGAGTTTAAAACATCACACAAACAGCAAAATTCACTTTTAATCAAATTGAGCCATGCTCTGTGAAAAGGAGGCTTAATGCATCTGCAAAAAGTATCGATCTAGGTCAGCCTGCGCGGACTCCTCGCAGGCTGACCTGGGCCGAAACATTTTGCTGTTGGTCAATTTTCTGCAAGTCCAAGGACCAGTCTACCTCTCAATTCAGTCGATTCTTAAGCAAAATGAACTGTATAGATTCATGACCATGTGATGACTTGCTTGGTATCATGCATCACGGAGATGCATTAAGCCTCCCTTTGCCAGAGCATGGCTCAATTCTATTTTATTCACAAAGACATGTGCAAAATTTGTTAAACTTAACCCCTACTTTTCGAAATGTGAAGTGCCTATTGTTCAAAATTGTAAAATCGGCTTTACACTGTCAATTCACGTCTGAAAGTTTGCGACCATATAACAAATACCCACAACTTAAAGATACATCCTTACAGCCAGAGAGAAAAAAGGCTGTTAAAATTTGATAGACTGTAGAATGGTTCAAAATATATGGTCTAAGGGATAAATACATATTTGGAAAACTTCCGTTTAAAACCGGAAACGCCACAACAGTGATATCTTTGATGGCCTCCATGAAATAAAATACATTTTCTATCTGTCATAATCTATGCAACCTTGCAACCGCCAGGGGCCACATTTGGCATGAAGATACAAGAATGATTATAGTTTGATAAAATAGATTAAAAACCGGCTGAAAACAGGTATAGATGTATTTTTTAAACTAATTATTTCTAATCCCGCTCAGCGCACTTTTGCGAACAGTCCGATACGACAAGATTCTTTAGGCAAAAAGAACCTCGAAATTGCAACTATTGAGTTTTACAACTGGCTGGAAATTTTTCGCACTATTTACGTTGCAATTTAAGGGCCAGGTACTGACAGCGTAAAGACGAATGTTTACCAATGGCCCAAAACTAAGGAAATAATAATAATATATTCTTGTGTCGCCGTTTGATCATTATGTAAGTAACACGCTACTGTTGACGCTCAGCAAGTCGCAAAAACGCATAAGAGGGGTACGGCCTGACCAGTGCGCCGAATACGCCTAGCCAGGACACTGCATGTAGACAAACAGACTGCGACATTCAACATGTCATTGTGAATGCTTCAGCCGATAGTGCCGAGCCCCAGTTGGTAGCGTCTAGAACTTGAGAACAGGACGTCGCTGGTTCGATCCCCGGCTCGGCCAATTTCTTTCCGTGGACTGATGATGGTCATTGCGACACGATTCATTCCTCTCTCTCCACTGACCGTTGTTTCGACGATGGCTATGTGGAAATGCCAGTGGCTCGAAAAGAATGTTGTGCGTAGTACTGGTAAAAGGAACTCCAGGAAAGCATGGATAGGTGAACTGGCCGCCGCAATGTAACTGAAATAATGTTGAAAACGGCGTAAAACACCATACAATCAATCAGTCATTCAGCTGATAGTGCATGTACCTGCACATGCACCCCAAAACTTTGCCCAGCCTACCTCATAACTCAATTTAATTCATAATGCATTCATTAATATCTTAGCCACAACTTTCTTTACAAACGTTAAAATACAATGGCCAATATGGCCCAACAGTTATATAATTCATATACGTTGTCATGGGTGCGTAAATTCAAGTATAATCTAATAACCCCTGCGGACGAGTTTTTTCGTCTTATAGCATGCATACCACTTGACATTGTGGCAAAGAAATTAAATTGCTGGTAACGAGTGGTTTCTTTTTTTTTTAGCTCTACTGGCTGAAAGCCAGCAGAGCTTATGTCATGGCGGGGTTTCCGTCGTCCGTCCGTCCGTCTGTCCGTCCGTCCGTCTGTCCGTCCGTTAGTCTTTTTCTTGTTTACGCGATAAAGTCTGCATTTGTTGCCGGATTTTCATGAAACTTGCACAGTTTGTTTATCTCATCAATAGCTTCAACCCTATTGAATTTGAAAAAAACCCAACAAACAGTATGGGAAAAGTAGCCATTTCAAGTTGAAAATTTCCAGTTCTTGTTTACGCGATAAAGTCTGCAAATAACTTCAGATTTTCGTGAAACTTGCACAGTTTGTTTATTTCATCAATAGCTTCAACCCTATCGACTTTGAAAAAAATCCAACAAATAGTATGGGAAAAGTAGCCATTTAAAGTTGAAAATTTAAATTTTCTGTTCTTGTTTACGCAATAAAGTCTGTATTTCTGGTCAGATTTTCATGAAAATCACACAGTTTGTTTATCTCATCAGTAGCTTCAACCCTATTGATTTTGAAAAAAAAATCGAAGAAACAATGTGGGAAAAGTAGCCATTTCATGTTGAAAATTTCCAATTCTTGTTTACATGATAAAGTCTGCATTTGTAATCAGATTTTTGTGAAATTCACCCAGTTGTTTTGTCTCATCAACAGCTTGAATCCTATTGATTTTGAAAAAAAAATCCAAGAAACAATGTGGGAAAAGTAGCCATTTTTTGTTGTTGAAAATTTGTCTTTTTGCATCATGAATTCATAATGTATGCTAGCATAAAAGCAAGATTAATTCCCTGCCAGTAGAGCATATTCAGGCCCTTCAGGGCCTTCTAGTTTTGTAGTAACCATGATTCCTGCTTGTTCGTCTGTAATACCTTCATGATGATTATTCGTGTTATACAGAAATGATTTCGAATTCGTCCTCCCCAAGTATGTTTTATTACGCATTGGTTTCAGTTAAAGCGCTAAAGTGTGGTGTCCATGGCTGTGAGGTAGAGAGTCGGCCTCGTAACCATAAGGTCCTGAGTTCGATACCCGGGAGCAGGTGTGAACTTTGGGACTGTTCATTGGCCCAAACATGCGGCGCGAGTACTGGGCTCCTATTCACCAACCATTCGCAAGAATATTCTTTTTCTTATTCTAGATTTAGAAAGTAACGCAAGTTCTGATTGGCTAAACCAAATGGTTTAGCCAATCATAACTTGCGTTACTTTCAAATTTGGAAAATTCTTTACAATAGGACTAGAATAAATAGGACTAAGAATGTTCTTAAGAGTGGTTGGTGAATACGGACCCTGGTGTAGTTTCCAGGAAGCAGAATCGATTAAGATTAGTATAAGTTATAAGAACTTATTTCTCAATCGAAGTAAAATAAATATGTTTAAAGTAATTTAACCCTTTACCGCACAATGCCGCCTTTTGACGACCCTGGGAAAGAAGCCTTTTGAAAACATTGTGGGAAAAGGAGAAAATGCTGGTAACCAGCATTTTCTCCTTTTCCCACAAGGTTTTCTACCCTAATGAAGACAGAAATAATCATATAGGTTACATTTAATTTGTAGTCATCAAATGCTTTCAATTTGGTCTGGTCCAAATTTTTCTCGTATGGTAGAGGGTTAAAGCGCTCTTGGAACAATAGTGTTCATTGCCCGGAGGAAGTCCTGTACAAAAACCAGGACCCGGGTCCGTAGCCTATTTACCAACCATTCTTAAGAACGATTTTAGTTTTATTCTCAGGAATTTTCTAACTTTGAAAGTAATGCAACTTCTGATTGGCTAAACCAAATGGTTTAGCCAATCAAAAGTTGTATTATTTTCTAAATAAACAATAAGACCAATACTGAAACTAAGAATGGTTGGTGAATACGACCCTGTCTTCACCAACCATTCTAAATTGCAAACCCTTTTTTTAATTAAAAAATTAGAAAGTAACGTAATTTCTGTTTCGTCAAACAAGGTTATTAAGGATGGTCGGTGAGTGTACCTAGATCTCACTATTCTAGAAGCATTCGGCATACCTCGGGTGATCTGGTGATAAAATCCCTCGGCTGAATCACGTAGCTCGATATGCACCTACACGGTACATTTCGCACATCTCCGGAAGCATGCCCCTTTACCGTTATTGAAATTGTAAGGCTCCTCTTAAAAAAGAAAACAGGAGTAAATTTTCTGTCGTTATCTTTCTAAGAATATTTCAGTCGGCAAACAGTTTGTACATTCAATTTTTAGCGTGGTTTATCAATTCCGTTGGGAGCTTTCATCGACAGATCGATAGAAGTAAATAACTTCACCGTGGTTGTTCATGTCGTTGCTAAGTGATCTACAGGGGCGCCGTCATGTTTAAGATCATGTGATTGGTAGTTCAAAATGGAAGCCTCCTTTATACAGACGAGGTTAGATGTAGGTACGGAATCGGCCGAGTTGTGACGAGTGTTCTAGAAGGAACATACAGCTTTAAACCAATATCTGATTGGATGAGGCTAATGGCTGTCAAAGTACCTCCGCTACCACTGCACAATACATGTAGTTAACCCTTTTCCAAACGACAAATTTTGGACTGGTCCAAATTGAAAGAGTATGCAGACGACAATTTTAAATTTGATGAAAATGGCAGAAAGGTCTCTAAAAGGGTAGAAAACACTTTGGGAAAAGGAGAAATTGCTCGTTACGAGCAATTTCTCCTTTACCCACAGTGTTTTCAAAAGACTTGTACTGCAGACACGTGAAAACCAGAGCTTGTTTGGGAAAGGGTTAATTTACACTCCCATCCCAATCGAGATCTTATTAGATATGTTAAGATTTACACCGGGATATTGCGAGAAATGATACAAATATTTGAATCTTGCTCTGTGAATAGGGAGTTTAATACATCCGCACATGCTAAAAGTATCGACCCATATCAGCCTGCGCATTCCGCGCAGGCTGACATGGGTCGAAACTTTTTGCTGTTTGTAAATTTTCTGCATGTCAAAGGACCATTCTACTTCATGATTTAGTCGGTTGTTAACCCTTTACCACACAATCCCGACTTTTAACGACCCTGAGAAAGACGCCTTTTGAAAACATTGTGGGAAAAGGAGAAAATGCTGGTAACCAGCATTTTCTCCTTTTCCCAGTGTTTTCTGCCTTGCCCAAAACAAACTTCAATTTTTCCGTAACATTTATTTTGTCGTCTGCAAATGTTTTTAATTTGGACCGGTCTAAAATTCTGTCGTTTGGTAAAGGCTTAAACCAAATCGACGTTACAGATCCATAATGATATGATGACCGTCTTGGTATAATGCATCTCGGAGAAACATTAAACCCCTTTTTGCCAGAGCATAGTTCATTTAATTCACAATACTATCCAAACCAAGGCCCAAAGAATCTCCTAAGGTTTTCACCGGGGTATTAAGAGACGTGATACAAATATTCGTAAACCACATTGACTACAGGGATACAACATGTAAAAATGATACGTAATTAATGGGAAAAAATTAAAGAACAACTAATTAATAGCAGTTGCTAATCACTAATGTTAGAGTTTAAATGAACAAGATCTAAAAACTTTTCTATCATCAACTTTGAGCTCGAAGTAAAACTTTCTCCTGCACGTCGGCAGGATCTATTTTCTCGTACGTGTATTTATCCACAATACGGTATTGTATCTTCTTGTAGTTCTGCAAGTCCTTGACCCGAGTGGCATGGATCGCGTTAAACAAATTGCGAACTGACATTGAAATCGGTTCATAGTTTCCCAGACGTGCCAGTTCGTCGCTGTATTCCCATTGGCGAGGACCCATCAGGTGGGCGTGGCGTACTGGTAGCCCCTCCTTCAAGCGCTTTTGGAAATCCATCTCGGTGTCTTTTTCCATGTCTTCCGTTGATGGTAGCTCTTGGGTCCCGTCCAGATAGGATATAACAAACTGAACTTGGTTATCGAACTGCGGAAAGGGCAATAAAATCTTACAGAGTCCTATAATGGAAATCATCGGGAATTTTGTGTGAACGATATGTTTATAAAGCGGCGTCACTCTTTCGTCGTCGATGTTTATGGCACATGGACCTTTGAGGAATGGGTAGTCATACTTGTAGCCAGTGCAAAGCATCAAGGAGTCTACTTGTTCCTTTTGCCCATTTTTGAAGACGACAGCGTCATCAGTGATGAAATCGATTCCAGGAAGCTGTTGCACGTTTTCCGGAAGTGGAGTTTCTAGCAGAGATTTATTGTGGCTGATAATGACCTATAGAGATTAAGATAAAAAATTTTCTGTTGGTCTGTAGTCATTTATCTGGTAGAAATCGCGTTATAGAACTTATTGTGGAATGATATTTATACTTTACCAAACGACAATCTTTTGGACTAGATCTAGATAAAATTGAAACCATTTGCAGACGACAAAATAAATGTAGCTCAAATGACCATTTCTGTCTTTGATGAGGTAGAAAACATTGTGGGAAAAGGAGAAAATGCTGGTTACCAGCATTTTCTCCTTTTCCCACAGTGTTTTCAAAAACCTTCCTTAAAACTCGGGACTGTGTGGTGAAAGGTTAATTGCTACCATTTGACTGCAAACCATGTGCAGATACTCACAGTAACTATCTTTAAGTCCTCTGGCAAGCCATGGCACAGTGGGTAACAACATCATTGGCTTTAGAGCAGAACTTCACAAAACAATTTTAAATCATTCAAATACCAACTACTCCGCTTATCCGTAAAGTTACTTTCAGGAATATTACATGTATATGTAACCGATGAAATAATACACTGACACGCTCTGTGCCATTCGGCTTACCTCGGGTGATCAAATGTAGGTACGGAATCGGCCGAGTTTTGACGAGTGCCTTTGTGCAAATAGACCAAACATTGCAAGTGCCGTTGGCTTGAACTTTTTTATGGCGGACAATTAATGTATTGTCTCATCTTTACGCCCCATGGGGGCATTACATTTTCCAAAAGGGGGTGATTAATAGAGGTAAAACGACATCGAATTTCCTGAGGACTATGAAAACATTACCATAAGGGTTTTAGTTCGTGCCTACTGCAAAACGATTGCCATTTGAGGAACCCGCTGAATTTAATGCAGAACATCGATTTTACTGCCGATCATGATTCTTTTGGACATAAGATAGCATTCATGATTAATATTGGATACCGGTCTTCGATTCTTTCACTTTCTTAAAGTTTTTCCAAGTTACTTTGCAAATTTTGTGTAGGCGGAAGTTTATAATGTTATTGGAAGTGTATGTAGATTCGGATAGTCGGGTATTAATGACATCGATTTGTGAAGTAGGGCCTAATTAGGATTATGGTGATGCCGTAAGTTTATTCCAGTTGCTTTACTTCAACTTTATCGATTGAATAGCCATCTGGTAAGCCCTTTATTCAGTTAGGAAAAAGCTGTGAGAGCGCTAATTAGAGGTGGAGCGTCATTACTTTATTTTGTTCATATAACTTCACCGTAGAGCCTATTGCTATTTTGTTGTTTACGTTTTCCCAGAGCGTTTAACGAAAAAGAGCTTTTGCTAACTGACCAAAAGACGTCCCCGTCAAACTACAGCCAAAAAAAAAGTACCTTTTTGGCCACACTGGCAATGTCTAGGCTTATATCTTGACCTGAAGCGCCAGCACCCAGACACACTACAGTTTTATCTTCATATGGTGCTGGTACCCTGTAGTCATGGCTGTGAAGCACGTGACCTTTAAAGTCGTTGAGGCCTTTCACTTTTGGCATAAGTGGAACAGAGTAATGCCTGCAATTCAAAACACAATGTTTATTATACATAGTTCCATTAAACATTTAAACAACGAAATACCGTCGCAAAATGGGGGAAAAATAATTCCAAAAATGCTCTCAAAAATCAACTGCTCTTTTTCAGAGAACGTTTTTAATGAGGTCAAGAAAAGATGTACTTGTTTCTACACTTGAACTATGCTCTGTGAAAAGGAGGCTTAATGCATCTGCAAATGCTTTTGACCCAATGCACCACGCGCAGGCTGACCTGGGTCGAAGCTTTTTGCTTTTGGTCCATTTTCTGCATGTCATAGGACCAGTCTATCTCATTATGCAGTCGGTTGTGAGACGAAACTGATTTCATGAGTCCGTAATGATGTGATGACTTGCTTGGTATAATGCATTGCGTACATACATCAAAACCCCCTTTTGCCGGAGCATGGTTCATTTCTTTTATCTCTATGGGTCATATGTAGGTATGCTAGAACTTGTTTGATTGTACGTCTAAAAAGTCTTTGTTGTTAGAGATTAAGCATGATGGAGCCATGCTCTATCAAAAGGGAGTCCAGTGCATCTCTATGATACACTATACTAAGCAAGTCACCATGTAATTATCGATCCATAAAATCCATTTTGTCTAACAAACGGCTGAATCCTAAAGTAGAATGATCCTTGGACACGCAGAAAATTTACCAAAAACAAAAACGTTTTGACCCATTTCAGTCGGCGCAGGATGACCTGGGTCCATACCACTTGCAGATGCATTAAACGCCCTTTTCACAGAGCATGGTTCATTTAATTTGGTATCGTTAGTTTATAGATTGAAAACAACCTGTCTGGTAAACATTTCTCATAATATTGAGCTGTTTACAAAAATTGTATTGCATTGACCTACGAGATTATAAACATGAATGTCAAACAATATATTTAGTACCATAGAGTCAGAAAACATTTCCATGAACCGTTCATAACCCTTTCCCAAACGACAAATTTTGGACTGGTCCAAATTGAAAGAGTTTGCAGATAACAATTTTAAATTTGATGAAAATGGCAGAAAGGTCCAAAAAAGGGTAGAAAACACTATGGGAAAAGGAGAAATTGCTCGTTATGAGCAATTTCTCCTTTTCCCACAGTGTTTTCAAAAGACTTGTACTGCAGACACGTGAAAACCAGGGCTTGTTTGGGAAAGGGTTAAACTGCGCTCCGGTAAAAGGGCGTTTAATGCATCTCAATAATGCATTTTATCCTGTCACCTTCTATAAATTCCGTCGTATAACAGGGGGTCATATAAACTTGGTGATATACGGTCACTTGACCACGTGACTAGGTTTATTATGTCAGTTGGTCACGTGATCAAGGTTTATTAGGCTAGTTGGTCATGTGACCAGCCGGAACTCCTTTTTTAGGTGCCGGTACACGAAATCAATATTTCAGAGTAAAATTATCGCTTAAAATTCGATGCACATTTCTTATTATTTAAAATAAATTAAAATTCTTCGCCACAACATTCTTCCGAGGGTTTACGTCACGTTTATGACGTAGTCAATATTATTCATGACGTCATTATTACAGCTGCATATCAAAAGCGCTTTTCACAGTTCGCCATACAATTGTGTCTTTTTCATTGTGCGAAAGATGTCAATACGTGCCTTAATTTCGAGCGAAATATTCTGTCTAGTCGGATTTATGTTTGTAAATGTGAAACAGGATAAACAGAATAGTGTCGTGGATTGGAAAATTTGAAGAATAGACAGTAGTGTCTTTGATTCCAGGAAATTTTGTCAGGCTCGGCTCGGGAATTTTATGGTATCAGTACCATAAGATATTGAATAAAAGGTACAGTCTTTGTATCATGTCTGTTTTTTGTTTTGTTTTGTTCATTTACAGTGCGTGACAGGATAAATAGAATAGATGGTTGGTGTCTTGGATGGTTTAAGTTTATCGGGCTCGGCTCCGGAATTTATCCGGTTCGCCTTCGGCTCACCAGATAAATTCCTCCGCCTTGCCCGATAAACTTAAACCATCCAAGACACCAACCATCTATTCTCTATATACCAAGCACGTCATCATAAAAATCATGGATCCATAAATCCATAAGGTGTAAAAATTGACTGAATCATAAGGTAGAATGGTCCTTAGACATACCAAAAATAGACTGATAGCAAAATGTGTCGACCAGGGTCCGTATTCACCAACCGTTCTTAAGAACGTTCTTAGTCTTATTGTCCAAATTTAAAAGTAACACAACTTCTGATTGGCTAAACCAAATGGTTTAGCCAATCAGAAGTTGTGTTACTTTCAAATCCAGAAAATGTTGGAGAATAAGACTGAGAATGTTCTTAAGAATGGTTGGTGAATACGGCCCCAGGTCAGCCTGCGCAGACTGACATGGGTCGATACTTCTTGCATATGCATCAGGCCCCCCCCCTCCCACAAAGCATAGTTCATTTCTGTTCTAAGTTCTCAGACTAGTTATCTGATTGGTTGATATACAGCGCACTGTCTCTGCCAATCAGAAGGTTTGTCTTGAAATTCAGAATCAGAAAATTATCTAATTGACCCTGTACCAAAATCAAAGCATTGAAAGCACTGGTGTGGCATTCGTCAAGGGAGCCATTGTGTGGAATTAATAATTTGATAAACGAACAATAGAAGTAGTACCGGTTTGGAGACAAAGATTGTGTGTATCAATGCGCCATAGCGGGCAAAGCTATTTTCAATAAAAAAAAAGGAGAAATTTTTCGACGATCAGTGGCCCAATCCAAATTATTCTAATACACCATTTTCAGTTTCATATCTGAGTGCAATCGAAACACTAACTTGTCCTAGAAAAATTGAGTTTAATTGGGTTTACTTCCTTCGTTTTTGCACAAACCACGATACATGATTTTCAAAATACCGCAATGAACTCATAGTGGCATTGTCCTCGACAAATGCCACAAAAATCACGTGGTTTCACAACCCTGAAGAAGAAGTCTATTGAAAACATTGTGGGAAACCGAAGAAAATGCTGGTAACCAGCATTTTCTCTTGTTTCCACTATGTTTTTCTACTCTGGCAAAGGCAATTTCCGACATTTGAGTCACATTCAAACTTCTGTCTGTAAATACTGTCACTTTGAGCTAGATCTAGTCAAGATTCTTGTCAGTTGATAAAGAGTGAAACTGGTTGCTGAACGTGGCCTCCGACTATAAAGATAGAGCTCTCTAATACAAATGAACCAATGCGATACACTGGAAGGCCATTTTTCAGCTTAGCTGCATGCGCAGGCTTTGACCTACTTCTAGGTATAACGAAACCGAATGAATAAATGGTGATATGTGATTGTTAAAAAATTGGACATGTTAATTTGGCGGGACCCTGCGTATTAGAAGTTCGAGTAGCTGTCACAGCAGCACAGTATGATGCCTGGCTCTTTTATGTTTAGTGCTTGGATGGGTGACCAAATCGTGATGCGATACTGAAGTGTTTCCGTATAGTTTTTTATTAAACTCTTTTTTTCTTTTTTAACGATGCCATTTGGAATGACATGTAATCTCGAAATATATCTCGAAATAGATATACAATTAAAATTTCCTCTTTTCAACAAAATTAAAAAAACAATGAGAAAAGGGGGTAATGGGGGTGGGGGGCATTCTTCAGTTATCGCCACTGATTCTTCTCCAGTACTACGTTGGTTTTGATAAGAAGATTACTTAGTTTTTATCCTTGATTTTCTTGCACTTCACAAACATGTTCTTCAATGAATATCTCAACTAAATCTGGTTAGACTGTTTTTCGAATCCATTTATAGGCAAATCTCTGATGATTGAGAACAGAAATTGCATTAAAATTACACTGGGACCTTAAATATAATCATAAATCAAATTATATTTATCGCAACATCCCCTAGGAATCAAGGATAAAAACAAAGAAAAACAAGTACAAGGACCAACATGTTATTTGGTTGCCTTTAGTCTTCATCCGGCATGGGAGACAATTTGACTTACAGGAATGGCCTATATTGCTGTCGAGGTTATTTTTCTACTGTTTGAGCCACAGTAAAAGAGTTCCGATATTCTTCTTCCAGTTCCTCTTACGCCGTCTATCTTTTTCAAAGATATTTCTTGTTTTTCTTGAATGGAAATCATTCAGGGAAAAGGAGCAATGCCTCCTTTTCCCACACACATTTTAAGGACAGTTCTCCTTACTCACCCACTGCACACCATGACGGCGTCAAATATCTGGTTCTCTGTTGACCTGAGGTTATCCAGGGGGCCAAAGGAGATCCGAAACTTCGTATCCCTTGACGACGAGGCGTCTGTCAGTGGCTCCACAGAATGGACCAAAGTCTCGAACTGCAGAAAATTTGTAAGTTAGACTTCAAACAAGGTCGGTTTTTTCGAAAAGGAACAATTCAAACTAACAAATAATCTTAAAAAGTTTGATACCTTGGAAATCTTGGTATGAAAACCTGGAAGGAAAAACTGCTTATTATTAATTAAATGAGTTCTTTAAAAGGTTCTCCCAAAAAACTAGTGATTTCTATATTACCTGTCTAGGTCCGTGTTAGCAAAACGGAGACGTAAGTTACAATTTTAACAAAGTTAACAAATTACTTTTCGATCTATTTTTAGACATAATAGTGCACGCGGTAAAAAGAGGAACTTTTTGCAGGAATTAAAAATGAAAGTGTCTGTTTGGCTAATATTAAAACATTACAGAGAAAGGAGCAAATTCGTGCGCTTCTTTCTTTATAATGTTTTCAAGTGCTCTCTACCGATGGGAGTAAAAGTAATTTTGCATCAAAAGAAGATGTACACGGCTTTGTTACAATTTATCGCAGCGGCTTTACTGAATACATTCGCTCAAATACAGAAAATCTGATGTAAAGCTCAAGAAGTTCTGACAAATTCTAATAAAAAAAAAGGAGCCAATGTTTTTCAGCTGTTTAATAAGGAAAGCAATTAAAAAGCTGTTACCGTAAAATGTTAGCATTGTGAGCATTTAGCCGGCGAGATAATATTATTATCACATAATCAAATTTCAATAATAATGTGGGATAAATCGGGTCACAAACCGTTGGCATGTGATCGAACTATCCATGTATTTTAGCCTCAAGGTATCAGACTTCAAGTCAAAATGTTAGGAGAAGAGTTCGTATTTACAACAATCACACTAAATTGCAAAATAACCATGTCTATCATGAAAAAGACATAGAAGTCAAAAGATCTGAAAGGATATAATCTGAAAAAGAACCCCTTTATTGGGTTGTATTAAAATCGGCTCACCGACTGCCCTAGAAAAAGAAAAAAAGAAGCATGTCGGATTCGAATCTGCAAAGGAAGCAAAAAATTATAGATTACCTTCAGACCCACCCTAGCAGTAGGGTTTGAGAAATTTTACCACGTGTGTCCGTGCATGTGGAACATCTCGGCGACTGTCGTCCTCCATTTTATTGCTCATACACTGAGCACCTCTTGAATGCTTTATTTTCTTTACATTCTTTACCTTTTTTCCCTTTAGTTTGTACCTGTACACGTTATAATAACGACCAGAATACATTAATGATGTGTGTTTTATAAAGACATTAAAATACCGTCCACAAAAGTTAGCTACGTAGCCTATAAGCCTGTTAATGAAGCAGAGGATATCTCTGCAGAAATCAAACATATCAAAAAAAGTAGAAGTTATTGTTACCAATATCTCTTCTGAAGGAGAGTTACCTTAACCTATTTACCCAATGACAATTTATTGTATTATATTGCACTGTATTGCTTTGTTTTGCGTTACTTTGCGTCGCATTGTATTGTACTGTATTACCAAACGACAAAATTTTAGACTCGTCCGAATTCTGAGTTGTCGCAACCGACAAATAAAGTGTGGTTAAAATGGCGAAATTTGTCGCTGGAAGTGTAGAAAACATTGTTGCGAAAGGAAGAAAATGCTGGTAACCAGCATTTTCGCCTTTTCCCATATTCTTTTTGAAAAAGTATTCTTCCTCTGGGTCGTTAAAACACGGAATTTTGTCGTAAAGGGTCAACTCAGTGGTAACTCAGTCTTTATTGATTATCCCTTTCCCAAACGACAGATTTTGGACCAGTCCAAATTCAAAGAGTTTGCAGACGACAATTTTAAATTTGATGAAAATGGCAGAAAGGTCTCAAAACGGGTAGAAAACACTGTGGGAAAAGGAGAAATTGCTCGTTACGAGCAATTTCTCCTTTTCCCACAGTGTTTTCAAAAGACTTGTACAGCAGACACGTGAAAACCAGGGCTTGTTTGGGAAAGGGATAATAAATACCATATAAGTTCATTCTGAAGCATGCATTCCAATCGGCCATTCTAATGTTCCTGAAAGAGGCGAATGGCTCGAAACCACATTGTATTTAAGTATTTCGATCAGACTTGGTATTCATCCAATCTAGAGCCTTCGAAACTGTTGTGTATTTAAAGAAAGATACACGAATCTTTGTCAATTTTTTTAACGTATGGAAAGTTTACGGAATCTTATGCAAATACAGGGTGTTTCATAATATAGTCACACTTTCAAATATACCTATGAAATATAATTTATAAATGTATTACAATAAAATTATACCATTTGATAAGTCGAAGAATATAGTTTTATGACATGTACAGTGTATAAGGTAACATTAAACAATAAAGGCGGCTAGCGACTTTCAAAACATACATACAGAATATGATGTTGAAGTAACTTTCCTGTTGTTTGTATTTAATTCGAGCAGCATGAGAAAATTGTATCGCGTGAGACCTAAGGTCAAGCGAGATATCAAAATTTTCTTACGCAGCAAGAAGTAGATACAAGCATCAGGGAAATTACTACAATAGAATACATGTATTCTTTTTATTATACACCTGCAACTTTCAACGGCAATATTTTGCAGTTCTGGACACTTTATTCGTAAATTGGTAAACAAAATAAAACAAACATTGGCGTAGTAGCTAGTAACCTCATTTTTATGAATGGCGGATAAATGTCTTAGCGTAAATTTTGACCAATCAAATCGTAAAATCAGCGCGTGAGTTACGTCATCAATACCATATTTGCAACCGTATTTCACAGAGTGTAGAGACGGATTTTTTTTTTCTGTCGTATGTTAATTTATCCGTGTGGGACGCATGTATATAAGCCGGAAAAATTTCAGGTATATAATAAAGTGATTTACATCAAAAGTTGAAAATGGCGTCCATTTTTTACATTGTAGGGTAGATAGTCTCTTCATTAAATTAACTGTCATCGATATGCACTGTAGGGTTGTAATCAGTCACATCTCTGGAACTACTTAGATTATCCGTTGTTTGAGGCTAGACTTTATGCATATTGTCTTCATAACCAAAAGTCCAATGGGCTTATGTCTGGCCAGTGAGGGGAGTTATGATCGCTCTGTGTTCAAGATCCGCCTTGAATTGAACTTGCTTTCTAACATTTTCAATACTCTCTGGGCAGTGTATGGTGTTGTACTATCTTGCTGAAACCGCATTTCTTCTAGTACTATATACCCTACCATCAAGTGATGTTATAAGCTTTTGTTTAACCTTTTACCACACAATCCTGACTTTTAACGACCCTGAGGAAGAAAGCTTTTGAAAACATTGTAGGAAAAGAGAAAATGCTGGTAACCAGCATTTTCTCCTTATCCCACAGTGTTTTCTAACCTATCATTTACAACTTTTTTTATTTTGGTCATCTTTGTTTTGTCGTCTGCAAATGCTTTCAATCTGGACCAGTCTAAAATTTCGTCGTTTGGTAAAAAGTTAAAGGAAAGAGCTGCAAATATCGTTGCCTGTAATTGTCGCAGCGTCCTCATTGCTGTCTTCAAAGAAGACATGCCCAATAACACCACTCACACTCAAAGCATCCGATACAATGTGCATCAAGTCAGTCTAGGACAACAGATTAGCTTAAGGCATCAGTTTTTCCAGAGATTAAAGTGATCACATCCTGGACGTGATCAGCGAATTGCATAAAGAGACTGAATGCCCTGCGACGTAAATATGGATGTAATTTTGAATATTTGATGTAAATCGATGGAACTAGCTGCCCTTATTGTTGAATAATACCTTACATACTGGGCATTTCATATAAGTCTATTCTTCGACTAGTCAATTGGTATACATTTTATTGCAATACTTTGATGAACAATATACCCTTGGTATATTTGAAAGTGTAACATATATTATGATACACCCTGTACTTAACGTTTTGATATTTCCGCTTGAAATCAATACATAATAAATTTTGTAATTTTTGTTGATGTTTTATATCGTTAAGCAGTTTTGGCTTTTTTTAAAAACAAATTAGAGGCTAACTGGTTTAATTAGGTGGCTGGGGAAATAGGACATATATTTTGAGTCGAAATTTTGGTATCTCCCTTGAAATAAGTTAATCATATCTCAGAATTGTGTGCAAAAAAAAAAGATCAAAGAAAATTGTGACAAATTAAAAGACGGTTCATTTTTCGTGAATAACTTCTTAATTCCTAACATTATTTATACCCCCCCCCCCCCAAAAAAAAAAAAAGAAAAAAAGAAAACTAGACGTTGTTGTTTGTCTTTACCCCGTTCAGCGCCATGGGCGAAAATGGGCGCTTTTGCAGACGCCATAGATCAAGATCAGACTGCACAAAACTGCACAATCAGAAGTTGGTTACTTTCAGCAAATCAGAAGTTGTGTTATTTTCAAATTTTGAAAATTCCGGAGAATAAGACTTAGGATGTTCTTAAAAATAATTGGTGAATACGGGTCCAGCTTGGTGCATAAGTGTTATGCGGTTGTTAGACTAAGAACTGACCTTGATATGTTTCCTCAAATCGTGATGGTCACAATAATCTTCTAGATACTGGAGTACGTCCTCGTGGCGTACAAAGGAAGGGAGATCACTCTTGAAGCTATAGTCTGGATATGCCATGACTTCTTTTGGTAGATTTGTCCTGAAAAATATATTAGAACAAAATCGTATCATTCAGATAACGCGTCTGCAGTAGACAGGTGGTGAAAACATCACAGAGTGTCATTAAATAAAGACTTTGTTAGTACTACCACAGGCCTTTGAAACTCCATTGGTCTATCACGGAACAGTAAAATTCTCCTTGGTCGATCATCGAACACTTTTGCATATAGGTGCATCGCCTGTATATCACGGAATACTCAAATTTTCATTTACACCGTTACTATAATTAGCACATTGGCGAGCGCCTCTACATCGTATATAATAAGACAATATTCTACTATATACAATATAGAGGCAGTCGTCAATGTGCTATTTATAGTAACGGTGTCCGCTAAGGAAAATTTCGTTATCCCGTGATAGACCAATGGAATTTCAGTGGCCTATGGTACTACTGATGCTGATTGTTAATGAAAAGTGTTATTTATCTAGATCTGTCTCCTTGCTTTGGAGGAGAAACATGCTTTTTTGTTTTGTTTTGTTTTCTTTTCTTTTCTTTCTATTTTTAGCAATGGCGGTCATCTTGGTGACATTTTTTTCGGCGTAGCTGAATGTGCTGGCTTTTGACCTACTTCTTGGTATTGATTTATTTGAATGAATAAATAGATATTTGCCATTGGTAAAAAAATATGGACATGTATATTCTTTGGTCCCCTGCAGGCCTTTTTGCGGGCATTTACGCCGTCTATTTTAGAGATATTTAGTTCTTTCTACTTTTAGCAATCGCAGTCATGTTGGTGACTTTTTTTTTTAAATTTCACAAATATACTTTTTTCTTTGAAATTTGCGAAGTGGTTTAGGATAAATCGCTAACGACATCGTATGACACTGAAACCAATTCGCACGACGCACGACATACTTCTTTTCTTGCAGTCCACAATAGCTCCCCTTACACACTTAATGCAGTAACGATCCCAAGGTCTTTGAAGTATGAAATGAAATTGAAGTTTGAAATGGTTTTGTTGATAACAAAAGAAAAACGTGCAATGTTTAAAATTGGCGATCATTTGATAGTTATTTCCCTTCATACCTTCGTATACCACACTGATCTTTTAACTGAAATAAAAACTAGCATCGAGCACTTTATGCTCAGGTGAGCTTCAAAAAAGAATAAAGACAAATACATAGGAGAAAACTTAAAATGGACTAATTCTGACAAAGCCGAACATTCAAATTACATATAATTGCGATGTAGCCATTTTGCGATGAATCATATGGTATGCTGTTAAGCCAATCAGAAACTGCTTTACTAAGTATAAACTATGAATGCAGTTTAAAATGCTTGGCGTATACGAGGTCATATTTCACGGTAGATGTAAGACGAATAAAATGATACATGCAAGATTGCAATCATGCAGTGCTGCAATAAAGACCGTTTATTGATGTCAATATAAATATTTAAAAGTACATAAGACTTATTTGGGCAAAAAGGGGTTTAATGCATCTCCGTGATGCATGATACCAAGCAAGTCATCACATGATTATGGATCCATAAAATCTATTTTGTATAACAAACGACTGAAACATGAAGTACAATGGTCCTTTTGACATGCAGGAAATTTACCGAAAGCAAAATGTTTCGACTCAGGTCAGCCTGCGCGGAATGCGCAGGCTGACCTGGGTCGATAGTTTTTGCAGATGCATTAAACGCCCTTTTCATAAAACCATATATTCTTTCACACAACCAATTATGGCAACATAAAATGCAGGGAAGCGTAACAACAAAACGAAATTTCAATGCTTTATATTACATAAATATTGATTGTATTCCTACGGTATTCATCCGCAATAAATGGAGCGGTTGGGTATTCTATGCGAATTTCACCACGTTTTCCCGACTAAAAGAGAAAATTAACAATAAATGAAAGGGGAAGGTGCTGCCAACAATTACTATATAAAGTAATTAATTCCTACATGAGTACAAAAATACGTAGGCACTTAACCTTACACCATACGATTCCGTAATTTTCCACAACTGCGAGGGCAAGTTTGATTAATTGACATAAAATGCAGGGAAGCGTAACAAGAAAACGAAATTTCAATGCTTTATGTTACATAAATATTGATTGTATTCCTACGGTATTCATCCGCGATAAATGGAGCGGTTGGGTATTCTATGCGAATTTCACCACGTTTTCCCGACTGCAAGAGAAAATTAACAATAAATGAAAGGGGAAGGTGCTGCCAACAATTACTATATAAAGTAATTAATTCCTACATGAGTACAAAAATACGTAGGCACTTAACCTTACACCATACGATTCCGTAATTTTCCACAACTGCGAGGGCAAGTTTGATTAATTGACATAAAATGCAGGGAAGCGTAACAAGAAAACGAAATTTCAATGCTTTATGTTACATAAATATTGATTGTATTCCTACGGTATTCGTCCGCGATAAATGGAGCGGTTGGGTATTCTATGCGAATTTCACCACGTTTTCCCGACTAAAAGAGAAAATTAACAATAACTGAAAGGGGAAGGTGCTGCCAACAATTACTATATAAAGTAATTAATTCCTTCATGAGTACAAAAATACGTAGGCACTTAACCTTACACCATACGATTCCGTAATTTTTCACAACTGCGAGGGCAAGTTTGATTAATTGATGTTCATTTATTTATGGTCACCACCGGTTGCCCACATGGGCAATGCTCCCAGAAGACTGTTAGTTATGTTACAGGAGATAGTACAAGATACAGGACGAAACCCATCCTAAGTTACACCTTGTTCCTTAACGTGCTCGGTGTACAGTACCGTCACACGGGACCTCGATTTAACGTCTCATCCGAAAGACTTTTTTTTGTCATTTTAGGTTGCCAGCCGTGGGGATTGAACGCACACCCTCGGGTGACCAAAAGGGCATTGTGTATTGAATGCTGTACACTTACGGTTGGTTGTACGAAAGCCCTCGCCGAGCCCCTGTAGCTTTGTCAGTAGCGTGCAGGACTTGAAACCCGAGCTCGGGGGATTTATTCTGCGAATAGATGACACTCATTGTGACATCTCTCACCGCTGATCGTCGTCTCGACGGTGATTATGTGGGAAAGTAGCCCGTGGCTTTTGAAGAAAATACTGTGAATCACCAGTCAAAGAAACTCCAGGAAGGCATGGATAGATGCACACGATTTGTCTGAAATAATTTTGAAAACGGCTTTAAACACTATACAAAGAAACAAACGAAATCCGCTTACCTCAAATTTTTGTACATGCTGGATTGTACAGGTAGTCCATACTGATCCGTGCCCACCATGTCCGTGTAGGCCCAGGTTCCCCCCGTGTTGGGCTGTTGTTCGAATCCCACAGCTTTAAACAGGGACGGTCTGGCCGTCAGGTGTCTCAGGGCACTAAGACCGGCTGCCCCGCAACCTATAACGGCAACTCGCTTGGCCATCTTTTTCTCGTTTTATTATTTAAGGTTGTTGGTCCTCACACCTGAAAATGAATGTCGTCTTATTTATTTCATGTCAACATTTTTACCAGACGACAATTTTTTTTTAGAGTCGTGCATATCGACAACATTTGCAGACGACAAAGAAAATACGGTTCCAATGATATGATTTGTCTTTGTGAGGATGTAAAACAAGAAATATCTCTATTATTTCCGGCTCATATACATGCGTCGCACGCGGATAAAATAACCGTTGACACGACAGAAAAAAAATCGTATCTGCACACCGTGAAATACGGTTCCAAATATGGTATTGATAACGTAACTCACGCGCTGAAAACATACGTATCTATAATTGATTTGCGATTTGATTGGTCAAAATTTACGCTATGATATTTATCCGCCATTCATAAAAATGACGTTACTAGCTACTACACCTCTGTTTGTTTTATATTGTTTACTAATTTACGATTAAAATGTCAAGAACTGCAAAATTTTGTCGTTGAAAGTTGTGGGTATATAATAAAAGGAGTTTTATGTTGTAGTAACTTCCCTGATGCTTGTATTTATTTTTCGCTGCGTAAGAAAATTTTGACATCACGCTCGACCTTCGGTCTCGCGCGATATCAAATTTTCTCGCGCTTCTCGAATTAAATACAAGCAGCACATACAACAACACAACATTACGCAATTTTTCATATTTTCGGTAGTATATCGGAAAATAATGGTGGATTGTGGTTTGACAATTTCACCGTTTCGACCAGTGAATTTTACTGATTGATAAACTCACGGGTACTGAGAAATAACGAGAGCTCCCCTGTCCTTCGCAAGTCCCAACAAAAAAAAGGTAGATTAAAACATGAAATAAATTGATTTTTTTTTTCCGGTGAAAAATCGAAATTTATTTCATCTAGTGAATATCATCGGTAATATTTTCACGAGTGGCGCAGCCACGAGTGAAAATATTTCCATATGATGTTCACGAGATAAAAAAGAAAATTAAAGAGAAAGAGATGGCGTGAGAGCTATTGGAATATGAAAATTTAATCTCTTTTTTGATTCAATATGAAGAGAAATAATCAAAAGTAACCAGGACACCAATTGCCCATAAATAGGCCTGTGAGGGTCCCAAGAATAAATATGCCCTCATTTTTTACCAATCGCAAAGGATTATTTATTCAGTCGATAATAGAATATCCAGAAATAGGTCAAAAGCAAACGCATTCAGCTACACCGAACAACGTGGGAAAAGGATAAAACGCAATTTGCTTCTTTTCCTACAATGTTTTCATAAGCCTTGTTCCTTAACATATTGAAGGCACTAGATTATTTGATAAAGGGTAAATAAACTTGTCACCTTTTGTAACAAGCAAAATGCACTATTTCCAATTATGTTTTCTACTGGGGGACTTCTAAACGGACCTGTTCTGTGAAAAGGAAGCTTAATGCATCTGCAAAATGTATCGACCAGGTCAGCCTGCGCAGTCCGCTCAGGCTGACCTGGACCGAAACTTTTTGCTGTTGGTCAGTTTTCTGCTTGTCAAAGGACCAGTGTACCTAACTCAGTAGGTTGTTAGAGAAAATTAATTTTATGGATCCATAATCATATGATGACTTGCTCGGTTTATAGAGAACATGTGGTTGGTGCCGAGATGGATGAAGTTTATCCGTTGACGTTTAGAAAACTGATAAGGCGAGCTTTAGCTAGCCCTCTTCAGTTTTAAGGCCGAGCCGGATAAACTTTATCCATCTCGGCACCAACCATATTTTAGATTTATCCCGTTTTCTAAAGGAAAAAATACATTTCTACTCCATATTTTTTCAATTATAACTGTTCGATTTGTTGACAATATGTCCCCGTAGATTCCTGGTTTTCAAGAGGCTTTCACAAACTAAATACGCACTTATTCTAGTGATCGGAGGAAAGCAGTAGTTCTTATTATATCCGACTACAATACCCATATGTTGTTAAGAATGAGTCATTTTTTCACAATTTCAAGCGGGATATCAATGTTTTTATTTCTAACTAAATCATTTTTAAGAACAATAAACGTGGTTTATTTTATTTCATTTGTATTAGATTCTGCCACCTTATAGCGCGTAGGAATACACAACTGCCGGATAAAGCTGAGTTTAATAGGTCACCCCTGTTTTAGGTCTGAGTAAGTAATGAAAACGGGATAAAATGCATCACGGAGATACATTAAACCCCCTTTTGCCAGGGAAAGCTTAATTATTAATAATTGGTAATACTGGTTTACAAGCTAAACGGCCGTGATTAAAGGCATAAAGCTTACGAATAATGAAACAGACAAACGAGTGGTTCAAAATGGCCAAGAAAACAACATCAACAAAAACAAAACAACAACAACAAATAAAAATATTCAAATCATAGAGTTTCAGATATCAGCCTCTCTGTATCTGTTCTATAGGTATATTAGTTAGCAGCGTGTCAGCGTTGGGTTGAAAATAATGGGGAAAATAAAAATAAAGTGATAAATGATACCGTAAGGGACAATGCCATAAACAGAGGTGTGTTATGAAACATTACACTGAGCAATATATTAATTAGCCATGTTCTGTGAAAAGGGAGCTTAATGCATATGCAAACAGTATCGACAAGTCAGCCTGTGCAGTACGCACAGGCTGACCTGGGCCGAAACTTTTAGCTAATAGTCATTTTTAAACTAGCGAAGCTAGTCTATAGGCATCATGACTGACCCAGAGTCAAAGTAAACAAAAAACCCCACAGTTGCCAAATACTGCCTCACAGTAAAATACTTCTTTCTATTAGAAATCCTAATTCTGTTATATATGACAATTTTGACAAAAAACACTAAATCTCTACCACTCTAATTTGAACATGTCTTCTTACAAAGTAATAGACTGAACAAGATGTCATTTATAAGGTATAAGATCTATGCTTATATGTAAATTAAGTGACCTATGCAAAGTAGGCTATTACCAGTTATTCCTACACCACTGTAACATTATGAATGAATCTTAAAATAGACACACCTAGGTAACTTGTAGCAAATCCCAGCTGCATTAACTCTCACTGGACAGGGAACCCTTATCATTCCTTCAGTCATTCATTATTTAGGTCATTGTGTACAGTTAAACTGTTATTTAGATCATTGTGTACAATTAAACTGTTAATGTAGTTTTACGTTTAGAATATTAACCCTTTACCACACAATCCGGAGTCGTAATGACACTGGGGAAGAATTCCTGGTAACCAGCATTTTCTCCTTTTCCCACATTGTTTTCTGCCCTTTTGGAATCAGGTTTCATCAATTCAGCCAAATTTTATTTGTGGTCTGTAACAGCTTTGAATTTCGTTTCGTAAAGAGTTAAATAGTTCAGTACATCTTGCACTATTGGATATTGACTTATTGATTGTATGGTGTTTAACGCCGTTTTCAACATTATTTCGGTCATATCATGAAGGCCAGTGCACCTATCTATGCTTTCCTGGAGTTTCTTTTACCAGCACCACCGCAACTCAGTGACCTTTTGTGGACAGTGTGTATTAAGACCATACTCTTGGATCTATACTGTCCGATCGGAGGATATATTTTCTCCAAAATGTAACTTCGAAATAGCAATATTCAGTTGTTTACCATTGACTTGAAAGTTTCATTTAATTTTTCTAGCAGGTTAGGGGTTAAACTTAAACTGGATGATAGTCAACCAATGGCATGCATAGCCCCGGTAGCTCAGTCGGTAGCATATAGGACATGAGAACAGGAGGTCACTGGTTCGATCCCCGGCTCGGCCAATTTCTTCCCGAGGATTGATGATAGTCATTGCGACAGGATTCATTCCTCTCTCAAGTTTCGACGGTGGTTATGTGGGAAAGCAGCCAGTGGTTTGGAAAGAATATTGTGCGGAGTACTGGTAAAAGATACTCCAGGAAAGCATGGATTTGTGCACTGGCCGCCGCTATATAACTAAAATAATGTTGAAAATAGCGTTAAACACCATACAATCAGTCAATCAATCAAATTCGCTAGTCTGTCAGTACTTTCACTACTTTGATTTTTGCATGTCCAAGGACCATTCTACCTCCAGATCCAGTTGATTGTTAGAAAAAAAAAAGAATAAATGGATTTTATGGATCCATAATTATGTGACGACTTGTTTTGTACCATGAATCGCGAAGAAGCATTAAGCCCCCTTTTGCCGGAGCATGGCTCATTTCTACATTCGTCGATAGACATCTATTAATGGTCTCTAAAATGGTATGAAGTGAAATTCAAACAGGCAGTTATAAAACACGTAGCGTTAAGTAAGCCTTTTCTATATAAAAAATTTGCATCTGTATTCAAATATTCGGCACTGTATTTCTCCATAAAATAGCTTTTCCTACCAATAAAAGGATTAAAGATATGTACATCCCTAAAATCAGAAAAAAAACCGCTTTTAAAACTTGATAGTGTGTAGAATGGTTAAAACTTTAGTCAGCTGGGTAAATAAATTACCGATAAATATGGTGTAACGGATAAACAAAATTCAAGGGATTTTTCTTGGAATTAAAACCGAGAACGGCAACAGTAATTACAACCGTCAGTGGCATGAAGATACAAGAATGATTATAGTTTGGTAACATAAAGTTAGAATGGGTTAAAAACTCGCTGAAAACGGGCATAAATGTATCTTTAACTCTTTATCGGATGACAAAACTTAGACTGGTCCAATTTGAAAGCATTTGCAGTCGGCAGGTGAAATGTGGTTAAAATGATAAGATTTATCTTTTTATGAGCAGAAAACATTGTGAACAATGAAGAAATTTCTGGCTACCAGAATGTTCTCCTATTTCCACAGTGATTTCAAAAGCTAAATTTCTCAAGGTCGTTCAAACGTGAAATGTGGTTAAAATGATAAATTTTGTCTTTTAATGGGCAGAAAGCATTGTGGAAAATTGTTCTTTTTGCTACAGTGTTTTTTTAAAAACCCACTTTCTCAGGGCCGTTACAACTCGAGGTTGCGGGGTAAAGAAGTAACCCCTAGGCTGCTAAGCGCGAATCAAGGACCTTTTGGGGCCAGTGTAGATCGAGATCAGACTGCAAAGAACGTGCAGTCTGATCTTGGATCTTCACTGTCCAATAAGGAGATATTTGTCCTCCCCGTAAAATATTTGAAATAGCAAACTTTGGGTTTTCACTATCGACATGAAATTTTTCACTTATTTAGCAGGAAAAGAGTTAACAATTCGACAACCTTTTTCTCTCCTACATACCTAAGGTGTCAAGTTCTTTGAATACGATACGCGATCACTAAACTATGTGAGCCGTGCTCTGTGAAAAGGGGGCTTAATGCATCTGCGAAAAGTTTTGGCCCAGGTCAACCTGCGCAGTCCGCGCAGGTTGACCTGGGCCAAAACTTTTCGCTATTGGTCGATTTTCTGTATGTCCAAGGACCAATCTACCTCGTGAAATGTGGTTAAAATGATAAATTTTGTCTTTTAATGGGCAGAAAGCATTGTGGAAAATTGTTCTCTTTGCTAAAGTGTTTTCAAAACCCACTTTCTCAAGGCCATTACAACTCGAGCACATTAAGTCGGCGGTTGAAAAAAGTGGCTACTAAGGATTCATAATTATGTGATGGCTTGCTTTTGGCATCATACATTACGGAGATGCTTTAAGCCCACGTTTGCCAGAGCATGGCTCAAATATGTTTATAATTTCCGGTTCTATTTTCAGCGTTATTTAAGTCCTTTTTAAATCAAAAAAGCGGACTTGTGTAAAAGATACTTTGATACTCGTCTTCAGCCAGTTTTTAACCCATTTCATCTTTATTTCCTGAAACTATAATCATTCTTGTACCTTCATGCCAAATGTTGCCTCGGATGGCTGCAAATTTGCACAGATTACGTCGGATATAAAATGCATTTCATTTTTTGGGGACCTTCAAAGAAATCACTGTTGTCGTTTCCGGTTTTAAATGAGGACAAGTCCCTTTAGTTTCTTTATCACTAACACCATATATGTTGGTAATTTATCTATGTTCACACAGCTGACCAAATTCTGGGCAATTCTACACAATTTCAAGTGTTAACAGCTTTTTTTTTTTTTCTATGGCTGTAAGGGTTTATCTTTATAAGCACAGTCAAAAAGCAAACAATCTTGATATGAAAATATCTCGATATTTTTCGATGGCCGAAATGGCTTTAATCTTTAGCCTACCAAGCGCGACTCAATAACGTTTAGCGGACAGTGTAGATCAAGATCAGACTGCACAGAATGTACAGTCTGATCTTTGATCTACACTGTCCGATAAGGAAATATATTTCCGCAAAAAAAACCTTTTGAAATAGCAAAATTTGGGTTTTTACTATCGGTTTGAACGTTTTATTTCACTTATATAGCAGGATAAGGGTGATAATAGAGGCTCCGACAGAATATGTAGTCTATGCATGGCTCCGACAGAATATGCAGTCTATGGAAAAGTACAAAAAAAAATTAATCGTGCGAGATTTTGTCTGGGTGAGACTAAGAACGGCCTTGTAACTCTTTTATTTCTTTACAATGAATAGCTTTATAATGACCAAAAAAAAAAAAGCCTTTGTCTGAATGGAGTCCATAGTTCTGAAGGCATGTTATACTTGATGGAAAAATACCGGTTACGTGTTACGTGTCGAATACGCGTCTTTGTTTGGGCACGTAATGGAAGGGCCTTGAATGTGCACTTTAACTCTTTTTCCAGACGACAAAATTTCAGACATTTCAAAATTGAAGAAATTTGCAGACGACAAGTTCAATATGGCTCAAACTGATGAGATTTGTCTTGGAACGGTAGAAAACATTGTGGAAAAAAGAAGAAAATGCTGGTTACCAGCATTTTCTCCTTTTTCCACGATGTTTTCAAAAGCGTCCTTTCTCAGGGGTCGTCATCATTCAGGATTTTTTGGTAAAGGATTAAACAGAGCCCAAATATCATACAACCTTGAGTGTTTCTTGCATACAAAAAATAAAATGTGCTGTGTAAACAAATAATGAGACCCTTGCTGTTGTCAGAAAGCGCTTTTGTTGAATATTTTCACGATTTCAAAATGCTGACAACCATCATTTTCTCCTTTTCCCACCATATTTTCTATCCTTTAAAAGCAAAATCCCACCATTTGAATCACATTCAATTTGTTGTCTGCAAATGCTTTTAATCTGGACAAGTCTAAAATTTTCCCATTTGTTAAACATTTAACCCTTTCCCAAACGACAAATTTTGGACTGGTCCAAATTGAAAGAGTTTGCAGACGACAATTTTAAATTTGATGAAAATGGTAGAAAGTTCTCAAATAGGAGAGAAAACACTGTGGGAAAAGGAGAAATTGCTCGTTACGAGCAATTTCTCCTTTTCCCACAGCGTTTTCAAAAGACTTGTACTGCAGACACGTGAAAACCAGGGCTTGTTTGGGAAAGGGTTAAACCTACCCACTTCTTGTTTTTTAGCTTCTAGGGGAACTTTTAGAATTTAAGTGGGTGTCACCCTTTTACCAAACGACAAAGGTTTGGACTGGGCCAAACTGAAAGCATTTTGCAGACGACAAATTAAATATAGCTCAAATGATGGTTTCTGTCATTGGAGTGATAGAAAACATTATGGGAAAAGGAGAAAATGCTGGTTACCAGCATTTTCTCATTTTCCCACAATGTTTTCAAAAGGCTACCTTTTTCAGGGTTTTTCAGTTAAAAACTTGGATTGTGTGGTAAAGTGTTTAACCGCACTCCCCCTTTTTTTTCTTGTTTGCTATTTGTCTAGACGGAGGATTGGATTAGATTTGAGCCGTGCTCTGTGAAAAGGGGGCTTAATGCATCTGCGAAAAGTATCGACTCATGTCAGCCTGCGCAGTCCGCGCAGACTGACCTGAGCCGAAACTTTTCGCTATCGGTGAATTTTCTGCAGGTCAAAAGACCAGTCTACCTTATGACACAGTCGGTTGTTAGACAAAACGGTTTTTATAGATCCATAGTTAGGTGATAACTTATTTTGTATCATTCATCACGGAGATGCATTAAGCCCCTTTGTGCAAGAGCATGACTAATTTCTGTTTCGAAATTTGAATCGATAAGTTTATATGTATATGTACTGTTGAATTAAAGCTGTCACCACAAGAAATCCCAGTGTTTCACGTCTAATAATCAAAAAGGTAATTATTCATCGATTGAACTTTGAATTACTTCTGTATGCTTACTTAAAAATACATCCTTACAGCCAGAGAGAGAAAAAAAAACCGCAGTTAAAACATGAAAGTGTGGAGAATGGCTCAGAGTTTAGTCAGCTATGTAAACATAGAAAATTGCTAAAAAACATGATGTAAGGGATAGAGAAACTCAAGGGATTTGTCCTCATTTAACCCTTTACCAGACGACAAACTTATAGCCTTGTCCAAATTGAAAGCATTTGCAGACGACAATTTCAATATGGCTCTAATGGTACAACTTTTCTTTGATAGGGTAGAAAACATTGTGGGAAAAGGAGAAAATGCTGGTTACCAGCATTTTCTCCTTTTCCCACAATGTTTTCAAAAGGCTTCTTTCCCAGGGGCGTCTAAAGGCGTCATTGTGCAGTAAAGGGTTAAAAATACATTCTTACAGCCAGAGAGAGAGAGAGAGAGACAAACGCAGTTAAAACATGAAACTGTGGAGAATGGCTCAGAGTTTAGTCAGCTGTGTAAACATAGATAAATTACGAAAATACATGATGTAAGGGATAGAGAAACTCAAGGGATTTGTCCTCATTTAAAAGCCGAAACGCCAACAGTGATTTCTTTGAAGGCCTCCAAAAAACGAAATGCATTTAAATTTTTCTATTTTAGGCTACTTTTGAGATCATTTGCAGATGTAAAGTTAAATGTGTATCAAATAATGGAATTTATCAAAATTTAGTTATGGAAGGGTAAAAAAAAAAACATTGTGGAAAAGGGGTAAAAATGTTGTATACCAGCATTTTCTCCTTTTTCCACAATGTTTTCAAAAGGCTACCTCCTCAGTAAAAATACGGGATTGTCTGACCAGGGGTAAACTACACTTCAGCTCAAGAACATACCGTTCTGAACTATGAGACCCCCTAACCCTTTCCCAAACGACAAATTTTGGACTGGTCCAAATTGAAAGAGTTGTACTGCAGACACGTGAAAACCAGGGCTTGTTTGGGAAAGGGTTAACATGTCATGCTCTGTGAAAAGGGCCAAGCGCCCGTAGCTCAGTCGATAGCGTACAGGACTTGAGAACAGGAGGTCGCTGGTTCGATCCCCGGCTTGGCCAATTTCTTTCCGAGGATTGATGATAGTCATCGCGGCAGGATTCATTCCTCTCTCACCGCTGACCATTGTTTCGACGATGGTTATGTGGGAAAGCAGCCAGTGGCTTGGAAAGAATATTGTGCGGAGTACTGGTAAAAGAAACTCCAGGAAAGCATGGATAGGTGCATTGGCCGCCGCGATATAACTGAAATAATGTTGAAAACGGCGTTAAACACCATGCAAACAATCAATCAATCTGTGAAAAGGGAGATCAATACATCTGCCAAAAGTATCGACCAGGTCAGCCTGCGCGGTCCGCGCAGGTTGATATGGTTCGAAAACTTTTATTTTTTGGTTAATTTTCTGCATGTACATGGACCATTCTACTTCAAGATTCAGGCGCTTGTGAGACAAAATGTATTTTACGGATTCTGCATGAACTCTCTACCAAACGACAAAATTCTAGACTGGTCCAAATTGAAAGCAGTTGCAGATGACAAAAATCAATGTGACTGAAAAATTGAAATTTGTTTTGGGACGGGTAGAAAATATTGTGGGAAAAGGAGAAAATGCTGGTTACCAGCATTTTCTCCTTTTCCCACAATGTTTTCAAAAGGCTTTTTCTTCAGGGTCGTTAAAACCCGTAATTGTGTGGTAAAGAGTTAAATGACTTGCCTGGTACAATGCATTAAGGAGATGCATTAAGCCCCCTTTTGCTATGGCACGGCACAAATGTAAAAGATTAATGACAGAGGGTGTAAACTGAATTAACCCATTACCACAGGGGCTAATTTAAAACTGACCAAAAACCAAGCACAAGAAACACAACGGAGAAATAATTTAACCCTTAGACTTCTAAGCGCGACTCACTGACCATTTGCGGACAGCGTAGATCAAGATCAGACTGTGCAGAACGTGGAGTCTGATGTTTGATCTACACTGCCCGATAAGGATATATCTTTCCTCCAAAAACAGGGTATCTACCTTTAAAAAAGGAAAAATTCGGTTTATACTATTGGTTTGAAAGTTTCATTTCAATTATTTAGCGGGGTAACGGTTAACCCTGTAACAAATAATAACAAGTTTTCACGACCCTGGGAAAGAAGGCTTTTGAAAACATAGTGGGCAAAGGAGAAAATGCTGGTTTACCAGCATTTTCTCCTTTTCCCGCAATGTTTTCTACCCCATCAAAAAGCTCAAGCTCATTTATACTACCTTGAAATATGTCGTCTGCAGACGTTTTGAATTCGAAAGAATCTGAAATTCGTCGTTTGGGAAAGGGTTAAAGGAAAGAAAAGCACATTTTGATGCATCGCGGTGATGAAACAATAGAGTAAAGTGGAAGAAATTGCAAGCAATCTCTCCTTTTCTCACATTATTTTTATCCATTTCTATGCAGCGCTATCTAACTCAAGGGTCGAAAAACAGTCGTCTTTTGTGCGGTAATAGGTTTACGGAGATTTCAACGCCATTCATGAGTAGATCTAGATCTAGATCTTTACGCTAGAGTATTCTATTGTTAGAAATGAGCCACGCTCTGTGTAAAGGGGGCTTACTGCATCTCTGTGATGCATGATACCAAGCCATTCATCCCAGTGTTATCCATCCCTAAAATCCGTTTTGTATATATAACAACCGACTGAGTTATGAGGTACACTGGTCCTTTGAAATGCAGAAAATTGACCTAGACCAAAAAGTTTCGGCCCAGGTCAGCCTGCGCGGACTGCGCAGGCTGACCAGGGCCGATACTTTTTGCAAATGGATTAAGCCCCCTTTTCACAGCCCCCTTTTTACAGAGCATGGCTCTGTTATAAATAGTCTTTGGCGCGAATGATCTGACATGACCTTGAATGGCATGCGTCGGCGTAGTGTAACCTTGACCTTGAGTAAGTGGATTTCTAGCAGTATATATATATCTACGTAACTAGAGCTTTCGGTCGATGCTCCGGATCAAGATATAATTACAGATCGGAATTCGATTTCTCAGACCTTATTAACCTTAGGCTGCCAAGCGCCACTCACTGACCTTTAGCGGATAGTGTAGATCAAGATCAGACTGCACAGAACGTGCAGTCTGATCTTTGATCTAAACTGTCCGATACGGTGTTTTCTTTTCGATGAAATCAACTTTGAAATCGCACATACATGTATTTCGTTTTTTACTATTGCATGGAAATTTTCGTTTCATTATTTAACAGTTTAAGGGTTAACCCTAAGACCGTTAAGTATGACTCAATGTGTTTTTGAAGACATCGTAGATCAAGATCAGGCTGCACAGAACCTGCATTCCGAGTTTGGATCTAAATTGTCCAATACGGTAGGAGTTCAAGCGGAAGAAAGAACTTTAAAATCGCAATATGGGGGAAGGGGGGGTATAATTGGCTTGACAATTACATTGATTTAGCAGTTTCAGGGTTATCCGCCCATCCAGCTATAACTTCGACCGTACATCTTCTTAAACCAGCTTTTGACTCAAATTTTCTCTTGGGGTAAAAGTCGATTTTTACTTGTAAGGAAAAGTCATTAGGACATGACTTTTTACCCTCCGTTTGTGTATGTGTGTGGGGGGGGGGGGGGACACAAAGGAACAAAATAAAGAAAAAAAAGCCTGCTTCCGGTAGGGCTCGAACCCAGGACCTTCAAAACCAGAAACAGCCATTCTACCAACTGAGTTATGCGGCCAACTAGCATAAACAATAAGTTTAAAAAATTAAAGGTATTTATCCTTTTTACTTTTTTATGCATAAACTGCCATACCGTTACTAATGGAATCGATAAATTTTACAGAATAAAAAAAAAAAACTGCGTAACTTCTCGTGTTTTCTACATGCATTTGGATCACTATTTTAATTTTTAAGCAATCCATGCACGACACGAATCAAAATACAATATGTATTAGTCTTTGTTAGAATTTTCCAAACAACTTGCGAAAAGGAATCTGGTTTAATTCCCTTTTATATTCAAGCGATAAATGAATGAATATGACACTTTTCAGACAGCACTGAAGTATGATACTGATAGAAATTGTCCGCAAATATTGTGCCTAACTGGCCCATTAAGACTTTTAGCAGTAGATTGTAATCATTTTGTTTTTCTAATAACTGATGAATACTACAAAATAAATAGTTCTCCGCAAGTGTAAAGAAACTGGTCTTTCATAATCAATATAAGGTAAACGCAATTATTTTGCGTTTAAAACAACAAGGCGGTACGTGATGCAATCGTAACTATAGAGTCAGTTTCGAGATATCAGATGTGACGTCATCATGCTTATTTGAATACGATCCAACATACTCGATGCATGCTATTGATCATGTGACATTCCAACTAGTCTGCAAAACACCGGTGCGAAATCTGCGTAACCTTTTAGGAAATATAACCGGAAATATTTTTTTCTAATACTTTCATTCCTTTTTAATTGATTATTTGTTAGCTATTGCCTTGCTAAATACAGCGATAAAACATTTAGAGGTTTTCATGTCTATAAAAATCTGATAAGCCCCCTTTAAAGAGTTATGCATGCTTCTATACACTATCGGAGAATGATAACATTCGACTCATATATCTGAGTTCTGGGAGTTGGCACAAGAAGAATGACGTCGGTCTGGTGTCTGGGAGATATTTATGCCGTACTACAGGGAAAAACGAGTGATTTAGCCTACTGGTAATAATACTGAAAGCAATAAAACAAAATTCTCAGTATATCACATACCCTGCATGCCAGACAGACACGCATCCAGACAGAGAAAAAGCAGACATACCGCGAGACGGACAGACAGACAGACAAACAGAGGCCAGACAGACAGGCAGGCTGGTAGACAGGTGTATCACATCACACTTGAGAAACCGTGGTTTATTTATGTATACCGTACTGACACACTAACATCTGTTTCTATTATGCACATCTTCCCTTTGTTTGAGCTGGGATTATACGATGCTCAGCGAATACTAGTCGCACAGAGCTCGAAATAACATAAGTGAGCCATGTTCTGACAAAAGGGGACTTAATGTATCTCCGTGATGCATGATACCAAGCAAGTCATCACGTGACTGTGGATCCATAAAGTCCGTTTTGCCTAACAACCGACTGAATCATAGAGCAGAATGGCCCTTTGACATACAGAAAATTGATCAATAGCGAAAGGTTTCGGAACACGTCAGCCTGCGCGGACTGTGCAGGCTGACCTGGGTCATAGTACAGGTAATAGTCCCCGAAGGCGATTTTAGTTTTTGATTGGTCGCCTCCGGGTGCGGTGCACAATAAATGTTCAAATAAGAAAAGACGGGCCGCAAACGTCTCATTATTGAAACTGACCAGGGTCGATACTTTCCGCAGATGCATTAAGCCCCTTTTTCACAGAGCATGGATCAAAAGTAAATTAGGCAGTTTGTCCTTTAAACTAGAGAAATCATTTAAAAGATCATTTTGGACATTCTTAGCTTCCAGAATAGATCTTAATCCATTGCTGCCAAGTGTCTCAACCCTCGTAGTGATGAACTAAGGAAACGAACTTTTTGAAGTCAGTACAAAAAATTTGCAGATATAGCAATTTCAAGACTTCCTTTTTTTTTTTTTTTTTTTTTAAAGAATCTGGAAAAAGAAGCTAGCAGTGTATATCCAAGATCGGACATCACGTTCTGTGAAGTCTGATTTTGATCAACACTGTTCGAAAAATCGTGTCTATCGGGCTAAGAGTTACGTGCGCTTTGTAGCAATATGGCGTTCGAGTATGTTTACATTCACGTCATTATATCGAAGTTCTATGAGTCAGTATAATGGAGAATGACGCCCGTCAGGGTCCGTATTCACCGACCATTCTAAAGAATTTTCTTATTCGTATTCTCCAGAGTTTTCTAAATTTGAAAGTAACACAAATTCTGGTTGGCTAAATCATTTTCTAAATTTGAAAGTAACACGAATTCTGATTGGCTAAACAATTTTCTACATTTGAAAGTAACACAAATTCTGATTGGCTAAACCAAATGGTTTAGCCAATCAGAATTTATGTTACTTTCAAATTAGAAAATTTTGCAGAATAAGACTGAGAGCGTTCTTAAGAACGGTTGGTGAATACAGGCCAAGCTGGTATCTGTTATAAAAAAAAATAATAATAACAACAATAGATGATGATGATGAACTTGTTTTCTCTGATTTGCTCCCATCGCAGATTCATTAATAAAATTTATAGAGAAGTATGTTTTTTCATTATTATCATCACCGTCAGCATAACGAGGGACAGTTTTTTGTCATAACAATACATTTGAATGCTTCCCAAACGATGAACATGTTACTGATGATGATGTTTTAACCCTTTCCCAAACGACAAATTTTGGACTGGTCCAATTGAAAGAGTTTGCAGACAACAATTTTAAATTTGATGAAAAAGGCAGAAAGTTCTCAAAAAGGGTAGAAAACACTGTGGGAAAAGGAGAAATTGCTCGTAATTTCTCCTTTTCCCACAGTGTTTTCAAAAGACTTGTACTGCAGACACGTGAAAAAGGAAAAATACGGTAAAGGGCTACGTCTACATCCAACATTCCTAGTAGAAACATAAAAAGGAGCGCATTTTTTCTCTCTCTCTTTTTTTTCTTCTTTTTTTTTTTTTTTTTTTCCGCCTTTTTTTTCAAAAGAAATATATATAGATCTACGTTAAAAAAATAATCTAAAAGAAACCCACGGATCTAGATCTATACCTAATAAAAAAAAAATTGATGTTCCGAAAGGAATAAGTTAATCTTTAAACAAAATGGCTAACTAAGCAAAATAATCATACGAGGAAAAAAATTGAAGACACCTACCCTTACACGTCACCTTCTTGAGAGCCAACTAAACACCCAATCCTAACTTGACTAAGCGTTTTTCAAACTCGTGAAATATAACTCTGTAAGGTCACGGTATACCCAGCAATAGATTTACTGATTATATAACACACTAGAGCGTATCGGGCTCACCAGAGACAAAATAGCCATATCGTTATGCAAACCAATAGAAAGAATCCCATGCCTAGCCCGCGTGAGCTATACCAATCGATTTATAGTAAGCTATACTTTTCAAAATTTATAAACGACCAATGTTTGTGGCAGTTATAATAGTTAGAGTTGATTGATTGATTGAATGGTGTCTTACGCTGCTTTCAACATTATTTCAGTCATATCACAGTAACAGCTCACATATTCATATATTTCCCGAGTTCCACCAGTACTAGGCTAGGAGTCTAAAGTGTCTTGCTCAAGGACATTCCCACGAAAAACCAAGGATAATGATGAGAGAGTTGATACTTAAACCCTTCGGCTGCTAAGCGCGACTCATAGCCCTTTTGCGGACAGTGCAGATCAAAATCAGACTGCACAGAACTACACTGTCCGACAAGAAGATGTTTTTCCCCACAAAAATAGTTCTGAAATAGCAAAATTTGGGATTTTAGGTTTTTACTATCGGCTTTGTGAAGTTTTATTTTACTTATTTAGGAGGTGAGGGGTTAATTTGCTCTCTCTACTTTGGTTTCCTCTTTAATGCTGGTTTTCAACGTTATTTAAGTCATATCGCGGCGACTTACACACCTGTCCATGTTTTCCTGGAGTTTCTTTCACTGGTACTCCGCACAACATTCATCCTAAGCAAGGCTGACTAGCTGTTTTCTCAGATAGATATCGTCGAAACAGTTATCAGCGGTGAGAGAGGAATGGATCATGTTGCAATGACCGTCATCATTCCTAGGGAGAAAAAGGCAGGGGATCAAATCAGCGACCCTTTGGATTCAAGCCCTGTAGGTACTCAATGTGCTGCAAGGCTCGAGCAATTTGCTCTTTTGATATGTTTACTGGTTTGAATGGTGTTTAACTATTTACCAAACGACAAAATTTTGGACTGGTCCGAATTGAAAGCATCTGCAGACGACAAATCAAATGTGGCTAAAACATTTAAATTTGTTTTGAGAAGTGTAGAAAACATTGTGGGAAAAGGAGAAAATGTTGGTTACTAGCATTTTCTCCTTTTCCCACAATGTTTTCAAAAGGCTTTTTCTTCAGGGTCGTTAAAAGTCGTGATTGTGTGGTAAAGGGTTAATAAAACATCACTTCACAGATACCATGTCGGGAAGTGCACCTATTTATGCTTTCCTGGAGATTCCTTTGCCAGTACATCACACAGTACTTTCCCTAGCCACCGTTTGCTTTCCCACATAACCATCGTCGAAACGACGATCAGAGAGGAATGAATCCTGACGCAATTATTTTAATCAATCATCGGAAAGAATTCAGTCGAGCTGGGGTTTGAACTAGCGACCCCCTGGTTTCAAGTACACTATGCTACCGACTGCGATACCGAGCTCGGACAGCTCTTTCAGTAGATTTTACAAAAAGCATTACGCTAAGTAAGCTACAAAACGCGCAGTCTGATCTTGTATCCACACTGCTCGGTAATTGTAAAAGATATTCACACAAAAATAACCCTGAATTTTCAACTTGCTATCCCTGTCACTTACTTGGTGTCAGTCTTGTATACTAGTGTAAGGATTACACTGTACCAGACAAAAAAAATCAGCTGACCCTATTGAAAGCATTTAAAGACAAATAGGTATACCATACGGCTAAAATAATAGGACATATCTTGAAAGTGATAAAAAACATTGTAGGGAAAGGAGAAAATGCTGGTAACCAGCATTTTCTCCTTTCCCCACAAAGTTTTCAAAAACCTTTTTCTCGAAAAAAAAAAAAAAAAAAAGCATGGGATCTTTTGTTTAAAGTCCAACTACTCATCTCATATCCTGTTTGCATGTACATGTATAACAAGGACAATGGTTTTCTGAAAGAGAAACCCAAGTCTGGGAAAGATGACCAAAACAGGAAATTATTTTACGCCATTGTTTACGCCATGTCACGTGACCAGCAGGTGCGCGTTAAATATTTAAATTATTTGGCTCTAACCCATTACATAATCTCCTTTGTTCTCATCTTCACTTAAAACTTAATTTATTGGAAGTCCTATATTATATTTCTAAAACTTTTTTTTGTTATTATGTATATTACCCTAATTGCATTTTGTAAATACTTGGGTGAAAATAAAAGTTCTGTTCTTTTTTGTTCTATGACATAGACTCCCTACATCAGAACAAATTTGCACCAGACCGGCCTTAGAACATCCTGGGAATAAACTGTATGAATCAATGTTAAACTCTCTCACTGCTGATGTCGCCTTGGATAGCTTTTGCGGACGGCGTAGATCAAGATCAGACTGCACTTAACGTGCAGTCTGATCTTGAATCTACACCGTCCGATATAGATCTGATGTTAACCTTCATCTCAAAAACAGGTTCAATTGAAAAGAAAAAGGTACACGTGTACAGACCTCGAGAAAAGTCCACTCCATTTTTTAGCAAAAAAGTTAACCCTTTACAAAGTAATGCTGTATTTCAACAATGAATTCTAAAGAAGACACTGTTTTTAGAATTTTTTTGGAAAAGGAGGAAAAACTGTTTAACCCTTTACGACACAATCCTGTGTTTTAACGGCCCTGAGAAAGAGGCCTTTTGAAAACATTGTAGGAAAAGGAGAAAATGCTGGCAACCAGCATTTTCTCCTTTTCCCACCGTGTTTTCTATCCTTCTCAAAACAAATTTCAATTTTTGAGTCACATTTATTTTGTCGTCTACAAATGCTTTCAATTTGTACTAGTCTAAAATTTTGTCGTCTGGTAAAGAATTAACAGTATTTTGGTTTATGACCGCAATCCTTTCTTTTCTTTCAAAGGTAATTTTTATCACTTGCGCCATACTGAATTTTGATTTGTCCCCCTCAAATACTTTGCATGGAAAAGTATAAAATATTGCCGTCTGTTGACTAGTCAGTGCAGGCATATGGGTGAAAACATTGTGGCAAAATGAAAAATTATTCTTAAAGAGCAATTCCTCTTTTTGAAAAAATATTTCTAAACTGGTAGGCTGAACTACAAAAATTCGTATGGGGCGGAGTTAATTGTGTGGTGTTTAACGCCGTTTTCAACATTATTTCAGTTATATCGCGGCGGCCAGTGCACCTATCCCTGTTTTCCTGGAGTTTCTTGTACTAGTACTATGTACAATATTAGTAAGTTAACCCGATACTGCACAACAAAACTGTAGACTTTTCCAAATTGAAAGCCTATGCAGACGACAAATTAAAGGTGGTTCATAGTCATGATAGAAATTGACTGAGTACAAAACATTGCAGAAAAAGGAGAAAATACTGGTTACCAGCATTTTCTCCTTTTCCCACAATGTTTTCAAAAGTCTTTCTTCCAAGGGTCGTTAAAAGTGAAGAGTGTGTGATAAAGGGTTAACATTTACCAAACAGTCCCGTGTCTTAATTTAACCCTTTCCCATACAAACCCGAGTTTTAACGACCCTTGAGAAAAAAGCTTTTGAAAACATTGTGAGAAGAGGAGAAAATGCTGGTAACCAGCATTTTCTCCTTTTCCCACAATGTTTTCTACCCTATCAATGACAGAAATCATCATTTGAGCTACTTTCAATTTGTCGTCTGCAAATGCTTTCAATTTGGTTGAGTATAAAATTATGTCGTCTGGTAATGAGTTAACGAACCTGACGAAGACTGCTCTTAGAAAACAATGTTGGAAAGGGGGAAAAAATGCTTGTAGCCCACATTTTCTACTTTTCCCTTAGTGTTCACTACCTTTCAAAAAGGAAGCCTATCATTTGAACTGCATTCAGTTTGTCGTCTGCAAATGTTTTCAATTTGGACGGGCCTAAAATTCTATCATGTGGAAATTGCTTCATTCAACAATCCGTATCCGCCATTTTCAAGTGTGCATGTCAGCGTGCGCTGTCAAGTCATGTAATGGTTTGAAGTGTTTATCTTCTCTCCAGTCATGTATATATGAGACATGCTCTGGCAGAATGGGGCTAAATGCATCTCCGTGATTCATTGTACCAAGCAAGCCATCACATTATTATGGATCCATAAAATCTGTTTTGTCTAACAGCCAGCTGAATCGTGAAGGTACGCTGGTCCTTTGACATGCAGAAAATTGACCAATAGCAAAAAGTTTCGGCCCAGGTCAGCCTGCACAGGTTGACCTGGGTCGATATTCTTTTTGCAGATGCATTTAGCCCCCTTTTCACAGAGCAAGGCTAAATTAAATGGTTAAAGGGAGGTATGCAGATTTTCGTCACCTCACCGAACTTCAAAGTATGATTTATCACTGAATTAAGTAAGCCAATAGCCGGCAACTCATCAGTAAAGAAGAGAAAAAAAAAATCAGTAGGAAAATATTTTTTCAACGGTATCTCCTTAATGGGCTACGTAGCCTCTTTAGGTGTTTTTATATTTTGCGCCATAGTTTCGGGAAACTTTTTGAGAATGTCACGTGATCAATAACATGTGTCGATGACGAGGACTCGTATTCAAATCAGTATGATGACGTCATATCTCATGTAATAAAAATAGACGGAATTACCGACAGCAAAAAGACCATTGTTACGGGAGATCACTCCATCCTTATAGCATAGCTTCTTCCCGTATAAAATCAATACCTGACAACTGTGTTAGGAAGAATTCTCTTTAGCTCAGGGGTTAGTGTATCGGTCTTTTTAAATCTCAATAAATATGGATGTTTGCGGCATGGGTTCGAATCCCAGCCGGGGCGATTTGTATTTGAGCTATGCATTTGTTGCGAACTTTCATGTTCGTAAGATGGGGGCTCGTCCGGGATTGGCCATTGAGCCATTTGTTGTTTGTAAAATTGCCTGTTATTGGCCATTGAGCCATTTTTTGTCTAAATAATAGACTTACCGTCGAAAAAGGCTTTCCGTCATCAAAATTATGACTTCTCTCAAGATTGTGTTACGGGAGATCACTCCTTGAGTCACGCTTAGCAGCCTAGGGGTCATTTGCATGATGATATTTCAGATCTTACTAAAAATGGGTCTGTATAAATGTTGAAGACTATAGCTCTTTGTGAACGGAACCATACCAAAATTCTGGCTTTCTTAGAAAGGGAACCGATAACTGGCTTCGTTCCTTCACAGAATTTTGCTATCGATCGAGTGATGTCTTTTTTTTTTGTTTGTGAAAGGGGGGGGGGGGGGGGGGGGAGAGAAGGAAAAAAAAACCTTTCTGCAAATAAAGCCCGGCTTTTCCTTCATATTTTAGAATCAATTGGTGGAAGCTTTAGAACCAAAATAAAATTGCATTTTTCATTGAGCCATGCTCTTTGAAAGGGGCTTTTAATAAATTTGCAAAAGTATCAACACAGGTCAGCCCGCGCAGTCTAACCTGTGTCGAAACTTTTTGATTTTGGTAACATTTCTGCATGTCCAAGATTGATTAATTGTATGGTGTTTAACGCCGTTTCCAACATTATTTCAGTTATATCACGGCGGCCACTGCGCCTATCCATGCTTTTCCTGGAGTTTCTTTTTACCAGTACTCCGCACAATATTCTTTCCAAGCCACTGGCTGCTTTCCCACATAACCATCGTTGAAACAATGGTCAGCGGTGAGAGAGGAATGAATGCTGTCGCGATAACTATCATCAATCCTCGGAAAGAAATTGGCCAAGCCGGAGATCGAACCAGCGACCTCCTGTTCTCAAGTCCTGTACGCTACCGACTGAGCTACGGGGGCTTGGCGCATGTTCAAGGATAAGTCTACCTAGGATTCAGACGGTTGTTAGACATAATAAATTTTATGGTTCCAAAATATGTGATGACTTGCTGGGTATAACGGTTCAAGGAGATGTATTAAATCTCCTTCTGCCAGAGCATGGCTCAAATCTTCTAAACTCGCAAGGTACTGTGTGTGACTGAAGTGGCTTTTACGGACAGTGTACATTAACATCAGACTACACAAAACGTGAAGTCTGATCATTTCATCTGCACTGTTCGTTACAAGAAGACTGTTTTCTGACGAAAAGATGTTTGAAACCGCAATAGTTTTCTTTTAATAGTCTACAGGCAAGTTTAATTCGATTTTTTTTAATGTGCTGGCTTTTGACCTACTTTTTGGCACTGATAAGAAATGAATAAACAGAAATGTGTGATTGGTCAAAAATGTAGACATGTTTATTTTAAGGGACCCCGCCCATTTGCTGGCAAATTTAAAGATATTTCTTTTTTCAAAGATATTTCTTTTTCAGCCTTTTACCAGACAATCCTGTGTCTAAACGACCCCCGAGAAAAAATATTTTGAAAATGAGAAATTTCTGGCAATCATTCAATCAATCAATCAATTAATCTATCAATCAATCTTCAGGGTCGTTAAAACTCGGGATTGTGTGGTAAAGGGTAAAACTGATAAATCAACAAACAAAAAATATCTTTAAAAATGATAGACATCGTAAGAGATACTGGAATATGAACATTGAAACTCTTTTTTGGCTCAGTGTGAAGTAAAATATTGAAAAGTAACCTCACGAGCAATTGCTTCTTTCTCCTCACTGTTTTTCATTTTGTTGAAAAGCGGTATTGAGTAACGCGTATGAAAATATTAAATATCAAAATAGCACAACAACAACAAAAAAGAATCATTCTCTACTACATTATTTTGCTATGGTATGAATCAAAGCACCGGGGTATCGATTAGCAACGCTTTTTAATAGTGGTTTCATAAATGTGCAAGCAAATATGCCAGCAAGGGCCCACCGAATAAACATGTACACATTTTTGACCAATCGAAAACTACCATCTATTCACTCTTTATCAGTACCAAGAAGTAGATCAAAAGCCAGCGCAATCAGCTACGTCGATAAAAAAGATCCATACGCCAGGTAAAACAGCAGCACGTGAAGTTTTGGCGGATTACAGTGGTCTCATTTGTATGCATCACTTCCTGTGAATTGTGCCAGTAGGTCAGACAACATAAATACGGATCCAATTTCTGAGATAACGTGTCAGATTATCGGTAATCTATTTTTCTCCCCAAAGAAAAATGCCCCAAAGGTATTATTATCTTTTACCCTTGTTCTGCCGTACTCGAAGATGTGTGTATTTGTGGGAAAAGTGTATACAAAGATCAGACTGCAGATACGAGATATTAGATTTAGCCTTTACCAAACGAAAAAAAATCTAGACTTGTCCAAATAGAAGGCATTTGCAGACGAAATATTAAACTTGGCAAAAATGATAAGATTTGTTTAAAAAAAGGGGGGAAGGAAAACATTGTGGGGATAAGGATAAAATACCGATTGCCAGCATTTTCTGCTTTTCCCACAATGTTCTCAAAATCTTTCTCCCTCAGTGCGGTTAAAACGCTGGATTGTTTTGTAAATTGTTAAATCAGACAGTCCTTATTCAAAGCTAATAACTCAGTAACAATTTTTTTTTTTTCATTTTTGTGAAATTCAACATTGTTAATTCAACAAGTTAACAGCTTAACAGTTTTGTGTTAGAAAGAATCTTGCGACCAGAAAGTCGAATAAATGAAAAAAAAAACCTGTTGATATATTGTATGTGGCCCGCAACATGCGAAATGAGACCTTCGGACATTTGCGTAAAGTGTCGTCTCGGATTAGCCTGCGCAGTCCGCGCAGGCTAATCCGAGACGGCACTTGACGACTACATAGGATTTTTTCATACAGTAGACTTTCGTGAAAATCGCACAAAAACGGGAAGTGTCGTCTCGGATTAGTCACAGACTGCACAGGCTGATCTGAAACGATACAATTAAAATACGCATATGTCCGAAGGCCCCTTTTCGTGTGTTGCACGCCATATAGGAAAAACTTGTATTACAAAACATTTTTAGTCATGCGTGTCAATAACAGAGGAGACATGTAGAGCCAAGCTCCCGTAGCTCAGTCGGTAGCGTACAGGACTTGAGAATAGGAGGTCGCTGGTTCGATCCTCGGCTTGGCCAATTTCTTTCCGAGGATTGATGATAGTCATCGCGACAGGATTCATTCCTCTCTCACCGCTGCTCGTTGTTTCGACGATGGTTATGTGGGAAAGCAGCCAGTGGCTTGGAAAAAAATATTGTGCGGAGTTCTGGTAAAAGAAACTCCAGGAAAGCATGGATAGGTGCACTGGCCGCCGCGATATAACTGAAATAATGTTGAAAATAGCATTAAACACCATACAATCAATCAATCAATCGACATGTAGAAATTTTACCAGAGCAAAATGTTTCGACTCAGGTCAGCCTGCGCAGGCTGACCTGAGTCGATACGTTTTGCAAATGGCTTAAGGCCCCTTTTTACAGAGCATCCCTCATGTATAATTTACTAGGCTTTCTTCGCGCTTTCGAGATATGCCTGTAGTGGATGCTCGTCAGACATGTCCCTCAGGGACAATTTTAATGAGTATCAACAGTGCTTGTATCGAGGATTTCCTATGAATCAGTAACTGTTAAAGATATCCACCCATATGGGCTCCTTAAACCTTTCCCTAACGACAAATTTTGGACTGGTCCAAATTGAAAGAGTTTGCAGACGACAATTTTAAATTTGATGAAAATGGCAGAAAGGTCTCAAAAAGGGTAGAAAACACTGTGGGAAAAGGAGAAATTGCTCGTTACGAGCAATTTCTCCTTTCCCCACAGTGTTTTCAAAAGACTTCTACTGCAGACACGTGAAAACCAGGGCTTGTTTGGGAAAGGGTTAAGGAAGAAAAGCAACTTCTCAAAATTCCAGATTTGCAAAAACGCGATCTGGAATAATGGGGAAAAATCTTTACCCTTTACCAAACAACAAAATGTTGGACTGGTCGAATTTCAAACCATTTGCAGACAACCAGAAAAAATTGTCTCGCATAGGGTGGAATTCGTCGTTAGTGTGGTTTGAAAACATGGAGGGCAAAAGAGAAAATACTGGTTACCAGCATTTTCTCCTGTTCCCACAATGTTTTCAGAAGTTATCGTGTTGTCGCCGTAAAACACAGGATTGGTTGGTAAAGGGTTGTGCTCTATTGTGTTACAGAAACCCAATAGAACTTTAACTTCACTTATGCTGTGGTTGTCTTTCAATGCCATTGATAAATTCTGTGCCAAACAATCTTTTGTTTTCAATACACTGAACTGCGTATCGAAAACATCGTGGCAAAATGAGAAAATGCCTGTAAACAGCATTTTGTCTTTCTCCAAGGATATTTTTAGTGTATGTACAAATCCTATCATTTGAGTTGCAATGAAGTTGTCGTCTGCAATCGCTCCGAATTTGGAAGAGTCTAAAAGTTTGTCACCTTGAAAGGGTTAAATGGGACAATTTTGAAGGGAAAATCCCAGAAGCCTATAGCAGTTATAACCCTTTACCACACAATCCCCAGTATTAACGAACCTGAGAAAGAACCCTTTCGAAAACATTGTGGGAAAAGGAGAAAATGCTGGTAACCAGCATTTTCTTCTTTTCCCACAATGTTTTCTATCCTTCCCAAAACAAATTTCAATTTTTCCGTCACATTAAATGTTGTCGTCTGCAAATCTTTCGATTTGGAAGAGCCTAAATTTTGTCGTTTGGTAAAGGGTTAAATGTACGAGTGTTTTCTTCAGAATTGAGGTGCGTTAAGCCCCTTTAGTTCTAATTCTATGTCATGGCCATTCATTAACGTCCACGTGATTGGTTTTTGCCTCGACCGATGTCGTCTCACTTTGCCAACTTTGGATTAAAAAGTAAGAAAATTTGGGAAAACTTGGGTTGGCAAAGTGAGACTAGGTCAAGAGGTGTTAATTAGCCTTTGGCAATATTGATTTTCGAGTTTTTAGCTCAACTAGACTAGCTACCCCCATTTTTCTCCCTATCTATTTATCCAAATAATGTGACTATTAATGTTATACTGTTTTTAATCATTTAAAGATTTTTTCCCTATCTATTTATTTGATTTAATAATTTGCCTGATTATTATATGGTCATCAGTTTGCTGCTGATGAGATTTAATCAGTCATTAATTAATTAGGGATTTGTTGTTTCAGTTTGAATTCATGTAATTGGTATATAATTATAATTAGTTAATTTCTTTAATTAGCATAGATGTATAAAAGCAGGTAGAACTTCAGTCTGCCATCAGTCCACAATGGCTAATGCTGAAGTAAACATCAAATTTATTGAGAATAGAAGAGGCGGCAGAACACTTGTTCACAATGATTACATGTTTCGTCTGAAAACTGAAAAAGGCGAAAACAGTTACTGGTATTGCGTAAAGCCAACATGTCCCGCCAGAATAAATCTAAATCAAGATATACCGACAAAGGAGAGTTACTTTTTTGTTAAATCACTCTTTTTGAAATATATGTATTATTTGTAGTATTTGTCATTAATTCATCAGTGTAAACTTTTTTCATGATATTTCCAATTAGATCTACCTGTTTTATAAGCATCGAAATTAGTATTATCATCTTTATATTATTATCATCATCATCATAATAATAGTCATTTTTATACAAAAAATAACTTTTACATTTTCATATCTTCAAGGTAACAAATAATCACAACCATGAAAGAAATCCTACAGACGTTCCAGTAGCATCAATGCTGAATAACATCAGAAAAAGAGTCAGAGAAACTACAGAATCCGTACAGTCCGTATATGAAGATCTACTGTCAAGTACAAGATCTACAGAGTGGGACGAAGCCACTGAAGAAATCATCAAAAATGTACCAACTTTTTATTCTGCGAGATCCTCTTTGTACAGGTAAAACATTTTACATGATCTATTTTTAAGCTTAATATTAGATTACATTCCTATAAATCAATCATTTCCATTTGATCTTTGATTAGTTTTCTGTCTTCATCGTCCTAATTTGGGATATATTTTCAATCTTGTTTGTTCTTTCAGAGCCACTGTAAATGCATTTTCATATATATTTCTTGTCCTTTTTTCCAGAGCTAGAGGAAAACTTTACCCACCTCTCCCTAAAACATGACAAGATATCGTTCTAGCGGGCAGGTGGCTCCAGACTCAAGCCGGCGAAAATTTCCTTCTCGCCGATAATGGTCAAGAAGAAAGAATACTGATTTTCGCAACTACAGACATCCTGACAGAACTATCCAATGCTGATGAGTGGTATATTCATGGTACATTCTATTCCAGTCCAAACACATTTTACCAGCTCTATACCATCCACGCCTAAGTTGGCGACCACATGTTCCCGTTAGTGTACAGCCTTCTACCAAACAAAACCAGAGAAACCTACAGACGATTCTTCAGTATTCTAAAGACAGAAGCCGACAACCGAAATTTAAGACTCACACCAACTGTCATCATGATGGACTTTGAGAAAGCTTCACAGCTCAGTGTACAAGAAATGTTTCAAACAGCTAGTGTCCGTGGGTGTTTTTTTTCATTACACTCAGTGCTTATGGCGTAAGGTACAGGGTCTAGCCCTTGTTAGAAATTTTCGCGAAAGTGAAGACTTTAAAACACTCGTTAGACGTGCTGCAGTACTCCCTCTAGTGCCTTCTCGTGACGTCGATGACGTGTGGTTTTACGCGCTAGAAAACAATGACAATGATTCACCACAGGTAGAACAATTTCAAGACTATGTCGAAACAGACGTAACGCAATGGAATCATTATGATAACCATGGCCCACGCACTACCAACCATATGGAGGGTTGGCACCACAAAATTAACAACATGGTGTCAAGGTCTCAACCAAACATCTATTCCCTTATTGAAATTATCAAGAAAGAACAATCAATGAATGAAATCAAAGTGTTACAATTTAGTAACGGCGGCCGACAGAACCCTCGAAAGAGAAAATACCGACTGATTGACCAACGCCTCGCCAGCCTGAAAGACAGACTTCATGCAAGAGAAATAGACATCTATCATTATGCCGATGCTGCTTCCCACTTAATCAAATTGGGGGCTTAACCTTTAAATGATTTTTAAAGTTTCAGTGAAAAAAGTTCTCCTTTTTATACAATACTTTCAAGAAATGCTGGATATGTAGTCACAATGTAGGATATTTGTATATAACATTTGGCCAATATATCATTATTTTTTATGTTTTGTATGTAATAGTTTATGCTTTCTTTTTTTTTTTTTTCTAAATAAATATATTTTAAAAAAATACCTACTCTTTATTCCTTTGAAATGTCATTCTGTTTAATACATGCATTTAAATTTACACTTAAACCAGTAGTGCAAGAACGACCAATTTGACCCCTTGTTTATCCAGGTAAATCAGAGGTGTGAAAATATAATTGGTTGGCAAAGTGAGACTCCCAAAAAACCAATAGTTGGCAAAGTGAGACTGAACCGCCTCGACCTTTGACTTGTGACTTTTTTTCTGTCGCGGTCGTGTCACCTTTCAAGAACTTATGCTAACCCTTTCGGTTTTATATGCACCTTTCTTAGAGCTATACGTGCTGTTTCAATTCTTTTTTCGACAGCGTAAATCAATCAGATTGATTGATTGTATGGTGTTTAACACCGTTTTCAACATTATTTCGTTATATCACGGCGGCCAGTGCACCTGTCCATGCTTTCCAGGAGTTTATCTTACCAGTACTCCGCACAATATTCTTTCCAAGCCACTGGCTGCTTTCCCACATAACCATCGTCGAAACAATTGTCAGCAGTGAGAGAGGTATGAATCCTGTCGCGATGACTATCATCAATCCTTGGAAAGAAATTGGCCAAGCCGGGGATCGAACCAGCGACCTCCTGTTCTCAAGTCCTGTACGCTACCGACTGAGCCACGGGGGCTTGGTGTAAATCAATCAGAAAATCTGATACTGGATCACGATTATCAACTAATTAATGAAATATCTGTATTTTTTTACGGACAAACGTGTCGAATGATCTTTTAGACTAGAGATCATCGAGAGTGACCCAGATTCAAATGTTAACAAAAAAAAACCCCAGTCGCCAAATAGATGGGCAGCACGAAATTCCCGAATCTTCCCAAATCGCTCCCAAATTTACCAAAATCCTTCTCAAATCTACCCAAACCTTTCCCAAATCTCTCCCAACAACATTTGGGAAGGTTTGGGAATTTTATGCTGCCGACGGGGCGACACGAGATTCCAAAATCTTCCACCCTAATCTACCCAAATCTTTCCCAAATTTACCCAAATATCCCTTAATATGACCAATACCATTCCAAAATGGACTAAAGTAAATAAATTTCGAACTAGCATTTTATTAAAAGATGTATACATTGTAGATGTATATTTTTTCCCTGATTCTTAGCGTCTTTTCATCTTTAGAAGTTTTAGCATCGATGTTATAATGCATATAAACAGATATTATTCGGAAATTTCCCAAATTACGTTAAATAAAGCAGTCAGCCATTTGAAAAGTTTATATTCTTTGTTTGTTAAATAATGGTGAAAAGTTTGTTGTGTCCGTGGTTTCTATTCCCGGCGTCGGCATTGTGTACGTCAATAAAGTAAGGTTGAATTAACAGTATGTCACCATATCAGCCAGCATACAGTTGTCCTACTCATTTTGCAGTGGCCGGTCATTGTGTTTGGTTTAAATGCCTGGCAAGCTGAAAGATTATGGGCCTAATTAATATTTCAAAAGACATATCCTGTTTTACTTTATCCTTTAAGCCAGATAACCAACACACCAAAAAATCCTTTGAATCGGATCCCGTCGAGGGCAACTCCTTCAGCATAATGAAAAACCAACCAATGATTCGTCGATTCGTTGAAAAGACTTCCCGTAAATAGGTCAACATTATTTTTCATCCAGTTCTAACAAAGTGCACAACATAACGCCGTCAATTCCCTTTTCTAGTGGATATCTTAGATAGATTGACACGATTAGAGACAGATTTTATAAAAATTTTGGTAGATTTGGAAAGGTTTTGGTATAAAGTCAGGTGATCAAATCGGTTCGGACTGAATAACCGGATAGGTTCGAATCGAACCGGAACGGACTTAGTAGCTGGATTTGAGCATTCTTCTTCAGTCTTGTGTGTACCAACCAAGTTTTATCTTTATCAGGACCACTTATTCTACATTCGCTTGTTTGTCAGTACTCAAAGTACTTTTATTTGATGATTCGCATAACATGGTACATGTAAAAATTTGTATTGATCTTGCTTACTTTTTTCCGTGTAAAACATGATTTTAGACTTCATACTTTTGCGCCTCGTATGAGTTTAAGTATGTCAACACATGCTAAAGTGAATAGATCGGGACAAACTTGTGAATGAAACAAAAAAATCGTCTATGAACTCTGATGTAAGCAACTTCGGGGAATCCATTGAAATCAGCAGACGGTAGACCAACCAAAAAGATAACTGAAGGAAAAAAGCTTTGGACAGTTTAAGTTGCATATCATCCATGCAGATGTGGCAATGTTTCTTTCTGACAATGTCTGAAACCGCGTCTGGAGCCACCATTTCAGCATACGTGTATGCATGTTGGGAGTGTTGTAGGCCTATACTCTTTGATTGGAATGGTGTGAAAATGATGTAATGGTGTTTTACTACGCTTTCAACATTATATCACGGTGACAGAGCTCTCGCTTTTCATATATGTGACCCCGAGTTTCACCAGCAGATCTTCTGTGCTTGGTAAAATATTGATTAATATTATAAATAGGATAGCCTTTGCCTGGTGATTTCCAAACTGGCCCATTTACGCAGAGCACCTTCTCTCACAGCTTTGTTCTCGAGTCATATTGTTGTAGCATCTCTCTTATTAGTCAGGGATCGTGTATGGACAGGAATGCGCATAAGAAGGCCTGTACTGGCTTCCGTAATCAAACTTTCACACTCTCGCTCCATCTCGCAATAAGTCACGTGACGTGAGCGCATGCAAGATCTAATATGGCGGACTGTTTATGAGTGATACCTATTTTCAAGTTTATGTTTGTCTTAAACCGTCTCATTTACAATGGTTTTGTCTCGCGAGGAAGCGTATGAGTTTCTTGAGTTACCACTTGGTGGGTTTCTGTTTGTCTTGTGTAAATAAATCAGTATTTAACGGAATATTCGCTGTGTCCCAAATCCGAAACTGGGATTCCAATTTAAATTGCAGCCAAAACAATATTTTTTGTCGGCATAAATTGCAGTTTCTTGTTACTGGCACTTGCCCTCATTGATGTAAAAATTAAGTTTAGCATGTATAGGACGGGTTTATGATGTACTTTAGTCTTACCGTTCGTTCTTTAAGCTAGATATGGTTATGTGATTCTAACAGAAATTTCGGCGAGTTGGGTACAACAAAGTGACCAAGCTTTAGTGAACTATATTGCAAACATTTGATTGGTTGAGTTCCTTGGTGTCAATCATTGCAGTCTTTGATTGTCTGCCATTATCTAGTTTAACAGCGAAATATTGCCTTGTTTTCACACCCCTGCAGAAGGCTGGTATTTTCTCCTGTTCCCTAAGTGTTTTCCCTTTAACCCTATGCCAAAAGACAGAATTCGAAGTGCTTGCAGATGAAACAATATATGTTACTCAAAACATGAAATTTCTCTTTCAAAGAAAAACATCATTGGAAAAGGAGAAAATGCTGGTTAGCAGCATTTTCTCCTTTTTCCAGATGTTTCCATAGGCTTTTTTTCTCAGGGTTGTTAAAAGTTGGGATTGTGTGGGAAGAGGTTAAAAGACAAATTTCATTATTTTAGCTACATTTTATTTCTTATTTGTAGATGCTTTCAGTTTTGATTAATCTAAAATTTTGTCATGTGGTAAAAGAACTTAACTCTACCTAACAGCAAAATGTTTAGACTGGTCGGGATTGAAAATGTTTGCAGATAACAAATTCAGTATTGCTCGCATTGTGAGATTTGTCTTTAATAAGATAAAAAACATTATGCTAAAAGGAGAAAATGTTGGTAACCAGCATTTTCTCCTTTTTCCTTAAATGTTTTCAAAAGCTTTTTTTCCAGGGTTGTTAAAAGTCTAGATTATTTTGTAAAAGGTTAAATCCAGAACTACATGCATTCTTTTTTTTTTTAACCATGTTCACTTTTTTCTAACAGGGGTGGATCAAGACTCAATTAGAACCAGCTATAAAAGACTTGCTTTGAAATGGCATCCAGATAAACACAATGGATCCCTCGATGCTCTGAGAGTAAGTATCACTTAATTTAAGCTCTGAGAGTTAGCATCACTTAATTTAACTCTTTACCAAACGACAAAATTTTATACCAGTCGAAACTGAAAGCTTTTACAGACTACAAAATAAATCAGTGAATAATCTAGATTTTGCTAACAATGAGTCCTGGGACTCACAAATCTGAAACCAATGAGTCCCAGACCAAAATCAGTGAGTCCAGCTTTAAAAAATTAAATTTAGATAAAGCTGGAATTCCAAAAATTACGGGGTCAAATTGTTTTCTGAAAATCGTTGTGCTATTGAAATATGCACAGGTCTGTACGCAATATTAACTTCTACTCTGTCGATTGTTTCTCTTCCAGACCATATTATTTGTACGTATTTTCGCATAAAGGGTCGCTTGTCTTACCTTAGCACCTGATTCCACATGTTCCTTCCGGGTAATTAACTATCAACGCGTTTTGTTTTCTCACCATATTACACAAACGCCTCGCTCGCTGATAGGCCGATATCGATTTTTGTAGGCGGAGTCACTGTTTTGTTCACTTCGTAATTGACAGGATTTTTGTTTTTTTAATTCTCTATGTTTTCGGACACTGACGGTGGCAATTACCTATGAGTTTGGACACAAAATAAAATAATTATTTTATTGTGTCCAAATACATAGATGAATTACGGTAAGCACTTTTTTGACAGAAGTAAATAACAAATAAAAAACCGAAAATAGGTTTTTATTATGAACAAATTAACAATATTGAACTGTTTAAAACCATTTAACAAACAACCCCCTTATTTCATTTGTCTTTTGAAAACATTGTGGAAAAAGAAGAAAGTGCTCAGAACAAGAAGTCTCTCATTTTCCCACAATATTTTCAATCCTATCAGAGAACTTGAATTCATTAAAACCAGTGTTTGAATTGTTCTCTGCAAATGCTTTCAATGTGGAAGAATCTAAACTTTGTTGTTTGGTAAAGAGTCTAATAATAATCAGGGTTTTCATTTTGAAATGAAGCAACAGATTGATTGACAAAAACAACAGGCCGGGGGTCAAGGAGGCTGCCTAGGCTTTGGCGTTCATGATTACCAAATGGAGATCGGAGAAACGTATCATCGCCTACGATTGGATAATTGGATGCAAGTATCCAATGAATGACCACGTAACATTCATAAACCAATTGTTTCTGGTTTCGCAGTAAAATTGAACCGGTGTCGCAGTACAGTTACCAATGTGTGAAATATTTTTGATATAAACAATGCGATCGATTTTTCAAAGATCCAGCAAAAACAACCGATTAAAGGCCGATTTCAACCGATGTTTTTGATTGGCAATCGGCTTTAAATGAAAACCCTGAATAATATGACTAGTTTCACATTAATTGTGCATCCGAACTTTATGTTAACACTTTAACGGTAATAAGTTATGACAGTGAATAAACATGTCAGTCTCTTTTCCCCTTCCATCTCTTCAACACATCATACTATTCATAGTCTGTCTCACACGCGACAATTTAACTGCCATAAATTTGTGCTGAGTATCAAGAGTCAACCTGTTTCTAGCTTCAGCCTTGTCGGTTGATTTGGCATTTTTGCTAGATTCAGTTTCATTATTATTGTTATCACAAGAAGGGTTTGCAAGTTTAATAGAAGGCCATTTAAACTGAGAGTTTTTTGTCTCAGGTCAAGCTTTATAACCTTTTTGGAGGGCATTTTGTATCTTGCTATAGCAACGATGTTAACAAAGATCAAGGTTCTCGAGGCGCTTTATGATTTAAAAGAGATCAATTTGTATTGGCTTGAGGAATGACAGCAACCAATCAAAACTGCTCTTTCATGTGAATACCGAACGAGAGCGAGAACAAGAACTCCGCAGCTGCAATATACCACATTCGTATCCATTCAGTAATCACCGGTACAACCCAGTAAATATGCGAAAATATTATATTAGTATGATTTGCTTTGAGGAAGTTGACGTGATCCGAATGCAACCAACGAAAATATCGATTTACATTTGTGCGCTTTACTAACTATTCGTACCAAATGCATTTCTTGATTTTGTGCGTCTCCGGCAATTTTTATGCGTCAGGGATGCAGGACGCAGCTAGATTATTCTCTGAATAAATGTGACGCAAAAAGTGAAATTTGTTTTGGGAAGAGTAAAAATTTTCTCCTTTTCCCACAATGTTTTCAAAAGGCCGCTTTCTCAGGATTGTTAAAAGTCGGGATTGTGTGGTAAAGAGTTAAGTAATTGCAGTTTTCAGCATTATTAGCAACTTAGTAGCATGGCACAGTAGACCATGTAGATCATGATCAGACTGTATTCAAAGTGCATTCTCATTTTAGATTTATATACATAAGACTTCTTAGATATATTCCATAAGCCAGAATGGATCCATGACTGTTTTGCTGAAAACCATTTTGTATGAAGTCATACGAGTTTGTTGGAAATCAGAAATTGAAAATCTTTCATCTCAAAACTTCAGCACATTTTTTGAGGTACTAAAATTAAAGTAGAACTTCGATTAATTAGAAATAATGTAAGAACAATAAGATACATCAAATAATCGGTGTAAATCAGCTGTTTGATAACTGAAGACTTAAATGTATGGTTTGAAATCCTGATCATGATTATTAGTCTTCATCAAACCCTTTATCAAACCATCCCAAGTCTAAATGACACTGAGGAAGATGACTTGAAATACACGTACAGTCAATCTTGTGTTAAACAACCAGGCTAGGGACAATGAAAAAATGGGACCACAGAATAAAATGGTCGCTTAATAAGTCAGTGCTGGGGGGGGGGTGTGAGACAGGTTGCAAATTACATGTTTTATATTTTAATTATTTAGATATATTACAATTTTTGGGTAAGTATCAAGAAAATGCTCTAATAAAAAAATATTTTTCGAACCAACATCAGTTTCTGATAAGTGAAAGAAGAAAACGAAAGTAGGTCAAAGTAGTCACCAAGAAATCTCATGGGAACAAACCTTTTAAACTACGGTAAATTTCTCTGTATTTGTGGGACACGTGGTAAGGAATTCGTGAAATAGATAAGCACTGTGTAAATATAAGCATGTGTGAAAGACTTATCGTAATCAAGAACAACTTTTTATTCTGTGGCAGTCCCAGGCTGAATTTGTCACTGAAGGACATACTTGATTTGTAGTGCCTTTTTATAACCAAATGAAAAATTAATTTCATGTCAACGGCCCTGAAAGAGTGCTGGAAAAGGAGAAAATGCTGGTAACAAGCATTTTCTCCTTTTCCACAATGTTTTCAACCCTATCAAAGACAAATCATCATTTTAGCAAAATTTTGTTGTTTGTTAAAGGGTTAAATGAATCTTTAGTCAGTTTATTTCATGTTTGAATTACTGAATTAATATGCATTCATATAATCAAGATTTGAATGTATTTTTGATGATTGTTTACTAGTTTTCTGATTTCCTTGCAGAAATTCAAGATGGTCAGCAAAAGTTACAAACGTTTAACAACAGGAGAAAATACAGATGATATGACCTTGGTGAGTACAGCAAGTTGAACTTGGCCTTTCAGACCTCCAGATAAATGGGAGTGATAGTGTTCTAAATGGATTATTTCTCCTCCAAACCCTATGTTGCGAGTACTCATTAGAATCGTCTCGATGAGAAGATTCTAATGAGTACCCATAACATAGGGTTTAGTGGAGAGATTAATATTTTCAATATTGAAATCAAAATCACTCCCTCTATCTGGAGCTCTGGCCTTTTGTAGGTAAAGAGATTTTTTGAGCCCATTATTCAACTCTTTACCAAATGACAAAACTTCAGACTTGTCCAAATTGAAAGCATTTGCAGATGACATATTGAATTCAGTTGAAATGGTGGTATTTGTCTCTGAAAGAGTAGAAAACCTTCTGGAAAAAAGAGGAAATGCTGGTTACCAGCATTTTCTCCTTTCCCCACAAGATTTTCAAAAGGCTATTTCCTCACAATCGTTAAAAACTCGGGATTGTGTGGTAAAGAGTTAACATGCCCATTTTCAGACCTATCAAAAGCAAATGCAGACGACACCTAAGTGAAACAAGTGAAGGACTGGAAAAGGGCTTTCTTTGTAATGATGTGGAAAACATTTATGCAAAAAGGAGCAATAGCATGTTGCAACATTGTATTTTCCAGAATCCTTTATTTTTTTTCCAAATTCTGTGTAATACAGAGAGGCAAACAGCCCTGTTTATAATCCTATACATGATATTTATATTTTGCTGTCCAATAATAAAGTCTAATTCCATACACTCAGAAGACAGCTTTTGAAAACATTGACAGAAAAGTAACAGTTGCTTGCTGTCCATTTTCCTGCAGAGTTTTCCATATTATTTACAAAATTTTTTTTTGCTGTTAAGGCTGTCATGATACGCCTTAAGTGTACCACAATATATTGCAATACACAGAAACTGTATTGCAATATGTACCACAATATATTGCGTCCATATTAAAATTAGTATGTTTTTTTAAAAAAATACCTTTGTTATTTATAATTCAGGTTTAATTCTTCCAAAACAAGAGAAGCTGATTCAGTTAAATCACCCAATCTCAACAAAAGTGATTCCAAATATCGGATTTTGCCTTCTTATTCGGTATTTTACCGTAACCATCCTCGGTTACGTCTATACCATTAGTGTTGGCAACCATTGTTGATATGGTCGTGCTTGGTTCAGAAAATGCAGATGCAATCAAGTAGGATTACAAGAAAATACTTTGGTATAATTTGTACACATTTTCCATTAATTTAATTATCGTATTAATGAATTTTATTCTTGTATTCCTGTTTTTAAAAATCTGTAACTTTTGATGTTTAAACATCACGTTGGCGACTCAGCATTGTGTGGTTTGGATTGAATTGTGACCACAAAATATTGACAATCACGAATCAGAGTATGCCCATCACGAATCAGAGTATGGCCTAGTCTGCTTTCATACACACTACAATTATAAAACTGATAAGCATTTGCTTGACTGCGACGTTTTAGAAACGACCAGATCAAAATAAACCGAAAATACATCGAAACTAGAAAATATCGCAAAAAAAAACGGTATGTGAAATCTGTATCGAGGTACATATTGACTTTGAATTATATTGCAATATACTGGTATATCATGATAGCCCTACTTACCATCAGTTGCACCTGTTCATTGTGCCGGTTTAAATGCTTGGTTTATCTTCAGTATTGTTGAACCAAAATTTCTGCCAAGCTTATGTTATTTCAAGTATGATTTTGTAATTTAAAAAATGATAACATGATTGCTGCTTTTATTGGTATCTTTTGTCTGATAATTATTTTAGAATTGAATTGCATGCAACTGCAATATTTACGTATTGCATTTATTTACCTCTGTATTAAGATGTCATCAATATCCGGGTCAATAAGGTGGAAGAGTGATAAGCAGAGGATCTTGGTTAATCTTCCCATGCTGCATTGGTTTGGTTTTAACCCTTGACCTCATTAACTTGGGTTTTAATTACCATTAGGAAGAAAGCTTTTGAAAACATTGTGGGAAAAGGGGAAATTGCTGGTAACAAGCATTTCCCAAAATGTTTTCTACTCTTTTATAGACAAATTCTATCATTTTAGCCACTTTTTATCAATTGTCTGCAAAATTTAATGCTCCCGATTTGGACAAAGTTAAATTTTTTTCGTTTTGTTAAGAGGTAGACCACTGCGCCACGCCTATTACAGCTGAAACCAAGTGAGTGAGTGTTGTTCTATGTGATAAATGAAATATTGCTGAAAGCAATGTAAGACACTGAACTTCTTAACTCTACCAGTAGTTTTGAAAGTTTTTAAAGATAACGCTCAATGTGACTTTAAGGATACAGCTTCTGCAAAAAACAGAAAAACTTTTCCAGAAAAGCAGCAAATGCTTGCCACCAGCATTACCTCCTTCTTCCATAATCTTTTCAATAGCATCCCCCATCATGGTCATATTAACCCTTTCCCAAACAAGCCCTGGTTTTCACGTGTCTACAGAACAAGTCTTTTTTGAAAACAATGTGGGAAAAGGAGAAATTGCTCGTAACGAGCAATTTCTCCTTTTCCCACAGTGTTTTCTACCCTTTTTGAGAACTTTCTGCCATTTTCATCAAATTTAAAATTGTCGTCTGCAAACTCAATTTGGACCAGTCCAAAATTTGTCATTTGGGAAAGAGTTAAAGGTTTAATTATGTCAGTTTGGTATTTTACAGGACCAGATGCTGATTTTATTCAAAGATGTATTTTTCACTCGTGGAGTCAGTAAGTTGAATTTTTAAAAACTTTATTTCAACTTTTACCACATGATCCTGAGAAAGAAGTCATATGGAAACAGAATGAGAAAATGCTGGTGACTAGCATTTTCTCCTTTTCTCTCAATATTTTCTGCCCAATCCAAGACAGTTCCATCATTTGAGCCACATTTAAATTGTCGTCTGCAAATGCTTTTTATTCTTAAGATATTCTCATGAACAATGGTGGTATAGGGTGAAAATTGTACTATTTTAGTACTCAAATATATAATAAACTGGCTATCATATTAATCATGGAATTCAATTAATTTGTTCCTGAGGCATACAGTTTGTAAACTTACACCTCTACACTTAACCCTTTACCGCAGGTCAAAATTTGGGACTCAACCAAATTAGAAACATATGCAGACAACAAAATAAATGTAGCTCAAATGAAGATTTCTGTCTACAACAGGGTAGAAAACATTGAGGGAAATGAAGAAAAAATGTTGGGTACCAACAAAGTGTTTTCATAAGCCTTTTTTTCTTCAGCGTCATTTAAACTCAGGATTATTAGGTAAAGGGTTAAGACATTCTTATGAGCTATGGTGGTACAGGGTAAAAATGGTGCTATTTTACTGCTCATATTAACTGGCTATTATGATGAAATGGCAGACAGAGCTGCAGACAGAGGGAGTGATTTTGATTTCAAAATTGGAAATATTAACCATTCTCCACTAAACCTTATGTTATGGGTACTCATAAGAATCGTCTCAAGACAATTCTAATGAGTACCCACAACATAGGCTTTGGAAGAGAAAAAAATCATGGACTTGGAATACCATCACTCCCTCTTATCTGGAGCTCTGATAGAGTGACAGACATCAAACTAAGACATGATTTTACACATATCTAGAGTCTAGCTACTTAGATGTTTTAACATTGTGTCTCAATACTTAATGTTCCAGATTCATACAATGGTGGGTCCGGTTACGATTCTTCAGACGATGATGAAGATGATGATGATGAAGATGATGATGACATAGAAGAGGAAGTAAAATGCTCAAATCTTTTTCCGGATAAAATCAAATTAAAACAGGATTGGAAGAAAGCTAGGGCTGATGACCTTGGCCTTCAGGAAACTCTTTCTCCAGAGGTATGGCAAACAGTGCCTATGTTCTGTACTTGTGGCTTGTTTGCAAATTTAAAACTATGTTGTTTCTGAAAAAAATACTGATTTGTTGTCATAGCCCCAACTTGGTCTGCGTCATTACTTGCATTGTGCAAAAACTTTGACATTTTACAAAATCTCTGTCCTCACTGAAGACATTTACTTCAAACTTGTACCAGTTGTCTACTATGAACAATGGAACCAATACAACTGGGGAAGGTAACCATCAAAATGTTTGACACAGTTATGCCCCTTTTTATACTTAGAATTTTCTTTAAAAGCATTGATTGATTGTATGGTGTTTAACGCCATTTTCAACATTATTTCAGTTATATCGCAGCGGCTGGTGCAAATTGATGCTTCCCTGGAGTTTCTTTTACCAGTACTACTCAAAATATTTTTTCTAAGCCACTGGCTGCTTTCCCACATGACCATCATCGAAACAATGGTCAGTGGTGGGAGAGGAATTAATCCTATCGCAATGACTATCGTCAGTCCTTAGAAAGAAATTGGCCAAGCCAGGGATCGAACCAGCGACCCCCTGTTCTCAAGTCTTGTACGCTACCAACTGAGCTACAGGGGCTCAGCTCTTTAAAAGCAACTGAAGCTTATCATAGCCAACTGCATGTGGTGCTCTTGTATGTTTATTGCTTTACCAAACAATCTAGTGCCAATACAGTCCAGAAGATGACTTCTGCAAACATCGTTGAAAAAGGAGAAAATGCCGATAATCTTTATTTTCTTTGAATTACACAGTGCCTTTTACTTTTTCTAGGACAAATACTATTGAGCAAGATTTATCATTTGTATATGCTCTCAATGTGATCAGCTTTTGATTTTGCCACCTATTAACCCTTTACCACACAATCCTGACTTTTAACTGAGAAAGAAGCCTTTTGAAAACATTTTCTCCTTTTCCCACAATGTTTTCTACTCGTCCCAAAACAAATTTCAAATTTTCAGTCACATTTATTTTGTCGTGTGCAGATGATTTCAATTCGGACTTGTCTAAAATTTTTCCGTTTGGTAAAGAGTTAATCCTTTACCACACAATCCAGTTTTAACAACTGAGAAATAGGCCTTATGAAAACATGGTAACCAGCATTTTTTCCTTTTCATACTATGTTTTCTACAACTCCAAAAGCAAATTTCAATATTTGAGTCACACATATTTTGTGGTCTGCAAATGCTTTGATTTTGGACAAGTCTGAAATTTTGTTGTTTAATTAATTAAGACATAAATAGTAAAATTTAAGGACATCTGTGTAAGGATACAGGAAAAAAATAAAAAAAATATGTGAAACAGATGGCCTCACAATAAATACTTGTCAGAATTCTTTTTATGTTACATGTATCATATTGATGTAGGGTAAAAGTTAGATAATCAATATTTTACATGAGAATTTGATCTGATCACCAATCACAGGTCATATTTACCTATGGATTTTATAGTTTTTATATATGATTATTGGATTATTCCTTAGAATCCTAAATCATTTTTTTTTTTTTTTTTTTTTTTTTAACAGTGTAGGTCAAGATCATACTACTTATTTTTGTACAGTCTTATATTTGATTCTCACTATTGGATATTTTGTAACATATTTTGGCAAAAGCAACCTTAAACTTGCTGCTAAACCAACCCATGTTTCATTACTTACAAAAAGAAGGTTGCTGTAAACATTGTGGAACAAGGGGAATGTATGGAAACCAGCATTTTTTCTCTATCCCACATTGTTTTCTACCCATTAAAACATCCCATTATTTTGGCCACATTAAATTTTTTGTCTGTAAGTGCTTTCTATGAGGCCTGTTGTTAAATCCAGGGTTCTGTAAAGAGTTAACCCTTTACCACACAATCTGGAGTTTTAACGACCCTAAGAAAGATGCCTTTTGAAAACATGGGAAAAGGAGAAAATACTGGTAACAAGCATTTTCTCCTTTTCCCACAATGTTTTCTACCTATTCAAAGAAAAATATTATCATTTGGAAAAACAACTGAATTGTTGTCTGTGAAGTCTTTCAGTACAGAAGAGTCTAGAATTTTACTGTGTTGTAAAGGGTTAAAGATGAAACACAACCATTGACCATTTCATTCATATGCCCTGTAAGGCATGATTGTACCCTGTACCTCCCATGTCGCTGGTTCGAGCCCCAGCTTGGCCAATTTCTTCCAAGGCTTGATGATAGTCATTGCGACAGGATTCATTCCTCTCTCACCGCTGACCATTGTTTCAACAATGGTTGTGTGGGAAAGCAGCCAGTGGCTTGGAAAGAATATTGTGTGGAGTACTGGTAAGCATGGATAGGTGCACTGGCCGCAGTGATATAACTGAAATAATGTTGAAAACGGCGTCAAACACCATACAAGCAATCACTTGTACCTCCCTACCAAAAAGTGCAAATAATAAGTTGTATCTTCTCCTTTTTCAGGAGATCAGCAGAAATGCAGAAGAGCTCATTACAGAAGAAGAAAAAGAAAAAAGGAAAGCAGAAAAAAGAAGAGCAAAAAAGAAGGTAAAGTTAAAAATGATGGTATCCAGTACAGTACCACAGATGTTGTTAATGGGTTGGGGTGGGGGGAGAGAGAGAGAGAGAGAGAGAGAGAGAGAGAGATGATTGTGTCAAATTGGAGCAGTGTTGGATGAAATGAAAACGGATGAAGAAAGACCGAAATACTGTAAACATAGAATTAACATTATGCTGTTTGAAAATGAAGTCTGTTGTTAACTTTCAGATTCAATTTCCTTGAGAAAAATGTTGACCAAGATAGATTTACAAATATTCTCTGTCTGATGTCTGAAATTCACCAATTCTTCTAAGAGCAAGATGACAGTTTTCTAGTGAAGGATCAAATACATTTAGTATACTGATTTCTTAACAAAGCTGTTGAAAAGGGAGAAAAAGGTGGTAACCAGCAGTTTCTTCTCTTCCCGCAATGTTTTCTACCCTTTCAAAGCAACTTTCACTATATTAGCGAAATTGGTTGTCATCTGCAAATATTTTTGATACTGACTAGTCTTAATTTTTTCATTTTGTAAAGGATAAATCTGTATGGTTCATTGTATTGCATTTGAAAACTGAGGCCTAGATATTTTGGGGTCCTGTGTGGTTCAGTGGTAAAGTGTAGGACTTGTAACCTGGAGGCCCCGGATTCGAGCCTTGCTGGAAGCACTGGGTTTTTCATGGGAACGCCTTTGGGAAAGACACTTCAGGACCCTAGCTTGATACTGCTGAAACTTACGACATGCGTGAATAGGGGAGCTGTTGCCATGATATGACTGAAATAATGTTGAAAGTAGCATAAAACACCATTCAATCTAAATACAGTCGAATATCCATACCTCGAAGTTCAGGGGACTACCGAAAAAAGTTCGAGGTATAGAAAGTTCGACCTGCAGAGATTCTTCAGATGAGTGTGTCAGGTACCGGAAGTAGGTAACCGAAGCATACTTCGTTCACAGGCCGTACATTTTGTTCCCTCTATAGTTAACCGATTGTTGTTTTGAAAATTAAAGAGTAACGGATGCATACTGTTTATTTTCTTTCATTAACATGTTTTTCTTTAATTCTGTTTGTAAGAACGATACTGAAAATTGTGAAATTAAAAAAGCATTTCGTCAGCCGAAGTTCCTGGCTATCTCCCGGACTTTACCAGGATTCTTTCAGTCAAACAAGTCTTAGGAGCGAGGATATTTGTATTTTCGGTCGACAACGAAATGCCCAGTCTTTCTATATAGCCACAGCCAAAATCACAGTGTATGGTATGAAAATCTCAGTCCAAACATTTCTAATCGAACCAATTACCGATAATCATCTGCGAGTCAAGATTACTGGCACGTTAACACCCGAGCTGACAAAAGTCAATGATCAAAAATGTGTGAAAAACATACCGTCGTTGTATCCAGCATTTCTATTAATTACAGTATGTATAACACATAAGTCTATAATTAAAGTCAATTAAAATGTGTGAAAATTCTGTACTGTGTTCGAAGTAAAGATGTGTAAATTAACTGGATCACTGAAGTTCGGACCTGAAATTAGGTTCGACGTATGGAGAAACTTCGAGATATGGACTTCGACGTGCGGATAGTACTTTATATAGAAAAATAGAGCAATTCAATCTGGACTTTAAATTTACTTCGACGTATAGAGAACTTCGAGGAGTAGATGTTCGAGCAATGGACATTCGACTGTACTTACTTTTGTTGTACCAATATGGGAAAATGCTAATTTGTATTTGTGGAATCTATGGATATGTTGGATAGAAAGAATGATAGGAAGGAAGTCGGAGTAATACAGACATGTTAACTCTTTACCACACAATCCCGACTTTTAACGACCCTGAGAAAGAAGCCTTTTGAAAACATTGTGGGAAAAGGAGAAAATGCTGGTAACCAGCATTTTCTCCTTTTCCCACAATGTTTTCTAACCTTCCAAAAACAAATTTCAACTTTTGAGTTACATTTATTTTGTCGTCTGCAAATGCTTTCGATTTGGTGTTGTCTAAAAATTTGTCGTTTGGTAAAGAGTTAAAAGGGATGCAGAAGAAGTTAATCTTTTGTTTGTTTTATCTTTCCAGAGAAGAAGAGAAAAGAAGAAATTAGAAAAGTTGAGTGAGCCTGAAGTTAAAAAAGTTGGTATTTCTTTCGTTTTTGTTGTGCAAACTTTATTTATACTCTTATGAACATGGAAGTTCGCAACAAATGCATAGCTCAAATACAAACCGCTCCAGCTTGGATTCAGATCCATGCGGCAGATATCCTCGTTTGTCAAGGTTTGAAAGACCAATACGCTAACCCCTGAGCTAAAGAGAATTCTTCCTAACGCAGTTGTCAGGTATTGATTTTATACGGGAAGAAGCTATGCTGTAAGGAAGGAGTGATCACCCGTAACACACCCCCTTTTAAGAGAAGTCATCATTTGATGACAGAAAGCCTTATTAGGCAGGAAGTCCATTATTTAGACAACAAATGGCTCAATGGCCAATAACGGGCAACAAATGGCTCAATGGCCTGTTTGCAACAAATGCATAGCTCAAATACAACCCGCTCCGAGTGGGATTTAAACCCGTGCGGTAAATATCCTCGTTTATTGAGGTTTACAAGACCAATACACTAACCAGTGAGCTAAAGAGAATTCTCCCTAAGGCAGTTGTCAGGTATTGATTTTATACGGGAAGAAGCTATGCTGTAAGGAAGGAGTGATCTCCCGTAACAGTGCTATTTAAAGTAACAATAGCTGCCAAAAGTAAACAAAGCCAGTCTTAAAATGTATTTGAATTAATATCATATTATTTAAAATTACTAAAATTATTGTGAAGATGAAAACCAGGAACTAACACTTGGACCGACTACACAATAGTAGATTGTCATTTTCACAATATTTTCCATATTTCTTAATAGTATGATTTAAATATAAATATAGTAACCAGCATTTCTCCTTTTCCTACAATGTTTTCTACCCTTCCCAAGTCAAATTTCAATTTTTGAGTCACATTTATTTTGCTGTTTGCAAATGCATTCAAATTTGGACAAGTGTAAAATTTTGCAGTTTGGTAACAAGACATCTAACAAATAAAGATTACTTATTGCTTTGTTTGTCTACATTGCAGACATCAATGTCACCAACATTTTCTCTTTTTCCCACTGTTTTCAAAAGCCTTTTCATTCAGGGTTGCTGAAACTTTGGATTATGTGGTAAAGGGTTAAATAGAAAATTCTTTTTTGGCCAGAAGGACAGAGGTGTTTGAAAACACTGTGGATCGGTAACCAGCATTTTCTCAATTTCCTAGAAAAAGTTTTCTATTTTCCCAGAAACTTTGGATAAATCTGAGGCATTAATTTGTCATCTGCAAACGCATTCAGTTTGGACAAGTCTGAAACTATGTTGTCTCATAGACATTGGTTATTGTAAAAATGTTGTTTTTGCCTCAACTGAAAATACTTGATTTCTTTGTTAACCCTTTACCACACAATCCTGACTTTTAACGACCCCAAAAAAAGAGGCCTTTTTAAAACATTGTGGGAAAAGAAGAAAATGCTGGTAACCAGTATTTTCTTCTTTTTCCACAATATTTTCTATCCTTTAAAAGACAAATTTTATGTTTTGAGCTACATTTGAAATGTTGTCTGCAAATAATTTCAATTTGGACTAATCTAGAATTTTGTCATTTGGTAAAGAGTTAAACACTCAAAGAGTTATTAATGGCTAATGTTTTGAATTTACAGGATACAAAATCTTCTAAACAAAAGATGAAAGAGTCTGAAAATGGACCCATAGACAAACATAAAAAGCCAGATGTGAAGTAAGTTGGCTCATGTTTTTTCCTCAGCACACCGTAGCATGTAGTGATCGATTTATGCTGTTAAGATGGATTGCCGGTTTCTTTTATCACGTACCTTCTAGTAATTTGATATATATTTTTTTCTTTGAAACTTTTTTGCACATAATACTAAAATGTCATGTTCATCTTCAGACAAATGCAGCCTTCCTTCCTTTGTTAATATTATGTACCTGATATTAATATTACCACCAGTGCTAAAAATAGAAAAAAAAAACATAAAAAGTCTTTCCAAAACTAGATGGTAATGGCATTGAAACTTCAAATGAATACCTTATGTGGATCTTAGACCTGTTTTTAGATAGGTCAAATTTGGGGCTTTCATGCTTTATAGATTCATGTACTTATACCAAAAGTCTGTCTAAATACACTATATTAACTTAACATGGAAAACACAAAGAAACCTAGAAACTACTTCTGTTGACATGCAGTTTGCAGGAAAGATGTATAATTAATGGGGGGGCGGGGGGGGAATTGAGGTTATTTTAATTAGAACCAAAAGGTCTAGAGGTTCGAAAGTTTACATTTTGAGCTATTTATTGATCCAGTGCTCATGTTGTGTGACAGTCCTTTCATACATAGAACTGCTTCAGCACATAATCTTTTGTCTGAGAAGAAATATGATAATGATTATTTAGAGGAATAAACAAGTTTAATGTGAATAGTGTGATAATTGGAACACTGATTTTTCTTGTCTCTCTGCTGAAAAAAACTGTTTTTCATTTGTTTTATCCAATACTACACCAAGTTACATGATGAGCAGTGCCCCTGGCAAAAGGGGGCTTAATGCATCTCCATGATGTATCATACCAAACAAATCATCACATAATTATGGATCCATAATACCCATTATGTCTACCAGCTGACTGGATCATGAGGTAGACTGGTCCTTGGACATGCAGAAAATTGACAAATGGCAGAAAGTATCAAGTCAAGTCAGCCTGCATGGACTGCACAGGCTGACCTGACTTGATACTTTTGAACAGATGCATTAAACCCTCTTTTCACAGGGCATTGCTCATATTTTTTGTCGCTTCATTTCAGTCTGGATATGACGTCTTCATCAGATGAAGCAGTAAGTATGTCAGTCTTATTTTAGATTTTTTGTTTTTTTCTTTGAGATATTTTTTTAAGGATGTTTACTCCGGGGGCCCAAAAATCATCTTTGTTCAACACTGTTAGGCATCTAGTTTAATAATTTGACCAGTACTGCATTAAGTGTTTAACTCTTTGCCACTCAATCCAGAGTTTTAAGGACCCTGAGGAGGAGGCCTTTTGAAAACATTGTGGGAAAAAGAGAAAATGCTGGTTACCAGCATTTTCTCCTTTGCCCACAATGTTTTCTGTCTTTTTATGGACAAATCTCACCATATGAGCCTTATCTAATTTGTCGTCTGCAAATGCTTTCAGTTTGGTCAAGTGTAAATTTTTTTCATGTGGTAAAGGGTTAACAAATGACAAAATTTGTGGAGTTGTCCAATTTGAAAGCATTTGCAGATGACAATTTAAATATGGCTCAAAAATGGATTTGCCTTTCAAAGAGTAGAAAACATTTTTTTGAATAAAGAAGAAAATGATGGTTAACAGCATTTTCTTCTTTTCCCACAAAGTTTTCAAAGGCTTTTTTGTCAGGGTTGTTAAAACTTGGGATTGTGTGGTACAGGGTTAACCCATTCCCAAATGACCCTGATGAAGAAGGCTTTTGAAATCATCAGGGAAAATAAAGAAAAAGCTAGTAACCAGCATTTTGTCCATTTTTCAGGAATCTTTTTCCACTTTTGAAATAGTGATGCCGTCATTTGAAATATATCTAATTTTCTTGATTAATAAATAACATTTTTTTTCCAAGCAATCCTGTGTTTTAACGACCTTGAGGATGTAGCCTTTTGAAAATGTTTTCGGAACAGGAGAAAATGTTGCTTATCAGCATTTTCTACCTTTCCTACAATGTTTTCTATCGTATCAAAGACAAATCTCACCACTTTAGCAATATTTAATTTGTTGTCTACAAACCCTTTCAACTTGGTCCAGTCAAAAGTTTTGTCCTTTGGTAAAGAGTTAACTCTTATCCTGCTAAATAAGTGAAATGAAAGTTTCATGCCGATAGTAAACAACCTAAATTTTGCCATTTCAAAGGTAAATTTTGAGGAATGATATCTCCTTATTGGATAGTGTAGATCCAAGATCAGACTGCACATTCTGTGCAGTCTAATCTTGATCTACACTGTCCGCAAAAGGTCAGAGGTCAGTGAGTCACGCTTAGCAGCCTAAGGGTTAATGCTTGTTACTCACTTTGTGTTACTACAGGGTTTCGATCCGAACTCAGCATTTTTCACAAAAGTTGTAAATAAAAAGAAAAAAGTGCCAGTAGTCACGGATACTCAGTCCGCCAAACCCAAAAAGGAGAAGAAAGGAGCGGCAGACAAAAGCGATGACGAGGAGGAATTAGATCAGAAAACTTTGAGAAGTCGACAGTTAGCAAGTATGTTGAGTCAGCACATTTTATCATCTCATTTCACATTATTGAAGATATTTACTTCAAATTTGGTCTAAATTTTTAATTATCAAAAAGGAAACCCATACTACAGGGGCAGGTAACCATGAAGATTTTTTTGACACAGTTATGCCCCTTTTAGACTTAGAGTTTGTCAAACAAAAACTTTGACATTTTACAACATCTTTGTCATAACTGTTGAACTCCGACTGGTTGTTGAATATCAAATGGAATCCATACAACAAAGGCAGGTAACCATTTCAGTTTTTTCACAGTTATGACCCTTTTTGAATTGGAACTTTCTCTGAAAATCTATTTCTAAAAGCAAAAATTTTCTCTGAAAATTGATCTTTTTCTAAAAACAATTGCATTGGAGCATCAGCAATTGCATGCCAAGGCGTTTTGTTTGCCTCAATCTTTTCACTTGGTTTAGATTTTAGTTCATGTAGATTATCTATCTTTTACAAGGATGTTTACAAAGTTGTCTAGTGCAAATTTTCCTCAGGAGGAGGTAATGAGTTCAGACACTTCAGATTGAAAGAGAAAAACAAAATAGATCTGAGCCATGCTCTGTGAAGAGGGTGCTTAATGCATCTGCTAGAAACATCAATTCAGGTCAGCCTGCGCAGTCTTTGCAGGTCTACCTGGGCCAAAACTTTTTCGCTATTGGTCAATTTTCTACGTGTCAAAGGACCATTCTACCTTGTAAAGCGGCTATTATGGATCCATAATTACGAGATTGATTGCTTGCTATCACACATTACGGAGATGCATTAAGCTCTCTTTTCACAGACAATGGCTCATCTTCATGTGAAAATTAATCCACAAAGCCTCGGACAGCTGTAGTTGCTTTGCCGGCATTATACATCAAGATCAGAATGCACAGAATGTGCAGTCTGATCTTTGATCTTTATTGTCCTCTTGGCAACCTTGAACTTGCAATTATTTGGGTCTTATTTCAAACCTTAAAATGTCTGTTGGGTTTGTCCAAGACTCTGGGGGTCAATTGAAATTTGAAAGAAAAGAAAATCTATATGTGTGGGTAGGAAAGGCTTGCTTAATCCTGGAGATGAATGCAAGCTATGTATAGCTAGGAAATAGGCCATTTACATGACATGGTAGATAGTTGTAAATAAATATTTATTCCAAGCATTTTTTTTTCCAGTAAAAGGGAATGAAATGGCACATCTAGGCCACTATAATGCTGCAATAGAATTATTTAGTGAAGCTATCAAATTAGACCCCAAAGATTTTAGGTAAGTGGAACGCATGTATAGATTATCAAAAATCAAAAAAATTTCAGGGGCAGTATCCACCAACCATTCTTTGTATGTGGGATAACCGTTTGGTTTAGCCAATCCAAAGTCCTCTTATTTACAGGGTGTTTAGAGGTGACACATTAGAAAAGTAATTAATTGCATTTATCTGCAATCTTGATGAGAAGAAAAAAAAAAAAATGAAATGCAATGAGATTTGATGTATGTCAAAGTTGTAGAAAAGTTGCATGAGCACAGCTGGCCCAATGATTTCATAAAGTTTTGTCAAAATGTGTATATATGAAGACTTACTTTTTTTATACCCCCCAAAACTCTGTTTGGGGGGTATATAGGAGTCAGCTTGTCGGTCGGTCCGTCCGTCCGTCTGTCCGTCCGTCGGTCGGTCTGTAGCTTTTTGTCCGCTCTATTTCTCATAAACTACTGGACGAATTTTATTCAAACTTCACAGGTAAACTCAGTATCAAGCAGAGATGTGCATATGAAATGTTGGTTATGGTTCATTGATTTTTCACTGAGTTATGGCCCTTTCATGAAATTCCTTGTCCGCTCTTTTTCTCATCAACTATTGGACAGATTTGGTTCAAACTACACAAATAGACTCAGTATCAAGCAGAGATGTGCATATCCTATTTTGGTGCAGGATATTCATCACCTTCAGTGATAGCTCTGGTATAATTGACTCTCCAGTGACTTATTTTGCATTCCTGTGACATTAATCTGTTTTGTGACAAGGAGCTGTTGGGGGGTATGATCACGTTTAGTGATAGCTCTAGTTTCTTCACAAAATCAGTAGTTTACATGTAATAAAAAATAAAAACTTATGGTGGCAAACAAATTTGCAAAAAGTGATCCTTGTTGCATGTAACATAAGCTCACATACAGAATATCAGTTCAGTTGCTCAGAAAAGCCTATATAATTGCCAATCTTGAAAAGTTTTTTTGCAAATGCCTCTTGGATAGAGGGAGCATCATGATAATCCAAGAGTTTTGTGTCATATTAAGACTTCAGATTGTTGTGATATTACTGTATTATTGTAACAAATGACAAACTAATGCTCATTTTGAAGTTCGTTTATGCCCCCTTTTTTTTTCCTTAATTTCAGATTTTTTGGCAATAGATCTTACTGTTATGATAGAATACAACTTTATGAAAAGTAAGTATTGCAGTGTAGACAAAAATTCATTATAATGACTAAAACAAAAAAGAATAACTTGGTCATTTTGAAAATCCTATCCCGCTGAGAAAACAAACGATAAAGAATGTGCTATTGATTTAGTCATAACAACTTTCCAAATGACTTTGTTCATCTTTCTGTTGTCTGCTCTTCAAAAGATTGTGGTACATGGAGAAACTGTCCATGAGGTGTAGTTTTGCCAGATACAACTGTGCTTTGACATTTAATTTTTTAATACAAATTTCACTTCCTTCAAGTCTTACAAAGGACAGTTATCAAAAGATGACACAGGTTTATTAATTTGTTTGAATTTCTTGTTTTTAACACAGCTTACTTAAGACACAACTGTTATTACTGTTGTGTACACTGTAGATCAAGATCAGACTGCACAGAGAATATGTTGACTGATCTTGCATACACACTGTCCTATACTGTAGGAGATACTTTGGCCAAAACAGCAATTGAATTGCACTATCTTGGTCTTTGTCTAGTTAGTTTTACATACATATGAGCCATGCTCTAGCAAAAGGGGATTTAATGCATCTCTGTGATGCATTATACTGAGCAAGTCATCTCATAATTATGGATCCATAAAATCTATTTAATGTAACAATCCACTGGATCGGGATGTACAATCATTCTTTGACATGCAGAAAATGACCAATAGCACAAAGTTTTGACCCATGCTAGCCCGTGCAGACTACAGGCTGACATGGATACATAATTTTTAGCAGAAGCATTGAGCCCCCATTTTACAGAGCATGGCTTGTTTCTTTTTCTCTCTCTCTCTTATAGGGCATATAAAGATGCTGAAAAAGCTATAACTTTAGCCAAAGAGTGGCCAAAAGGGTATTTTAGACAAGGCAGAGCTCTTGCAGGTTTAAAAGTAAGTGCAAATTAATATTATACAATGATTTTTTGTCCTTATATCTATCTATTACATGTGTTCCTATGTTCGATGGATAGTATGTTTTTGTAGTATTTGTAAATTGATTATTTTCTGCTAGCGTGTGGGAAAGCAGTCACTGGCTTGGGTAGAATATTGTGCGAAGTACTGGTAACAGAAACTCTAGGAAAGCATGGATGGGTGGACTGGCCACTGCAGTATAAATGAATGATGTTAAACACCATACAATCAATCAATCAATTCTGTCATTCAACTCTGCCTTGCCAGGTTCGGTAGCTTGTGTATAGAATGTGTATGTGAATATTATTGAAACCTTTTAAGTTCTTTGATAAATTAAGTTTGTTAAAGTGTATAATAATTCCATGTAAAATACGAACCATGCTCTGTGAGAAGGGGGCTTAGTGCATCTGCGAAAAGTATTGACCCAGGTCAGCCTGCACAGTCGGCGCAGGCTGACCTGGGCCGAAACTTTTCGCTATTGGTCAGTTTTCTGTATGTATGAGGACCAGTCTAACACATGACTACGTGGGTTGTTAAAACATGTGACCATCATGGAACCATAATTATGTGATGGCTTGATGCATGACAAGGCATCACAGAGATGCATTAAGCTCCCTTTTGCCAGAGCATGGTCCATATGTATGAGACTGATTTCCTTTTTTGTCACAGATGTATGCTGAAGCAGAGCAAGCCTTTACTCAAGTTTTAAAATTAGATAAAAACTGTGATGATGCTGTACAAGAACTATTACGAGTACGGACACATCAGATAATGGTAAGTTTTGACAAAGAAATGATTATAAAGCCACAAAGATACAATTTATAATTTTACCAGTGGTTGGAAAAGATATGGTACATTATACATATTAAAGTCAAATCATCAAATCACTGCCCTTCCTGCCTGCCTGCCTGCCTGCCTGCCTGCCTGCCCTGCCCTGCCCTGCCCTGCCTGTCTGGTCTGGTCTGGCCTGGCCTGTCCTGGCCTGGCATGGCCTGGCCTGGCCTGGCCTGCCTGCCTGCCTGTCTGCCTGCCCACCCTGCCTATCTGCCTGCCTGCCGGGCATACCCTGCCTGGTCATATGTGTCAAAGCTCAAGGTCACTGGTGATCTTTGTTTTGAAAATAATTTCAGTTTTCTGTGCAGGTACATTGACAAGGTGCTGGTGGAGGGTATTTGTCTGTGTTACAACAATTCTAGTTTTAAGATGCATTTAGTTTGTCAACTACAAATGTTTTCAGTTTGGACCAGTTATAAATTTTGTCATCTGGTAAAGAGAACAACCCCAGAGAAAAAAGGCTTTTGAAATCAGTGTTGGAAAAGGAGAAAATGCTTGTAGTACAAAGTTTTCAAAGACGTATATTAAAAAACAAATACCATCACTTGTGCCACTTTTAATTTGGTTTCTGCAAGTGCTTTCAAGTTGATCAAATGTAAAATTCTGTGGTTTGATGAAGACTTAAAGTCCCAGAAGCAGTCAGAAGTAAACAATGTGGATGTTAAAGTGCATATAAATTTAAATCGTACCATTTAAAAGTATGGAAATTATTGTGAAGATGACCATCTGGTATTTTACGTTGGTGCAAGTGTTACTTGCTGGAAGAAAAAAAATGATTTTCAAAACTGGGTGAAAGTAAACAAAAGATAGGATGACTTTGCAACTGGTTACCAGCATTTTCTCATTTTCCCATGATGTTTTCAAAGGACTTTTCCCTCTGGGTCGTTAAAACTTGGGATTTTTTGCTGGTTAAGGGGGTCAACACTTAGAAATATTTGTACTCTTTGAAGACAACCAGATTCATGCACTGTCAGTGGAGTATGGGCCAGATTATTTAACAGTATATCAGAACGTAAAGTCTGATCCTCAACCACTGATTAAAAAAAAATGAGAAAACTTGTAAATTTGCCACTTGTGTTCTAAGGGCCAAACCTTGATTGAAGATTTGGAGATAATTCATAATTGAGCCATGCATTGACGAAAGAGGGTTTATTGCAGCTCCAGGCTGCGTCATACTAAGCAAGTCATCACGTAAGTACAGGTCCATAAGATCCATTTTGTCTAACAACAAATTGAATCATGAGGTAGAATGGTCCTTGGACATGCAGAAATTTACCCAAAGCCAAAAGTTTCACCACAGGTCAGCCTACCCAGACTGCGCAGGCTGACTTGGGTCGATATTTTTTGCAGATGCATTAAGCTCACTTTTCGCAGAGCATTGGTCACATAATTTCCCTTCACATTTGTTTTTTGAATAAGTAATGTTGCGGTCTTTTTAACCTTTAAGCTGCTAAGTGCGACTCACAGACCTTTTACGGACAGTGTAGATAAAGATCAGACTGCACAGAATGTGCAGTCTGATCTTGGATCTACACTGTCCAATAAGAAGATGTTTTCCCAACCCCCATTACTTTTGAAATACCCACACTTGGGGTTTATCATTGGCTTGAAGGCTTCATTTAACTTATTCAGCAGGATAAGGGTTAATGGTGAAATACTACTTTTGTTTATTTTCTGTTGTTGATATTTTGTGAAATTTTCTGTCACAGGAAATGGGGTTTACGCGGCAACAATCAGAAGCAGCTATAAAACTTCATGGTACCGTACAAGCGGCCTTAGATTCATTATTAGCAGGTGTAGGTAAGTGAAATTTTAGTATAGAATGCTTCACCAAATAGTGGTTGTCTTTTCAATACCCTGAGGAGGAAAGCTTGTGGAACTATGATGGGAAAAGGCGAAAATACTGGTATACAATCATTGTTCAAAAAGACTTTTTTTCTTTCTTTAAATACAAGTTGCCTCTTTTTTTGCATAAGGTTAAAAATTGAGATTTTCTGTCCATTTAATATTTCTCCATGGTGTCAACACTACTCTGTTCCACGTCGGAAAACAACTGTATTGTTATGACTTGATCTTTACCAAATAATGTAATGATTATACCAACCTGTGGAAGAAAGCTTTCGAAAACTTTATGGAAGTAGGAGAAAATGCTGGTAACCAGCATTTTCTCCATGTTCCACAATGTTTTATGCCCATTTAAAGACAGATCTTGGATTTGATTAACATTTTATTTAATGTCTCCAAGTACTTTTAAGATTGACAGGTCTAAAAATTTTTGTTGTCAGGTAAAGATTTTCATGATATACTTTTGACCTCTACCTATGATACTTTATTTCAGCTGAAAATTCATTAAGTACAGAGGTATATGTGTCGGACGATGAAGAGAGTTTTCCATCCACCACCATTGTGAATACACGAACCCCACGAATATCAGATGCAAAAATGGAGTAAGCTAATTGGACTTTTTCCAGGGACTCGCTCTACTTCTCTAAACATGCAGAGCACCTTTGGTACTTCTTTAGACAATGAAATAAAGATCAAACTGCACAAATTATGCAGTCCAATCTTGGATCAGCACAGCAGGATATTCCTATAACACTAATTTGGTCTTTCTTACTGGATGAAAAGGTCTTTTTTTCTTTTTTTTTTTTTTTCTTAATTACGGAATCTTTAAAAACTAGCCATTTGTGTTTTTATTTGCAGAAATTTGTGTAATGCTACCATATTAATGGATAAAAAATTCGAGTTAACTGTCTAGTTTTAGGAGTTTTAGTTCTACTGCTTTGTGAAACAAGAATGAAAAACTTTACTATCAATGCTTGCTTTTACATAATTGCTCTCATGTCCATGTTACATGTACAGCCAAAGTTTGAGAAGGGATTCAATATGGAATCTTTGATTCAGTGTATCAGCACTACCATTTGAATACAGTTTTCTTTGATGGAAAGAAAACCTATGTATGCACCTCATGATTGAGCGATTTTTGTTCTTGCAGTCCAAAGAACCCAGAGGGTCTGACAGCATTATGGGTAGGAAATGTTTTACCAGAAGTCACAGATAAAAAATTACAACAAATGTTCTCAAGGTAAGGTTCTAGAGCAATACTTTAGGATCCTAACTACTTTAGACTTGCTGTTACCAAGGAAAATTTATCATTAGCTTGGCTATTTTTGAAGAAAAACATCGAGGTATTGTGATAGCCCTGACATCAACTTGTGTGTCAGTGTTTGACATCGTACAATATCTCTTGTTATTGAAGATATTTGCCCTAAACTTGGACCAGTTGTTAATTATCATCAGGGGAATCTATACAACAAGGGTAGGTAACCAAAGTATTTTTGACACAATTATGCCCCTTTTTGGACTTGTAATTCTTACTGAAAATCAAGCATCCGCAACCAAGTATTGGTATTAACATGCAATGCTCTTGTTGTTAAGTTTTCTTATACTAAAACATTTACACAACTTCAATTTTCTGTTATATTTCAAAACATTTAGTTTTTCAAAAAGGGTATTAGAAGAATGGATCTGAATAACAGATATTAAGTTCTTTGCATGCTATCGACCAGATGGGGTACTTTTGTGGACAAACTGTGGATCAAGATCAGACTACGAAAAACATAAAGTCTGATCTTTTTTCTTCATTTGTCTGGTATCTTGTTGAATATTGTTGCTAACAAAGCTCTAAATACATGCATCATGCTGACAAACCTCATTGGAGGCATGCTCTGGCAAAATTGTGTTTAATGCATGTCTGTGATGCATTATACCATGCAAGTCATCATATAATTTTGGATCCATTATATCCATTTTCTCCAACAAATGACTGAATCCTGGGTCCATATTCACCAACCATTCTTAAGACCGTTCTTTGTCTTGTTCTCCAGAATTTTCTACATTTGAAAGTAACACAACTCCTGATTGGCTAAACCAAATGGTTTAGCCAATCAGGAGTTGTGTTACTTTCAAATGTAGAAAATCTTGGAGAATAAGACTAAGAATGTTCTTAAGAATGGTTGGTGAATACGGACCCTGGTGTAGAATGGTCCTTGGACATGCAAAAAATTGACCAGATGCAAAAAAGTTTCGGCCAGGTCAACCTGCACAGGCAGACCTGGTGCAATACTTTTTGCAGATACATTAAGACCCCTAGCTCATTTGCTTTGCAGTCTAAGGAACAGAGCTATGTTTATGTAATTTTTCAGATATGGCCCTGTAAAAAGTGTAAGATGTTTACCAGAAAAATATTGTGCATTTGTAAATTTTACAACAAAGGAAGCAGCTGGAAAGGCCATGACAGGCTTACAGGTTTGGTAGTCTTTCCATCGTTTTCAGCCAGTTTTTTAACCCATTTCATCTTTATGAAACTATAATCACTCTTGTATCTTCATGCCAAATGTTGTCCCTGACGGCTGCAAGGTTGCACAGATTACAATGGATAGAAAATGCATTTCATTCTTTTGGCAGCCTTTAAGGAAATCACTGTTGTCATTTCTGGTTTTAACCCTTTACTAAACGACAAAATTTTAGACCCATCCAATTTGAAAGCATTTGCAGACAACAATTTCAGTGTAGCTCAAATGATATGATTTTTCTCTGATAGGGTAGAAAATATTGTGGGGAAAGGAGAAAATGCTGGCAACCAGCATTTTCTCCTTTTCCCACAATGTTTTCGAAAGGCTTCTTCCCCAGGGTTGTTAAAAGTCGGGATTGTGTGGTAAAGGGTTAAATGAGGACGAATCCCTTGAGTTTCTCTATCCCTTACACCATATATTTATATTGGTAATTTATCTTTGTTTACACAGCTGACCAAATTCTGAGCTTTTCTACACACTTTCAAGTCTTAACAGCATTTTTTTCTCCCTGGCTTTAAGGTCGCATCTTTAAGATCTTTTTTTTGTTAATCATTCCTTCAACACAGATATGCGCGCTAAATGACCAAAGCTGTCGATGCGCCATAAAACAACATTTATTCATTCATTCTTTTTTTTGTGTGTTTTATTATTAGGGCACAGAATGTGCGGGGCAAAGATTGTTGATAAAATTCCCTGATCATCCAATCAATAACAGTGGAACTAATCATGGAACAATCACCCTTCGTAAAAATCAAAGTAATATCTCAAAAAGGTAAGTTGACGGTGTATTTCAAGTGGGATAAATCATATCAGCTTTTAGAATGTGTATGTGTGAAAACTTTTAACCCATTAATCTACAAAAATCAGTCACAAATTGCATGAAGGTAAAATATACTACTCAAAATTTGCTAGGTATTACCATATTAGATTCAGCAGATACATATGTGTGGCATGTATCAGGTACGGCTTTTCAATGTCACATTGCCACACTGATAAAATGAACCACCTACGGAAATGGTTGCTCTTAATGCAAAACGGTATTGTTGTATTATTGCACAAAATGTTAGCTTCCGGGCCGCTATAAGCATGCATTAACGGGGAAAAACCGGGCTTTAACGGGAGAAAACATGTATTAATCAGTACAATCATGTGCCATTAATGCCCGACTTTGTACTTTCAATATCCTCGCTCAGAGCCTACCTTGGAAACAATGTATGCTGAACGTTTGTTGTTGTCAACATCCAAGACTCCAACCAACTAAGCTGTAGGAACTTGTACCATATTAGATCCTTATGAGGGCTTGTCTTTGATGATTTTAGTACACCACAAAGGAAATATTACCCAATATCTGAGTATTATCGAGATATGAGCAAAAACTCAATTGTAATGCACTCTACATCCCACCCACTTTCCTAACGTAGTTGGCAATTCCTTCACTTGATATATCGCTTCGACGTCTTTCAGTTACAGAAATTTCATATCCTCTCATTTATCCTAGTTGTAATAGATCCAAAAAATGTGCAAGTTAATCCCACCAAAGTCCGCTATGCATTAGATATCATTAGAAGTGAATTACAGCGAGAGTCCAAAACAGTGGCACAGGGCTATGGCCCATCACTACGCATAACAAAAATTTCACCGAATTCCGGTTTTGATCGGTACAAATCTGGTACATCTCAAGTCTGTTTCTTTGCATTTCTATGGAAATATGTTTAGCTTTCGTTGCAAGTTATTGCTAAAATAAATTTATTTCGCACTCGGGCATTAAACCATTTTTCAGGCCTTTGTGAATGTTAACGACCTCAAAAACATGAAGTAACCCTGTAATATAATTTATACCCGTACTGAAATAGCTAAATGATCCCTATCAAAGTGTGAGTAGTATATTTGAGTCATACTCTGGCAAAAAGGGGTTTAATGCATCTCCTAATGCATAATACCATACAAGTCATCAGTATAATTGGGGATCCATGATACTGATTTTGTTTGATAATTGACTGAATCATGAGGTAGAATGGATCTCGCTATCAGAAAATTGAGCAATGGCAAAGAATTTTGACCCAGGTCAGCTTGTGCGGACCGTGTAGGCTGACCTGGTCGATACTTTTTTGCAGATGCATTGAGCCCCCTTTTAACAGAGCAAGACTCTTGTATGAAAGAAAATATATTTTAATCGCACAGAAAAAATTCTTGGAAAAAGGATTTATTTATGACGTGATTTCTCCATAATCCACAATGTTTAACTCTTTACCAAACAATGAAATTTCAGACTCGTCCAGATTGAAGTTTTGACCTTGAAAAAGGCTTTTGAAAACAATGTGGGAAAAGGAGAAAATGCTGGTAAGCAGCATTTTCTCCTGTTCCCACAGTGTTTTCAACCCTGTCAAAGAGGGAATCATCGTTTGAGCTACATTTGTCTTCTGAAATTTGCTTTTAATTTGGTTGTGTCCAAAATTTTTTTGTATGGTAAAGGGTTGAGTAGACACAAAAATGGTGATTACAAGGCTGGTTTTTAGCTGAAAAATCTTACTGAATAGTGTGAGATGTAAATACAAGATCAAACTGCAGGTTTTGTATAGTCTGGTCTTGATCTGCATCTCTCCTGTAAGTCACCATATGGTACACTCGGTATGCTAAGGGTCTTCATTCTTTATTTCCCCTATAACCTTTTATTTTTCCTCATTTAGTTTGTATTCTAACTTCATAAATACAAATGAGCCATGCTGTGGCAAAAGGGGGCTTAATGTATCTCCATGATACATCGTACCAAGGAAGTCATCTCGGAATACATTGGAGATCCATAAAAATCCATTTTGCACAACAGCTGACTGAATCATGATACAGAACGGTGCTTTGACATGCAGAAAATTTAAAGATAGCAAAAAGTTTTGGCCCATGTCAGCCTGCGCGGACTGCGCAGGCTGACATGGGTCAATACTTTTTGCAGATGCATTAAACCCTGTTTTCACAGAGCATGGCTCAAGTATTGAAACATGCATTGTGCTAAATTATGACATGCAAAATAAGTTCGCATTATATAATATGTCCTATTTTGTTCTAGATTGTTTAGCTTATTTCAGAACTTATAGTTCTACTTGTACATAGGCTATGAGTTATTATACCCCCGCAAAACGAATGTTTTCGGGGGTATGCTGGAATCAGCCTGTCTGTCCGTGTGTCGTGTGTCCGTCTGTGTACAAAATACTAGCAATTTTGTGTCGCGAACTCCTCCTACAGTTTTCCTTCAATTGCATTGAAACTTTGCCAATATATTGATCATATATTGAAGATTTGCAAGACGTAATTTGCAAGTGTCAACTCCCCCTGGTTGAGGAATTATCTCCCCTTGAACTTGACACTTTTTTTCTGTCAAAGCGCTGGCAGGGGTATTAAGTCACATTCAGTGACAGCTCTAGTTGATAATGGTATATCTAACTTAATAGAAGGGCAAGTCATTTCCAATGTGTGCATGTGTATGTATCTTTTTTTTTTTTCAACTTCCGTTGGAATATGTTTGAGCAATGCTCTGGCAAAAGGGGCCTTAATGCATCTCCGTACTGTATGATACCTATCAAGCCATCACAAAATTATGGATCCATAATAGCTGCTTTTATTAACAACTGACTTAGACATGAGGTAGAATGGTCCTTGGATTTTGAAATTGACCGATGGCGAAAAGTTTCGGCCCAGGTCAGCCTGTGCAGACTGCGACTGGGTCTATACTTTTTGCAGATGCATTAAGTACCTTTTTCACACATCATGACTCATTTATACTGTTTATATAAGATATGACATGCCTTCCAATTTATTTGCCCTACAATACACACGTTGTGGATTACCTTAGCACAAAGAACACAAGGGAAGCTTTTAACGACCCTGGGGAAGAAGCCTTTTGAAAACATTGTGGGAAAAGGAGAAAATGCTGGTAACCAGCATTTTCTCCTTTTCCCACAATGTTTTCTACTCATCCCAAAACAAATTTCAATTATTGAGTTGCATTTATTTTGCAAAAGCTTTCCATCTGGACCAGTCTAAAATTTTGTCGTTTGGGAAAGAGTTAAATTATTTTCTTTAATGCAGGACTAATTTCAATAAAACTTAGCTAAAAAGTCATGTTATTGTCCTCTTTCAAAGGTAATCAAATTATTCTTTTTCTATATTGTACAAATACCGGTAGGTCAAAGGACCTTAACCCAAACAGCAAATTTTAGACTCTTCCCAATTGGGAGCATCTGCTGGCGACAAATCTGAAAGTGATACAAGTGAATTTAAATTCTGTAACAGGGTAGAAAGCATTGTGGGAAAAGGAGAAAATGCTGGGTACCAGCATTTTCTCCTTTTCCCACAATGATTTCAATAGTCTTCTTCTTCTTCATGGTGGTTAATACTCAAGATTGTGTGGTAAAGGGTTACGGAAAATGTTTTTGAAGAATACCTGCTGCAAGTTTGTTAGGTGAGATAGTAAGTCCAGCGGATTTTTTTTTTTGTACAAAATTTTACTTGTCTAGCATGTACAACTTAATGTCTCAAGTGTGTGTATATATTTGTGTATGTCTTTTCTAGTGTTGAGAGGTGACATTTAGTGTACTGGTTATTTAGTTTCTCTTAATATGGAATTAAACAGCATTATAGACATAGCAGCAGAGACCTCATGACTCAGCCTGCAACACACAGGGATTGTAATCAGCTCTTTATCAGATTATTATCTAGATTTGAAAGCATTTACAGATAATAAATTAAAGTTGGCTCATATGATGAGATTTGTCTTTGACAGAATGGAAAAAATTGTGTAAAAAGGAGAAAAATGCTGGCTACCAGCATTTTCGTCACATTCTACATTGTTTTCAAAACCATTTTTCCTTGAGTCAAAACACACAGGATAATCTGATAAAGGGTAAAAGGTTTGACTCTTGGCTTGGTAAAAATTTTTTTCTCAGGTTTTATGTAGGGCTGTCACGATATACCGGTATACCAGTATATTGCAATATAATTCAGTCAATACATACCACGATACAAACTTCACGTACCGTTATTTTTGCGATATTTTCTAGTTTCGATGTATTTTCGGTTTATTTTGTTCTGATCATTTTTAAAACGTCGTGGTCATGCCAACGCTTATCACTATTATAACATTGTTGTGCGTATGAGAGTAAACTAGCAGCCTGTTGTCTATCGGATGGTTACTGGTACCAGTTTAGTTTGAAAGCAGACTAGGGCATACTTGATTTGTGATTGTCAATATTTTATGGTCACAATCAGTTCAATCCAAATCACACAATGCTGAGTCTCCAACGTGATGTTTAAAACATCAAAAGTTACAGATTTTTAAAAACAGGAATACGAGAATAAAATTCATTAATACGATAATTAAATTAATGGAAAATGTGTACAAATTATACCAAAGTATTTTCTAGTAATCCTACTTGATTGCATCTGCATTTTCTGAATCGAGTATGATCATATCAACAATGGCTGCCAGCGCCAATGCTATAGAAGTGACCTAGGACGTTTATGGTAAAATACCACATAAGAAGGCAAAATCTGATATTTGGAATCACTTTTGTTGAGATTGGATGATTTAATTGATTCACCTTCACTTATTTTGGAAGATTTAAACATGAATTATGAATAGCAAAGGTATTTTTTTAAAATAATATTAATTTTAACATGGACAGGATATATTGTGGTACATATCTCAATGCGGTTTCTGTGTATTGCAATATATTGTGGTATACTTAAGGCGTATCGTGACAGCCTTAGTTTTATGATGGCCATTGTCATACAATGGAACAGGGGCTCATTTATTAGCCCTTACCCAGACAAAAAGATAAACGTTTGACTCTTCCATATGGGAAACAGTTGTAGACAAGAAATTGCCTATGGTTCAAATAATCAAATAACGTAATTTATCTTAGACAGTTGAGAAAACTGTGGAAAAAGGGTCCATGATGAAAACATAATGACAGTGAATGTGACTTAAATGATAGAAAATGCTGTGGGAAAAGCAGAAAATGCTGGTAACCAGCATTTTTTCTTCCCTCAATGTTTTCACAAAACCTTGTTCAGGATTATTAATGCATGGATTGTTAGGTAAATGGTGAGCTAGATAATACTTTTGTAAATAATGTATGAGCCATGCTCTGGCAAAAGAGGGCTTAATGCTTTATGATTTATTGTTACCAAGCAAGACATCACATAATTATGAGTAAAATCCATTTTGTCTAACAACCAACTGAATCACGAGGTAGATTGGTCCCTTGACATACAGAAAATTGACCAACAGCTAAAAGTTTCTGCCAAGATCAGCCTGAGCAGACTGTGCAGGCTGACCTAGGTTAATACTTTTCGCAGATTCATTAAGCCCACTTTTCACAGAGCATGACTCATATCTAGGTTTACTGAACATTTTTAAGGGTATGGATGGAGACACTGCAATAGGTTTGTTGGAGGCATCTGGCTGAACTGCCTGAAAGCCCGCAATCTTATGTCATGGACCATTTTGTGAGTTTCTCTGTGAACATGCGCAAAATTTGACGTCAAAAAAATCTGCAAATTAGAACTATTGAATTATTTGAGTCATGTTCCACTTCAAAACTCCTTTAATGAATGTGTTTCAATGAATAACTTTATTTTCCATGCCAATAATGCTTAACCCTTTACCAAACGACAAAATTTTAGACTTGTCCAAATTGAAAGCCTTTGCAGACAACAGATTAAATGTGACTTAAACGTTGAAATTTCTTATGGAACAGGTAGAAAACTTTGTGGGAAAAGGAGAAAATGCTGGCTACCAGCATTTTCTCCTTTTCCCACAATGTTTTCAAAAGGCTTCCTTTGGGGGTTGTTAAAAGTCTGGATTGTGTGGTAAAGCGTTAAAGATTTAAAAATCTTCTCCAACAGTGCACGTTGTATGATCTTTTTCCTTCTTTATTCTTCCATTTAGCATAATTTCTCAAAAGAAAAAATGGCACCTTAAGAATTCTTTGATAGAATCTTGATTTGCAAAAAAGAAAATTGCTGCAGTAGGCATGGCCTATTTTCTTAACCCTTTACCAAACAACAAAATTTTATACAAGTGCAAACTGAAAGAAATGGCAATGACAAACTCTAAAATTGAAATTTGTTTTCTAGAGGGTAAAAGACATTGTTGGAAAAGGAGAAAATGCTGGTTACCAGTATTTTCTCCTTTTCCCAAAATGTTTTCAAAAGCTTTCTTTCACGGGAACCTTAAAAGTCGGAATTGTGTGGTAAAGAGTTGATATACTTTTCTCTGAGAATCTGCTTGTTCTCAAATTTTATGTTGTCAGATTTCATTGATACTTGACATAACTGTTTTATGGGGAAGATGCCCTAGCCTGCCCTGATTGCTCCGTGGTTAGCATATTTGACTCTTGACCTGTTGGTTGCGAGTTCGATACCTGATTGAGGCAAACTTTCCTTCTGGCAATTTTTTTGCCTTTCAGCTCCGATGCATGTGGGAAAAGTAGTCGGTGAATTGGAAAGAAAGTTGTGTCAGTACTGCTGTGAGAAAGCCAGGAGACACACCCTTACATGCACTGACCACCGTGATATGACCTAAGCTGTTAAAACGGTGTTAAACTCCAATACAAACAAATCGGATGCTGTAACAGTATTATGACCCCCAATAACACTAGGCTGCCGTTGCTATGGCTTATTTTCCCTCTTTGTGACTAAGAGTGCATAAGTGGCATGAGCATTCCTTTTGAATGGATGACCTTTTTCAGTGTTTAAGATTTTAAAAACATTAGATCATGACTGGAGATTATATTTTTCTATTTGTGGATCATTTTGTGATATTTCAAATTCAACAAACATTTGGGCAGTTTTGCTCCCATGGCCCGTCATGTCAGTTATCTGTAAACGTATCAGAATAGTCTACACAGTCAATTTCAAAACAAAGCAGAGCTCCAGACAGAGGGAGTGAATTTGATGATAGAAGTGAAAATATTCTTCTCCACTAAACCCTATGTTATGGGTACTCATTAGACTCGTCTCATTGAGATGAGTCTAATGAGTACACACAACATAGGGTTTGGAAGAGAAATGATGGATTTACAATACCATCATTCCCTCTTACCTGGAGCTCTGACCAAGTAATTGGAAAGCATTGTAAGATCATCATGTGTGCATCAATGTTACATACTTTTTCCTCTGTAGTTTTTTAGGTATATGAGTCATGCTCTGGCAAAAGGAGGCTTAGTGCATCCCCAAAATGTATAATACCGAGCAAGCAATCACATAATTATGGATCCGTAATAGCAACTTTTTTAACAACCGACTTAATCATGAGGTAGAGTGGTCCTTGAACATACAGAAAATTGACCAGTAGTGAAAAGTTTAAGCCCGGGTCAGCCTGCGCTGATTGCACAGGCTGACCTGGATCAATCTTTTCACCGATGCATCAAGCCACCTTATCACAGAGTATGTCTTATATCAATTCACATAAGTTATGGTATTGTTATGCTGTAAACATTATTTTTTCCTGGAAACCTATGTTGTAGGTACTCATTAGAATGGTCTTGTTGGACAGTTCTTGTCAATACCTTCACCAAAAGTTTATTATACAGAGATACTTCTCTTGGACTATCGAAATCCTTTCTTATACCTTGACATGAAGTTTCCTTTGAAAATTAGTAAACCTTATATGGGATAATTCTATCACATTTTTTTTTTTTTTATTATCTCATTTTTTTTCTCTGTGTCATATCAGTTCTGCAAGATAAGGATTTGGGGTATGTATGTGAAAAAAAAAAAATACATGTAGTACAAAAAGTGCTTCCAATGTTCAGTCATGTTTTCATCAATTTTGGTGATAATTATCCTTGCCTTTACTTTAGTCTATATTGTTGGTATATTTTATTTTTTTTTGCATGAAATTATGTTTGAGCCATGCTCTGTGAGAAAGAGGCTTAATGCATCTGCAAAAAGTATCGACCCAGGTCAGCCTGCGGAGTCCACGAAGGCTGACCTGAATCAAAACTGTTTGCTGTCAGTCAATTTTCTGCATGTCAAAGGATCATTGTACCTCATGATTCAGCGGGTTGTTGGACAAAATGAATTTCATGGATCCATAATTATATCAGGACTTGCTTTGTATAACCCTTTCCCAAACAACAAATTTTGGACTAGTCCAAATTGAAAGAGTTTGCAGACAACAATTTTAAATTTGATGAAAATGGCAGAAAGGTTTCAAAACGGGTAGAAAACACTGTGGGAAAAGGAGAAATTGCTCGTTACGAGCAATTTCTCCTTTTCCAACAGTGTTTTCAAAAGACTTGTACTGTAGACACGTGAAAACCAGGGCTTGTTTGGGAAAGGGTTAATGCCCCATGGAGATGCAGTAACCCTGTACCACACAATCCTGACTTTTAACAACCCTGCAGAAAGAAGACTTTTAAAAAAAATCATTGGAAAAGGAGAAAATGCTGGTAACAAGCATTTTCTCCTCTTCCCACAATGTTTTCTATCCTGTCAGAGACAGAAAGCACTATTTAAACTACAGTACATTAATATGGTTGGCTGCACAGGCTTTCAGTTTTTGTCTAGTCTAAAATTTTATGGTTTGGTAGAGTTAAGCCCCCTTTTGCCAGAGCATGGCTCATTTTTAACATCACTCTAGTCCAGAGATCAGCAGAACTATGCTATGTAACAACGGGGATAGGGGATACATGATTATGGTTGTTGTCGGTGTTTAGCTATCTCTTTCCCTCATGAGCAACCTTCCTGCATTCTCAAAGATAACCAGCCAACAATTTTTGTTCCACTGGTATTTGTTTAAAATTTGATTGTTTGTATTGTGGTTAAATGTCGTTTTCAACATTATTTCAGCCTTGTTTAATGTACATGTTTATGAGTGATACTCTAGGTAAAGGAGATGTGTCATGCTCTGACAAAAAGGGGCTTAATGCATCTCCATGATGCATTTTACCAAGCAAGTCATCATATAATTATGGATCCATAAAAACCATTTTGTCTCAATAATCGACTGTATCATGAGGTAGACTGGTCCTTTGACACACGGAAAATTGACCAATACCGAAAAGTTTCAGTCCAGGTCAGCCTGCGCATTTCGTGCAGGCTGACCTGGGTCGATACTTTTCACAGATGCATTAAGCTCCTTTTTCACGGAGCATAGCTCATATTTGATGCATATTTGTAATACATTGTTGTGGCTTAAAATAGATCCATTGTGTTTAAAAATCGACAGCCTTAGCAGGTAAAATGGTCCTTCGAAATGAGAAAATTTACCAATAGCAAAAAGTTTCAACCCAGGTCAGCCTGTGCAGACTGTGAAAGCTGACATGGTTTGATACCTTCTTGCAGATGCATAAACCCGCTTTTCTCAGAGCATGACCCATGTAATTGTGTTGTCACCAGTATTTCAGTTATATGAATGTGGCAGGTGCAGCTATCCATGTATGAGAACATTGTGGCAAAAAGAAAATTTGCATTTTACAAGTAGTCTTTGATCTCTGGGGGTGGTGCTTGTCACTTTGGATTGTCCATTTGGAAAACCTCTGAGGGCGCTAACCTAGAAGTGGGAAAACTGGGGAACCCTATGAAAAACTGAGCCACTGTAATGACTTGACTGAAAGTCAGTTTGAAGCTGCATAAATCCGTATTTTTTACTAAAGGACAAAATAGTAGACTTGTCCAAATTGAAGGCATTTGCAGATGACAATTTAGATGTGACTCGAACAATGATTTCTGCCTTTGATAGGGTAGAAAGCATTATGGGAAAAGGAGAAAATGCTGGTTACCAGCATTTTCTCCTTTTCCCACAATGTTTTTCAAACGGCTTCTTCCTCAGGGTCTTTAAAACTAGGGATTGTGTCGAAAAGGGTTAAACAAGCTTGTATAAGCTGTTTCTCTTTTACTTTAATTTTTCCTCGATATTCTTATCGGAAACATGCATTCAAGTTTTAAAAGTTAACCCATGAAGTGCTGAATTTGCTGTTGTGAACAGGGTAGATCAAGGTCAGATTGCACAAAATGTAAAATCAGGTCTTTGATCTGCACTTTTGTCTTCTCAGCAAGATATTATGTAAAAAAAAAAAAAGCTTTATGATTGCTGTATATACATGTGTGCTACTTTAGCACTTACTGGTACTGAGAAGCCCTATTTTATCTTTGTAGCAATACATCATGGGGTAGCTCTTTACCAAATAAAAAAAATTTTTAGACTTTTCCAAATCGAAAGCATTTGAAGACGACAAATGTGGTTCAAAAACTCAAATCGATCTATGGAAGGATAGAAAACATTGTGGGAAAAGGAGAAAATGCTGGTTGCCAGCATTTTCTCCTTTTCCCACAATGTTTCCCACAAGGCTTCTTTCTTAGGGTCGTTAAAACTCAATTGTGTGGTAAAGGGTTAATCAATATTAAGTATCCATATTTCTCACAGATGCTGTCAAGGTCATCTGCATCAGGTTTTGTATCAGGATAATAATGACCTGAAATAAAAGAAGAGTTATGCAAAACACCTTTAGCCTGGCCGGGTAGCTCAATGGTTGGCATATCTGACTCATGACCTGGTAGTTGCGGGTTCAATACCTGGTTGAGACAAATTTGCTTTCCGGTGATTGTTCGCCTTTCACCTCTGATGCATGTGAGAAAAGTAGTCAGTGGCTTGGAAAGAAAATTGTGTCGGTTCTGGTGTGAGAAAGCCAGGAAATACATGCATAGGTGAATTGACCGCCAAAAGTGTTAAACTTCAATTCAAACAAGCCAAACACCTTTAGAAAATAGCAATAACAGTTTCATTCCCGGGTGGTCAAGAGTTAGGGGATTCCAGAGTAAGATTAGTCTGCATCGTAAAGATACGAATCATACAGCACTGGTTCAGAAATAGTATAGAGTGAATCAGAGTTCCTAATCACGCAATTTCCTGCATGAATAACATAATGAAGTTAAAATTCACGTAACTTATATTGGTTACACGCAATACTGCACATACAAAATAAAACATGGACAAAAAAGACCACTATCGAATTTTCTTCATTGAGTGTCCCACCTTCCTTTCTTAATTCTGAATTCCAAGTGCCCATCTTTTTAAACTGTACAGGCATATACCTATATATTGTAAACATTGATAATGCACACAGCAACATTTGTATGTTAAAAAACTTGGACCATTCTGTTCGACATTTGGGCATCTAGCGATGACGTATGTTTTTGTCTGTTTCTGAAAAATGAGAAAATCAACAGTAGCGTGTTTTGACTACTAGTTGGTGACCATTATTGTCATACCCTCTAAAATAAAATCTTACCCCCACCCCCTCCCTCCCTATGTTCAGCCTAGGGGTTAAGTCTCTTGAAAAAAAGCTAGTGGGAACACTGTGACTAAATGAACATATAAATGGTCTCTGTTCAGTAGCAGAATAATGGTTATCTTCCATAGAAAACCAAGCAAGCACAATTTAAGGTTGGGATAGTGCATGTGTCATTATATTTTTTAACCTGGTACCAAATACTCCTGTGTGTTTTGATGTCCTTATGGAAAAAACTTAATGGGAGAAGGAGAAATGCAGGGAACCAGCATTTTCTCCTTTTTTCTCCTCAGTGTTGTCTACCCTTTCAAAGACAATTATCAGCCTTTGAGTCATGTTTTGGCTTTCATGTAGATCTATAACTGTTAGCATAATTCTAAGATTCTTAAAATTTGTCCAGTAATAATGAAGGAACCTGTAGGCAGCTGAATAAGTGAGATGGATGCAGAGGTCTAGATGGGTGGGGGTGGGGTTGGATGGTCTGATCTTAAATGTTAGAAATGATATTTCATTACTAAAAACTGTTTTGGGGGTATTGATGAGATTATTCTCTTGGAGACAATTCCAGAAAAATCAGAAAAGTGATGATATCATTCTTTGTACCCAGATAAACTCTCATTTAGTGTACCTGTGTTGATGATTTCAGTTTGTACAAAAAGGCTCAGGTTTATAAGATCAAGGCAGTGATGGCTGAAATGTCCCACAAAATGTTTGGCAGTGTAGACCTTTTAGTAGACTGCATGTTCTCTGCAGCCCAAGTCTGCATTTAACTCTTTACCAAACGACAAAATTTTAGACTAGTCCATATTGAAAGCATTTGCAGACGACAAAATAAACATGACTGAAAAATAGAAATTTGTTTGGGGAAGGATAGAAAACATTGTGGGAAAAGGAGAAAATGCTGGTTACCAGCATTTTCTCCTTTTCCCACGTTTTCAAAAGGCCTCTTTATCAGGGTCGTTAAAAGTCGGGATTGTGTGGTAAATAGTTACCTCTGTACGAGGAGACACAGACTTGCCCAAATATAGAGCATTGTATTAATGATCTATTAGATGTAATGATGGAAATCTGGGAAAAGGAGAGCATGCTGGTTTCCAGCATTTTCTCCTTTCTTACAATGCCTTTTTCTCACAGGGTAGCTAAAGCACATTACTTTATGGTAAAGGGTTAATCTACACTTTCTGAAAAAGAAAAAGAAAAATTTGTTGTTATGTTATTGTAAGGTGCTATTTAAAAAAAAAAGGAAAAAAAAAAGGGAAGCTCATGGGGGAAGGTGTATCACGGGGGCTTTTGGTGTTGTGCTTTACCCTTTGCCAGACAATTCCGAGTTTTAATGGCCCTGAGGAAGAAAGACTTTTGATTACATTGACTGGTAAGCAGCATTTTGTCCTTTTCCCACATTGTTTTCTGCCCCTATAGGACAAACCCAACAAATTGAGTAGTCTCACTGAATGTGTTGTCTGCACGTGCTTTGGATTTGGACAGGTCAAAAACTTTGCCCTTTGTTAAAGAGTTCACCCATAGCCCAATACCTCATGAAACTTAATCACAACGGACGAATTTGGAAACAGAATTGAAGATGAAGATGAACTTGAATACTGGTATCATAAGTGAAAACTGTGCTGTCTGATCTTGATCCACAATGTTTGTAAAAGCTGCTGTGGTAGTCAGTGGCAGTGAATGAAAGATTTTAAGCTGTTTGAGCCAAACTGTCCGAAAACTTTGTTCGAAAATATGTTTTTGATTGCCAGTGCTCCTTTTCCTACAGCGTTTTCTGGACAATCCATGAAAAAGTATTTTCCTATCCCATGAATATTTCTCCCTGGTCTTGTTTCTTCCTCGTCCTTGGTAGGTATTAACTCTATACCACACAACAATAAAAATTAATGTAGACTTGTCCAATTGAAAGCATTAGCATACGACAGTTTATAAGTGGCTCAAATGATTGCACTTGTCTTTGATACGGTAGAAAACATTATGGGAAAAGGAGAAAATGCTGGTTACCAGCATTTTCTCCTTTTCCCATAATGTTTTCAAAAGGTTTCTTTCTGAAGGTCATTAAAACTTTGGATTGTGTGGTAAAGGGTTAAATAGACCTGTACAGTAAGGGGTTTATGGGGCTAAAGGTAGATCATGGGGAAAGGGAAGGATGCATGATGGGGGATAGAGATAGCAATGAAAAATTGCACTAATTATTGTCACAAAAATGCAGAAAATCAACACATAGCTTAACTCTTTACCAAACGACAAAATATTAGACTTACCCAAATTGAAAGGTTTTGCAGACGACAAAAGTATTGTTATGGAAAACACTGTGGAAAAAGGAGAAAATGCACTTGGCTGGGGTATGATAGCTTTATGTTTTACTGTTCTCATGCCTGGACAAGTTCTGATGAAAATTTTATTGATTCATTTTCTTCATTAAATGCTTTTTTACAAGATATTTTGATTTAACTGTTTGCCACACATTCCCAACTTTTAACAACCCAGAGAAAGAGGCCTTTTGAAAACATTTTGGTAAAAGGAGAAAACGCTGGAAACCAGCATTTTCTCCTTTTTTCTACAATGTATTTCAGTCCCATCTGTTTTGTGGTCTGCAAATTCTTTCAGTTTGGACTAGTCTAAAATTTTGTGGTGGTAAAGAGTTAAAAGAAATAGCTGTTATAAATGGAAGTAAAATTTAAAAGAAAATATTTACATGTACAATATAGATCAAGGTCAGACTGTTCAGTCTGATCTCAATCTATTCCATCCTGTATGTGTGAGATGTTCTGACAAAAAAAAAACAGCCTTTATCTGAAATTGAAAGTTTGGATTTTCTTTCTCTGATCAAATATGTTCTTTTGGTTTTATTCGGCTTCCATAAGATTCAAAGCTTTCGTCATTCAAGGCAATAAACAAATGGGCCAATGCTCTGTGAAAATAGGGCTAAATGCATGTACAAAAAAGTATCGACCCAGGTCAGGCTGTGTAGTCAGCGCAGGCTGACCTGGGTCAAAACTTTTTGCATAAGATCAATTTTCTACATGTCATGGGACCATTCTACCTTCAGATCCAGTGGATTGTTAGACAAAATTGATTTTGTGGATCCATAATGTGATGACTTGCTTAGTATCATACATTATGGAAATGCATTAAACCCCTTTTACCAGAGTGTGGTTCAAATAAAATGGGCTTTTTTAGTTACTGATAACCAAATACATGTAACCAAGATGCTGTATCTCAAAGCTTTTTTTGAGACAGAATATCGGGCAAATTACAGGACAGCATGAATCCATGATCAGACTTCATGTTCTGTAACTAGCGTTTTCTCCATCTCCCACAATCTTTTCAGAAGCCTCTGACCTCAGGATAGTTAAAACAAGACTGTTTAGTAAAGAGTTAAATAAGTAAAACACATATAAAACTGAGAATAAGTTGAACGCCAAATAAATCACTCTTTTGTTAGTTCTCTAGCCTGTTAATGTTTGTATTGTGAAACTGCTTTGATTTGTCACTACATTGTTTCCATGACAGTGTTCGGCTTTTTTCCGATGTTTGCCGACGCTTCTTCTGAACGGAGTTCAAATGTTAACCCATAGGCTGCTAAGTGCGACTCGCTGACATTTTGTGGACAGTTTAGTTGTGCAGTCTGATCTTGGATCTACACTGTCCAATAAGGAGATATTTTTCTCCAAAGCATAAGTTTTAAATGGCATTATTCTAAATTATGTAAATTTATCGGAGATCTATAAACAGTTCATGTAAAAAGGCAGAATATACATCAAATGACAACGTGGTTTCACTATAATGTTCTTTGTCTGTTTTTGTTTTGGTGTTGTGATTTAACCCTTTCCCAAACGACAAATTTTGGACTGGTCCAAATTGAAAGAGTTTGCAGACGACAATTTTCAATTTGATGAAAATGGCAGAAAGGTCTCAAAAGGGGTAGAAAACACTGTGGGAAAAGGAGAAATTGCTCGTTACGAGCAGTTTCTCCTTTTCCCACAGTGTTCTCAAAAGACTTGTACTGCAGACACGTGAAAACCAGGGCTTGTTTGGGAAAGGGTTAATATGGGCACCAGAACTTGAAGTGAGACATGAAACTTGCACACAGTACATGTATACCATGTAAGTCACTGTTAGGGTAGGTTGTCGTCTGCTTTGGTAAATTTGAAATTATAAAAAATTATGACTTTTTGTGACTCGAGTACGGCTTCCATTTGATGATTGCGAAGCCCAGGTAGCTCAGTCGGTAGCATACAAGACTTGAGAATAGGGGGTTGCTGGTTTGATCCCTGGCTTGGCCAATTTCTTTCCAAGGATTGATGATAGTCATTGTGACAGAATTCATTCCTCTCTCACAGCTGACCATTATTTCGACGATGGTTAAGTGGGAAAGCAGCCAGTGGCTTGGAAAGAATATTTTGTGTAGTATTGGTATAAGAAACTCTAGGAAAGCATAGATAGGTGCTCTGGCCGCCACAGTATAACTTAAATAATGTTGAAAAATGGCATTAAACACAACACAATCGGTCAACCATTTGATTATTGCTCATCTTTGCTTCCATGTTGTTTTGTATGATCTGTATTATATTGCTTTTGTTTTTTACCCAGTAATTGTTGATAATTCCCACCTTCTGCTCATGCAGCTTTTTGATAAACTGGAAGGTGATATCATTAGATGAGGGAAAGAGATGGATATATATATATATGAGCTATGCTCTGTCAAAAGAGGGCTAAATGCTTCTCCGTGATACATCATACCAAGCAAGACATCACATAGTTAGGGATCTTTAACATTAATTATGTTTAAGGACCAACTGTATCGCAACTTAGAATGTCGTTTGACATACAGAAAATTGACAATAGTGAAAAGTTTCAGCCCAGGTCAGCCTGCGCAGACTGCACAGGCTGACCTGGGTCGATACATTTCGCAGATGCATTAAGCCCCCTTTTCACAGATCATAGCTCATATGTTAGAAGATGGTAAAATTGGAATCTTTATTCATAGTGTGCAAATTTGAAACGGTATTTTTTAGGAGTATGATTTGTGAAAAATGTTTCTTTAACATGTGAGTCATTCTTTTATGAAAATTGGGCCTAATGCATCTGTGAAAAGAATCAACCCAGGTCAGCCTGTGTAGTCTGTGCTGACCTATGTTGAAACTTTTTGCTGTCTGTAAATATCTGCATGTCCAAGGACAATCCTACCTCAGGATTCAGTCAGTTGTTGGACAAAATGGATTTTATGGATCCATATTTAGGCAATGACTTGTTTGGTATCATGCATCAATCACATAGATGCATTAAACCCCCTTTTGCCAGAGCATGGCTCATATTTGTGTCTATATGCTAAATTAAATCAAGCTTTTTTTGTTCTTTATAATTGCAGTAATGGTACTATCACCATAGGAGCAGGAAGTAAACAACAACCCAAAGTGTCAGGGCCTGTAAATGGGAATGAGTGCTATTTTTGGAGAACAACTGGTTGTAATTATGGTGATAAATGTAGAAATACCCACATACCTGCCCATAAGGGCATAGATAAAAAACCATGGCAGAAAGACCAATAACACAGATCTGTTCTAGATTATAAACATATTTCATTGGTTGTTGAAAGTCATGTGATTGGTTGACCTCATTTGGAGTGCTTCTCGTTTTTCCCTTATAAGTCAAGCCTTCACATGCAAGAGATAGAGAATTATTGTTTGTTTTGGTGGAAGATCAAAATATGATTTCATGACCACCAAAATTGATATTTTCATGAGTGGCTGAAACACTGTTGAAATACTGGATGGTGGTGTTCTCAAATGAAAAATGGGTTGATCTTATATCAAACAAACAATGTCCTTTTCTTATCTGCTAAAAGCTGACTTGGAAAAAAAAACATTTTCGCTGTGTATCACAGTTGGATAACTTTATTTCATGACTACATCTGAGTAAAGTCAACACTGTATAGAGATATAAAATTGCATGAGCAGTTTTACTCTGTCTGGACATGTCCAAATCTGAAGTATTTGCAGACAACAAATTAACTATTTACCAAACAACAAAATTTTGGACAAGACCAAATTGAAAGCATTTGCAGACGACAAACTAAGAATTGCCAAACTGATGATTATTTTTTTTTGATGGGGTAGGAAACATTGTGGGAAAAGGAGAAAATGCTGGTTACCAGCATTTTCACCTTTTCCCACAATGTTTTCTAAAGGCTTTTTCCTAAGGTCGTTAAAAGTCAGGATTGTGTGGTAAAGGGTTAATGTAACTCAAATGATGGTTAGTGTCTTTTAACCCTGTACCATATGATCACAACTTAATGACTGAGGAAGATGGCTTATGAAAACACCCTCAAGGAAAAGGGCTTAGAAAACATTGCGGGAATGCTGGTTATCACATTTTCAAAAGGCTTCTCTCTCAGGGTCATTAAAAGTCATGATTGTGTGGTAAAGGGTTATTCATTTGATTGTGGTTTACTACATGATAAATACACATGGAACATTTTAATGAAAATAGATACTGCAGCTATAGTAAAATTTCTCCTTTTGTCATACTGTTTTCACATTTGATCTTCAGGAAGACAACAAAAGTTGCTTGCTTTTTGCTCTTGCTTGTGTCAAACAGTGCTGCAAAAGATATTATGTAAAACATTCTGTGATTATGGTAATTTTGTACATGATCTTGCAATCCCACCATGTTTAAACATTTTTTTTTTTTTTTTTAATTTCTTTTGTAGATGATTTTTACACATACCAATGACTAGAAACAGTTAGCCCTTTCCCAAACGACAAATTTTGGACTGGTCCAAATTGAAAGAGTTTGCAGACGACAATTTTAAATTTGATGAAAATGGCAGAAAGTTATCAAAAGGGTAGAAAACACTGGGGGGAAAAGGAGAAATTGCTCGTTACGAGCAATTTCTCCTTTTCCCACAGTGATTTCAAAAGATTTGTACTGCAGACACGTGAAAACCAGGGCTTGTTTGGGAAAGGGTTAAAAATGGTGACAGAATGTTACCTCTGTACCGAACAACAAAATTTTAGACTTGTACAAATTGAAAGCATTAAATAAATTTTGCAGTTGACAAAATAAATGTGACTCAAAAATTGAAATTTGTTTTGGGAAGGGTGGAAAACATGATGGGAAAAGGAGAATGTGTTGATAATCAGCATTTTCTCCTTTTCCCAAGATGTTTTGAACAGGGCTCTCTCTCGGGGTCATTAATAGTTGAGATTGCGTTGTAAAGGGTTAACCCTTTACCACATAATCCCAACCCTGCGGAAGAAGCCTTTTGAAAACATTGTGGGAAAAGGAGAAAATACTGGTTACCAGCATTTTCTCCTTTTCCCACAATGTTTTCTACAGTATTAAAGACAAATTCCATCATTTGAACAACATTTAAATTGTCGTCTGCAAATGCTTTCAATTTAGACCAGTCCAATATTTTGTTGTTTGGTAAAGAGTTAAGCAAGGGAAAATGTCAGTTCTGAATGATACAGAAAACTGAAAGAACGGAATCAATTCCTTTGCAAGAAGCAAAATTCCTTTTCTCACAACAAAGATTTCAAAAGCTACCATGTGTAAGTGTGTTAAAAGTCATAGTTGATGTGTAATGTATTAAATTTTAAGCCTTAACCACACTATCCAGAGTTTTAACAACCCCAAAGGAGAAGAACTTTTGAAAACATAGTAGGAAAAGGAGAAGATGCTGGTAACCAGCATTTTCTTCTTTTCCCACATTGTTTTCTTTTATCAAAGACAGATTTCATATTTCATGTGACGTTCAATTTGTTGTCTGCAAATGCTTTCAATTTTGACAAGTCTACATTTTTTTGTCATGTGGTAAAGAGTTTATGCAATTAACCACCTCACACAGACGTTTTTTATTTTGGAATGAGGTAATATACGAATTTTTGAATATAGTGCAACAACTGATGAAATTAATTAATCTGTTCTGGCCTTTATTAATCCTTTACCACACAATTCCAAGCCTGGGAAAGAAAGCTTTGGAAACATTGTAGGAAAAGGAAGAAATGCTGGTAACCAGCTAACAGAATGGTTTGAAAAGAAGGCAAGGAATTTTTTGCCCAAAAAACAAAGCATAATTTTGTGTCACATTTATTTTGTCATCTGCAAAAGGCTGTCAGTTTGGACAGGTCTTGAATTTTGTTGTGTAGAAAAGAGTCAAGTTATCACTTTTTACCAGACAACAAGATTTTAGATTGATTCAAATTGAAGGCACTCGCAAATGGCATATTAAGTGTTGCTCAAATAACGGGATTAGTCTTCAGAAGGTTTGAAAACAATGTGGAAAAGGAGAAAATGTGTATTACCAGCATATTTTTGTTTTACCAAAATGTTTTCAAAAGCCTTCTTCTTCAGGGTTGTTAATCCCTTTATCACACAGTCCCAAATTTTAACCCTTTCCCAAATGACAAATTTTAGACTCTTTCAAATTCAAAAGATCTGCAGATGACAACTTCAAAACTGGTACAAATGAGCTTAACCTGTTACCACACAATGCCGAGTTTTAATACACATGGGAAATTGAATTTTTGAAAACATTTTAAGTTAACCCTTTCCCAAACGACAAATTTTGGACTGGTCCAAATTGAAAGAGTTTGCAGACGACAATTTTAAATCTGATGAAAATGGCAGAAAGTTCTCAAAAAGGGTAGAAAACACTGTGGGAAAAGTGAGAAATTGCTCATTATGAGCAATTTCTCCTTTTCCCACAGTGTTTTCAAAAGACTTGTACTGTAGACACGTAAAAACCAGGGCTTGTTTGGGAAAGGGTTAAAGGAGAAATGCTGGTAACCTGCATTTTCTCCTTTTCTCACAATGTTTTCTAACCTTTAAGAAAAAAATCCAATCATTTGAGCCACATTTATTTTGTCATCTGCAAATGCTTTGAATTTGAACCAGCCTAAAATTTTGTCATGTGGTAAAGGTCTCTGATAGGGTAGAAAACATTGTGGGAAAAGGAGAAAATGCCGGTTACCAGCATTTTCTCCTTTCCCCACAATGTTTTCAAATGCTTTCCTTTCCTGGGGTCTTAAAAACCCGGGATTGTTTGGTAAAGGGTTAATGACTTAGAGGAAGGAAGGGGGTTGAAAAAAGGGGGTTGTTTACCAGCATTTTCTCCTTTTCCCACAATGTTTTCTGCTCTGTCAGATATATACACCACCATTTGAGCCTAATCTAAATTGTTGTCTGCACAAGCTTTCAGTTTGGACACAGGTAAAATTTTGTTGTTTGGTAAATTGTTAAAAGATAGGATTGTATCGTAAATGTCTAGTGTAAGGTTCTCTGTTAGAAAGTAAAAAGGTGCTTTCTATGGATTCAGCTTTTATAGCTCTCTGAGGGCAACACATTGAAATGTTGTGACAGATAAACAGTTGCTACTCCAAATATTGCTACACATGAAATCATTTTATCATAGAAATTTGAATCTCATTTTTCTGTATTCTTCTTTGAGTTTTTACCATTAACTCTTTCGCTACCATGAAGATGAATAAAGAAATAATCTTCTTTCTATCATGTTTTATCTTTAACCCTTTCCCAAACAAGCCCTGGTTTTCACATGTCTGCAGTACAAGTCTTTGGAAAACACTGTGGGAAAAGGAGAAATTGCTCGTAACGAGCAATTTCTCCTTTTCCCACAGTGTTTTCTACCCTTTTTGAGAACTTTCTGCCATTTTCATCAAATTTAAAACTGTCGTCTGCAAACTCTTTTAATTTGGACCAGTCCAAAATTTGTCGTTTGGGAAAGGGTTAATAAACCATGGTTGTGAGTTATGAGGCACAATGAATAATTATTCATCGTGAATTATGACTCACAACCGTGGTTTATTGAACGATAAATCACAATAGAAAGAAGATTATTTCGATTCTAACATGACCAAGTCTTGATAAATGGAAAACAAGTTCATACTTAGTATACAAAAGCGGATGCGGATTAATTCTTACTTTACATAGAATAAAGAATGGCGTCGATTTTACCATACTTCCATTGCACCATGGTTATAGAGTTCATGTGTCATGTTAGAATCAAACTTTCGTGATGGCCTTAAATACAATTCTTGTTAAAATTTAGAATGATTAAGCGGACAATGTATATTATAGATCAGACTGTACATTCTGTGCAGTCTGATCTTGATCTACATAATCTGTAAAGGCTGCATGTGTAATCGATGGTAGGGATAAGAGTTAATATCATCATTATATATGAGCCAAGCTCTGCGAAAATGGGAGCGTAATGCATCTGCAAAAAGTATCAACCCAGGTCAGCCTACGCAGTCTGTGCAGGCTGATCAGGGTCAAAACTTTTTTATAGGTCAATTTTCTGTATGTCGAAGGTCCAGTCTACCTTATGACACAGTCGGTTGTTAGACAAAATGTGCATTTATGGATCCATAATTATATGATGACTTGCTTGGTATAAGGCATCACAGAAATGCATTAAGCCTCCTTTTGCCAGAGCATGGCTCAGATATAAGTGGTGCTCTGGCAAAAGGTGATTTAATGTATATTCCTAATGCATTTTACTAAGCAAATCATCACATGATTACGGATCCATTAACCCTTTCCCAAACGACAAATTTTGGACTGGTCCAAATTGAAAGAGTTTGCAGACGACAATTTTAAATCTGATGAAAATGGCAGAAAGTTATCAAAAAGGGTAGAAAACACTGTGGGAAAAGGAGAAATTGCTCGTTACGAGCAATTTCTCCTTTTCCCACAGTGTTTTCAAAAGACTTGTACTGCAGACACGTGAAAACCAGGGCTTGTTTGGGAAAGGGTTAAATTTGTTTCGTCTTACAACTGACTGAATCATAACATAAACTGGTCCTTGGACATGCAGGAAATATACCAATAGCAAAAAGTGTCGACCTAGGTTTGCCTACGCAGGCTGACCTGGGTTAATACATTTTGCAGATGTATTAAGCCCCCCTTTTCACAGAGCATGGTTCAGATTAAAGTTTCTCTGAAACTAGACATTTTCTTGTTTGATAAATGCTTTTTGACTATTTATATAAAAGTTCATGTTTATGAATGTGATCCTTTACAAGACCTAATTGTCCTATATTTTATATGAGTAAGGGGCTTTTGAAACACTGTGAGAAAAGGAGAAACTGTTGATAACCAGCATTTTCTCCTTTCCTTACAAGGTTTTCTTGCCTCTCAGACAAATTTCACCATTTAGGTCACATTTGATTTATTGTCAGCAAATATTTTCAGGTTAAACAAGTGTAAAACTTTTCAACTAGCTTAACCCTTTACCAAACAATCCCCTGTTTTCACGTGTCTGAGGAAGAGGCCTTTTGAAAACATTGTGGGAAAAGGAGAAAATGCTGGTAACCAGCATTTTCTCCTTTTCCCACAATGTTTTCTACCTTGTCAGAAAACCTTGACTTCATTTGTACCACTTTCAAATTTGTCGTCTGCATGTGCTTTCAATTTGGAAGGGGCTAAAATTTGTCATTTGGGAAAGGGTTAAAGATGAACTTTCAGCATGGAGCAAACAACATAATATGATTGTGAGACAGTGTAGGTCCATGATCAGAATGCAAGTTCTGTACTGCAAAATAGCAAGCTGTTTTCTACAAGAGCATCCTTAGCCCACGATCCTGAGATTTAACAACCCTGAAAAAAGGGCCTTTTGAAAACATTGGGGGAGAAGGAGAAAATACTGGTAACCACCATTTTCGCCAGTTCCCATCATATTTTCTCCATTTTCAGAAGCAAATCCTTCCATTTGGGCCACAGTTATATTGGCATCTGCAGTTGCTTTGGATTTGGACATGTTTTAAAATTTGTTAGTCTGGTAAAAAGGTAAAAGGTCTGTTTGGTTGAACCAGCCCCCTTTGGGTGAATTTTATTTTTTTCCAGAATATATAACAACCTTTTGGACAGCTGAGATCCAAGATCAGACTGCATGTTCTTTGCAGTCTGATCATGGATCTCTGTTGTCCACATAAAATTGTTTTTAGCATCCCAGGGATGAGATAAATCTAGAGAATTACTGCCGTTTTGAATACATTCAATACTGCTTTGTCAGCCTTTGGAGCATTTTCCTATACCCTGCCAAATTGATATTCATTACTTATCACCAAAGTAGAGTTAGCTGCCTAGTTTATTGCATTTATTGGGGAATATATGTCTGTAAATGTCAGTAGAGAGGGAGACAGTATAGACCAGGGTCTGTATTCACCAACCATTCTTAAGAATATTCTTGCGCTTGTTCTTCAAAATTTTCCAAATTGGAAAGTAACACGCCTTCTGATTGGCTAAACCATACGGTTTAGCCAATCAGAAGTTGTGTTACTTTCAAACTTGGAAAATCTTGAAGAATAAGTCTAAGAACGTTGTTAAGAATGGTTGGTGAATACGGACCCTGGAAAAGACTGCATGCATGTGCATCTGTTACATAATGCATGTTAGCATTATGAAGTAAAGAGTTTGGTCAGAATACATGTATGTCTAACGTTTAACCCTTTACCAGATGACAAAATTTTAGCCTGGTCGAAATTGAAAGCATTTGCAGACGACAATTTCATTGTGACCCAAATGGTGCAATTTTTCTTTGATAGGGTAGAAAACATTGTAGGAAAAGGAGAAAATGCTGATTACCAGCATTTTCTCCTTTTCCCACGATGATTTCAAAAGGCTTCTTTCCCAGGGTCATTAAAAGGTGGCATTGTGCGGTAAAGGGTTAAAATGTTGTTTCCCTTTTGTAATGGTTGCTGTCAATACTATGTTTCACCAGTTTTAGAGTTTTTTCTACACACACTGTGATTCATTTTGGAAATACCGTAATTATTAATTTGGTGAGGGGAAATATAAAAGGATAAAAATGGCTTCACATCAAACAACCCTGCCAGGGTCTGTATTCCCCAACCATTCTTAACATTAGTGTTATTGTCAAGAATTTTCTAAATTTGAAAGTAACACAACTTCTGATAGGCTAAACCATTTGGTATTGCCAATCAGAAGTTGTGTTACTTTCTAAAGTTAGAATAGCACCAAGAATGAAACTTGGTGTATACGGTTCCTGAACTTAATTGTAAGCTTTCAGAAAGAATGATATTCATGTGTTAATGGAAAAGTTATCAGGGCTTATCTCTTTACCAAATGACAAAATTTTAGACTGGTCCAAACTGAAAGGATTTGCATATGACAAATGTAGCTCATATGACGATTTCTGTTTTGGATAGGATAGAAAACACTGTGGGAAAAGGAGAAGATGCTGGTAACCAGCATTGTTTCCTTTTCGCACCATGTTTTCAAAAGGCATCTTTCTTCGGGTCATTAAAACATGGGATTGTGTGGTAAAGGGTTATATTAACCAGCCATGCTTAAGAAAATTCTTTGTCTTATTGTAGATTCAGAAAGTAACACAACTTACAATTGGCTAAACCATTTGGTAAAATGGTTTAGCCAATCAGAAGTTGTGTTAATTTCAAATTTTGAAAATTCTGGAGACAAGACTAAGACTGTTCTTAAGAATTGTTGGTGAACTTGGATCCAGAGCATTTATGATGCAAAAGTTTTGTACTTCAGAAAAATTAACCCTTTCCCAAACGATAAATTTTAGACTGGTCCAAATTGAAAGAGTTTGCAGACGACAATTTTAAATTTGATGAAAATGACAGAAAGTTCTCCAAAAGGGTAGAAAACACTGTGGGAAAAGGAGAAATTGCTCGTAATGAGCAATTTCTCCTTTTCCCACAGTGTTTTCAAAAGACTTGTACTGCAGACACATGAAAACCAGGGCTTGTTTGGGAAAGGGTTAAACATGAACATTTTCAAGTGAGGAAAATTTTGATATTCTTTTTTGACAGGTCTCTGTTTTACAAGCATCTTTTGTAGAAAAGATCAATTTCACAAAAATAAACTTTGATATGGATTAACTCTTTACCACACAATCCTGAGTTTTAACAACCCTGGGGAAGAAGCCTTTTGAAAACATTGTGGGAAAAGGAGATAGTGCTGGTAACCAGCATTTTCTCCTTTTCCCACAATGTTTTCTACCCTTCCCAAAACACATTTCAGTTTTTCTATCACATTTATTTTGTCGTCTGCAAATGCTTTCAATTTGGACCAGTCTAAAATTTTCGTTGTGTGGTAAAGAGTTAACACGACAAAATTTTGGACTAGACCAAATTGAAAGCATTTGCAGATAACATTAAATGTAATGCAAATGTCTTTGATAGGGTAGAAAGCATTTTTGATAGGGTAGAAAGCATTTTCTCTCTCTTGTTTTTCCCACAATGTGAACAAAACTATTCTCCCTGAGGATCCTGGTAATATGGGATCATATGAAAAATGGTTAGGAAAGCAGCTTACTAAGGAATCCTTCTTTTTGCAGATCTTTTTCATGAGCATTATGTCATGAGGTTGCATTTTAAATCAGAATGTATATTTTTGTGAAATATTGAATGTTTGTGTACAGAATGTATTAAAATGATGAAAGACAGAATTTAAAACATGAGAAAAAAAGTGAGTAAAGTGATATTTTAATGAATCTTGTTTGTGATTTTGCTAAAAAAAATACCTTTTTACCATTCCTTTAACTCTTTACCAGATGACAAAATTTTAGACTTACCTTAATTAAAAGCACTTGAAAATGGAAAAACAAATGGGGCATAAATGAAGGGAAAAAACTTTGAAAGGGTTGAAAACATTGTGGGAAAAGGAGAAAATGCTGGTAACCAGCATATGTACCTTTTTTCCAACAATGTTTTCAAAGGCCTTCTTCCTCAAGCTCCTCAAACTGGATTGTGTGGTAAAAGATTAAAAAGTATTTTAACATGACACGTGAATTCAGCTGTATAAACACAGTGCAACGGAAGCGTGGTAAAATCGACGTCATTCTTTATAAAGTGACGGAATTCTATGTAAAGGTAAGTTACCCCTGGCTGTTGCATGTCTCTGCCCTTGGATTAAATATTAAGGAAAGTCACTTGACCTAAACAAATTGTCCCTTTCCACTACTTGGCCAAGGAGGAAGGAAAAACTCGAGGATTTATCGACATATGGTATTTACCTGTAAGGGTTCAGAGGTCCTTATAGTCAGGTCGGAAAAATGGTAACTCGGTAAAACAATAACTAGAATACAACATGAGGTTGTCTCTCAATAGGAAGTCCACTTGACATGGCATCTCAATTTTATTAACTCTTTCCCAAACAAGCCCTGGTTTTCACTTGTCTGCAGTACAAGTCTTTTGAAAACACTGTGCGAAAAGGAGAAATTGCTCATAACGAGCAATTTCTCCTTTTCCCACAGTGTTTTCTACCCTATTTGAGAACTTTCTGCCATTTTCATCACATTTAAAATTGTCGTTTGCAAACTCTTTCAATTTGGACCAGTCCAAAATTTGTTGTTTGGGAAAGGGTTAATCAATGGTGGTACTAAATATATGGGTGCAGTGGTACTCTTGCTCTCAAACTCTCTTCTCTCCAATATTATGGTAAGGCTTTAAAATTCACTTTACAGGCTGAAGACTTAAGTTAAACATATTAATACCTGGAACATGATCTATGCGACAGGGTCTTCCTCAAATGTATGATAAAATTATTCAATCACCATCTCAAACATCGGTATGGATAGAAAGCAAGTTTTTGCCAAATGCATTTGGCTTGACAATACTTCAGTACTTTGATTCCCATTTATAAAGGGCTAACCTTTCGGACTATTCTTCAAAAGATAGATCTGCTTTCAAATAATTGTTGATTTATTGTTCTTTGACAACTAGAAGACTAGAGCAGAGTATTTTAAATCATTTTTGGACCTTTTTATTACCTAGTAGGTTGTTGATTGTCGTTGTTTCGAAGTCTTGATGTTTTCTTCTAAGTTGTTTACAATTCGGGTGATCTGAGGAAGATGCCGACATATGAAATCTGCCGCCCTATATAACTTTAAGAGACTAGTCAGCTGACCAGAATGAGCCAATCAGCATACAGAATAATGAAAGCAGTGTGATTTACCCTCACACAAACAAGCAAGGCATAGTCATGAAACACATATGTATAAACAGTTCTTTTCAAAAATGCACAGCTTATAAGATCAGCAGACCTTAAATAGAATGAGCCGAAGTCAAAACGTGACTTAGACAAACAGCAGATGCAGTAAAACCTGTGTGTAAACATACATGAGAAATTGTCACCTTCCGCATCAAGGATACTCAACGTAAAATTGCATCAATTTCAGATGCATCAAGTTGGTTTCTGCTTAATTCGTGCTCTGTACTAAAATTACACAAAGAACAATATCATAAACATGCAAGATCAAAATTCAATTATATAAAAACAAGCAGGCCATACAAATACTGAAAATAGTTCCAGCAGTTACTCTGCGGTAATATTTTGAAATGGCTAAGCCAGCAGAATCTGGAGGTAGCAAATCTACAGTGACTATTACTAGTAAATTAGCCAATGTAATATTAGTCAATACTACTTAAAAATATGAGAGAACGTAGTTCTAATGAAAAATATATAGGCCCTTTGTAAGCAACAATAACAACATTGGTCAATAAGAGTTATGTTTCCTTGTGTTATCTTGCTGTACGAAAGTCTGTCATCGAGTTGAAGCTGTGAAATAACATTTCAAACGTCTTTTAATCACTGGTTGTACTTTTGGAACTGGATACTTGAGAATGAGGACATCTCCACATCATCAGTTACAAAGGTAAATGTCTTTCACTTGTTTTGACTGTAAAGCAAAGGATTTCTTCGTCTGGTAAGATCATTTGTCATTGGTTTTCACAGATTTGTATTTTGTTGAGTGGACATCTCTGCAGTCCATGAACCATCATGGTAGCTAATACATGGTAAATACAGGACTCAAAACAGGTGCCATGGATAAACGATAGGCCATGGAATGGATTTTATACTTCTGGGGTCTGGTAAAAGGCTGATTTTGGAAACTAGGATACTTTGGATGGCTGGTACTGATGTATTTCCTTACCGATTGGGCAGCGGGATTTTGTTTTGATTAATAACTGGAACAGCCATGCGTGGATCGGTGGCCTAGAGGATGGTCGGATCGGTGGCCTAGTAGATAACATGCTGGACTACCAATCCGAAGGTCTGGGGTTCTATCCCCGGTCTAGTAGGATATTTTTCAGAGACACTTTGTGTTTCTCAACCAGCAAGAGTTGAACTGGTTAGAAACCCAGAGGTAGCCTCGCATGTATCTGTACTTTACACCGTAAAAGAGTGTAAAAGAACCAAGGGAATCTATTCAAAGAAGAGCTAGGGGCTTGTACCCCTGTACTCGGCTTTCTTTGTATCTGCTCTTTCTCTCTATCTCGGTCATGCGCCTGTCAGATATGTGTTTATAAAATAACAAGCAAGTGTATATATATATATATGTAACACCACAGTTTGAAGGTTGAAGGTTGAGGGGGGAAAAAAAGTTGAATAATGAACTAACCATACATACGCAATTATCTCAAATTTCTCAATCATGAGAAGATCATCCTTAAAAGGAAGGAGTGCCATGTGCAGTGCAAGTGTGAGAAAATACCTGACTGCTACATGGTTATTCAAGGGAATTAATGCATATCCGCTTTTGCATACTACATATGAAATTGTTATCCTTTGATCAAGAGTTGGTATTTGTTAGAATCAAAATGATCTTTCTATCGTTGTTTATCTTTTAATAAACCATGGTTGCGAGTTATGAGGCGCAATGAATAAACCATGAGGGCTATCAAATTTATGCTTTATTTATTGTGCCTTATAACCCACAGCCATGGTTTGTTGAACAATAAACCATGATAGAAGATTATTCTTAAATGGTGCAAGGTAGACCTTTTGGGCATATTTATATGAGCCAGACTCTGTGAAAATGGGGCTTAATGCATCTGCAAAAAAGTATCGGCCCAGGTCAGCCTGCACAGGGTGACTTGGTCTGAAACTTTTTGCTATTGGTCAATTTTCTGTATGTCAAAGGACCAGTCCACTTCATGATTAAGTTGGTTTTTAGACAAAATGGATTTAATGGATCCATGATAATGTGATGGCTCTCAGTATAATGCATTACAGGAATGCATTAAGCCCCCTTTTGCAAGAGTATGCTCATATCAAACGCATGGATGTAATTACAGGTTGGGGTTTTGACCCTTTTCCAAACGATCCAAGGTTTTAACCCTTTCCCAAATGACAAATTTTGGACTGGTCCAAATTCAAAGAGTTTGCAGACAACAATTTTAAATTTGATGAAAATGGCAGAAAGTTCTCAAAAAGGGTAGAAAACACTGTGGGAAATGGAGAAATTGCTCATTAAGAGCAATTTCTCCTTTTCCCACAGTGTTTTCAAAAGACTTGTACTGCAGACACGTGAAAATTAGGGCTTGTTTGGGAAAGGGGTAACGGCCTTGATTTGCTGTAATTATGATATGACTGAGTGAGCCGTCATTATATTAGAAAGCAACATTAGACACAACCCATGAAAGACAAACAAAGAACAGAAGTAGAAAGGTTAGTTTATTACAAATTACTAGTGCTTGAGCCAAGCTCTGCCAAAAAGGGGGATTAATGCATTTGCAAGAAACTTTTTGTTATTTGTGAATTTTATGCATGTACCTCCATATCCAGTCCATTGTCAGAATCAATAGATTTTTATGGATTCCTATTTATGAGATGACTTGCATGGCATTAAGCAACACATACATGCATTAAACCCCCCATTTGCCAGAGCAAACTTATGTCTTCACACACAAAGTATAAAATAGATTGTCACTCAAATACAAACTTAACTCCTTTACGACAAAATCTCTGGTTTTTACCACCATAGAAAAGGCTACAGAAACCATTGAGGAAATGCAGAAAATACTGGTAAATGGCATTTTTCTCCTTTTCCATCAATGTTTCTATCCTTTCAAATACAATCCTATCAAATCAGACACTACTAATTTGTCTGCTAATGCTTATATCATGGACAAGTCTAAAATTTTTGTCCTCTGGTACAGATTTAACCTATTACATCGTACCATGGATACTGTGGATACAATTAATTCCTCTGCCCATTTGGTAGGCAGTTTTGAAAACATTGGTGGAAAAGAAAAAACTGCTATGATAATGGGCTTTGCTGATTACATAATATTAATCTTGATTAGGAAAACAACATTGATACCAGCATTCTCAGTTGGAACTTAGGATGTATATATTACAATTGGAAGGCTTTTTTTGTCAAAGTAATATGGAAAAGGAAAGTGTAGATCCAAGATGTGCACTGTTGTCATAAGGAACAGAATCTGTGTTCACTTTCATGGCTGAACTCTTTATCAAATGACAAAATTTTAGACTTGTCTAAATTGAAAGAATGTGCAGACAACAACTTAAATGTGTTGCAAGTGATTATTTTTTTTCCTTAAAAGAGTAGAAAACATTGTAGGAAAAGGAGAAAATGCTGGTTATCAGCATTTTCTCCTTTGCCCTCAATGTTTTCATTTCCCTTCTTCCTCATGGTTGTTAAAAATCTGGATTTTATGTGGTAAAGGGTTAAGAATGATACCCTACTTTTCATACTACATGTACATGCATTTAATAAGCCACTCTCAAACAAGAGGACCATAGAGGCCCTAGATCGCTCAAATGAGTAGAATACATGTTGTTACATAAACTGAAAAAAAGCACATGGTACTTAATGAGCTTGTATTACCCTTTTCATCCGAATAAAATCCTATAATTTACCACCTCAAGAGCTTCGAAAACAGTATTGTCTTCTTTCCAAAAGGGTTTTCTACTTCTGCTCAAACCAATTTATTTTTTTGTTTGGGAATGCTTAAAATTTGGAGTACGCTAAAATTTCCTTTGTTGGAGGTCTTGTGGACCAATCATAGAAGACAGGTGCTGACAAAATCCTATCAAGGCTTAGAAAAATGGCCTCTATTACACATGTTGTCCTGAAGATTGGACCTGATTATCTTCTTTTGGACAACATCTGATCCTGATCTTACTTACAATAGATTACCAGTATCTTGGGAAAAGGAAAGATTCTGACAAATTTCATCAACACTGGACCAAAAAAATGTCTGTGTAGCATGATGCAATTATATGACACCGTGATTCATTTTTGAGCAGTCTTACATTCAAATGGACCACCTTTATTTTTATCCAGAAACTTCTACCAAATTATCAGGACAAGGTAAAAAATGCTGACTTTACAATACCTGCCAGTTTATCATCAGATGAGTCAATGTGTTTTATTCTTCTTTTTGCTCACCTTGATTATCAAAGTTGAAGAGAATTTATCCAGACCAATATTCTGGGAATTTTACCAAACATGTGACCTCCAGAGTGACAGCAAGGTTTGACCCTTTACCACAAAGCAAAACTTCAGACTTATTCAAATTGAATGCATTTGATGACAATAATTTAAATGTTGCTCAAATGATAACATTGGTCTTGAAAATGCTAGAAAACAGTGTGGGAAAAGGAGAAAATGCTGGTTACCAGCATTTTCTCCTTTTCCCACAATGTTTTCAAAAGACTTCTTTCTCAGCGTCGTAAAAAGTCGGGATTGTGTGGTAAAGGGTTAATGATAACATTTACCATACTGGCTACACAATATGAAGTTTTGGCCAGAAACATCGTAAGTGGTTTCTTTTGAGCTCATACTCTCATTATTAACCTTAAGTCTTTAGGCAACAAAATTTTAGACCTGTCCAAATTGGAAGCATTATGCAGACAAAAAAAATGATACATGTATACATCTTCAAGTGCCATGACTTGTCAAAAGAAGGTAAGAAAATGGGGGAAACACAATGCTCAAAAGCTTTACTTTTCATGGTCTTTAGAACAATCGATTGTCTGCTTAAGGGTAAAAAAGAATTTACAAAGACAAAAATTTCAATGACCCTGAAAAGTTTGGTCAAGGTAAACTGGACAAACATATACCGGTACAAAATAATTATACCATGGACAAAATATGATCACAAGACAGCTCTGCTTGAAAATTGTCTTCATGTGAGCTAAAGTATTGACCTCTTCACCAAACAACAAAATTTTAGACTTGAACTAATTGAAAGCATTTGCAGGCAACAAATTGAATTTGGCTAAAATATTGGAATTTGTCTCTGAAAGGAGAGAAAACATTGTTGGAAACGAAGAAACTGTTGGTTACCAGCATTTTCTTCTTTTCCAACGTTTCGAAAATCACTTCAAGTCAGAGTCTTTGAAACACAGGAATATTTGGTAAAGGGTCAATACAAAAAAATCTGAAATTGGGAGTACATATCAATGATATTGTCATTAAAATAAATAAGCAAAAAATAAATTAATGTATTATGCAAATTAAGTAGGAATGATATACTACAGACAACTCAATATGCCATTATACTCTATATTGCTACAAAAATAAAATTATGTATAGATATACCACAAAAACACAGAGACACGAATGTACTACAACTGGCTCCTCCTCAGTGAAGGGGTGTAACTCTTTACCAAACGACAAATTTTTGGACTGGACCAAATTCAAAGCATTTGCAGACGACAAATTAAATATGCCAAAATGATAATTTTGTCTCTGATAGGATAGAAAACATTGTGGGAAAAGGAGAAAATGCTAGTTACCAGCATTTTTTCCTTTTCCCACAGTGTTTTCAAAGGTCTTCTCTTTTAGGGTCGTTAGAAGTCGGGATTGTGTGGTAAAGAGTTAAAGCATAATTTATTATGAAAGGTCGCAAAATTTGAGATTTTTAATTTATTACACACAAGTGACTAACTGACACGATGTCATTTAAAATCGTAGAGCTTAGTACTGTGGTCATGCAATGACGTAGTGTCCACAATGCACAATACGCAAGTGCGTAATGTAGAAAAATAGGAACAGGTGAAATATCTTTGATCACTTTATAGAACAACTAATCTTTTTCATTAAGCCTAAAACTGCCAGGAAAATACTAACATTTTCAGCCCATAGTTAAACGACAGATATTGCACTTTCATCCTATTTCTTTTCGATAGAAAAATCTCACCTTATCAAACAGTGTAGATCAAAATCAGACTACACATTCTGTGCAGTCCATTCTTGATTCACACTGTCCACAAAAGCAGACTGAGTCCAGCTGAGCAGTCCAAGGTTGAAAAAGCACTCTCGATATGTCATGATTCTGAACCCCTGGTTGTGGCCCTGTCATGCATGGGTAGTTTAACAAATTCCTATTCTACCCATTTGCTGTCCCACCTGTCTCTCCAGTTTTTGTGGTATATCTATAGTCGTTTCTCTTATAATTATTAAAAGCAGGAAACAGCTTTCAAAAATCATTGAACCCTTTACAAAACGTCAAAATTTTAGACTTGTCCAAATGAAATGGAAAGCATTTGAAGGGGACAGATATACTTTTAGTCAAATAGTGATTTGCCTTTGAAAGGGTAGAAAACATTGTGGAAAAAGGAGAAAAATGCTGGTTACCGGCATTTTCTCCTTTTCCCACAATGTTTTCAGAAGGCCTTTTCCTTGTGGTCCTTAAACCTCGGGATTATGTGGTAAAGGGTTAACTTTAGTCCCTTTTGTGCCCAGTTTAGATCAAGATCTAGGTTCGTACTTGCCAACCATGCTTAAGAACATTTTTTAAGTTTCATTTTCATGAATTTTCTACATTTGAAAGTAACACACTTTTTGATTGGTTAAACCATTTTCAGCTGCACCAAATGGTTAAGCCATTCAGAAGTTGTGTTACTTTCAAAATCTAATAATAAAACAAAGAACAAAATTAAGAATGGTTGGTAAAAATGAACCCAGACTGCACAGAATGTGCAGTCATTTTGTGCAGTCTGACCTTTGATCTTTGGTGTCCCCTTTGCTTAGATATTCTGGGCTAAAGTAACCTTGAAAGTGAAATTAGGGTCTGTATTCACCAACCATTCTTAAGCTCATTCTTTATGTTATTCTCCAAGATTTTCCAAATGAGAAAGTCACACAGCTTCTGATTGGCTAAACCATTTGGTTTCGCCAATCAGAAGTTGCATTACTTTCACATTTAGAAAATTCTGGGGGCTAACTCTAAGAATGTTCTTAAGAATGGTTGGTGAATATAGACCCAGATCTATTTGTCTCATTTCTAGACGAAATAAAGTCTGTTGGGTCTATTCGTTGCTCGAAGGGTTAACAATTTTTCCATAGATCTACATGATATTTTTCCCTTCGTCACATGATGGAGTTATATTCCTTAAAGTAACAACAGCTGCCAAAAGTAAACAAAGCAGGTATTACAATGCATTTAAATCATATAATTTTAAAATCTGGAGATTATTGTGAAGATGACAATCTGTTATCGTATGGTCGGTCCAAGTGTTAGATGCCAGCAGAGAAATTTATATCGAAACTTTAGGTGAAAGTTGCCAGGTCACTCTATCTTTTGTTTACTTTTTGGCTGATTTTAAAATTCATTTTTCTGCCAGCGACTAACACTTGGACTGACCTCACAATAACAGATTGTCATCTTCACAGTATTTGCTATACTTTTGAATGGTATGTTTTAAATTTTGATACCTGCATTGTCTTTTTGGCCACTATTGGGCCTTTAATCTTAACTAGACAACAAAATTTCAGACTATACAACAGCATTTGAAAATGATCAATCAAATACTGCTAAAATGATTGAATTTGCTTTTGAAAAAAGAGATAGCATTGTGGGAAAAGGAGAAAAATGCTGGTTTCCAGCATTTTCTCCCTTCCCCACAATTTTTCAAAAGACCTTTATCTCCGGGTCGCTACAACTCGGGATTGCGTGGTAAAGGGTTAAATAGAATACGTTCAACCAATGGATATGTTTGTCTTCTTTAAAGGTTCAATAGCAGCCAAAAGTAAGCAAAGGGGCTGGTAAAAGTAAACATTTAAACTTAAATTATGCCGTTTCAACGTGTTGAAATTACTGTGAGCAGGACAGTCTGTTACTGTATGGTTGGTCCAACCATTAGTTACTGGCAGGAAAATGAATTTTAAAACTAGGTCAAAAGTTGCCAGGTCACTCATTTACTTTTTACCTGGTTTTAAAATTCATTTTCCTGCCATTGACTAACACTTTCACCAACCATACAATAATGGATTGTCATCTCCACAATAATAAGCACACTTTTAAATGGTATGATTAAAATTTAGATGCATCTTAACACCCCATTGTTTAGTTTTTGCTGCTACTAGGACTTTACCTAGTTTAGTCAGTTACTCATAATGAAAGCAAGAGGCCAGTGAGGGCCTGAATTGCTCTCCTGACAGTAAGTGGCAAGTACATTTTACTTTGAAGGAAACTGCCTAAACTTAATTACGTAAAAAGATACATGTACATAGGATTCTGAATCATTTCATGGTTCTCTTATGTACTGTACCATCTACAGTGTATGGATAAAAATTCTGTTCTAGATTGGTTTTCAGTAGGGCTCGACCCCTTGCTGATACAGATACTTGTAATCAATTTAAGTTTGAAAAGATTTAGATCAGAAATTCATACTTATAGCTAGAACAAAGTATGTAAAATTCCAACTTCAAGTTTGCTACTTTTTCTCCCTAGTACACCTGTAGCATTTTTATAAATGAACCAACTGGCTCAAAGATTAACCCTTTCCCAAACAAGCCCTGGTTTTCACCTGTCTGCAGTACAAGTCTTTTGAAAACACTGTGGGAAAAGGAGAAATTGCTCGTAACGAGCAATTTCTCCTTTTCCCACAGTGTTTTCTGCCTTTTTTGAGACCTTTCTGCCATTTTCATCAAATTTAAAATTGTTGTCTGCAAACTCTTTCAATCTGGACCAGTCCAAAATTTGTCGTTTGGGAAAGGGTTAATTACCAGTATACAAACTAGGTAGAAAGTTTCTTTATCTCATACTTGACAAATGGATACAGTTAGTTTCTAACACATATATATATATATGTATATCCCACACCTATTAAGCCTTTACCAAACAATTTTGAAATCTAACAACTCTAATGAGGAAAACCATTTCAAAACCAAAACATTGTGGATAAACAAGAAAATGCCCGTCACCAGCATTTTCTCCTTTTTCCACAATATCTTTTTACCCCTTCAAAGATCATCCCCTCTGGTAAATTTAGTGTAACTCTTTACCAAATGACACAATTTTGGACCTGACAAAATTGAAAGCATCTGCAGACGACAAATTAAATGTTGATGAAATGGTGATTTATAATGTATTGGGTAGGGTAGAAAATATTGTGGGAAAAGGAGAAAATGCTGGTTATCAGCATTTTCTCCTTTTACCACAATGTTTTCCAAAGGCTTTTTCCTCAGGGTTGTTAAAATTTGGGATCGTGTGGTAAAGGGCCAAACCTATTGAATTTACATTGATTGTGAAAACAAGTTCTTACAACTTATATCAAATAACTCTGGATGACTACTTCGGAAACCATAACCAGGGTCAGTATTCGCCAACCATTCTTAAGAACATTTTTAGTCTTATTCTCCAAGATTTTCTAAATTTTGAAAGTAACTCAACTTCTGATTGGCTAAACCGAAAGTTTTAGCCAATCAGAAGTTGTGTTACTTTCAAATTTACAAAATTCTGGAGTATATGACTCAGAATGTTCTTAAGAAGGGTTTGTGAATACGGACCAAGTACGAGCCATGATGTGGGTAGTTCGAAACATTGACTGCGCTCATCATTGGATTCAAACCCAGAACCTTAGGTGTGAGAGGTCTGCGCTCTACCACTATACCAGTTTCTAGTCACATAATGTCAAAGGCTTTAACTTTGGATGAGTATGTTTGGTAAAGAGGTTAGCAGAGTTTCACTCCAGCAGCAAAGTAAAAAAAAAATAAGCCTACAGTTAGTAGGGTTAAATTTTTCATCAAAGTCTGAATCCCCATTGAGTAACATGTATTTCCAACATTACTTCTTGATTTATTGGGGGTTAAATACTGTAGCTATAGTTATAAATCTTATGTGAAAATAAAGCAAAATGAATTTTACAGTGAAATATATATTTAATGTAATGTACATGTATATAATATAGCTATTTAAAAAGCCATCAAAGATGGTTTTTTTTACATTGAAGTTAATGGCAGTGTCAGCAAAATTTAGCAGAAAAATATTATCACTATGTTTTAGAGAGCTACAACTTTGACGTAAGGAGACAAACACTCGTAGCATTTTTATAAAAACAGCTCCAGTAAGCTAGCTTTCTACCAGTATAGTTTTCCTTATGATCAAATGATTAGAAGCAGTGTAATTCATTTTCTTGCACACTGAAAAGAACATGTATGATGTAAGAAATACGGAATTTGATAAAATATTTATGGCCACTTACTGTAACACATCATTTAAAAAAAAAAAAAACTACAATAAATAACACAAAGGAATACTATAGCACAGAAATTAAATATGTCATCGAAGAATAACTCTCTCTTTTATATACTTTAACTCTTTACCAAATGACAAAATATTAGACTGGTCCAAATTGAAAGTATTTGCAGACGACAATTAAAAGTGACTCAAAAACTGAAATTTGCCTTTGGAAGCCAAGGAAACATTGTTGGAAACAGAGAAAAAGCTAGTTAGCAGCATTTTCTCCTTTTCCAACAATGTTTTCAAAGGACTTTTTCCTATAGGTCATTAAAACTTGGAATTGTGTGATAAAGGGTTAACCCCTAATCACACAATCCCAACTTTTAATAACCGTGACAAGGAAGACTTCTGAAAAAATTATGGGAAAAGGAGAAAATGCTGGTAACCAGCATTTTCTCCTTTTCCCACAAGTTTTTCTACGGTATCAAAAACGAATCTGGTCATTTGAGCATCCTCTAATATGTCGTCTGCAAATGATTTCAGTTTAGACCCGTCTAAAATTTTGTCGTTTTGTTAGAGTTAACACAATTGGTACCAACTGCAGTCAGTTTTCTTATCATGCTGCAGACCACTTTAAAAGACGTTGTGGCAAAAGTAACAAGAGGGCCATGATGGCCCTAAAGTCGCTCACCCTAGCCTTTTGACCAAACATGACCCATTTCCAATTTTTTCCAGTATATAATGACAAACATTCTTACAAACTTTCATGAGTATTAGACTGAAAATGTGGCCTCTAGAGTACACAAGGTGTTTCTAAGATTTGACCTTGTGACCTAGTTTTTAACTCAACATGACAGAATTTTTAACTTGTCCGAGATATTTTTAAGACCCTTTGACCAGCTTTCATGAGAATTGATCTGAAAATGTTGCTTCTGGAGCATATGTGCGGTAAAAAGTGCAACATGCGCCAAACGGAGAACAATGCACGACAGACACAGCATGATCACAAAAGCCCACCTTGAGCACTTCGTGCTCAGGTGAGCTAAAAATTGCTACAAAAGACAAGACTTTAGTTCTGTCTTTGCCACAAAGTTTTCACATGTATATTCTTATATCAAATCTTTATCTACTAATTTGTTGATTGTTGCTTTGTTACAGAGTTGTTTGCTGCCTACTTGTTGAACCCTCTGCCACACAATCTGGAATTTTGAAGATCCTTAGGAAAGCGCCTTTAGAAAACATTGTGGAAAAAGGAGAAAATGCTGGTAACCAGCATTTTCTCCTTTTTCCACAGTGTTTTCTGCTCGTCTGTATCAAATTTCAATGTTTGATTCAGATTTATATTTTGTGGTCTGCAAATGAATTTAGTTTGGACAAGTCTAAAATTTTCGTTTGGTAACGAGTTAACCCTTTACCACACAAAAAAAATTCAGGCTTGTCCAAATTGAAAGCTTTTGCAGACGAAAAATGAAATGTGCAACAAATGATAGGACTGGTCTTTAAATGAGAAGAAGGACTTTGTGAGAAAAGGAGAAAATGCTGGTTACCAGCATTTTCTCCAGATCCCAAAATGTTTTCAGAAGTCTTCTTTCCCAGGGTCGTTAAAACTCGGGACTGTGTGGCGAAAGCTTAACCCTTTCCCAAACGACAAATTTTGGACTGGTCCAAATTGAATGAGTTTGCAGACGACAATTTTAAATTTGATGAAAATGGCAGAAAGTTCTCCAAAAGGGTAGAAAACACTGTGGGAAAAGGAGAAATTGCTTGTTACGAGCAATTTCTCCTTTTCCCACATTGTTTTCAAAAGACTTGTACTGCAGACACGTGAAAACCAGGGCTTGTTTGGGAAAGGGTTAAGAAAGTGATGCCTTAATTTGACCACAGTGTCCAGCTCTTTTTGTTGCTTCTAATGTCACGCTTGGCGGGTCGATCACCCAGGATTGGTTCTTCTTGTTTCTGGAAATATAAAACATTCAAATGTTGTATCTTGTATAGAAAGTAACCGTTAGAGCATCGAATAAACCTAGGTGATATTTTCAGTGTCCAAATGGTTTCAAAATGAAGACTTACAAAGTTTTCTCTGTAAAAGCCCATATGAAAGTTGAGACCCGCAGGGCAAAGCCATTTTTGATCCCAGAGCTATTTAATTACTTGAACCCTGGTAGAGGTCCACAAGATAAAGCCATAAAAATAAGGTGATTTTCAAGTTTTGTCCATATGAAGCCTCTGTAAAACATAAGACCCCTGATGCAAGGCTAATTTAAAAAAAAAATCAAAACAGGAAGATTTCTTAAGTTGTCACTATGTAAGCCCATGTAAAACTTGTGACCCCTGCGGTGGGGCCAATTTTGACCCCAGGGCTAAAATTTTGGCCCACTTGGTAGAGGCCCACTAGATATAGCTACATGCAAAATTTGGTAGCTCTAGGCCTTATGGCTAGGTACAGGAAGATTTTTAAAGTTTTCTCTATATAAGCCTATGTAAAACTTGTGACCCCTGGGGCAGACCCCAGGGCTATAATTTGAAGAAACTTGATAGAGGTCTACTACATAAAGCTACATGCCAAATTTGGTAGCCCTATGCCTTATGGTTTCCGACAAGAAGATTTTTAAAGATTTCTCTATATAAGCCTATGTAAAACTTGTGACCCCTGGGGCAGAGCCAATTTTGACCCCAGGGCTATAATTTGAAGAAACTTGATAGAGGTCTACTACATAAAGCTACATGCCAAATTTGGTAGCCCTATGCCTTATGGTTTCCGACAAGAAGATTTTTAAAGATTTCCCATATTTTTCAGTTTTGTTGCCATGGCAACCAGAATTTTTGAAGGAATCAAATTCTTTCAAGAAATTCTGAAGAGGACCATGGCAGGATCATTTCTGTGAAGTTTCATGAAAATTGGATGGGTAGTTTCAGAGAAGAAGATGTTTGAAATAAAAGTTAACGCACGGACGGACGCACGACGGACACCGGGCCATGACATTAGCCCGCTGGCCTTCGGCCAGTGGAGCTAAAAATAAGACCCAGTTTTATAATTGTTTTGTCTAAGGTGTTTAACAACCTGAAGGAAGAAAGCTTTTGGAAACATTATGGGAAAAGGAGAAAATGCTGGTAACCATTTTATCTCCTTTTCCCACAATACTTTTCTATCCTTTTTTGACAACTCTCCGTTTTTGAAAAACACTGAATTTGTTGTCTGTAAATGCTTTCAATTTTGAACAGTCTAAAATTTTGTGATTTGATAAAGAGTTAAACAAAGCTGAGACTCTAGATAAATGATGTGACTGCACATTTTGTACAGTCTGATCTTGATCTATACTGGCCACAAAGGTTACGAAAAGAGTCAAAATATTGATCCTGCTTACCATTCATAATTTTGATATTTATAAATGATCCATAAAATGCTTTGTAATAAGTCATAAGTTTTTGAAACAACTTTGCAGCAGAAATGAAGTTCTCCATCAATGCTGTATAAAGCTTTACCAAATGACAAAATTTGAGATTAGTCCAAATTCAAAGCATTTGCAGATGATATAATAAATGTCACTGAAAAGCTGAAATTTGTTATAGGAAGGGTAGAAAACATTGTAGGAAAAGGAGAAAATGCTGGTTACCAGCATTTTCTCCTTTTCCCACAATGTTTTCAAAAAGCTTTTTTGTCAGGGTCGTTAAAAGTCGGGATTGTATGGTAAAGGGATAAACCATTTGCCATGGCATTGCTCTCCCCTTCTAGAGGTCCTGACGGTAAAACTTAATTAACCCTTGTGACGTAAAATGGACAATCTCAATCAATGCTAGGGATGCAGGCAATTGCAAAGCTGTATTTGTCAGAATATCTTGCAAAGAAGCCAAATTGTAGACTGTGCAATCTGATCTTGATCTACATTGTCTGTTTTCATATGCAGGGAGATGCAAATACAACCACTAGGAAAGTTACTACGACATAATATTCCTTTCATTATATAGAAACAACTTTCAACACATTTTGCAATTACTGATAATTTTATTTGAAAGTGGTTACAAAAATAAAACCAATACAGAACTGGTTTACTAGGTAAAAAGTAAAACTTTTAGGCATTTGCAAATGAATTTTCAACCGATCAGTTAGCAAACCAGTCTGAACGTATTCAGCAGATGGGTTATGTCATCATACCATATTTGGAACCATATCCGACACTCTGTAGAAACAGTTTTTTTTTTTTTCATTCATGTCAAATTTTATTGGCAAGCGATACTTGTCTATAAGCTAGAAGATTTACAGGTATGTAATTATAATAAATGCATATTAATCTTGCAAGACACAGTCAATCTGAATAAACTACAAGGTCTCCTTTTGGTTACTTTTTACCAAACAACAAAATTTTCGACTGGATCGAACTGAAAGCATTTGCAGATGATAAATGTTTACCAGCATTTTCTCCTTTGCCCACAATGTTTTCAAAATCTTTCTTTCTCAGGTTTGTTTAAAGTTGGAATTGTGTGAAAAAGAGTTAATGTGGAGTAGATTTCAGTAATATTGAAGGATTAACTCTTTACCAAACTACAAAATTTTGGACCAGTCCAAATTGGAAGCAGTTGCAGACGACAAAGTAAACATGATTGAAAAATTAAAATTTGCTTTTGAAAGGGTAGAAAACATTGTGGGAAAGGGAGAAAATGCTACTAACAATGTTTTCATAAGCCTTTTCTCTCAGGGTCGTTAAAAGTCGGGATTGTGTGGTAAAGGGTTAAGTCATAAATTTGATTCAAGATGCAAAAGTAAAACTTACCCAAGCATGCACAATCTTAGTACAATATGTGTGTAACTCTTTGTACAAAAAAACATGCTGCAACTGTCCTACATACATGCATTTACCAACTGTTGCATCTACTGTATGTTTGGTACTGATATTTTAGTTTTTTCTAACTCACTAGTGTTCAGATACACCTTTAACATTCTGTGATTGTTTTTTTTTTTTCCCAAACATTGTGGGCAAAAGACTACTTGCTTGTAAACAAGCAATGCTACTTTTTCCTGCAATGTTTCCCACACTGAGGAAATTGGTATATTACTCTTCCTCCCAAGTATGTCCTGTGAAATTTCAAAAAATTCTCAAAGGTCAGAAATAGGTCTAAACAGTAAAAATAATAATTCACGTAAAGCATTTTTGGCAGAATTTGGGCCAATAATTCTCCAGTCATGATAATCATTATCTAGGCAGTATATTTTGACCTTTAACCCTTCACCAAACGACAAAATTGTAGACCAGTCCAAATTGAAAGCTTCAGCAGATGAGAAATTAAATGTGACTCAAAAATTGAAATTTGTTTTGGAAGAGTAGAAAACATGGTGGGAAAAGGAGAAAATGCTGGTTACCAGCATTTTTTCCTTTTTCCACAATGTTTTCAGAAGGCTTCTTTCCCAGGGTCGTGAAAACCCAGGATTGTTTGGTAAAGGGTTAATATCCTTTTTCCAAACATTCCCAAGTTTTAATGCCCCTGAAGAAAGAAAGCTTTTGAAAACATTGTGGGAAAAAGAGAAAATGCAGGTAACAAGCATTTTCTCCTTTTCCTACAATGTTTTCTACTCACCAGAGACAGAATTTATCATTTGAGTTACATTTAGTTTGTTGTCTGCACATGCACTCAATTTGGTCTAATCCAAAATTTTGTTGTTTGGAAAAGAGTTAATGAATCAATTCTGATTTATAATGACCCTAAGGATGAAGGCTTTCTAAAGCTATGGGAAAAGGAGGAAATGCTGGCAACTCTCCATCTATTTGATGTTCTCTGAATAAACTTGTTGGGTTTTTAACTCTTTACCAAACAACTAAATTTTAGACCAGTCGAAATTGAAAGCATTTGCAGATGACAGAACAAATGTGACCCAAAAATTGAAATTTGTTTTGGATAGGGTAGAAAATATTGTGGGAAAAGGCTTCTTTCTCAGGGTCATTAAAACTCGGGATTGTGTGGTAAAGGGCTAATTGAAATCCACAACTCTAAATGAGATCGCACAAGTCTTGCAGACATAAAAGCTTATATTGCAGCTCTTTAGCTTAGCCCCTTCCCAAACGACAAATTTTAGACTCTTTCAAATTCAAAACATCTGCAGACGACAAATTCAAAGTTGGTACAAATGGGCTTAAGCTCTCTGATAGGGTAGAAAACATTGTGGGAAAAGGAGAAAATGCTGGTTACCAGCATTTTCTCCTTTTCCCACATTGTTTTCAAAAGTATTCTTTCCCAGAGTCATGAAAACCAGGGATTGTTTGATAAAGGGTTAAATTCTATTCATGACCAAGAACATGGGAAACTTTTAAGAACCTTCCTGCAATCTGATTCCCTTTATGCCTTCACTTGGCAATCAAAACTACCATGCCATTAACCCTTATCCTGCAAAATAAATGAAATGAAACTTTCAAGCCGATAGTAAAAACCCAAATGTTGTTATTTCAAAGGTGTGTTTTGGGGAAAAATATTTCAATGTGGGACAGTGTAGATCAAGATCAGACTGCACATTCTGCACAGAATGTGCAGTCTGATCTTGATCTATACTGTCTGCAATGTAGCAGTGTAAGGGTTAATAGCAAAACCAGAGTAGCAGACATTATAAGCAATTTTTCACTTTGCCAGAATGTTTTCAAAGGTAGTATGCTGCATCTACAGGTCACTTAGGGCATAATACTTGGCTCTGGCAAACAAAACAAACTAACATATTGTGTAACAAATAAGACTTTAATTAAAGCACAGTAAACATTTAGGTACAATGGGCACTTTAATAACTAATTAACAAGAATATAAGGCAAAAAGGAGATGAGTCATGCTCTGGCAAAAGGGGGCTTAATGCATCTCCATAATGTATTGTACAAAGCAAGTCATCACATGATTACTGATCCATAAAAATCCATTTTGTCTAAAAACCGACGGAATCCTGAGGTACACCAGTCCTTTGACATGTAGAAAATTGATCAAAAGCAAAACCTTTTAACCCATGTCAGCCTGCGCAAGCTGACATGGGTGGATACTTTTTGCAGATGCATTAAGCCCCCTTTTTGCAGAGTAACTTGGGTAATTGTGGATATTTGGTAAATCTGCGATATTTGGTAAGCCATTGGTTCATGATAATTGAGATGATACAAAATATGAAAAATTTGTGTCTGATGAAATGATTTTTTTCCCCAACTCACTGATGCTGATTAACTCTTTACTAGATGACAAAGTTTTGGACCAGTCCAAATGGAAAGCATTTGCAGACGATAAGATGAATGTGACTTAGAAATTAAAATTTGTTTTGGGAAGGGTATAAAACACTGTGGGAATGGGAGAAAATGCTTTTCCCACAATGTTTTCAAAAGCTTTCTTGTCCTGGGTCATTAAAAGTTGGGTTGTGTGGTAAAGGATTTTAACTCGGTGCCTTCTGTCAAACATAGGAAATTCTCCAGGTACAAATCAAAGCTCTGAAAGTATTCAATACCTCAAAGCATAATTATAGTGTACTTTTATCATTACGTTACTTGATTCAATGCCAACTGCTGTCACTGCCAAGAGAGCACATAAGTAGTCTTTGTGTACAGTATAGATACAGGTCAAACTGAAAACAACATGCAGTCTGATCTTAGATCTACAACACTTACTGCTGCATTCTATATGAAGACCAAAATACCTATAACTGTTAATACAGTCATGCAATTGAATGTACTCAAGTCTTTACCAAATAACAAAATTTTCGACTAAACCAAATTGAAAGCATTTGCAGACTACAAGATGTACATCAAATGATGATCTCTGTTTCCAATATGGTACAAAACATTGTGGGAAAAACAGCATTTTCTTGTTTTCCCACAATTTTTTCAAAAGGCTTCTTCCTCAGGATGTGAAAGCACGGATTGTTAGGTGGAGGGGCAAAATCTGCAGAATGTAAAAAATTAAAATTTGAGTAATACAAGACAAAACATAAATGAAACAATTCGAAAGATTCATAAGAAGAATGAAATATTAAATAGACAAGTAAGGAATGTGAAATAAATACAAGGCATCAAAATGGAAATAATCGATTATGGGTCAGAGGCCTTATTTCTCTAGCAAACAGTATTGATTTGTATTGTGTTGTAAAGTTGTTTGTTCTGGGTCCGTATTTACCAACCATTTTTAAGAATGTTCTCGGTCTTTTTCTCCAGAATATTCTAAATTTGAAAGTAACAGAACTTCTGATTGGCTAAACCAAATGGTTTAGCCAATCAGAAGTCGTGTTACTTTCAAATTTAGAAAAATCTTGGAGATTAAGACCAAGAATGTTTTTAAGAATGGATGGTGAATACAGATCCTGATGTTTGTCACTCAGAGATCAACTCAGAGATCAACTCAGAGATCAACAGAATAAATATCTTCTCCAACAGTCCAGCAATAAATAAACGAACAATTTTTCTCCTTACATGTTACAAAAGAGCAATGATGACATTTTATGTGTAGGTTTAACAACTAGTCCAAGTTTGAAATAAATATCTTAACTAAAAGCAGATATATTATACAATGTCAACATTTTTAAAAATTTGTCAAAAAAGGGGCATAATTGTATCAAAAGTACTTTGATGGTAATCTGCCCCTGTTGTATAGTGCCCCCCCCCCCCATTAGTATTGAAGACCTAATCAGAGTTTGAAGTAAATATCTTCAGTAATGACAGAGATATTATAAAATGTCAAAGTTTTTGCATAATGATGCATATGATGATTGGGCTATGACAACAGTACCTAAATGTCTTCTTCAAAAACAGCCAAGCTTAAACAATTACCTGTACTTAGTAAATACAAACGAGACACATATTCTGTGTAGTCTAATAATTACCTACACTATCTATAAAACAAACTTAGCTCTTTACCACACAATCCCGAGTTTTAACGACTCTTATGAAGAAGCCTTTTGAAAACATTGTGGGAAAAGGAGAAAATGTTGCTAACCAGCATTTTCTCCCTTTCCCACAATGTTTTCTACCTTATCAAAGACAAGTTCCATCAATTTAACATTATATATATTATTGTTTGCAAATGCTTTCATTTAGACAAGTCTATGATTTTGTTGTGTGGTAAAGAATTAAGTTGTTGTTGTCATTACAAGAGCACAATCGTGACATAGTGAATTATTTCCTAGGTTACTATAATGAAGATCTTATTCATAGTCTGTGCAGGAAATTTCATCATGCAAAACAAACTAGTTTCTAAAAACACAAACAATCTTTAAAAACTATTCGAAAAATCATCTTTCTAAAAAAAAACTTTTTTATACATTGAACAGCTATTTTTGGGGGGGGGAGGGGGGTAGATCTGCGACATTTCGTCGAAAACCACGTACGTTGAAAACAATCACTAGCCCTGACCCTTACCCTAACCCAGACAAATCCTGGCTCATATTTTCCTCCCAGACAGGGCTTTTCAAAAAATAAATCTAGCAATAGGTATATCAAACATACATGGATTTCGACAAAAGACCTTTTTATGCACTGTTTCTTTTGGTGTGGGTGTTTCTCCATCCTTCACATACAAATGTAGATAAAACAATAATTCAGAACACTTACCGCCAATATGAATAACAAAAGCCTGCTGATTGGCTGAGACATACCATTGCCTGCCAATCAAAAGGCTAGTTGTAAAATATACAGAAGCAAGTGGTATAATTCATTATTTCTAGTACCTAATGGAATGTAGTGTAGATTCTTCACTCTTTCCTAGATGACAAAATTTTAGAATTCTTCAGAGCATTCCAGACCACATTTCATAGGTGCCTCAACTGATAGAATTTGCCTTTGACAAAGTAAAAAATGTTACCAGCATATTCTCCTTTTCCCTTGATGTTTTCGAAATACCACCTCCTAAGGGTTTCGAAAAAATTGGATTGTCTGGTAAATGGTACAAAACAAATATCATGTACTTGACTTTGGCAAGAGAACAAAATTTACCCGTTACTTTAACTCTTTACCACACGAGAAATATTTAAAGAGGACCAAATTGAAAGCATTTGCAGATGACAATTTAAGTGTGTCTGAAACAATGGAACTTGTCTTTGGTAACCCAGAAAACATTGTGGGACAAGGAGAAAATGCTGGTTACCAGCATTTTCTCCTTTTCCCAAAATGTTTTCAAAAGGCTTCTTTCTCAGTGTCGTTAAACTTCCGGATTGTGTGATAAAGGGTTATTCATGCATTAACCTAAGCCTACCAAGATACGATTCTTGAATCAGCTCAAACTATAACAGAAATTCTTCAAGGATTTCAAGACCATAGACTGGACAATGCACCCATTCATTTTGCTGCATCAATTGTTCAACTATTAACCACATGACAAGATTTTAAACCAGTCCAAATTGAAAGCATTTGCAGACGACAAATTACATGTGGCTCAAATGATGAAACTTTCAGAGAAAAGGTAATAAACGCTGGTTACCAGCATTTTCTCCTTTTCCTTCAGTGTTTTCATAGGCTTTCTTTAGCGGGGGAGGGGGAGTGGGGGGGGGGGGGGAGGTGGCAAAACACGGGGTTGTGTGCTAAAAGTTTAAGAAAAAGAAGAAAAAAATATTTGTTATACATATGAAATAATGAAATAGACTTTTTCCTCTTTGAATAATGAAAAAAGAAAGTTCTTTCGTCAGTGTTGTTCCATGTGGTCAGTGTTGTTCCATGTGGTCAGTGCTGTTTCATGCAGAAAGCTTACTTATTGAGATAAAACTCTAGTCTACCCCCTACAAATACCTGTCTGACTTACAGCTGACTACATTTGAAGATTTTGTGTCAATAGGAGACATTGCTAGTAATAAGCTATTTCTCCTTTTGCCAAAATATTTTAATCTTTTCCCACACAGAAAGTTTTCAACTCTTCCAAATTCAAAACATCTGCAGATGACAAATCTAAAATTGGGAAAAATGAGCCTAAGTTTTCTGACAGGGTAGTAAAGTTTCTTCGAAAGGCTAGAAAACTTTGTGGGAAAAGGAGAAAATGCTGGTTACCAGCATTTTCTCCTTTTTCCTCAATGTTTTCAAAAGGCTTCTTTCTTAACCCTTTCCCAAACAAGCCCTGGTTTTCACGTGTCTGCAGTACAAGTCTTTGAAAACACTGTGGGAAAAGTGAGCAATTTCTCATTTTCCCACAATGTTTTCTACCCTTTCGGAGAACTTTCTGTCATTTTCATCAAATTTAAAATTGTCATCTGCAAACTCTTTCAGTTTGGAGGAGTCTAAAATTCATTGTTTGGGAAAGGGTTAAAACTTGGGATAATGTGGTAAAGGGTACATGCTTTAACTCATGATCCCAAATTCTAACAGCATTGAGAAAGCCTTTGAAAAAGATTATGGGAAACGAAGAAAATGCTGGTAACCAGCATTTTCTCCTTTTCCCACAAAGTTTTCTAGCCTTTCGAAAACAGGAATCATTAGAACTACATTTATTCTATCGTCTGCAAATGCTTTCAATTTGGTCGAGTCCAATATATTGTTGTGTGGTAAAGAGTTAAAGTGTCTTAATATATGAGCCATGCTCTGTAAAAAGGCAGCATCTGCAAAAAATATCGACCCAGGTCAGCCTGCGCAGTCAACGCAGGCTGATCTTGGCCGAAACTTTTCACTAATGGTCAATTTTCTGTATGTCAAAGGACCCGTCTCCCATATGACACGGTCAATTGTTAGACAAAATGGATTTTTATGGATCCATAATTATGTGATGTCTTGCTTGGAATGATCATCAGATGGATCACGGAGATGCACTAAGCCCCCTTTTGTCAGAGCATGGCTCATATCTAACCTTAAGTATTGTTGATTATCTATAATGCATAAGATTGAAATACCGTATATCGGGTTTTTTTCGCGGGAAGGAAATTTTCGCGAGTGGGACATTCTCGTGAAAATTATATTCGCTAAATATTCCATACAATCGAAAAATCCTTCCTTTCATACAAAACATCAAGAGAAAAATTTTCTTCGCCTAGACACACTTCTTTATTGTCAACTGAATAGACCGGTAATAATGTTCCTCTTGGTGCAAAGTGGCTAACAGATCTTTACAATCATTTAAAGGAAAAGACCAACATTGTAAGAAATGGCTTTGAAAATGCTGGTATCTTGAAACAACGAAAAAATTGACTTAACAGAACGATCCATATATGATGTATAGGGAGAGTTTGTCATTAGATACCGGTAATCATTATACTGAAGTTTGAGCAAAGCTGTTTCCCTTAGTTTCCTAGTGTCCATTTGTAGTCGAGCGAAAGAACTATGACTTGTAAATAAATAAACCGACTAGGAAATTCCTTAGTCTAAGATTTGAATAAATCTTTCTTTTTTTTTTTCATTTATGTATATAATATACCATGGGTATACCTGGGAAAAGGAGTAATTTTGAGATTTTGAAATACACGATTATCAAGGTAAATCTTGTGATTCTAGCTTTTTTCCCCCATTTTGCAGTGCACTAATACGTCCGGTATGTAATACCAGACAAACCGATAAGTATTTCTGTCAGACTTGATGCTATCATATATTTACGATTTCGCGAAAAATACAAATATACCAATGAATACGTGAAAGTAAAATACGTGAAAAATTGATTTTGACCGAACTCGCGAAAATTTTGGGATACGAAAAAAACCTGATATACGGTAGTTGTCTGCTGCTGTTTGTTGCAGGATTTATTGAGTTAACCCTTCACTACATGACAAAAATGTAGACTGGTCCAAATTCAAAGCATTTGCTGACAACAGTTTGAATATGGCTTAAATAATGGCCTTTGTATTTAACAGGGTAGTAAACATTTTGTGAAAAGGAGAAAATGCTGGTTACCAGCATTTTCTCCTTTTCCCATAGTGTTTTCAAATGCCATTTTTCTCAGGATCATTAAAAAGCTTGGGATTGTGTGGTAAAGGGTTAGGTATACCTACATAAAACCTTTGTTATTACATTCAGCATTCATTTCTAATAATTTCAATAAATAAATTCCTTTCTTTATACTCTAACATTCATTTGAATACCTTTGGTTTACAAAAATATATCTACACTAGCACGAAGAGGTTGCAGGCAGGCAGGCAGGCACAGATCAGCATTGTCAAAGTCATGGTTGCATCATGCTAAGAAGGTCAAAGTTCAATCCAAAGCTCTCAAAGGTCATACCCATACTGCTTTGCTGTTTGGTTCTATTTCCTCTTGAGATGGAGGTCGTTGAGCAACCCTCTGTAAATTTATTGCTGGTTGTGGCATGGATTTAGACTGCATGTATTGCTGAAAGGGACAGAATAAGTTCTAATGAGATGCTAGATTCAAGAAAACAAGCTACCCTAATTACTCATGAATATCTGGTTACTTTTCTCTTTTTTGTGTCATTGTTTGATTGTTTCATTTTTCTCTATTGCTTGTTTGACCTTATCTTTAATTCATTATTATATTTGAGCTATGCTTTGTGAAAAGGGGGCTTAATGCATCTGCCAAAAGCATCGATCCAGGTCAGCCTGCGCACTTTGCGCAGGCTGACCTGGGCCAAAACTTTTCACTATCTGTCGATTTTCTGTATGTCAAAGGACCAGTCTACATCATGATTCAGCTGGTTGTTAGATAAACTGGATTTTATGGATCCATAATTGTGTGATGACTTGCTTGGTGTAATGCATCACAGAAATGCATTAACTCTTTACCAGATGACAAAATTTTAGCCTTGTCCAAATTGAAAGCATTTGCAAACGACAATTTCAATGTGGCTCAAATGGTGCAATTTTTCTTTGATAGGGTAGAAAACATTGTGGGAAAAGGAGAAAATGCTGGTAACCAGCATTTTCTCCTTTTCCCACAATGTTTTCAAAAGGCTTCTTTCCCAGGGGCGCCAAAAGGCGGCATTGTGTGGTAAAGGGTTAAGTCCCTTTTGCCAGAGCATCGCTCAGTTGTATGTTACAAGAAAGTAATATAGTTTATGTAACGTAAACAAAATATCTATCTACTTAATCAACACTGCTGTCTACAGAACACTTTGCTCTTTACCTGATGGCAAAATTTTAGAAGTGCCATATTGAAAGCATTCACTGACAACTGAGGAACTGTGACTTGAACACTGTATTCCTAAGTGTAGAAGACATTGTTTTCTCCTTTTTCTGCAATGTTTTCAAAACACCTCTTCCAAAGGTTATTAAATTACAGAGACATTACCAAAATGGTAAACCTGGTAGAAAGAAAACAAGAGCATAGCATCTGGGTGCCAATGCTTGGCTGCAGTTGCCTTGTGAAAATCTGAGGTCAAAGAAAGGGACATTACCGTATCTAATATATTTCATAATTATCTGCCCTTGTATGGGCTCTCCTTTGGAAAGTTAAAAACTAGGCCCAATTTTGAAAAAAAAAAAAATATTGTGGAAAAAAGAGAAAATACTAGTTCCCTGCATTTTCTACTTTTCCCAAAATGTTCTCAAAAAAGATTTTCCCTCAGGGTTGTAAAACATGGGTCTGTATGGTAAAGGGTTAAATCTCAGTACTCTGTGAGCATCACTGCGTGCTTTTGTAGATATGTAGTCTGATCTCAGATCTCCAATGTCTCATATTTTGTGGAATGCTGTGGCCAAAACCGGCAAGTCATCATATAGCTATGGATTGATAAAATCCATTTTGTCTAATGGCTGACTGAATCATGAGGTAGACTGGTCCTTTGGTATGCAATGAAATTTACAAACAGCAAAAACTTTCAACCCAGGTCAGCCTGCACGGACTGCGCAGGCTGACCTGGGACGACACTTTTTGCTGATGTATTAAGCCCCCTTTTCACAGAGCATGACTCAATTATAATACTGAATACCATTCCCACTACGCAACTGAGGACCTCTTAAAAATGGAAAGGACTGAACTTTTTAGAAACAAAACAATCTACACAATTATCCAATCACTTTTATGATAATACCATTCAATGTGTATTTTTGGATCCCAAAACAGGGCATGAGTCAATTGAAGGTTTGCCCGGAATCCTTTAAGCCACGTATAAATACAGAGGCAAAATTTATCCTTCTTTTTACTTATTACCTCAGAATCCTGAGTTTTAATGACTCTGAAAAAAGGGGCTTTAGAAAACATTGTGGGAAAAGGAGAAAATGCTGGTTACCAGTATTTTCTCCTTTTCCAACAATGTTTTCTACCCTATCAAATACAGCAATCACCATTTCAGTTAGATTGAAGTTGTCATCTGCAAATGCTTTCAATTTGGACAAGTCCAGATTTTGTCATCTGCTAAAGAATTAAGAGATCTGGAAAACTTTGTAGTCCTCACAAAAGCACTGCATGCAGGTGCCAAACTGCAGTTGCATTTAGTGAAAATTTCAAGTCAAAAAAGGGGCATAACTATGCCAAAAATATTTTGATGGTTACCTGCCCCTGTTGTATGAGTTCCCCTTTTTATAGTTTACAACTAGTCCAAGTTTGAAGTCAATATCTTGAGTAAAATGTCCAGGTTTTTGCACAAGGACAATGCACATGATGACCCCAGGGCTATGACAGCACCTCAACATTTTCTTTAAAAACAGCCAAGCTAATAGGAGACAAAATTGCATGTAACAGGCCATATATTCATTTTTTCACAACTTTTTCATAGACTGCAAACTGCAGATGAGTAAAAAGTGGTTGAAAGCTAGTCACTAACCTTCCATCAAATACCAAAAGTGTTAAGCAAAGAAACAAAACAACACCATGACCAAATTACAGCATGCATCAGTCCAATATCTAAAAAACCCCTTTACCAAGCAATCCTGAGTTTTAAAGATCCTGGAAAAAATAGCTTGTAACCCTTTCCCAAACAAGCCCTGGTTTTCATGTGTCTGCAGTACAAGTCTTTTGAAAACACTGTGGGAAAAGGAGAAATTGCTTGTAACGAGCAATTTCTCCTTTTCCAACAGTGTTTTTTACCCTTTTGGAGAACTTTGTCATTTTCAACAAATTTAAAATTGTTGTCTGCAAACTCTTTCAATTTGGACCAGTCTAAAATTCATTGTTTGGGAAAGGATTAAAAATACATTGTGAGAAAAGGAGAAAATACTGGTAACCAGCATTTTCTCCTTTACCTACAATATTTTTCACCTGTTCAACAACAGATACCATCATTTGAGCCATATTTATTTTGTTGCCTGAAAATGCTCTCAATCTGAACCTGTCTAAAATTTGGCCCTCTGTTAACCCTTTTCCAAACAATGAATTTTAGACTGGTCCAAATTGAAAGAGTTTGCAGACGACAATCTTAAATTTGATGAAAATGACAGAAAGTTCTCCAAAAGGGTAAAAAACACTGTGGGAAAAGGAGAAATTGCTCGTCATGAGCAATTTCTCCTTTTCCCACAGTGTTTTCAAAAGACTTGTACTGCAGACACATGAAAACCAGGGATTGTTTGGGAAAGGCTTAAAGAGAAAATCAGAAAACCAAACCACAAAGAGCTCAGAAATGATGCTCGACTATCCACAGAGACAGAAATAGAAAGTCTACCCTTTAACCCTTCACTACACAATCCCAGTTTTAACGACCTTTAGGAGGAAGTCTTTCAGAAACATCGAGGGAAGAGGAGAAAATGCCAGTAACCAGCTTTCCATAACCTTCCTAAATTCAAAAATCTTGTATTACGATTTAGTTCAGATTTCACTAATTGCGATAAGAAAGTTGCGGCAAGTATTCCATCTCATTCATATCATTATTTGACCCATTTCCACACAAACCCAACTTTTAACAACCCTTAGCAAGAAAGCTTTTGAAAACATTGTGGGAAAAGGAGAAAATGCTGGTAACCAGCATTTTCTCCTTTTCCCACAATGTTTTCTGCCTTATCATTGACAGAAATTATCAACTTGGCAACATTTAAGTCGTCGTCTGCAAATGCTTTCAATATGGCCCACGCCAAATTTTTGTCGTTTGGTAAAGGGTTAATTCATTTGTAGAGTAACAAATGGTGATTAACTATACCAAACAACAAGTATTTAGACTGGTCCAAATTGAAAGCGTTTGCAGACGACAATTGAAATGCGAATCAAATGATGTAAATTGTCTTTGATAGGGTAGAAAACATTGTGTGAAAAGGAGAAAATGCTGGTTACCAGCATTTTCTCCTTTTCCCATGATGTTTTTAAAAGGCTTCTTCCTGAGGGTCGTTCAAACTCGGGAATGTGTGGTAATGAGTTAATTACCAAACAAATCAATTGATTCATGGTCTTTGAAAAAGGGGTTTCATCCGACTGCAAAAAAGTATCAACTCAAGTTAGCCTGTGCAGTCCACGCAGGCTGACCTGTGCCGAATTTTTTTTTTGCATTTGGTAAATTTTCTGCATGTCAAAGAACTATTTTACCTGAGGATTCCATTGTTTGTTAAAACAAAACGGATTTTATGGATACTTAACCCTTTACCATACAATCCTGACTTTTAACGACCCTGAGAAAGAAGCCTTTTGAAAACATTGTGGGAAAAGGAGAAAATGCTGGTAACCAGCATTTTCTCCTTTTCCCACAATGTTTTCTACCCTATCCAATACATAACTCACCATTTAAGCTATACTTGATTTGTCGCCTGAAATGCTTTCAATTTATTCCAGACTAAAATTTTGTCATTTGGTAAAGGGTTAATCATGTGACTTAACTTGCTAGGTATCATGCATCAGGGAGATGCATTAACCATTACCAAATGACAAAATGTTGGACTTGACCAAATTAAAAGCATTTGTGGGCGACATATTAAATGTAGCTCAAATTATGATTCTGTTTTTGATAAAGAACAACATTGTGGGGAAAAGGCGAAAATGCTAGTTACCAGCATTTTCTCCATTTCCCACAATGTTTTCAAAAGCCTCTTCTTTCGTGGCCTTTAACCCTTTTACTGCACAATCCAGACTTTTTACAACCCCCTAGGAAAAGAACTTTTGAAAACATTGTGGGAAAAGGAGAAAATGCTGCTCCTTTTCCCACAATGTTTTCTACACATTCAAAGACAAATTTCATTATTTGTGTAACATTTAATCTGTCCTCTGCAAAAGCTTCCAATTCGAACAAGTCTAAAATTTTGTTGTGGGTTAAAACTCAGGATTGGGTGGTCAAGAGTTAACTCTTTACCAAACGACAAAATTTCAGACTAGTCCAAATTGAAAGCATTTGCAGACAACAAAATAGATTCGACTGAAGACTTGAAATTTATCTTGGGAAGGGTAGAAAACATTGTGGGAAAAGGAGAAAATGCTGGTTACCAGTATTTTCTCCTTTTCCCACAACGTTTTCAAAAGCCTTCTCTTTCAAGGTCTTTAAAACCTGGGATTGTGTGGTAAAGAGTTAAACCCCTTTTGCCAGAGCATGATTCAAATAAATTTTTACTAGTATTACAGTCAGAATGAATATTCCTATTCGAGCTGCTGTGTCTGGCTTTAGTATAGACAGACTGGCAAAAGGACTTTTCTCCAAAAAGAGCAGAAATTACACAGGATTACACAGGGTTACGAAATTAAACCAAGATATGGGATGACAGGGAATTGATGCAAGATCTTGCTGAGAATTCACTAGACATGCATTCCTACTTTGGAAAAATATGGGAAGAATAAATATTTTACAATTGGAGAGTAAAATAGGAAGTAACCAATTAAAGTAAATTCAGCAGCACTGCAAAATTTTCAACTTCATTTTAACTTTAAATTTTTAAAACCTTTAGCTGATCAATTGTCAGTCAGAAATCAACCATTAGCCCAAAGTTCATACTGATTCTAATAACCAATTGTCAGGGTAGAACAAAAAAGCTGGCTTTCATACAACAACAGATGTAAAATCAAATTACAAAAATAGCACACAATTATTTAAAGTAAAAATACTGATTATCTTGCTTGTATTGTTTTTATTAGAGTTTAATAACATTTTAACAGCTTGGTTCATATCAAGGCGGCCAGTGCACCTATGCATGTGTTTCCTGGCTTTCTCACATCAGTACTGACACAACTTTATTTCCAAGCCACTGACTACTTTCTCCCATGCAGCAGAGGTGAGAGACAAAAAATCGCCCCATAGAAAGTTTGCCTGAACCAGGTGTCAAACCAGCAACAACAAGGTCAGAACTGATTATCTAGCTTTCAAACAAGTAAGACAATCTCACTTTTCGAACTAATCAGACAATCTTAGCAGTTAGAAAATCTTACATATTTTTACCCTTTACCACACAATCCAGGCTTTTAACGACCCTGAAGAAAAAGCCTTTTGAAAACATTGTGGGAAAGGGAGAAAATGCTGGTAACCAGCATTTTCTCCTTTCCCCACAATGTTTTCTACCCTTCCCAAAACAACTTTCAATTTCAAAGTCACACTTATTATGTCGTCTGCGCATGCATTCAATTTCAAAGAGTCTACATTTTTGTCCTTTGGAAAAGAGTTAATCAGTTGATCGACTTGTGAAAAGTTGAATCATGAAAAAATAAAGTAACACTGTTCAATATCAAGTTTCCATTTCAATACAAGATTTCACCCAATGTTTATAGCTCTGACAGCAGAAAGTAAAATAAAGCAAAAGAATATTTGCCCGTACACCTTGTTGATAAATGAAAAAATAACTTTACCCTTTACCAGATGACAAAATTTTAGCTTTGTCCAAATTGAAAGCATTTGCAGACTACAATTTCAGTGTGGCTCAAACGGTTCAATTTTATCAATTTTCTCTTAATAGGGTAGAAAACATTGTGGAAAATGGAGAAAATGCTTGTTATGTTCATTTTTTCCTTTTCTCACAATGTTTTCAAAGAGCTTTTTTCCCGGGGTCGTTAAAAGGCGGCATTGTGTGGTAAAGGATTAAAAGAGACTTGCAAGCCAAAAGTAAAAACCTGAATTGGGCTATTTCAAAGTTATTTTTTGGGGAAAAAATATCTCCATAGCAGACAGAGTAGATCCAAGATCTTGATCTACACTGTCTGCAAAAGGCCATTGAGTCACGCTTAGCAGCCTATGGGTTAACTGAGACAAGTATGTTTCTGTAAATCATCTTTGTACGTTTATTTTATCCATTGTATATGTTTATGGTAACAGAAAGCATTCGGAGAAAAGTTGATGTATCCTTTCGAGTAATCGAGTTTTCGATCGAAAGAGCAGCTGACTACTTGATTACTAAAATTAGTGATTGATCCCATGCCTAACATGAATGAATAACTTTATTGACGTGTAAGTTGTGTACATACCCAGTTACATTAAAGAATTACAGTATCTCCCCCTTGCCCCCCACCCCTCTCTCTCTCTCTCTCTCTCTCTAACTGCCTTGCTTCTTTTATCTTTCTTTTCTTTATGTTTCCAGGAGAAGGCTTTGATATATTTTTTAATCTTTCACCCTTTACAAAACAATCCAGAGTTTTAACAAGCTTGGAGAAGAATCTCTTGAAAACACTGTGGGAAAGAAGAAAATGGTAGTAACCAGCATTATCTCCTTCACACAGCATACTTTTTACCATTCAAAAAAAATTAGTTCAATTTATAAATCACATTTATATGTTGTCAACAAATGCTATCTGATTGGACAAGTCTACAATTTTGTCATTAGGTAATGAGTGAAGCAAGATATAGTTAGTTGCAGAGTTGAATTTTACATTTTTTTTTTTGTAAAGAAAACTATAATAGTGCAATAAGCGTTTCTTTATTTCTTCAAAATAAGCAATATTTCCTTTCGCTGCCCAAGCCCATGTTAATTGCCCATATTTAACTCCTACCAAATGACAAAATTTTAGACTGGTCCGAATTGAAAGCATTTGCAGATGACAAATTAACGCTGGCCCAAATGAAGAAATTTATCCTTGGTAGGGTTGAAAACAATGGGGGAAAAAGGAGAAAATGCTGGTTTCCAGCATTTTCTCCTTTTCTCACAATGTTTTCTAAAGCCTTTTACCCCAGGGTTGTTTAAACATAGGAATGTCTGATGACTGGTTAATAAAAATGTCTTCCTAGCCCTCTGCTGCAAGCTCTAATGAATAGATGAGCTGTTGCAATAATATAACTCAAAAACTGTCTTAGGCATTGTAACATTTTCAAACTGTTTTAACTCTTTACCAAACACCAAAATTTTGAAGCTGTCCAAATTCAGAGCATTTGCCAATGACAAAATGAATGTGACTCAAAAAGTGGAATTTATTTTGGGAAGGGCAGCAGACATTGTGAGGAAAAAGGAGAAAATACTAGTTACCAGCATTTTCTCCTTTTCCCATAATGTTTTCAAAAGGCTTTTTTTTTCCCCAAGATCGTTAAAACTTGTGATTGTGTGGTAAACGGTTAATCTTTACTACAAAACAAAATCTTAGACTATTTCAAGGGTTTGCAGATGTCATATCAAATGCCACTCGAAAGAATAGTAAACATTAGGGGAAAGAGAGAAAATGCTAATTACCAGTATTTTCTCCTTCCCCCTACTTCCCCCTCCCCCAACGTATCCTATCCCCAAGGCTTCTTCCTCAGGTTTGTAAAAACTCCGGACTTTTTGGTATGGGGGTAAACCATCTTTGACATAGAGAATCTCATTACTTTTTGCTTTTCTCACAGGTACAAGGTAAGGTTAGTTATGACAACAGATAAAACAGTTGACGTGAATACTTACAAATGAATGTATAGTTTATAAATGTGTTATAATCGTCCCCTACAAGTTTACAAATCAAGATAAAGAATCTTTTCACATGAAAAACGATAAAAAAATGCATCATTATATTCAACACAGCATGCATTTGTGCCTGAAACATGTTTTTGCAAACAAAGCATAAGCTACTATCCTATGATTCCAACGCATCAAAACAGGTAATTAACCCTTTATCACACAATCCCGAGTTTTAAGACTGAAGACTATACTTTTGAAAACACTGTAGGAAAAGGAGAAAATGCTGGTAGCCAGCATTTTCTCCTTTTTCCACAATGTTTTCTTACCTTCCACACACAAATCTAATTATTTGAGCCACATATAATTTGTTGTCTGCAAATGCCTTCAATTTGAACTGGTCTAAAATTTTGTCGTTTGGTTAAGAGTTAAGAAATGGTATTACATTCTGACACAAATTTTCAGCAGGCAACATAGAAAACATTCTTGTAAAATACAGATAAAGTTTAACTCTACCAGACGAGAACCTCCTGTAACTCTTTACCAAACGACAAAATTTCAGACTTGTCCAAATTCAAAGCAATCGCAGACGACAACTCAAAGGTGGCTCAAATGACCCAACTTGCTTTTAATGAACCTTTCACCACACAATCCCGAGTTTTAACAACCTTCAACAAGAAGGCCTTTGAAAACATTGTGGGAAAAGGAGAAAATGCTGGTAACCAGCATTTTCTCCTTTTTCCACAATGTTTTTTGCTCTTCCCTAAACAAATTTCGATTTTTGGCTCACATTTATTTTGCCGTCTGCAATTGCTTTCAGTATGGGCAAGCCTAAAATTTTGTTGTTTGGTAAAGAGTTAAGCAGAAAACATTGCTTGAAAAATTTGGGGTGGTTTAACAAATTCTAAACATACTCAGAGTTTCAGATAGAGGAAGTGATTTTGGATTCAAAAATAAAAATATTAATTATTCTCCACTAAACCCTATGTTATAGGTACTCGTGAGAATCATCTCATCGTGACGATTCTAATGAGTACCTACAACATAGGGTTTGGAAGAGAAATAATCGATTTAGAATACCATTACTCCCTCTTATCTGGAGCTCTCGAATGCTACTTATAGGTTAGTACATGTTAATACCCCTACTTTATAAAATAGGGATATTTTCAGTAGATCTGATACAGTCATGTGTTTCACAGATCATTAATTAACTATTCCACTGCCAAAAGAAATATTTAAACAACTTTTGCCAACAGTTGATCAAGATAAGACTGCACAAACATGCAGTCTGATCTTTTACCTTTAATCGACATCATCTGCAACTTTATTGTACACAATGATTGTGCCTTTTTATGTAGAATGGAAATGTATTTTCAGCTGCCAAAAAGGTTAGTCGTCTTATTTTGCTGCAAAAAAGCTAAATTAACTGTTTCCCCCCATGCAAGTGTCAAAAATGGTTATAGCTTTTGTAACAAATTGGACAATTGCTCATGATGAGCACTATTTATACTTGTCACAATGTTTTCATGAGCTATCATTTGCCAGATCATTTGTAAATGGGAAAGGGTAAAAATATGTGTACCTTAGTTTTCCAAATTTTTTTGAATGATGCAGACCTCCAGATAAGAGGGAGTAAAAGTATTTTAACTCCATTTTTTTCTCTTCCAAACCCTATGTTGTGGGTACTCATTAGAATTGTCTCGATGAGACGGTTCTAATGAGTACCCATAACAAAGGGTTTAGTGGTGAGTTATTAATATTTTCAATTTTGAAATCAAAATTACTCCCTCTATCAGGAGCTCTGATAATGGCAAGGTTCTGATGGACATCTAAGATTTTGACAGATTATTGCTGCAAAGTCTGGTTTAAATAATCTTTTCAGTAGTTTCCGAGGAGTGAAATAATGGTTAACACACAATGGGACAGAAGCATACATTTTGGACAAAAAGCAATGACATAGGCTTGCAAAATTTGTGACATAGGCTTGCAAAACTTCAGCCTGTGAGACTAACTAGAGGTCCTTGAGGGCCTAAACAGCTCTACTGGCAGTGATTTTAATTGCTTTGTAGCAAACATGCGCAACATTAATTCATAATACAAAACAGCAAAAGACATAACACACACAAAAAAAGTTGTGGGGGGTTGGGGGTTGTTGCAAGGGGGATTTGATCCAACTAAGACAGCATAATAAGTAGGCATGGTGAATTGAAAAAATAGTGAAAAAATCAAAGTTCAATTTCTCAAAACCAAATGTTTGTTTAGCCAGATCTGATAGGGTTTTAATATTTGTTGTATTAAACAATCCCTGCAAGTTTCGAAGAAATGGGACCAATAACATGGACTTTGTTGAGTAAACAAGACTAAGTCATCAAACGGCTGATTTCAATATGGTTCAATCCCTTGTAATACAAAATGGTCTGTGCAAGTTTGAAAAGAATTGGATCAAAATTGCTGACTCTATTGCATAAACAAGAAATGTAAATTCCTCTTCCCTTATTGTCAGATTTTTTTCAAAATCAACAGCATTCAAGCACTTGATAATATAAAGAAACAGTGCAAGTTTCATGAAAATCTGACCACAAATGCAAATTTCATCATGTAGACAAGAACAAAACTAACAGACAGATGGAACAACACCATGACATAAGCGCTGCTGGCCTTTGGCCAGTAAAGCTACAAGTTGAGAGAAAATTGTGCAAAGTGATTTTTCACAAAAACGTTTTACTAAAATGTGGACTAGTAGACAGAGAAACAGACAGACGTACAGACACACAAATAACTAACAATCAGATGATACAAGTATTTCCTGATTAAATGTACCAGTCAGATGTAACATTTCAACTAACCTTTAGGTTAGTTTATATAAGCAACTGGAAGCTATCTCACCTCAGGCAATATTTCAGTATGTTCTTTTTCTGTCTTTTTCCCTACTAGAGAGTTGATTTCTGAAACCCATTTCTTGCAGTCTTTTTCTGTTTCACACTGAAATGTAATAAATTCTTGACCAAATGTCAAAAATAATGACTCTTCCCAACTGGAGATCTTTAGGCAACAAATTGACTCTTTACCAAACGACAAAGTTTCAGGCTTGTCTAAACTGAAAGCATTTGCAGAAGATAACTTAACCCTTTACTGCACAATGCCGCCTTTTGACGATCCTGGGAAAGAAGTCTTTTGAAAACATTGTGGGAAAAGGAGAAAACACTGGTAACCAGCATTTTCTCCTTTTTGCACAATGTTTTCTACCCTATCAAAGAAAAATTGCACCATTTGAGCCATATTGAAATTGTCGTCTGCAAATGCTTTCAATTTGGACAAGGCTAAAATTTTGTCATCTGGTTAAGGGTTAAACATGACTCAAAAACTGAAATTTGCCTTTGGAAGGGAAAAAAACATTGTAGGAAAAGAAGAAAATGCTGGTTTCCAGGATTTTCTTCTTTTCCCACAATGTTTTCAAAAAGCCTCTTCCCCAGGGTCGTGAAAACTTGGGATTGTGGGGTAAAGGGTTAAAAGTGGCTTACATGTATATATTGTGGAAAAAAGGGAAAACAAGCATTCTGATAGTATTGCATAGCAATACACAGTCCCCTACCAGCTGTATGTATCACTGGCATGTCAGTGCAATTTTTAAAGTCCAAGGCCCGTAAATGCGTCAAAAAGCAGTGGAGCGGGACTAAACTCGAACTTGATGTGTAAGTCATGGTGGTTGATGTACACACCAAAAATCAGCTCTATATGTAGCAGCGTTTAGAAAACAAGAGGGCCATGATGGCCCTGGATCGCTCACCTGAGCCAATAGGCAAAATGACCCCAGGTGACCAAATTTCAAACTCATCTAAGATTTAATTAAGACAAATGTTTTGACCAATTTTCAAGTCAATTGGGCGAAAAATGTGGCCTCTAGAGTGTCCACACGGTATTTCTTTAATTTGACCAAGTGACCTACTTTATGACTCTGGGTGACCCAATTTCAAGTTTTCTGAGATTTAATTAAGAAAAACATCCTGACCAATTTTCAAGTCAATTGAGTGAAAAATGTGGCCTCTAGAGTACCCACAAGGCATTTCTTTGACATAGTGACCTAGTTTTTGACCCCACATGATCCAATTTCAAACTTGTCCGAATTTTATCAAGAAAAACATTCTGACCAAGTTTCACAAGTATCTGACTGAAAATGAGGCCTCCGGAGCTCACACAAGGTTTTTCTATGATTTGACCTACTGACCTACTTTTTGACCCCACATGACCCATTTTTTAACTTGTGCGAGATTTTATCAAGACAACATTCTGACCAAGTTTCACAAGTATCTGACTGAAAATGTGGCCTCTAGAGCACACAAAAGGTTTTTCTAAGATTTGACCTAGTGACCTAGTTTTTGACCCAACATGACCCAATTTCACACTAATCCTAGATTTTATCAAGACAAACATTCTGACCAACTTTCACAAGTATCTGACTGAAAATGTGGCATCTAGAGCGCACACAAGGTTTTCCTAAGATTTGATCTACTGACCTAATTTTTGACCCCACATGACCCAAATTCGAACTCATCCGAGATTTAATCAAGACAAACATTTTGACCATATTTCACAAATATCTGACTGAAAATGTGGCCTCTAGAGCGTACACAAGGTTTTTCTAAGATTTGACCTAGTGACCTAGTTTTTGACCCTACATGACCCATTTTCAAACTTGTCCAAGATTTTATCAAATTCTGAACAAGTTTCATGAGGATCGGATTGAAAATGTGGCCTCTACAGCGTACTAAAGGTTTTTCTAAGATTTGACCTAGTGACCTAGCTTTTGACCCAACATGACCCAATTTTGTGCTTGTCCGAGATTTTATCAAGACAAACATTCTGACCAAGTTTCATGAGGATCGGACTGAAAATGTGGCCTCTAGAGCGTACACAAGGTTTTTTCTAAGATTTGATCTAGTGACCTAGTTTTTGACCCCACATGACCCAATTTCAAACTCATCTGAGATTTTATCAAGACAAACATTTTGACCAAATTTCACAAGTATCTGGCTGAAAATGTGGCCTCTAGAGCATACACAAGGTTTTTCTAAGATTTGACCTAGTGACCTAGTTTTTGACCCAACATGACCCAATTTCGAACTTATCTGAGATTTTATCAAGACAAACATTCTGACCAAGTTTCATGAAGATCGGACTGAAAATGTGGCCTCTAGAGCGTACACAAAGTTTTTCTATGATTTGACCTAGTGACCTAGTTTTTGACCCCACGTGACCCAATTTCGAACTCGACTGAGATTTCATCAAGACAAACATTCTGACCAAGTTTCATGAAGATCAGACTGAAAATGTGGCCTCTAGAGCGTACACAAGGTTTTTTGAAGATTTGACCTAGGTCCGTATTCACCAACCATTCTTAAGAATATTCTTAGTCTTATTCTTCAAGATTTTCTACATTTGAAAGTAACACAACTTCTGAGTGGCTAAACCAAAATGGTTTAGCCACTCAGAAGTTGTGTTACTTTCAAATGTAGAAAATCTTGAAGAATAAGACTATGAACGTTCTTAAGAATGGTTGGTGAATACGGACCCAGGTGACCTAGTTTTTGACCCCACATGACCCAATTTCGAACTCGTCCGAGATTTAATCAAGACAAACATTCTGACCAAATTTCACAAGTATCTGGCTGAAAATGTGGCCTCTAGAGCGTACACAAGGTTTTTCTAAGATTTGACCTAGTGACCTAGTTTTTGACCCCACAAGACCCAATTTCGAACTCGTCTGAGATTTCATGAAGACAAACATTCTAATCAAGTTTTATGAAGATCGGACTGAAAATGTGGCCTCTAGAGTGTACACAAGGTTTTTCTAAGATTCAACCTAGTGACCTAGTTTTTGACCCCACATGACCCAATTTCGAACTCGTCCGAGATTTTATCAAGACAAACATTCTGACCAAATTTCACAAGTATCTGGCTGAAAATGTGGCCTCTAGAGCGTACACAAGGTTTTTCTAAGATTTGACCTAGTGACCTAGTTTTAGACCCAATGTGACCCAGTTTCAAACTCGTCCGAGACTTCATCAAGACAAACATTCTGATCAAGTTTCATGAAGATCGGACTGAAAATGTGGCCACTAGAGCGTACACAACGTTTTTCTAAGATTTGACCTAGTGACCTAGTTTCTGACCCCACATGACCCAATTTCAAACTGGTCCGAGATTTTATCAAGACAAACATTCTGACCAAATTTCACAAGTATCTGGCTGAAAATGTGGCCTCTAGAGCGTACACAAGGTTTTTCTAAGATTTGACCTAGTGACCTAGTTTTTGACCCCATGTGACCCAATTTCCAACTCGTCCGAGATTTCATCAAGATAAACATTCTGATCAAGTTTCATGAAGATTGGACTGAAAATGTGGCCTCTAGAGCGTACACAAGGTTTTTCTAAGATTTGACCTAGTGACCTAGTTTTTGACCCCATGTGACCCAGTTTCCAACTCGTCCGAGATTTCATCAAGATAAACATTCTGATCAAGTTTCATGAAGATCGGACTGAAAATGTGGCCTCTAGAGCGTACACCAGGTAAAAAGTTGATGACCCAGTTTCAAACTCGTCCGAGATTTCATCAAGACAAACATTCTGACCAAGTTTCATGAAGATCGGACTGAAAATGTGGCCTCTAGAGCGTACACCAGGTAAAAAGTTGACGACGGACGACGCACGACGGACACAGCACGATCACAATAGCTCACCATGAGCACTTCATGCTCAGGTGAGCTAAAAAATGCAGAAAAATGTTTTATCAGTGAAATTTTGTAAGTCCAAGGCCCGTAAATGCGTGAAAAAGCAGTGGAGCGGGACGAAACTCGAACTTGATCTGTAAGTAATGGTGGTTGACTGACACAGCAAAAGTCAGGTGAATGTCTACCAGCATTTAGAAAAAAAAGTCCTCAAAACTGATTTATCAGAGAAATTTTGGAAGTCCAAGGCCCATAAATCCGTGAAAAACCAGTGGACCGGAACAAAAGTCGAGCCTGATCTGTAAGTCATGGTGGTTGAGTTACACAGAAAATCTGAGATCAATACCTACCAGCGTTTAGGAAAAAAGTCCGGAAAACTGATTTATCAGTGAAATTTTGTAAGTCCAAGGCCCGTAAATCCGTGAAAAAACAGTGGACCGGAACGAAAGTCGAACTTGATCTGTAAGTGATGGTGGTTGACTTACACACCAAAACTCAGCTCAATATGTGCCAGCATTTAGAAAAAAAGTCCGGAAAACTGAATTGCCAGACTGACGGACAGACGGACGGACGGACTGCAAACCTAAAGTCCCCTTCGGCTTCGCCGGTAGGGGACTAAAAGCTGGTTACTAGCCAGTTTCTCCCTTCTCCACTATGTTTTCCAATGCCTTCTTTTTCAGCATGGTTTAAACAAGGATTGTTTGTGAAAGGTTAAATCAGCTCTTAACCCCGTACAAAACGACAAAATTCTAGATTTGCCCAATTTGAAAGCTTCAGCAGATGACAAAATAAATGTTACTGAAAAATAGAAATTCACTTTTGGAAGGATAGAAAACACTGTGGAAAATGGAGAAAATGCTGGTTACCAGCATTTTCTCCTTTTCCCACAATGTTTTCCAATGGCTTCTTCTTTGGGGTCATTAAAACTCTGGATTGTGTGGTAAAGGGTTAAATGAGAAAACGACAGAAACACAAAAATATCATAGAGACACAGTGTTCCATGTAATTTTATCTATGCATTGGGAAGTCAGAGAACTTTTTTGGACAGTACAGAGCCTGCCCAGGTAGCTCAGTGGTAATCCTATCTGACTCATGACCTGGTGGTTGCAAGTTCAATACCTGGTTGAGGCAAAGTTTCTTTCCAGCAATTTTTTGCCTCTCACCTCTGATGCATCTGACAAAAGTAGTCGGTGGCTTTGGAAAAGAAAGTTTTGTCAGTACTGGTGTGAGAAAGCCAGGAAACTGACTGCCTTGATATGATACGAGCTGTTAAAATGGCATTAAACTCCAATACAAACAAACAAACAAGTATAGATCAAGATTAGGCTGCATGGTACATGCCACCTCATCTTGAGATTATTCTGTCTGATATTTCATATACTTGTATTTGGGACTGAGTGTTTTTTGTAAAACAATTCTGATGATTGCTGAAATTCCTAAGTTTTGAGCACCCGTTGAGATTCAGCAATCATGGTTATCAGTAGGATTTACAAGCCTATTCATATGGGTCATAATTATGTAGTTATCTCATATTTGATAAAATACATGTAATGGTAAAAGGAGAATATTGAGGTTTGGGTGCAAACTTTAAACTGCAATATTATGGCTTGGTTTCATTCTTTTTTTCACATAATAATGGTGTATAAAACCTTTTGATATTTTTTTAATAAAAAAAAAACAAAAACATAAACTGTAACTATTTTACTAATATCAGTAGTAGTCAGCATTTTTCACTGCCATTACAAGCTTACTAGATCTAAAATTGCTGAAAAAAACTGAGTGTACATTTTGACCAGAACTCAACTCTACCCTCTTTAGCTTTATCATACAACAAAATGTTGGATATGTCCAAATTCAAAGCATTTGCAGATGACAAATCAAGAGTAGCTTAAAATGGTGGGATACATCTTTAACCCTTTACCAGACGACAAAATTTTAGCCTTGTCCAAATTGAAAGCATTTGCAGACGACAATTTCAGTGTGGCTAAAATGGTGCAATTTTCTCTTGATAGGGTAGAAAACATTGTGGGAAAAGGAGAAAATGCTGGTTACCAGCATTTTCTCCTTTTCCCACAATGTTTTCAAAAGGCTTCTTTCCCAGGGTCGTTAAAAGGCGTCATTGTGCGGTAAAGGGTTAAACGGGTTTAAGACAATGTAGGAAAAGGAGAAAATGCTGGTTACCAGCATTTCCCCTTTTTCCACATAGTTTTCAAAAGCCCTATCCCTCAGATTTGTTTAAACTCTGGATTGTGTGGTCAAGGGTTCAACACAATTGTATGGTAAGATGAAAGACTGGACTAACCTGAAGAAGATTTCAAAAGGCTTCTTTCCCAGGGTCGTTAAAAGGCGTCATTGTGCGGTAAAGGGTTAAACGGGTTTAAGACAATGTAGGAAAAGGAGAAAATGCTGGTTACCAGCATTTCCCCTTTTTCCATATAGTTTTCAAAAGCCCTATCCCTCAGATTTGTTTAAACTCTGGACTGTGTGGTCAAGGGTTCAACACAATTCTATGGTAAAATGAAGACTGGACTAACCTGTATATTAAAAGTTCTATCATGTGTTTCAAGTTCAAACAAGTACTCCCTATGAGGATGGTGTTCTCTGCAAAAAGAAAGTAGAAGAAGTTGACTGTTCTGGTCACATGTTATCCTATAATAACCAATTTTTCCACATAAAACCTCTTCCAGTGGTCTTCTAGTCGCATACTATCCCGTAATAACCTATGTTTTCACATAAAACCTCTTCCAGTGGTCTTCTTGTCACATGGTATTCTATAATAACCGATTTTTTCACATAAAACCTCTTCCACTGGTCGTCTTTTCACATGCTATCCTAAAATAACTGATTTTTTCACATAAAACCTCTTCCAGTGGTCTTCTTGTCACATGCTATCCTACTATAACCAATCTTACCACATAAAACCTCCTACAGCAGTGTATTAAACCCAGGGCTTATTTTTGATTATACACTAGTATATTATCATTTTCTGGGTCCTGGTTCTTGTTGATGTGTTACTTCAGAGGAACTAACAACAGCACATACAGAGTATTGTATTATTTTGCCATTTCTGCAAGAAAATTAAGCTATTATACATGTGGTGTTTGTGCATGGGAAGATTTCATAATAGGCAGGTTCAAAAACAACATGGAATGCTCGGATAGTTATTTAGTCAGTAGAGTTGTGGAAGTAAACTATTTAGTCTCTCAAAAAACTTGTTCATTCTACTTTTGATGTAAATGTGACTGAAGTATCTTCTTGTGTATGTACCCATCTTAACCCTTTCCCAAACGACAAATTTTGGACTGGTCTAAATTGAAAGAGTTTGCAGACGACAATTTTAAATTTGATGAAAATGGCAGAAAGGTATCTAAAGGGGTAGAAAACACTGTGGGAAAAGGAGAAATTGCTCGTTACGAGCAATTTCTCCTTTTACCACAGTGTTTCAAAAGACTTGTACTGCAGACACGTGAAAACCAGGGCTTGTTTGGGAAAGGGTTAACGCTTTACCACGCAATCCCAAGTTTTAACAAACTTGAGGAAGAAGCCTATTGAAAACATTGTTAGAAAAAGATAAAATGCTGTAACCAGCATTTTCTCCTTTTCAAGCACAGTTTTCTACCCTTTCAGACACAACTTTTACCATTTGAGCCACACTAAATTTGTTGTCTGCAACAACACTGAGTTTGGACAAGTTCAAAATTCTGTTATTTGGTAAAGATTTACATAGAACTTTGCCTCTAAAAATGGACCCGTGCGCAGTATATAGGCACATGGGTATGATGCAGGAGGTTTGCTTGTCTGTCATTTGTTTAATGTGATAAATAGAATCTAACATTTGTGGTTATGTATTATCATTTCATTTTAACTTGTTCACTGAAATACATTCGGTGCTCACCAAGGCTCTTATAATATAATTGAGCCATGCTCTGAGAAAAGGGGGCTTAATACATCTGCGAAAAACGTATTGACCCATGTCAGCTGGCATAATTTGTGCCAGCTAAACTAAGTTCTTTGTACCTCTCATCTCCAAATTATCAAGATTCTATTAAATGCAAAACTGACCTTTCTACAGATCTTGCACTAACAATACTGTCTCTTGGGATGGCTTTGATTGGTTCTCTTTCCTGGAAACAGAATTTATTCACTCTTACATCTTTAAAGGCCCAATAGCAGCTAAAAAATCAATGCAGGTGTTAAACTGCATTTGAATTTAAGTCATACCATTTAAAATTATGGAAAAAATTGTGAAGATGACAATCTGTTATTGTGTGGTCGGTCCAAGTGAATGCCACTGGCAGAAAAAATTAATTTCAAAATCAAGCAAAAAGTAAACAAAAGATAGAGTGACCTGGCAACTTTTAACCTAATTTTGAAATTAATTTCTCTGCCAGCGATTAACACTTGGACCGACTGTACAATAACAGATTGTCATCTTCAGAATAATTTCCATTCTTTTAAATGGTATGATTCCAATTTAAATGCATTTTAACACCAGCTTTGTTTACTTTTGGCAGCTATTGCAACTTTAACAAACAATCCAATGTTCCCTCGACCCTCGGAAAGAGGGCCTCTGAAAACATCGTAGAAATGGGAGAAAATGCTTATAAACAGCATTGTCTCCTGCCAACAATGTATACTGATCTTTCAAGGAAAAGTCAATGAGCATAATTTAAAACGTTGTATGCAAAATGCTTTCAATATGGGCCTTTCTAGAATTTGTAATTTGGTAAAGAGTTTAAATACAAGATCAATGACAAACTCAATCATACTAACTTTTAATCTTACTAACTACAAACTTTCATACTAAAAATCAGCTGATACTTACGGCTAACTGCTTGGTACAACATAATATTCAACATTAAAGAGGTCTGCTGTACATCCATAAGCAAAAGGAAAAACTCCTAGAAATTTTAAGCGTTTACTTTTTTTTTAAGTTCTTGATACTCTATAAATCAGAAGTGACAAGAATGAGACAAGTCAACAAACATACCATTTCACCTTTAAAGTATGACAATCCATGTTCCTGCAACACAAAATATCTTTTCTTCCAATTTTTTCTCTGCAAGATGAAAAATAAATAAACCATAATCATTATCATTGCAACAGAATAGTTATTCTAATAAATGCGAACAGCTTTTAGCTAAAATCACCACACCCCATTCCCCTGATCTATCACCAAAATTTGCGAGTTATTAACCCTTTACTAGACGACAAAATTTTAGACTTGTCTGCATTGAAATCACTCTAGGTGACAAAATCAAATCTGGCTCAAGTTTTGAGATCTGTCTATGAAAGTGTAGAAAATGTTGCGGTAAAAGAAGAAAATGCTGGTTACCAGCATTTTCTCCTTTTCCATCAATGTTTTCAAAAGGTCTACACTTCAGGGTTATTTAAACTCAGGATTGGGTGGTAAAGAGTTAAGGACATTGTGGTCCTTTTTTTGAATAGGTGAAAGATCCCCTACCCACAGAATTTCAGAAGTTTATGTTTGCCAACTCTCAACCTTTTTCACAAAACAAACCTTAGTAAGAGACACCCAGGCCACCGTTTTACTAACAATTTGTAAAGTTTTGCGAATGACCCATCGTAACTTTATGCCTACTCTCAGATTTACAAAGTTCATGAATCCGTCTTACTAAACTTTTATAACTTTGTAAATTTGCCTGAGAAAATATTTCCGTAACTCTTCAATAGAAGGCAGAAACAGTAGTTCCTACGCAGCTGTTACCTGGATAAACAGCAGGTGCCGTGATGTAATTGATGTAATGATGTAATTTACCCACAAACAACTTTAAATTTTTGGGTCACATTTATTTTGTCATCTCCAAATGCTTTCAATATGGACTGTCCTAAAACTTTTTGGTTTGGTAAAGAGTAAAAATTCTATATACCACTGCTCCCTGTTTCGTTGCATAGCCTGATATAATACTGGAGAGTGAGAGAGCTGGTGGGATAAACTCTGATGGGCTAACATCATCTGCCTGTAACATACAAAAGTAAAATACCAGTTTATTTCGTGCTTTCGGTAGTTTATTGGGGAATAATGGTGGATTATGATTGATAATTTCACTGTTTCAACCAGTGAATTTACCGCATGATAAACTCACTGGTACAGAAATAGCAAGAGCTCCCCTGTACTTTGCAAGGCCCAACAAAAATTGGGTTAGAAGCATGAAATAAATGGAATAGTTTTCTTTTTTTTCCTCAATCAAACTTCATTTCATCTTGTGAACATCCTACGGTAATATTTTCACTCATGGCTGTGCCACTTGTAAAAGTATTACCGATGATGTTCACTCAGTGAAATGAATTTTGGTCTTTCATTTATTTTGGTCTTTCATTTATTTCATGCTTCTAACCCCTTTTTTTGCTGGGACTTGCAAAGTCCAGGAGCTCTTGGTATTTCCATACCAGTGAGTTTATCAATCAGTAAATTCACCGGTCGAAATGGTGAAATTATCAAACCATAATCCACCATTTTTTCTCAATAAACTTCAAAAAAGCATGAAGTAATAGTATCTTTTTATTGTTTTGCTTTGTTTTCACCGACCTAATCCCAACAATCCTACATTTTTACAACCCTGAGGAAGGAGACTTTTGCAAACATAGAAAACAATAAAATGCTGGTGACCAGCAGGCATTTGTAAACAATGTGAGAAAAAGATAAAATGCTGGAAACCAGCATTTTCTCCCTTTGTGCACAAAGTGTTCTACCCTTGATAAGTCACATTTACTTATTTGAGCTACTATAAAGTTATCCTCTGCAGATGTTTCCAATACCTACAGGTCTATAATAATTTGTCATCTGATAATAATTGATTAAACATAAACCCATCACAAGATGCATATATTCTATTCTCAGAAAGTTGGTGGATTTGACCCTTTATCGAAAGTTTTAATGACCCTGTAGAAGGAGGCTTTTAAAAACATTGTGGGAAAAGGAGAAAATGTTGGTAACCAGCATTTTCTCCTTTTTCCACGTTTTCTATGCTATCAGAGAACTTCAGCTCCTTTGTACCAATTTCAAATTTGTTGTTTGCCCATGCTTTCAATTTGGAAGAGTCGAAAATTCGTCATTTTGGAAAGGGTTAACTTTTAAGGCGCTTCCTACAGTTTCATTTCACCACAATGTTTCCAGCAGCTATTTGATGTAGGACAAAACTGCAATCAAGGGATGTCAATTTTGTCAACTGGGACAATAATGAGCGATGAAAAAGCTTTCACACTTTACCACTAAATCCAGAGTTTTGGCTACCCTGAGAAAGAAAGCTTTTGAAAACACAGTGGGCAAAGGAGAAAATGTTAGTAACCAGCATTTCCTCCTTTTCATACAGTATGTTCTACCCTTTCACAAACAAGTCCCATTATTTGGGTCACAGTAAATTTGTTGTCTGATACATGAATTTTGATACATCTGAGATTTATTTGTCTGGTAAATAAAACAGTTAATTCTTTACCAAACGACAAAATTTTAGACTAGTCCAAATTCAAAGCATTTGCAGACAACAAAATAAATGTGACACAAACACTGAAATCTGTTTTGGCAAGGGTAGAAAACATTGTGGAAAAAGGAGAAAATACTGGTTACCAGCATTTTCTCCTTCCCCCCCCTCCCCCACAATGTTTCAAAAGGCCTCTTTCTTTCTTTGGGTCATTAAAAGCCTGGTTTGTGAGGTAAAGGGTTAATACATGTACATACAGAATTGACAATGACTCCTCCTGCTACAACATTTCTTGCATTTGGTGGGGCCACTGTTCTCGAAGATGTTTGTGGAACCTTAAAATACAGAAAAAAAAAAAAAAAAAACTTACCTTTTACAATGATCTAGTGTTTCTAAACCCTTAGGAAGAATGGTTTTGAAAACACTGTGGAACAAGGTGAATATACTGCTCATCATCATTTTCTCCTTTTCCTACAATGTTTCTACGCTTCCAAAAACAAGTCGGGTTTTGAGTTACCTTTGGTTTGGCATCTGCAAATTTTTCAATTTGGACATGGCAAAAAGTTTGTTATCTGGTAATGAGTTAACCCTATTGCAGATGACAAAATTTTAGACTTGTCCTATAATTATTTTTGAAGACAAATCCAATCATTTGAGTCATGCTTTATTTATCATCTGCAAATGATTCCAATATGGCAGAACCTATAATTTTGTCATTTGGCAAACAGATATGGCAATGATGAAGTGTCTAAAAAGCATCTTAACCGTTTACCACACAGTAAAATTTTAGGCTGGTCCAAATTTGAAAGGATTTGCAGACGACAAATCAAATTTGGCTGAAATAATGGAATTTGTCTCCAAAAGGTCAGAAAACATTGTGGTTACCAGCATCTTCTCTTTTTCCCACAATGTTTTCAAAAGCCCCTTCCTTCGTTAAAACTCAGGATTGTGTGGTAAAGGGTTAGAGGGTCACAGAGTCCCGACTTTCAACAACCCTGAGAAAGAAGACTTTTGAAAACATTGTGGTAAAAGGAGAAAATGCTGGGAACCATTTCCCACAACGTTTTCTACCCTTTCAAGGACAAATTTCATCATTTAAGCCACATTTGATTTGTTGTCTGTACATGCTATGAATTTGGACCAGTCTAAAATACTGTTGTGTGGTAAAGGGTTAAACTTACAATAATTCTGCAAGCTTCATTCAGATTGTCGATCCAGGTGCTCATCTCATCTTCACTCTCTGCCACCAGATATGTCTGATCTCCAGCTATAGTGATAGCTGAAAAATTTAATCAGGCATTATGTCTGATCCCCAGCTATAGCGATGGCTGGAAAATTTAATCCGGCAACTACAGCTGTCTGCATAAACACAAAATTAACTCTTTACCACATGGCAAAATTTTAGACTCAACCAAAATGAAAGCATTTGCCGACAACAAAATAAATGTAGCTCAAAAGATGACTTTTGTCTTTGATGGGTAGAAAACGTCGTGGGAAAAAGGGAGAAAATGCTGGTAACGAGCATTTTCTCTTTTTCCCTCAATGCTTTCAAACACCCTTTTTCTATGATTAGTTAAAACTGGATTGTGTCGTAAAGGGTTATAGGGTTAAAAAAAAAAAAAATTCTAAATTCATATGAGCCATGCGCTGTGAAAAGGGGGCTTATCACATTTGCAAAAAGTATTGACACAGGTCAGCCTGTGCATTCCACTCAGGCTGATCTGGGCCGACACTTCTTGCCATGGGTCAATTTTCTGTATGTCAAGGGACCAGTGTACCTCATGATTTTGCCGGTTGTTATACTAAATGGATTTCATGGATCCATAATCACGTGATGACTTGCTTGGTATGTATGCATCACAGAGATGCAATAAGCCCCCTTTTGCAAGGCCATGGCTCATATAAATGTTTTACACAAGTTCTGTATTATAGAATATTTCCCCATGTATGTGAGGAAGTTGTATTGTATTACTGTGTCACTAGGTCCTCTGTGTATGTGTGGGGTTTTTTCTTTCCTGTTTGCTTCAATTACCCTATTTTATCTATGGGTAATATTCAAGGAAATTGTTTTAAACCTTTAACCACCTAAACCCAAGTTTTAAGGACTTTTGAAAGCATTGTGCGAAAAGGAGAAAATACTGGTAACCAACATTTTCTGCTTTTCCCACCATTTTTTCCACCTTTTCAAAAACAAATTTCAATGTTAAAATTACATTTATTTTGTTGTCTGCAAATGTTTTCAATTTGGGCATGTCTAAAATTTTGTCGTTTTGTAAAGAGTTAAAGCTCTTTACCTTTTTTCCCTGCTTATATGACCTGAGGCTCTTGGAAAACACTGTAGCAAAGAAATGATGGTGACTAATTTCATTTTATTCTCCTTTTCCAATAATGTTTTGACTCTGTCAATGACAAAGTCCTTTATTGGACCAACATTTCAGCCTTTGTCTGACAAAATTTTCAAAGTGGCAGAAATTTGAAAATTTGTAGTGTGGCAAAGTGCTCATCAATATTTCCAGTCATTAACTTCCCATTCCTGTTTACCCTTTCCCATACGATCTTAAGTTTTAACAACCCTGAAGAAAAAGACTTTTGAAACCTGAAATTCGAAAATTGTGTCCTTATAGAGAAAAAGTTCCAAAAAAAATCAGAAAGAATTTCTCAATGCAGATCAAGTGCACACATATGAAATTTACAATATGGACAGATAGAAAGACACAGGGAGTAACAGACAGACAGATGGACAATGTGATTTAAGTATACCCTAGAAACAATTTATTTTTCCAGTGTAAAAATCACATTTCATATGCTGGAGAGAAAAATCATCCTAAACTTACAGAAACAGAGCCCAGCCTTGGGTCGAGTCTTTCTTGCATCACTAACCTGTAATGGAACATTTCATTATTTCGTGCTTTTTGGTAGTTTATTGGGAAATAATGGTGGATTATAGTTTGGTAATTTCACTGTTTCTCTCAGTGAAGTTACCAACTGATACACTCACTGGTACGGAAATACCAAGTTCCCCTGTACTTCACAATTCCCCCAAAAAATGGGTTAAAAGCATGAAGTGAATAGCATATTTTTTTTTTTTCAGTAAGGATCGATGTTTATTTGATCAAGTGTGAACATCATATGGTAATATTTTCACCCATAGCTGCACCACTTGTGAAAATATTACCGATTGTGTTAACTTGATGAAAAAATTTCGATCTTTTACGGAAAAAAACAAATATCCTTTATATATTATCTCAGTGCTTCCTTTGGTTATGACCTCTTGAACTGTTATACAAATGAAACAGATAGTTCAAGTTAGAACAAGAAACTCTTTACTGGACAACAAAATTTTAAATCCTTCTAAATTACAGATCAGTCTGGGTTTGTATTCACAATGAAATTTAACAATGTTCCTATTCTAAATTTCAAAACTGGTTGTCCGATTGGCTGGTATGTTTGTCTCTGCTTATCAGAAAGCTTGTCTTGGAAATCAGAATTATAACTGAAATTAGAATAAATCGGTGCAAACAAACCATTACCTCAAACATAATTTTTATTTGCTAAGAGACTTCAGTGAAAATTCTATGTCAAAAAAGGGTCATTAGTCTATCAAAAGTACATTACCTGCCCTTGTTGCATAGCTTTCCCTTTAGATAATTAACAGGTTGTCCAAGTTTGAAGTAAACATCTTCGGTAATAACAGGAATATTACAAAATGTCTCAATTTTCTTGAAAATTCAGTCAATAAAGGGCCATAACTCTGTCAAAAAATACTTTGGTGGTTACCTACCCTTGTTATATAGGTTTTCCTTTTCAAAATTAACAGCCTGTCCATGTTTGAAAGAAATTTCTTCAGTAGTAACAGAGATTTTATAAAATGTCACAGGACGACACCAACAATGACGATGCAGACGACGACACCAGAGTTACGACAATACCTCAACGTTTTCTCGGAAACAGCAGAGCTCATAAAAGTAAATGGTAAATTATACAAACCTTGGATATAAAATTCAAATCAATTTTTTCAACTGGCTTACATGCTAACTTGGGCAAGTGCTGAAAAATGAAAATTGGTAGAATTAACTCTTTGCTACACAGTCCTGACTTTTAGCGACCCTCAGAAAGAAGCCTTTTGAAAACATTGTGGGAAAAGGAGAAAATGCTGGTAACCAGCATTTTCCCTTTTTCCCAAAATGTTTTCCACCTTTCCAAATGCATATTTCAAATTTTCAGTCACATTTATTTGTCGTCTGCAAATGCTCTCAATTTGCCTCAACCAGGTATCGAGCTCGCAACCACCAGGTCACCAGTCAGATACGCTAACTACTGAGCTACCGAGGCAGGCGGCTGAAAGAGAAACAACCTGTAATTGGCAATTCCTTTTTTAGCCACAAGTTTTCACATACATGTATACCATAGTCGCATATCGAACCTTTGTTTATGTTGATTAACCATGTATAATAAAGACAGTTTCATAGCGATTTTCAAAAGTCAGTTTCAAAAGTCCTCTTTCTCAGGGTCATTAACCCTTGACCAAACAATTCCGAGTTTTGACGACCCAAAAAAAGACAGCTTTTGGAAACAATGTGGTAAAACAAGAAAATGCTGATAACTAGCATTTTCTTCTTTCCCCACAATGTTTTCTACCTTTCTAGAGGCAAATTGCAGTTTTTGAGTCGAATATAATTTGTTGTCTACAAATGCTTTCAATTTAGACCAGCCTAAAATTGAGTTGTTTGGTATAGAATTACAATTTGGGATTGTGTCTAGGAAAGAGTATTAATTCCTTGCCAAACGACAAAATTTTTACTTGACCAAACTGAAAGCATTGCAAACATCAAATCAAAAGTGGCTCAAATGGTGATTTCTCATTAAACAAGAGGGCCATGATGGCCCTGTATCGCTCCACTGGCTTATAAATATAAACCATAAAGAGAAGTCTTCACTATATAAGCCCTCATAAAACTTTGACCCCAGGGCTACAGTCGGACTAAATGGAGAATATGTGTATTAGAAGAATAACATGCCAAATTTGGGAGTTCTTGGCCTTATGGCTAGTAACATAACGGTTTCTGAAGTTTTCACTCCATAAACCCATGTAAAACTTGTGACCCCTGGTGCAGGGCCAAACTTGATCCTAGGGCTGTAACTTGGACCCTCTTTGTAGTTGTCCACTAGACAATGCTATAATTATGCAAAATTTGGTAGCTCTAAGCCTTATGGCTATGTACACCAAGATTTAAAAGTTTTCCCTATATAAGCCCATGTAAATCTTGTGAACCTGTCCCCCCCCCCCCCCCCCCCAGCATGAGGCCAAATTGACCCCAGGACTGTAATTTGGGCACTTTTGAAGTGTCGGCCCAGATCAGCCTGAGCGGAATGCACAGGCTGACCTGTGTCAATACTTTTTGCAAATGTGATAAGCCCCCTTTTCACAGCGCATGGCTCATATGAATTTAGAATTTTTTTTTTTTTTTTAACCCTATAACCCTTTACCACACAATCCCAAATTACAGTCCTGGGGTCAATTTGGCCTCATGCTGGGGGGGGGGGGGAAGGTTCACAAGATTTACATGGGCTTATATAGGGAAAACTTTTAAATCTTGGTGTACATAGCCATAAGGCTTAGAGCTACCAAATTTTGCATAATTATAGCATTGTCTAGTGGACAACTACAAAGAGGGTCCAAGTTACAGCCCTAGGATCAAGTTTGGCCCTGCACCAGGGGTCACAAGTTTTACATGGGTTTATGGAGTGAAAACTTCAGAAACCGTTATGTTACTAGCCATAAGGCCAAGAACTCCCAAATTTGGCATGTTATTCTTCTAATACACATATTCTCCATTTAGTCCGACTGTAGCCCTGGGGTCAAAGTTTTATGAGGGCTTATATAGTGAAGACTTCTCTTTATGGTTTATATTTATAAGCCAGTGGAGCGATACAGGGCCATCATGGCCCTCTTGTTTAAAGAGAAATCACCATTTGAGCCACTTTTGATTTGATGTTTGCAATGCTTTCAGTTTGGTCAAGTAAAAATTTTGTCGTTTGGCAAGGAATTAATACTCTTTCCTAGACACAATCCCAAATTGTAATTCTATACCAAACAACACAATTTTAGGCTGGTCTAAATTGAAAGCATTTGTAGACAACAAATTATATTCGACTCAAAAACTGCAATTTGCCTCTAGAAAGGTAGAAAACATTGTGGGGAAAGAAGAAAATGCTAGTTATCAGCATTTTCTTGTTTTACCACATTGTTTCCAAAAGCTGTCTTTTTTTGGGTCGTCAAAACTCGGAATTGTTTGGTCAAGGGTTAATGACCCTGAGAAAGAGGACTTTTGAAACTGACTTTTGAAAATCGCTATGAAACTGTCTTTATTATACATGGTTAATCAACATAAACAAAGGTTCGATATGCGACTATGGTATACATGTATGTGAAAACTTGTGGCTAAAAAAGGAATTGCCAATTACAGGTTGTTTCTCTTTCAGCCGCCTGCCTCGGTAGCTCAGTAGTTAGCGTATCTGACTGGTGACCTGGTGGTTGCGAGCTCGATACCTGGTTGAGGCAAATTGAGAGCATTTGCAGACGACAAATAAATGTGACTGAAAATTTGAAATATGCATTTGGAAAGGTGGAAAACATTTTGGGAAAAAGGGAAAATGCTGGTTACCAGCATTTTCTCCTTTTCCCACAATGTTTTCAAAAGGCTTCTTTCTGAGGGTCGCTAAAAGTCAGGACTGTGTAGCAAAGAGTTTTGGTAGACCCCCACTAGATCAAGCTTAACGCAAAATTTGGTAGCTCTAGGCCTTATGGCTAGGTACAGGAAGATTTTTAAAGTCTTCTCTATATAAGCCTATGTAAAACTTGTGACCCCTGGGGCAGAGCCAATTTTGACCCCAGGGCTATAATTTGAAGAAAACTGATAGAGGTCTACTACATAAAGCTACATGCCAAGTTTGGTAGCCCTATGCTTTTTGGTTTCAGACAAGAAGATTTTTAAAGATTTCCAATATTTTTCAGTTTTGTTGCCATGGCAACCAGAGTTTTTGAAGGAATCAAATTCTTTCAAGAAATTCTGAAGAGGACCATGGCAGGATCATTTCTGTGAAGTTTCATGAAAATTGGATGGGTAGTTTCAGAGAAGAAGATGTTTGAAATAAAAGTTAACGCACGGACGGACGGACGGACGCACGACGGACACTGGGCCATGACATAAGCCCGCTGGCCTTCGGCCAGTGGAGCTAAAAAAGGAGAAAACATTGCGGAAAAAGGAGAAATATGCTGGTTAACAGCTTTCGATTTGAACTAGTCTAAAATTTTGTTGTTTGGTAAAGAGTTGAGGACCCTGGGGAGGACACCTTAGCAAAATATTGTAGGGTCACCTTAGGAAAATACTGTGGGAAAAGGAGAAAATGCTGGTACCCAGCATTTTCTCCTTTTCCCACAATGTTTTCTACCCTTCCATAGATTAATTTCTATTTTTGAGTTAGATCTATTTTGTCATCTGCAAATGCTTTCCATTTGGTCTTGCCGAGCCACGGTAGCTCTGTCTGTAGCGTACAGGACTTGAGAACAGGAGGTCCCTGGTTCGATCCCGGCTCGGTGCATGTTACTGGTAAAAAGAAACTCTAGAAAAGCATGGATGGGTGCACTTTCCCCTGCGATATAACTGAAATAATGTTTAAAACGGCATTAAACACCATACAATCAATCGATCACTCCATTTGGGTAAGTCCAAAGTTTTGAGTTAACTCTAAAGTTACCAAACAACAAAATTTTAGACTGGTCCAAATTAAAAGCATTTGCAGACGATAAAATAATGGGGACTCAAATTACAATTTGATTTGGGAAGGGCAGAAAACATTGTGGGGAAAAAGGAGAAAATGCTGGTTACCAGCATTTTCTCCTTTTCCCACAATGTTTTCAAAAGTTTTCTTTCTCAGGGTCGTTAAAAGTCGGGATTGTGTGGTAAAGAGTTAACCCTTTCCCAAACAACAAATTTTGGTCTAGTCCAAATTGAAAGAGTTTGCAGACGACAATTTTAAATTTGATGAAAATGGCAGAAAGGTCTCAAAACTGGTAGAAAACACTGTGGGAAAAGAAAAAATTGCTCGTTACGAGCAATTTCTCCTTTTCCCACAGTGTTTTCGAAAGGCTTGTACTGCAGACACGTGAAAACCAGGGCTTGTTTGGTAAAGAGTTAAGTTAAATATCCTACCTTTGGATGATCTATGTAGATATTCAGCAAGTCAGATTCTTTGTCCAGCTCAAAGTATTTCCGTGTGAAGTTATTCTTCCCTTCCTCCAGGTCTAGATATCCGCAGAGTTTACCCTTTACCCATCTTGTTTCAGGCATCTCTTACAAACACCATTAGCCCTGATGTCTGCTGCACAAATGTTTTACATTTTAGCCATTCTCTTGGAAAAAGGGGTTTAACCCTTTACCAAACAACGAAATTTCAGACTTAACCAAATTGAAAGCATTTGCAGACAACAAAGTAAATGTGACTTAACTCTCTACCACACAACAAAAATTTAGACTTGTCCAAATTGAAAGCATTGGCAGAGAGACAAAATAAAAGTAATTCAAACATTGAAATTTGTTTTGAGAAGGGTAGAAAACATTGTGAGAAAAGGAGAAAATGCTGGTTACCTGCATTTTCTCCTTTTCCCACAATGTTTTCAAAAGGCTTCTTTCTCAGGGTCGTTAAAAGTCAGGATTGTGTGACAAAGGGTTAAAGATGGAAATTGTCTGTAATAGGGTAGAAAACATTGTGGGAAAAGGAGAAAATGCTGGTAACCAGCATTTTCTCCGTTTCCCACAATGTTTTCAAATGGCCATCTTCTTTGGGTTGTTAAAACATGTGATAACGTGGTAAAGGGTTAATGCATCTCCATGATGCATTAAAGCAAGCAAGTCATCAAATATTTATGGATCCATAAAATCCACTCTGGAGAACAACCGAATGAATCATGGGATAGAATGGTCCTTACTAGGCAAGCAGATAATTGACCAATATAAAAAAGTGTCAACCCATGTCAGCCAATGCTGACTGCCCAGTCTGACATTGGTCAATACTTTTTGCAGATGTGCTAACCCTTTCCCAAACAACAAATTTTGGACTGGTTCAAATTGAAAGAGTTTGCAGACGACAATTTTAAATTTGATGAAAATGGCAGAAAGGTCTCAAAAGGGGTAGAAAACACTGTGGGAAAAGGAGAAATTGCTCGTTACGAGCAATTTCTCCTTTTCCCACAGTGTTTTCAAAAGACTTGTACTGCAGACACGTGAAAACCAGGGCTTGTTTGGGAAAGGGTTATACCCCTTTTCACCCAAAGCATGGCCCATTTATACAAGTAACAGTGGTCCTGAGATAAGAGATTCATATAAAATTCTTAACTCCTTACCTCTTTACCACACAACACAATTTTAGACTCAAACATATTGAAAGCATTCTCAGACAACAAAATATAATGTGGCTCAAATGACGTGATTCATGTTTAAAAAGTAGCAAATGATGTGTTTTTAAAAGCCTTCTTCCTTTGGGTTGTTAAAATTCAGGACTGTGTAAAACAATTCAACGACTGCATTGTTTAGTAAAGGGCTTAAACATTTCTTTTCATAGACCTGCATCATGGGTACTCAATAAAACTGTTTCATCAAATTTTCTTAATTACTCACAGAACAACTTTAACTCTGTACAACACAAGCCTGACCTTTAATGACCCTGAGGAATAAGGGTTTTGGAAAAAATGCTGGGAAAAGGAGTGAAATACTAGTTACCAGCATTTTCTCCTCCTTTGAAGACCAAATTTCATACAATCATATATGAATTTATGTATTTATACATGTATCTTGAGGTACATTTTTATCATCTGCAAAAGGTTTCATTTAGGACAAGACCAAAATTTTGTCCTCTGCCTGGTAAAATTTTCTGTAAAGAACTAAGTAGATAACACTCTTTCAGCCCCCACCTACTCCTCCAAAACACTCTTTTTACACTAGTACGAGGGACACTTTTTAAGTTCGTAGAGTAGGGCGGTCTTTTTAAAACCGCTTGAAATATCAAAATTTTATTTATCTAAGACCTTCGAAATATGCCCCGTCTGCCTTCACACACATTTTACACCGATCTACCCATTTCCGGAACGCCGCCCGGTAGTCCTCTTTAGGTATATGTTGCAGACACTGGTAGACCGCACTGCCTATACCACAACGGGATTCAAAACGGTGCCCTGCCAGCATTTCCTTTAGTCTTGGGAACAACCAAAAGTCACAGGGGGACAGGTCAGGGCTGTATGGGGGATGATCTAAGACATCGAGCCCAGATTCTTTCAGATATTCCTGTACCGTAGCGGATTTATGGGCCGGTGCGTTATCATGGAGTAATTTGATGCCGCGGACACCGGTGCGCGGTCTGCGTTTCTGATAGAAATCAACAAGTTGAGTAAGAACACTTTCTCTGTAAAACTTTCCAGTGACAGAACTACCTTTCGGGACTGGAATTTGAAGGACTGGACCTTTCGAATCAAAGAATATCGCATACAACATGCGATTTGATGTTTTGCAACGGCGCGCAATGACAGGTCTGTCGCCCTCAGATGAAACCCAAACCTTATTTTTAGCCTTAGAATCGGGTTGAAAATGATAGATCCAGGTTTCATCACCTGTAACTATCTCTTCCAAACGACGTGGGTCAAATTTATCATATTTTTCTATAACTTGCGATGCAAGTCTAACCCGACTTTGTTTCTGCTCGTCAGTGAGCAAATGGGGCACCCAGCGCGCGCAGATCTTACGTAGCCCAAGTCGTTCACGTAAGATCTTCAAAACACTTGACGAATGAATGCCACTTAATTCTTCTATCTCTTGCACGGTATAACGTGCGTCTTCCTCAATTAACGTTTTCACAGTAGCAACGTTCTTTTCCGTCAAAACGGAAACTGGCCTACCCACCCGAGGGTCATTTTCAATTGACTCCCGACCATCATTAAAACGACGTACCCACTTGCAAACTGTAGCATATTTTAAAGCACCATTCCCATAAACTTTTTGCAAATCAGCATGAATTTCTGTTGGCGGCAACCCGAGCTGCGCTCGAATCTTACAATATACCCTCTGTTCAGAGATTTTTCCATCCATATCGAACGCTATATTTTACTATAGTGTATAAAACCACGTGTTGAAAATACCCAGCGCAGCGCGCACGTGGACCTCATGCGCCGCATACCGTGACACCGTTCGAGAGAGGAATGATTATGCAAGTTCTGTGTAAAAAATCGTGCAACTTCATAATCGCGTTAAAAAGTTATAGGCTTACTCTACGAACTTAAAAAGTGTCCCTCGTATATACCATGTGGTATAGGGTTTTACAGAGCTTTTGAAAACTGAGGTCCACGGGATGCTTCCTTGAAAAAATCAGGGGTCCAAGCCCTAGTTTTAAGGGTCCATGGACAGGTACTTTTTTAATATTATAATGGTGAATATTCAAACATCCTTCTGTAAAACGATCTGACGAAGCTTTCACCGATAAGCAAGTGTCGCAGAACATACAATCTTACTAAAATCGTAGCCAGTGGTATTTTTGAAGCCAAACTGGCAGAAATTTACAATCATTTTTTTTAATGTACATGATGACAAGTCGTTTATGGAAGGAGTGGCCTTTGATCTTTGATCATCAGGGAGGGGTCCTTTCTTTTCCCACCCAAATTCAAGAGGGTAGATTGTTTACATGTGATTGTTCGTCATCTGCTAACAATTTTTTGTACTGCAAAAAACATGTAAAAATCCTAATATAAATGCAGGTTGGACTTGGTTTTGCAACTCCATTTCTTCGAAACCAAAGACCTTTTCTAAATCATGTGCACCGTAACAGCTGTGTGCTTGGACACTAATGCCATAGAATCAAAGGTAACTAACGTAAAAAATCTCATTATGAAAGTAATGGCTTTGTCTGTCTTTAGTGACTAATGATTGTGCAGATGCGCTTTATTCGAGACAACTGTTCAAGGTATACAGGAGGTACAGAAGATCGCAAAACTAGTATGACCCTAAATGTCCAAAAAATTGAGACTGCACTGTTTTGACTGCAGTACAGTAGATTTTTGTCTTTTTGAAGAAATGGAGATCAGTGAGAGATCGTTTGGTTAATTCAAGACTTTTTATTCAGATTTTGAATTAATTTTTTGGCATCTTTGGGGCATGTGCTGCTAAAAAACATATGTACAAGTCTTATATTAAAACATATATGAATGAGGAAATCTGCGTCCACTAAAACCCTGATCATGCAATGTCTGATTTGGGTCTGCTTCATTTGTAAATGAAGCGTATTAGTGATCTCTTTGTGTGAATGTGTTTATCATTCAAGTAATTCTTTAGTCTAGATGGATACTGGGTTATTAACAAACCACAAACACAAGTGTTATGGTAATTGTTCTTCTCGTAAGGCCATGATTATTATGAATTACAAGATTAGTCTTCTTGATAATGGTTATGATATTTTCCATTAAAAAAAAAAAGGTAAATCTCCCACAGTTATATCAGTTATCTGAACTCAATAATATAAAAAAAAAATATGAGTGTTCTGGATGTTTTTCAGTGATTCGTTGGACCACTTTTCCTTAACTAAATTTTAGATTTTTCTTGAGATCGATAGGGTTCAAGCTATTGAGGATATACAGAAACTGCAAGTTTAACAAAAATTAGACCACAACTGTAAACTTTATCATGTAAGTTATAAAATGTACATATTAGCTTTAAGTGGCTACTTTTCCCTCATCAGATTTTACTTTCAAACTGCTAGTTTCACAAAAATCCACCCAAAAAGTGCTAACTTTATCGCATTAACAAGAAATGTAAATTTTTAACTTAAAAAGGCTACTTTTCCCCTCCAATTGTTGGATTTTTTATTCCAAAATCAACGTGATTCAAGCTATTGATGATATTAAAGAACCTGTGCAAGTTTAACGAGCATAGGAGCACAAATGCAGACTTTATTGCATTACCCTTTACCAAACAATCCCAGGTTTTAACAACCCTGAGGTGAAAAGCCTTTGAAAACATTGTGGGGAAAAAGGCGAAAATGCTGGTAACACCACTTTCTCCTTTTCCCACAATGTTTTCCACTCTATCAAACACAGCAAACATCATTTCAGCTACAATTAATTTGTCGTCTGCACATGCTTTCAGTTTGGTGTAGTGCTAAAATTTGTCGTTTGGTAAAGAGTTTGACAAGAAAAAGACAAACGAACGAACAGACAGACGGAAACTATACCATCACATCAGCTCTGCGGGCCTTCGGCCAGTAGAGCTTAAAACTGCATGAATGTAACAAAGAACCTCTGTTTTCGTCGCCTAATTTCACGAAAAATTAACGCACATTTTAGGTGACAACATCCGAGATATGATACAATTATCATTCCTATACCAAAACTGTGCGATTAATTACTGTTCTTACCATATATGGGCGTTTTTACCGAAGATCAGGAACTTTTATCTCTCTACCATCAAACAGGAAGTAAATATATTAGCCTGGTTGCCAGTTTTAATTTCGGCTTGTTAAAAAAAAAATCCAAGCAGGGTGCCACATTAGGGTGTGCCTAAAACGCGGACGTATGGCGTGTTACAGACGATATAAAGTATCTTGTGCAAGCAGACTTCTAACAAATATTTTGTTTTCGTTCTTTTTTTAATCAAAGAGAGTAAATAAGATTATTACAGACAATACAGACATATGGTGTTGTTAAATAGTTTTAGTAGGTCTACATTTTTTATAAATAGGGATAATAATGAAAAGTAGAACTTTATTTATTATTTAACGTATGCATCCTGTAAAGACAGAAAATACATAAATAGGAAAAGAATGAACAAAATAAACAATTAATTGTCACAAGTAAATAAAGGCAGGCATCCTAAATTAAAGACAAGTATTTTTCACAGCTCTAGACCCCCTCCCTCCCCCGGCCAAAATATCGGAAGTAGTATATTAAATTTTGATTATTGAACAACGACAGACAGACATACAACCATTGAGAACATTGTGGGAAAAGGAAAAAATGCTGCTAACCAACATTCTCTCCATTCCAACAACGTTTTCTTCCCTGTTAATCCTTTACCACACAATCCCGACTTTTAATGACCCTAAAAAAGAAGCCTTCTGAAAACATTGTGGGAAAAGGAGAAAATGCTGGTAACCAGCATTTTCTTCTTATCCCGCAATGTTTTCTACCCTATCAAGTACAGAAATCAAGATTTAAGCTATATTTGCTATGTCATTTGCAAATGCTTTCAATTTGGTCCAGTCCAAATTTTTTTTGTTTAACTTCATGGGTACTTTTCAATTTGTCGTCTGCAGAAGCTTACAGTTTGGAAGGGTCTTAAACCTGTCTTTTGGAAGAGGGTAAAAAAAAAATAACCAGGATATTTCCGCTTCGATGCAATTTGATGTAAAGACCACGTTTTGTGAAGTCTATCTGCAAAAACAGCATACAGTAGACTTCCAGATAACGGGAGTGATCGCCGCTTCTAAATCCATTATTTCTCTTCCAAACACTGTGTTTTGGGTACTCATTAGAATCGTCTCGATGACACGATTCTAATGAATACCCATAACATAGAGTGGAGAGAGATTAATGTTTTCAATTTTGAAATCAAAATCACTCCCTCTATCTAGAGCTCTGACACAGTAAACGCTAATAGCAATTCCTACAATAAACAGAGTATTTCTCGAATAACCAAGACTTGTTTACATTTTGTGTTTAACCCTTTACCATACAATACCGAATTTTAACCAATACAAGGAAAAGGACTTTTGAACACGTTGTTGGAAAAGGAGAAAATTCTGGTAACCTTCATGTATGCTATCCTATCAAGGACAACTACCACAATTTTAGCTTTCTTTCATTTGGCGTCTGCTAATGCTTTGGGTTTGGACAAGTCTAAAATTTTATTGTGCGGTAAAGAGTTAGATCTACGTAAGCTGTTGGCATGATGTGACAGAAATGATGTTTAACCCTTTACCAGACGACAAAATTTTAGCCTTGTCCAAACTGAAAGCATTTGCAGATGACAATTTCAGTGTGGCTCAAATGGTGCAATTTTTCTTTGATAGTGCAGAAAACATTGTGGAAGAAGGAGAGAATGCTGGTTACTAGCATTTTCTTCTTATCTCACATTGTTTTCAAAAGGCTTCTTTCCCAGGTAAGTTAAATGGCGGCATTGTAAAGGGTTAAAGCTGAAACACCGGTCAATTAATCAACGCAAGGTAAAAAAAAATCCATCTTTTTGCTCATTTTTTTGACGATCAACACGTTACTCTCTGCCAGGGATCTCTTATAAAACAGGGATTGTAAACTTAACGATCCCTGCAGAAAATACAACCTTCACATTCCACTTTAAACTCTGCCAAACGACAGAATGTTGGATTTGTCCAAATCCACAGTATTTGCAGAGAACATACTAAATGTGGCTTAGGCTACATGGACGGATTTGTCGTTGAAAGGGTAGAAAGCACTGGGAGAAACGGAGAAAATGCTGGTGATCAGGATTTTCTCCTTATCCTGCAATATTTTCAAAAGCCTGTTTTGTCCGGGTCGTCAAAACGCGGGATCTTTCAGTGAAAAGGTAAAACATTCAACGTACAAGCAGTTTCTGCTGTAGTCTTTAGCTTCCCTCTAAGGGTTAAGAAATCACAGAGAAAAAGACGAATGGTTGGAGTCTTGCGTACGACTGTAATAGAAAACTTAGGCTGCTAAACGCAACTCAGTGGCCTTTAGCGGACAGTGTAGATTAAGATCAGAATGCACAGGATTGCATTCTGATCTTGGATCTACACTGTCTGTTAAAGATATATTTTTCTCCGAAAATACTTTTGAATTAGCGAAATTCGGGTTTTTGCGAACGCCTTGAAAGTCTTATTTTACTTAACAGATTAACCCTTTACCACACAATCCCGAGTTTTAACGATCCTGAGAAAGAAGCCTTTTGAAAACATTTCAGGAAAAGGAGAAAATGTTGGTAACCAGCATTTTCTCCTTTTCCCACAATGTTTTCTATCCTTCCCAAAAACAAATTCTAATGTGTGGGTCACATTTATTTTGTCGTCTGCAAATGCTTTCAATTAGGACTAGTCTAAAATTTTGTCGTTTGGTAAAGACTTAAGGGTTAAAAAGGAGAGGGAACTGATCTACGAAAAAGTAGAGTCACAGCTGTAATCCGGTCTCATCCTGTCGATTGATGAACCAGTATGCTACTCTGTTAACCCCTAACCTGCTAAATAAATAAATAAATGAAACTTTCAAGCCGATAGTCAGAAACCCAAATGTTGTAATTTGAAAGGTATATATTTGGAGAAAATGATCTCTATAGACCCTTTTAGTCTCTGACCACTTCCTGGTTACGAGACCAGAAAACTGCGCATGCGCACTCGTGTAGGGCAAAAAGACCAAATAAAACAGTGGCAGATTATTGAAAGTGTACACAAAATTGTTAAATTATGAGCGATTATATGAAAAGCTTGCTCCCAGAGGCAAAGAAACGATAATCAGACTAACTTTGCTAAGGGTTCAGTAACGTGGAAGAGAACGATCCGTATTTTAGTGATAATTTAAGATGAAGACGTCAAAAAAAAAAAAAGTGTCGCTGTTTTGGGTTGACGTTATCATCAAAGGAAATGTTAATCGACCCCAGGCAGCAACAGACAAACCTCGTAAAGGATGGGCTGGAATACTGCGGGAATGGTAAAAATGCGTTACCAGAATTCTTTACCTTTTGCCGTAGTGTTTCCACAAGCCCACTGATGTAGGGTCGTTAATTAAGACAAGGGAAAGTTAGGTAAAGGGTTTATAAAGGGTAGCCATCTGATATATCACATACTTGTTAGTTTAATCGACAATACAGTGGATATTTTAGTTTAATTTTCGATGGCGGAGGGTGTGGGTCGAGATCGGCATAGTTCATGCTGTTACCGCTGATAGTTTAGAGAGTGTGTATTGTGATCAATTTCATCATGAAACAAATTTTGGCGCAGACGTATTTGAAAACATGAATGAACGAATGAATGAATGAGCCAGCGGATGGATGGATGGATGGATGGATGGATGAACTAACGCGCGAATGAAGAACGAACGGACAACTGTATATTGTACTGTTGTCATCTGTGGCTGCTCTTTCCATAATTGCTTTCCACCAGGGATCGGTTGTAACATGTAATTTAGAAACATTCCTTTTCTGAAAATAGTGTTGGAAAAGGTTGAAATAATGTTAACCAGCATATTCTCCTTTTCTCACAATGTTTAAAAAGCTTTCTTTTCTCTTGATCGTTAATACATGTGATTGTTGGGTAAAGGGTTAAATGGAAATTGTAACAGTAATTAGTTGAGCACGTTGTACACGGGGAGGCATTTTAGCGTGTCATATACATGATAATGTAGGGAAACAATATGGACCTTTGCCTTAACCCTTAGCCTCCGTTACGTGACGGTGATCTTGAATTTACTCCGCGAAAAGCATAATGAGAGATCTGTTTGCACATGGGGGTAGCGTGGTCTTGAAATACATCGTTACAAATCCTAATTATAGTTTAAGTAACACTAATTAAGATTTATGACATAAACTTGACGTGAAGTCCTGGCTTGTGCTGGTCAAATATAACAGGGATCGTATATACGATCCCTGAATATAAGTACGGCAGGATATGGGTCAAAAATTAATAACGTTAAATGACGATGGTCAATAAAGTACAAAAAATTAACGGCGAAAAATCTCTTTAAAAAACATACGAGGTCAAACAAATAATTTGAATAAAAATACATGTATACGGGGACGCGTTCAGGGGACGTTTTAACCAATTCGTCATGGAAATTGCGGACGGTTTAACCAAAAGTAGGGCGTTTCGACACTCGGACGTTTAAGCCAGATACTAATTTACTAATCTGTTTGTACATCCCGGTGCACAGCATGATAACGGCATCCTGTAACATGATTAATCTTCACAGATTTTAATCAGCAAAATCTTTCGACAAAGCCAAAACATTGCGTGTGAAAATAGCTTTCAACAGTGGCGATATTGAACTTTTTGCCCTACAAACAGTGCGCATGCGCGAAAATTGGAATTCTGGGATCGTATTTCCTTGGCAACGAACGGCGTTGTAAAAGGGTCTATATCGGACAGGTAGATCCAAGATCAGACAGCACGTTTTGTGCAGTCTGATACAGGCGCGTCGCGTGGTTTTATACATTGGGGCGGCGAAGGACGGGGTGGGTGTGGGAGGGGTGTCCCCTCCCATTGCCTAAGAAAATTTTGAAATCTGTCAGGGAAATGCCGCCATTTCCTGGACTTCAAAACTTGCTGGGAGCTTTTTTTAATGTTGATTTTTTCTTAGATTTTTGGCATTTAGTTCATCTATACATGATTTATCTGCAGTATTATTAGATTATTCTGTGAATGGAAAACATGCTAGTCACAAGCCCATTCTCCTTTTCCAAGAATGTTTTTAAGATCCGGAAAACAGGGGTTTGTAGTTTGCTTTTGTACATACCTTATTGTAATGGAGCCTCGAGAACTATTTAAACCTTTGTGCGTGGAATGATCGTAGTTCTGGAGATTTCTTTCCAAAGGAACGCTTAGGAAACTTAAAGTCACGGGGCTAATTAGGTTCAGTCATGTTTACATATAGAAGATACGTAGAGGAATGAAGAAGAAATACTGGTTAAGGAATTTGCACGTTTTTGAGTACAAGTAATTATTTCTTATCAAACCTGCCGCCTTTTTTCATTGCTTTTGACGGCTAATTAATTATTCAATCAAAGGTTCTCAGTTTGCGGCTGTTGTATAGTGTATATTCTTTTAAACCACACACTTAAACTCTTGAATAAGTTTTTGATGGCTGATTAATTGGTCAAAGTTTCTCTGTTTGAAGGTGTTCTCTACTGTGTATTGCCTAGGTCGGATTGTCACACTTTCACACTTAATCGACACAAAGGGAGAGTAGGTATACGTGTCACGGTCGCCTTAGAAACCGATTACATATATCCGCCGATTTCGCCGCTCCATTCAAATTGCAAGTTCTTAAACTAAATGTGAGAAATCTTACATTTTCATTGTACGAACTAAGCCTTTTTTGTGGAAATATTGGGGCGGCGATCGCCGCCCTTGCCGCCCCCGACGCGACGCCACTGTGATATTGATCTACACTGCCCGCAAAAGACACTAGAGTCGCGCTTAGCAGCCTAAGGATTAAGTGGACTCTCCATAAGAACGTTTCTTCAACAGCATACAAGAGGAAATGTATCAATATGACGTGAATAACTTAGTAATGCAATTATGTACTTGAAATAATATTTAATCAATTATAATTTTTTCTTCCGGGTCAAATATACTTGGCAAGGAAAATCTTTGTGTGGTATTGTTGATCACATAGGATCTGACATGAGTTGGCGTTTGAGATAAAATTTTATTAAACCAGTCTAAGAAAAATGTCATTTAGCGAGCCTTTCTTGACGAGTTTGATAAAATTTCATCTTAGAAGCCAACGAAAGTCAGGTTCTTTTTATCACATAAAGATAGATCTATTTCACAAATTATAGACCAGAAGATGCAAAACCATATATTGATGCACGGGCGGCAATATTTATAAACAGCTCATCTTCATAATCAAGCCTAAAGCTGCCAGAAAAATAGGTAAATTTCCAACTGATAGTAAAAAGCCAGATATTGCTGTTTCATCCGATTTCTTTTCGGTGGGTGATCTCACTGTATCGTACAGTGTAGATCAAGATCAGACAGCACGTTTTATGCAGCCTTATCTTAATTTATACTGTCCACAAAAACAAACTTCCTCGCGCTTAGCAGCCTAAAGGAAAAAAATAGCACTCTCTATTCGAAGATTTTGAAACTCTGGTTACGCCCCTGCTTTGTGGATCGCAAGTCATTATGTCATATGCAACTGCATTTAAAAAGGGACTTGTAAGTCTCAAACTTTTCGTCTACTAAAGGTTTTATGATCGGGGATCGTATGTGCGATCCCTCTTTGCATAGAATGCCGGATTGTTGTGCCTTGAGTAAAATACGTATAATTAAACACCGGGAATGATAAATATTTGGACAAAAACTGTTAAAATCTACGCTACAAACAGAAAAAAAAAAGAGAATAAACATTCTGCTAGGATCAAATCTCTATATAAACGCCATTTCAACGTTTACTAAGCCCCCCCCCCCCCAATGTATGTAACTATACAGTTTATCTAACGATCAAATTGACCGCATAATTTGCAGACTGCAAATTTAAATTTAAATGAGAGTCAACTGATGAGATCTGTCTTCAAAATGGAAAAAAAATGTGGGCTAATTACCGGCTTTTACCCCTTTCCCACAATATATTAAAAAAAAAAACTTTTCTTTATCAAGGTCCTTACTTGACGACCCTGAGAAAGAAGCCTTTTGAAAACATTGTGGGAAAAGGAGAAAATGCTGGTAACCAGCATTTTCTCCTTTTCCCACAATGTTTTCTTCCCTTCCCAAAACAAATTTCAATTTTTGAGTCACATTTATTTTGTCGTCTGCAAATGCTTTCAATTTGGACCAGTCTAAAATTTTGTCGTTTGGTAGAAAGAGGATTGATAACTGAAGGGTTGACGATTTGCTGAAAATTTTTGTAGAAGAAAAAGAAAAAAATCATGCTACTACCAATGATGATGATGATCTGAAAAGTGATGATTAATGGGGATTGAATATAAACGTCGAAAGGGCCAGAGTAACTTTTGAAGAGTAATATAGGTCCATGTGTGTCGTACACTTCTCATTTTGACTTTAAGTTTTAAAAAGGGGCCCCTTTTCAAAGTCGCTACTTTTTGCATATTGTTGTGCAAAACACCGTAAGATCAGTGAGAGAAAGCTGAATGTAAATGGATGACCTTTTGGTTGGTTATTTCCGTTTATTTATCGTCGCTACCGGTTGCCCATCTGAGCGACGCCCCCAGAAGACGGTTAGTTGTTACGGGGGATAGTGCAAGGATACAGGTCGAAACTACTAAGAGCTTCGCCTGGTTCTTTAACGTGCTCGGCGTATAGCACCGTCACACGGGACCTCGGTTTAATGTCTCATCCGAAAGACTATTAGTAATTTTTTAGTTGGCCAGCCGGGGAAATGGATGACCTGCGGAAACATTTGTAAACAAGTTTTGACACCCTTTGTGGTGAACCGTATCCTGAGGCAATTATCTGTCGTGTTGGTCTCCCTTCATTGATAATAGGGGGCGCCTTTAACAAATTGCTTCGTTTTCAAAATGGAGGCAGCGAATAGGAAAAGAAAGCGCGATATTCAAGGTACTAGTGAGTCGGGGGAAAGTGAAACCATGGATAACAGTTTCAATGTCGAAAGTTGTGGCATTGGTATGGTCCTATCTTCAAGGAAACGGAGGAAGTCAGTGGCGGGATCGCATTCCAAATCGATTCGATCCGTAAGTACTTTGATTGTGACAGGTGCCTTTCAATTTGTAATGTTATTTCATGCCCTAATCGATTAGGATCAATTTACATAGTTTTTCTTCCCGTTTCGAGTACAAATTCGCAGCATATTAAGAGCTGTTGGGTAGTGAGTTAATGCCCTACCACACAGAACCGTGTTTGAATGACTCAGACGAAGAACATTGCCCAAAACGTTGAAGGAAAAGGAGACTGTAGGGTATCTGGTCCCTGGAGACAAGCCTAGTATGACCACAGGTGAATGGCGGGCGACAGTGTCTAAACTCATATATTACAAACTAATATGCTATGCCCCTTTTTCAATTCAAAATTTTCACTGAAAATCAAGCACCTGCAGCTGAACTATATTCACACAATAAACAGATATAGGTGAAAACTAATTAAATTACTGAAAAAACGTTGTCTTGTTTATTTTATTCAATCCGAAGATGAGCTCCGGTGTTATTTTTTTATTGTTTCTCCGCTCCCCTTCGTATCAGCCCTTAATACGTCTATTCTGGAATAAAATTTCTTTATACCCACATCTCTTCAAACGGCTCTGTGCGGCAATATTTTTGTTGACTGCTAGTAACATGGGCATGGATTGTTAGATAAATGTTTTATATAAATGATTTATCTTCACAAAACACATCATGATCGAGATATGTGTAAATAATGATTCTTACCTTCTTGCAAATCTGTCTTTTTCAACATAAATATCAGCTGACCTACTTCAACTGAAATCAAAACATGGCAGAAACATCCATCGACAGTTTTTGCAGTTTCTCAGACATGCTACAGGACATGCTACAACTTTCAAATGAACTGTCCTTTTTCCACAATGTTTTCAAAAGGCTTTTTCTTCAGGGTCAATAAAAGTCCGGATTGTGTGGTAAAGGGTTAAAAGCCTTAAAGGGCTAAAGTGATTATTTCTGTTTTTGATAGGGTAGAAAACATTGTGGGAAAGGGAGACCAGCATTTTCTACTGTTCCCACAATCTTTTCAAAAGGGCTTTTCCACAGGGTCATTAAAAGGCGACATTGTGCAGTAAAAAATTAACCATATACAAAACAATCCCATGTTTTAACGACCTTGAAATTGAACGCTGCTGAAAGACTGTGGGAAGAGAAGAAATGCTGGTAACTAGCATTTTCTCCAAATATTTTGTACCATTGCAGAAAATCATCTTTTTAATCCTTAAAGTACCTTTTACAACTAAAGTTGCCTTTGCGGCCAGAGTAGATCAAGATCAGGCTACACAAAACATGCAGCCTGATCTTTGATCTACACTGTCTGCTTTGCTGATATACTGCAGAGAAAAAAAACCATGACATTGCAATTATTTCATATTTCTAGGATAAACATTTCTGTTGGGTTTATTTAGCACTCCAAGGATTAATCTGTGTTGAATTTCTCATAGATCTGCATATGCTTCAATTTGGACGTTTTCTTCACATATTGTGTGGTGAATGGTGAATTCTTTACCAAATGCAAAATTTTAGACAAGTCCAAATTCAAAGCATTTGTAAAGGACAAAGTAGAAAACATTATGGGAAAAGGAGAAAATGCTGGTTACCACCATTGTCTTCTTTTCTCACAATGTTTTCAAAAGGCCTTTTCTTTCAAGGCTCCTAAAATTTGTAATTGTGTGGTAAAGAGACTGCCCTGTAGACATCCTGAAGTCAGGGAGTAATAAATAACAATGACATTGCAAGCCAACCTATGGTAACAAACACATGGATAAAATCTTATCAGAACCCATCTGTCAGGCAGTTGCATCTTCACAGGATTCCTGCTATAGCATTGTCTATCATGCTGTTGATACTGCCCAATCAGTTAACCCTTAAAGCGCCTTTCACGACTGTAGTTGTGTTTGCGGCCAGTGTAGATCAAGATCAGGCTGCACAAAACGTGCAGCCTGATCTTTGATCTACACTGTCCGCTTTGCTGCTTCACTGTAGACAAAAGAAACAAGGAAATTGCAATTATTTGGGTGGTATTTCTAGGATGAAAATGTCTGACAGGTTTATTCTGCGCTCTAAGGGTTAACTATTTACCACCTGATAAAAATGTAGACTCGTCCAAATTGAAAGCATTTGCAGATGACAATTTAAATGTGGTTCAAACCATGGAATTTATCTTTGACAGAGTAGAAAGCATTGTAGGAAAAGGAGAAAATGACAGTTACCAGCATTTTCTCCTTTTCTGCATTGTTTCCAAATGGCTTTTCCTTTAGGATCGTTAAAACTGATTGATTGATTGAATGGTGTTTTATGCCACTTTCAACAATATTTCGGCCATATCACGGCGACAGCTCATATACATGTATTCACATATTCCCTGGTTTTTACCAGTACTAGGCCAGGGCTCTGAAGTATCTTGCTCAAGGATGCTCCCACAAAAAACCCAGTGGATCCAGTGAGGCTCGAACCCGTGGCCTCCATGTTACAAGTTCTACACTTTACCACTGTAACTGAAGGATCGTTAAAAGCTGGGATTGCATGGTAAAGGGTTATCTCATACCCCTGGGTCCATATTCACCACATAACTCGTCTAAATTGAAAGCATTTGTAGACGACAAAATTAATGTTACTCAAACATCGAAATTTGTTTTGGAAAGGGTTGAAAACATTGTGGGAAAAGGAGAAAATGCTGGTTACCAGCATTTTCTCCTTTTCCCCACAATGTTATCCAGAGATTTCTTTCCAAGGGTCGTTAAAAGTCGTTAAAGTTATGTGGTAAAGAGCATTCCTTGTCTTATTCTCCTACATTTTCACATTCTTTGTTTTATTCTCCTAGATTTTCGCATTCTTTATCTTATTCTCCTAGATGTTCACATTCTTTGTCATATTCTCCTAGATTTTCACATTCTTTGTCATATTCTCCTAGATTTTCACCATTCTTTTTGGCTTATTCTCCTAGATGTTCACATTCTTTGTCTTATTCTCCTAGATTTTCACATTCTTTGTCTTATTCTCCTAGATTTTCAAACTCATATTGAGAAAATTAAGACTGAGAAAATTGAAGTTAGTACTTCCTAATTTCTACTTTTCTAGACAAACGCGAGGTCGAAAAGTCGAAAGATTTTTGACAATTGTCAGGTCAAAAACTTTTCGACTTTTCAAGGTAACTTTTTTGCTAGAAAAGTGGAAGTTAGTGTGCCTAATTTCTACTTTTCGAGTTCCGCGTAGGTGGAAAAGTGGATGGCGGAAATAGGATTCTGTAGTGCACTTCTAGAATTTCTCTTGCTCTCCCAAACTTGTATTCCTTGGAGTGCTTGCACTCCCAAAAAGAGATGTGAGTGGGAACACTGTTATGTCATTTTCCTCTTTTCCCACTGTGTTTTCAGAAGCCCTCCAGGGTGTAAATATCAATGCAGGATTATCTGGTGAAGACTTAGTAGATCGGTTTTATTTATTTAGCTGTCTAATTATTAACCCCTTTCCATACAGTCAGGAATTTTAACGACCCTGAGAAAGGACCCTTTTGAAAATATGTGGGAAAAGGAGAAAATGCTGGTAACCAGCATTTTCTCCTTTTTCCACAGTGTTTTCTACTTTTTGAAAGACAAATATCATTTTTTGGGGGTTACTTGGATTTGTTGTCTGCAAATACTTTCAGTTTGGAAAAGTCTAAGATTTTGTCGTCTGGTATTAGGGTTAAGAATAAGTACAAAGAAATGGAGGGGAACTAAGTCATTTTTTCCCTCCCCTAAAGATAGATACTACTTCAAAGCACTTGACACTTGACAGGACAAGAAAAAATTTGGCTCTTCTATAATCAAAAGCATTTGCAGGGTGCAGAATCACAAATAGGATTTGTCTGTTAAAGTAGAGAACATTGTGGAAAAAGTTCTTGTGTAGCTCTAGTATCTATTCCATGACAAGATATTTTCAAAAGCGTCATTCCCCTGGATTGAAACATTTGGTTGTTTGGTAAAGAGTTAAAACTCATGATGACTCTATAATTCTTTACCAAATGACAAATTTTTAGATTTGTCCAAATTGAAAGCATTTTGCAGATGACAAATGTGACTCAAAACATGAAATTTGTCTTTCATAGTGTGGAAAACATTGTGGGAAAAGGAGAAAATGCTGGTTACCATCATTTTCTCCTTTACCCAAAGTGTTTCCAAAAGGATTCTCCCTCAGGGTTGTTAAAGGTCGGGAATGTATGGTAAAAGGTTAAAACAGTGACGACACAGTGGGAAAGTGAAACTTGGTAAGTCTTCATACTTTTATAAAGTAAGAGGAAAATTTCTTTGGTATTTCTACATATCGGGAGTTTCATGTGTTCCACTGAATAGTTCACACATGGATTTTCCAGAAAAGGTTTGTTTTTTTTTTATTAAACTTGGTTGTTTCTAGAAAATAAGTCTCTAGGAAGCGCAAGACACTTCAGAGCCCTAGCCTAGTACCGGTGAAACCCAGGACAGATCTGCGAATAAGTGAGCTTTTGCTGTGACGTAACTGAAATAATGTTGAAAGCAGCATAAATCACTATTCAATTCTACGAAGTTTTTTGATACCTTTTAGAAAAACATTGAAAACTTCAGCTTGAAGTATTGTCATTAATTATTTTGTAATCATTAAATAATTCAAAAAGACGTTTTTGGTCTACCCTTTTCCTAACTTCCCAAAGTTTAAAGAATCCAGAGTAAAAAAATCTTTAAAAATGTTGTTGGGAAATGACCTGAATGTTAGTTACCAGTATTTTCTTCTTTTCCAACAATGTTTTCTACCCTTCCAAAGACAAAACATGTTATTTTAGAAACATTTGTCATCTTGAGAAAGATTTCAAGCCATAAGTCTAAATAATTGTCAGCTGATGGAGAGTTAACCCTTTACTATACAATCCCAAGTTCTAACAACCATGAGATGGAGGCCTTTTGAAAACACTGTGGGAAAAGGAGAAAATGCTAGTAACCAGCATTTTCTCCATTTTCCACCATTTTTTCCATCCCATCAAAGACAAATTCCATCATTTGAGCCATATTCAAATTGTTGTCTGCAAATGCTTTCAATTCGGACAAGTCTGAAATTTTGTCCTTTGTTAACTCTTTACCAAACAACAAAATTTTAGACCGACCCAAATTGAAAGCATTTGCAGACGACAAAAAAAATGTGTCTCAAAAGTTGAAATTTGTTTTGGGATGGGTAGAAAACATTGTGGGAAAAGAAGAAAATGCTGGTTACCAGCATTTTTCTCCTTTTTCCACAATGTTTTCAAAAGGCTGCTTTTTTCAGGGTCGTTAAAACTCAGGATTGTGTGGTAAAGGGTTAAAGAGTTAACATGTTACCAGCATTTTCTCCTTTTTTTTCTGTAAGGTCTTTTAACCCATTACTAAACTATCCTGAGTTTTATTATATCCCAGAGGAAGAAGACTTGTGATTACATTTTGAACAAGAAAACATGCTTCAAACCAGCATTTTATGCTTTTGCCAGAATGCATTCCACCCTTTCATGGACAAATTTCATGTCATTAGCAACAGTTACTTTGTCATCTGCAAAACGCTTTCAATTTGGAAAAGTGTAAAATTTTATTGTTTGGTAGGGAGTGTTGGTAAAAGGTAAAACCCAGGGCTGTTTGGTAATGGGTTTAAAGTTCACAGGTTTTGTCACATAAATTGTAAATTTGTCTAGAAGAGGTACAATCCTATCATCTATAGGAAATCTACAGTTGGCAGCCTGTTTCAGGTAAATAAATGAAATAGCAGCTCTTCCTTTGAAACAATTAATTTACAAGTGTTTTGTGGTTCACACCTGGTCCATTGAAAATTGATTTCTCACACCTACTGCCAAACTCAAGAACAAATTGCAAGTGTCAGTTAATTGTTTCATTTGGGTGTCATGTGAATCTGGTATAAAATACCTGCAAGTTTTACTAGGTGCTTTAATTTGTAGCTGAAGTTTGATCTAGTAACATCTTGATATTTATGAAAATTTTGAAAGAGGAGTGATGTGGTTCAACTGTTGTGTTTCATTTTCGGAGGTATATTTGTTAACTCAATACCAAAGGACAAAATTTTAGATTGGTCCAGATTGAAAGCATTTACAAGCGACATTTTAAATCTAGATGAAATGGTGGTAATTGTCTTTGAAAGTGTAGAAAACCTTGTGGAAAGAGGAGAAAATGCTGCTTACGAGCATGTTGTCCATTATCCGACAAGGTTTTCAAAAGGCTATTTTCTCAGGGTTGTTAAAATACGGGATTGTGTAGTAAAGGGCATTTTGCTCTTGCTAACCCATTGCTTCCTGCAGATGACTTTTTGGGACACTGTGGGAAAAGCAGGCATTACTAGTAACAAGAGTGAATATCCTGGATCCAAATGTCCTGAACTCACTATGAAATGAACAATTTTTTTGACTCTACCAATCGATAGCATATGCAGAAGACATATGTTGCAAAAATGATGATTTCTGTCTCTGATAGGGAAGAAAACATTGTGGGAAAAGCAGAAAATGCTGCTTACCGGCATTTTCACCTTTGCCCATAATTTTTTCAAAAGCCTTATTTCTGAAGGGTTGCTAAAAAAAAAAAAAAAAAAAGGATCATGTGGTCAAGGGGTAAGACAGGAAATAGATTTGTTTAGGGGACTGACAATTCTCTTTCAGATAAGACTAAATGAAAAACGCTCAGACTGATGGTAGATCTACATGTACATTGATGTTGATAAATTTCTAAGATATTTGGGCAAAAAGTCTGGGTCTGTATTCACCAACCATTCTTAAAAATGTTCTTAGTCTTATTCTCCAGTATTTTGTAAATTTGAACAAAAAACAACTTTCGATTGGCTAAACCACTTGGTTTAGCCAATCAGAGGTTGTATTACTTTCAAATGTAGAAAATTATGAAGATTAAGACTAAGAATATTCTTAAGAATGGTTGGTGAATACTGACCCTGAACTTGTAAAGTTCAGATAGGTTTCTTAAGTCTACCAAACGACAAAATTTTAGACTGGTCAAATTCAAAGCATTTACAGATAGCGAATTACATTAAGCTGAAATGATGGTAACTGTCTTTGAAAGTGTAGAAAATGTTATGGGAAAAGGAGGAAATTCTGGTTTCCAGGGTTCTGTTCCTAAATTTTGTGTTTGAGATATGTAACTATTTCTAACTAAAATCTTAACTTTGAATGACGTTTGAACTGATAATTTGACATTTTTGTAACTTCAGGAAAAGGAGAATTTCATCAACGACAGTATAAGAGCGGTGAATACAGGCGATAAACATCTAGACAAAGGGACAATCCGACGGACACTAAGGCGTCGGGTTTCCATGTCAGTAATGCGTCAGAAAATGAAAAGGCTTCAGGATTACTCCCTCCCCAGTCAGACAGACAACTTGAGGTTGGTACAAGCTGTCACAGATTACTGCCACAGTCCTCTATTGAGCTTACGCAAGAACAGGAGTCAGACGGTAAGATTTTTAAATTTTTAGCTCGGCTGTTTTAGAATATATCGAGGTATTGTCACAGCCCTGCCTGCGTCATCACCACGCAAAATATTTTATAATCTCTGTCATTACTGAAGACATTTACCTGTTATTGGAACTAGTTGTTATCTGTAAAAAGGGGAACACATACAACAGGGGCAGGTAACCATCAAAATAATTTTTGACACAGTTTTGCCCCATTGTCCACTTAGAATTGTCACTGAAAATCAGTCTGTTTCAAAAAGCAACTGCGGGCAAGCGTTGGCAATTGCTTGATGTGCTCTTGTTAAGATTGGCTGTTTTTGAAGAAAACTTCAAGGTATTGATTGCCCTGTCTTTGAAAACTTGGACATTTTCTCTCATCTCTCCTATTACTGAAGAAGTTTACTTCAGAATTTGGCTTGTTGTGTTCTATTATCTTTGCCAGATGACAAAATTTGGAATCAAGAAAATTGAAAGTATTTGCAGACAACAAATTCAGTGCAGCTCCAATGATGATTTCTGTCTGCCATAGGGTAGAAAACATTGTGGGAAAAGGAGAAAATGCCTTTTCCCACAATGTTTTCAAAAGCTTTCTATCCCAGGGTTGTTAAAACTCTGGATTTTGTGGTAAAGAGTTAGGGCCAGTTGCCACTTAACTCTTTACCAAAGAATCATTTAGACTGGTCTAAATTGAAAACATTTGTAGCATTTGCCAGTTAACCCTTTACCAAACAACAAAATTTTAGACCAGTCCAAATTGAAAGCATTTGCAGATGACAAAATGAATGTGACAGAAAAATTGGAATCTGTCTTGGAAAGAGTAGAAAACATTGTGGGAAAAGGAGATAATGCTGGTTACCAGTCGGGATTGTGTGGTAAAGAGTTAACTCTTTACCAAACAATAATTTAAATTGGTCTAAATTGAAAAGACTTGCAGACGACATACCAAAGATGGCTCAATGACGATATTTGTCGTTGATAGAGTAGAAAATATTGTGGGAAAAGGAGAAAATGCTGGTTATCAGCATTTTCTCCTTTTCCCACAATGTTTTCAAAAGGCTTCTTCCTCAGGGTCGTTAAAAGTCGGGATTGTGTGGTAAAGGGTTAAGTCTAAAAGAGTCTGATGGTAACTGCGCAGGCTAACCTGGGTCGGAACTTTTTGGAAAAGTCCCATATTCCCAGAGCATAGCTCATATGTACTCGTCAAATTAGGAGCCTGAGCCCTTTACCAAAAATCCCTAGTTTTAACAACCCTGAAGAAGTAGTTCGAAAACATTGTGAAAAGGAGAGATACTGGTAACCAGGATGTTTTCCTTTCCTGCAATGTTTTCTATTCACTAAAAGCAACTTGTAATTTTTAAGTCAAATGCTTTAAATTTAGACACATGTAAACTCTTGTCATGTGGTAAAGAGTTAACCCTTTACCAGATGACAAAATTTTAGCTTTGTCCAAATTGAAAGCATTTGCAGACGACAATTTTAATGTGGCTCGAATGGTGCAATTTTTCACTGATAGGGTAGAAAACATTGGGGGAAAAGGAGAAAATGCTGGTTACCAGCAGTTTGTCCTTTTACCAAAATGTTTTCAAAAGGCTTCTTTCCCAGGGTCGTTAAAAGGCGGCATTGTGCGGTAAAGGGTTAATTGATGTTTTTAGCTCACCTGAGGATGAAGTGCTCATGGTGAGCTATTGTGATCGTGCTGTGTCCGTCGTCCGTCGTCAACTTTTTACCTTGTCAGGGCTTTATCCAGGCGTTTTGGGAAAAGGCCCCTGGCCAAATTGGGAAAAAAATCATCGACAAAATGTCAAAATTGGGAAAATAATATTGACAAAACATAAAAAGTTTGAAACATATTTAACCTTACAATAAACTACTAAATCAATACTGTTTTTTTTTCTTCCTCCAAACTTCTTTCTTTTTGGATGTTTCTCTGTAGTCTTTCATACTAGTTCCAGTCTCTAAGCTGTAAGACAACACCCCCAACCCCCGTTAAGTAGGATTTTTTAATTCTCTTATTAAGATATCTGTTTTTCTGGTGAATGAACAGAGGAATTATTTTCATGTTTTATTTTCAATGCAAGTCAGCTAATAGAAGTCATTATCAAGGCTAAACAAGACAGATTGAAGAGCCTCTGATCGGTTGAGGTCTTTTTGGCAATGTTTTGTCATGTGTTTTCGTGGTTTTTTTCCATGATGATTAATCTTTGAAAATGATTTTTTGTGTGTTTTGACATATAAAGAAAGACTGATAAATCGTCCTTTTCTGAGGTAGATCTAGTACAGTATTGGAAAAAAAAAACTGTTAAAAATTAATTGTGAAAAGGATACTTCACACTAGATTATTGCGTTATATGACTTCGGGTGTGTCGATAGTCCCACAGCCATACTGATACCGGCTCTTTAATTAACATCTTGAATTTATAACCCATAACTGATGACTTTAAAAGTCCCAAAATGAATTAGCTTGTTTTTTATTTGATTATCCATTTCGGCCGACGACAAGCTCTGCTCACAAATTAATCAGACGATCACTTTGCTAAGACAAAGAGGAAGCACAACCGCTCCAAATTTGAGAGGAAAAAACTCGTGGTCTAGATTAAGTTGGATATTTTTCATAACATGTTCCTGTTTCAGGACTATTATTATAGGAGCTTGTTATTATAGGAGCTGGGTTCTTTGTTTTTGCTTTACAAAACTCCGCTTCGCTGCATATACGCGAGGCGGTTGCTAAGAATTTAACATGCTATTTTTACGACGTGTAAACCAATAACGGTTTACAGCCAGACAATTGAGTCTATGCATGAATCGATTGAAAATATACGGACGCAGTCTATAGTTCATTCGCCCCCGAATAGTTTCGTACCTACAATACAACAATTGTCGATTTCCTGCTTGAACTGTGGTCAATGCCTGCAAATTTGTGTGTCAGGGAAAACCCTGGCTGATACATCAGACTTGTTTTCTTTTACTAGCGTCTAATTGGGAATTCTATTTTATGGAGTTGGGAAAAAAATACACTTTTTGCGATTGGGAATGGGGCCGAAATTCGGCCCCTTAGTAAAGGAAGAAAATCCCCTGCTTGTGTACGCTCTAGAGGCCACATTTTCAGTGCAATCCTCATGAAACTTGGTCAGAATGTTTGTCTTGATAAAATCTCGGACAAGTTAGAAATTGGGTCATGTGAGGTCAAAAACTAGGTCACTAGGTCAAATCTTAGAAAAACCTTGTGTACGCTCTAGAGGCCACATTTTCAGTTAGATACTTGTGAAATTTGGTCAGAATGTTTGTCTTGATAAAATCTCGGACGACTTCGAAATTGGGTCATGTGGGGTCAAAAACTAGGTCACTAGGTCAAATCTTAGAAAAACCTTGTGTACGCTCTAGAGGCCACATTTTCAGTCCAATCCTCATGAAATTTGGTCAGAATGTTTGTCTTGATGAAGTCTCGGACGAGTTCGAAATTGGGTCATGTGGGGTCAAAAACTAGGTCACTAGGTCAAATCTTAGAAAAACGTTGTGCACGCTCTAGAGGCCACATTTTCAGTCCGATCCTCGTGAAATTTGGTCAGAATGTTTGTCTTGATAAAATCTCGGATGAGTTCGAAATTGGGTCATGTTGGGTCAAAAACTAGGTCACTAGATCAAATCTTAGAAAAACCTTGTGTACGCTCTAGAGGCCACATTTTCGGTCAGATACTTGTGAAATTTGGTCAGAATGTTTGTCTTGATAAAGTCTTGGATGAGTTCGGAATTGGGTCATGTGAGGTCAAAAACTAGGTCACTAGGTCAAATCTTAGAAAAACCTTGTGTACGCTCTAGAGGCCACATTTTCAGTCCGATCCTCATGAAACTTGGTCAGAATGTTTGTCTTGATAAAATCTCGGACGAGTTCGAAATTGGATCATGTTGGGTCAAAAACTAGGTCACTAGGTCAAATCTTAGTAAAACCTTGTGTACGCTCTAGAGGCCACATTTTCAGTCAGATACTTGTGAAACTTGTTCAGAATGTTTGTCTTGATAAAATCTCAGATGAGTTCGAAATTGGGTCATGTGGGGTCAAAAACTAGGTCACTAGGTCAGATCTTAGTAAAACCTTGTGTACACTCTGGAGGCCACATTTTCCTTCAGATACTTGTGAAACTTGGTCAGAATGTTTGTCTTGATAAAATCTCAGACGAGTTCGAAATTGGGTCATGTGGGGTCAAAAACTAGGTCACTAGGTCAAATCTTAGAAAAACCTTGTGTACGCTCAAGAGGCCACATTTTCAGTCCAATCCTCATGAAACTTGGTCAGAATGTTTGTCTTGATAAAATCTTAGACAAGTTTGAAATTGGGTCATATGGGGTCAAAAGTAGGTCACTAGGTCAAATCTTAAAAAAACCTTTTGTACACTATAGAGGCCACATTTTCAGTCCAATACTCTTGAAAAATGGTCAGAATGTTTGTCTTGATTATATCTTGAAATAGTATGAAAAAGTGCCATGTTGGGTCAAAAACTTGGTCACCAGGTCAAATCTAAGAAAAACGTTGTGTATGCTCTAGAGGCCATATTTTCTGTCCAGTACTCTTGAAAGTTGGTCAGAATGTTTGCCTTGATAATATCTCTGACTAGTTTGAAAATAGGTCATGTCAGGTGAAAAACTAGGTCACTAGGTCAAATCTTAGAAAAATCTTGTGTAAGCTCCAGAAGCCACATTTCCTGTCTGATACTCTTGAAAGTTGGTCAGAATGTTTGTCTCGATGATGTCTCAGTCGAATTCGAAAATGGGTCATGTTGGGTCAAAAACTAGGTCACCTGGTCAAATCTTAGAAAAACCATGTGTACACTGTTGTGGCCACATTTTTTGTTCAGTACTCTTTTAAAGTTGCTCAGAATGTTTGCCTTGGTAATATGTTGTATGAGTTTGAAAATGGGTCATGTTGGGTCAAAATCTAGGTCACTAGGTCAGATCTTAGAAAAACCTTGTGTATGCTGTAGAGGCCACATTTTCAGTCCAATACTCTTGAAATTTGGTCAGAATGTTTGTCCTGATGATATCTTTGACCAGTTTAAAAATGTGTCATGTTGGCTGAAAAACTAGGTCACTAGGTCAAATCTTAGAAAAACCTACTGTACGAATGACTCTCAGAAAGAAGCCTTTTGAAAACACTGTTTGAAAATGAGAAAATGCTAGTATCCAGCATTTTTTCCCTTTTTCACAATGTTTTCTACCCCTTTGAGAGACCAATTCCACAGCTTGATCCACATATTATTTGTTTTATGCAGAAGGTTCAGACTGATGAGTTCAAAATTTTATTGTGTGGTAATACATATATCTCACAAGACATTGGAAATTGGTTGTGCTTGGTCAGAAAGGCTCAGGTGAGCGACTCCAGAGCCATCATGGCCCTCTTGTTTGTACAGTAATAAGTAAATCAATTTCACAAAGACATATGAGATAAGCGTAATTATGAAGTAAATATATTTATATAAAAATATAATAACGCTTTCATGACTGACCGTGGGAAAGCATTCAAGTTATGATTGGCTTGCAGTCTTCATGCATGTACTGCCCGAACCCTTTACCACATAATCCTGACTTTTAACGACCCTAAAAAGTAGGACTTTTGAAAACATTGTGGGAAAAGGAGAAAATGCTGGTAACCAGCATTTTCTCCTTTTCCCACAATGTTTTCTACCCTTCCCAAAACAAATTTCAATTTTTCAGTCACATTTATTTTGTTGTCAGCAAATGCTTTCAATTTGGACTGGTCTAAAATTTTGTCGTTTGGTAAAGAGTTAACTTTTTACCAGACGACAAAAATGTAGACTTGTTCAAATTGAAAGCATTTGCAGATGACATTTGAAATGAGGTTGAAATGATGGAATTTGTCTTTTATAGAGTAGAAAACATTGTGGAAAGAGGAGAAAATGCTGGTTACCAGCATTTTCTCCTTTTTCCACAATGTTTGCCAAAGCCTTCTTCCTAAGGTCGTTAAAAGTTAGGATTGCATAAAAAAGGGTTAACCAGTTTCCACAGAAATCCCAAGTTTTAACAATTCTGGGAAATTAGACTTTCGAAATACATTATGGGAAGAAGAGAAAATGCTGGTAGTTAGCATTTTCTCCCTTTTCCATGATGTTCTCCAGGGTGGTTTAAAAATGGACTTGTTAAGTAAATAGTCAAAGTGAACCATTATAATTTTAATGAAGGAAACAAAAAACATTTTGAATGAGACATAAAATGTTCCTAAAAAAGAGGAATTTGATAGTGACACAAAAAATTATCTGCTCAAACTGTTGAAAGAGGGCTGTAAGACACAGGAGGTTGCAAATACATACTGCTACGGAAAAGTTTTATTGTAGTGGATTTAGCCATTAAAAGATAGATAAATTTAAGTTTAACCCTTTACTAAACAATCAAATAGTTTAATGATCTGGAGGAGGAAGACTTTTGAAAGCATTTTGTGGAAAAAGGAGGAAATGTGGTAACCAGAATTTTCTCCTTTTCCCCCAGTGCTTTCTAACCTATCAAGGACATATTTCTTCATTTGAGCTACATTTAAATTGGAATAGTCTATATTTTGCTTGTATTTATAACTATGGTTATAAAGTAAAAAGAATGAATGGGATTGGTATACTGTCCTTTTAAGACTAAACCTTTTTCCACATAAGCCCAAGTTTGAACGACCCTGAAGTAGAAGGCTTTTGAAAACATTGTGGGTAAAGGAGAAAATGCTTGTAACCCGCATTTTCTTCTTTTCCCACAATGTTTTCAAAAGACTTCTTTCCCGGGGTTGTTAAAAGTCGGGATTGTGTGGTAAAGAGTTAAATGAAAGCAGCCATTGAATTACACTTAATTGTGCTGATAGTAAAACCCCAAATGTTGGCTTTTCGAAGTTATCTCTAGGGGAAAATAATTATCTTCTAATCAGACTGTGTAGATACAAGATCAAACTGCACATTCCATGCAGTCTGATCTTGATCTACGCTGCCTGCAATTGGTCCTTGAGTCGTGCTTAGCAGCCTTAGGGTAAGACAAAATCTAGCAATGACCTGCAACAGTGGACAAACGTAAGCTATTTATGTCAAAGTGACTCATTGCATGTTACAAAAAAATTCAACAGTAACTTAAGCCTAGTAAAGGTCATTAAACATAATTACACGAATTTAGGTTTATCAGTGCATTTGCGGAAAACCATGTTACATTATATTTCTTGCTGTGTAGGAATTTAAACACAAAGATTACCAGTATCTGTGATAGTTGAATTTGTTTATAGAGATGCTAGGAAAAGATATTTCAGATATGGTCATAAATGTAAGTAACTCATGTATCAGTAATAGTTTGTTAACCCTTTACCAGATGACAAAATTTCAGCCTTGTCCAAATTGAAAGCATTTGCAGACAACAATTTCAGTGTGGCTCAAATGGTGCAATTTTTTTTGATAGGGTAGAAAACATTGTGGGAAAAGGAGAAAATGCTGGTAACCAGTATTTTCTCCTTTTCCCACAATGTTTTCAAAAGGCTTCTTTCTCAGGGGCGTCAAAAGGCGGCATTGTGCGGTAAAGGGTTAAATAGACTACCATAGAACATAACTTTGAATGAAGAATTTTGTTCCAACTCTTAACCAAATAACCAAATATTTTACCTGTTGAAACTGAAAGCGTTTGCAGACAGAGAAAAAATAAATAAAAATCAGCAAAGATGATGGATTTTGTGAATGAAAGAGTAGAAAGCATTTTGGGAAAAGAGAAAATGATGGTTACTAGCATTTTTTCCTTTACCTTCAATGTTTTCTATGGGTTTCTTATCAAGGGTTGTTTGGTAAAAAGAACGATTACTTCTCTAACCTTTTACCATGCTATCCCAAGTTTTACCTACCTCAAAGAAGAGGCTTTGTGAAAACATTGTGGGAAAAGGAGAAAATGCTGGTTACCAGCATTATCTCCTTTTCCCACAACATCATCTTCACTTCCGTAGACAACTCCCATCATTTGATTTACATTTAGTTTGTCGAAAAAAAAAATGCTCAGATGCTGAGAACATCAGTTCGCATGGGGAAGAAAGTGTGTTCAAACCACTAAGCTTTTTCAGCTGTAAGCTATAATACTGTACGTTTTATTGTAATAATTATGTGCAAGTAATCATTATGCACCTTATGGTTTTAACTCCGTGACAGGTTCATCCAAATTATGTGCAAGATTGATGCCTTTATTGTAAGCTGTCAGTCAAAGGTGAAATAACTTTGGGATTTGTATCGGATAAGATTTCTCAATGAAATACTTTCACAGTCAAGTACAATATAATGGCACTATCCTCTCCAAAGAAAGCCAAAGTTTCAGTCTCACCACTTGATGCAGTAATTTACGTAACCCTTTAACTCTTTACCACTCAATCCCGGGTTTTAACGACCTTACAGAACAAGCCTTTTGAAAACATTGTGGGAAAAGGAGAAAATGCTGGTAGCCAGCATTTTCTCCTTTTCCCACAATGTTTTCTACCCTTTCGAAAACAAATTTCAGTTTTTGAGTCACATTTATTTTGTCCTCTGCAAATGCTTTGAATTTGGATGAGTCTAAAATTTTGTTGTTTGGTAAAGAGTTAACAGACATTCCTGAGTTTTAATGACCCCGAGAAAGAGAGCTTTTGAAAACATTGTGGGAAAAAGAAAATGCTGTTGCTGTTGACCATCATTTTCTCCTTTTTCCACAGGGCTTTCAAACCTTTCACAGAAGTTCCACCATTTTTGTCACATGTATTATTTAGTCTTTCAATTTGTACCAGTCTGAAATTTTGTCCTGTAGTTGAGAACTACCGTAATCATTCGCTAGACGTCAGTTGTACCCCATGATTATGAAAATTATAATATTATAGAATTATATCGTAATAAATTGAAAAAAAAAAAACAAGGGAGAAAAACTGAAAAGCTACAGAAAATTTAGAGTAATAGTAATTTACTTTGAGATTAACAGGATATAAAAATAATATTTCGAATATTACAAAAGTCTCCATTTCCGTATAGTTGGAACATGTTGAGTTACATTCATAAAGAGGCTCATATCAGGTGAATTCTGTTTTGTTTTAACCAGTGTGGCGAGTTATTGCATGTGATTATTTATGATGATACGGTGTTCACAATTGTAGCATGTAGAAAGTTAATAAACAACAGAAGTAGTCCCATGAACACGGTTCATGCAAAGGGTACGTGACTGATATAAAAAAAATTTTCTAGTCAGTTGTATTTTTGATTCAGGTAATGCCTGTATTTTAATCAGATCATTTATAAGTACATGCAGAGCTCCAGATAGAGGGAGTGATTTTGATTTCAAAATTGAAAATATCAGTCACTCTCCACTAAACCCTATGTTATGGGTACTCATTAGAATTGTCTCATTGAGACGATTCTAATGAGTACCCACAACATAAGGTTTGGAAGAGAAATAATGGAGTTTGAACACTATCACCCCCGCCCCCCCCCCCCCCCTCATATTTGGAGGTCTGTAATGTAATAAATACAATGATGAGATTTTTGAGGTAAGTTGCTAAGTACCTGTCAATGTATACGATAAATCACACAATAATGACAGCACAGACATACTACTTTACACATGACAGATCTCTCCGGGGAAATGTTAGGCTGATGTAATTATGATGGTCCTATCTCTGTAACTGGACAAAACTGTGCTACAGGATAAAATATTCAATATTTGGGGGAAAAGAAAGGATTAAAAAAAAAATGCCCGTTCAAATTATTGTCTATCCTCAAGTAAGTAAAAATTTGATTATAAATGAGCCATGCTCTGGCAAAAGGGGGTTTGTCACAGCTCCATGATGCATGATACAAAGCATTTTATCACAGTATTAACCCTTTTCCAAACAAGCCCTGGTTTTCACGTGTCTGCAGTACAAGTCTTGAAAACACTGTGGGAAAAAGGAGAAATTGCTCGAATGAGCAATTTCTCCTTTTTCCACAGTGTTTTCTATCCTTTTTGAGAACTTTCTGCCATTTTCATCAAATTTAAAATTGTTGTCTGCAAACTCTTTGAATTTGGACCAGTCCAAAATTTGTCATTTGGGAAAGGGTTAAGGATCAAAATCCAGTTTGTCTAACAACCAGCTAAATCATGGCAAAAACTGGTCCTTGGACATGCAGAATATTGACCAATAGCAAAAAGTTTCGGTCCAGGTCAGCCTGCGTGGACTAAGCAGGCTGACCTGGGTCGATACTTTTTGCAGATGCATTAAGTCCCCTTTTTATAGAGCATGGTTCTAAGTGTTTACAAGAGAGAGTTTTATTGCCGGAAAAATATGTACGACTTTAGTTATTTTTTGAGAAGTCCATGTGGCTGGTATATTGAACCATGACCTCTTCAAAGTTACAAGACTTCAAACATTTTAAACCAGCCAATCAGAAGTTGTGTTACTTTTACATTTAAAAAATCTTGGAGAATAAGACAACAAACGTTCTTAAGAATGGTTGATGAATACAGACCCTGAACTTGAAGTCACAGTATTTTGCTTAGGAGAAAATTACTGAAGTAACTCAGTTAACCCTTTACCAGACGACAAAATTTTAGCCTTGTCCAAATTGAAAGCATTTGCAGACGACAATTTCGATGTGGCTCCAATGGTGCAATTTTTCTTTGATAGGGTGGAAAACATTGTGAGAAAAGGAGAAAATGCTGGTTACCAGCATTATCTCCTTTTCCCACAATGTTTTCTAAAGGCATCTTTTCAATTGGCATTAAAAGATGCATTGTGTGGTAAAGGGTTAACCCTTAGAGAACCAAATGACCCCTAAAGACAATTTAGAAATATGTCCCAAACAAGTGTAATTTCGAGGTAGCTGTTGTAGAAAATGTCCCAGGAATGCGGACAGTGTGGATCAGTGATCAGACTGCATATTTTGTGCAGTCTGATCTTGATCTACACACTGGTCTTAAGCTGTGGAAGGTGCTTTAACCCTTTACCACACAATCCCGACTTTTAACGACCCTGAAAGAGAAGCCTTTTGAAAACATTGTGGGAAAAGGAGCAAATGCTGGTAACCAGCATTTTTTCCTCTTCCTACAATGTTTTATACCCTTTCCAAAACAATTTTAATTTTTGAGTCACATTTATTTTGTCGTCTGCAAGTGTTTTCACTTTGGACCAGTCTAAAATTTTGTTGTTTGGTAAAGAGTTAAGGGCTATTACTGATAGCAAATGCACAAAGAACATTCGATACTTTAAAAACACAGAGATAATTTGTGGGTGGGATGCCAAATATTGGCATGTGGTTGAAAGAGGTTTGATAACCTCATGGGGTTTTTAAATTTATCCCAGTTGTTGAAGCACATGTGGTAATAATAATCAATTCAATACTTGAGATTTACAAAGTTAACCCTCTACCACATAATTCAGAGTTTTAACAACCCTGAAAGAGAAGGCCTTTAACCCTTTACCACACAATCCCGAGTTTTAATGACCCTGAACTAGAAGCCTTTTGAAAACATTGTGTAAAAAGGAGAAAGTGCTGGTAACCAGCATTTTCTCCTTTTCCCACAATGTTTTCTACCCTTCCCAAAACAAATTTCAATTTCTCAATCACATTTATTTTGTTGTCTGCAAATGCTTTCAATTTGGACAAGTCTAAAATTTTTGTCGTTTGGTAAAGAGTTAATCCATTTTAAACTATGGGAGACAGACAGTAAATGTAATGTTCTTAAAATTATTAACCCTACTTAGCATGACTCACTGACCTTTTGCGGAGTGTGTAGATCAAGATCAGGCTAAAAAATGTGCAGTCAGATCTCGGACCTAAAGCGTCCGGTAAGGAGATATTTTTCTCAAAAAAATATAATAGTGTGAAAGAGCATTATTCAGGTTTTTGCTGTCGGCTTGAAAGTTTCATGTAACTTATTTAGTAGGTTAATTCTACTTCTTTACCACACAAGTCTGACTTTTGACGACCCTGACAAAGAAGCCTTTTGAAAACAATGTGGGAAAAGGAGAAAATGCTGGTAACCAGCATTTTCTCCTTTTTCCACAATGTTTTCTACCCATCCAAAAACAATTTTAAATTTTTTCATTTGCATTTATTTTGTCGTCTGCAATTCCTTTCAATTTGGACTAGTCTAAAATTTTGTTGTTTGGTAAAGTGTTAAGGAGTAAAGGATTGGACAAAGCCTTTTCCATTTCTTTGTACAGATCAACTGATAAGCCTTTACCACATAATCCTGAATTTTAACATCCCTAAGGAGGAAGGCTTTTGAAGGCATTGTGGTAAGAGGAGAATAATTATCCTGGTATCCAGGATTTTCTCCTTTTCCCACAATGCTTTCTGCACTTCCAAAGAAAAAATTCAGTTTTTGTCTCACAGTTAATTTATGGGCTGCAAATGTTTCCAGTTTGAACCAGAAAAGAATTTACCATTTACTACACAAGAAACATTTCTACTTGTCTGTTTGCAGATGACAATTTAAATGTGGCTCATACTATGGAATTTGTCATTGATAGGATAAGAAACATGGTGGGAAAAGGAGAAAATGCTGGTAACCAGCATTTTCTCCTTTTTTCCTACAATGTTTTCAATAGTCTTCTCTTTCTGGGTCGTTAAAAGTCGGAAATGTGTGGTAAAGGGTTAGGCCATACATCTAGTTACAAGTTGTGGAAAAAAAAAACAGGCGCCCAAGATACACTTTGTATGAAAACTAGACCAAACATGAATTGTCCTGGCACGAATTTAACTAGTTTTGTTTTATTTCATTATCACATCACAAAGGAAACTGTAACCCTGTTGCATCATATCTGAGCAAGGACAACTCTTTACCACGCAATCTCGAGTTTTAAGGACCCTGAGAAAGAGGCCTTTCGAAAACATCGTAGTCAAACTGGTAACCAGCATTTTCTCCTTTTCCCACAATGTTTTCTACCCTTTCAGAGACAAATTTCACTAGTTGAGCCACCTTTGAATATTTGTCATCTGCAAATGCTTTTAATTTGAACGACTACAAAGTTTTGGTTTTTGGCAAAGAGTCAATGTTTTTCTTGTGGGAAACAAACAGGGGCCTGAATTACACTTTGTATGAAATCAAGGCCAAATAATTGTAAATTATTCCTGGTGTGAAATTTAACCAGTGTTGTTTCATTTTCATTATCATATCACAAAGAAAACAGAGAATGAGCTGGAGAAGCAATGACTTCTAGTTTGGTCTGTGGTCTTTAGTGCAACCTAGACATTGTGTGAAGTGGGTCAGTCCTATGTGGCTTAGTGGTGAAGTTGTGGGATTCTCATTCCAGAGGTAGTGGTTCAGTTCTCAAGTGGAAATACTGGGTTTATTCATTTGAGTGTCCTTGGGCAAGACACTTAAGGGCTCCTGCCTATTGCTAATGAAACCCAGGAATGAGTGAACATGAATGAACTATTGCTGTGATCAAATGAAAAAAAAAAGATTTTGCTCAAAGGAGATGTTGCTGTTAACCAGCATTTTCTCACTTTTCCCACAATGTTTTCTGCTCAGTCATGGACAGAAATCATCTTTTTAGCAACATTTAATTTGTTGTCTGCAAATGCTTTGAATTTGGATGAATCCAAAATTTTGTGGTTTGGCAAAGAGCTAAGGATTTTCTGCTGCTTCTGTAATTTGATAGTCTGACTCAAAAATCGTGACCATGAAGAATTAGTGTAGTGTGTGGATTGATTTTTTTGATGGGGTCTACTGGGATAGCTTCCCATTTAGAATTGGTCTTCAACAAAAGAGTGCCCATTGATTTTTGTCAGGAAATATCAGCTGTGGATGCCATGTTGTGTATTGTTTATAGTACTCATCCTAGCTCCAATTTGTCCCTTACTCTTTAGCCCTCTACCAAATGATAGTATTTTAGGCTGGTCCAAATTGAAAGCATTTTGCAGACGACAAATTAAAATGTGACTCAAATGATTAGATTTGTTTCTGAAAGTTCAGAAAACATTGTTGGAAAAGGAGAAAATGCTGGTTACCAGCATTTTCTTCTTTTCCCACAATGTTTTCAAAAGGATTCTGTGGTTAAAGATTAACAGACAACAAAATTTTATACTTTTTGAAATTGATAGCATTGGCAGACAACAAATATTGCTCAAAACATGAAATTTGTCTTGCAGAATGTAGAAAGTATTGTGATATCAGCATTTTATCTTTTTCAGGCAATGTTTTCTGCCCTTTCAAAATTAAATTTCGATTTTTTGGTTGCATTTTGTCATCTGCAAATGCTTTCAATTTGGACAAGTGTAAAAATTTTGTCTCTTAGCAAAAAATAGTTGCTTAGTATTGCCTCTATCCTGTACGAAGCTGTCCCGAATTTGAATGACACTGAAGAAAAAAGGCTTTGAAAAGCATTGTCGGAAAAGGAGAAAATGCTGGTAATCAGCATCCTCAACTTTTCTCAGATTTTGAAGAGATCATTTTTTTCCCACTCAACTTTTCTCACATTTTGCAGAGAATGATTTTTTCATAAAAGATTTGGAAAAAAATATTGGATTATTCAGCTAAGGATTCACTCTTTACCAAACAACAAAATTTTGGACTCAACCAAATTCAAAGCATTTGCAGACGAAAAATTAAATGTAGCTCAAGTGATGATTTCTGTCTTTGATAGGGTTGAAAACCTTGTGGTTACCAGCATTTTCTTCTTTTCCCACAAGGTTTGCAAAAACCTTTTTCAGGGTCGTGAAAAGTCAGGATTGTGTGGTAAAGAGTTAATTGGATATTTCCTGTGTCAGTTAGTTAGTAGTGTAGACTACAGGATATATTTAAGTGAATCAAAGTACCAGTATGTCGTTAAAGAAAAGGAAATACTTCCTTATCATGAATTCAATCCTGATAAAAGTGGTTTGAAGACAATCAGAGTAAAAAGTTAACCCTTTAACACACAATGACGACCCTGCGGAAGAAGCCTTTTGAAAACATTGTGGGAAAAGAAGAAAATGCTGGTAACCATAATTTTCTCCTTTTCCCACCATGTTTTTTACCCGATCAACGAAAAATCATGTCACTTGAGCCACAATGACTTTGTCGTCTGCAAAGGCTTTCAATCAGGATGGGTTTAAATTTTTGTCGTCTGGTAAAGGGTTAAGTCATAGAAACATTCAACGAAATTCCAGACTTGTACATACTGAGAGCATGCAGATGACAAATTCATTGTTGCTCAAATGATAGGCTTTGTGTCTGAAAGGGTAGGAAACTTTCTGGGAAAAGCAGAAATACTGTTTACCAGCATTGTCTTTTTTGCCGCACAATGCTTTCAAAAACTCTCTTTTCAAGGGTCATTAAAGTTTGGGATTGTGTGGTAAAGAGTTGACCCTCAGAGTGCAGAATAAACCCACCAGTCTTTTTAAACCTACAGATAAGACCCAAATAATTGAAATATTGTTGTTGCTTTTGTCTGTGGTGTTTCAGGGAAGCAGACAACATAGATCAAAGATCAGACTGCACATTTTGTGCTTTCTGATCTTGATCTTTACTGGCTGCTAAGACTCAAACAACAAACAACAAATTTTAGACCCTTTCAAATTGTGAACATCTGCAGGAAACAAATTTGATACTGTACATAGGAAGGAAATGCCTTTGATAGGGTGAAAAAACATTGTGGTAAAAGACGAACAGCTGGCTACCAGCATTTTTTCCTTTCCTCACAGTGTTTTCAAAAGGCCTCTTCCTCAGGGTTGTGAAAACACGAAATCGTGTGGTAAAGGTTAAAATGTCGATGCCATTTACTTACCCATTACCAAACTGTCTCTAATTTTCACAACCCTGAGAAAGAAGGTATTTGAAAACATTGTGGGAAAAGGAGAAAATGCTGGTAACCAGCATTTTCTCCTTTTCCCACAATGTTTTCAACCCCTCCTGAAACAAACTTTCATTTTTGAGTCATATAAATTTTGTCGTCTGCAAATGCTTTCAGTTTGAACGGACCTACAATTTTATCATTTAGTAAAGAGTTAACTCTTTACAAAATGCCAAAATTATGTACTTGTTCAAATTCAAAGCTGTTGCAGACAACAAATTAAATGTGGCTCAATTGATGAAACCTGAAGGTTAGAAAACCGTGTAGGGAAAGGAGAAAATGCTGGTTACCCGCATTTTCTCCTTTTCCCTCAGTGCCTTCTTGCCCAGGGTCGTTAAACCTCAGGATTGTGTCTTAACCCTTTCCCAAACAAGCCCTGGTTTTCACGTGTCTGCAGTACAAGTCTTTTGAAAACACTGTGGGAAAAGGAGAAATTGCTCATAACGAGCAATTTCTCCTTTTCCCACAGTGTTTTCTACCCTTTTTGATAACCTTCTGCCATTTTCATCAAATTTAAAATTGTCGTCTGCAAACTCTTTCAATTTGGACCAGTCCAAAATTTGTTGTTTGGGAAAGGGTTAATGGGTTGAATGCTCTAAAGGTTGAATGAGTGTGAGAATATTCCAGAGAGAGTGTGACTGTGAAGGGTTTTTTAGCATCATTTTATCGAATAACCATTTGTGTGCTGGAAGTGCATGCAACTGGCGGTTAAATCAATGGGTGGAGTAACAACAAAAACATGTGCCTTGGCATTAAACCCGAGAAAATGAGAATTTTTTGGAAAAGATTTCTATCTAGTTTTGTCAGTTTATAAAGGATTAATCGTGACGACAAGATTTCTGATGGAATAATTCTGTGTTTCTGAGAACTGTGAGGAAGACATTTTGAATTTGTTTAACCAAGACATGTAGGCATTATGTTTATTACATGGCATGGACATTCATTTTTGTGAATCATTTATTATTGCTTTTCAAAAAGTGATTCTAGTTTTCCGTTTTTGTTGTTAATTTTAACAGACGGCAATTTTGCACTCGACCAAATTGAAAAACATTTGCAGACGACAAATTAAGTGTAGCTCTAGTGATGATTTCTGTCTTTCATAGGGTGGAAAACATTGTGAGTAAAGGAGAAAATGCTGTTATCAGCATTTTCTCCTTTTCCCACAGTGTTTTCAAAAGGTGTCTCCTTTGGGGTTCTTAAAACACAGAATTGTTTGGTAAAGAGTTAACCCTTATCCTGCTTAACAAGTCAATCGTTAAAATCCTGATGTTGGCTTTTCATGTTTTTTTTTTCGAAAAATATCTTCCAATCTGACAGTGTAGGTCTAAGATCAGACTTCATCTTCTGTACAGTCTGATCTTGATCCACACTGTCCGCAAAAGATCATTGAGTCACTCTTAGCAGCCTAAGGGTTAAAACGGTAGTTATGATGGAATTGTGAGTGTTTCTTTGTTTCTTTGTGTAATGCGAGTTGGGAAAATGCAACAAGAAAGAAAGTTATTTTATACATTGAATTTTACCCAACAACAAAATTTTAGACTAGTTTAAATTGAAAGCATTTTCAGACAACAAAATAAGTGTGACCCAAAAATTGAAATTTGTTTTGGGAAGGATAGAAAACATTGTGGGAAAAGGAGAAAATGCTGGTAACCAGGGTCGTTAAAACCAGTGAATGTGTGGTAAAGAGTTAACATGTGTTGACCAACTTCACCCTTTACCACATTAACCCTTTACCAGACGACAAAATTTTGGCCTTGTCCAAATTGAAAGCATTTGCAGACGACAATTTCTGTGTGGCTCAAGTGGTGCAATTTTTCTTTGATAGGGTAGAAAACATTGTGGGAAAAGGAGAAAATGCTGGTTACCAGAATTTTCTCCTTTTTCCACAATGTTTTCAAAAGGTTTCTTTCCCACGGGCGTCAAAAGGCGGTAAAGGGTTAATACGTTGTTTAACTCTTTTACCACACTGTAAGTCATGACTTTTAATAACCTGGAAGGAGAAAGCTTTTGAAAACACTGTGGGAAAAGCTGAAAATGCTGGGAACCAGTTTGACATTTAGTGTTTGACATTTTGTATTTTTATAAATACATTTAATTCCTTTGCAAGTGCTTTTAGTCCAAAATTTGGTGAATGATTGATTGTATGGTGTTTTAACGCCTTTTTCAACATTCTTTCAGCTTTATCGCGGTGGCCAGTGCACGTATCCATGCTTTCTTGCTCGCTAACAGCATTTTCTCCTTTTCCCACAATGTTTTCAAAAGGCTTCTACCTCAAGGTCATTAAAACTTCGGATCATGTGGTAAAGAGTTAAACCTTTACCAAACAAACCCGGGTTTTAACAGTCCTGTAGAAGAAGCCTTTTGAAAACATTGTGGGAAAAGGAGAAAATGCTGGTAACCAGCATTTTCTCCTTTCCCCACAATGTTTTCCTCCCTATCAAAGACAAATCCGAACATTTGAGTATCATTAGATTTGTCGTCTGCAAATGCTTTCAGTTTGGTCAAGTCCAAAATTTTGTCGTTTGGTAAAGAGTTTAACAATGTTGAGAATAATTTTTTTTATTTGAAAATGAAGTGGGAAAATAAGGAAACACTGGTAACCAACTTTTCCTCCTTGTCAAACAATGTTTTCACCCCTTGGCCTTTGAAGATATTATTTGAGTTATATTTGATTTGTTTTATGCAAATCTGTAAAAATTTTGTCGGGTCGTAAAGAGACACATAGACATGCCTGAACCTTGTATTGTTGTCATCTCTTTTGCTTGAAGGTCGTTTGTGCTGGTAGGTACATGTGTAATAAAACCTCTACCAAACGACAAAATTTTTGGACTAGAACCAAATTGAAAGCATTCCAGACGACAAGTTAAATATGACTCAAATGATGAATTCTGTCTCCAATAGGGTAAAAATAATTGTGGGAAAAAGTAGAAAAAAATGGTTACCTGCATTTTCTCCCATTCCCACAATGTTTTCAAAAGCCTCCTATCAGGTGACCCGGCCATTTGACTCTTTACCACGCAAGTTTGTTTCATTTTAGCTTTTTCTAGGAAATAGATCTATTTCTTTTGCTTGTACAGAGGTTTTGCCATTTTAATTATAATTATAAAACTATAGGGATTTTTCTGCATAGCTGAATGCGCTGGCTTTGACCTACATTTTGGTATTATATTCGAATGAATAAATAGAAACATGCGATTGGTCAAAAATAAGGACCTGTTTATTCTACAAGCCTGTGTAGACCTCTTGGTGGGGAAATTTATGCTGTCTTTCTTTGTTTAAAGATGTTTCTTGTTTTAGTTTCATTTAACCCTTTACCGCACAATGCTGCCTTTTAACGACCCTGGGAAAGAAGCCTTTTGAAAACATTGTGGGAAAAGGAGAAAATGCTGGTAACCAGCATTTTCTCCTTTTCCCCACAATGTTTTCTTCCCTATCAAAGAAAAATTGCACCATTTTAATGTCATTGAAATTGTCGTCTGCAAATGCTTTCAATTTGGAAAAGGCTAAAATTTTGTCATCTGGTAAGGGGGCAATTTTCGATACCAAAGAGGTCATGTTGATTGGGTTCTGTGATAAACCTGGATGCTGTCTGACATTCATGCTGAGATTGTAAGAGCTTTTTTAAAAGTTTAAAATAAGGCCAATACTTTCATGGGAATTTGTTTTTGTTCCTCTATAATAAACCTCTTATCATTAATCCCCAAGGACCGCAGAAATATGTTAACTGTTTTCCTTAAAATAAAATCAAAGGACTGATAGTCCTGAGAGTCGCCTGGAGGGTAATGGGTTAGAAGTTGCACCTTTTTTTATTCAAGTCTATTAAAAGCATTCAAGATACAAAATAACTTAACCATAAGACAATATTATATGCAAGCATATTTCTTAGTTGTTATCCTAAAATTACAATCATTAATATTGTAATTTACATAAAAAAAAACAACATGTGGTGAGAATAAAAAATTTAGGCACCAAGAACAGCTTCAAAAAGTTTAAAGTCTCTCACCCCGGGTGACTTCATTTGAAAAATGGTTTTCAAAAGGTACAATCAATATGAAATAAGCCATTTTGTTGAAATGATATCCAGCGCCGAAAAAAAATCTTTTTTTTTTTTATAGAAACATGATTATATATGTAAATGGCCTTTTTTGTTATTGGTGAAAATATACATGACACCCCTCTTTTACATGACACGGCATTTCATTAAATAAAAACAAATACTGATTGTCTGTGGCTCATGATAAACAATATCAATATGAAGTTTCATAAAATTTTGTCCGGTAGTTAAAGAGATATTGGTCCATAATGGAAATATACATCAAGCCCCCTTTTTCCATGACACTGCATTAAAAACAAAAACAAAATAAAACAAAGCAAGCAGACCGGAAGACATCAAGCCTCCTTTTTCCATGATAAGGCATTACATTACAAAAAAGTATATCGGCGGACTATCATGAGGAACACATGTATGAAGTTTCATTAACTTTCGTCAACAATTTTAGAATAGATCTGTCTGGATGGACGGAAGATCGGACGGACGAACGGACACACAACATGGAAACTACACCCCCCCACCCGAAATTCGGCGGGGCATAATAACTGTCGAAGTTCCATCAATATTTACAGTTCCTCCCTTGCTTGATAATGCCTGTAAAGAATGTGGATAAAAATTAGGCTTCTAGGGTGATAATTTTAAATGTTTTTCTAGCACAGAATCTGGGTGACTTAACTTACATGTTAATCTTAATTCTTACACATGTAACTAAAACAAACATTCTAAATAATCTTAGTAGAATATGGCATACATTTTCTCTCCAGATTTGGAACAAGTTGTTTTTGTATGACACAAATTTTCTAAAATTGTACCATGTGGTTATATATATATGTGTGTGTGTGTGTGTGTGTGTGTGTTGGTTAACTCGAGTAATTGCCCTTTCCAAATACAGGATGCTGGATATGAAATTTGGGTATAATTGCTTATAGTTTCAGAGGCGGTGGTTTTGAAGTGTTACTACTCAGTTCTGATGCTTCTGTGGAGTTTATAGAAACAGAGCAGAACAACTTTACAAGACCATGCATTTATGCAACATTAGTATGGAACTCGACCGAACTTTGTCTTCTAGTACATAGGATATAAGACATACTTTTCGACCAAAAATACCCTTTAGCAACTCACCCATATCTAATCTAGGCTGTCTGACAAAGTTTCGGACATAAATGGATTCTACAGCGCTATTAAGGTTTCGTCTGATTTGACCTAGTGACAACCTTTATCTTTTAATCCCAGGTGACCTACATTAAATTTTGTCAGAAATATTATTTGGACAAACAACTCGACAGTTTCATGATTAATGGACTGGAATGTAGCCTCTGGAGCACACACAAATATTTGACTCAGTAATCTACCTGTCCCTTAGAAATAATTTGTTTTTGCTGTTGTCCGGGTTCAAGTTTTGTCCACAATGGACTTTAAGAATGTGGCTGCTACAGCTCAAGAAAAACAATAACCCAATAGCATGATCATCAGTCTTTTAGCTTTGTCTGCGTTTTATAACGTCCCAGGAATTAGTACTGCTTCCACACCAGTTGAAAATTGTAGAGATCTACATGTATGTTGCTTTGGTGTTAACTAAATGTTTGCGATTCGCTCTAAATTACCCTGTACAACAACCCTTTACAAGATTACAAACACTCCAATAAAGAACTTGTTGTTCGAGTGGGTTAACATTGATCTGTTCTATTATATTTGAAATATAGTGGAGTAAAAAGTCAAGTTCTCAGATTGCTGGTTGTTAGAACTGCGTAGTTTCAAGTTGAATTCCCGAGTGATTTCAGATTTTGGCAGTTGTGATAGCACCAAGTGCGTTCTGACACCCGCACTAATAAATTGTTGTTTCATAAATACTAGATCTAGGTTAATCGCACATTGACAAATTCACCTCTACAGAAACAAATCAAAGCGTTGAAAACGCTGGTGTGGCATTTGTCAAGGGAGCCATTGTGTGGAATTAATAATTTGAAAAATATACAACAGAAACAGTTTCAAAATATTCGCTTGAAAGTCAATCTACTATACAGTCATGCAAAATCCGATAGAGAAGGGTGCAATCTTGTGGGACGAACAAGTCAGGGCGAACAATCCTGGAACGAATAAGCCCAGGAACGAACTGGTTTTGGGACGAACAAGCACGGTATGTGTGTGTCATTACGCCACTATAGAAGGCCATAGCGGATCAAGCTATTTTCGATAAAAAGGAAGTATTTCCACGATCGTCGGCCTAATCCAATTTATTGTAATACGCCATTTTCATTTTCATATCTGAGTGCAATCGAAATACTTATTTTTCTGAGAAAAATTGATTCTAATTGGGTTTACTTCCTTCGGTTCTGCACAAAATGCGATACTTGATTTTGAAAATGCCGTATTGAACTCATAGTGGCATTGTCTTCGACAAATGCCACAAAAACTATTAATTAAACACAGTAAACTTTAATACACACTCTCTGCATGGATCGGTGAAGCTCTGGGTCGGTGTTCGCTGAAGATAAAGGCCTGTTCATCAACTGATTCATAAATATGTAAATTCATAGAGAATTCCGTTGTGCAAATGACGTTATACGTCACGTGATTATAAGATCTATATTTGTAACACAGCTACATTCCAGAAAGCACCTGCTAAGCGATGACTTGTTACAGCCTAGAACCGTGCGCATTATATATGCAGTGTACGATCTCTGCATGTGCACCTAGAACATGGGTGTGCAAAGTATTTAAAGTCTAGAATAAAAGGCTGTGAAGAAGCAACGCGTAAGAATGTGTCAGAAGGCAACGCAACCATTCCAAGTCGTTATAAACTTGTTTAAAAAAATTAGCCTACTGCTGGGAAAAATCTCCTTTGAGCTTCAGTGGTAACTTGGTATCGTCTTTCTCTTTCCGATCATAGATTGAGTGTTGAATTGAAATAAAACTTACAATTAAGGACAGATTGTAAGATTTAGAAAGTACTTCTAACGGTAATTATCAAACAATTTTCACTCAGAATCGTCCTCAAATAGTAAATACGCTTGTAGTCGAAGAGTATTTTTCAGCGTGTCCGCAAACTTTAGGTCACGACTACTATTTTTAGATACATACATAATGCGTTAATTTTAGAGATGATGTCTGTGTAAGCGATAGGCTATCGTGTACCCTTGCGTACGAAATGATTGTTTCAAAGGTTTGAGCCGTTAAATAGCTCAGTCTTAATAGACATATTCATTATCACAAAGGCACAATTGTAAAGTATTTACAACAGAAAAAACTGGCTTGTTTACCGTATAATTAGAAAACTATGTTTTATCTCGTAAACCGGAACTTGGGACAGGAAGTAGTACAAGGCCGGAGGTATGCTTACGTCACCCCATAGATCAGGATGATAACAATGAGAGCCTGGTTGCTACGCAACCAGGCGACTCAAAAACCTTTCAAATAGCAACATTTGGGTTTATATTATTGGCTTGAAAGTTTTGTTTAGCTTATTAAGCAGGTTAATGGATAAAAATAAATTTATTTGTTCTCCTAGCTTAAACCCTTTACCAGACAACAATAATTTAGACTGGTCGAAATTCAAAGCATTTGCAGATGACAAATTAAACTTGGCTGAAATTATTTGATTTGTTTCAGAACGGTTAGAAACCATTGTGGGGAAAAGGAGAAAATGCTGGTTACCAGCATTTTCTCCTTTTCCCACAATGTTTTCAAAAGGTTTCTTTCACAGGGTCGTTAAAACTCGGGCTTGTGTGATAAAGGGTTAAAGGGCTATTATTGCTGACTTTGGACTCTGCCTAGACCACAAGTAGTAGAGGGAATATGATGTTTCCACCATGTCTGTCTGTCAGTGGATCCGTCCGTCCATCTTTACATTTCAGTGCTAACTCAGAAGCCACTTGACCTAGGACCCTGAAACTTCATATAAGTGTTGCTCATGACCCAAGGAGGTGCCTTATTATTTTTGGGTCACATGGGTCAAAGGTCAAGTTCAAATGTGTACTTGTTTTTGAAAACATCGTGGATAAAGGAGAAAATGCTGGTAACTACCATTTTCTTCCTTTTCCCACAAAGTTTTCTATGCCATCCAAGAAAAATTTCCTCATTTGAGTCACATTTAAATTGTCATCTGCAAATGCTTTCAATTTGATCAAGTCTATGTTTATCTCAAAATTTCTTGTGGTAAAGGGTTAAAGACAAATCTCATCATTCACCCACATTTTAAAGTTTATGCTTAACCCTTTCCCAAACGACAAATTTTGGACTGGTCCAAATTGAAAGAGTTTGCAGACGACAATTTTAAATTTGATGAAAATGGCAGAAAGGTCTCAAAATGGGTAGAAAACACTGTGGGAAAAGGAGAAATTGCTCCTTATGAGCAATTTCTCTTTTTCCCACAGTGTTTTCAAAAGACTTGTACTGCAGACACGTGAAAACCAGGGATTGTTTGGGAAAGGGTTAAGTTCACCAAAAGACTCTTTCAAATTCAAAACATCAGCAGATGACAAATTCAGAATTGGTAGAAATGAGCTTAAGCTCCCTGATAGGATAGAAAACATTGTGGGAAAAGGAGAAAATGCTGATGACAAGCATTTTCTCCTCTTACCACAATGTTTTCAAAAGCCTTCTTTTCCAGGGTCATGAAAACCAGGGATTGTTTGGAAAAGAGTTAAACAACCTTTAAAACATTGATATCAGCAATTTCTCTTTTTCCCACGATGTTTTCTAAAGGCTTCTTCCACAGGGTTGTTAAAATACTGGACTGTACAACAAAGGGTTAAAACTCGAGATTATATAGTAAAGGGTAAATACCTAAAGTGTCTCTCTTAGACAGGTGGCTGTCGAAGCCAGGTTAAAGCCTTTCTAATTGTGAAGGAAAACAATGGCGAGCTGTGAAATCTTGTGATGTTGACTTACAGTGTAAACATACATTTGACCTTTATTAGTGCTATAATTTGTGAGTTAGATGTTTGTTGTGGTATGTTTTATATGGATATTAGATAGAGGATAAAAGAGAAACTACAGACTATGGCCGAAACAGCTGTAGAGCCACCTGATAAGAAACAGGTTAGTTGTTTGATTTACTTCTTCATTTTCTTGTAGCTCGGTCAGTAGGATACAGGACTTGAGAACAGGGGATCGCTGGTTCGATCCCCCACTTTCTTTCCAAGGATTGATGATAGTCATTGCAACAGGATTCATTTCTCTCTCACCACTGACCATTGTTTTAACAATGGTTATGTGAGAAAGCAGCCAGTGGCTTGGAAAGAATATTGTGGGTAGTACTGGTAAAAGAAACTCCAGGAAAGCATGGATAGGGGCACTAGCCGCTACAATATAACTGAAATAATGTTGAAAACCATACAATCAATCAATCAATCAGTCATGTTTTTTATTCTTTAACTCTTTTACCACACAATCCCGACTTCTAACAACCCTGGGAAAGAAGCCTTTTAAAAACATTGTAGGAAAAGGAGAAAATGCTGGTAGCCAGCATTTTCTCCTTTTCCCACAATGTTTTCTATTCTTTCCAAAACAAATTTCAGTTCTTGAGTTGCATTTAATTTGTCGTCAGCAAATGCTTTCAATTTGGACTGGTCTCAAATTTTGTCGTGTGGTAAAGAGTTAACTGACAAAAAAAAGTGTTCCTTGAAAATGAAAGCCGGTGCAGAAGACAGTTAATGGATATGGCAAAGGCAATGTCTTTTGTGTTTGAAAGGGGGGAAAATATTGTGGGAAAATGTTTAATCTGTCGTTTTTTTCCCAGAAGCATTGTTACTCAGGATAGTGAAAGCATGGTCTGGTCTTGTAAAAGGTTAAAACAAGCATGTATGGTAATGATTTCCCAATTTTAAAAGGCCCTCAAGAAAAATAGTGGGAAAAGGAGAAATTGCTGATAGCCTTTTTCCACAATGTTTTCTGCCCTCTCAGAAACGAATTCCAGTATTTGAGTCACATTTTATTTTTCGTCAGTTTTTTGTCTGCAAATGATTTCAGTCTGGGCTAGTTGAAAATTTTGTCATTTGGTAAAGATTTAACTCTTTACCTGACAAGAAAAATATTGACTTGTCCAAGTTGAAAGCATCCGTAGACTACATTTTTTGACTCTGCATGAATGATAGAATTTGTCATGAATGGGCAGAAAATTTTGAGTGAAAAGGAGAAAGTGATAGTTACCAGCATTTTTTACTTTTTCAAATCCCTTCTCCATCTTTAATCTTTACCAAGGGACAAAATTTTAGACTGGGCCAAATTGAAAGCGTTTGCTGATGATCAATCAAATATTGCTTAACTCTTTACCACACGACAAAATTCTAGCCTTGTCCAAATTGGAAGCATATGCAGACGGCAAACTAAATGTTACTTAGAATATGGAATTTGTCTTTGAAAGGGTATAAAACATTGTGGGAAAAGAAGAAAATGCTGGTTACGAGCATTTTCTTCTTTTCCCACAATGTTTTCAAAAGCCTTCTTCCTCAGGGTCATTAAAAGTAGTGATTTTGTGGTAAAGGGTTAAAAGGTGATTCCTGTAATCGATATGGTAGAAAACATTGTTGGGAATAGGAGAAAATGCATTTTCTCCTTTTCCCATGTTTTCTAAGGCTTCTTTCTCAGGGTCGATAAAATTTGATTTGTGTGGTACAGGGTTAACTATGTTTAATAATATTATGATTATGGCAATACAAGGAGCAGGTGAATTTGAAATTAAGACAATCATTGTCAAAAACTGAGCTTTTCAGAGTACCATCAACTCTACCACACAATCCCAACTTTTAACGACCTTACAAAGGAAGCCTTTTGAAAACATCATGGGAAAAGGAGAAAATGCTGGTAACTAGCATTTTCTCCTTTTCCCACAATGTTTTCTACCTCTCCCATAACAAATTTCAATTTTTAAGTCAAATTTGATTTGACAGCTGCAAATACTTTCAATTTGGACTAGTCTACAATTTTGTCGTTTGGTAGAGATAACTGGAAGGGAGGCCACTCTGCTATACTTATTTTGCATTTTGGGAAGGGAGATAACAGAAACAAGCAAGCATTCTTCTAATTTCTTTCTCTCTTTGAAAAGGAGATATTGCTCGTCTCCAGCAAATGTTCCTTTTTCCAGCACTGTTAGTCATTTTCATTGACAAAACTTATTTTTCTTTCTCTCATACCTTCATTCGGTCATTTGCGCAAGATAAGAGCTCCAGACAGTGTTGTATGGGCATGTTTTCAAAAATTAAAAATAGTTTCAGTACCAATTTAACTCTTTACCAAATAACAAAATTTTAGTTTAGTCTCAATTTTAAGCATTTGCATATGACAAATTTTAGTGATGAAATTACTGAACAAAAATAATATATTGTTTTATAAAGGGTAGAACATTGTGGTAACTAGCATTTTCTCCTTTTCCAGTGTTTCTGCCAGCTTCAAATTTTTGAGGGTCATTTGTGATCCCCTAAAGTAACTTTTGAGGGTTATACAGGAAAATTATGGGTCACTGTTATAACCCATTATCATTCAATCCCATGTTTCACTCTACAGTGTGGTAAAAGGAGGAATTGCACAGATTGTGCAATTTCTCCTTTTTCCACAATGTATTCTATCCAATTAGAAAACCAGAAGCATTTTTTAATGTTACGACTGGTATATAATCTTTATTAAGATAATTTCCATCATAAAGTTTTAAACACAAACTCAAACTGACAAAACCTTTACAAGCCATCACAGTTTTGTACAAAATTGTTCTTTTGGTTGAACTGATATCTTGGTTGCGCCAGAAAAAACGCACAAGGCCAATTTGATTGCGCCCTGAAGGAAATAACTGCGTCAGAAACGCAAGATATGCGCTCTAGCAGAAACACTGCTTTTCAGACAATGGCTCTTTTTCAGGGTTGCTTAAAGTTGGGAATGTGACTGTGTTAAAGGGTTAAATTAAATCTATGTTTATTCGATGAAATTAAATGGGAAAGAAAATGCATTGGAAAAAAAAACTTGTAACTTTTTCTATTGCTAGGCAAAGCCAGATATAAAAAGTGTAAATGTAAACAGACAGGGTTTTGGGGGAAAGGAGGATTTTTCCTGCTGATAAAACTGTTATTATGGGAATATTGACCAGGTAATTCATTACATGGATCCTAAATCAACAAAGAAACAGACTGATATCAATATGTTCAGAATTAACCTCATACCACATGATCCCTTGTTCTTTTGACCTTGAGGGGTCCTGCATGGCTCAGTGGTAAAGTGTAGTACTGGTGACGTGGAGGCCCCTGGTTTGAGCCTTGCTGGATCCTTTGGGCTTTTACATGAATATATGAGCTGTCACTGTGATATGACTGAAAAATGTTGAAAGTGGCATAAAACACCAATCAATCAGTTGATTGCCTCAGTGGTAAAGTGTAGGTCTCGTGACCTGGAGGCCCCAGGTTCGAGCCTCACTGGATCCGTTGGGTTTTTAGTGGGAGTGTCCCCAGGCAAGACACTTCAGATCCCAAGCCTAGTGCTGGTGAAACCCAGGAATTATATGAATAACTAAGCGAGTTGTGGCCATGATATGACTAAAATAATGTTGAAAGTAGTGTAAAAGATGAATCAGTCAATCAGTCATTAAATCTTTAGACCTCGAAAAGAAAACTTTCTGAAAAGATTAAAGGAAAAGGCGAAAATGGGGGTAAACCAGCATTCTGTCCTTTTCCCTACAGTGTTTTATGCCCTGATCTGGACAGCACCAATCATTTGATCCACATTGTACGCTTTTGATATGGAGGAGCTTGAAATTATGTCCTTTACAATACAATAATATCTCTTAACCCTTTACCAAATGGCAAAATTTTAGACTGAGCCAAATTGAAAGCATTTCCAGACGACACATTAAGTGTAGGTTAAATGGTGATTTATGTATTGGATAGGGTAGAAAACATTGTGAAAAAAGGAGAAAATGCTGGTTACCAGCAGTTTCTCCCTTTCCCACCATGTTTTCAAAAGGCTTCTTTCTCAGGGTCGTCAAAAGTCGGGATTGTGTGGTAAAGGGTTAACGACTCTAAAAGAGAAGGCTTTTGAAAACATTATGGAAAAAGGAGAAAATGCTGGTAACCAGCATTTTCTCCTTTTCCCAAAATGTTTTCTACCATATCCAAAAACAAATAATCATTTTAGGAACACTGAATTTGTCATCTGCAAATGGTTTCAATGCTTTTGAAAACATTGTGCGAAAAGGAGAAAATGCTATTAACCAGTATTTTCTCTTTTTCTCACAATGTTTTCTACCCTGTCCAGAACAGAAATCATCATTTTAAGAACATTGAATCGCTTTCAATTCTTCCAGTCCAAAATTATGTCACCTGGTAAAGAGTTAACCCTTTGCCACACAATCTCGACTTTTAATGACCTTGATGGAGAAGGCTTTTGAAAACATTGTGGAAAAAGGAGAAAATGCTGGTAAGCAGCATTTTCTCTTTATTCCCACAATGTTTCTTACCCTATGCATGACAGAAATCATCAATTTAGGAACACTGAGTTTGTCGTCTGCAAATGCTTTGAATTTGAACTAGTCCAAGAATTATGTTGTTTGGTTAAGAGTTAAAGGTAGGCTGATAAGCAAAAACATTTGGGGCTTACTGTATGTATGGCACTAGTCTTTTTGGTCAAAATGCATTCTGCATGTTAAATAAAATTTTAGGGGTAACTTTAGGATTTGCTTGACTGAATTTTATGAATGACTAACTGGCTGAGTAATGCCATGAAGGAAACAGGATGTCTGAGTCATTAACCCATTTACATAGATGTATCACTTAACTCTTTACCAGACGACAAAATTTTGGCCTTGTCCAAATTCAAAGCAATTGCAAACAACAAATTAAATGTTACTTAAAACATAAAATTAGTCCTTTTTAGGGTAGAAAACATTGTGGGAATAGGAGAAAATGCTGGTTACCAGCATTTTCTCCTTTTTCCACAATGTTTTCTAAAGCCTTCTTTCTTAGGGTCATTAAAAGTTGGCATTGTGTGGTAAAGGGTTAACCTATTATAAAGCAAGATAAGACAAGTTACGATTTTGAGAAAGCTTTTGAAAACATTGTGGGAAAACCAGAAAAAAAACTGCTAACAGGCACTGGTAGAAATTGAAAGCAGTTATGCATAAGACAAATTATATGTTACTCAAATTTAATATTTTGTGTGTGAATGAAAACATTGTTGAAAAAGGAGAAAATAAAGGTTACCAGCATTTTGTACACATTCAAAGAAAAACTGCGTGATTTAAGCCACGTTTATATTGTCATCTGCAAACGTTTTCAATTTGGAGCGGAGCCCCTGTAGCTCAGTTGGTAGTGTACAGGACTTGAGAACAGGAGGTTGCTGGTTCGATCTCCAGCTCGGCCAATTTCTTTCCGAGGATTGATGATATTCATCACTATAGGATTCATTTCTCTCTCACCGCTGACCATTGTTTTGACAATGGTTATGTGGGAAAGCAGCCAATGGCTTGGAAAGAATATTGTGCAGAGTACTGGTAAAAGAAACTCCAGGAAAGCATGGATAGGTGCATTGGCTGCTGCTATATAACTGAAATATTGTTGAAAACAGCATTGACAATCATCCAATAAATCAAGCTTTGAATTTGGACCAGTCTAAAGACTTGTTGTCTGCTACAGTCAATTTGTGGGCTGGTTTATGATGTAACAGAGAAATTCTTTTGGTCTTCTTGTTTACCAAGGCCTGTTATTGTTGAGAAATGAAATGTAATATCTTTAAAAATGTTTTCTAAAAGATTTATCGAATTTAATCAACTGTCTTTCAAACAATTTTCCTGAAGAAAACTTATGACCAAAGTACCTTAACCCTTTACCACACAATCCCGACTTTTAACGACCCCGAGAAAGAAGCCTTTTGAAAACATAGTGGGAAAAAGAGAAAATGCTGGGAACCAGCATTTTCTCCTTTTCCCACAGTGTTATATTCTACCCTTCCCAAAATATATTCCAATTTTTCAGCCACATTTATTTTGTCGTCTGCAAATGCTTTCAATTTGGACTAGTCTAAAATTATGTTGTTTGTTGCTAAAGAGTTAACTAAACCCAAGTGTCGAGTTTCAATCTTTGAACACAAGGAATGTGACAAGTAGAGATTTCCTATCTGTCACCTTGTTACAATGTTGTCAACTGTCGCAGGGCCATCTTAGATGTCAGCATGTCCTCGTTTGAAAAGAAATAACCCTTTACCAAGATATGATTAAACATCTCTTAGGCAGAGAGGCTTTTGAAAACATTTTGGGAAAAGAAGAAAATGCTGGTTACAAGCATTTTTGCCTTTTCCCACAATGTTTTCAAATCCTTTTTTTTCCTGAGGGTCATTAAAAGTTGTTACTGTTTGGCAAAAGGTTAACTCTACCAAACGACAAAATTTTAGACAGTGCAGGTAGGAAGCATTTGCAGATGACAAACTAAATGTAGCACAAATAAGAAAGTTTTGTTTGATCAGTAGAAAACATTGTGGGAAAAGGAGAAAATGCTGGTTACCAGCATTTTCTCCTTTTTCCACAATGTTTTCAAAATTTTTTTTTCTTGCGGGTCATTGAAACTCAGGAAGGCATGGTAAAGGGTTCAGATAATATGATCAAGTTGACTGAATCAAGATTTTAGGTACCTATTAACCCAACAGAGTGCCGAATAAACCAAACAGTTATTCTCTGTCAAGAGATTAGATCGATAAATTATAATTGCAATCTCTAGGTTCTTTTTGTCCACAGCCTAGCGCCTGTAGCTCAGTCGATAGCGTACAGGACTTGAGAACAGGAGGTGTCTGGTTCGATCCCCGGCTTTGCCAATTTCTTTCCAAGGATTGATGGTAGTCCTTGTGACAGGATTCATTCCTCTCTCACCGCTAACCATTGTTTCGACGATGGTTATGTGGGAAAGCAGCCAGTGGCTTGGAAAGAATATTGTGTGGAGTACTGGTAAAAGAAACTCCAGGAAAGCATGGATAGGTGCACTGGCCGCCGCGATATAACTGAAATAATGTTGAAAACGGCGGTAAACACCATACAGTCAATCAATCTTTTTGTCCAGAATTTGTTTTGTGCAGTTTAATCTTAATCTACATTGGCCGCAATGGCAGCTATAGTTGTGAAAGGCGCTTGAAAGGTCAATGGGTAAAATAAAATTTGAATGGCGAGGATACAGTACTTTACTGTTATGTTTATTCGTATGGTGTTTAACAACTTTGTCAACAGTATTTCATTTGTATCGCAGCAGCCAGTGCATCTATCCATGCTTTCATGGAGTTTCTTTCACCAATGCTTCGTACAAAATACTGTCACTGTGACTATCATCAGTCCTCAAAGAGAAATATACAGAGCTAGAGATTTGAAACAGCGACCACCCCCATGTCTCAAATCCTGTACGCGTAACTGACTGCACTACTGGTCCAGCAGTTGGATTAACCCTTTACCAGACACAGAATTTTAGCCTTGTCCAAATTGAAAGCATTTGCAGACGACAATTTCTGTGTGGCTCTTATGGTGCAATTTTCCTTTGATAGAGTAGAAAGCATTGTGGGAAAAGGAGAAAATGCTGGTTACCAGCATTTTCTCCTTTTCCCACAATGTTTTCAAAAGGCTTCTTTCCCATGGGCGTCAAAAGGCGGCATTGTGCAGTAAAGGGTTAATATACCTTTATGCTAACAACATGACATTGTGCTCTGTACCAATTCAGGGCACTTTGCGGAATTTTTTATGGCAAATTTTCTAATGAGAACTCACAATATTGTGATACACGGCATTGAGTCCTGGGACATATTAATAACCATTTCAGATATTTACTAAATAACCCAGTATAACTTGACATTATCGCTAAATACCATGTTTCTCATTTGCTGGTTGGGTCAAACTCCAACAAAATATCTGAGTGCAAGTGAAGTCTGTTGGATTAACTGTTTACCACAGGCTTTGCTTGTTGTGAGCAGTTTGTCCTTCTGCCATAATGTTAAACTCTTAGGCTGCTAAGTGTCATGACATTTTGCAGACAGTGTAGATCAATATCAGACTGCACAGAACATGCAGTCTGATCTTGGATCTACATTGACAGATAAAGAGATTTTTTTTTTTTCCAAAATATAAGTTTAAAATAGCATTATTCGGGTTTCTTCAATCGGCTTGAACAGTACATTTAACTATTTACCAAACGACAAAATTTTGGACTAAACCAAATTGAAGCATTTGCAGACGACAAAATAAAAGTATCTCAAATAATGATTTCTGTCTTTGATTGGGTAGAAAACATTGTGGGAAAAGGAGAAAATGCTGGTTACTAGCATTTTCTCCTTTTCCAACAATGTTTACAATAAAAGAAGGCAAACATTAAAATTTTGGGGTTCATTTAGAAAATTTTGGGGTTCCAAATTCAAAGAAACGGGGTCATGAAAAACCCTGAAACCTTATGGGCAAAGGAGAAAATACTGGTTACCAGCATTTTCTCCTTTTCTGACGTTGTTTTCAAAAGCCCTCTTGCTCAGGGTCATTTAACCCTTTACCAAACTACAAAATTTTAGACTGGTACAAATTGAAAGCATTTGCAGATGACAAAATAAATGCGACTCAAAAATTGAAATTCATTTTTGGAAGGTAGAAAACATTGTGGGAAATGGAGAAAATGCTGGTTACTATTTTCTCCTTTTCCCACAATGCTTTCAAAAGGCTTTTTGTTCAGGGTCGTTAAAACCCTTGATTGTGTGGTAAAGAGTTTAACCGGGTGATTGTATGATAAAGGATTGAAAGGAGAAAGTTTGAAGGAAGGCTTTAATAAAGCCCATCCACCTGGCTTTGCATAAATCAATGGCAGCTTACCGAAAGTCAAAATTAATTCATTTTAATGCATAACCCTTCAGACTCTTTTCCTAACGTTAACCCTTTACCACACAATCTCCAGTTTTTACGACCACAAGGGAGAAGGCCTTTGAAAACATTTTGGGAAAAGGAGAAAATGCTGGTAACCAGCATTTTCTCCTTCTCCCACAATGTTTTCTACACTTCCAATGAAAAGTTACAGTTTTTGAGTCATATTTGTCTTCTGCGAATGCTTTCAAAATTAACAGGTCTAAAATTTTGTCGTTTAGTAAAAAGTTATGATCAGACTACACAGGTACATAATCTCATTTTCCCACAATACTTTCTACCCATTCATTTGAAACACACATAATTTTTTGTATGCAAAAATGCTTTCAGTTTGGACAGGTCTATAATTTTGTTGCCTGATAAAGAGTTGAAAAGGTTTTGATTTTTAAAACAGCTGTCTGCATGTGTTGGTTTTATTTAAACATTATGGCGGTAACATTTCACATCGATCTGTTACAACTCTTCGCTTTAACCCCGACTTTTAACGATTCTGAAAGAGAAGGCTTTTGAAAACACTGTGGGAAAAGGAGAAAATTCTGGTAACTTTTCCCACAATGTTTTCTATCCTATCAAGAACAGAAATTGTGAACTTAACAACATTTAATTGGTTGTCTGCAAATGTCTTCAATTTGGTCCTGTGAAAAATGTTGCTGTTTGGTAAAGAGTTAAGATATTGGTAGATTTTTTGTATAATTATCCCTTTACCAAACAATCCCTGGTTTTCACGCCCCTGGTAAAGCAGGCTTTTAAAAACATTGTGGGAAAAGGAGAAAATGCTGGTAACCAGCATTTTCTCCTTTTCCCACAATGTTTTCTACCCTGTCAGAAAGCTTAAGCTCACTAGTACTAATTTTGAATTTGTTGTCTGCAGATGTTTTGAATTTGAAAGGGTCTAAAATCTCTTGTTTGGGAAAGGGTTAAACTATTTGTCACCCCTTCAATATTTTGAAAATTTGAAAAAAATTACAGAGGAAGAAATTTTAAGATTAATTTTCAATAAATCCTTCAATATACCATCCCGGTTTTAACAATGCAGGAAAAAAAGGGCTTTTGAAAACATTGTGGGAAAAGGAGAAAATGTTGGTAACCAGCATTTTCTCCTTTCCCACAATGTTTTCTGTTCTATCAAGGACTAGTCTAAAATGCTGTCCTTTGGTAAACTTTTACCACAATTAGAAATTGTGCTCTCTGTGTAATCTATATTTATAATGTAACACACTTTTTGATTGGCTAAATCAATTGGTTTAGCATAACCATCGGGTTCAGCCAATCAGAAAATAAGTTACTTTGAACCTAGGAAATCCTCGAGAATTACACAGAGAATGTTATTAAATCTTTACCAAACGACAAAATTATAGACTTGTCCAAATTGAAAGCATTAGCAGATGCCATAATAAATGTGCCTCAAGATTTGCAGTCTGTTTTTGGAAGGGTAAAAAACATTGTGGGTAAAGGTCACCAGCATTTTCTCCTTTTTGTTCCATGCTTTCAAAAGCTGTCTTTGCTAGGGTTGTTAAAACTCTGCCTGTCAACTCTTTACCAAACAACAAAATTTTAGACCAGTCCAAATTGAAAGCTTTTGCAGACGACAAAATAAATATGACTCAAAAATCAAAATTTGTCTTGGGAAGAGTAGAAAATATTGTGGGAAAAGGAGAAAATGCTGGTTACCAGCATTTTCTCCTTTTCCCACAATGTTTTCTAAAGGCTTCGTCCTTAGGGTCGTTAAAAGTCGGGATTGTGTGGTAAAGGGTTGAAGGGTGAAGAATGTTAGGTGATCACATGATCAGTACAATCTTCCTCTTTGACAGAGCATCCGAATTATCCAGGGCATCCCAGTAAGACTGAAGTGTTATCACCCTTCACTAAACATAACTCTTTTGTCTCGATATTGCACATGCTCAATTCACACAGAAGTTTTATGTCAAAGTATGGTGTTGTGTGCCTTTATGGAAGACAAAAGTGGGTGGGATAATTTTTTATGGGAACAAAGAAAGCTTGTGTACTAAACCTGTTTATTTGTAATACAAGTTTATTGATTTGGGCTTCAATTGATGAGGATTCTTGTGTTTGTGTGTCAGTTACTGTATTAATCCTTTACCACACAATCCCGACTTTTAACGACCCTGGGAAAGAAGCCTTTTGAAAACATGGTGGGAAAAGGAGAAAATGCTGGTAACCAGCATTTTCTCCTTTTCCCACGATGTTTTCTACCCTTTCCAAAACAAATTTCAATTCTTGAGTTGCATTTAATTTGTCGTCTGCAAATGCTTTCAATTTGGACTGGTCTAAAATTTTGTTGTTTGGTAAAAAGTTAACCTGTTACCACAGAGACTGTTTATCAACTTGCAGCAACCTAGTAAAAGTGACAGGTAGGAGGTATATTCGAAGGAAAGGAAAGCAATTACATGGGAAAATTGTAAAGTGATAAATAAATAGATGTGTGGTAACCAGTTTTACTCTTCTTTACTTGGTGGGAAAAAGAGCCATTATTACTTCTAATCGCAATATTGTTTTTTTAAAGAAAAACTCTTAGTATTTCAAGGGAGAGGGTTAACGCTTTACCAAATGTCTAAATACTTTACACTTCCCAAAATTGAGAGCATTCCCAGACGACAAATAGGATGTGACTCAGAAGATGTTTTCCATCTTGAAAGGAGTAGAGAACATAGTGGAATAAGGAGAAAATTTAATGCTGGTTACCAGCATTTTCTCCTTTTCCCTTAATGTTTTCAACAGGCTTCGTCTTCTTCTTCAGGTCGTTAACTCTTTACCACACAATCCCGACTTTTAACGACCCTGTGAAAGAAACCTTTTGAAAACATTGTGGGAAAAGGAGAAAATGCTGGTAACCAGCATTTTCTCCTTTTCCCACAGTGTTTTCTACTCTTTCCAAAACAAATTTCAATTTTTCAGTCACATTTATTTTGTCGTCTGCAAATGCTTTTAATTTGGACCAGTCTAAAATTTTGTCGTTTGGTAAAGAGTTAAACAAGGGGTTTGTTTGGTAATGGGTATTTATCTAGTGTTGGACATAATATTTTCACCAGTGCTGGGATGTTGTCTGGTGTGAACATATTTTGTTAATTATCTTCTATTTATGAACCCTTCACTGAACATCTCCATGCTTTTTCTGACCTTAATGAAGTCTATAGAAAACATTGTAGTAACCAGCGTTTTCTCCTTTTCTCACAATGTCATCGACACTTGATCCTGTCATCTGAGCAATATTACATTTGTGGCTTTCATATTCTTTCAATTTGTCGGCTGAAGCCTTTTTAAAACATTGGTAACCAGCATTTTATCCTTTTCCCACAACGTTTTCTACCTACATCATTTGAGCCACATTTAAATTGTCATCTGCACAATTAATGCTTTCACTTTGGACTAGTCTGCACTCTCGTGGTGTGTTAGAGAGTTGAAGACTAATAGACTGACTTAGAAATGAAGACTGTATCTTTTGCTGTCTGTTATTATTGTCTGTGGTGTCCAAATTAACTCCAACAGATGGCAAACCTTAAAATTAAATCAAAGGACTCAAAGTCTTTGAAAGCGGATTTGTGGAGTAGCATAAAGCTGTAATATGTTGTAATAGCAAAGTAACATCACATGCAACACATGTGCAATCATTTTAAAATGGAGTTAGCAAGGGCAGAGAAAATCTAAGTTGTTCTGTCGAGCGGGCTGCGCTGTCACTGTTATTCCATTTCTGTTTAAGGATTGGTAATTCGATCCGTCAGTCTTGCACAGTTTTTTGCTGATATTAGACTTTGGAAGAAATGTGGATACACATGTAGGACAGTATAATTATATGGCAGTGACAAAAGCAAGGTTGAGGTGTATTAGCTAAAACTGAAAGTAGAATGGGCAGAGCGCGAGCATGAATGACAGTATATTTGATTCAAGTCGAATCCATGTCATAGTGCTGTGTGAGAGCGCATGCGTGATGTATTTGGTTCCGGTCAGAACAATCACAGTAAGCGGATTTGCTATACAAATCCGCTAAAAACATTTACAGGTTATTACTAGTAAAATGTAAGCCCAGCCAATTAGCTCAGTGGTTGTATCTTTCTCGTGACTTGGTGATTATGGGTTTGATACCCGGCTCAGGCAAACTTTCTTTCTAGCTTTTTGTCATTTAGTAAGGAGTTAAAATTCACAACCAATAGTTGCCTTTGAAGCCAGTGTTGACCAAGATCAAATTGATCTACACTTTCTGCTTCTCTGAGACATTCTGGACATTGCTTTTGAATTGCATGTATTTAGGTCTTATTTGTTATTTATTCTGTCCAGTAAGAAAGTACTTTGTGGTGTCCATGGTCGTGAGGTAGAGCGTTGGCCAAAAAGGTCCTGAATTTGATTCCCTGAAGTGGATGTCAACTTTGGGACCATTCATTGGCCCACACATTTTGCACGTCAAAAGCCGTCGAGGCAAACTCTCTTTCCGGCTATTTTCGCCTCTCACCTTTGATACATGTGAGAAAAGATGTCGGTGGCTTTGGAAAGAAAGTTGTCTCAGCACTGGTGTGAGAAAGCCAGGAAACACATGGGTGCGTCACTGTCCGCCATGATATGACCTGAGCTGTTAAAATGGCCCTAAACTCCAATGCAAACAAAACAAACAATAAAAAAGGCTGTCTTGGTTAGCGGCGTTAAAACTCAGGATTATGTGGTAAAGGGTTAACTTATTCAGCAGGATAAGGGTTAACTTAGATTTGTAGGACATACCTGTTTTGAATTATGAAATTTTTGCTTGTGTTTACAGGTATTTGAAATTTTGCCAGGGACATTTTTGTAGTGCTGATATAATTGAATACCATCAAAATTCTCTCTTCAGGTAAAAACCAGAAAAATCTGATATCAGAAAAGTTTTGATATTCAGGTGCAAATCGACTTTCTCGGATTTACAGCTGTTGCTTTATAAGTTTGCCTTGTTAGTCCTTGGCTGTTTTTTAAGAAATCGTCCAGGTATTGTCCTAGGCCAGGCATCTGCATTGTTGTGCAAAACTTTGACATTTTATAATATCTCTATTACTACTGAAGACATTTTCTTCAAACTTGGACAGGTTGTTAACTGTCAAAATGGAAAGCTATACAACAAGGACAGGTAACTGTCAAGGTGTTTTTGACAATGTTATGCCCCTTTTTCAGCATACAATTTTCGCTGAAAAGCACGCAACCACAGCTGGCAAAGAAATGTACTTTGTAGGTACATACCCCTGTATTAAGCTACATGATACAGCTGAGGGACTTAATCACTGGATCATCCGAGGTTTGCTGAAAGTGTCAAAGCCTTGTCATCTGGGTAGTCTGCCTCATCGACAGGCATACAAAAGTTTTGTCTTCATTCTTGCACTAGTCTGTAACTATGAAAAAGGAACTCTTACAAGAAGGGAAGGTAACCCCAAAACGTTTTTGGCTTAAAGCTCTTTTTTTGACTTTAAATCCTTTACCACACAATCTCGATTTTTAACAATCCTAAGGAAGAGGCCATTGGAAAAGAATGTGGGTAACGGAGAAAATGTTGGTGACCAAATTATTGCTCTTTTAGGGTAATTTAGGCCAGAATATGTATAGAGAGCAAAAAGTGTAGATCAAGATCTGACTGAATTGCATGTTCAGTGTACTCTGATCTTGGTCCACACTGTCTGCAAATCATCCTGAGCTGGATCCTTTTGCTTAACCCTTTACCAGACAACAAAATTGTAGCCTTGTCCAAATTGAAAGCATTTGCAGACGACAATTTCAATTTGGCTAAAATGGTGCAATTTTTCTTTGATTGGGTAGAAAACATGGTGGGAAAAGGAGAAAATGCTGTTAACCAGCATTTTCTCCTTTTCCCACAATGTTTTTAAAAGGCTTCTTTCCCAGGGACGTGAAAAGGTGTCATTGTGCGGTAAAGGGTTAACTCTGTACCACACGGTTCTGACTATTAACGACCCTGAGAAATTTTTAAGTCTTTGAAAACATACTGGGAAAAGGAGAAAATACTGATGTGCTGTTTTCCCATAACAAATTTCAATTTTTGAGTCAAATCTATTTTGTCATCTGCAAATGCTCTCAATTTGGATCAGTCTAAAAGTTTGTCGTTTGGTATAGGGTTAACTGCAGTGTTATTTTATCTTTCTGGTGGCGGAACCTTATGAACTGCTCTTGAACCGTTTGACCCCACAGAATGTGTGAGACCAGACTTGATAACTTTGTGATAATGTCTGACTTGATATTTTATCTTCAGCCCTCCCTTTGTGAGTCTAGGTTCAAGATGAGACAGGCTTATGATAGAAACTGTTTTACTCACCACCCACTACCTGCAGTAAAACATGTTTGAAAATAATCTGGCAGTTGTATATTTATATTGTTCAAAGAAAGATAGTATGGAAAGATGAAAATTAAGCTGGTACCCGTTATATCTCCCGTAACTGTCCAATAGACAACAGGCAACACCCGATTTATCAAGGGCAGCTATTGGTTTTCATACATACAAAATCCACCAATCAGACAGCCCGTAACAGAATGCCTTAACTTCTGTTTTAAAATAACCGAAAAATATTCTTTCTTTGGCAAAGACTTTCATGACAGACAAAAGTTTTTCTGACCACGATCAATTTATCAAAATCGCTAAGAAATTTATTCTTTATCTTTGCATAAACGATATCGGAATTTAAATTTCCAAGTCTCCTGTTATCTCACAAAATCTCGAACCAGGCAGAAACTCGACTTGTAAGCATTGAGTGTTACCTGCTGTTGATATGAAGATCGATACCAGGCTGCCAGTGTAGATAAAACAAACATTAAGGGAAAAAAGGAGAAAATTACAGTGAAAGAGTCTCAATACAAAGAATTTTCTGTTGCCTCCCCGTAAATACCGAAAATTGGTTACCAGCTTTTTCTCCTTTTCCCACAATGTTTTCAAAAGCCCTTTCAATCAGGATTGTTAAAACTTGGGATTGTGTGAGTGATAAAGGGTTAACTTTTTACCACTCAACAAAATTTAGACTTGTCCAAATTCAGAACATTTGCAGATGACAAATCAAAGGTGGCTCAAATGATGAAACTAACCTTTCGTTGAGTAGAAAACATTGTGGGAAAAGGAGAAAATGCTGGTTTCCAGCATTTTCTCCTTTTTTCACAATGTTTTCAAAAGCTTTCCTTATGAAGGTTGTTGAAACTGGGGATTGTATGGTAAAGGGTTAAAGAGTATACACATTGTACAAAAAGTAGATAATGCTGGTTGCTTCTCTTCTCACTCTGTTTTCAAAAGCCAAAGTCTTCCTCGGGTCCTAAAAAACACTGAATATTTAGTATAATGTCAACAAATTACCCTTTACCGCACAATGCCGCCTTTTGATGCCCCTGGGAAAGAAACCTTTTGAAAACATTGTGGGAAAAGGAGAAAATGCTGGTTACCAGCATTTTCTCCTTTTCCCACAATATTTTCTAGCCTTCCCAAAACAAATTTCAATGTTTTCTACCCTATCAAAGAAAAATTGCACCATTTGAGCCACATTGAAATTGTCATCTGTAAATCCTTTCAATTTGGACAAGGCTAAAAATTTGTCGTCTGGTAAAGGGTCAACTCCCCAACTCTGATAAAGGCTTGTGTAAACATAGTGGGAAAAGAAGAAAATGCTGGTAACCAGCATTTTCTTCTTTTCCCACAATTTTTTCTAACCTTTCTCAGGCAGATCCTATTATTTTTGCCAAGTTGGTATCATCTGGAAATGCTTTCAATTTGGGCCAGTATGAAATTTGTCGTGTGGCAAAGAGTAAACTCCAGCCCAAATTGATAGCATTGGCAGACGACAATTAAATATGACTCTAAAACTGAAATATCTCTTTGAAAGTGTAGGAAAACATTGTAGGAAAAGGAGAAAATGCTGGTTACCAGCATTTTCTCCTTTTCCCACAATGTTTTCAAAGGTTTTCTTCCTCAGGGTTGTTTAAACATGTGATTGTGTGGTGAAGAGTTGAAGTACGAATTAAAGGGTAATGTGGGTGACAGAATATTTAATGGTAATTTATGTATGTGATATGCTAGTGTGACTACAGAGGTAGTATAGTGTGAATATGTAATGAAATCTCTGGTTTAATATAAATGGAGTTTTATAGTGTTTTACAGCTGATCTTAATCTCTTAATTGTGGGTTAATCTGTTGAATGAATTGGGATATATATTTGTAGCGATTTGGGATTTTGATATGAAATATGCTATGAAATGGCATTAGAGTAATATTATGGTATTTTATTTGTATTTTAACAGGATAGTTGGTTATCTCTTCTTAACCCTTTCCCAAACAAGCCCTGGTTTTCACGTGTCTGCAGTAGAAGTCTTTTGAAAACACTGTGGGAAAAGGAGAAATTGCTCGTAACGAGCAATTTCTCCTTTTCCCACAGTGTTTTCTACCCTTTTGGAGAACTTTCCGCCATTTTCATCAAATTTAAAATTGTCGTCTGCAAACTCTTTCACTTTGGAAGGGTCTAAAATTTGTCGTTTGGGAAAGGGATAACTAGTTATCCCATGTGGTTAGGATCTTGAAGGGGACTCAAGAAAAAAAAGATGGTAACCAGTGTTTCCTCCTTTTCCCACACAAACTTTCTGAACTTTTCAAAAACAAATTCCATCATCTGAGACACAGTCATGTGCACCCCATGAGTATCTCAGTGGTTTGTATATCTGAATATGACCAGGTGGTTGCGAGTTTGATACTTGGTTGAGGCAAACTTTCTTTCTACCAATCTTTGGCCTCTCACCTCAGATGCATGTGAGAAAAGTAGTCAGTGACTTGGACAGAAAGTTGTGTCGGTACTGGTGTGAGAAAGCTAGGAAACACATGCATGTGTAGGTGCACTAAAGTCTGTGATATGACCTAAGATGTTAAAACAGTGTTAAACCCCAATATAATCAATCAAGACACAGTGATGTACTTTGTCATCAGTGGTTGCCTTTGATATGGACAAGTCTAAAATTGGTCCATCGGGTAAAGTGTTACCAGTGTGGGGTTATTATTTGAATTTTCAGAGTATCACCACCGACATTGTTATTGTGAGGATCTTGTCACATTATCAGTGAAGTTTTAGCTGAGCTGTGCTCCTGCATAAGGGGGTTTAATGCATCTCTGTAATGCATGATACCATTGTAAATTATCATAAAATTACGGATCTCTGTAAAATCCAATTTGAAGAATAACCGACTGAATCATGAGGTAGGATAGTCCTTGGACATGCAAAAAATTCATCAAATGCAAAAAAATTGACCCGTGTCAGCCTGCGTGTACTGCGCAGGCTGACACGGGTCAAATTTTTTTGCAGATGCATTAAACCCCCAATTCAAAGAGTGTGACCCAGATACAAAATGACCAGCTAGCTGATGAAATTGAAGAATGGCAAAAATGAGATTACAAAAGAGAAAATGACCTAAATGTAGAAAAATCGTTACTGGGCAACTTTTTAGACTCATCCATTTTGAGAGAATGACATTGTGCATGACACAGTAATTTTGGCTCAGATGATGAGATTTTTCTCTGAAAGGGTAGAAAACATAGGATGGAAATGGAGGAAATATAGGTTTACAGCATTTTCCCCTTTTACCATGTTGTTTTCAAGTCATTTTTGTCAGAACATTGGATTGGTATACAGTCAGCAGTGTATAGGCCGTCTTGAAAATAGTATTGTAAAGGGTTAACCCTTTCCCAAACGACAAATTTTGGACTGGTCCAAATTGAAAGAGTTTGCAGACGACAATTTTAAATTTGATGAAAATGGCAGAAAGTTCTCAAAAAGGATAGAAAACATTGTGGGAAAAGGAGAAATTGCTCGTTACGAGCAATTTCTCCTTTTCCCACAGTGTTTTCAAAAGACTTGTACTGCAAACACATGAAAACCAGGGCTTGTTTGGGAAAGGGTTAAAGGGGCTCCTTCAGGTCAGTAGGGTTTAGAGGGTGGAGGTCTTGGGTTAATTGCCAGCTCTTATTGCTGCTGGTTGAAGTGTTATGGTGGTATATTTTCTTGCTGATCTGTGGGTCTCCTCACTTGACTGGAGAATCTGTAAAGAGAGGAAGAAATAAAATCTCAATTTTTAGTGTTGAGTGATGTAATACAATCTCTAGTGCTTCAATGGTGTGGAAAAACGATGTGAAAATACCCGTGATATTTAATTGTTTACCCGTTTACCACACAGTTTAAAGACCCTGAGAAAGAAAGCTCTTGAAAACATGGTGGGAAAAGGAGAAAATATTGGTAACCAGCATTTTCTCCTTTTCCCACAAAGTTTTCTACCCTTCCCAATAAAAATTCAATTTTTGAGTCATTTATTTTGTCGTCTGCAAATCCTTTCAATTTGGACATGGCTACAATTTTGTCGTTTGGTAAAGGGTTTCTTCTTACACATGGCACCAGTATTACAGGGAGCATGTGGTTTTATTACAATGTTGTAGATCAAGATCAGACTGTCCCAACCTAGTGCCGAGCCCCGGTAGCTCATTCGGTAGCGTACAGGACTTGAGAACAGGAGGTCGCTGGTATGATTCCTGGCGTGGCCAATTTCTTTTTGAGAATTGATGATAGTCATTTTTACAGGATTTATACCTTTGTCACAGCTGACCATTGTTTCAACGATGGCCAGTGGCATTGAAAGAATATTGTGCCTAGCCATGGTTGAGAAACTCCAGGCAAGCATAGATATGTGCGATATAACTGAAAAGTTTTTGAAAATGGCATTAAACACCATACAATCAACCATATAATCTGAACCTGAGATTGGATATACAATAATTGATGTGATGACTGCGTGTTTGACCCATCATGACCCATTTTCAAAAACAACCAATAATTGCTGTTCAGTGTAAATACATCTCTCTAGGAAACTATAATAACCCCTAGAGCGCCAAATAAAACCAACAGAAATGTTCATCCTAGAAATACGATTCGAAAAATAGTGATTTCATGTTTGCTTTTGTCTACAGTATTTCAGCAAAGCAGATAGAGTTGATCAAAGATCAGGCTGCACATTTCGTATATATCCTGCGGCCTGATCTTTGATCTACACTGGCTGCAAAGACAACTATAGTCATAAAAGGCGCCTTAAGGGTTAAACAGAGAACGTGTTTGGCTGGATAATTTGAAACATAGCATCCAAAGAAAACCAATGTGACAAATGAAATCACGCAAGGGTTCAAAAGGCTTTTTGTAAACAAACAATGGCTTCGTGAGAAAAATAGTATGATCAAACTTTACTCCTGACCGGGTGTTCCGAGTCCCAGTGGCGCAGTCGGTTGCGTACATGACTGGAAAACGGGGTGGTTGTTTCAAATCCACAGCACGGAAAATTTCTTTCTGAGGATTGATGATAGTCATTGCGACAGGATTCAGTCCTGCCATCGCTGATCAATGTTACAAAGATGGTTATGTGGGAAAGCAGCCAGTGGCTTTGAAAGAATATTGTGAGAAGTACAGTATGAATAGAAACTCAAAGAAAGCATTGATAGGTGCACTGGCCATCGAAATAATGAAAAGGGCATTATAAACCATATAATGAAAAGGGCATTACAAACCATAAAATCAATCAATCAATCCTGACCAGGAGACAATTTCTCCTTTTCCCACAATTTTTCAAAAACCACATTGTTGCTTCGGGTTGCAGAAAAAAGACTGGATTAGAGTTATTATTTTGGTTAACTCTTTACCACGCAATCCCGAGTTTTAGTGACCCTGAGGAAGAGGCCTTTTGAAAACATTGCAGGAAAAGAAGAAAATGCTGGTAACCAGCATTTGCTCCTTTTCCCACAATGTTTTCTAAACTTCAAAAGACAAATCCAATCATTTTAGCCAAGTTTAAGTTGTCGTCTGCAAATGCTTCCAATTTGGACAAGTATAAAATCGTTTGGTAAAGGGTTAAGTGTTTAGGATGTCTTTTCTTAAACTTTCTGGTAAGTAAACAAGTTGAAAGATTCACCACAATTCACAAATCTTCATTATATCATGTATTTATTTACCTGTACAATGGGTGTTGACCAAAGGTCTGGTCAGTTAAATAATCAGTGTCAGTGTCGAAGTAACACTTAACTCTTTACCAAACAACAAAATTGTAGACCAGTCCAAATTGAAAGCTTTTGCAGACGAGAAAAAAAATGTGACTCAAAAATTAAAATTTGTTTTGGAAAGAGTTGAAAACATTGTGGGAAAAGGAGAAAATGCTGGTTACCAGCATTTTCTCCTTTTCCCACAATGTTTTCAAAAGGCTTCTTTCCCTGGAGGGTCGTGAAAACCCGGGATTGTTTGGTAAAGGGTTAACCTTTAGGCTGAAAATGTTTTACATATTTACCAAACACTCCTGTCTTAACAGCTCCAAAGATGAAGACTCTTGAAAATATTGTGGGAAAAGGAGAAAACGCTGGTAACCAGCATTTTCCCCTTTTCCCACAGTGTTTTCTTTCCTTTCAAAAAGCATTTCATGTTTTGAGTTGCATTTTGTCATCTGCAAATACAGTCAAACCTGGTGATCCGTCCACCTCCATTCAGCGTGAACCTCCACTTAACGGCCAGTTCAATGTCCCCCCAGCTACTTTTACTCTATATGAACCTTTATTCAACACGCACCCTTAAAACGCACGTAATGGCCGCCGAAATCGTGTCCCATTTTTCAAAACAACCTGGTATGTAGCGGCCAGTAACCAACGTAAGTCGGACTGCCAACTTCTACTTCACACTTAGCGTACTTCTCACATCCGAACCGTTTTCTGATTAACAACTAGAGTGTCAAAATCGAACAATCATATACACACGTCGCCAATCAACAGGTGTATGCATATAACCTGATATCCTCTAGAACGGGTTATTTTGATGCAATTGATGATTTCGTAAGCTATTATTCCCGATTTGTCAAAAATTCTGAAGTTAGAAATCAAATGTAAATTACCCGAGTCAGACTACCAAAAATGTTTTTCTGCTTTCGATTTAATCTGAAATTACGTAACGTACGTGTAGTTGCCTCGACATCTTGTTTGTCTGCTTACTTCTAAAAGGTGAGAAAAGATTAAAGAAAACTGTCCTAACAACTGACTGCACCCAAATTAGTATAGGTTATTACCTATGCCGGTGTGTTTAAGAAATTGTATTTGATGACATTAATTTTAATTGACGATTACACCTGTGTCACATTTTAATTGACCAGTAAACCTACGACTGTTTGATCTTTATGCCCAATCATCTTTCGACCATTCCATTGTTTTGATTGGTGATTATACCAAAGATGCAGATTTCTTATGTTTTGACCGTACGATTTGTCTATTGTATTTTTGACTCGAGACAAACTTTAATTCAGTGACTGTTTTATAGTTTCCCTGTTTTCATGTACAGTAATTCTAATTAAAAAAAAGTATAGTTTGAATTAGATCCAACTGTTTCTTTGTTTTTCCCTGGCATATGTGCATATGCATGAACATGCACATGTGTACTTACATTTGTCTTGGGTATGTATGTGGACATGTACCCCAGCCCTTTATAAATGTTTAGGAAAAGATAACTCCGAGAACATCTTGCGTGATCGACCTCTTTTAAGCAAGCACCTGTCTTAAGCAAGCGATTTTGGAAGGGCCCTTGACCGCTTGCTTAAGACAGGTTTGACTGTACTTTCACTTTGAACTTAAAATTATTTGTTTGGGAAAGAGGTAGACTAAATGGTGTCACATTATTACTAGACTACAAAAAAATTGGCGGTGATTTCCTGGGGTTTCCTTTTCCAGTACTTTGCACTATATTCTTGACACTGGGTGCTTTCCTCCATAACCATCATGGAAACCTTGATCAGTTGTGCAAGCACATATTGTGCAGTCAGATCTTTATATTCACTGTCTTAGAAGATAACGTGACTAGAAAAAAGTGTTCTTACAATATAGTATAAAGTTACTGTTGAGAGAATATAAATGAAGTAACGCTGAGGGCTGATTTTATTTGGGGACCATATAACCCTTTATCACATAATCCCAAGTGTTAACAACCCTGATGAATAGGGATTTTGAAAACATTGAGGGAAAAGGAGAGAATGCTGGTATCCATTTCTCCTTTTCCAACAATGTTTTCTACCATTTCAAAGACAAATCTCATCATTTGAGTCACAGTTAAAATTGTCTGCAAATGCTTTCAATTTGGAAAAGATTTAGATTTGTGATCTGGTCAAGGTTTAACTTTTAGAAAAAAAACTTTTAGACTTGTCCAAATTGAGTGCATAAGTGGCTGAAATGAAGGTATTTGTATTTGATAGGGTGGAAAACATTGTGGGAAAAGGAGAAAATGCTGGTTACCAGCATTTTCTCCTTTTCCCGCAATGTTTTCGAAAGCCTTTTCTTCAGTGTCTGTTAAAATTCCAGATTGCGTGATAAAGGATTAACTTAGATGTCGCCAAAGTTGTCTGCACCAAGGTGTTGAGTTAAAACATAAAATAGTCCTGTGTAAACAAAGATTTGTCGAGATCAGAGGGTGTTCTAGTTGGCTGTGTTTACGCTTGATAACGGGCTGTTCCCAATAATAGTGTGTCTGTCCTACATAATCGTAATGGATTTTGTAGACTTTCTATTTTCATTTCTCCGTGCAGTGATTCGTGAGTGATACCTGGAAAGTGCTCATGGCCAGGTAATTATTGATATTGGGATTTTGAATGTTCTTGTGGTGTTTAGTTTGATTTTTAAGTTGTTTAGACTTTCTATTTTCATTTTTCCGTGCAATGATTCGTGAGTGATACCTGGAAAATGCTCATGGCTTATTGATATTGGGATTTTGAATGTTCTTGTGGTGTTTAGTTTGATTTTTAAGTTGTTTGTGGTATTTATGGGACTTTTTGCCTGTTATTTAACCCTTTACCACACAGTGCTGCCATTCATGACCCTGGGAAAGAAGCCTTTTGAAAACATTGTGGGTAAAGGAGAAAATGCTGGTAACCAGCATTTTCTCCTTTTCCCACAATGTTTTCTACCCTATCAAAGGAAAATTGCACCATTTGAGCCACAAGGAAATTGTTGTATGCAAATGCTTTCAGTTTGGACAAGGCTAAAATTTTGTCGTCTGGTAAAGGGTTAAACCTTTATCAATTGACAAGGACTTGTCCAAATCCAAAGCATTTGCAGACGACTTATTTAATGTGGCTCAAATTGTGAAAATTGTCTTTGAAAGAATAGAAACCATGGGAAAAGGAGAAAATGTAAGTTACCAGCATTTTCTGTTTTGCCGACAAGGATTTAAAAAACCCTCATCCCCAAAGTCATGTTAACGCCGGATTGTGTGGTAAAGGTTAAAACCTGCCTCAAATGATCTAGTATTAAACTCCACTACACAATAAAATTTAAGTCTGGTCCAATTTGAAAGTGTTCGCAGACGACATATTAAATATTACTCTAAGTATAAAATTTGTCGTTCAGAAGGTAGAAAACATTGTTGGAAAAGAAGAAAATGCTGGTTACCCGTATTTCCTTCTTTTCCCACAACGTTTTCAAAAGGCCTCTTCCACTGGGTCGTTAAAACTAGGGATTATGTGGTAAGCAGTTAAACTTCCTTGAGTTACCCAACTTCGGAAAATATTATTGATTTTGGGAGATAAGAAAATGCTGGTAACCAGCATTTTTTTCTCTTTTTCTCAAGATATAATCGAGAGCTGTCTTGCTCTGGGTCATTGGATCACAAGAACAGCTGGTAAAGGGTTAGAAAGGTTATAAACCAGTGGAAATTAAATAGCTGTGAAACTAGGTTTGGACTAGACTGTTTGTTATTTACCTTGTTCAAGATTTTTATCTCTGTGCCTTTTATAAAGTTATTCTAGGCGTAAACTCATGAAACCCAGATTTTATTTCCCCATGCAGACATTAGTGAATAATTAATTCAGAAGGTTTGATAGAAGTTTCACCTGAATAATTAATTCTTCACCACATAAATCCCAAGTTTAACGACAGAAAAGAGTTTTGAAAACATTGTAGGAAAAGGAGAAAATGCTGGTAACCAGCATTTTCTCCGTTTCCCACAATGTTTTATATCCTATTTAAGACAAATTCTGCCATCTAACCAACATTTAGCTTGTCGTCTGAGAATGATTTCAATTTGGACAGGTCTAAAATTTCATCGTGTGGTAAAGGGTTAATTCAGATGGGTTGACAGTAAGTTTCACTGGTTGGGTGCATTCATAAATTATTTTATCCCACTGCCTCCGTTAACTCTTAACCAAAAGACAAAAGTTGAGACTTGTCCAATTTGAAAGCATTTGCAAACGAAAAAATAAATGTGACTGAAAAAATAAAATTTGTTTTTGGAAGGGTAGAAAGCATTGTGGGAAAAGGAGAAAATGCTGGTAACAAGCATTTTCTCTTTTTCCGACAATGTTTTCTGCCCTGTCATATAGAATTTCCACCATTAGAGCCACATTTAAATTGTTGACTGCAATTGCTTTCAATTTGGACAAAGCTAAAATTTTTGTAGTTTGGTGAAGAGTTCATGTTCACAGATAGAGAAGGGCATTAGAAAGTTGAAAGAGTGAACACAGGCTAAAATTTGATTGAATGTGTCAAACTTTAAACATGTCCTGATATAATATATATGGATAGATAAAAAACATTTGTGACTGACATTTAAAAAAGAGAAGATAAAATTATGTGATTGTCACCATATTGCGAGTGAGATACTGTGCTTAGATCATGACACAGAATGGATAGATAAGTGATAGAACTAATCAGGAGTGATTTTTACGCCAAAGTTACCAGATGATAACACAGGTAGATGGATAAGTGTCTCCCTATAGGAGCGCTGGATCTGTTCCAGAGCTCACAGAAAGCCTCCAAGATGGCGGGTGGAGAGGGAGATCCCAAATCTCCGTCTATAATTATAGAGGATATGAGTCTGTTTTATTACAGACAACTCGCTCATAGCTTGCAGGTAATTTATTGTTACATATTTTTTGTTAGTTTACTTATTTAACCCTTTACTAGACGACAAAATTTTACACTTGTCCAAATTGAAAGCATTTGCAGACGACAATTTCAGTGTGGCTCAGATGGTGCAAATTTTCTTTGATAGGGTAGAAAACATTGTTGGAAAAGGAGAAAATGCTGGTTACCAGCATTTTCTCCTTCTAACCAGCATTTTCTGCTTTTCCCACAATGTTTTCAAAAGGCTTCTTCCCCAGGGTCATTTAAGCTAAAAATTGTGTGGTAAAGGGTTAAACAATCTGAGAGTGTTTGCAGAAGACATTTTTATTGAATAATTCTCCAATGATGGGATTTATCTAGTAAGGTTAGAAAACATTGTGGGAAAAAGGCAAACATCCTGGTTACCAGCATGTTCTCCTTTTCCACAATGTTTTCAAAATCTTTATTCTTCATAGTTAAAACTCAGGAGTTTTGGGCAAAGGATAAAAGTGTAATGATCAGGGATTAAAAAAGTAAATCTATTAACCTTTCCTTTTAACCCTTTACCGCACAATGCCACCTTTTAACAACCCTGGGAAAGAAGGCTTTTGAAAACATTGTAGGAAAAGGAGAAAATGCTGGTAACCAGCATTTTCTCCTTTTCCCACAATGTTTTCTCCCTTATCAAAGAAAAATTGCACCATTTGAGCCACATTGAAATTGTCGTCTGCAAATGCTTTCAATTTCGACAAGGCTAAAATTTTGTTGTCTGGTAAAGGGTTAAATCTCAGGAGAGTAAATTGAATGTTCAATTTAAATGATTAATGAAGATAGATATTGCTACTAAGAAATCTCACCAATTTTTAGGTGTTTGTTGATCTTGGATCAGACTTTCTATTCAGTCTGATGTTGATCTTTACTTTCCACAAAAGAAACTTTAAAAGCCATGCTTTGTGCTTTATTGGTTTTACCACAAATATCAAGATATTAGTTTGGCAGTTTGAAGGCAATCCCTTAAAGGGACCTCTTGATTCAGTAAGGCAATACTAGTAGCTACCATATTGTCTCTTCTAAATGCCCCTGGGGTGGGTGGGTACATTTTACGAAAGGAGAGTGATTAATAGAGGTAAAACAACATAGAATTTTCCAAGGACGACGATTAAATTATTGTCTGGATTTTAGTCAGTGCCAATTGCAAAGTATCGCCATTTGAGAAACCCACTGCATTAATGCAGCCAAGCCCCCGTAGCTCAGTCGGTAGCGTACAGGACTTGAGAAAAGGAGGTCGCTGGTTTGATCCCCGGCTTTGCCAGTTTCTTTCCCAGGATTGATGATAGTCATCGCAACAGGATTCATTTCTCTCTCACCGCTGACCATTGTTTCGACGATGGTTATTTGGGAAAGCAGCCAGTGGCTTGCAAAGAATATTGTGCAGAGTACTGGTAAACGAAACTCCAGGAAAGCATGGATAGGTGCACTGGCCACTGTGATATAACTGAAATAATGTTGAAAACCGCGTTAAACACCATACAATCAATCAATCAATCAATCAAGCATTAATGCAGAAAATCAATTTTACGGCTGATCATGATTCATTTGGACAATAAAATAAATTTTTGCAGTCATGTTTAATTTGGAACACTGGTCTTTGATACTTTCACTTTCTGAAAGTTTTTCGTCTGTTAGTTGACAACTTTTTTGTTACCGGAAGTTTATAATCTTATTGGAAGTGTATACTATATTCAGATGGTCAGGTGTTAATGATATGGATTTTTGAAGTAATCAGAAATATGTCAATGCTGTAAGTTTATTCCAGCTGATTTATTTCAACTTTATCGATAGATTGGCAGTTTGGTAAGCTCATATTTGGTTAGAAAAAAGCTGGGGGAGCATTGATTAGAAGGGGAGCAATAATAAGGTATGGTATTAAACCAGCAGGAAAGAAGAAAGACAAATTTAATGTAAGAATCAAATATTTTTCAGTGGTATTTTCCTTAATGGGCTATGTAGCCTCTTAACCCTTTCCCAAACAAGCCCTGGTTTTCACGTGTCTGCAGTACAAGTCTTTTGAAAACACTGTGGGAAAAGGAGAAAATGCGCGTAACGAGTAATTTCTCCTTTTCCCACAGTGTTTTCTACCCTTTTTGATAACTTTCTGCCGTTTTCATCAAATTTAGAATTGTTGTCTGCAAACTCTTTCAATTGGGACCAGTCTAAAATTTATCGTTTGGGAAAGGGTTAACTCTTCATCACACAATCCTGACTTTTAACGAATCTAAGAAAGAAGGCTTTTGAAAGCATTGTGGGATATGGAGAAAATGTTGGTTACCAGCATTTTCTCCTTTTCCCACAATTTGTTTTACCCTATCAAAGACAGAAATCATCATTTGAGCTACAATCAAGTTGTTGTACGCAAATGCTTTCAGTTTGGTCAGATACAAAAATTTTGCCGTTTTGAAAAGAGTTTCTACATTTTTTTATTTTAAGCTAGAATCTCAAAGGCCTCTTTAATTTTATCATGAATTTACTGGGAAAAAAAAATCTAATGGTAGTTTAGGAGAAGGGTTGGTAAATGCACATGCATAATTTATAAGGTGGGTTTGCAGGTCGAAACACTCCTGTTTTCTTACTGTATAGGTATTAACTAGAAGTTAACCCATTACCAAACCATCCTACTTTTAGCCCGTAAAGCACCTTTCACGACTATAGTCGCCTTTGCGGCCAGTGTAGATCAAGATCAGGCTGCACAAAATGTGCAGCCTGATCTTTGATCTACACTGTCCGCTTTTATGAAACACTGTAGACAAAAGCAACCATAAAATTGCACTTATTTGGGTCGTATTTCTAGGATGAAAATGTCTGATAGGTTTATTCGGCACTCTAAGGGTTAACCTGCTACCAAATTGTCCTGTGTTTAACCATTTACCAGACGACAAAATTATAGCCTTGTCCAAATTGAAAGCATTTGCAGACGACAATTTCAGTGTGGCTCAGATGGTGCAATTTTTCTTTTATCAGGTAGAAAACATTGTGGGAAAAGGAGAAAATCCTGGTTACCAGCATTTTCTCCTTTTCCCACAATGTTTTCAAAAGGCTTCTGTCCCAGGGGCGTCAAAAGGCGTCATTGTGCAGAAAAGGGTTAAATGACCCTGAGAAAGGAATACTTTTGAAAACATTGTGGGAAAAAGAGAAAATGCTGCTAACTCTTTACCACACGATCCGAGTTTTAATGACCCTGAGGAAGAAGCCTTTTGAAGACGTTGTTGGAAAAGGAGAAAATGCTGGTAACTTTTACCACAATGTTTTTTACCCCACCAAAAAGAAATTTCAATGATTAAATCACACTCATCTTGTCATCTGCAAATGCTTTCAATTTGGACATATCTAATATTTTGTCATTTGGTAAAGAGTTAAACTGCACAAAATTTTCTACCCTGTCAGATCAGAAAATTTCTGTTCAGATCTGTGCAAGTTTCAAACATGTTGTGCACAGATGCATTCACCTGTGAAGAGTCTAAAATTTGTCGTTTAGGAAAGGGTAAACAACCCTAGTGATGCACACTGGTAACCAGAATTTTCTCCTTTTTCCACAATACTGCTACCATTTCAAGAACAAATTTCGACATTGAAGATTTTCTCCTTTCCCCTCAGTGTTATCAAAAGCTTATTTTCTTAGGATTGGTAAGATATATTGGAATTTTTGCTGAATAGTTAACAATGATAGCACACTGCAGATCAAGATCAGAATGCACAGATTCATGGACCCACACAACAATTGGCAAACCCAAAATTCACATGAAATGCATTATCCAGGGTCCGTATTTACGAACCATTCTTAGTTTGATTCTAGATTTAGAAAGTAACACAACTTCTGATTGGTTAACCCTTTACCACACAATCCGGACTTTTTAACAACCCTAAAGAAAGAAGCCTTTTAAAAACATTGTGGGAAAAGGAGAAAATGCTGGTAACCAGCATTTTCTCCTTTTCCCACAATGTTTTCTACCCTCCCCACAACAAATTTCATTTTTTCAGTCACATTTTGTTCAGTCACGTTTGTTATGTCGTCTGCAAAAGCTTTGAATTTGGACATTTTGTCGTTTGGTAAATAGTTAAACCATTTAGTTTAGCCTACCAGAAGTTGTGTTTCTTTCAAATTTTGAAAATTCTTGAGAATTAGGCTAAGAATGTTCTTAAGAATGTTTGGTGAACGCAGACTCTGGTCGTTTTCTGAATTGCAGTCTTTTTCTAAATAATACATCGTCATGTGTTTCGTCTCCCAAACTTTGGAATGTTTCGAGATCTTTGCAGATAAAACAGCATCTGGCATTGGTCCTGTAAGATTACTGCATGTGAGTGACATATTTGAAAAAGAAAATATGGGGGATACGCATAAACCAGATGTGACACAAAATTTGAATAATGAAAGATATTTCTTGTGCTAAATCTGTGTGCATCCGGTCTCTCATTTATGTGTTTTGAGACGTGTCTGCTGTTGAAAACTAAAAAAAAAAACATTGTGACAAATTGATAGATACATTAACCCTTATCTTGCTAAATAAAGGAAATGAAACTTTCAAGCCAATAGTAACGAAAAACCCAAATTTTCCTACTTCAAAAGTATTTTTGGAGGAGAGATATCTCCTTATCAGAAAGTGTAGATCCAAGATCAGGCTGCACATTCTGTGCAGTCTGATCTTGATCTATGCTGTCCACAAAAGGTCAGAAAGTTGCGCTTAGCAGCCAAAGGGTTAAACAGAGCAATTTCTGTATTTAAGAATAATGACTGTTACAGCAGTGGTCAGTTCTAGTGCAGGTCATGGTGGAAATAGTCACTATGTCAGTGGATGGGTCACTTATTCTTTTCACCAGTAAAATGTCATTGTATTGGACTGTGAAGTTTAGGTGCAGTCTGATCTTGATCTAAACTGTTGGCAGAAATGCATCGCCAGGTTTAACTTAAACTGTTTACCAAACAACATAATTTTAGACATGTCCAGATTGAAAGTATTTGCAGACAACAGTGTGACTCAAAAACTGAAATTTGTTTCTGCTAGGGTGGAAAATATGGAAAATATTGCGGGAAAGGAGAAAATGCTGGTTATCAGCATTTTCTCCTTTTCCCACCATGTTTTCAAAAGCTTTCGCCCTTTGTGTCTAGAGACTCGTACATGTCAGGGAAGGATTAGGTTGTGTGTCACTGGGAAATGGTGACCTAGATTTTGAATGTGCTGATATGAGGAGCCTCGACAAACCCTACTGGTTTCTGATGTCATTAATATTTTTAAACTGGTAAGCATCAGTAAGTAGGGATTTTACATAAATTTTGATAATTTTTTAAAGCCCCTATAGCTGTCAAAAGTAAACAAAGCAGGTGTAAAAATGCATTTGAATTTGAAACATACCTTTTGAAAATATGTAAATTATTGCAAAGATGATAATCTGTTATAGTAGGGTTGGTCCCAGTGTTAGTTAATGGCAGAAAAATGAAATTTAAAATCGGGAAAAAAATTAAAAAGAGTGACCTGGAAAACTTTTGATCTACTTTTGAAATTCATTTTTCGGTAGGCAACTAAAGCGTGGAACAACTGTACAATAACATTGTTACCTTCATAGTAATTCCATACTTTTAAATGATATAATTTAAATACATTTTAACACTCATTTTGATCAGTTTTGGCAGCTATTGGGGCTTTAATGTATGCATGAGGTGCAGGTCATGACTCAAGTTGCATTTGCAAAAAAGTGGTGACCAAGATCACATTGTGAAGATAGTTCAGTCTTATCTTAGACTTACTCTATATTACTTTATAAGATGACTTTTGATTGAGCATTGACTCTTTACCATACAATCCAGAGTTTTAATGGTCTCGGGGAGGAATGCTTTTAAAAACATGGTGGGAAAAGGAGAAAACAGAAAATTTCAAGTTTTGAGCCATATTCATTTTGTCGTCTGCAAAATTTAATGCTTTCAATTTGGACATGTCTTAGATTTTGTTGTTTGGTAAAGAGTTAACTCTTAACCAAGTGACAATATTTTAGACTGGTCCAAATTGAAAGGATTTGCAGGCGACAAATTAACCATGTCTCAAATGATTTGATTTTTTTTCTGAAAGGTTAGAAAACATTGTGGGAAAAGGAGAAAATGCTGGTTACCAGCATTTTCTCCTTTTCCCACAAGGTTTTCAAAAGGTTTTTTGTTTGGGGGTGTCACTAAAACTCATGATTGTATGTTAATGGGGCTGGCTAGTTTTGATAGCAATCTGAAAGCATACTGCTGAATATGCATTTAACCCTTTCCCAAACGACAAATTTTGGACTGGTACAAATTGAAAGAGTTTGCAGACGACAATTTAAAATTTGATGAAAATGGCAGAAAGGTCTCAAAAAGGGTAGAAAACACAGTGGGAAAAGGAGAAATTGCTCGTTACGAGCAATTTCTTCTTTTCCCACAATGTTTTCAAAAAACTTGTACTGCAGACACGTGAAAACCAGGGCTTGTTTGGGAAAGGGTTAACAGACTGTAAAGTTTTTATTTTTGTTCCTGTTTAGTTTGGCTTGGGGCATGTTGGGGTTGGGACATTCAATCCAAATATTGTTGAAATAGTGAGGACGAGAACAATGTAAAGCAGACAGCGAAAAATCAATGTTCCTTTGTCAATAACATCCCATACTGCATTGCAAGCAGAGTGCAATTTGATGACATTTCCACAAAGCGATCCTGAAATTAATCCTTTACCAAATAATCCAGAGTTCTGTTTAGTTCTTTTTGTCTAGTTGTATTGTTTGTTTGTATTGGAGTTTAAAGCTGTTTTTACAGCTTACGTTATATCACGGCGGTCTGTCCACCTAGGCATGTGTTCCCTGGCTTTCTGTCCAAGTCACTGACTTCTTTTCTCACGTGCATCAGAGATTAGAGGCAAAAAAATGCCAGAAAGTTTGCTTCAACCAGGTATCGAACCGACAACCACCAGGTCACAAGTTAAGATATGCTAACCACTGAGCTACCTGGCCGGGCTCCCCCTTGTATGCTTTTGAAAGAAGACATACTGATGTAAGTGAAAAGAGCCTGTGAAGCAAATGACTTTTTTCCAGGATTTAACAATATTTAATTGATTTAATGATGTTTTACGCTGCTTTCAACATTATTTCAGTCATATCACAGCGACAGCTCACATATTCATGTTTTTCCTGGTTTTACCAGTACTAGGCTAGGGCTCTGAGGTGTCCTGCCCAAGGACGCCCCAATGAAAAACCCAGTGGATTCAGTGAGGCTTGAACACAAGGCCTCCAGGTACCAAGGCCTACACTTTACCACTGAGCCATACAGGACCCCTACAGGAAGGAAGAAAGTAAATGTAATTCAACCCTATATTACACAATCCTGAGTTTTAACGATCCTGAGAAATCTTTTGAAAACATTGTGGAAAAAGGAGAAAATGCTGGTAACCAGCATTTTCTTCTTTTCCCACAATGTTTTTTACCCTATCCAATACATAAATCGCTATTTAAGCTACATTCAAATTGTTGTCTGCAAATATTTTCAATTTGGTCTGGTCCAATAATATTATTTTGTCATTTGGTAGACTTAAGAAGTTTTTCAACTCTTTGCCAGACGACTTGTCCAAATTGAAAGCATTTGCAAGAGACAAATTCAACGTGGCCCAGAGGATTATTTCTATCTTTGAAAACAGGGTAGGAAAAGTATGAAAAGCTGGTTACCAGCAGTTCCTACTTTTCCCACTGTGTTTTCAAACGCCTTCTCCCATGAGCTGTTGGTAAAGGTTTAACCCTATACCACACAATCCCGACTTTTAACGACCCTGAGGAAGAAGCCTTTTGAAAACATATATGGAAAAAGGAGAAAATGCTGGTAACCAGCATTTTCTCCTTTTCCCACTATGTTTTCTACTTTTCCCAAAACAATTTCAATTTTCGAGTTGCATTTATTTTGTTGTCCGCAAAAGCTTCCAATTTGGACTGGTCTAAAATTTTGTTGTTTGGTAAAGAGTTAAACAATGGCCAGATTATATCTCTTCTTCAGGGTCATTAACACCCAGGATTCTTTGGTAAGGGTTTACTCTTTGCCACACAACAAAATCTGAATCTTAGACCGCTTACAAAAATAATCTGTATTAAAATCAATCACAAACTAAAGATAAGACAAACTGTGGGATTGTCTCTGAAAGGGTAGAAAATATTGTGGGAAATGGAGGAAATGCTGGTTAACACCATTTTTTCCTTTTCCCCCAATGTTTTCAAAAGACTTGTTCATGGTCTTCAAAACTGGGAATTGTTTGGTAAAGGGTTAATCAAGAGTCTTGAATGAATTCATCAAACAGCAAACATGCTTCTCAAATTTGGTTATGATCATTTATGACTCACTAATGCAGTAAATTGATTTCATCGCCTGATAGCCCCCCCCCCCCCCCCCCCCCCCCCCCCATTGTTTTTAGCTCCTCTGGCTAAAGGCCAGTGAGCTTATGTGATGGCTTGGTGTCCGTCCTTCCATGGGTATGTCTGTGTGTTAACCTTTTTTTCAAACATCTGCTCTGAAACTACCATCCAATTTTGATGACACTTCACAGAAATTATCCTGCCATAGCCTTCTTCAGAATTCTGTCAAAAAATTGGATTCCAATGAAAACTCTGATTGCCATGGCAACAAAACTGAGAAATATTGAAATTATTTAAAAATCAAAGCTTTATCTAGTAGACCTCTACCAAATTTATTGAAATTGTAGCCACGGGGTCAAAATACACCCCAGGGGTCACAAGTTTTACATAGGCTTATATAGTAGTGAAAATTTTTAAAAAGTTTTTCTTTCTTAATCATAAAGCATAGGGCTACCAAACTCAGCATGTAGCATCATCTAGTGGACCCCTACTAATGTTATTCAAATTATTGCCCTGGGGTCAAAATTGGCCATGCCCCAAGGGTCACAAGTTTTACATGGGCTCATATTATAGTGAAAACTTCAAAAAATCTTTAATGCTACCTGAAAGGCCTAGGGCAACCAAATTTGGCATGCTGCTTCATATAGAAGATCTTTATCACGATTGTCCCATTTATAGCCCTTGGGTCAAAACCAGCCCACCCTGGGGGTCACAAGTTTTAGATGGGCTTACAAACTGAAAACTGAAAGAATTGTCAGTTTCCTAACTGTAAAGTCTAGGCCTACAAAGTTTTGCCTGTAGCTTCATCTTGTGGCAAGGCTTTTAAAACAATAGCCCTGGGGGTAACACATTTTACCTAGGCATAAATACTGAGTTTTGAAATATCTTTTAGTATTATGAAGTCACTATTTAAATTTTTGTGTATGGAACAAGGGAAATAACTTCTGTTATATCAGATATATAGTTTGTTACTATTTACCTCCCTTCATTATCAAACCGCACTAATACATGATTGGTGTTGGGTCTTAGTTTTTCACACACAAAAAAAAATGTTTAGTTTTCACTGAGAATGATATAGTTTGATGTTTATATCCATGCTCAGATGCATCTAATATTTAGTATAAAGTTAGGTTCTGAGGTTTCTATCAATCATTTTTTGTTCCAGAACTTTACTACTCAAGCTACTGAAAAATTTTAAAATTGTTTTCTGCTTCTAAGATTTGGAAATCTGTTGCTAGAGTACACTAGTATTTGGTATGAATGGTACTTGAGTAGACCTGCTTGTATTCATTGACATCATCTTTGCATTTGAAAAAAATTCGACTTTTTTTGATGTTGGTTTTTTGTTTTTTTTTTTTTTTTTTTTTTGGGGGGGGGGGGGGGTTAGGCTGTTTTCTTCAGTGCATGCTTTAACTCTTTAGCACACGACAAAATTTTAGACAAGTCAAATCTGGAAAGCATTTGCACAGACAAACGAAAATGTGATTCAAAAATTGAAATATGTTTGGAGAAAGGTAGAAAACATAGTGGAAAACTTTGTAAATGCTGGTTACTCGCTCTTTTTGCTGCTATGTTTACAAAATATTTCTTTCTAAGGGTCATTAAAATTCAGGATTGTGTGGTAAAGAGTTAAAAGCCAGTGGAGCGATACAAGGCCATCATGGCCCTCTTGTTTAAATCAAATTCTAATTTTTCATTCTGAGTCAAAGTAAGCCATCTGGTTGGCTGAGACACAAGGTCTTGTACATGTAATTTAGAATTAACTCTTTTATCATACGACAATATTTTAGGTTGGTCCATATTGAAAGCATTTGCAGACGACAAATTACATTTTTCCACAGTGATAAGATTTGCCCTTAGTAGGGTAGAAAATATCGAGGGAAAAGGAGAAAATGCTGCTTACCAGCATTATCTCCTTTTCCCACAGTGTTTTCAAAGACATATTTTCTCAGGGTTATTAAAATTTGCGACTGTTTGGTTAAAGATTAAAGAAAATATAATGGAAGGGCATGTAGCTATGTTCAAGTTGTGGACTGCAGAGTTGTATGGAATTCCTAATATTTTCATTGCAGCACGCTTTTTCTAATCTGTGAATTTCCTGCTAAAAAATATTTGAGAGAGATGACAAAGTGATTGAATGGAGGAATGAGATATAATATCTGTTTCAGTTATCTGGAACTCTTTATCAAACGACAAAATATTGGACTTGTCCAGATTGAGAGCATTTACGGACAACTAACTAAATGTAAATCAAAACAGGATATTTGTCAATCATAGGGCAGAAAACATTTTGGAATAAGGAGAAAATGCTTTCAATTTGGACTTGACTGAAATTCTTTGTTTCTTAAAGATTTAACTCTTTACCATACAAACCAAACTTCTAATGGTCCTGAGAAAGAAGCTTTTTGAAAACATTGTGGGAAAAGGAGAAAATGCTGGTAACCAGCATTTTCTCCTTTTCCCACAATGTTTTCTACCCTATCAAAGAAAAATTGCACCATTTGAACCACTTGAAATTGTCGTCTGCAGATGCTTTCAATTTGGACAAGGCTAAAATTTTGTCCTCTAGTAAAGGGTTTAATGAGTAGAGATTTGACTCTTTACTGCATTAGTAAACTATGGATCACCTGATGGGGCTTGTTTGTTGACAAAACAAAGTGGGAAAAGGAGAAAATACTAGCTACCAGTATTTTCTCCTTTCCCAGTAATTTCTTAAGCCTTCTTCTTCAAGATTGTCACAACACAAAGTTGTTTGGAAGAGGGTTAACCCATTACAACACAGTTCGGAGTTTAAACGACCCTGACGAAGAAGCCTTTTAAAAACATTGTAGGAAAAGGAGAAAATGCTGGTAACCAGCATTTTCTCCTTTTCCCACCATGTTTTCTACCCTTCCAAAAGCCTTTTTTTTTTGAGTCGCAATCATTTTGTCATCTGCAGAATATTTCATTTTGGGCAAGTCTAAAATTTTGTTGTGTGGTAAAGGGTTAAGCAAAAAAAATACACTTATTCTTAGACATAAAATCCTCCCTTAATTCTTTACCACATGACAAAAATTTAGACTTGGCCAAATTGAAAGCATTTGCAGATTACAAAAGTTGGCTGAAATGGTGGAGCTTGTCTGTGATAAGGTAGAAAACATTGTGGGAAAATGAGAAAATGCTGGTTACCTGCATTTTCTCATTTTCCCACAATGTGTTCAAAAGCTTTTTTCTCAGGGTCGTTAAAATGCGGGATTGTATGGTAAATGGCAAAACGTGCTCCCTAAAACATTTAGGTATTTATAGTAGGTCTGAATTGGGTAGTTCTAATGACTAGTGAGTACCCACAACCTAGGTTTGAAGTGAGTATCCACAACCTAGGTTTGATGTGAGTAAGTGAAAAGTTCAAGTGATGTTACGCGAAAATATTTCCCTTATCTTAATTCCGATAACAAAATGTAAATAATCCATCAAAAGAATCAACACACTGGAAACTCGGAAGTAATTAAATTTCAAATTGAAGTATTACGTTCCCCTGGTTTTTGTCAAGGATAGATAAGTCTGTGGGTTACCTCATGAAATAAATTTACTTAACTCTTTACCAAACGACAAAATGTTAGACTGGTCCAAATTCAAAGCACTTGCAGACGACAAATTAAATATGCTTCAGATGGTGGGATTTGTATGAGATAGGATAGAGAACCTTGTGGTAAAAGAAGAAAATGCTGGTAAGCAGCATTTTTTTTCCTTTCCCACAATGTTTTCAAGAGCCTTCTTTCTCAGGGTCATCAAAAGTCAGGATTTTTGGTAAAGGGCCTTTGCTATTCAGACAGTCCCATGTTTTTTGTGACCCTAAGAAGAAGAGGCTTTTGAAAACATTGTAGGAAAAGGAGAAAATGCTGTTAACCAGCATTTTCTCCTTTTCCTACAATGTTTTCAACCTTTTCACAGACTTACACCATTGTTTGAGACGCACCTTATTTTATTGTCTGCAAATTCTTTGAATTTAGGCAACTCAAAAATTTTGTGGTTAGGTAAGAGTTTAGGGAAGGAAAAGGACTTGACCACTTACCACACCATCCCCGCTTGTAACGACCGTTAGAAAAAAAAGCTTTTGAAAACATTGTGGGGAAAGGAGAAAATGCTGGTAACCAGCATTTTCTCCTTTCCAACAATGTTTCCACCCTTCCCAAAACAAATTTCAACTTTTGAGCCACATTTATTTTGTCGTCTGCACATGCTTTCATTTTGGACAAGTCTAAAATTTTGTCATTTGGTAAAGAGTTAAAATAGACCTAAATGAGGGGAGTAAGATTAATTTACATCTGGAAGTAAAAGGCAGTGGCAACAGTGGAAACATTGCAGATACTGTAGTTGAATTTTATTTTAAGTGGAATTTCTTTTTTTAATCGAGTGGACAGAATGATACAACTCCGACGTAAAAAGACTAAGATTAGCAAGGTATGGTGACATTCACTAATAGGGGATAACTCTTTTGCCATTGAATATATTAGTTACTTTGACAACTCAACTGTTTACCAAACGAGAAAATTTTAGAATTGTCCGAATAGTAAGCATTTGCAGACAGAAATTTAAATGTTGCTCAAATGATGGAAAAATCGTGTGATGTTTAATTGACAGTGGAAGGATGCTTTTGAAAACATGGAAGAAAATCCTGGTAATCAGCATTCCAACAATGATTGCTACCTTTCCAAAAACAAGTAATATCCTGACTTTTAACAACCCCAAGGAAGAAGGATTTTGAAAGTATTGTGGGAAAAGGAGAAGATGCTGCTAACCGGCATTTTCTCCTTTCCCCACAATGTTTTTTGACCTATCAAGGACAAATTTCATTATTTGGGCTACCTTTGTCTTCTGCAAATGCTTTCGATATGGACTAGTCTGAAGTTTCATCATTTGGTAAAGAGTTAAGCAACTTTTCATTTGTCATCTGCAAATTATTTCAGTATGAAGATGTCTAGAATTTATTCATCTGGTTAAGTCAATTAACCTTTTTATTAAAGAATTTGCATGTTTTATATTTCCAGGACCATGAGATGCAACAGAAGATAGACTATGAAATAAAGATGAGGGAGGGAACGGCCCGATTATTGGCAGCATCCAAACACCCGACTCAATTAATGGAGGCAGCAAAGAATCTGCTGACATCTAACACTAGAATTATAGCATACATGTCCGAGCTGCAGCGACGAAAAACTGCTGAGGCCATGGGAAAATCGTAAGTGGATTGAAGTCTTCGGGCATTAACACTTTACCAGACGACAGAATTGTTGACTTGACAAAATTGAAAGCATTTGCAGACAACAAATTAAGGGGTGCTGAAATGTTTATTTCTGTATTTGATGAGGTAGAAAACAGTGTGGGAAAAGGAGAAAATGCTGGTTAACTGCATTTTCACCATTTCCCACAATTTTTTTCCAGAGCCTTCTTTGTTGGGGTTATTAAAACTCGGGACTATGTAGTAAAGAGTTAACACTTTTCTACTCTTTCATGGTCACATGGGCAGACTGTGCTAAGAACGGTATGTTTAAGGACTTAAAAGGTCCATTAGCAGCCAAAGTAACCAATGCACAATCAACAATCAGTAAACAAAATCAGTTTGTTCAAGTCCAAATAGTGGCAAAAGTAAAGAATGCAGGTTTTAACCCTTTCCTAAATGGCAAATTTTGGACTGGTCCAAATTGAACGAGTTTGCAGATGACAATTTTAAATTTGATGAAAATGGCAGAAAGTTATCAAAAAGGGTAGAAAACACTGTGGGAAAAGGAGAAATTGCTCGTTACAGTGTTTTCAAAAGACTTGTACTGCAGACACGTGAAAACCAGGGCTTGTTTGGGAAAGGGTTAAAATGCATTTGAATTGACATCATACCTTTTAAAAGCATTGAAATTATTGTGAGGATGACAATTTGTTATTGTACGGTCAGTCCAAGTGTTAGTCGCTTGCACAAAAATTAATTTTAAAAACTCGGTAAATGGTAAAGTAAAACAAAAGATAAAGCGACCTGGAAGCTTTTGATCTACTTTTAGAATTCACTTTTTCTGCCAGTGACTACACTTTGACCAACAGCACAATGACAGATTGTCACCCTCACAAAAATGTCCATACTTTTAAATGCCATAATTAATTTTGAATGTAAATGCATTTTAGTACCCCCATTGTTTACTTTTTGCTGCTATTGGGACTTCAACTGTGCATCATGGTATGTTAGCAATGTATTATTGGTTACTATATGCTAAGTTTGGGTCATCTTTGTTGAAGGTCAAGGTCATCATCATAAAAGGATCACTTGTTACCCAGAAATTTGCAGCAGACAATTTTGACAACATTGATTTAACCCTTTACCAAACTACAAAATTTCAGACTTGTCCAAGTTGAGACCATTTGCAGACTGCAAAATTAATTTTGACAAAAAATTTGAAATTCAGTTTTGAAAGTGCTCAAAACATGATGGGAAAAGGAGAAAATGCTATCCGATCACAGACAGAAATCATGGTTTCAGTGACATTTAATTTGTCGTCTAAATGCTTTCAAATTGGACCAGTCTAGAATGTTGTCATTTGGTGAAGGGTTAAGATACTTTATAATTTGTTGTCTGTGTTTGCCTTCAGTTTTAATACATCTAAAATTTTGTTGTTTGTTAACCCTTTACCACACAATCCAGACTTTTAACGACCCTCAGGAAAAAGCCCTCTGAAAATATTGTGGGAAAAGGAGAAAATGCTGGTAACCAGCATTTTCTACTTTTCCCACAATGTTTTCTACCCCTTCCCAAACCAAAAATAATTCTTGTGTTGTGTTTATTTTGTCGTCTGCAAATGCTTTGAATTTGGACCAGTCTAAAATTTTGTCGCTTGGTAAAGATTTAAAGAGCTAAGTGAATTGCAGGAGAGGGATTTGTTCTTTTGGAAGCTCATGTGTATTTTTATCTGTTTCAGAGTGGAGGATGAAGGTTGCCAGGTGCCTTGTAAAGCCAAATTAAACATGTCTGATCTCAGAATACCTTTAATGTGGAAAGATACGGATCACTTCAAAAATAAAGGAGGTCAGTCATATAGATATTTTTTCCTGAGGGATGTTTATTGATCCATTACCACACAATCCTGAGTTTTAATGACCTTGGAAGGTTGACTTTTGAAAACAGTGTGGGGAAAGGAGAAAATGCTGGTAACCAGCATTTTCTCCTTTTCCCACATTGTTTTCTAACCTTTCAGAAACAAATCCAATCATCTGAGCCCCGTTAAATTTGTCGTCTGCAAATGCTTTGAATTTAGACAAGTCTAAGCTTTTGTTGTCTGGTAAAGAGTGCATTCTTTGCCAGAAAACAAAATTTTAGACTTGTCCACATAAAAATGCATTTGCAGACAACAAATTAACCCTTTACTGCACAATGCTGCCTTTTAACGACCCTGGTAAAGAAGCCTTTTAAAACATTGTGGGAAAAGGAGAAAATGGTAGTAACCAGTATTTTCTCCTTCTCCCACAATGTTTTCTAGACTATGAAAAAAAAAAATTGTACCATTTGAGCCTCATTGAAATTGTCGTCTGCAAATGCTTTCATTTTGGACAAGGCTAAAATTTTGTTGTCTGGTAAAGAGTTAATCCTTTACCACATGATCCCGACTTTTAACGACCCTGAGAAAAAGGCCTTTTGAAAACATTGTGGGAACTGTTAACCAGCATTTTCTCACAATGTTTTCTAACCTATCAATGACAAATTTCATCATTTGGTACACCTTTAATTTGTCGTCTGCAAATGCTTTCATTTTGGACAAGGCTAAAATTTTGTCCTCTGGTGAAGAGTTAAATGTGACTCATGTAAATGATAATTGGCTTAGAAAGGGAAGAAAACATTATTTAAATTGTTTCTTCCGATGATATTCACTACAAATTGAGAGAGGGGAAAAAAAAGAAACATAAAATAATAAGGATATACTCTTATATGAGAGATGCTCTTGCAAAAAGGGGTTTATTGCATCCCCGTGGTGCCTTATATCAAGAAAGTCATAACATAGGGATGGATCAATAATATCCATTTTGTCTAAAAAAAAAAAAAAAAACCCAAATTACCTTAAAATGGTCCTTGGACATACAGAAAATTTACAAATAGCAAAAAGTTCTGACCCACGTCAGCCTGTGTGGAATGGAATGAGCAGGCTCACATGGGTCGCTGACTTTTTGCATATATTAATCCTTTTACCACACAATCTCGACTTTTAACAACCCTGAGAAAGAGGCCTTTTGAAAACATTGTGGGAAAAGGAGAAAATGCTGGGAACCAGCATTTTCTCCTTTTTCCCACAATGTTTTCTACCCTTTCCAAAAATGAATTTTAATTTTTTCAGTCACATTTATTTTGTTGTCTGCAATTGCTTTCAGTTTGGACCAGTCTAAAGTTTTGTCGTTTATGAAAGGGTTAAATCCACTTTTCACAGAGTGTGACTCAGATTTTTTTGTCCCATCTGGAGTGTTTATCAAATGATTCATACCTGTGTCTGAAGTATGTGACATTATCATATTGAATAAGAAAAGATCAGTGTCAAGTACTTTACTATAATATTTTTATCCTTTGCTTTAACTCTTTACCTAACGACAAAATTTCAGACGAGTCCAAATTGAAAGCATTTGCAGACGACAAAATAAAAATGACTTTAAGATTGAAATTTGTTTTGATAAGGGTAGAAAACATTGTGGGAAAAGGAGAAAATGCTGGTTTCCAGCATTTTCTCATTTTCCAACAATGTTTTCAATGGGGTTTTTTTCCTTTGGTTGTTAACTCTTTACCTTATGACAAAATTTTGGAATTGGCCAAATTAAAAGCATTTGCAGACAGCCTGTTAAATGTAGCTCAAAAGATGATTGCTGTCTTTAATAGGGTAGAAAACATTGTGGGAAAAGGAGAGAATGCTGGTTAACAGCAGTTTCTCCTTTCCCATATTGTTTTCAAAAGCCGCCTCTTTCAGAGTTGTTAAAACTCGGGATTGTGTGGTAAAGGGTTAAAACACAGGATTGTTTAGCTCAGGTTTGGTGTTGAAAGTGGTGTAAAAAATAACTTTAACCTTTGCCGTATACATGTATTATACAACCTTTTACACCCTCTGCAATCAATGGCTTTTAAAAACATTGTCAGAAAATAAGCTACTGCTTGTTGCAAGACTTTTGCATTTTATTGCTAAAAAGTTATTTTTATTCTTGTTTGTTTTAATTCATAAAATTGATATCTATCTAAAATTCTCACGTGATGGGTAACTGAAATGGACATTTTCAACCAGTTAACCCTTTACCACACAATCACAAGTGTCTGTGACCCTGAAAAAAGAAAGGCTTTTGAAAACATTGTTTGTAAAGGAGAAAATGCTGGTAACCAGCATTTTCTCCTTTTCACACAGTGTTTCTACCCTGTCAACGACAGAGGTCATCATTTGAGCTATATTTGATTTGAGGTCTGCAAATGCTTTTGATTGGGTCCAATATTCCTAAATCAAAAAAGAAGTTAAAAATTTGTCATATGTTAAAGAGTTAAATCTACTAAAATGTAGACTTGTCCAAACTGAAAGTATTTACAAAGGACAATTCAAATGTGGCTCAGATGGTGAAATTTCTCTTTGACAGGGTAGAAAACATCGTTGGGAAAAAAGAAAATGCTGGCTACCAGCATTTTCTCCTTTTCCCACATTGTTTTCAAAAGGCTTCCTTCTCAGGTTTGTTAAAACTTGGGATTGAGTGATAAAGGGTAAAAAAGTCACTGTGACGCACAATTTCAAACCATAAAATATTGAACAGTGTAGTTCCACGATCAGATTAGACATTTTGTGCAGTCTGATCTTGATCTTAGTTTGCTAAATAAATGCAGGTACACTTGTTTTGGTACTGGTTGGAAAAACCGATGTGTATGTTTTATATTTGACAGATCACAGAAGATATGCTGTGTTTTGTTTGGTGAAGATTGGGACAGAGATATACGACACTTCCCTCATCTCTACAGTTGATCGAAATATGACCGATCTGTCCTTTGATGATGTCATTGTGTTGTGAGTTTTACAAGGAAATGAGCCATGCTGTGTGAAAAGAGGGCTTAACTCTCTCCCAAACGACAAAATTTTAGACTGGTCCAAATTGAAAGAGTGTGCAGACGACAATTTTAAATTTGATGAAAATGTCAGAAAGTTATCAAAAAGGGTAGAAAACACTGTGGGAAAAGGAGAAATTGCTCGTTACGAGCAATTTCTCCTTTTCCCACAGTGTTTTCAAAAGATTTGTAATGCAGACACATGAAAACCAGGGCTTGTTTGGGAAAGGGTTAATGCATCTGCAAAGAGCATCGACCCATCGACCTGGGCGATACTTTTTGCTATTGGTCAATTTTCCCATGTCCAAGGACCGGTGTACCTCACCATTCAGTTGGTTGTTAGACAGAAGGGATTTTAGGGATCCAATCCTTGATCATGTGATAACTTTATGGGTATCATGAATTGTGGAGGTGCATTAATCCCCCTTTTGTCAGAGCATGGCTCAATTATGTGTTTTTATATCCATCTAACTCAGTCAACTCACAATTACTTAAGACCATCTCGACCCTTGGTCAGATGACTGAATTCTGGACTTGTTGAGAATAGAAGCATATGCAGATACGCAGAAGCATTTGGGTTTTGAAGGTTATAAAACAAAGTGGGAAAAGGAGATAATGCTGGTTACCAGCATTATCTCCTTTTCCTACAATGTTTTCAAAAAGCTTTCTACATTATGGTACTCTTCACACAGGATTGTTTAGTGAAAGGTTAACCCTTGTGGCACTAAATAAGAGAAATGGACTCTTATCAGCTGGTTCTGTAGCATGATGCATTATATGTATTGCAGTTTCAAAGCTGCCTCCCGTTATATCTGGCAAAGAAGCTGGCAATGTTACCTTTACTGTCAGGCTCCAGATAGAGAGAGTGATTTTGATTTCAAAATTGAAAATATGAATCACTCTCCCCTAAACCCTATGTTATGGGTACTCATCGAGACGATTCTAATGAGTACACACAACATAGGGTTTTGAAGAGAAATAATGGATTTAGAATACCATCACTCCCTCTTATCTGGAGGTCTGTGTTGTAAATGCAAGATCAGACTGCACATTTTCTGCAGTTTGATTTGATCTACACTGTCAGCTATATCCAGGTTCAGTACTTCAAGAGTTAAATTCTGTTTGCAATAAGTTCCCTACTCTCTTGTAAACTACAGAATATGGATGTCTAAGTCATCTGTTTTCTCAGTTTTTCTTTGTTCTTGTTTTAATCTCAATTATCCCATGGCCCATTTTTCACAACTCCTTTTAGAAGATTTCAGTTGAAGAGAACTTTGATATTACCTGACCAGTGATTTAAGTTGAGGAACAAGAGAATACTCCAAAATTCAGATTTCACACGCCCTTCTGACCAAAATTTTCAAAGGCACTTGTATGAGATAAAGGTCTAAACCCATTACCACCCAATCCTGACCTTTTAACAACACTGAGAAAGAAACCTTTTGAAAACATTGTGGGAAATGGAGAAAATGCTGGAAACCAGCATTTTCTCCTTTTCCCGCAATGTTTTCTACTCTTTCTCAGCCAAATTTCGTATTTCCGGTCAAATTTGATTTGTCGTCTGCAAATGCTTTCATTTTGGACCACTTTAAATTTTTGTCGTTTGGTAAAGATTAAATGTATTTTATTTTCGTTTCCAGTGACAACATTCCCCATGATTTTGAATGTATATTGGAGATATATTGTCACAAACTGCACGAAGATCTCACTATGGCCAGTACACCAAAGAAATTAAAGAAGAAAGTCACCGACCTGTCAGAGAGTGTTGGTAGAAGTGTCGGAAAACGTCTCTCGGGCCTACATGACTCTGACATCATGGGAAATATGGTTCTGTAAGTACCTCTTCTTGATATATCTGTTTGAACATGAGTCATGCTCTGGCAAAAGGGGGTTTAGTGCATCTCCTGGATGCATCATGCTAAGGAAATAATCATATAAGCAGACCTCCAGATAAAAGCGAGTGATAGTATTCTAAATCCATTATTTCTCTCCCAAACCCTGTGTTGTGGGTACTCATTAGAATCGTCTCGATGAGACGATTCTAATGAGTACCCATAACATAGGGTTTAGTGGAGAGTGATTAATATTTTCAGTTTTGAAATCGAAATCTGGACCTCTGATATAAGTGTGGGTCCATAAATCCATTTTATCAAACAACAGGCTGAATCCTGAGGTAAAATGGTCATTGGACATGAAGAAAATTGATCTAAAGCAAAAAATTTTGATCACGGTCGGCCTGCACAGACTGCATTCTGACCTGGGTTGATACCTTTTTCGTTTTAGATGCATTACACCTCCTTTTCACAAATTCGAAGGTAAAAAATTAGATAATGAAAAATTCCTATTAACCCTTTCCCATACAAGCCCTGGTTTTCACGTGTCTGCAGTACAAGTCTTTTGAAAACACTGTGGAAAAAGGAGAAATTGCTCGTAACGAGCAATTTCTCCTTTTCCCACAGGGTTTTCTTCCCTTTTTTAGACCTTTCTGCCATTTTCATCAAATTTAAAATTGTCGTCTGCAAACTCTTTCAATTTGGACCAGTCCAAAATTTGTCGTTTGGGAAAGGGTTAAAATGATCAGCCTTTTCAAACTGTTTTTCTCTTTAGACTGAGTGTTTTCATGGAACAGAATAGTTTTATCTGCTTGTGACTGCAACAAAATGACTGCCCATGTGGGAAAGTAGCCAGTGTCTGCACTGAAATGTCTGTTGCCATGACCAAAGCCATTTTCTCCAGTAGCGAACTTTCATCATTTTATGCAACGCAATCTTGAAAATGTGAATCATTCTGATTACCAGCATTTTCCCCTTTTCTCTCAGTGTTTTCAAAAGTCTAATTTCCCAAGGTCACTAAAACTCGGGATTTTGTGGTAATGAGTGAATATGTTCTATTTCAGAGGTCCTAAGTTTGAGCTGGTTGCACGAGGCTCTCTAACATTATCAGACGTAGATGATGTAGTCAGAACATTTGATCTGAGGTTTGAGGAGGCACACACAGGTGATCGTGAGTTCCAGTATTTTATGTTCTCATCTTAGTTTGCTAACTCTCTACCAGAGGATAGTCTTAACTCTTTCCCAAACGACAAATTTTGGACTGGTCCAAATTGAAGGAGTTTGTCGACGACAATTTTAAATTTGATGAAGATGGCAGAAAGTTATCAAAAAGGGTGGAAAACACTGTGGGAAAAGGAGAAATTGCTCATTACGAGCAATTTCTCCTTTTCCCACAGTGTTTTCAAAAGACTTGTACTGCAGACACGTGAAAACCAGGGCTTGTTTGGGAAAGGGTTAAACTAGACCAAATTGAAAGCATCTGCAGACAGCACAATGTATGTAAAATGGTGGAATTTTTGATTTACTGTACAATCCCATGTTTAATGACACTGAAGAAAGAGGGCTTTTGAAAACATTGTGGGAAAAGGAGAAAATGCTTGTAACCAGCATTTTCTCCTTTTCCCACCATGTTTTCTACCCTATCAAAGACTAAATTATCATTTGAGTTACTTTCATTTTGTTGTATGTACATGCTTTCAGTTTGGTGTAGTCAAAAGTTTGGTAGTGTGCGGTAAAGATTGATAAGGGTAGAAGATATTATGGGAAAAAGAGAAAATGCATTTTCTCCTTTCCCCACAGTGTCTTCAAAAGACTTAAGCCTCATGGTTCTAAGACTGTTGGACTATTTGGTAAAGGGCCTAATTAGTACGTCTGGACTTGCTCTTACTTAACCCTTTTCCACACAGTCCTGACTTTTAACGACCCTGGGAAAGGAATGCATTGGAAAACATGGTAACCAGCATTATCTCCTTTTCCCACAATGTTTTCTGCTCTCTCAGAAAAAAAACACTATCAATTTAGCCACATTTGAATGGTCACCTGCAAATGCTTTTAATTTGGACCAGTCTAAATTTTTGCCATGTGGTAAAGGGTTAATCTTGCATCGGTGCTTTGCGAGTAGGATACAAAACTCCAAAACAGCTGGCAAATGACAAAATTAACAATCATAGGAAAAACCGTGTGATCTTTCTCAGTTGCAAAGATTACTGCCTGCATAATAGATAAGATCTTGTAGTTTATGTTGGTAAGGTAATTCTTGATACAATGTACGCTGACATTTATCTGAATATATACTTGAATATGTATGAGGCGCTTAATTACAAAGTAGGCAATTACCAGACGACAAGATTTTGGCTTTGTCCAATTTCAAAGCACTTGCAGACGACAAATGTTGCTCAAGTGGTGGAAGCTGTGAGTTGAAAGTACAGAAAACATTGTGAGAAAAGGAGAAAATGCTGGTTACCAGCATTTTTTCCTTTGCTTACAATGTTTTACACAGCTTCTGTCTTGGGGTCATGGAAACTTGGTTGTGTGGTAAAGGGTTAATCAGTTACTGTACTGATCAGAGTTTTTGCTTTCCTACAGTTTACAGCTTTAGAAAACATTGGGGGGAAAAAGGAGATATTGCTTGCAGAGTTGCTCCCTTTCTCAAAATTATTTTCATACTTTTCAAAACTTCATTTGCTTTTCCTTTCAATATGTGTTTTGTACCAGTGTTTGATAGGCCAAATAACTTCTTGTAAAGTTACGGGTTAACCCTTTACCAGATGACAAAATTTTAGCCTTGTCCAAATTGAAAGCATTTGCAGACGGCAAATTTCAATGTGGCTCGAATGGTGCAATTTTTCTGTGATAGGATAGAAAACATTGTGGGAAAAGGAGAAAATGCTGGTTACCAGCATTTTCTCCTTTTCCCACAATGTTTTCAAAAGGCTTCTTTCCCAGGGTCATTAAAAGGCAGCATTGTGTGGTAAAGGGTTAACCTGGCAAATTAGAAGTCATTAGATTGCACATATATATATATATATATATATATATATATATATATATATATATATATATATATATATATATAAGCCATGCTCTGGCAAAAGGGGATTTAATGCTTCTCTGTGCTACATTATACCAAGCAAGTCATCACAGTTATGGAGCCATAAAATCTGTTTTGTCGAATAACCGACAGAAACATGTGGAAGAATCCTCTTTGACATGCAGAAAAATTGACCTATTGCAAAAAGCATTGACCATGTCACCCTGCACAGACCATTCAGGCTGACATAGGTTGATACTTTTTGTGGATGCATTAAACCCCCTTTTCACAGAACATGGCTAATTTTGTGCGTGTGTGTGTGTGTGTGTAGGGGGGGGGGGGGGGGGGGGGGGGGGGGAGTCCTGTAGGGCTTAGCGGTAAAGTGTAGGATGGGTAACCTGGAGGCATTGGGTTTGAGCCTCGCTGAATCCAATGGGTTTTTCGTGGGAGTGTCCTTGGGCAAGACACTTCATAGCCATAGTATAGTACTGGTGGAACCCAAGAAATACAAGAATATGTGAGCTGTCGTCGTGATACGACTGAAATAATATTGAAAGCAGTGTAAAACACCATTTATTCAACTAATCAATCGTATTCGTCTTGCAAGCAATATGGTCAGAAGAGTTATTTCCCTTTATATTACAGAGAGTGGTGCTTGCGAGCTTCCTTTGTTTGGACATTACTGCTGTCGACTGGCTGCTCTACCTCACTGCCTTGTTCAACCTGTTGTGTCAGGGTACCTCAATCTACATGTAAGTTTATTTGTTTGTTTTTCTCCATTTAACCCTTTGCCAGAGGACAAACTTTCAGACTTGGCCAAATTGAAAGTTTGTAAAACACTATTCATTCAAACAATCAGTCATATTTGTCTTGCAAGCAATTTGGTCAGAAGTTATTTCCCTTTATATCTATGTGTAAGTTTTAAATTTATGTGTTTCTCCATTTTAACCCTTTACCACACAATCCCGAGTTTTAACGACCGGGTGAGAGAAGCCTTTTGAAAACATTACGGGAAAAGGAGAAAATGCTGGTAACCAGCATTTTCTCCTTTTCCCACAATGTTTTCTACTCGACACAAATTCTATCATTCGAGTGACATTTAATTTGTCGTCTGCAAAAGCTTTCAATTTGGACTAGTATAAAATTTTGTTGTTTGGTAAAGAGTTAACCCTTTACCAAAGGACAAAATTTCAGACTTGGCCAAAATGAAAGCTTTTGCAGACTCAAGAAAATAACTGCAACTCAAAAATAGAAATTCGCCTTAGGAAGTGTATAAAATATTGTGGGAAAAGGAGAAAATGCCGGATAATTTTTGCAGATGCATTGAACTTCTTTTCAAAGAGCGTGGCTTATATGTATTGAATTGTTGTTACAGGAAGATGATGAGTTGTCGAAGTGGAAGAGATACTGGTGTGTATTGCGTAACTTACAGTTATGTTGCTGGTCGTCTCCTGAAGATGTCGAAGTCACAGCACCTCTAGTCACTGTACCCATTACAAAGGTGAGTCTCGAACTTGCAACCTCAAACAAATAACAAAGATAACCTGTTTTAGCAACTATGGACATGAAAACTAGAACTGCCACAAAATGTGATTTCAACAAGTCCACAATTTTGTCAACTGCAGTGATACAGAAAGTGAATTTGCATGTCACAAAATGTTCTTGAAAAATTTACCCATTACTACAAAACAAAATTGTGGACTTTTTGAAATCCAAAGCAATTTGCAGATGACAAATGAAGTGTGGATGAAATTGAAATAAAATGTCTTTTAACCCTGTACCACACAATGCCGCTTTTTAACGACCCTGGGAATGTAGCCTTTTGAAAAGATTGTGGGAAAAGGAGAAAATGCTGGTAACCAGCATTTTTTCCTTTTCCCACAATGTTTTCAACCCTGCCAAAGAAAAATTGCACCATTTGAGCCACTTTGGAAATGTCGTTTGCAAACTCTTCCAATTTTGACAAAGCTACAAGTTCGTCACCTGGTAAATGGTTGAAGGGAAGAAAACATTGTGGGGAAAGGAGAAAATGCTGGTTACCAGCATTTTCTCCTTTTCCCATAATGTTTTCAAACGCGTACCTTCATCAAGGTCGTTAATTTGGGGTTGTATGGTAAAGGGTCAAGGGCAGACAACTTTGCATGTTAACAGTTTCTAGGTCATAGAAGAAGAAACTTTGCGACGTCAATGTCAATGCTATGTGCATCATGCATTAAAATTTCATAAAATCTTACGGAGATTATTCTTTCACACTTCGAGTCAGATAATAGAAACTTGCCTATTGTACAACTACAGTGTCTTACACGTAGATTTGCAAAGTATAATGTCAGTAGGAGTTAGGGATACAGTGCTGTTGTACTCTGATGAACAGACATGAACATGCATGAAGACACAGGCTGATTCTAGCCCAGGGAACATTTGATTTGCTCAATGTAACAAGTTTTCACAGGATTCTCAGCCTTTATTTTCTGCATGCATTTTATACAAGCTATTAGTTTACCGACTTTTTTTTAGCTGGGTTGTTTCTAAAGAAAACATTGGGGTATAGTCATAGCCCTGTCGTCCACGTCGTGAAAATTTTGACCTTTTATATCTCTGTCATTACTGAAGATATATGCTTCAAACTCAGACTTGTTATTAACTGTCAAAAGGGGAACCCATACAATAAGGGCAGGTAATCATCAAAATATTTTTAATACAGTTAAGCCCTTTTGTCAGCCAAGCGTTGCAACTGGCATGTAGTACTATTGTTAAAATGAGGTATGTCATGGCAATTTTTCAGAATACTCAGGTGAGTGAAGCAGACCCTCGCACCACAAAGAGAGCCCACACATTCCACATAAAGACCCTGGGGGAGAGGATCATCTCCGCGACAACATTAGGGGCAGAGAATCAAGAACAGTTTAGTTTATGGTGGGATGGTTTGCAACAACACCTACTGGACCAAGGTAAGTAACCCTTGATGATTTTTTTTTTTTTACGACATACTTTTTCACCCTTTAAAAACAACAAAATACTTGTCTTGTTCAAATTGAAAGCATTTACGGACAACAAAATAAATGTGACTCAAAAATTGAAATTCGTTTTGGGAAGGGAAGAAAACATTGTGGGAAAAGGAGAAAATGGTGGTTACCACCATTTTCTCCTTTTCTCACAATGTTTTCAAAAGCTGTTTTTCTCAGGGTTGTGTAGTAAAGGGTTAAGTGTCTGACTTCTCTTATTGAGCAGGTAAATACATACAACTGTACACAGATATATCCAGAAGTGACAAGTATTTGAACCATGCTCAGTGAAAATGAGGCTTAATGCATCTGTGAAAAAGTATAGACCCAGGTCAGTCTGTGCAGTCCGTGCAGGCTGACCTGGGCCAAAACTTTTCGCTGTCTTTTCAAGAACCAGTCTACCTCACGGTAATGTTGGTTGTTAAAAAAAAATGTCGCTATTACAGATCGATTAGTATGTGAAGGCTTGATTGGTACCATGCATCAGGAGATGCTTTAAGCCCCCTTCTCCAGAGTGTGGTTCATTTGTTTTATCATTTTGATATGACTTTCAAAACATGAACACCATGCACAATTATTGTCTCTAGTTGCTTTCGAAATGATTTGACCTTAAGGTCTCTGATAGGGTAGAAGACATTGTAGGAAAAGGAGAAAATGCTGGTTACCAGCATTCTCTCCTTTTCCCACAATGTTTTCAAATGCCTTCTTTCCCAGGGTCAACATCTGCAGACAACAAATTCAAAATTGGTACCAATGACCTTAAGGTCTCTGATAGAGTAGAAAACATTGTGGGAAAAAGGAGAAAATGCTTAAGAATGTTTTTAGTCTTATTCTTCAGAATTTTCTAGAATTGAAAGTAACACAACTTCTGATTGGCTAAACCATTTAATGTAGCCAAACCTATTATTAAAGTTATTTATACACACATAATTGACCACATTACATATGATAAAATTATAGTTGAATGTCTCCTCTGTCATTGTAGCTTTATGGAAACATGCATGTGAATATGTAATGGATGTAAGACGGGCACCCACCAACAGACTGTCTGTGATAGGGCGTAAAACTTCTATATATGAGGACACCCCAATAACAGGTATGTTGACTTCAGTGAACTAAATGCCACCAAATTTTTTTTTCCTTAACCCATTACCACACAATCAAGAATCCTAAAAGGAGACGCTTTTGAAAACAATGGGAGTAAAGGAGAAAATGCTGGTAACCACACCACCATTTTCTCCTTTTTCCAGAATGTTTTCTACAGTATCAGAGACGGGTTCCATACCTGGTTGAGACAAACTTTCTTTCTAGCGATTTTTTGCCTCTTACCTGTGATGCATGTGAGAAAATTAGTCTGTGGCTCTGAAAGAAAGTTGTGTCAGTAAAGGTTTAAGAAAGCCAGGAAATAAATGCGTAGCTGCACTGACCGCTGTGATGGCCTACGCCATTAAAACGGTGTTTAACTCTAATACAAACAAACGGACCTTAGCGAAGACAAAATCATCATTCTAGCTACACTGAATTTGTTGTCTGCAAATGCTTTCAATTAGGTCCAGTACAAAAATTCTGTTGTTTGGTATAGACCTAAACACATTCACCTGATACTGTGGACTTCTCGTCTCCCAGCAGATACTTTCAAGTTCTATATACGGTATAAGAGTCACAATATGCTTGCATATGGGAAAGCAACGATCTTGTGCACTAACGTGACAAGCTCGTTCACAATAAAATATACCTTAAAATCAATGTGCAACAATATCAGCCAAGCATGGTAGGGGTTAGAAGCATGAAATAAATAGAATATATTTTTAACATTGTAAACATCATCAGTGAGGTTTTCACTTGTGGCTGTGCAGCTTGTGAAAAAATTACCGATGATGTTCACTTGATGAAATCAATTTCGATCTTTCACCATAAAAACAAATATCCTCTATTTATAACTTTCGAAATTAAACAGTGTGTTTTGTCAGATCCCTTTTGTTTCTTCATTTTAATGATGTTGCAAGGTAATAATGATTTGAAAGCCGGAAGTATAGCTTTCACCCTTTACTACGCAATTCCAAGGAGGAAGGCTTTTGAAAACATTGTGGGAAAAGGAGAAAATGCTGGTAACCAGCATTTTCTCCTTTTCCCACAATGTTTTCTAGCCTATCAAGGACACAGTTCATTGTTTGAGCTACCTTTAATTCATTGTCTGTTAATGCCTTCAATTTGGTTGTTTACAAAATTTTATTGTTTGGTAAAGAGATAATACGTTTCGTGTACGTCTTGTTTCAGAACCATCACGACGGATTTCCGATGAAATCAAAATGGAGGACGATAAACTAAGCCAAATGTTGAACACTCTACTGGGTGAAGCAAAAGAAATACGTAGTGGCAGTATTAAATCAACGTCTTCAAGTTCGGGTTCTTTACGGTCGACTTCATCAAGCTAATGTTGTGAACACAAATGACACTTTTCGGGTTATTTTTTTTGACATACAACAGTTTCGCAAAGCAAGAATTGTAAAGCAAGCTGAAGCAGTATGTGTTCTGATTTTAACCCTTTACCATAGAATCACGATTTTTAACAACCTTGTGGAAGAAGGTTTTTTGAAAACATTTTGGGAAAAGGAGAAAATGCTGGTAACCAGCATTTTCTCCTTTTCCCAAACTGTTTTCTACCCTTTCACGAACAAATTTTGCCAATTGAGCCTTATTTATTATCCCTCACTGAGGGCAAGGGAATATAGTTTTCTGCGTTGTCCGTCCGGACAGATATGTCTAAAAAATTGATGAAACTTCATTCGCGTGTTCCTTATGGTAGTCTGCCGATATACATTTTTTGTTTTCTTGATTTTTTGGCATATTATGGAAAAAGAGGCGTGGGATATCATTTCAACAAAATAGCTTTTTATAATTTAATTTGTTGTCTGCAAATGTTGTGGATTTGGACAAGTTCAAGATTTTGTCCTTACGTAAAGGGTTAAGTGAACTGCCAGTGTGTAAATGTTGAGGTGAGAGGAACTTGAATGTCAAACTGTTCTGGTCTTTGACTTACTACCAGACGAGAAAATTCTAGACTAGCTGAAATTGAAAGCCTTTGCAGACAACAAACTGAATGTGACTCAATGATGTAATTATTTCTTTTAAAAGATAGAAAACATTGTGGGAAAAGGAGAAAATGCTGGTTACCAGCATTTTCTCCTTTTCTCACAATGTTTTTAAAAGGCTTTTTCCTCGGGGCTATTAAAACTTTGGATTGTGTGGTAAAGGGTTAACTTATTACCTCCTGCAGACAATACATGTCACAAAGGAGTGGACCAGTTTTGAAACCATTGTGGGAACATTGTAAAGTAGTTTCTACTTTTGCAATGATGTTTCCACATGAGCTATGCTCTGTGAAAAGGGGGCTTATTGCATCTTCAATAAGTATTGACCTAGATCAGCCTTCGCAGTCCATGCAGGCTGACCTGGGCTGAAACTTTTTGCTATTGGTCAATTTTCTGTATGTCCAAGGACCAACTCGCCTCATGTTTCAGTCAGTTATTATACAAAATGGATTTTATGGATCCATGATCATGTAATGACTTACCTGGTATCATGCATCACAGATATGCATTAAGCCCCCTTTTGTCAGAGCATGGCTCACATGTGTTCATTTCAGTCACCTCTAATTTACAAGAATGTTTACAAAGTCATCTACAGCGAATTTGTGTCCGGGTGTACTTAAGTACACTTCTGAAGATTTCTTTTAGGTTGAACGTGTCTGCATTTTATAATACCCAAGAATATTTTTTTCCTGTAAAATGCTTGTTACTTTCACCATGGGTTACCATTACTTGCTTAAGGTAAGACCTGTGTAATGGAAAACAGCTATTTCCACTAAAATGTCATCCTGCAAAATTAGCTATAATTAAAAATGAGTATTATTGAACTACTTTCACCTTTTCATTTTTTCCATTTTTTCCTTTTTTGAATTATCATTTATAAATTTAAAACCGCTATATTCTCAATTGAAAAAGAGATAATAATTACCTCCCTTTTTAGAAAACAAACAAAATTATCAAAAAAAAGTTTTAAGATAGACATAAACGGAATTTCTGATCCATTAGAAATGTGCAAAAATATTATTTCGGCATAAATCCTTATTTATCCTTATTTAACTACCAATTAGAATTTTTGCCCAATGTTCACCGGAAGTGCATTACACAGGTCTTACCTTAACTCTTTACCAAACGACAAAAAATTTGACTTTTTGAAATTGAAAGTATCTGCAGACAACAAAATAGATGTGGCTCAAAAACCGAAAGTTGCTTTTTGAAGGATAGAAAGCATTGTGGGAAAAGGAGAAAATGCTGGTTACCAGCATTTTCTCCTTTTCCCACAATGTTTTCAAAAGGCCTCTTTTCAGGGTTGAAAAATCTCAAGATTGTGTGGGAAAGGGTTAACAGATGGTTTTGTTTCAGGAACAAAATGTTTTGTTTTTTTTTCATGGAGAAAAAGAGCGAAAATGAATAGTTATCTTTTCTATGAGGGAGAGAAATAAGTGAGAAGGTAGCTGATAGCAGCTTATATGAATGAACATAAAAATTGTGCTATGTACAGTTAATTTATGCGTATACTGAAATGGTCAAAACCATGTGAGTCATGCTCTGGCAAAAGGGGGCTTAATGCATCTCCATGATGTGTTGTACCAAGCGACGAAGTCATCACATCATTTTGGATCCATAAAATCCATTTTGTCTCACAACTGAATGAATCTGGAGTAGAATGATCCTTTGACATGCAGAAGTTTGACCAATGGCAAAAACGTTTCAACCCAGGTCAGCCTGTGCGGACTGCTTGGGCTGAAATAGGTCGATACTTTTTGCAGATGCATTTCAGACCCTTTTCACAGAGCACAGCTCATTATATATCTGATCTAAGCTTTTTTCATGGATAATGTAGCCTAAAATTGGACTTGCACCTGGGTCCGTATTCACCAACCATTCTTAGGAACATTCTTAGTCTTATTCTTCAGACTTTTCCAAATTTAAAAGTAACACACCTTCTGATTGGCTAAACCAAATTGTTAAGCCAATCAGAAGTTATGTTACTTTCAAACTTGGAAAATCTTCGAGAATAAGACAAAGGACGTTCTTAAGAATGGTTGGTGAATACGGACCCTGATTGTCAGTGCATGTAGAAAAAAATTATTTTCAGAATAGTTATGCAAATGTAAAAATCCTGCCAACAGATTACGTAGTTCTGGGGCCCAGTATCTCTAAAAACTCTTATTTTGCTCAAATCCATGAAAGGGACTCGGTTTCTGACTTATAGTGAGACGTGTTTCCCTTGCACTAACCCTTTACCAGACGACAAAATTTTAGCCTTGTCCAAATTGAGAGCATTTGCAGACAACAATTTCAATGTGGCTCAAATGGTGCAATCTTTCTTTGATAGAGCAGAAAACATTGTGGGAAAAGGAGAAAATACTGGTTACCAGCATTTTCTCCCTTTTCTCGCAATGTTTTCAGAAGGCTTATTTCCGAGTGTCATTAAAAGGCAGCATTGTGCGGTAAAGGGTTAATTTTTTTTTTTTTTTTTTTTTCATGAAACTGAAACAATTCATGACAAGAAGGACTATTGATGACACCCCCCCCATGAACAGCTTGCTAGAAACATTGTGGGAAGAGAAACAGTTGCTTGTTGGTCCTTCACCCACAGTGCTTTTGTTATCTATGTCCTTTGCTGTAAATATTTGTCCTTAACATTACATGGAGTCTTGTCTGAAAATGGCCTATATGGTAATGGGATTGTCTTGAATTCTGGCTAGAGAATGATTTCATCTCTACTTTACTCAGATAGATTTTTATTTACCCAAAGATGTTAATGTTTTTTTTCTCACCGAGTAGCATGGAAATGAAAACAAAATTGTGAAGACAATAAAATGGTGTACCTATCATCCTTTGGCTTTCAGGACGTTTGAAAATTTCTTAACCTTTACCACACAATCCCGACTTTTAACGACCCTGAGAAAGAGGCCTTTTGAAAAGATTGTGGGAAAAGGAGGAAATGCTGGTAACCAATTCACCTGTCAATGACAAATTCGTCATTTGGGCCACCTTTAATTTGTCATCTGCAAATGCTTTCAATTTGGACCAGTCTAAAATTTTGTCATTTGGTAAAGAGTTAATCTGATTTGACCCATCCTCAAACAGACTATTTGTAAACATAAACTTGTTAAGATACTGTTTATTAAATTATTAGTATATTTCAAAGGAAAAGAAATCTTTGATGAATGTTTTCTGAAAAGTGGTGGGAAAGGAGCAATTGCTTGTAACAAACACTGCTCCTTTTCCGGACCGTATCTTCAGAAGCTGACCACAGTAGGGGCAGAAAGCTCTGTGATGTATTATACCAAGCAAGTCATCACATAATTATGGATCCATAACACCTATTTTGTCAAAAAACAGACTAAATCCTGAGGCAGACTGGTCCTTTGAAATGCAGAAAACTGAGCAAAAGGAAAAAAGTTTAAATTCAGGTCAGATTGCACAGACTACATGGTTGACCTGGGTCGATACTTTTCGCAGATGCTTTAAACACCCTTTTCACAGAGCAAGGCTCCTTTATATTTATCCACTGAAATTTAGATGGAATTACATGTCAGTTCTGGTCTTGATAAGGCATTTTTTTTTCACAATATTTCAAAGAGGATTAAAAACTTATGATAAACTAGTTGGTAAGGTAATATTATACATGTTTTTGCTTCAGGTTATTTTAACTCTTTACCACACAATCCCGACTTTTAAAGACCCTGTGAAAGAAGCCTTTTGAAGACGTTGTGGGAAAAGGAGAAAATGCTGGTAACCAGCATTTCTTCCTTTTCCCACAATGTTTTCTACCCTTCCCAAACTAAATTTCAATTTTTCAATCACATTTATATTGTCATCTGCAAATGATTTCAATTTGGACCAGTGTAAAATTTTGTTGTATGGTAAAGAGTCAAAGATTAGTGCCGAAATAGCCTTGCATCATTTTAAATCAGGTTGAATATAAGTTGTATATACATATTTGTTATAACTGCAATTAATGATACATGACCTTTGTTAAATAAAACATTTTAGTGCTTTATATATATTTGTTTGGTTTCTTATTACTTCCCCTTTAGCTAACCCTTATGCATGAAGTGCTCAAGGGCGAGCCCATGTTGGTATCCCGGGTCTGTATTCACCAACCATTCTAAACCGTTTGGCGTAGCCAATCAGAAGTTCAAATTTCGAAAATCTTGGAGAATAAGAATGTTCTTAAGAATGGTTGGTGAATACAGATCCAGGATTCACTTTTCTTACAACACTGAACACTGTTTCAGCAATGTTTATGTAGGAAATAAATTAGTGGTTTGAAAAGAGAGTTATGCTAAATACTGGTAAAAGAAATTCCAAAAAACACATGATTTAACCCTTTCGCAAACGACAAATTTTGGACTGGTCCAAATTGAAAGAGTTTGCAGACAACAATTTTAAATTTGATGAAAATGGCAGAAAGGTCTCAAAAAGGGTAGAAAACACTGTGGGAAAAGGAGAAATTGCTGGTTACGAGCAATTTCTCCTTTTTCCACAGTGTTTTCAAAAGACTTGTACTGTAGACACGTGAAAACCAGGGCTTGTTTGGGAAAGGGTTAAGTTGAAAGAAAACCATGACGTGAATAAAATAGGGATAAAATTTTGTTAAAAACATACACATACACAGAAAAAAAACACCCAACCAACTTCTTCACAGTCTAAAGGTTAACTTTTCATCACGCATGTAAATTTTTTAGACTTGTCCAGATTGAAAGCATTTGCAGATGACATACTAAAATTGACTCAATAAAATTTGTCTTTTCGGAGGGAAAAGGCAGAGTGGGAAAAGGAAAAAATGGTGGTTACTAGCATTTTCTCCTTTTACCACAATATTTTCAAGTCTTTTTCTATAGGGTCATTTAAACTAAGGATAGTTTGTTACAGGTTGAAGCAGAGCTCCAGATGGAGGGAGTGATTTCGATTTCAAAATTGAAAATATTAATCACTCTCCACTAAACCCAATGTTATGGGTTCTCATTAGAATCATCTCATTGAGACGATTCTGATGAGTACCCACGACATAGGGTTTGGAAGAGAAACTACAGGATTTAGAATACTGTCACTACCTCTTATCTGGAGGTCTGGGTTTAAGCATTTAACAAAATTAAATAGTAATACAAAAATAACTACTCTGATTGACAAATACACGTACAAGATAAACAAGTAAATATTTCAGACATTCTAAAGATCTGTTGCACATCCCCAAAACTGTTAACCCTTTAGCACACGAGAAAAATGTAAACTTGAGCGCATTTACAGATGACAATTTAGATGTGACTCAGATGAGGAAATTTGTCTCTGAAAGTGTAGAAAACATTGTTGGACAAGGAGAAAATGCTGGTTACCAGCATTTTCTCCTTTTTCCACAATATTTTCCAAAAGCCTTTTCATTACAGTCGTTAAAACCGGGGATTGCGTGGTAAAAGGTTAAACCACAGGCATGAGATCCCCTGCAGGTTTGCTTCCTTATGAATGTCATGATGAATCGATCTGAAATGATACATGTATCCTGTTGCAACAAACACACCATTATCATTGCCTTACAGCAGACTACTATGGAACGGAACTCATCCAGGTACAAGAAGAAATTGCTTATAGACCCTTTTACAACGCCGTTCGTTGCCAAGGAAATACGATCCCAGAATTCCAGTTTTCGCGCATGCGCACTGTTTGTAGGGCAAAAAGTTCAATATCACCACTGTTGAAAGCTATTTTCACATGCAATGTTTTGGCTTTGTCGAAAGATTTTATTGATTAAAATCTGTGAAGATGAATCTAGTCACAGGATGCCGTTATCATGCTGTGCACCGGGATGTACAAACAGCTTAGTTAATTAGTATCTGGCTTAAACGTCCCAGTGTCAAAACGGGTTACTATTGGTTAAAACGTCCGCAATTTCCATGACGAATTGGTTAAAACATCCCCTAAACGCGTCCCCGTATATCTTATTCAAATTATTTGTTTGATCTCGTATGTTTTTTAAAGACATTTTTCACCGTTAATGTTTTGTATTTTATTGACCATCGTCATTTAATGTTATTAATTTTTGACCCATATCCTACCGTACTTATATTTTTGACCAGCACAAGAGGAATTCGCATGAAGTTTATGTCATAAATCTTAATTAATGTTACTTAAACCATAATTAGGATTTGTAACCGTGTATTTCAAGACCACACTACCCTCATGTGCAAACAGATCTCTCATTATGCTTTTCGCAAAGTAAATTCAAGATCACCGTCACGTAACGGAGGCTAAGGGTTAAGGCTTAGGTCTATATTGTTCCCTACATTATCATGTACAGCATATGACATCCCAAAATGCCTCCCCGTATACAATGTGTTCAACTAATTACTGTTACAATTTCCATTTAACCCTTTACCCAACAATCAGAAATCTTAAAGACCAAGAGAAAAGAAAGCTTTTCAAACATTGTGAGAAAAGGAGAATATGCTGGTAAATATTATTTCAACATTTTCCATTATTGTTTTCAGAAAAGGAATGTTTCTAAATTACATGTTACAAATGATCCCTGGTGGAAAGCAATTATGGAAAGAGCAGTCGCAGACGACAACAGGGCAATATACAGTTGTTCGTTCGTTATTCGTTCGCGCGTTAGTTCATCCATCCATCCATCTATCCATCCATCTGCTCGCTCGCTCGCTCATTCATTCATTCATTCATTCATTCATTCATTCGTGTTTTCAAATACGTCTGCGCCAAAATTTGTTTCATGATGAAATTGATCACAATACACACTCTCTAAACTATTAGAGGTAACAGCATGAACAATGCCGATCTTGACCCACACCCTCCGTTATTGAAATTAAACAAAATATCCACTGTATTGTCGATTACACTAACAAGTGTGTGATATATCAGATGGCTACCCTTTATAAACCCTTTACCTAACCCTCCCTCGTCTTAATTAACGACCCTACATCAATGCGCTTGTGGAAACACTACGGCAAAAGGTAAATAATGCTGGTAACATGCATTTTTCCCACTCCCGCAGTGTTCCAGCCCATGATTCACAGGGTTTGTCTGTTACTGCCTGGGGTCGGTTAACATTTTCTTTGATGATAACGTCAACCCAAAACAGCGACACGTTTTTTTTTACGTCTTTTAATTCACTAAAATACGGATCGTTTTATTCCATGTTACTGAACCCTTAGCAAATAAGTTAGTCTGATTATCGTTTCTTTGCTTCTGGGAGTAAGCTTTTCATATAATCGCTCATAATTTAACAATTTTGTGTACACTTTCAATAATCTGCCACTGTTTTATTTGGTCTTTTTGCCCTACACGAGTGCGCATGCGCAGTTTTCCGGTCTCGTTACCAGGAAGTGGTCAGAGACTAAAAGGGTCTATTGAGAGCAATTTCTCCATCTGCTACAATATTTAGCTCTGCTGTTTTCGAAGAAAAAGCAGGGTATTGTTGTTGCCCTGTTGGGTGTCTTGTTATGCAAAAACTTATTTTACACTATGTCTGTCATTACTGAAGACACTTTGAACTCCGACTAGTTCTTAACTAAAAGGGGAACAGATACAACATAGGTAGGTAACCATCAAAATATTTTTGACACAGTTATGGCCCTTTTTTGGACTGATCTATTTGATTTTCAGTGCAATCTATCTCTAAAAACAACTACATGTATAATCTAACAAAGCTTTCAGTATCATTTAGACAAAACTGTATGGTGTTTTACGCCACTTACAACATTAGATTCAGACAAGGAAATTCTCCTTTCTGCCTCAAGTAATTGACTATATGGCATTTCTTGTATGTACAGTTTAACCCTTTACCAGACGACAAAATTTTAGCCTTGTCCAAATTGAAAGCATTGCAGACGACAGTTTCAATGTGGCTCAAATGGTGCAATTTTTCTTTGATAGAGCAGAAAACATTGTGGGAAAAGGAGAAAATGCTGATTACCATGTTACAATGTTTTCAAAAGGCTTCTCTCCCAGGGTCGTTAAAAGGTGGCACTGTCCAGTAAAGGGTTAAACTTGTCCAGTTCAAAAGCATCTGCAGACGACAAATTCAGAGAGGCAGTGATGATGGCTTTTGTCTTTGGGAGACAAGGAGAACTGGTTACAAGCATTTTCTCCTTTTCCCACGATGCTTTTGGAAGACCTTTTGCTCAAGATCTTTCAAACTTGGGCTTGTTAGGTAGAGAGTTAAATCTGCATGTTGATTATTTTCTGCAGGGATCTTTCCAAAACTCCTCAAATTTTATTAACTTTTTACCAAAATTTTTAGACTAGTCCAAATTGGAGGCAATGGCAGACAACATATAAAATTCAGCTGAAATGATATTAATAGTCTATGAAGTGTAGAAAACCTTGTGGCAAAGGAGAAAATGCTGGAAAGTTTTTTATTGCATAGAAAAGGTTTTCAAGTTACAGAAATTATAAGCTAAAATCTGAGTGCACCTTTTGTGGTGATGCGTAAAATATGTCTGCAATCACCCGGGTGTTTCGTGAATAGTTGCCGCGTCATGATAATTGGTATCCAAAGAAAAGTGAGATAGATGCGTAACAAGAAAAGGTGCGCTTTTGTGGTGCTGCGAAAGTTTTACCCGATATCCGGTCAATTTGAGCGAAAACTTTTGCAGCACCAAAAGAGGTACCATGTTGCAAAATGGAAATGTGTCGACGAACAACGCACAACACATGTATTTTGTTGTTGCAAACAGTTAGATAGTATTGTGGCGGATCACGTAGAAAGCTTTTGAAGCACGGGAAAATATTTCTAATAGCAGAAATAATCAGTTAAAGTTTCGGTCCCCTTTTGTGATGTTGCGATAAATTCGCTCGAAGTCGAGAATTTTTTTGTGAAAACTGTATCGCCTATCAACCTGTACCCATAGGTATTTTCGTGTGCAGTTTTCGATGTGCTGGGCACATCCTGAGCTGTTTTTGTTATGTAGATCAAGATCAGAATGCATTTTGCGGGCAGTATAGATCAAGATCAGATGGTTCAGGACTTGACTGGCGATTTTACGTAATATTCTAGCAAAATATCCTTTAAAATCACAGCTCCATGTTTCTTTCCCACAAGTACCTTTGGTGTATTCAGCGCTCTAGGTGTACCTTTCACTAAACTGCGTAGATTTTCGCAATGTTTGGGGGATTGAACATACATACGATCCCTGCTTAACTCAAAGGTGTGAGCTGGGGTGAAGTTATGCAAATATTTACTCAAATCGTATCGTGCAGTTAAGTGAAACTTGTTTCAGATTTGACGCTTGCACATCGAAATTGCATACGCAAATTTCGCGCGTACGCAATGTAGAGAAAGGTTACCCAAGGGGGCATTCGGTATACCTCGGGTGATCCGGTGATCAAATCCCTCGGCTGTATCACGTTGCTTGATATGCACATACACGGTACATTTCGCACATCTCCGGAAGCACACCGCTTTACCGTTATTGAAATTGTAAGGCTCCTCTTTAGAAAGAACGCATGAATAAATTTTCTATCGTTATCTTTCTAAGAGTATTTCAGTCGGCAAACAGTTTGTACATTCAATTTTTAGCGTGGTTTATCAATTCCGTTAGGAGCTTTCATCGACAGATCGATAGAAGTGAATAACTTCACAGTGGTTGTTCATGTCGTTGCTAAGCGATCTACAGGGGCGCCGCCATGTTTAAGATCATGTGATTGGTAGTTCAAAATGGAAGCCTCCCTTATACAGACGAGGTTGGATGTAGACCTGTACGGAATCGGCCGAGTTGTGACGAGTGCCAAGGGGGTTTACACGGTTTTCAGCTCCTGGTTCCAAGTATTTTCTCCTGTTCCCAAAATGTGGTTTGAAAGCCTTATTGATCTGGGCCGTTAAAACTCGGGATTTTTAGGTAAAAGGTTAAAAGGAAATCTAAGCGGGAAAAAAAGGTAAGCACACCCGTAACGCAGCACTCGTCACAACTCGGCCGATTACGTAACTGCATCTTGATTAACGGATCACCCGAAGTTTGCCGAATGGTAACGGAAATAGTACGCATTTAGCAATGCGGCGAAAATTTCGTCATGTAGCCGTACGGTAGAAAAACTTTTGCAGCATGACAACAGGTACCATGTAGAAAATTTGGAATTTGCCCGAACACAAGAAAAATATTTCCATATTGTGATGCTGTAAATTACAGGGTTTTTGGAAAGTTTTTATTGCATAGAAAAGGTTTTCAAGTTACAGAAATTATAAACTAAAATCTGAGTGCCCCTTTTGAGTTGATGCGTAAAATATGTCTGCAATCACCCGGGTGTTTCGTGAATAGTTGCCGCGTCATGATAATTGGTATCCAAAGAAAAGCGAGATAGATGCGTAACAAGAAAAGGTGCGCTTTTGTGGTGCTGCAAAAGTTTTACCCGATATCCGGTCAATTTGAGCGAAAACTTTTGCAGCACCAAAAGAGGTACCATGTTGCAAAATGGAAATGTGTCGACGAACAACGCACAACACATGTATTTTGTTGTTGCAAACAGTTAGATAGTATTGTGGCGGATCACGTAGAAAGCTTTTAAAGCACGGGAAAATATTCCAAATAGCAGAAATAATCAGTTAAAGTTTCGGTCCCCTCTTGTGATGTTGCGATAAATTCGCTCGAAGTCGAGAATTTTTTTTGTGAAAACTGTATCGACTATCAACCTGTACCCATAGGTATTTTTTGTGCGCAGTTTTCGATGTGCTGGGCACATCCTGAGCTGTTTTTGTTATGTAGATCAAGATCAGAATGCATTTTTGCGGGCAGTGTAGATTAAGATCAGACGTTTCGGGAATTGGTTAGCAATTTTGTGTAATACTCTGGCAAAAATATCATTCAAATTAAAATATCATATTTTCTTGCCAACAAGTACATTTTAGCGCTCCAACGGTGGGTGGGGTGGGGTTATTCTCTAGTTGAGGTTTTGTGCCTAGTATATATATAGGTTTTTACGAATTTTGGAAAGAAGGCTCTTGAAAACATTGTGGAAAAGGAGAAAATTCGGGTGACCAGCATTTTCTCCTTTTCCCACAATGTCTTTAACCCTATCAGAGGGCTTAAGCTCATTTATACTAACTTTGAATTTGTCGTCTGCAGATGTTTTGAATTTAAAGTCTAGAATTTTTCGTTTAGAAAAGGGTTAACCAATCGGCCAATTTCGTAGACTCTGTTATTGGAATAATCATACTGGAAGATACCGGTGAATTTAAAAAACAAAAAAGTCTGATCATGTGACCAATATGGCCGCCCTGTCTATCCACAGGAATCGGACGTTTACTTGGTGAAAATAGCTGAATGTCAGGCGAAGTGGTCACTCTCTATTATATTATTTTATAATAGAGAGTGACCACTTCGCTTGACATTCAGCTATTTTCACCAAGTAAACGTCCGATTCCTGTGGTCTATCCTTTTCAAAAACTTGAAAATATCTTTTATTCCAGGACTTCGAGACCCGACATTAAGATTGCAATGAAAATTTTGGACGGATAATTGATGCACGGAGTATACGTACCAACAGCAAAGTGTGAGAAAATGATTAGCGTAGGTTGACCTTTCACCTATTTCGGGGTTGGTCGATCTTTGAACAGCCATGTTCTATGGATTTCTTTATGGAAAAACTCGAAGATCTTTCTGTACTGAAGCAGGTATACGGGGTTAACAGTGTGAGGATATTTCAATATTTTATCTGCTGGCAGATATCATTAAATTCTGTTGAAGGCCACATCGAACAAATTTACAGTTGATTGAATGATCAGTTATTTCTTTGTTGAAGTAGCATGTGATAAACTTTTCATCTACTCGGGAACGCCACCAAGATTTGCACTGGTTGCCATGGTATTACTGAAACGAGCACTGCATGCGGGTGCCAATGCTCGGCTGCAGTTGCTTGATTTTCAGTGAAAATTCAAGGTCGAAAAGGGGGCATAACTAAGTCAAAAATGCTTTGACTGTTACATACCCACGTTGTATGGGTTCCCCGTTTCATAGTTGACAACTGGTCCAAGTTTGAAGTACATGTAAATATCTTTAATAATAACAGAGATGATGTAAAATGTCAAAGTTTTTGCACCAGGACGTTGAAGACGTAGATGACAACAGGGCTACGGCAATAACTCTACGTTTTCTTTGAAAACAGCCACGCTATAATTTGCTGAATATTTCATTACCCAGTAGAGTTATAAGCGATTTGTTGTATACAGTAAGGATTACACAAACCAAAACATCATATCCACAGCCCACTAGCTGTGGTCAACATTGTGGTCAGTGTCCGTATTCATTAACCATTCTTAAAAGCCAAACAGCTGCTGAAAACATGTCAAAATCATTTAAATTCAAATCATACCAGCTAGAATTAGGGAAAATATTGTGAAGATGACAATCTGTTATTCTGTGGTCAATCCAAGTGTTAGTCGCTGGTAGAAAAATGAATTTCAAAATCAAGCAAAAAGTAAATAAAAGTGCTCTGGCAATTCTTAAATTAATTTCTCTGCTAACTAACACTTAAGCCAACTGTAGATAACAGATTGTCATCTTCACAATAATTTCAATGCTTTGATATGGAGTAATTTAAATACTTTTTGACTCTGGCTATGTTTACTTTTGGCAGCTATTATTACTCTAAGAAGATTCATTGTCTTATTCTCAACAATTTTCTAAATTTGAAAGTAACACAACTTCAGATTGGCTTACCCATATGGTTTAGCCAATCAGAAGTGGGGTTACTTTCTAAATTTAGAATAAGACTTAGAATGAAATGAAGAATCCTTGGTGAATACAAACCCTGTACTAAGGTTTCAGATATACTGGAATAGGTTTTAGTTCTTGGGGTAAGAAAAAGGAACACAAAGACACAATATTTGTGGTTAAATTGAAGCTGTAATCATACAATAAATTCAATAAATAACAAAATTTTACAGCAAATATGTTACAAACATATTGGGTACTAACATCAAAACTCAATCTGTGTTGAAACAAGCTCTTGCATAAACATTTCTATTCATCCTAATCCTGCTAAATAAAAGAAATGAAAATTTCAAGCTGATCGTAAAAACTCAAATTTTCCTATTTCAAAAGTATTTTTAGAAGAGAGATGATTATCACCTTATAGGACAGTGTAGATCAAAGATCAGACTGCATGTTCTGTGCAGTCTGATCTTGATCTATCACTGTCTGCAAAAGGTCAATGGGTCACGCTTAGCAGCCTAAGGGTTAAAATCCAAGCTGACATTGAAAATATCCCATAACATGGCCATGTGTTTTGAGAAGACAGCTTGCAACTAAAGATTCCTTTACAGATACGTCTATACTCGTTTTCACCAGCTTTTTAACCCATTTTATCTTTATTTTATGGAGCTTTAATCACTCTTGTAGCTTCAGGCCAAATTTTGCCCCTGACAGTTGCAAAATTGCCCTGATTACGACGGGCAGAAAATGCATTTTCTGCCTTCAAAGAAATCACTGATGTTGTTTCCAGTTTTAAATGAGGACAAATATGTTGAGTTTCTCTATCCCTTTTACCATATATATTGGTAATTTATCTATGTTTACACAGCTGAATTAATTCTGAGACATTCTACACAATAACAAGTTTTGACAGTGTTTTTTCTCTCTAGCAGTAAGGACGTACCTTTAAAGATAAGTTACTTCTATGACTTTTTACTAATTCATTCATTGATTGGGTGGTGTTTTACTCCGCTTTCAACATTATTTCAGTCATATCATGGTGACAGTTCACTAATTCATGTAAGTCCTGGTTTTCACCTGTACTAGGATTGGGCTCTAAAGTGTCTTGCCCAAGGGCACTTCCATGAAACTCAGTGCTTCCAGTGAGACTCAAACCTGGATCTCCAGGTTACGTGTCCAACACTGACCCATGCAGGACCCCCAACTTTTAACAAATGACAAAATTTTAGACTCATCCAATTGAAAGCTTTTGCAGACGACAAAGTAACTGGGCTCAAACACTGAAATTTATAGCTGAAAGGTTAGAAAACATTCTGGAAAAAGGAGAAAATGCTGGTTTCCAGTATTTTCTCATTTTCTTGCAAATTTTCAAAAGCCTTCTTCTCCAGGGTTGTTAAAACTCAGGATTGTGTGGTAAAAAGTTAAGCATTTAACAAAATTAAATAATAATACAAAAATAGCTACTCTGATTAACACATACATGAACAAGATAAATAAGTAAATATTTCAGATATTCTATAGATCTGTTGCACATCCACAAAACTGTTAACCCTTTACCACGCGAGAAAAATGTAAACTTCTCCAAACTGAAAACATTTGCAGATGACAATTTAAATGTGACTCAAATGAGGAAATTTGTCTCTGAAAGTGTAGAAAACATTGTTGGACAAGGAGAAAATGCTGGTTATCAGCATTTTCTCCTTTTCCCACAATATTTTTCAAGAGCCTTGTCATTACAGTCGTTAAAACTTGGGATTGCGTGGTAAAGGGTTAAATCACAGGCATGAGATCCCCTGCAGGTTTGCTTCTTTATGAATGTCATGATGAATCGATCTGAAATGATACATGTATCCTGTTGCAACAAACACACCATTATCATTGCCTTACAGCAGACTACTATGGAACTCATCCTGGTACAAGAAGAAATTTGCCACAATATTTAGCTCTGCAGTTTTCGAAGAAAACATCAGGATATTGTTGTTGCACTGTTGGGTGCCTTGTCATGCAAAAACTTATTTTACACTATGTCAGTCACTACTGAAGATACTTACTTTGAACTCCGACTAGTTCTTAACTAAAAGGGGAACAGCTACAACAGACCTTCAAAATATTTTTGACACAGTTATGTCCCTTTTTTGACTTACCAATTTGATTTTCAGTGCAATCTATCTCTAAAAACAACTATAATCTAACGCTTTCAGTATCATTTAGACAAGACTGTATGGTGTTTTACGCCACTTACATTAGATTCAGACAAGAACATTCTCCTTTGTGCCTCAAGTAATTGACTATATGGCATTTCTTGTATGTACAGTTTAACCCTTTACCAGACGACAAAATTTTAGCCTTGTTCAAATTGAAAGCATTTGCAGACGACAATTTCTATGTGGCTCAAAGGTTGCAATTTTTCTTTGATAGAGCAGAAAAAATTGTTGGAAAAGGAGAAAATGCTGGTTACCAGCATTTTCTCCTTTTCCCACAATGTTTTCAAAAAGGCTTCTCTCTTAGGGTCGTTAAAAGGTGGCACTGTGCAGTAAAGGGTTAAACTTGTCCAGTTCAAAAGCATCTGCAGACGACAAATTCAGAGAGGTAGCGATGACGGCTTTTGTCTTTGAAAGAGTGAAAAATAATTGGGAGACAAGGAGAACTGGTAGCAAGCATTTTCTCCTTTTCACACAATGCTTTTGGAAGACCTTTTGCTCAAGATCTTCAAAACCTGGGCTTGTATGGTAGACAGTTAAATCTGCATGTTGATTATTTTCTGTAGGGATCTTTCCAAAACTCCTCAAATTTGATTAACACTTTCCCAAACGACAAAATTTTAGACTAGTCCACATTGAAAGCATTTGCAGACAACATATAAAATTCAGCTGAAATGATGGAGTCTATGAAAGTGTAGAAAATATTGTGGAAAAAGGAGAAAATACTGGTTACCAGCATTTTGTCCTTTTCCCACAAGGTTTTCAAAAGGCTAATTTCTCCGAGGCGTTAAAACTTGGGATTGTGTGGTAAAGAGTTAACCCTTTACTACACAATCCTGATTTTTAACAACCCTGACAGTGATAGCTTTTTGAAAACAATGTGGGAAAAGGAGAAAATTCTGGTAACCAGCATTTTCTCCTTTTCCCACAATGTTTTCGACACTTTCACAAAAATATCTGATAATTTGAGCCATGTTTGATCTGTGATCTGCAGATGAGTCTAAAATTTTGATGTATGGTTGACGGCTAAAAATCTGGTAACTTAACCCTTTACCGCACAATGCCGCCTTTTAACGACCCTGGAAAAGAGGCCCTTTGAAAACGTGGGAAAAGGAGAAAATGCTGGTAACCAGCATTTTCTCCTTTTCCCACAACGTTTTCTACCCTTTCAAAGAAAAATTGCACCATTTGAGGCACACTGAAATTGTCGTCTGCAAATGCTTTCAATTTGGGTAAGGCTAAAATTTTGCCGTTTGGTAAAGGGTTAAAAAGATATTTACGGGAGATGATGACATTTTAGTAATGAATTAGAATACCTCCTTAACTGTCATCAACAGCGATTTAGCATCAGGTTTACTGGAAACAGCAGCAACTGGTATCCCCTTTTCTTCCAGAGCTTTTTGGGTGCTGGGTCCAATGGCGATCACCTGTCAATCAAGTAACTGTCATCCAGTTACACTCTTTCTTTGTAACTATGCAGACAACTTTTGAAAATATTGTAATACATGAAATCAACGATGTTTATATTTATTCATGTTGGTCATCCATGGTCTAACAATACTTCTTACATGTCATGTGAATTCAGCTCTATAAACACAGTGCAATGGCAGCGTGATAAATTTGATGTCGTTCTATATTCTATATAAAGTAAGAATTAATCTGCATCCACGTTTGTATACTAAGTATGAACTTGTTCTCCTTTTATCAAAAGTTGATCATCTCAGAATCGAAATCATCTTCTTTCTATCATGGTTAATCGTTCAATAAACAACGGTTGTGAGTTATAAGGCGCAAGGAATAAACCACTCGATCTATCGCCCTCGTGGATTATTTACTGTGCCTCATAACCCACAACCGTGGTTTATTGCATGATAAACCACAATAGAATGCAGATTATTTCTTAAACATGCAATGTTTTGGTCACTCATCCATGCACTACCCATAACACATACTGCTTAACTATCCAGGGGTGGACTTGATTTAGCTTATCTGAGCACTCTTTTTACTCCGAGCATGCAAATTCGTAATCAAGTGTAATGGAGTAGCTTCGCCATTGTACTCCATCTTCCGAGGTGGTGCGGTTGAGAGCAGTCACGTGACCTAATCCCCTCAAAAAGTGGCTGGAAGGAGAACAATTTTTTAACTTGAAGATCACAAAGGATGTTTTTTTGATATGGAAGTCTTCGGAGGACATCTGTGTGTATTGCAAACTGGTAATTTATAAATCGTTAATTGAAATAGAGCTGTAACAACAACATTGCGATCGTTGTCAGCTATCTTTAATTTTTCCTCTCACTTGATTTATCTCGGGAGGACGCCGTTTGCTTGATTTCACTTGATTTAGCGTGCTGCTCTGGTGCAGCAGTAGTACTCTAATAAAAAATCAAATCAAGTCCACCCTAGGTGAGAAATATCCCAAACCCCATTGCTGTAACAGCTAGCTCAACAGTAAGGCAGATTTTAACCCTTTACCACACAATCTTGAGTTTTAATGACTCTGAAGAATAAAACTTTTGAAAACATTGTGGGAAAAGGAGAAAATGCTGGTAACCAGCATTTTCTCCTTTTCCAACAATGTTTTCTACTCTTTCAGACACGAATTCCATAATTTAAGCCACATTTAACATAATTTAAGCCACATTTAATTTGTTGTCTGCACATGCTTTCAATTTGGACCAGTCTAAAATTTTGTCCTTTGGTAAAGAGTCAAGTGTTTATATAACTAACTGCTCTTCATGACATTTCTTTTGAGAAATATCAAATTTGTCGTCTGCAAATGCCTTCAATTTGGACCAGTCTAAAATTTTGTCATTTGGCAAAGAGTTTTAAAAGCACCTGTTAACTCATTACCTCCTCCAGAAAGATTTTTTTGTCTCACAGCAGATCAGATCAGCATGACAAAAGAGCAGCTTACAGCATTTTCCAGAAAACGTTTTCAAATAGTTCATAAATAGCACATTTATAATCTGGATTTCACAAGAATGGCGCTGTTACAGGAGATATTGAATGAAAATATGGTTCACTTACCCGAGTTTTACTATAAGAAGATAAATGCACAGATATGAGGGAAAATGTATATTCTACTCCTGATGGGCTGAAGTACACAACAAAATCTGGCAACCCCTGTTAAACAGAAACAACACTGCTGTTAACCATTTACCACACAATGACAAATTTTAACGACCCTGCAGAATTGCGCTTTTGAAAAAATTGTGGGAAAAGGAGAAAATGCTGGTAACCAGCATTTTCTTCTTTTTCCCACAATGTTTTCTATCCTATCAAGGACATATATTGTCATTTGGGTCAACTATAATTTTTCATCTGCAAATGCTTCCAATTTGGACCAGTCTAAATTTTTTTTCAAATGGTAAAGGATTCAGACATATAAATGACTCAATGACATATCTTTCTATATCGGTTGAGTGTTGGTCTCCCAATTCAGAGGTTGCAGTTTTGATTTCTGTTGTCAGAGAAGTCAGCCTTTGGGACTACCCACATCAACTGGCAAGTACTGATTTGCTTTTGAGGAAGCAATGATTTGCACCAGTTGTTTCGCAATCAACTAGACCTGTTGCAAAGCGGACAAATAACCCCTAACAGCACCTTGTCACTGAATCAGCACAATCAGAGAATGAAAAGTATTTTCTAAACAAAGTTCACCCATGACCTTGAGCTTTGACCCATGTAACCCAAAAATGATACAGCCCCTCCAAAGGTCATGAGCAACACTTGTATACAGTTTCAGGGTCCTAGGTCAAACAGCCTCTGAGTAAGAGCATGGGAACGATTTTCAAACAAAGTTCACCCGTAACCTTGACCTTTAACCCAAAAACAATAGGGCACCTCCTTGGGTCATGAGCAACACTTTTATAAAGTTTCCGGGTCCTAGGTCAAACGGCCTTTGGGTTAGAGCATGGAAACAAAAAGATAGATTGACAGACGGATTGATGGACCGACGGATGAACAGACAGACATGGTGAAACCAGTATACCCTGCTCTACTTCGTAGGTGCGGGGTATAACAAATGTGTTTAAAGATACATCTATAATTGTTTTCAAAGAAAAATTCCACCGTTTGAGCCTAACTGAAATTGTCTTTTGCAAATGCTTTCAATTTGGACAAGGCTGAAATTGTGTCGTCTGGTAAAGGGTTTAGGATGCTGCACCAGTATTTGTTTGGCAGGGTTATCCTTCACCAAACAACAAAATTTGAGGCTCGTCCAAACTGACAGGATTCACAAGCAACAAATAAATGATTGCTAAAAATATGAAATTTGTCTTTCAAAGGGCAGAAAAAAATTGGTCAGAAAAGGAGAAAATCCTGGTTACCACCATTGTCTCCTTTTCCCACAATGCTTTCAAAAGGCTTCTTCACCAGGGTGATTAAAATCTGGGACTGTTTGGTAAAGGGTTCAGGAGATTTCACTGCAGTTTATTTCTTGTTTACAAACCTGAGTTTTGACTGTATTTTCAAGATGTTGCTCTATAGAGGAACTTTTTCTTGTCTCGTAAACAACTATTTCCTTCAAACAATAACCTAGAAAGAAAATTTCTCAAATTTTGAAGCTTGTCTTTGAAAGTGTAGAAAAGATTGTGGGAAAAGGAGAAAATGCTGGTAACCAGCATTTTTTTCCTTTTCCCACAATGTTTTCAAAAGCCCTTTCAATCTGGCCATTAAAAATCAGGATCAAGTGATTAAATTAGCACTGTCACAAAATGATCCGTGAAAAGGGGGCTTAATGCATCTGCAACAAGTATTGACCCAGGTCAGCCTGCGCAGTCTGGGCGGGCTGACCTGGGCCAAAACTTTTTGCTATTGGTCAATGTTCAGCGGCTCAAAAGATCAGTATACTTCATAATTCAGTGTGTTGTTATATAAAATGGGTTTTATGGACCCACACTTATGTGGTGACTTGCTTGGTATCATGCATTGAGGAAAAGCATTAAGACCCTTCTGCCAGAACATGGCTCATTTAATTTTTCGCAGGGATATAAAAACAATTCTTTTAACCCTTTACCGCACAATGCCGCCTTTTGACGCCCCTGGCAAAGAAGCCTTTTGAAAACATTGTGGGAAAAGGAGAAAACGCTGGTAACCGGCATTTTCTCCTTTTCCCACAATGTTTTCAACCCTATCAAACAAAAGTTGCACTATTTGAGCCACACTGAAATTGTCGTCTGCAAATGCTTTCAATTTGGACAAGGCTAAAATTTTGTTGTGTGGTAAAGGGTTAACCCTTAAAGCGCCGAATAAACCCAATGGTCATTTTCATTCTAGAATAAAACCAATATAATTGCAAATTCATGGCTACATTTTGCCTGTAGTGTTTTAACATAGCGTACAGTGTAGATAAAAGATCAGGCTGCACGTTTTGTGCAGCCTGATCTTGATCTACACTGGCTGCAAAGGCAACTATATTAGTGAAAGGCGCTTTAAGGGTTAAGTCCACCTATTTACCTTTTATTCATGCCAAGACTAAACGAAATTCATTACTATGTAAATTATTCCAATCTTGAAAGGAAAAAATGCAAAATGTTCAATTTAGCACAACTTCGTCCGATATTGGTTTTAAACCCTTTACCACACATTCCTGAGTTTTAACAATCCTTAGCTCTTTACCACATCAGAAAAATGTACAGAGCTCCAGATAGAAGGAGTGATTTTGATTTCAAAATTGAAAATATTAATCACTCGCCACTAAAGCCTATGTTATGGGTACTCATTAGAATCGTCTCATTGAGACCATTCTAATGAGTACCCACAACATAGGGTTTGGAAGAGAAATAATGGATTTAGAATACTATCACTCCCTCTTATCTGGCGGTCTGATGTAGACTTGTCCAAAATTGAAAGCATTTGCTGATGACACTTTATACGTGGCTCAAATAATGGAATTTGTCTTTAATAGGGTGGAAAACATTGTGGGAAAAGGAGAGAATGCTAGCTACCAGCATTTTCTCCTTTTCCCACAATGCTTTCAAGAACCTCAGGGTCGTTAAAACTCAAGATTGTGTGATAAAGGGTTAAGGAGAAGACCAGCATTTTTCTCCTTTTCCTACATTATTTCCTATTATTTCAAAGGCAAATCCCATTGTTTGAGACACGTTCACTTTTTCATTTGCAGGTGCTTTCAATTTGGACAAATTCAAAATATTGTCATTTGGTAAATGGGTAAATACATGTAGGCGATTTATAAAGATCAAAGGTTGTCAAATGTGGTTTGTGTCAAAGACCAGGATCAATATGGTTTATTGTTCAAAGTCCACGAAAGAGATACCTACTGCAGGAAACTTCCCGGTCTTTTACCAGACCACCTTTGAAAACAGTGTGGAAAAGGGGAAAAAAATGACCATAAGTATTTCTCCTTTTGTCAGATTATTTTCAAGCACATCTATATTTGAACCATGCTCTGGCAAAAGGGGGATTAATGCATCTCCATGATGCATCATATCAAGCCAGTCATCATATAATTATGGATCCATAAAATCTAACAACCATTTAAATCCTGAGGTAAAATGGTCTTTGGACATGTAACAAAAAGTTTAAACATAGGTCAGCCTGTGGGATCTGTGCAGGCTGACCTAGATTGATACTTTTTGCAGATGTATTCAACCCCCCCCCCCCCCTTTGCATAGAGCATGATTGATGTATATAAAAACTTAAAACATTAAACACCCTTTTCATAGAGCATGGCTGATGTACTTAAACATTAAACACCCCTTTTCATAGAGCATGACTGATGTATATGAAACCTAAACTCCGAGTTGATTATCCAAATTATAGAGGATGTTTGCAAATTTGCGGTAAATTTGTCTTAGAGGATAAAGAATTGCAGCGCATGCAGGTGGCAACGCTCGGCTGCGGATGCTTGATTTTCAGTGAAAATTCGAAGTCGAAAAGGGGCATGACTGTCAAAAATACTTTGATGGTTACCTTCCCTGTTGTATAGGTTCCCCTTTTGATGATAAACAACTTGTCCAAGTATGAAATAAATGTCTTCAGTAATAACAGGTATGTTATAAAATGTCAATGTTTTCACATGAGAACTTAGATGACGACACAGACCTCGACGCCAGGGCTACCACAATATCTCAACATTTTCTTTGAAAACAGCCAAGCTAAAAATGTGCTATTACCTGATTCTTTTAGTTTTGTAGGTAAAGTTTCCTGTCTAAGATTACCACAGGGATATAGTATAGGTTTCTCACTAACCGCCATATCTGTAAGTTATGTAACAAATATCAACTTTTAAAGTGTCCAATAAACTCAACAGACATTTTGATCTAGAAATAAGAGACAAATATATGCAATACCTTGCTCAGTTTTGTCTAGAATGTCTCAGCAAAGTAGACAGCGTAGATCAAAGATCAGACTGCACAAAATGTGCAGTCTGATCTTGATCTACACTGGCTGCAAAAGCAAAAATAGTTGTGAAAGGCACTTTCAGGGTTAACCCTTTACCAAACAATCCCTCGTTTTAATGACACCTAGAAAAGACATCTTTGGAAAACCCTGTCGGAAAAGGTTAAATTGATGATAACCAGCATCTTCTCTTTTTTTTCTGTCCTTGTTAAAGTATTTGAACTATAATTAATTAGTCATCTGCAAATACTTTTGATTTTGATAGATGTAAAATTTTGCTGTCTTGTGTTAAAAGGTACATGTGTACCTTGATGGGTGTTGAATTACCCTTTACCAAAAAAACCTGTTTTTAAAGGCGCAGAGGAAGAGGGTTTTTCAAACCATTCTGGAAAAAGGAAAAAATACTGGTAAACAAAATTTTTGTACGTCATAATGTTTTTTATCCTTTCAAGGAAAAGTCTCATCATTTGAGCCAAATCCAATTTTTCATCTGCAAATGCTTTCAATATGGACACGTCTAAAATTTTGACATCTGGTGAAGAGTCAGGGCTATATAAAAATGACAATGACAAGGTTTTATTACCGTGTAATAGCTCTTCAGCCCAAAATATATAAGGACATAATACAAGTCGTGTACAATTATGAGGTTATCAACAGGCTTGGGTATAATACTGCATTGTGTTGTATGAGTACACAACAAAACCTGTATACATTTTGGATGAGGTGACAGATGAATTCAAAATATGGATATGGTTCCATAAGTATGGTTCTGCTCACTATGAACAATTTCTCCTTTTGCAGTAATGTTTTCAAAATTCATCTGCTCAAAAAGTCATCTGGGAAGGAAATTTGTTGGAGTCAAACTACAGCATCTCTTATTTTCTAGACTACTATGTCAACATATCAGACTTCAGACTTACCTTGTCATATGAGCCATGCTCTGGCAAAAGGGGGTTAATGGATCTCTATGATGCATTATACCAAGCAAGTCATCACATTAATGTGGATCCATAAAATCCATCATGTATAAAAACCAACTGAATCATGGGATACACTGGTTCTTTGACATGCAGAAAATTTACTAAATGCAAATTTTTTTGACACAGGTCAGCCTGCGAGGACTGACTGCGCAGGTTGACCTGAGTTGATACTTTTTGCAAATGCGGTAACTCTTTACCACACAATCCTGATTTTCAAAGACCCTGAAAGAGCAAACTGTTGAGAACACTGTAGGAAAAGGAGAAAATGCTGACAACCAGCATTTTCTCCTTTTCCCACAATGTTTTCTGCCCTACCAAAGACGGAAATCATGGTTTTAGCAACATGTAGTTTGTTGTCTGCAAATGCTCTCAATTTAGTCCAGTCAAAAATTTGGTTGTATGGTAAAGTGTTAAGCCCCCTTTTCATAGAGCATGCCTCATATAAAAATCTGCCAAATAAGGACTCCAGACTTACCTTTACATATAAAATCTGTCAAATTATTAGCATTTCCACAATCTGATTCTACTGGTGAGAAACCAGCTTCCTTGGCTGGAAACAAATATGGTAGAATATGACAACATTTCTTTTTAATTCATGCCTGTTTGGGTTATTTCTTAACCTACTAAAAACTACATAAATTACAAAAATTTAAAAGAACATGAGCACTGCATGCTGGTGCAAACACTTGGCTGCAGCTTGGAGATTTTCAGTGAAAATTCTAAGTAAATAATTGGGGACATAAATATCAAAATATTTATGGTTATCTGCCACACTGGTATGGGTTCCCCTTTTGATAGTTAACAACTAGTCTGAGTTTGAAGTAAATATCTTCAGCAATGACAGAGATATTATAAGCATTGGTAGGAAGTGAAGCAAGAATTTAGTGGTCCTTGGCATTCAATCTTATTTATAAAATCTATGTTACAGTTAAAAGCCCACACTGTGTGCTCAGTTGAGCTAAAAAAAAACCTTGAACAGATAGCAATTGATAATAGAATAGATCAACTCTAAGTCACAGCTAGCTTTTGCAAAATTGTGATGATTCAATTTTATCTATGAATTAATCAAATTTGATTCATAACCACAATTGTAAAAACATGTGCATGTACCTGCTTTTTGTGTGCTTGCCCCAACAACATAACATCGCATGTCTAAACACTTAAGACTGTTGTCTGTAGATAGTTTGTCATGATCTACAATGTAAAAAAGTATTAATTACTGTGAGATGTTGAAAGAGGCTATTCAGTTTTTAACAGTTATACCAAATTTAACCCTTTCCCAAACAAGCCCTGGTTTTCACGTGTCTCCAGTACAAGTCTTTTGAAAACACTGTGGGAAAAGGAGAAATTGCTTGTAACAAGCAATTTCTCCTTTTCCCACAGTGTTTTCTACCATTTTTGAGAACTTTCTGCCATTTTCATCAAACTTAAAATTGTCGTCTGCAAACTCTTTCAATTTGGACCAGTCCAAAATTTGTCCTTTGGGAAAGGGTTAAACAAGAACACAGCATGTGGGTGCCAACGCTCGGCTGAAGGTGCTTGTTTTTTAGTGAAAATTCTACGTTGAAGAAGGAGCATAAATGTGTCAAAAATACTTTGACCATTACCTGCCCTTGTTGTATAGGTTCCCTTTTGGTGGTGACCAACTTGTCCAGGTTTGAAGCAAATATCTTCAGTAATAACAGAGATCTTATGAAATGTCAAAGTTTTTGTATGACGACGAAGACAGCGACACCAGGGCTACTACAATATCTTGATGCTTTCTTCGAAAACTGCCAGGCTAAAAATCTAAATTTGCCCCTTAAAGGTAAATAAAGAGTACCACCAATTCTGATTGGTCATGTTCAGTAATCAGAACTGCTTCTGCAATGATTTCTCAGTTTACGACCTCCATAATGTTTGTTATACCACTATTTAACCCATTACCAAACGACAAAAATTTTAGATAGGACGAAATTGAAAGCATTTGCAGATGACAAATTAAGTGTGGCTTAAATGGTGTTTTATGAATTGGAAAGGGTGGAAAACATTGTTGGAAAAGGAGAAAATGCTGGTTACCAGCATTTTCTCCTTTTCCCACAACGTTTTCAGAAGGCTTCTTTCTCAGGGTTGTGTGGTGAAGAGTTAAGCAGATGAGGACCAGTTCACATTTTCTTCCTCTAGATGCACACAGACCCCTTGAGTGAATTTTTGAATCACCCCTTAACACACACATAATTCGACTTTAAGCTTCTTGGTCCCTCTCAAATTTAACTTTAACACCCAACAAACCATATTGAAAACATTGCAGACAACAAATAAACTTCGGCACAAACGGTTGGAATCTGTCAAAGAAAGGGTAGAAAGCATCATGTGTAAAAGGAGAAAATGCAGATTCCAAAAATTTTCTCTTTTTCCCATGATGTTTTCACAAGTCTTCCTCAACTCTCACAACAACATAGGGTTCTTTGATTTAGTGTTTAACCCTTTACAAAACAGTCCCTAGTCCTAATGATCCTGGGGAAGAGGCCTTTTGAAAACATCGTGGGAAAAGGAGAAAATGGTGGTTACCTGCATATTCTCCTTTTCCCACATTTTTTTCTTCTTTTTCAGAAGCAACTTCATGTATTTATCCCTTATTTAGTTTGTCATCTGCAAATGCTTTCAACTCTGATCTAAAATTTTGTCGTCTGGTAAAGCGTTTAACTCGTTACCACACAACAAAAATGTAGACTTTTCCAAATTGAAAGCATTTGCAGACAACAATTTAAGTGTGACTCAAATGATGGAACTTGTCTTTAATAGGGAAGAAAACATTGCGGGGAAAAAGAAATGCAGATTACCAGCATTTTCTTCTTTTTCCACAATGTTTTCTAAAGTCATCTCATTCAGAGTAGTTAAAACTCCGGAGTGTGTGGTACAGGGATAAATATAAGAAAAGCACTGCATGTGGGTGCCAACAATCGGCTGCAAGTGCTTGATTTTCAGAGAAAATTTTTAAGTCTGAAAAAGGGGCATAACTGTGTAAAAAATATTTTGATAGTTATCTGCCCCTTGTATAAGTTTCTCTTTTGATAGTTTACAACTTGTCTGAGTTAGAATAAAATATGTCCAGTAATGACAGAGATATTATCAAATGTCAAAGTTTTTGTACGACAACGATAATGTCACAGAGGCAGACGACGCCAGGGCTGTGACAATACCTTCACATTTCCTTCGAAAACAGCCAAGCTAATTACAGATCTTATTGTATTTACTATTCTAACCTTTCAGTAGCTGGACAGCCTCCACTGTTGCTTCAACAGACCTCTGACTTGTAAATACTATTGCAGAGTAAGATTCTGGGTGTTTTAGCAATTCCATATATGTAGAAATATTTATAAATAAAAACTCTAGAACAGGAATACATGTCACACTGTACTGACTTCTCTCTAGCTCCTGAAAAAGACAAAGATGTTCTAACCCTGCACCAAAAAATCCTGAGTTTTAACAAGCCTTAGGAGGAAGTCTTTTGAAAACATTGTGGGAAAAGGAGAAAATGCTGGTTACCAGCATTTTCTCCTTTTCCCACAATGTTTTCTACTCTATCAAAGACATATTTCATCATTTGAGTCTTATTTAACCCTTTACCACACAATCCCGAGTTTTAACAACCCTGAAAAATAGGCCATTTGAAAACATTGTGGGACAAGGAGAAAATACTGGTAACCAGCATTTTCTCCTTTTCCCACAATGCTTTCTACCCTATCATAGACGAATTCCTATGTTTTAGACACATTTTACTTGTTGTCAGCAAATCCTTTCAATTTGGACAAGTCTAAAATTTTGTCGTTTGGTAAAAAGTTAACTCTTTACCAAACAACAAAATTTTAGACTCCTCCAAATTAAAAGCATTTGCAGACGACAAAATAAACGTGACTCAAAAATTGAAATTTGTTCTGGGAAGTGAAAACATTGTGGGAAAATGTTTTCAAAAGGCTTCTTTCTTAGGGTCGTGAAAACCCGGGATTGTTTGGTAAAGGGTTAAATTGTCGTCTGCAAATGCTTTCAATTTGAACAAGACTACATTTTTCTCATGTGGTGAAGAGTTAACTACACATTTACTGGGAAGGGGAATATTCTGAGATTTAACTCTTTCTCAAATGACAAATTTTAGACTTTTTCAAATTCAAAACATCTGCAGACGACAAAATCAAAATTGGTACAAAATGAGCTTAAGCTCTCTGGTAAGGTAGAAAACATTGTGGAAAAAAATTAGAAATGCTGGTCACCGGCATTTTCTCTTTTTCCCATAATGTTTTCTAAAGCATTCTCTCTCACATTTTGTGCAGTCTGATCTAGATCTTTACTGGCTGCAAAGGCAGCTATAGTTGTGCAAGGGTTAAAAAAAAAAATCTCAATTGTTTTATGTAAGCAGCCTTATGGGCTATTGTATACCATGTAGTAGATTTTGTTTTCAGAAAAGTTACCATGGTTATGTGATTCTCACAGCCTACTGCATGATGACATATTTTTCTACCTATGATGCTCTCACTCTCTTCTTACCTGGATTTCGTAGCCGACTGCCATGTTTTTCTGCTGCTCTACAACCCAATTTGTGGCAAGTTTTGCCTGCTGGTTAATATAAGCAAGAGACACCTAACTAACGTTCATTCATTCCTTTACTTATTGTTTAAATTTATAAGTACCTTAACCATTACACATACTGCACCATTTGACACATTGTGAAGTTTTGAATGACTTTGTGGACAATCTTTAATCCTTTACCATATGGCAAAATGTTAGAATGTCCAAATTGAAAGCATTTGGAGACATCAAAACAAATGTGACCCAAAAATTGGAATTTGTCTTCTGAAGGGTAGAAAACCTTGTGGGAAAAGGAGAAAATGCTGGTTTCCAGCATTTTCTCCTTTTCCCACAATGTTTTCAAAGGGCCTCTAAAAGGGTTGCTAAAAGTTGGGATTATGTAGTATAGGTTTATGTTTACCACAATGGTCTGTAATTATAAAGAAATATTACCTGAATAAATGGATCAACTTCTCCTTCCTTGGGTGCTTTGAACAATAAAACAGTTTTACAAGAACAGGATGGCTTGTCCTTCACTGTGCTCATTTCTGGTCCTCTACAAAACAAATCTGTGACATTGTAGAATTCAAAGACATACATCAATTTACAATAGATGAGAAGCACAGCAGTAAACACCGTCTGACCTCACTTGTTAAACTGGATGTAACCCTTAGGCTGCTGAGCGCAACTCGATGACCTTTTGCACAGAACGTGCAGTCTGATCTTTGATCTACACTGTCAGAAAAGGAGATATTTTCCCAACCCCTATAACTTTGAAATACAAACATTTTGGCTTTTATCATCGACTTGAAAGTTTTGTTTAGCAGGATAAGGGTTAATGAAGGGGCGTAAACTAACAATCCTAACAACTATCAAATATGCTAAAACAGTATAACTTAATCAAAAAGAGATTTGAACTGAATAAATATGTACTGTAGGGGCGAGTTCTATTTCTTGAGTTATGCAACTGTAAAACAAAAAGAACCTGTACTCCATCAAATTACAGACCCATGAAAGTTAATAACAGAAAGTTTTACCTGAAAGTCAGACAGAGAAATTATATAAACAAAACTACATATTTCCTGAAAGTCTAAAATGATAAAATCTTCTGCTAGTAAAAATGATAAAATCTTCTGCTAGTCTTCTTTTGTTATCTTCAACGTAAATGGCGTATTTAGAATCAAGGGAAGTAACTTTCTTGAAACTCCCTTCAGACCCCGACAGCATGTATTACCTGTTCTGATAATTTATAACTTAACCCTTTCCCAAACAAGCCCTGGTTTTCACGTGTCTGCAGAACAAGTCTTTTGAAAACAATGTGGAAAAGGAGAAATTGCTCGTAACTAGCAATTTCTTCTTTTCCCACAGTGTTTTCTACCCTTTTTGAGACCTTTCTGCCATTTTCATCAAATTTAAAATTGTCGTCTGCAAACTCTTTCAATTTGGACCAGTCCAAAATTTGTCGTTTGGTTAAGGGTTAAACAAACCAATCATATATATAATTATGATCAACTAGAAATCTCTTTTAAAAAGGATAAATGACGACAGAGGTACAGGAATATGAATATGAGCCATGCTCTGTGAAAAGGGGACTTAATGCATCTACGAAGAGTATCGACTCAGGTCAGGACCGAAACTTTTCGCCATATGTAATGGTCAATTTTCTGTATGTCAAAGGACCCTTCTACCACATGATTCAGTTTGTTGTTAGACAAAATGGACCTTATGGATCCATGATCATCTGATAATTGCTTGGTATCATGCTCCACGGAGATGCATTAAGCCCCTTTTGCCAGAGTATGGCTCATATTGATATTCTTTCGTGGATCGATTTAAAGAGTAAAAAGTGAAAAGCAATCTCGCCAACAGTCTAAATATACAGCCTATTTTCAGACACCATTTTTAGTAGTAACTGCTCCTTTTCCAACGATGAATTTTCAGTTAACATCTCATTTTAATTTTCACTAATATGCAAAACAATGAGCTGAAATAGTTCTCCATAGTGAAATATACAAGAATTTCAATAGGCCTACATTCATATTCCGGTAGAATCTAGGCCTATCTCGCGTAAACGCCTTCTATCTTTTTTCACCTTTGCGCTTCTTTAAGCGCGACTTACTGGCTTTTTGCGGACAGTGTAGATTAAGATCAAACTGCACAAGACGTGCAGTCTGATCTTGGATCTACACTGCCCGACAAGGAGATATTTGTCCCCAAAATTACTTTGAATTAGCAGTATTTAGGTTTTTACTATCGACTTGAAAGTTTGATTTTAGTTGATGAGCAAGTTAAGGGTTAACAGATCTTTGCCGTCAAAGATATCTTCGAGCTCGAAAAAGAGCAATTTTGGCGAACAAAGAAAACAGAATTACGTTGCACTTCAAATATTTTTGGACCAAAGTAAATTTTGTTTCCGCGCACCCACCCACCCCCTCAAAAAAAAAAAAAGGGAGGGGAGGGGAGGCCCTATTACCCCATCTCCGGCTCCTGTGCCAGTGGAAACTCGGATTGATGAAACACTGCGAACAAGAAATATCTTTAAAAAAGATAGACGGCGTAAATTTTTTAGTAAAAAGGCAGAGGTACTTAAAATAAAATTGTCTACATTTTTGACCAATCACAAATTCCAATTAATTCATTTTTCATCAGTATCAAACAGTGGGTCAAAAGCCAGCACATTCAGCTACGCCTAAAAAATGGAAGTTAGACAGTTATTATACGAGTAATTCTCACAATATTATCAGTTATCTCTGTTTCAAGACTCGATTTTATATCTATTAATTAGTTTTAATTTTGTCTGTGTGTTAGCTTTACCGCCATAAACACAGGATCAAAGAGAATCCTGCATGATTGATATCATTTGTTTCTCTTGAAGCCAAAGATGATTTCAAGTAGCTGATTTTGGCGGGCAATGCAGATCACGATCAAACTGAACAGAACGTGCAGCCTGGTTCTTTGATCAACACTGTCTGATATTGTTTGAGTTAACAGAAACAAAAAAGAATCGAAATTGTTTTACAAACTGAAAATTTCATATTCGTACTCTGCGGGTTCATGTTAGATCGCAAACAGGGCATGGTCCATGTCATCTCATAATAAACTGGTACCCGTTTTACCGGGAAAACCTCCCGTGACTGTCCGATAGCACTCGTCACAACTCAGTCGATTCTGTATCTACATAATTTGATCACCGGATCACCCGAGGTATGCCGAATGCGTCCGATAGTTGATACAAAGATCAACAACAGGCTAGCCATTTAATCTCATAACGGAAGACAAGAACAAGTCTGGAAAATTCGGTGGACAATAAACATGTCTTCAACTGCACAATATGTTTTGCTTCAGACGGGACCACTTTTGAAAATATTGTGGCAATAGGAAATAGCATTCGTAGGAAGAGCAATTTCTCGTCTTTTACCATGATTTTAAATGTAGGCCTACCAAACGTAAATAAATGGTTATCTATGGTTTGCAATGATTTTTTGCTAGATGTATCAAGGGGCAAGGAGATAAACTGTTTACCAAACGACAAAATTTTGCACATGTCCAAATTGAAAGCATTTGCAGACGACAAAATAAAAGTCACTCAAAAATTGAAATTTGCTTTTGCATGGCTAGAAAACACTGTGGGAAAAGGAGAAAATGCTGGTTACCAGCATTTTCTCCTTTTCCCACAATGTTTTCAAACAGCCTCTTCCCTCAAGATCGTTAAAAACTCGGGATTGTATGGCAAAGAGTTAATTAAAACACCAAATAAATACCCCTAATCTGTCCCGTTTTATTTGTTTTCACGAGAATTCATTATTCAGTTTATTACTCCGTTTTGTTTTTCAATTATTTGGTATTTAACGTCTGCAAATGCTTTGAATTTAGACAAGCCTAAGCTTTTGTTGTCTGGTAAAGAGTGAATTCTTCGCCAGAAAACAAAATTTTAGACTTGTCCACATAAAAATGTATTTGCAGACAACAAATTAACCCTTTACCTCACAACGCCGCCTTTTAACGACCCTGGTAAAGAAGCCTTTTGAAAACATTGCAATTATTTGGTCACAAAGGCAAATTATATGATACGATGATAAATGTCTGCTGTTCTTTTACTTGTTTGGTTTGTATTGGAGTGCCACGGACTATTTTTTTCACATGCATCAGAGATGAGAGGCGAAAAATCGCCGGAAAGACATTGTTTTCCTGAACCGAGTATCGAACCCGCATCCACCGGGTCACGAGTCAGATACGCTAACCACTGAGCTACCCAACCAGACCTTATTTACTTTTACTGCGCTGTACAATTTGTTTTCTATGCCAGTTGTTAAATTCCTGAATATACAAAGGGTGAGAGATGGATGAAGTGTGTCGCAATGACTTTGACCAAACCTCCGATAGAAATTCGGCTGGTCTGGGTTTCAAAAACACTCGCGCCGTGCGTTTCACTGAGCAACCACGATTATCGGGACACGTCAGGAAGGTTACAGAATTAGCCTGTTACGTTATGAATTAGCTGCGTTAAAAATGATTTCTGGTAATGAAAAACAAGAAATATCTTTACAAAAGATAGACGGCGTAAATTTGTCCGTAGGGGCCCTTAAAATAAACATGTCTACTTGTTTTTATCAATCACAAATTTCTGTTTATTAGTTTAAACATATTTTATTCAACAGTACAAATTTACAAGAAAAATGAAATACAATCTATGACAAGCAAACTGAAGAAAAGGATTAGAACGAAAGCATAGGCTTATAAAGTTCTTCTCCAAATTTCAGGTAACGGTTAACAAGGTTATTAAATGATCATATCATTATAAGTTATAGTAAACTTAGGTTAAAACGGTAGGGAAAAAAACAGAGTTGTGTGGAGTGTTATTGGTTACAGTTAGAAATGAAGAAGCGCATCTTTAATGACTAAGGAACCTTCCAACTGGACCATCACAATTGATTAAATAGGCGCATGTTTACAATTAAAAAAAACTTGATGGTAGTAAGGTATCAGTCAACTTAGAAAAGAAATGACTTGATTAAATTAATAAGAATACGTAGGAATAAGATATTACGAAGAAAATCTTCTACTCTCACGGATATATGTATGTACGGCAGCAAATATTCTTTGGTTATCAAAAAGATTAAGGTTTTCATCTCCAAATAAAACGGTTTGGAGTGTAAATCTTGTTATACCACTAATAAATTGACATAGACTATTTCTCTGGGTATTATAAATAGGACATTCTAAAAAATAGTGTTGGGTCGATTCAACCGTACTACATCTACAAAGTGGTGATTGGACCAATTTTTTTAAGTATAAGTGCTCATTGAGAGAGCTGCACCTTTAACGTAATCTAGCATGTAAGATTTGAATTTTTCTGTCGCCAAAAAAATAAAGCTTTCGCGGACAAGGTTTATCTACGTTTAGACGGTATTTAAAGGCTGACAATGATTCAGCATTCTTTATTTCATCCGGCAGAGAATTCCAATCGTTAATCACAGCTGGCAAAAATGAAGAGCTGTACAATCGAGTTCTACAAGCAATGTTTCTCAAATTGTTTGGCCTGCGTAGGTTATAAGAGGAAGAATTGCCAATGGTAGGTGGAACAAGAGTATTAAGATAGTTTGGAGCAAGTCCGTTTACCATTTTATAGAAAAGAATAAGTTTATGCTTGCGCCGTCGTTGACTTAAAGTTTCCCACCCTGACTCTTGATATAGATCAGCGATGGCAACAAGTTTAGTACAACCGGTTACTATTCGGGCAGCCTCATTTTGAACTTTATCAAGTTGATCTTTCAACCCTTGAGGAAAATTGTCCCATATAACATCACCGTATTCGAGAATGGGTCTGATAAAAGAGAAATAAATTATCTGGAGAGAAAGACGATCAAGACGGGTTTTGAGAAGTCGCAAAACTCCAATTCTTTTCCAAGCCTTTTCGATAGATTTACCAATGTGAAGGTCCCAAGACCCGTCATTAGAAAGAATTATACCTAAATGTTTATGACTGGTGACAGAAGGAATTTCAGTATTTGACATAAACAGACCCGGATGGTTAATCGTAATACGTTTACGAGATATAAGTAAAGATTCAGATTTTGTTGGATTGAACGTGACCAACCACTTCTGCGCCCAACGAGTAATTTTATCGATATCTGTTTGTAAAACAGTTCCAGCGGCAGCTGGATCAGATACAACCAATGAGAGACTGGTATCGTCTGCAAAGAGATTAATGTTTGCCTGAATATCATCAACAATGTCATTGATATATATTAAAAACAAAAGAGGTCCTAAAATTGATCCTTGGGGCACACCTGCCTGTACGTGACATAAGTTTGAGATACCACCGGGTATATTAACTCGTTGAAAACGATTAGAAAGATAATCTGAAAACCAGCACAATAAATTACCTCTGATACCTGCTCTGCTCAACTTGAACAACAAACCTTTATGCCAGACTTTGTCAAATGCTTTACTTATATCAAAGAATATTGCCCTAAATTCCAGTCCATCATCCAGTGCTTTATATATGTTATTATACAACAATGTTACTTGATTGACGGTGGAATCACCTGGCATAAAACCTGACTGGCAGGGAGTAAAGAAGTTGGTGTCCTTTAGATAGTTGTAGACATGTTTGAATATGATTCGTTCCAAGACCTTTTCAATATTATTTAATAATGAAACAGGTCTGTAGTTAGAAGGAAGAGAAGGGTCACCAGACTTAAAAATGGGACATACATTGGATATTTTCCACGATGATGGAACAGAGCCGGTAATTAGTGAGTAATTAAATAGATCGCATAAATGTGATGCCAGCTGACCAGATGATTCCATAAGAATCCTGTTATTTATGCCGTCAGGGCCAGAGGCTTTGCCCTTTTTAAGTGTTTTAAGAACATCCAGTACTTCAGATGTTTATTCATTTGCTATCAGAACTAAAAAGTAGGTCGAAAGTCAGCACATTCAGCTACACCGAAAAAAAAGTGCTTTAAACAGGTATTGCTCCAGTACTCACCGTGTTTTCCTACTTAGTAAGACATTACTTTCCTTTGGTTCAAATTATGCCTATTGTGTGCTTTGTAACAGGCTTTGTCTTAACTGTTGTATCAGGGGAGGTAACCAATCTAAGGCTTTGGGTTGGTGTCTTGTTGGCCCGCACTATAATGATTTAAACATTGCAACATTGGTGACCGCAGGAATCTAGAAGTGTACATAATGAATCAGGCTCTGTGAAAAGGGGGCTTAATGCATCTGCCAAAAAAAAAAAAAGTATCGACTCTGGTCAGCCTGCGCAGTCCGCGCAGGCTGACCAGAGTCGAAACTTTTTGCTATTGGTCAATTTTCTGCCCCATTTGCCAGAGCCTGGCTCATATTTTCGCGATTTTTTTTTTATAGCAAATCCGTTCCCTGTGATCGTTCATCTCGAAATCAAATACTCTCATATACGCATGCGCTTTATGTATTTTACTTTCAGTTTAACCGAAACACCTCAACATCGCTTTCATCGCAGCCGTATGTGATAGCTGAGAAAACCACGTCAAATTGATGCGCTGGCTTATCAGGCCACTATATGAATTAACAACTCATAAAGGCACCCTCATGAGCGATAACTCACAGTTAGCCTGCTTGGCTGATCGACTCTTATTTTCCTATACCCCTACTTGTTCTATCAAGTTATTTATATAACCATGTATGTTACTATTCGGCAAACCTCCCGTGATCCATTGATCAAGTCCCTCGGCTGTATCGCGTAGCTTGATATGCACCTAAACGGTACATTTCTTCGTCGGAAGTACACCGCTTTACCATTCTTTAATCGTAATTCTCCATTTGGAAAAAAGAAAATGCTAGTTACAATTTTCTCACAGAATCTTTCTCGATAAATTTCCGTTGACAAAGCAGTTTGTACATTTATTTTCTAACTTGGTCTATCAATTCCGCAAGCATTTTTCAGGTACAGGTTGCTTATCAAAGTGGCTGTAGATGCGTTTGCTAATCGAATTGCCTCCATTTTCAAGATCACTTAACTGGCAGTATTTCAAAATGGCAATCCCCTTGATACAGACGAGGTTAGATATAGGTACGGAATCGGCCGAGTAGTGACGTGTGCATGTATTATATGAGGTAAAAAGCTTTTCGTCAGTCCTCTGTTTCATTGCTAATTACAGCTCCACGAATCCACCTCTCAGGGCTTTGAGTCCTTTGATTATAGCAAACGGGTGTAATACTAAGTATTTGTCTAGTTCTATCCTCGGTAGCTTATCAAACTGTAAATTCTTGAACTCTTGAGCTAATTATAGACGGGAATCTTATCCGCTTTTCACAACTGAGTGTCACTCATGTAATGTTATGTTACTACGTGTCAGCTCTAGTATCTTGTTGGATATATAAATGAGCCATACTCTGGCAAAAGGGGGCTTAATGCATCCCCGTGATGCATGATACCAAGCAATTCATCACATAATTATGGATCCATAAAATCCATTTTGTCTAACAACCGACTAAATCATGAGGTAGACTGGTCCTTGGACATAAAAAAAACGGACCGGTCGCGAAAAGTTTCGGCTCAGGTCAGCCTGCGCGGAGCGCGCAGGCTGACCTGAGTCGATACTTTTTGCAGATGTATTAAGCCTCCTTTTGCCAGAGTATTGCTCATGTAATTATCAATGCTGCAAAGTGGGTAGGTAATTCTGTTTGTCTCATGAATAGCAAGAATTAACCCATTATCTAACAACTCCGACTTTTAACGTCCCTAGGGAAGAAGGCCCACCATTTTGGACACTTTTCTTATCGACAAATGCTTTGAATTTGGACCAGACTAAAATCTTGTCGTTTGGTAAAGAGTTAACTCTAAAGGCCTTAACCCTTTACCAGACGACAAAATTTTAGCTGTGTCCAAACTGAAAGCATTTGCAGACGACAATTTCATTTTGGCTCAAATGGTGCAATTTTCTTTTGATAGGGTAGAAAAAATTGTGGGAAAAGGAGAAAATGCTGGTTACCAGCATTTTCTCCTTTTCCAACAATGTTTTCAAAAGGCTTCTTTCGCAGGGTTGTTAAAAGGCGTCATTGTGCGGTAAACGGTTAATTAAAGAAGTTCTGTGCAGTCTGATCTTTATCTACACTGTCCGCAATAGGTCTGCGAGTCGCGCTTAGCAGCCTAAGGGTTATATCGTGTTGACTGTCCTTGTTTTACAGGAATGTTTTCAATAACGAGTTCAGATACCGAACACAACATTTTATAGTTTTTGCGGACAATGTAGACCAAAATCCGAGCCTCGGCACCTCAGTCAGTAGCGTACAGGACTTGAAAACAGGGGATCGCTAGTTCTATCCCCGGCTCGGCCAATTTCTTTCCGTGGATTGATGATAGTCGTTGCGACAGGATTCATTCCTCTCTCACCACTGATTATTGTTTTAACGATGGTTATGTGGGAAAGCAGGCAGTGGCTTGGAAAGAGTATAGTGCGTAGTACTGGTCAAAGAAACTCCAGGACAGCATGGATAGGTGCACTGGCCGCCGCGATATACCTTAAATAATGTTGAAAACGGCGTTAAAAACCGTACAATTAATCAACCAGAATCAGACTACATAGGACTTACAGACTGATCTTCTATCTATAAAGTCCGATCTTTGGTGAGGACTCCATGAAATAGCTATAGGCTATGTAGGCCTTCCCCTTTGTTTGTCCCAAACCCCGAATGTTAATTTCCTTTACAATGACAAGTAATGTTTCACACAGTGACAAATTTCTTTAACCTCAGCCGAGCCCCGGTAGCTCAGTCGGTAGCGTACAGGACTTGAGAACAGGGGTCGCTGAGTCGATACCCGGCTCGGCCAATTTCTTTCCGAGGATTTAAGATAGTCATTTCGACAGGAATCATTCCTCTCTCACCGCTGACCATTGTTTCGACGATGGATATGTGGGAAAGCAGCTAGTGGCTTGTGCGTAGTACTGGTAAAAGAAACTCTAGGAAAGCATGGATAGGTATACTGGCCGCTGCGATATAACTGAAATAATGTTGAAAACGATGTTAAACGCCGTACAACCAATCTTTAACCTCAGATTGTACGTTTTATTAAAAAGTAAAGGAATGTAGATCCTCGGGTTAAAAAAACCGGAGGTAATTTGTAATATTCTTTCTTGGAAATAATTTCAAATCGGTGAACCCCACCCTTTCATGATTAATTCAATTTTCGTCGAATTTTATTAAATTGAACGAACTTACAAATCAGCTTATTTGAACAAAATGTCCATAATTGAAAAATCTTGCATGTTCAACGTCGACAAAATTACATTAATCTTTGAAACTCCTTACCACGCAATCCCGAGTTTAAACGACTCTGAGAAAAACGCCTTTTGAAAACATTGTGGGAAAAGGAGAAAATGCTGGTAACCAGCATTTTCTCCTTTTCCCACAAGGTTTTCTACACTTTAAGAGACAATTACCATCATTTCAGATAAATTTAATATATTGCTTACAAATGCTTTCAATTTGGACCAGTCTAAAATTTGTTGTTTTGTAAAGATTTAACCTTTAGGCTGCTCAGCGCGACTTAAGGACCTTTTGGGGACAGTGCAGATCAAGATCAGACTGCACAGAAAGTGCAGTCTGGTCTTGGATCTACATTGTCCGATAAGAGAATGTTTTTGCCCCAGAAATGACTTTGAAATAGCAATATTGGGGTGTTTTTATTATGGACTTGAAAAGTTTCATTAAACTTATTTAGCAGGTTAAGGGATAAACCTTTACATGCATGTACTTAAAATGCACATTTCTTTCTTTCTGGATAATATTGAGAAAATACGGGTATTTCATGGGTAAATGACTAGGAGCAAGCTTGTGAAAAAGGTACAGAATAGACACGTTCTGTGCAGTCTGATCCTAATCTGTTCTGTTCGCAAATGCGCTTGGAATTGTCCGTACCACGCTTAACCCTTTGCCACACAATCCCGAGCTTAAACGAGGAAGAGGCCTTTTGAAAACATTGTGGGGGAAAAAGAGAAAATGCTGGTAACCAGCATTTGCTCTTTTTTCCCCACAATGTTTTCTTCCCTATCAGAGACAAATTCCATCGTTTGAGCCACATTTGAATTGTCGTCTGCAAATGCTTTCAATTTGGACAGTTCTAACATTTTGTCGTTTGGTAAAGAGTTTACACAAAGTTATAGGAAAGTTAAACTTTATTACTTTTGCTCAGACAGGCCATTTGCAAATTTAATATAAGATACAAATCGCTTATAATAAGGAAGATTTCGACTCCAGACGGTAGAATTACAGGATTCTGAGTTAGACTTGATCTAATAAAATCTCGACACTTAAGCGATTTCTCATACGTAAAATTGCCATCTTTATGCAATTAACTGATAGGCCAATTTTGTTTTGGTTTCCCCTGTTGAAAATCAGAATAATTTGAAGCGCGCAAAATATATATTTTTGAGAGAGAGAGAGAGAGAGAGAGAGAGAGAGAGAGAGAGAGATTCATTATTAGTTTTTTTTTTATTTGAAAAATACAGATGACGAGTACGGTCTACCTTAACCCCTTCCCAAACGACAAATTTTGGACTGGTCCAAATTGAAAGAGTTTGCAGACGACAATTTTAAATTTGATCAAAATGGCAGAAAGGTCTCTAAACGAGTAGAAAACACTGTGGGAAAAGGAGAAATTGCTCGTTACGAGCAATTTCTCCTTTTCCCACAGTGTTTTCAAAAGACTTGTACTGCAGACACGTGAAAACCAGGGCTTGTTTGGGAAAGAGTTAATATGACGACATTATGCAGCGTCGCGTTATTTTTTACGTTGCATTGTTGGAACTGTTTTTATTTTATTTTTACGTTATGAGCATTTTCTCGTCTTGCCATACTTTTTTCACTTCAACATATGTATTAAATTTTTATCGTATGTTGACTTTTCATACCTTACAATGACGTTTTAAAGTCTTCTGCAAACTTTTGCGAAGGTAATGCCTTCATACATTTACCTTTTCAGCCCCAAAGAGATTTACATTGAGTGGTGCTCTGGCAAAAGAGGGTTTGATGCACTGCCGTAAGGCATAATACCAAGCAAGTCGTCATATTATTAGGTACAGATACATACATTCCATTTTGCCTAACATCGGACTGAATCATGAGGTAGATCGGTCCTTGGGCATGCGCAAAACTGACCAATCGCAGAAAAGTTTCGAATCAGCCGGCGCAGTCGCACAGGCTGACCCGAGTCGATACGTTTAGCAGAGCATTGTTCATATAAGCTTGAAATCTTTTGATGGCTGAAAATACAATGTACCGAAACTCAGAAAGATCCTTGCCCTAAAAGGTGGATTTAAACAAGCGGACGGCATAGATCCAAGATCAGACTGCACGTTCTGTGCAGTCTGATCTTGATCTATACAGTCCGCAAAAGTCCCTGGTTTCGCCTATTTGCGCTAAAAAGGTTAACTGAAGCAGACAATTGAACAGATTTATATTAATTTCTAGTAAATCATTTAACCCTTTACCAAACGACAAAATTCTTGACTGGACCAAATTGAAAGCATTTGCAGACGACAAATTAGATGTATCTAAAATGAAGATTTCTCCCTTTGACAGGGTTGAAAACATTGTAAGAAACGGAGAAAATGGTGGTTACCAGCATTTTCTCCTCTTCCAACAATGTTTTCAAAGGTCTGCTCTGTCATGGCCGTTAAAACTCAGGACTGTGTGGTAAAGTGTTAACATCACCCACGCAGGGGCAGGGCATGTTTTGCCCTGTTCAAGAACGTTGTTTTAAAATGGGTACAATATGGTTCACCGAAGAAACATATACTTGATTTTAGCTTTCTGAAAAGAATCTTTCAGGAATTGATTCAATTGATAGCCTTTTTACTCTCTGCTGTAAACAGTACATGTATATTATCAATAAATGTTGTGAATGCTACCGGAGTAGATCTAGTCAATGAAACTAACCATTTAACTTTAGCTAACACTACTTTTCCAATGAATAATTTTTACGCATATCTAGTCTTGCGAGCTTTTTGAAAACATGGCGTCGAACCTGGAGATAAAGGTCGTATTTTGCACCATCTTTCACAAATAAAAACACACTTTGCCAGCGGAAAACGGTCACTGTACGCGGGAAGAAGTGATATTTTAGACAGTAGAATGACCTCTGGTGCATTGTCAGGGATTAATACCCTAAATCTACGCCAGACACAAATAGACGGTACTTAAGAAAATTGGAAAGCCAAGACCACACATCTACTCTGTACCAAAGGAGAAAAATTTAGACCTGTCCAAATCATAAGCATTTGCAACGGACCAAAGAAATGTGGTTCAAGTGATAAGATTTGTCTTTGAAAAGTAGAAAACATTGTGGAAAAAGGAGAAAATGCTGGTTACCAGCATTTTCTCCTTTTCCCACAATGTTTTCAAAAAGCTGCCATTAAAACTTGGGATTGTTTCGTAAAGGTAAAGAACATGCTTACTCTCGTGCCCCCAGAAAAAAATCATTTTCGACTACTAGAAATGCAATTCTACTGCAATCCTACTGAGACGTTTAATTTAATTAAACATAAGAAGAGAGATGTGGCCGGTGAAGATCCAGATCAGACTGCACTAATGTGTGGGTTGATCTTGGTCTTTGCTGTCCAGAAAAAAGCTATACATGACGTCATTGTTGCTTGAAAAGGTTTACCGTTTACCATTCGAAAAAAAAAATGTTAGATTTGTCCAAATTGAAAGCATTTGCAGACGACGAAATAAATGTGACTCAAACTCTATTTTTTTTCTTGGAAGGGTAGAAAACATTGTGGGAAAAGGAGAAAATGCTGGTTACCGGCACAATTATTCCGAAGTTCTTTTTCTGAAGGGTCGTTAAAACTCGGGCTTGTTTGGTAAAGGGATACCAAAATTTTCTCCTTTTCCCACAATGTTTTCAAAAGCCTTCTTCTTTACGGTCGTTAAAACTCGGGATTGTTTGATCATTCCCACAATGTTTTCTACCCTATCACAGAAGATCTCGCCATTTGAGCAATATTTGATTTGTCGTCCGGAAATAGAGTACAGGAGATCCCTGGTTCGATCCCCGGCTCGGCCAATTTCTTTCCTAGGATTGATGATAGTCATTGCGACAGGGTTCACTCCTCTCTCACCGCTGACCATTATTTCGGCGATTGTTATGTTGGAAAGCAGCCAGTGGCTAGGAAAGAATATTGTGCGTAGTGCTGGTAAAAAAATCTCCAAGAAAGCATGGACAGGTGTACTGGCCGCCGCGAAACGGCGTAAATCAATCAAGCAAGCCATTCGCCCCTAGCCGATTTACCAGTGCAATACATAACAATACAATACATAACAATACAATACATAACAATACAATACGATACGATACGATACGATACGATACAATACAATACAATACAATACAATACAATACAATGTTCATCCAAAGGGATAGAATGTTCAGCGGCTAGGAACATACTGAATCTTGTCGCAGTAACTTTCAACAGTTTCTCGGAAGCAAAAATTGGCAGAGCGGGGATTCGAATCCACAAAATCTAGATGACAGGCCCTGTACGTCACCGACTGACCTAGTGACAGGCAATATCTCAGTGCCGGTGCCTGTTTTGGAATAGATTAAATTACAAACCTTGTTTCCATTGGGCAGTTCCAATTCAGCCACACTCTGGCAAAAGGGGGTTTAATGCACCTCCATGATGCATCATACCGAGCAAGTCATCACGTGATCATGGACCAATGAAATTCATTATGTCTATATATACGACTGTATCATCATAAGGTAGATTGGTCCTTTGACATGCAGAAAATTGACCAATAGCGAAAAGTTTCGGCCCAGGTCAGCCTGCGCGGACTGCGCAGGCTGACCTGGGTCGATACTTTTCGCAGATGCATTAAGCCCCCTTTTAGCACAGCATGGCTCAATTGTATATAGAAACAGACATAGTTTATTCAAAATTTAGGCTGTTGGCCCATCAAACAACATGTAAATAGTACACAACATTAACAAAGTGGCCTAACTGTATATCAGACAAGAAAATTTTACACTTGTCCAAAATGGCAGAATTTGCAAGACGACTAATTTTATGGGATATAAATGATGAGAAATGTACCAGAACTGATGGAAAACATTGTGGGAAAAGGAGAAATGCTGGTTATCAGCATTTACTCCTTTTTCTACTATGTATTCAAAAACCTTCTTTCCTAGGGTCGTTAAAATACGGGATTGTGTGGTAAATGGTTAACATAAATCAGAAAATAGATATGAGCCATGCTCTGTGAAAAGGGGTTTTAATGCATCTGCGAACAATAATGACCCATGTCAGCTTTTGAAGTACGCGCCAGCTGACATGGGTCGAGACTTTTTTGCTTTTGGTCAATTTTCTGCATGTCCAAGAACGGGTTTTATACCTCATGATTCAGTCGGTTGTTAGTCAAAATGGATTGGTTGAATGTATCCCGGAGATGCCTCAAACTCCCTTTTGCTAGGGCACGGCTCATATACAATGGGATTATGAAGTCGACCACTGCTAATTTGTCTCAGAAGCTGAAGAGTTAAATGGATCTCTCAAGGAGGTCAATATCTTCCGCCATGCAATTTCGTCGTTATAAATACATTGTGTTTTTGACAGCGAGTTACCTAGGAGTTTGAAAGGAAATCTGACAAAATATTCCAACTATACTCTCATTTAACAATGACATGTCTTTGAACTCTGACATTTTCCAAACTGGCATGTCCGAAAATTGCGATTACGTTTCTGTGTCCTGATTTTTAATGGTGTGCGGAGTCTGCATTGCAGAGATTGCATTGCGATTGAGCCAAGCTCTGTAATATGGGTGCTTAATGCACCTGCAAAAAGTATCGACCCATGTCAGCCTGCGCACTCCGCGCAGGATGATATGGGGACGAAACTATTTGCTATCTGTAAATTTTCTGCCTGTCAAAGGACCATTCAACCGACAGATCCAGCCGTTTGTTAGACAAAAATGGATTTTTTTTGCATCCTAAAAAAAAAAAAAAAAAACAGTATTATAATGACGTTTTTGGTATAATGCATCACGGAGATGCATTAAACCCCGTTTTACCAGGGCATGACTCCTATACTTTGTGGAGAGAGAAGACCACAATTAGGCCCAACATTATGTGCAGTCTGATATTGGTGTAGCCTACACTCTTCGCAGCCGTTAATGGCTTCAGTCATATAATTCACTCCAAATGCAATAAATCAAAATAATTTTTTGTAAGCTGTAGCAGTCGGCTTCAGACAGGGGTTAGTTTCAGATGATTGTACCATTTTTATCATTATACTTGCATGTAGTATTATAATAGTCCCGCCATTTAGAGTTTACTCTATGATTCCTATAAATTTTCCAATCACAATGTATATATACAAACATCACTATCGTCATCATAATCATCATCATAAGATCATCATCGTCGTCGGCATCATAACCATCATCATTACGGAAGGTATAACGGAAATATTCACATCAGATTTCTGATGTTGCTGTTCTTGTTCGAGGATACAGTATACCCCTGTATTATGTTCTTGGAAGCGTTCTGAGACCAAGCTTTTGTATAGAACCCACCAAACAGGACTTATTCTTCTCAGTAGCGCTTTGGATTAGCACATTTCGCGTATTTTCTGTTCATACTGTTACGGTAGAGTAGAAACACGGTGAAGAGGGGTTTCATAGTCGCATGAAGCTTTACAAGACTGCAGAATTAACATTTGCCGCATAATTTCTTACAAACCCGCACAATGAACTGTTATCTTAAATACTGGGCCCATTTCTTTACTCGCACATAACCAGACCGGGAGACAATCCTACTCTCTACAAAGGAGAACGTCTTGAAAATACGAAAGGGAATTTTGACGCAAAAAGCGGATGATTTCTCGTTTTCTTGTCAACCATTTAATCTAACTTTATAGAACTGCAAAGTATTTTTCTTCGCCCTACTTGTAAGTAAACGACAAACCGGTAGTAAATATGATAGAGTCCTACTTTTAGCTCGGACTCGAAAAAGTCTCTTGTTGAAAAGACTGGGCGAAAACCGGGGCGAAAATGGCAACCTCATCAACAAAATCAAAGTATTGTAAGCACTTTGGTATTTAGTTGGACTTCAGGGAAGTTCTGTATTGATGATTTCGATGCAAAAGGCGAGTTGTATAGATGAGCCATGCTCTTTGAAAAGGGGGCTTAATGCATCGGCGAAAAGTCCGCGCTCTGTTAAGCAATTATATCATTGTTGCAACGGAACACCGGTAATGCAGTGTGTATTGGTTAATTCCCAGAATACCGGGCTCCATCGTAACGTCTTTTAACCCATAGGCTGCTAAGCTCGACTGACTTACCTTTTGCGGACAGTGTAGATCAAGATCAGACTGCGCGTTCTGCGCAGTCTGATCTTGATCTACACTGTCCGATACGGAGATAATTTTTTCTACATGGAATAAGTTTGAAATGGCAACATTCGGGTTTTTACTATCGGCTTGAAAGTTTCATCTAACTTACTTAGCAGGATAAGGGTTAACTTTGGGCAAGACTTTTTTTTTTTTTTTTTTCTTCTTCTTTCTTTTGAATAAATAGTGGCCGAAATCAAGAGTCTTTCACCTTTTTAAAATAAACTTCCAGCCCAATCAAGGTTTGACATTTATTTGCATTGGAGGACAAACGCATTTGTCTCCAGGTTTTATTAAAACCACGAGAGACAGGCTTCTTGAATTATTTACTTCTCTGTAAAACCAATTACTAGCAAAATGAGAATGTTCCAAATTATAAAATTGCAACTGTAATCTCTGGTGATGTAATAATCAGGTTTGTAATGCCCATGACATGTAGTCCAGGGGGGTTGCAAGCTCGAATTAGAGTCATTGCCAAAAGAACCATGTCTGTCTCAGCACTGGACGTTGTTTCTACTTTATAGGTGGTGACCGTGGTTGTGAGGTCGTGCTTCGGCCTAGCAACCATAAGGTCCCAAGTTCGATTCCCTTAGGGTCGTTAAAACTCGAGTTTTTGTGGCAAATGTTTTTGAGATAATGTCTCGAATTAACCGATATAGCTGTGAATAACTATAAATGTGTATTATCGAGCATGTTCTTTATTAATATCATTTGAGCCTTGCTCTGTGAAAAGGGGGCTTTAAGCATTTCCGTGATCCACTATGCCAGGCAAGTAATCACATAATTATGGATCTACAAAATCCATTTTGTCTAACAGCCGACTATATTATGGGGTACACAGGTCCTTTGACATGCAGAATGATTGGCCAACAGCAAAAAGTTTCGACACAGGTCAGCCTGCGCGGACTGCGCAGGCTGACCTGGTCGATACTTTTTGCAGATATATTAATCCCCCTTTTCACTGAGCATGGCTCATTTCTGTTTAAGTATTCGCGTGCCTCGCATAAACTGATGTTATAAAGGTTAAGATGGGGTCGCCAAGCCCCCGTAGCTCAGTCGATAGCGTACAGGACTTGAGAACAGGAGGTCGCTGGTTCGATCCCCGGCTTGGCCAATTTCTTTCCGAGGATTGATGATAGTCATCGCGACAGGATTCATTCCTCTCCCACCGCTGACCATTGTTTCGACGATGGTTATGTGGGAAAGCAGCCAGTGGCTTGGAAAGAATATTGTGCGGAGTACTGGTAAAAGAAACTCCAGGAAAGCATGGATAGGTGCACTGGCCGCCCTGATATGACTGAAATAATGTTGAAAACGGCGTTAAAAACCATACAATCAATCAATAAGATGGGGTCACTATATGATATGGTTTCTTAATGAGCATAGAGAGAAAACCTTTCAGTTGTGCTCTTGAGTCTTCCGGTGAATATCAATTAATCCATAGGCTGCTAAGCGCGACTCACTGACCTTTTGCGGACAGCGTAGATCAAGATCAGACTGCACAGAACGTGCAGTCTGATCTTGGATCTACACTGTCCGATATTGAGATATTTGTTCCTCAAAATATACCTTTGAAATAGCAACATTTGGTTTTCTACTATCGGCTTGAAAGTTTCATTTCTATTTATTTAGCAAGTTAAAGGTTAACTAGTATTGTGGTCTGAAAATGAAAGTGTTTGTCGAAGAAACGCCATGTGGTGTATTTTCGAACTGAGTTTGTTAAAGATACATCCTTACAGCAATGGAGAAAAAAACGTTGATAGACTATAGAATGGTTCAGAAATAGTGAGCTTTGTAAACATTGAAAAATCATTGACATGTATAGTGTAAGGGATGAATAAATATTAGCCATGCTGTGGTAAAAGGGGGCTTAATGCATCTCTGTAATGTATTGCACCAAGCCAAACATCACATAATTAGGGATCCATAAAACCCACTTTGTCTAAAAAGCGACAGAATCATGAGGTAGACTGGCCCTTTGAGATGCAGAAAGTTGACCGTCAGCAAAAAGTTTCGGCCCAGGTCAGCCTGCGTGGAATGTGCAGGCTGACCTGGGTTGATACTTTTTGCAGATGCATTAAGCCCCCTTTTCACAGAGCATGGCTCATATATCGGAAATCTTCGACTCAAAACCGAATTTCTTTGATTACTTGATGGTCTCCAGAAAATGTAATGCATTTTCTATCCGTCATAATCTATGCAACCTTGCAACCGTCAGGGGCAACATTTGGCATGAAGATACAAGAATAATTATAGTTTCATAAAATAGAGATGAAATAGGTTAAAAACTTGTTGAAAACGAGTATAGATGTATCTTTAATTCTTTAACCAAACGATTTGGTTTTCTATACGACCCTGAGGAAGAATGCTTTTGAAAATTTGGTGGGAAAAGGAGAAAAGGACGATAACCAAGATTTTCTCCTTTTTCCACCACGTTTTCTACCCGTTCAAAGCCAAGTCTCATCATTTTAGCCACATTTAACTCTTCCGACGGTAAATATATGAGCCATGCTCTGTGAAAAGGGGGCTTAATGCATCTGCGAAAAGTATCGACCAAGGTCATGGGCCGAAACATTTCGCTATTGGTAAATTTTCTGCATGTCAAAGGCCCAGTCTACTTTTTGATTCAGTCGGTTGCCATACAAAATGGCTTTTATGGATCCATAATTATGTGATGGCTTGATTGGTATCATGTATCACGGAAATGCATTAAACCCCTTTTTGCCAGAGCACGGCTCATAGTAACTCGACCTCTTTCGACCGGTGAAAATACAATCCACAAAAACTGAAAAAGATTTTTTATCCAATAGGGTTGACTTAACAAGCGGACGATATAATATAGATCCGAGATCAGATTGCACGTTCTGTGTCTCACGATACCAAGCAAGTCATCATATAATTATGGATCCATAACATCCATTTCGTCTAAAACCTACTGAATCACGAGGTAGACACGCAGGACATACAGAAAATTGACAGGGTGCAAAAAGTTTCGGCCCAGGTCAGCCTGCGCGGACTGCGCAGGCTGACCTGGGTCGATACTTTTTGCAGATGCATTAAACCACCTTTTCACAGAGCACGGCCCGTTTAGTTTAGCCAATCAGAATTGTATTACATGTATTTTGGTATTTAGAAAACTATTGAGAATCAGTTTTAAAAAGCAATGTTGTAGGCTATAGGTAAATACTGCCCCAGTGTACGTCTACACTTCCCTGGATGGATCAGCCAGGATCTTTATTCACCAACCATTCTTCCTTATTTTTACTCTGACTTTGATTTAGAAAGTAAAACAACTTCTGATTGGCTGAACCATTTGGCTTAGCCAATCAGAAGGTGTGTTACATTTAAATTTAGAAAATTCTTGGGGGAAAAAAATGCTCTTAGTCACTGATGGTGAATACGGACCAAGGATTCATATCAGAGTCGTTACATCTCAACGTCTCAATGCTGCTGCGAACACAGATGACGTCGTTCATTCATTAAACGGAAAATAAATGACACCAAACCTATTAGACATGCGTCGATATTTTGAAGCCCCTACTTTCGCATGTCTTCTGGCTCATACATAAAACATTAGAGCAGTGTTTTATTGCGTATTCTTGATTAGAAAACGTATGGTTTTGAAATATATCATGGCGCATGGATTTGCTGACAGACCACGTGATGGATCCCGTTTTATCTGTCGTTTGTTTAACGCACCACCTTTTTAGGTAGATTGCTTTTTTCTGTCGTGCACAGACATTGTGTCAAAAGGAGAAAATGCTCGCCACAGTCTTTTCTGCTTGCCAGTGTTTTGACATGAATCTATGTTTTAAGTTAGTACAATGTTTATTGTCCATATTTTACGGTGACATCTTCAAAATTATCTGTAAGTTTATCGTAGGAGGGAATTAGTTCTCAAGTGCACCTTGAGAAATAGAAACAAGAGATATCTTTAAAAAAGATAGACGGCAGAAATTTGCCAGCAAGTAGGCTAGGGCCCTTAAAATAAACATGTCTACATTTTTTACCACAGGGGCCCTTAGAATAAACATGTCTACATTTTTGACGAATCACAAGTTTCTATTTATTCATTTTTTATCAGTATCAAAAAGTAGGGTCAAAAGTCAGCAGATTCAGCTACGCAAAAAATAAAGAATGAATAAATCTACAGAAGGTTTTTTTTTCTGAATAGGCGATGGTTATATGTATTAGGTTATTGTCCTGCTGTCGTTTAAAACGTAGTTTTTCAATGGTTTTCCGTATATCATAAGCGGCCGATGAACAAATAAAAAACTTTCTTGGTATTTTATCAACGGTAATAAGTGTAACGGGCGAATCAATAATCTGGCCAGGGCGGGGATCAAACCAATGACCTTGTGGTCCATAAGCAAACACTTCACCACATTATTACAAAAGCTAGCTCTGTAGCAAGGCAGTTTTACAAGTGCCAACTTATACCACGTCTGGCTACATAAGTACAAAAGGCATTTGTAGAATGTTATTAATTTTTAGCAAGTCAAAGTGTAGCTTTTTTTAATGTTTGTTTGCGCTTTGAGGTATTCCTTCCCTGGGTTTCTGTGTTTATTTTGTGTTGCCGTAATGTTAAAGGCGCCATATTTATTTGGTCACTGAAAAGTAGACTTCACGATTAGATATAGTAATTTTAATTAGAAAAGACAACCCGCAGAACCTAAGAACTATATAGCTTTTAACACTTTACCACACAATCCCGACTTTTAACGACCCTGAGAAAGTAGCCTTTTGAAAAGGTTACCAGCATTTTCTCCTTTTCCCACAATGTTTTCTACTCTTCTCAGAACAAATTTCAACTTTTCAGTCACATTTGTTTTGTTGTCTGCGAATGCTTTCAGCTTGAACTAGTCTAAAATTTTGTCGTTTGGTAAAGAGGTAAACGAGTGACATACTTTCAAGTTTCAAATATGGTATTTCCTTCAAAACTAAATACTATGACAACCTACCAAGACAGACCCGTGTCCTTGTTGTCAATATCTGTGCACTTTATTAACCTCTTAGAAAAGACTTCCAATTTCGATCCACCAGTCTGTGATGAATGTTTTAGGTAACAAAGTATATGAAACGGAAAAACAAATTACTGCGCCGATCGCCCGTAGATATAATTTTATTGTATTTTACCTCTCCCATATTGTGGCAGAGGTCAATCTGGATATCTTGACTCAATCAAATCTAGTTGTATTTGATCACAGAATTTAGCTGTTATTGTTACTTTATGTTCAGTTTGAGCGGAAAATCATATCTAGGTCAGTATAATAGTCGAACACAAAGTATTTTAGGCTTTTGTTAAAAATTGGCCTGGTTTTTTTTTTGCGTAGCTGAATGTACTGGCTTTTGACCTACTTTTTGGTTCTGATAACAAATGAATAAACAGAAATTTGTGATTGGTTGAAAATGTAGACATATTTATTTTAAGGGCCCCTGCCTATTTGCGGGGAAATTTACGCCGTATATCTTTTTTAAAGATATTTCTTGTCTCAACCCTTACGCTGCTAAGCGCGACTTACTGACCTTTTGCGGACAGTGTAAATCAAGATCAGACTGCACAGAACGTGCAGTCTGATCTTGGATCTACACTGTCCGATAAGGAGATACTGTTCTGCAAATCGTCTTAAAAGTTTTATTTTACTTATTTACAAGGATAATGGTTAACTCAATACGTTCTTGAACCTGTTTGTAGACTATGGAGGTGAAGAAATTTGTGAACAAAACAGAAACAAACAACAAAACGATCTCTGGAACATTACATGTCATGAGATAACCAAATTTACGTATGATGGATGATTGTAGATCTACTTCTATGTGATGTATGACCGTTTGTGCTATATTGAAGTCTGTCCTATGATTTTTTTTTTGTGAGTGACTGAGTACTCAAGTTTTGGTTACTGTTAAAGCTTGGGCTGTTTAGCATGACCGACAAACAGAACGTCAGTCTGATCTTGGATCTACACTGTCCGTTAAGAAGATATTTTCCTCCAAAAAATAAGTTTGAAATGGCATTATCGGGGTTTTTACTATCGGCTTGAAAGTTTCATTTAACTTGAGCAGGATAGGGGTTAATTTATGTTGATTATTTCCATCAGGATGTTTCAAAAGTATTCGAGTGTTTATGTAGGCAATGGAAGTAAAACAGGAAGTATCTTTAAAAAAACGATAGACGGCGTAAATTTGCCAGCACTGAAGTAGGAAGTGCCCTTAAAATAAACATGGCTACATCTTTGACCAATCATGAATTTCTATTTATTCATTTGTTATTAGAACGAAAATGTAGGTCAAAAGCCAGCACATTGAGCAACGCCGAAAAAAGATAAACGGCTGACAGAAAATGTCTAAAATAAGAAAATATTGTTCATCTATTTATCTATTATGTTACAAGCACGAAATGTCCTAAAAACACACTTTTCAAGGATAGTAGATCTAATGAATTCTCGTTTGAGACATAAACTATTGTAAAATATGTGGAACACGATAGACTTTTTCAGTGCCAAATATATGAGCCATGCTCTGTGAAAAGGGGGCTTAATGCATCTACAAAAAGTATCGACCCTGGTCAGCCTGCGCAGTCCGCGCAGGCTGACCTGGGCCGAAACTTTTTGCTATTGGTCAGTTTTCTGTCCAAGGACCAGTTTACCTCTTAATTCAGTCGCTTGTTAGACAAAATGGATTTTATGGATCCAAGATTATGTGATAACTTGCTTCGTATAATGGATCACGGAGATGCATTAAGCCTGCTTTTGCCAGAGAATAAATTATATCTCTGTCGGGGGCTAAACTTACAATTTACAGAAACTGAGAAAGATGTTCATTTTATAAGCTTGACTAAATAAGCGGATGGTGTAGATCCAAGATCAGACTGCACGTTCTGTGCAGTCTGATCTTGATCTATACCGTCCGCAAAAAGCTCACGTTTCCGCCTATGCCCCTAGAAGGGTTAAATTCAATTCAGCTCCGGGGTATAGGCGATTTCATTATCATGAATGATTAACGGAATCTAATTAACCTGTACTGGAGCTGATTTACTGTAGATTTTAAATTTAATCCCGAAGACATTTTTATTCATTCCCGCGGGGAAAATTAACGGTAATACATCAGTTAAAGTCGAATTTAATTCTGAGAATTTGATTATTGTCTTGCAAAGACGAGGCGAAATCTGTATGCATTGAATTCATTGTTATTCCCCGAGCGAATCCCCCACATAAAAACCCAAGTATCGACTTAATCTCTTTCAGATTTACGTCTCTGTAAAAACAACACAACATATTTCTGGCACAAACAGCGCCATATTCCGGAGCCAAAACGAGGCCGTGGAGCCATAAACAAACACAGTCATTATCCATCGACAACTTTTAGGCGTAGCAGAATGCGCATGCTTTCGACTTACTTCTTAGTACTGATAAAGAATGAATAGATGGTAATTTGCGATTGGTCAAAAGTTTGAACATGTTTATTCGGCGTGCCCCTGCTGGCATATTTGCTCATACATTATGAAACCACTATTTAAAAACGTTTCTACTGGTAATCGATACCCCGGGCTTTTACTATATCAAATTAATGTAGTATCGTCTTAATCTATTTCAGATTTACGTCTCTGTACAAAACAACACAACACATTTCTGGCACAAGCAGCGCCATATTCCGGAGACAAAACGAGGCCATAGAGCTAAAAACAAACACCGTCAATATTCACCAGCAACAATTTTCAATTCAGTTCCGTTTTAAGTTCAGCCGATCAGATATTATTTGAATTAAAACACTATTTAGAGTTGTTAGTCAGTTCAAAACAGGTCTGTATCCACCAACCATTCTTACGAACATTCTTAGTCTAATCCTAGATTTAGAAAGCAACACGGCTTCTGATTGGCTAAACGATTCGTTGTGTTACTTTTAAATTTAGAAAATTCTTGAGAATAAGACTAAAAGAATGTTCTTAAGAATGATAGGTGAATACGGACCCGGGTCGTTACCGTAATTCCAGAACGGAGTGTTTCCGGTTTAATCCAACCGTCAAAAGTGGTCCGGTTCATAAATTTCATGCCATCATTTATTGCTGCACTTTCTGACCAGAAAGGAGAAGTGGAGAATGATGTAATGTACATGTATGTACATTATCTAGACTTAATTTAGGTGGGAAAGCAACCCGTTGCTTGGAAAGCCCGTTGTGCGAAGTGCATGTGAAGGAATACCAGGAAAGGTAGGATGGGGACATTAGCTTTAAACAACAAAACGAACAAACAAAAATAAAAAAAAATTATCCAACGCAACGGCCTTGGTTTACAGTGATTTTTCCATTGCCGGCTCTGTTGATGAAGAATAGGGAAAAATACTTCTGTTGATGGATAATAGCGAAAAATACTTCAAGTGCCCATAGTTCTAATTTCTACACTCAATACTTGTGGGCGTTCCTAGAGATACAAACAACGTAATCAACAGAAAATAGTTGCTGTGTCACGGAGAGAGTTGTAGAGGGCCAACATTTTGAATTTACGTTTATCTTTCTTAACTCTTTACCAACAAAATTTTAGACTGGTCCAAATTGAAAGCATTTGCAGACGACATATTAAGGGTGGCCAAAATGACAAAATGTGTCCTTGATAGGTTAGAAAACATTGTGGGAAAAGGAGAAAATGCTGGTTACCAGCATTTTCTCCCTTTCCCACAATGTTTTCAAAAACCTTCTTCCTCAGGGTCGTTAAAAGTCAGGATTTTGTGGTAAAGGGTTAACTCTTTTAACACCAAAGGTATGAACTCGACCTGTTTCGACGGCTGAAAATACTATTAAATGAAACTAAGCTAAGATTTTTACGAAACAGGCTTGACTAAACAAGCGGACATTATAGATTAAAGATCAGACTGCACGTTCTGTGCAGTCTGATCTTAATCTATACCGTCCGTACAAGCCCCTGTTTTCGCTGAAAGAGTTAAGAAAAAAGTGTGAAGCCTTCTCCTCTGAACGTCATTTCTGGTTATTTCGTCACTTCCTGTGGACTTTTTTTTTTTCTGTTTCTCAGCAAACCCGTTTTTAAAAAATTGTGGAAAAAGAAAAAAAAAATGCTTAAGACTGGAGTTTGTTGTTTATTTCCTCGAGATGTATACCCAATTGCCTTTACAAAAAAAAGTAGAGAAAGTTGCTTCATGGGAAATAAAAAACTGTCCCTTACTGATTGTCAACCATGATTCTTAAAACAGGCCAAAATAGTTCCCAACGAAAAACTACAAAATTATATTCACTTTAACTTTAAAAATCATAAAAAAAGACACCAACAAGAAATATCTTTAAAAAAGATAGACGGCGTGACTTTGCCAGCAATATAGGCAGGGGCCATTAAACATGTCTACACTTTTGACCAATCACATATTTCTACTTATTCATTCGTTATCAGCATCAAGAAGTTGGTCACAAGCCAGCACATTCAGCTACGCCGAAAAACACGTTTTAGACCCTTTCTTTCACCTTTTCTGATAAAAAGTGTATCAGAAGTGCTTGAATAGAAGTAGGACTGCTTTTGACCACCATCGACCCGGAAACGTTCCCCGCCGGTGTCACACTAAGTCGATTGATTGATTGATTGATTGGAGTTTTAACGCCGTTTTCAACATTATTTCAGTTATATCGCGGCGGCCAGTGCACCTATCCATGCTTTCCTGGAGCTTCTATTACCAATACAACGCACAATATTCTTTCCAAGCCACTGGCTGCTTTCCCACATAACCAATGTCGAAACAATGGTCAGCGGTGAGAGAGGAATGAATCCTGTCGCAATGACTATCATCAATCCTCGGAAAGAAATTAGCCGAGCCGGGTATCGAACCAACGACCTCGTGTTCTCAAGTCCTGCTCGCTACCGACTGAGCTACCGGGGCTCGGCACACACAAGTCGAACATGTGTTGCTGTATGGCTTTTTCTCTTAAGCCTTGCCCAGCCCAGGTAACTCAGTAGCGTACAGGACGTATGAACAGGGGGGTCGCTGGCTCGAAACCCGGCTTGGCCAATTTCTTTCCGAGGATTGATGATAGTCATTGCGACACGAATCATTCCTCTCTCACCGCTGACCAGTATTTCGACGATAGTAATGTGGGAAAGCAGCCAGTGGCTTGGGAAGAATATTGTGCGGAGTAATGGTAATAGAAACTCTAGGAAAGCATAGATAGGTGCACTGGCCACCACATTATAACCGAAATAATGTTAAAAACGGCGTTAAACACCACACAATCACTCAATCCATCTCTTAACCCTTAACATTCTAAATAAGAATGAGACCTTCAAGGCATTAGTAAAAATCCAAACGTTGCTATTTCAGTCATTTTTGGGAAGAAATATCTCCTTATCGGACAGTGTAGACCCAAGATCAGACTGCACGTTCTGTGCAGTCTGATCTTGGGTCTACACTGTCCGCAAAAGGCTTTTGAGTCACACTTAGCAGCCTAAGGATTAACGTCAGTAACCGCTATTTATTTTTACACTGTGACTGGTTTTCGATGTCAATGACTTGTAGTTCAGCCATTTTGTATAAATAATTCATAAAACTTACAAGTGAACTCTCAGACAACAACTTAGCTCTTATTATTAAGCACTCCTCATTTGACATACAATATAATCATGTATCAGTCCCAAGTTTTTATAAGTGAGCGGCGTTCTGGGAAAAGGGGCTTTAAGGCATTTCCGTGATGCATTATACGAAGCAAGTCATTACATAGTTGTTGATTCATAGAATTCACGTTGTCTAACAACCAACTCAATTATGAAGTAGAATAGTCCTTGGAAAATTTACAAAAAGCGACCCATGTCAGCCTGCTCAGTCAGCGCAAGCTGACATGGGTCGAAACTTTTTGCAGATGCACTAAATCACTATTTTACAGAGTATGCTCATATTTAGATTCAGAAAAAAACAACAACAAAAAAAAAAAAACCCCTTAGTTTAAACATATTTATCTTATATCGATTGAGAAACGAGTTGCAGCTTATGCTAATCTCTCTCGATTCTATTTCCTGGAAACTACACCGGTACTCGCGCCGAATGTGTTGGCCAATGAACAGTCCAAAAGTTGACACTCGCTCCCGGAAATCGAACTCGGGGCCTTATGATTGTGAGGCCGACGCTCTATCTCACGATCATGGACACACACACAAAAAAAAAACAAACCCAGTTTAAATGAAATGCAGGGTTAATTTTGGGCATGCTCGGGGGCGCGGTTTACAGACAATGTAGATTAAGATCAGATTGCACAGAATACGCAATCTGATTATGTATCCACTATTGTGATGTATTTTGGTTAGTACAGCCCTTAATAATCGATATTTAGACTTTCTCACGTTTATGTGAAAACGCCAATCCATTTATTCCATAGTACTAAGGAAATAACTCGATGCCTTTTTTATTAAGTAAATTGCCGGACAGGAGTACTGGTCGCTAAAAAATAGGACGAAGGGAGCACAAGGAAAAACATATTAATTTATAGTACAAGCAACATTTATACTCGTTGGCGCTTGACGAAAAGCCAGAAATCTTCCAGGCGTCGCACTGTTTAGACGGAATAAGCAGAATTATGTTTTGTCGAAATACACAAACAACAATTTTCTTCGTTCACCGTGCGAGCGCCTTTTCTGCACCTGTCACTGGAGATTTGTTGAGTCATGGTGCCAAATAGAGAATTGCTATTTTAAATAAAAAACTATCATGCAAAATGTTTTCTTTTGTTTGAATTTACATTAATGAGCCATGCTCTCTGAAAAAGGGGCTTAATGCATCTGCAAAAAGTATCGGTCCAAGTCAGTCTGCGCAGTCCGCGCAGGCTGACCTGGGCCGAAACGTTTTGCTATTGGTCAATTTTCTGCATGTCAAAGGACCAGTCTACCTCATGATTTATTTGGTTATTTTGAATCTAAATTAATAGATTTTATGAATCCATAATATTATGTTCACTTGCTTGGTACCATGCATCACGGAGATGCATTAAGCCCCCTTTTGCCAGAGCATGGCTCATATATTTGGCACTGCAAGGATAAACTTAGATAAGACCGACAAATTTGTTGTCTGCGCACGTCATATTCTTCGAAGTATGTATTTATGAAAAACGCCACCTAGTGGAAGATAATGTCAACAAAGTGTATACTGGGTAATGGGTGAACCATTTACACTTAACTCTTTACCAAACGACAAAATTTTAGACTGGTCCAAATTGAAAGCATTTGCAGACGACAATTTCAATGTGGCTCAAATGATGGAATTTGTTTTAGATGTGGTAGAAAACATAGTGGGAAAAGGAGAAAATGCTGGTTACCAGCATTTTCTCCTTTTCCCACTATGTTTTCAAAAGCCTTCTATGTTAGGGTTAACATGCTAAATAAATGAAACGAAAATTTCAAGTTAATAGTAACCCCCCCTCTCCCCCAAGGAAAAAAAAATGCAATATCAAAGTGGATTTCACCTGGAAAAAAAGTACCATATCGGACAGTGTAGATCCAAGATCAGACTGCACGTTTTGTGCAGTCTGATCTTGGATCCACACTGTCCGCAAAGTCCCCCCCCCTCAAGTCGTGCTCAGAAGCTTAAGGGTTATATTTCTTGGAAACAAAGACACCAGGATGGTGTATGCTATCGTTACATCTATTACGGCGCCTCTAGAGTGCACAAACTTTCTCAGTAGATCGTAGATATCGCCAAACATTTACAATTTATACAAATGGGGTTTTCTTTTATTGATGGGAATATGATGCACAATCATTCAAGAAATAAGAGAATAATTCAAACACCGACTCACTGTATCATCATCATCATCATCATCATCATCATCACCATTATCATCATCATCAACAACAACAACAACAACATGATCATGATCATGATGATGATCAACAACAACAACAACAACAACAACAACAACATGATGATGATGATGATGATGATGATGATGATGATGACCAACAACTGATCACATGGATCGAAACATTTTGCTTTTTGTAAATTTTCTGTCTGTCCATGAACCAGTCTACCTTATGATTCAGTCGGTTGTTAGACAAAGTTTATTTTATAAATCCATGATCACGTGATGTCTTGCTTGGTACTATGCTCCAGGGAGATGCATCAATCCTCTTTTTGCTGGAGCATGGCTCTAATTTATCAATTCAAGCGACAGATTAATAAGCCAGAAGTTATGAGTTCGAATCCAAGCCTCTCCAAAACTCTGTCAGGATACTGACGAAAGTTATTGGGATAAGGATCCATTTTTTTCTTACGACTAAAACTGAGTTTAGGCTCGCCAAAGGCTCGTTAAACAATATTTCTTCAGACTTGTTTAATAAAATTATGTCTCAAATGTCAACTTATGGCAGATCATATACGTGTGACGCCGACCAATGCAAAAATATGACCTCGATATGGAAAGGGACAGTTTTAACCCTTTACCAAACAATCCTGTGTTTTAACGACCCTGGGGAAAAAGCCTTTTGAAAACATTGTGAGAAAAGGAGAAAATGCTGGTAACCAGCATTTTCTCCTTTTCCCACAATGTTTTCTATCCTTCCCGAAACAAATTTCAATTTTTGGGTCACATTTATTTTGTCGTCTGCAAATGCTTTCAATTTGGACTAGTCTAAAATTTTGTCGTTTGGTAAAGAGTTAATTATACTGGCAAATGTCAACTTATGTCAGATCGTATACGTGTGACGCCGACCAGTGCAAAAATATGACCTCGATATAGAGAGGGACAGTTAATTCTACTGGCAAATGAAATACCCGGGATAAAACAGCAACGCTTAGGTCTGTTGATGTCACCAGAAAAGTCCATTTTTTGGTCGGCCATTGTCTTCCAAGAATTGTCATAGCCCTGACGTCTGCTTCGCCGTCTGCGTCGTCGTGCAAAAATTTAGGCATTTTATAATATCTCTGCCATTACTTCAAACTCGGACTAGTTCTTAACCATCAAAAGGGGGTATTGCAGGTAACCATCAAAATATTTTGACACAGTTATGTCCCCTTTTTCGACTTGGGAGTCGTCAAACAAAAACTTTGACATTTAATAATATGTCTGTCATTATAGAAGATATTTACTTCAAACTTGGGCTGTTGTTAACTCTCAGAAGGAAACCCATACAACAAAGGTAGGTTACAATGGAATAATTGCATCTTTTATGTCCCTTTTTCGACTTCACATTCAAAGTGCAAAAACTTTGACATTTTATAATATAATTACCGAAGATATTTACCTCAAACTCGAACTAGTTGTTAACTATCAAAAGGGTAAACCGTACAAAAGGGGCAGGTAACCATCAAAATATTTTTGACACAGTTATGCCCCTGTTTCGACTTCAAATTTTCACTGAAAATCAATCTTATTTGAAAAGCAAATGCCGCCGAGCGTTGGAAACCGCATGAATGCTCTTGTTATAAATAATAATGATACTACTACTACTTCTACTACTACTAATACTGATGCTACTACTACTACTACCACTACTACTGATATCTTTATTTAACGAAGGTAGTTGATTAAAATTTTACCACACAATCCCGAGTTTTAACAACCTTGAGAAGGAGGCCTTTTGAAAACATTGTGGGAAAAGGAGAAAATGCTGGTAACCAGCATTTTCTCCTTTGCCCACAATGTTTTCTATCCTTCCCAAAACAAATTTCAATTTTTGGGTCACATTTATTTTGTCGTCTGCAAATGCTTTCAATTTGGACCAGTCTAAAATTTTGTCGTTTGGTAGAGTTAAGATATCATCACACATAATAGCAACAGCATAATGAATTATATTGAGTGACTTCAGTGCAATTTTTTTTTTAATCAAGAAATCATGCCTCAACGTTTGTGTTTTCTTACGAAAGACCTTTCTTGTCAAGAGAAAAATCGTCGAAACAGTAAGTTACATGCTAGACAAGTTAACTGTTGTCTGGGGAAACGAAAGCCTATCTGTATGTGCCAAATTGATTGTTTTGTGGTGTTTGAGAGATGGACACGGGAGTGCAATCTGAAATATTGAAGTAGATTTGTGCAATTTTATCGCTGGCTTTCTCCGGAGGATATTTGACTGATTCCTTTTCCTTCTAACTCGTATATCAAACAATCCCGACTATTAACGACTCTGAGGAAAAAGGCTTTTGAAAACATTGTGGGAAAAGGAGAAAAATGGTGGTCCCTTAAATCCTTTTATACACAATCCTGACTTTTAACGACCCTGGGAAAAAAACAAAAAAACTTTCAAACACATTGTGCGAAAAGGGGTGTACCACACAAACCAGGCTTTTAACGACCCTGAGGGAAAAAAAAGCTTTTGAAAACATTGTGGGAAAAGGAGAAAATGCTGGTAACCACCATTTTCTTTTTTTCCCACAATGTTTTTTACCCTTCCCAAAACAAATTCCTATCCTGCTAAATAAAATTTTTACTCCATCCCAAGTTTCAGGTTCCTAAACAAGACGGCTTTTGAAAACATTGTGGGAAAAGGAGAAAATGTTGGTTGCCAGCATTTTCTCCTTTTCCCACGATGTTTTCTACCCTTCCTAAAGCGATTTTCGGGTCACAACGTTTTGTCGTTCGTAAATGCTTTCAATTCGGACAAGTCCAAAATTTTGTCGTTTGTTGAATAGTTAAACCACATTTGATTTATTGTCTGCAATGCTTTTAGTATACAGGGGATACTTGTTTTCTTTCGGTGAAGGACCGAAATTTATTTCATCGAGTGAACATCATCGGTAATATTGCCACGAGTGAAAATATTATCGTATGATGTTAACGAGATGAAATAAAATTTGATCTATCACCGAAAAACAAAAATATTCTATTTATTTCATGCTTCTATCCCGTTTTCTGTAGGGACTTGCGAAAAACAAGGGAGCTCTAGGTATTTCCGTACCAGTGAGTTTATCAAATTCACCGGTCGAAACAGTGAAATTATCAAACCATAATCCACCATTATTTCCCGATAAACTACAGTAAAGCATGAAGTAAAGAAGAGTCCAAAATTTTATGGTTTGGCACAGAGTTAAAGCGTTGACGACGATAATAAAACATGTTGCAGTTAAGTTCGATTGCATGAATCAATTTGCTATATACAGTCGAGACCTCATTTGGCACATATAGGATATGGCATGAGTTGGTGTTTGAGAAAATTCTCTCACTGAAGCATATCTCGAAAGTCATTAGTAAAAGATGATATGTAAATTCGTCAAACATTTGGAGAAAGTTATCTTTATTTCAAACTTATTTTACATGACGTCAATCATGTTTGTTACTATTTAACATCTATCTACCATGTACAATGGGCCGGAGGTCTTTATTTCAAATAAAGAATTGTCATTGTTATTTCAATATGGAAGCGCCCAAAATTTTGTGGTCTGGCACAGAATTAAAACGGCGATGACGATGATAAAACACGTTGCATAAATCATTCCGCGACGTATGTAGCCTAGACCTCAGTTGGCACATGACAATTTGTTGGTCCCTGGGCTTTTAGAATGGTGTTCCATTTTATCATTTAAATCAATTGTATAGGCGCTGTACTGTTGACAAGCATGTTTATGTCTCAAGACATCTACCGTGTTTGCTGTCTGTCTAAGACAGCGTAAACACTTTAACCCCTATGCTGCTAAGTGCGACTCAATGACCTTTCGCGGACAGTGTAGATCAAGATCAGACTGCACAGAACGTGCAGTCTGATCTTGGATCTACACTGTCCGATAAAGGGAGATATTTTCCAAAAAATAAGTTTGAAATAGAAGCATTTAGGGTTTTTTTGTGACTATCGGCTTGAAAGTTTCATTTAACTTGTTTTGCAGGTTAAGGGTTAACTCTTTACCTAAAAACAAACTTGTAGACTGGTCGACGTTGAAAGAAACTTGCAGACAACAAATTAAATACAGCTCAAATGATGAAATTTGTCAGTGAAAGGGTGGAAAACATTGTGGAAAGAGGGGAAAATGCTGGTTACCAGCATTTTCTCTTTTTCCCTCCAATGTTTTCAAAATCTTTATTCATCAGGATCGTTAAAACACGGGGTTGTCTGGAAAGGGATCAAGCCTTAGGCCGCAAAGTGTGACTCATTGAAGTTTTGCAGCGTAAATCAAGATCAGAACGTGTAGTCTGATCTTGGCATAATACTGTCCGCGATGGTTCAGTTTCACTGGCGAAGAAAAACTTCGATTAAAAAAAAAATTGTCTTTTTTTTTACCTGAAAATTCTCATTAAATTTATTTAACAGTGTAAGCATTGGCATGTAGCTTTGGTTCCTGTCTGATCATTTTTTCCCTTTATATTTTCGGACATTATTTTGTCAAAAATGACAGATAACAATTATGATTAACAATTTCGCGACAGGTCCGAATAGACCGCAAAAGGAGTTCTCCACTAGAAGTGATTGAAGACATTGCGGTAGTATCGACTGGTATTAAATATGAGCCATGCTCTGTGAAAAGGGGGCTTGATACATCTGCGAAAAGTATCGACCCAGGTCAGCCTGCGCAGTCCGCGCAGGCTGACCTGGGCCGAAACTTTTCGCTATTGCTCAATTTTCTGTATGTTCAAGGACCTGTTTCCCTTACGATACGAGTACAGTCGGTTGTTAGACAAACTGGATTTTATGGATCCCTTATTATGTGATAATTCATTTGATATCATGCATTACGAAGATGCATTAAGCCCCCTTTGTCAGAGCGTGGCTCAAACATGCATACGCTAAAAGCAACAACAGGGGAGCCTGTGCACGGCATAGATGAAGGTCAGGTTGCACAAAACGTGCTGTCCGATCTTGGATTTATTATCACCCGCTTGTTTTTATTGTCAATGGATCAGAAGTTTTTCTGTACTTGAGTGGATTGTATTTTCAACTGTAGAAACAGGTGGAGTTTATATGAGCCATGCTCTGTGAAAAGGGGGTTTAATACATCTGCAGAAAGTATCGATTCATGTCAGCCTGTGCAGGTCGCGCAGGTTGACATGGGCCGAAACATTTTGCTATCTTTAAATTTTCTTCATGTACAAGGACCATTCTACTTCATGATTCAGTCGGTTGTTAGACGAACTGGATTTTATGAATCCATAATTATGTGATTATTCGCTTAGTAAAATGGATCACGGAGAAGCATTAAACCCCTTTTTGCCAGAGCATCGCTTTTATATTTTGCGTTAAAAGAATTGCTGTGCTTAGGCGGACAGAGAAGCTCAAGACAGTCTGATCTTGGATAAAGTCTGTCCGGAATTTCGTGAGAGTACCCGGGAAAAAAAAAAGCATGGGAATCGCAATTCTTTCAAAGCTTTTACTAAATATCTGAAACAATTCATTTAGTTCGCAGCCTACGGGTTAAGACGGAAGACAATCAAGATTCCAGACGTAACATAAAATGCATTCAACACTTCTCTGCGATTAACCCTTAGGCTGACTCAGATGCCTATTGCGGACAGTGTAGATCAAGATCAGACTGCACAGAACGTGCAGTCTGATATTTGATCTACACTATCCGATCACGAGATATCTTTCCCCTGAAAAATACCTTTGAAATAGGAATATTTGGGTTTTTTGATATCGGCTTGAAAGTTTTATTTCACTCATTTAGCAAGATAAGGGTTAACAGTCATACAAGACACGCTGGGTATTCTGGGAATAGCTGTCATGTTTTCTAGCCAGACTGAGCTTCCTATTGCAAAGGCATTAAACCGGAAGTGAAAGACGCATTTCCGCGAACAACATATACTTGTATACTTGCGCGATAAAAAATAAATCTGGACTATTAAATTTTGGAATTCATTCGCTGTTCGTTGACACACACTTTGTTGTCTGCAAATGCTTCCAATCTGAACGAGTCTAAATTTTTGTTGTTTAGTAGAGAGTTAAAAAGCACGATTAAGAATGCACACTTTGACACTTTTTCGTTGTTATACAAAAATGAGCAGTGCTTTGTGAAAAGGTGGTTTAAGTCATCTCTGTGTTGCAATATACCAAACAAGTCATCACATGATTATAGACCCATAAAAATCTTTTTTTTTTTTTCGTGACAACCGACTGAATCATAAGGTAGAATGGTCCTTTGACATGCAGAAAATTTACAGATAGCAAAAAGTTTCGACCCAGGTCCGCCTGCGCCGTCCGCGCTGGCTCATATGAGTCGATACTTTTTGCAGATTCATTAAGTCCTTTTTAACAGAGCATGGCTCATATAAATATTTGGTCGAATGTGGACGGTTTGAGACAGTGCTGCCTTTTCCCGTGTGTTAACAACCCGAAGGAAGAAGCCTTTTGAAAACATTGTGGGGGGGTGTGAAATGCCTGTTACAAGATTTTCTCCTTTTCCCACAATGTTACCCACCCTATTAAAGACGTATCCATTCATCTAAAATGTGTTGTTGTCTCTTAAAGACTTAAACTAAGACCGTTATCAGATATTCGATCATTCACGCCTTTTGTCACACAAGGTGAAGTCTATAATTATGGCGTGCAACACACGAAAAGGGGCCTTCGGACATATGCGTAAAAGTGTGCCGTCCCAGATCAGCCTGTACAGTCTGTGACTGATCCGAGGCGACACTTCCCGTTTTTGTGCGATTTTCTGTTTCATGAAAGTTTACTGTATGAAAAAATCTTTTGACATGCAGAAAATTTACAGATAGCAAAAAGTTTCGACCCAGGTCCGCCTGCGCCGTCCGCGCTGGCTCATATGAGTCGATACTTTTTGCAGATTCATTAAGTCCTTTTTAACAGAGCATGGCTCATATAAATATTTGGTCGAATGTGGACGGTTTGAGACAGTGCTGCCCTTTCCCGTGTGTTAACAACCCGAAGGAAGAAGCCTTTTGAAAACATTGTGCCGCCATGTACGAGAGAAAAAAACAAGGTGTCAAAATATGAATGAATGCTAGAATCGCCATTCTTGTATATCTGCTTTTCTGCTCAATGGCAGATAATAGGATCCGGAATATTTATGCTGCTTTAACTATAACAGTAATCCTTATACTGAATCAAGTAATAAAACAAATCACCGACAAGCATGAAGCGATAAACGGTTTTTTTCAATAGTGGTGCTTTCATAGAATCAAAGTACTAAAAGTACACAGAGCCAGGTTTAAACTGGTCCCCGTTGTAGATATACATATTACAACTGGCACAGGCTACTGTGTCGTTGCTTTTCATTAGGCTGCATGTATATCACGGAATAGCCAATCAGAGCAGCATACACATTTCCAGTTTGGCTGTAGAAGTAACATTGCGATTTTGTTTGCAAATTTAAAATGGTAATCAAAACTAAAAAGAATATTAGCATACGTAAACATAAAGGTGATACCAAAAATATATCCGTGAGGTATAAAATATCGGAAAATCTACTGCTCTGGAAGTGAGAGTGACCTCCCCTAAATCTCTATTAGTCTAGCGTCATGGCTGTTCTAAAAATAGACGGGCAGAATTCCGCCCGTTTTTTTGTAGCCTGTACCGATCCCTATACACTTGCTGTATCAGGGGAGGTAACCAATCTATGCCAGGTTTACCATCAGTCAAAATCAGAATATAATCCATGGCCAATAGTTAGAGTATAGATATTTTTTGCCTTTGTAACAAGCAAGAGTTAAAGGGATATATCTATGTTTTTTTTTTCTTAAATACCACGAATCAAAGTTTCTTGTAAAACGCTGATGAATACCACTAAACAGATTTTTTTCTTTGGAAGCGTTAAGAGACGATTAAAAAGAATAAAAAAGGAGTAAGTTTGTCGTTTTGATAACAGGAAGTTCGTTTTGCAATAGAAAATTTTATCTATTTTTATGAACATCTATTTTTATGTACATCTTTTTTTTTCTTTTTACCGCGAGTAAAAAAATGTGTGAAAACGCTGATAAAAACTGCTAAAACAGTTTTCTTTGAAAGCGTGAAGAGACTGAATAGTTTACGAGGAATTAAAAGGTGCAATTTTGTCATTTAAATAATTTAGTACCCGTTTTGTAGATGAAACAATCCGTCTATTGTTATGGAACCAGATATGACGTCACTGTACTGAGTTGAATACGTTCCCATGTGGTGTCGCACACCGCTGCCAACTCCTTGCACGTCACAGAAGTGGTCAAAAGTAGTCCCGTTTGATGATTTGAAAGCAAGCACTTCTGCTGCAATGATTTATCAGAGAAAATGGACGAACATGTCTAAAATGGTTTTGATTTGATGATTTTGTGTAAACTGAGTCCAAGTTTGCCATTTTTTAAGGAACTATTTTGCGCATGTGCAAAAAGAATACCGTTGTTAAATGACAATGGGTACGATTTCAAAAAGCATTTTATAGATCATGTGAAATTTTTACAAGTCTTTGCGAAATTCTGGCCCGAAATCTGAAAATAACTTTAGAAAATACTTTTATTTTCTAACACATCTTTTTCTTACTTATTGATGGTTTGCAATCTACTGCTCCACTAAATTCAGTGATAGAACAGTTTAACTGACCAAATACAGAAGTAGTATGCGATAGACACGCTTTATGGTGAACACCATTTTACATCCGTCTGTGAAGGTAACAATCGCTGTTACCAAAAGATAATTAGAAATACCAGACACAAAGCTAAGTTTATCTGTTAAGCCCTTCCGATTTCTAATAAAGCAAGAACACTCAGGAGAATTGTCTTATTTTATGCGGACGAAGACCTTATATATCAGACGCGCTCCTTTAAAAGGGAGCTTCATGCATCTGCAAAAAGTATCGACCCAGGTCAACCTGCAAAGTCCGCGCAGGCTGACCTGGGCAGAAACTTTTGGCTAATGGTCAATTTTCTGTATGTCCAAAGGCCAGTCTACCTCATGATTCAGTCGGTTGTAAAGAAAAAAGTAGCTATTATGGATCCATAATTTTGTGATGGCTTAATTGGTACAATGCGTCACGGAGATGCAGTAAGCCACCTTTTTGCCAGAGCATGATACATTTGATGGAAACAAACAGCAAAGCTGTGGATGAAAGTACAACGGAGGGTCAAAAATGGGGAATTTCACAGCATTTTCAATGTAGCAAAACATCAGCGGTGTGACATCATATATGATATGGAAGCTCGATAAAATTCTTTTCAAGGATTGGTGATGGACATTGCGACAGAGTTCACTCCTCACTCACCGCTGACCATTCTTTAGACGATGTTTATATCCAGTGGTTTTGGAAAGATAATTGTGCGAAGAACTAGTAAATGAAACTCCAGGAAAGTATTGATACGTGCACTGGCCGTCGTGATAGAGCTAAAATAATGCTGAAATAAAGAGTTAAAAACCAATGAAACAAACAAAGTTTTCAAATGTTGACCGCTTCAGCGGCGTATAATACCGTCGTATTTCTGTGCTAAATAGGTTGAAACTTCCGCTTTTTCTCCAAAATAGGGATTTGATGTCTAAAGGGATTAAGGGATTTATGGGGTCTGTACGTGAACAATTATCTGCTTCCTGGATGAAATATAGAGCTGAGAAAAACAATATGGAGGCCTATTCTTGCCATTTTACCCCTTTTCCGAAAAAATGTCGAGGTAAAACGATCCCAAAGACAATGATGTTGCCTGGTTGGTTGTATGGTGTTTAACGCCGTTTTCATCATTATATCAGTTACTAGTATATCTCGGCAGCCAGTGCAACTATCCAGGCTTTCCTGGAGTTTCTTTTACAAGTACTACGCACAATATTCTTCCCTCTGCTTTCCCGCATAATCATCGTCGAAACAATGGTCAGCGGTGAGAGAGGAATGAATCCTGTCGCAATGACTATCATCAATCCTCGGAAAGAAATTGGTTGAGCCGGGGATCGAACCAGCGACCCCTTGTTCTCAGGTCCTGTACGCTACCGACTGAGCTACCGGGGCTCGGCGCATTGGTATTTGAAAACATTGTGGGGGAAAGGAGAAATTGTTGGTTACCTGCTTTTTTACGCTTTCAAAGACAAATCCCTCGATTTAGGCATTTACTGAACAATCCCGAATTTTAACAACCTTGGGGAAGAAGGTCTTTGAAAACATCGTAAAAAAAGGAGAAAATGCTGGTAACCAGAATTTTCTCCTTTTTCCACGATGTTTTCTACTCTTTCAAAGACAAATTCTACCACAGAAGCCATAATTGATTTGTCGTATGCAAATGCTTTAGATTTGGACAAGTCGACAAATTGTTGTTTGGAAAAGAGTTAAACTATATTTGTCAGGGCGGTCAGTGCATCCACGCGTGTGTTTCTTGTCTTTCTCACACCAGTATTGACGCAAATTTCTTTTCAAACCACCGACTACTTTTCTCACATACATCAGAGATGAGCGAAAAAAAATCGCCTGAAAGTAATTTTACCGCAACCCGGTATCGAACCCTCAACTACCGGGTCATGAGTCAGATACGCTAACCACTGAGCTATCTGGCCGGGCTTTCTTAAGCTGCTGAATAAATGAAACGCAAATTTCTACTTAATACTAAAAACCCAAACATTGCGGTTTCAAAGTTGATTTCACCGGAAAGAAAATACCGTATCGGACAGTGTAGATCAAAGATCAGACTGCACGTTCTGTGCAGTCTGATCTTGATCTACATTGTCCGCAAAAGGTCAGTGGGTCGCGATTAGCAGCTTAAGGGTTAACATGGTACGAATGAGATTCCGTACACAAAAATTAAGACAAAAAACGATACTATTGGCTGTGTATCATGAATTGGTAAACGTGCCAGACATTTTAAAAACACAGACATTTTCTTCACTAACCTCTGATCGGTCCAGCAATGAAAGTGTAGTCAACAATGTTCATTTCTTTTACGATGCTAATGGTTACTTCTTTTGTAACCCCCTTTACACCTGATTCATTCATTTGTCTGTTATAAATGAGCCATGCTCTGGCAAAAGGGAGCCAAATGCATTGTACCAAGCAAGCCATCACATAATTATGGATCCATGATAGTCACTTTTTTTTAACAACCGACTGAATCATGAGGTAGGCTGGTCCTTGGACTTGCATAAAATTGACCAATAGCGAAAGGTTTCGGCCCAAGTCGATACTTTTTGCAGATGCATTGACCCTTTACCAGACGACAAAATTTTAGCCTTGTCCAAATTGAAAGCATTTGCAGACGACAATTTCTATTCTATGTGGCTAAAATGGTGCAATTTTCTCTTGATGGGGTAGAAAACATTGTGGGAAAAGGAGAAAATGCTGGTTCACCAGCATTTTCTCCTTTTCCCACAATGTTTTCAAAAGGCCTCTTTCACAGGGTCGTCGAAAGGCGGCATTGTACGGTAATGGGTTACACCCCATTTTCACAGAGCATGGCTCAAATATAGTTTAGCAGCAGTTGAGACGAGCAATCAGAGCTTTTTGAACTATGCTCTAGCAAAAAAGGGGATTAATGCATCGCCGTGACACATGCTAGCTAGCAAGCCAGCACTTAATTATAGACCCTTACATCCATTTAACCCTTTCCCAAACAACAAATTTTGGACTGGTCCAAATTGAAAGAGTTTGCAGACGACGATTTTAAATTTGATGAAAATGGCAGAAATTTATCAAAAAGGGTAGAAAACACTGTGGGAAAAGGAGAAATTGCTCGTCACTGTGTTTTCAAAAGACTTGTACTGCAGACACGTGAAAACCAGGGCTTGTTTGGGAAAGGGTTAATCCAACAACTGACTGAATCTGGTGGTAGACTGGCCCTTTAACATGTAATTAATTTACCAAAAGCAAAAGATTTCGACTCATGTCAGCCTGCGCGGATTTCGCAGGCTGACATTGGTTGATACTTTCTGCAGATGCGTTATGCCTCCTTTTCACAGAGCATGGCTAATTTTATTCCATTCTAAGAAAAAAATGTGTTTGATTGACTGATGGTTTATGTCCATTTTAACCATAGTTTAGTCATATCACAACGACACCTATCTCAGTTTCAGTCTCGTGCCTCCTGGGTCTCACCCATCTTCGCAAGCCAAGGATACTAAGGTAGTACTCTTGGCCGCTCGCCTCTTTAAAAATCGAAACTCCCGCTGCGCCATTTCATTGGATGCGATCAAAACCTATCGCGTCCAATCAAACCATCCGTAACAAGAAATCTTCCGCGAAACAGAAAACAATAATGGCGGCGCCCGTCAAAAACGAAAGTTGTCGTGTTTGTGACGAAAATTTGCCAAAAAAGAGTAGACGATCGATATTTAATGAGTTTTTTATAGTTCATGATCAGTTATGTGAAATATTAGGACGGGTTCCACAGCCAAATAATTGGGAATCATCGTATGTCTGATTAATTTCAGAAAATTGTGATGAATCCGAAAGCGCAGCCATATTTGATGCATAGCCTAACAAATTTTATTACGAGCATTTTGATTGGTCAGAAATAACATCAGCAAAGGTTACGCAACTCGTGATTTTCGATAGGTGGCGCAGCGGGAGTTTCGATTTTTAAAGAGGCGAGCGGCCAAGGGTACGTAACGAACAAAGTGGAGTTAGTGTCATTGGCTTGCGAAGATGGGTCTCACCGGTACCAGTTGAAACCGAGTACAAGTACCTGAATTGCATTGTATACGAACGCTCTCGTTATAGGCCCGTCTGAATTGTTGTCTGCCCTCCAGCCTGCTTGCTTGTTTATCCTCTATCTGTAAATATCTGACGGTGTCTGCCTGTTTGTCTATATTCGTAGAGGTCCTGCGTGGCTCAGTGGTAAAACGTAGGACTAGCAACCCGGGTTCGAGCCTCACTTGATCCACTAGTTTTTTCGTGGGAGTTTTTGTGGGCAAGACACTTTAGAGTCCTATCCCAGTACTGGTGAAACCCAGGTCATGCATGAATATGTGAACTGTCCCCGTGATACGACTGAAATAATGTTGAAAGGGGCGTAAAACATCTTTTAATCAATCAGTTTTTTATTTTCCTCTATTTTGGTATTCAAGAATAAGGTGCACAATTGGCCGCTATCACACGAACTGAGAACGGCTGCCTTCGGTTGACCGGAATAATTCTTCATATCGCTATGAAATTATAAATACATGTTATACCAAATTACCCATTTGGACATGTCCTATTTCCCATCTCTCCTTATTAACCTTTGAATGATTTGGGTTGATATGAAAGTGGCATAAACATAAAGGCACAATTTGTTATTCTTGACTTAACTTAACCGCGAAAAGGGTCGGAACTCTCAAACTGCCATATAGATCAAATAAAAATTTCAAACCAAGCATATACCGAACTGTATTTCAAAGTTCTTTTCGTCAGTAAAATCTCACCGTATCGTAAAGTGTGAATGTGTAAATCCTGATCAGGCTACACTTTCAAATGTATGTATGTATGTATGCATATATGTATGTATGTATGTACATACGTACGTATGTATGCATCTATCTATGTATGCATCTGTCTGTCTGCCTGCCTGCCTGCCTTTCTATCCATCCATCCATCCGTCTGTCTGTCTTTCTGCCTGTCCGTCCGTCCATCCGTCCTTCCGTCAGCCCACCCGCTTGCCCCTCCATCCATCCATCCATCCATAACACCGAAGTTGATAGATTCTGAACTGTATTTGACCAAGTATCGCTTGTTTATCCTGCTAAATAACTAAATAACAATCTGTATTGTGTGCCAAACGTAAGTCTGATTTATTGTCCTTTCTTAACCCCTGACCTCATATACAACTTATTTCTTTGCACTTTCCCCGCTGAAACATCTGAAAAAAAGATCCAGAAAACCGCGCTGGAAGAACGAACAATCGTTCTCACTGAATATATTACCCTAAATTTTGACAACGTTTTAATTTTTTTTTCAGTGATATGTAATCGAACTGTATAAATAAAAGATAAACTTTGTCACCCCACCACCATCCCACTTGCGTATATATCCTGATTGACTTGTCTTAATGGAGAATTTCTATAAATGACCGCATTGCTCAATTAGCTGCCGTGCGATCCATTTATTTTTTGGATGTGATCACTATATTTACATTATGTTTGTTTGTTTATATCATTTCCTTCTGTATTGAATTATTATCTGTATTATTTTTGCTCAGAGAATGGCCCTTCCCTGGCAAAATTTCTGTCCTGACTGACAATTACATATGACCCGTTTTCTTGCAAAAGGGGGCTCAATGCATCTCCGTGGTGCAAGCTACCAAGCAAGCCATCACATAATTATGGATCCATTTTATCTAACAACCGACTGAATAATGTGGTCAACTGGTCTTTGCACTTGCAAAAAAAAAAAAAAAATGGCCAGCAGCAAAAAGTTTCGGCCCAGGTCAGCCTGCGCGGACTGCGCAGGCTGACCTGAGTCGATACTTTTTGCAGATGCATTAAACTTCCATTTCACAGGGCATGATTCATATATCTGTTCTTTTCTCTCCCTTTCTTGAACTTCCTATGGACGTCTGCGCGGTCTGAACTTGATCTACACCGCCACAAAAGCAACTGAAATTATTCTTGGTGTACTTAGGTTAACTCCTTACCAAACGACGAAAATTTAGACTCGTCCAAATTTAAAGGATTTGCAGACAACAAATTAAATGTGTCTTAAATGATTGGACTTGCCTTTAGATGGATTGATTGATTGATTGATTGATTGATTGTATGGTGTTTAACGCCGTTTTCAACATTATTTCAGTTATGTCACGGCGGCCAGTGCCCCTATCCATGCTTTCCTGGAGTTTCTTTTACCAGTACTCCGCACAATATTCTTTCCAAGCAGCCGGCTGCTTTCCCACATAACCATCGTCGAAACAATGGTCAGCGGTGAGAGAGGAATGAATCCTGTCGCGATGACTATCATCAATCCTCGGAAAGAAATTGGCCGAGCCGGGGATCGAACCAGCGACCTCCTGTTCTCAAGTCCTGTACGCTACCGACTGAGCTACGGGGGCTTGGCTGCCTTTAGATGGAAAGAATTCATTGTAGGAAAAATAGAAAATGCTGGTCAACAATATTTTCCTCTTTTCATACAATGTTTCCAAAAGCGTTTTTTTTTTTTCCGCAGGGTCGTTGAAACTCGATATTATTTGGTAAAAAGACTTAAACAGCTTTAAAGTGGACAAAATGTCCAAATTATGGGGGGGGGGGGGGATATTTTTTACGCATAAAACCAGCCATTCAATAAGTATATCTCACAGGTCTGCACACAGCAAAACATTACGGGAGCTTAATGAAAAATACTAATGAGCCCTGCTCTGTGAAAAGGGGATTTAATGCATCTGCCAAAAAAAAAAAAAAAAAAAAGCATCAACCTATGTCAGCCTTTCGCAGGCTGACATGGGTTGAAACATTTTGTTGTTAGTAAACTTTCTGCATGTCCGAGGACCATTCTATCGCATAATTTAGTCGGTTGTTAGACAAATTAGGTTTTACGCGTCCATATTCATAACTTGTATGGTATAATGAGATGCATTAAACCCCCTTTCACCAGAGCTTGGCTCATTTCTTTCCAGCCGAAAGATGCATGGACAGACGGACGGACAAACTGATTCAAGTATACCTCCCCAAAAAAATTTAAAAAAAATGGACAGACAGACAGACAGACAGACAGACAGACAGGTAGATAAAAATTAACCCTTTCCCAAACGACGAATTTTGGACTGGTCCAAATTGAAAGAGTTTGCAGACGACAATTTAAGATTTAAAGAAAATGGCAGAAAGTTATCAAAAAGGGTAGAAAACACTGTGGGAAAAGGAGAAATTGCTCGTTACGAGCAATTTCTCCTTTTCCCACAGTGTTTTCAAAAGACTTGTACTGCAGACAAGTGAAAACCAGGGCTTGTTTGGGAAAGGGTTAAATAAATAAATAAATAAATAAATAAATAAATAAATAGCCTTTTGTGGGCATTTTAAAAAAAAATGGTGTAATAGAAGTCAGTCTCAAGACAAATCGGTGAATTCCGTGATTCAATGATTGAAATTGTATGTGAAACAAGGTAATTAATTATTTTACATAAAAAACGACTAAACTGGCATTGATTTATTACATAGGAACATATGTAGGAAATAAAAACATTTCTCACAACATGCAACTGAAATTCCCCTGAAACAGGGTTGCAGCGGCGGCTTTGAAAGCACTCATGTGAAATATAAGTTATCATCATGAATCAACGAGGGTGAAAACATTGTGTCGACGCAAAAAAAAAAAATGTTCGTCACGAGCATGTTTCTATATAGTCATATAATGATGAAGGAGAAAGCTGTTCTGCTCGAAGGCCAAAGAAATATTGTCTGCAAGAAGCAATGAATTAACTCTTTACAACACGATGCCGACTTTTTACGACCCTTAGGAAGGAGGATTTTGAAAATACAAGTATGTTGGGAAAAGGAGAAAATGCTGGTACCCAGCATTTTCCTCTTTTCCCAAAATGTTTTCTACTATTTCAAAAACAGATCTCACCATTTGAACCGTGTTTAGTTTCTTCTCTACAAGTGCTTTTATTATACACGAGTCAAACATTTTGTTGCGTGGTAAAGGGTTAAATCTTTACCAAACGACAATATTTTAGACTAGTCCAAATTAAAAGTATTTGCAGACGACAAAGTAAACCTAAATAAAAAAATTGAAATTTGTTTTGGGAAGGGTAGGAAACATTGCCGGAACAGGAGAAAATGTTGGTTACCAGCATTTTGTCTTTTTTCCATAATGTTTTGTAAAGGCCTTTTTCTTCAGGGTCGTTAAAACACGTGATTTTCTGGCTAACGTTTAAATATAGTCAATTTTGTATCACCTTCTAATTTAAACACTTGTAAATTGCACTTAGAAAATTAATTAAGTTGCACGAAACATTTTGGTTTGATATGGAATATTACTTTTCATTTTGGAAACAGACGAGGTGAAGTTAACTAAATACAGAATTTATAATTCCATACATGTTACATGGTCTTTTTCTTTTAATTGTCCTCGGTATGTTCTGAAATGAAACAATCCTGGGTTACCAAGTACATGACGATTCTCGGTTACCTAGGCGTGAAACATTATATTACATGTACTGAACAAGCGTGTATCCGAGTTACAAAGTATGAGGCATGACGATACTCTGTAACATAGGTATAAATCATGTGACATGAACAGAATGAAAAGAAGTAAACTTGGGTTACATAAACTAAGGCATGACCAACCTTGGTCACCCAGGCGTTAAAAATTGTGTAAAATGTTTTGAATGAAAGGAGATATATCGGGTTTACCGTGTATAAAACGAAAATATTTGATAACCCAGGTGTTAATTATCATATTCAGAAAAAAAAAAAAAAAAAATGACGTGCGCCTAGGTTACAGAGAATGAAGGATGACCATTCTCGGTATCTAAGATGAAAAACGTATTAAATGTAGTGACAATATGAAGGGCATGTAAGCTACCGAGAATGAGACAAACACTACGATAAACAGAACAAAACAGAACATAAGTTCATTCAGATTTGTACGTTACATACATCGTCTTAACACTATACAATACAAAATTAACAAATGACACGTGATTACACGACGTTTTTCTTTTTCATGTTAATGTATACACACATATAAAATATAGGGAATGTGAACACGTGTGTATGCTTTTTTAAGCTATTTCAATTCTAACTTGAAGTGAAAAGATAATTCCAAAAAATACAGTATAACAAGACTTAACCATTAACAGTTGAAATGTATATAAGTACTATCTATGGCGTTAATTTTAACATTTCTTACGTATAAAGCTTGTTTAACCCTTTCCCAAACAACAAATTTTAGACTGGTCCAAATTGAAAGAGTTTGCAGACGACAATTTTAAATTTGATGAAAATGGCAGGAAGTTCTCAAAAAGGGTAGAAAACACTGTGGGAAAAGGAGAAACGAGAAATTTCTCCTTTTCCCCACAGTGTTTTCAAAAGACTTGTACTGCAGACACGTGAAAACCAGGGCTTGTCTGGGAAAGGGTTAATATACCTAGAAAAATTTTAGAAGACATTCCTGTCAACTACTTGAAATAACTGAAACAAGTTTTGTAAGACATTCCTGTCTACTACTTGAAACAACTGAAACAATTTGAAGATTGACGGTCTTAGATAAAACTTTTTGTCGAGATGTTTGACTAGTAATGGAGCGTATAAAGAGCAAATGAAAACAAACTGATAAATGTCTTCAACTTCGTGCAAATCGCGAAAAAAGTGCACTATACCTTTCGTTCCTCGGACCTCTGTTTGGTCCATATCTACCTGTCTGATAATCTCAGTTTTGTAATATAAAACCTAAGTCATAAGGTACCAAGCCCAGATAGTATCCATGTGTAAAACTACTTTTGAAAAACTTGTATTCTGCTAATGTTGAACTGCTATTAACGGACTCATGCCACTCCTCGCATGAAACAGTTTAAAAACTGTGGGAAAAACTTTCAATTTAGAGAGATCATAAGTATGAAATACATCAGAAAAACCATAGTTATCTAAAATACGTTTAACCTGCAAAAAACCCAATTTGTTTTTTCATACTTGGAAATCATTAACAGCCAAGTTATATAGCCTGTTTAGAATAACATTATCTGTGTTAATGACCTTGCACCGATATTTGATAATTCTACAATAAAGAGAAACATAGATAGGGTAACTTGATAATTCGCCATAAAAATCCATAGTACAAGAATTCGTAGGAACTTTCAGTACACGTTTTCAAAATTTCAAATGGATTCTTTCAATTTCCTTCGATTTCGTAAAACCCCAAATTTCTGATGAATAATTTAAAATTGACCAAACAAAGGAATCAAATAACTGGCATAGTGTTTTAGGCCTTAACGGTATATTTTTTAAAGTTGCCTAACAGCATCGACAGCACCTTTTAAGCTTTACCAATAATAAATTGATTATTCAAGCAAAAACTACAATCATATTTAAAGACCGTGCCAAGATAATTAAATGAGTCGACTCTCTCCATAAGACAAACCTTCATTTTGTTTCAGACGACCCCTTTTCCTAAATACTACAACTTTAGTTTTTGAGTCATTGACCTCCAGTCCCCACTAAGAAGTATTTTAATGTTTTTGTGTAAGTCTTCAGGCGAATTACCAAAAAGCACCATATCGTCAGCAAAAAGTAATAAAATGAGAACAACATCATCAATCAAACTACTGGTGTTCAGTTTGTCTTGCAAAAATACTTCTAACTTTTCAAAGGAATTGAGACACTTGTCTTAGGCCTACCGAGTAAGAAAAGAAGTCGGAATAACAGTTCAAATGCTTGACACAAGATTTAATTTCATTGTACATGTCTTTGATAATACCTAGTATTTTACCCTGTACTTAAACAATTTCAGCCACAGCGCATGCCTATGAATACTGTCGAAACACTTTTTTAAATCAATAAAAGCAACATATAACCTTTTGTTGTTACGTTGTTGATAAAGATGGCGATTCTTTGAGCACATATGAAAATATTTCGTAATTTTATAAAAATCAAAGTAGTAGATCTGTCATATATTCTGGATCACATTGTACCAAGTATAAGACACGACTATCCTCGGCAATCCATGTTTCCCCGAATTAAAGATATCCTAGTTTTTTTTTTTTTCTGTTTAGATTAACACTGTCTGTATTTTCGAAATATTAAGAAGAGCATGTTAAAAGCGAATAAACTTTAAAATAAACAACCGTGGTTGCATCTAATCTAAATAGTTATTACTTTCGATCGAATAATTTAGAATATTTGCACATGAACAACTTTCTTGTTGAATACCATCATGTAAATTCGCCAGAATTGTCTGTGCAGACTTTAACCTTTCGGCTGCTAAGCGGGATTCACTGACCTTTTGCGGACAGTGTAGATCAAGATCAGACTGCACGTTCAGACTGCACAGAACGTGCAATCTGATCTTGGATCCACAGTGTCCGATAAGGAGATATTTTTCCTCCAAAAAATATCTTTGAAATGGCAAAATTTGAGGTTTTACTACCGATTTGAAGGTTTCCTTTCACTTATATAGCAGGAAAAGGTTTAAAATAATTCTGAGGTTCTAAAGTCAGATAGCTGTAGAAATAATAATAAAAACAATAAAAAGACAATTTTTGTTTGTTTAACTTCAGATATAGGTCGGTTATAACGTGAGACTGCGATTTATCTGAAAGGATAATAAAGGAGGCATGTTAAATGAAACTTTCAAGTTGATCGTAAAAACCCGAATAATGTCACTTCAAACTTATTATTATTTTATTTTTTAGAAAAATAACTCCTTATCGGACAGTCTAGATCCAAGATCAGACTGCACGTTCTGTACAGTCTGATCTTGATCTACACTGTTCGCAAAAGGTCAGCGAGTCGCTCTTAGCAGCCCAAGGGTTAATAAACGTACAGAACTGAAACTTTTTTTCCTTATTGGAATTCGGACCATGAGACAGTGATATGATTTATACGAGTATATGACTCGTTTTTTTTTTCCGTAAATAAATTCACTTTTGTGTGGGGAAATGGATGGATGGATGGATGGATTGGGTCGGTGGATAGATGGGTGGATGGATGGATAGATGGATGGATGGGCGGCGGATGGATAGATGGATATCACAGAGTCAGACAGCTCACATTTTTCCATCAAGAGTCTCTCACCAGAACTGGGATGGGACTCTGCAGTGTCTTGCCCTAGGACACTCCCACGCAACCAGTACCATCAGTGGATTGAACCCAGATCATTTTGATAAAACATTACGGCCTTAACGACCTCATCTTCGCAAGATGTAACCAATTAGCCCCTCAGGACCTGGTTGTGATATGATAATATGACCTAACTTGACCATCAGTGTTATTCATTTACCAACAATGTCAGTTACTTTACGTGCTCAGAAATAGTCTTTACATCACGGAGGTTATACAGACAAATTACGTTGGATAAGATTAACTTAACAAGTGCATGGCGCATCTTTTGTTACTTTCGCAGACAATGTAGATCAAGATCAGACTGCGTAGAACATGCAGTCTGATCTTGGATCTACACTGTCCAATGCTCTGTGAGAGATTAACCCTTAAGCTGCTAATCGCGACCCACTGACCTTTTGCGGACAGTGTAGATCAAGATCAGACTGCACAGAACGTGCAGTCTGATCTTTGATCTACACTATCCGATGCGGTATTTTTCTTTCCGATGAAATCAAAATTGGGACCGCAATGTTTGGGACTTTGGTACTGATTAGAAATTTGCGTTTCATTTATTCAGCAGCTTAACCCTTTCCCAAACAAGCCCTGGTTTTCACGTGCCTGCAGTACAAGTCTTTTGAAAACACTGTGGGAAAAGGAGAAATTGCTCGTAACGAGCAATTTCTTCTTTTCCCACAGTGTTTTCTACCCTTTTGGAGAACTTTATGTCATTTTCATCAAATTTAAAATTGCCGTCTGCAAACTGTTTCAATTTGGACCAGTCTAAAATTCATCGTTTGGGAAAGGGTTAAGTGTTAAAAAAAAAAAAAAAAAACCCAGACACTTTACACTACAATACATCGGTCTTATTTACATGAATTTTTGGTACAAAAATATCTATCAGTATCTGTATCAGTTACTTAACATTATTATTTACGACTTATGCAAACGTATTTCTGTTATATAAGTACTTAGACTAATTGATTTCGAACAGGAAACAAGACATGAAAACAAATTACCCCTGTGTCCGAACTAGATGAGTCTTTAGAAGCAGAGAGTGATAAGCATAACTTTGGCTGCTTTTCTGAATATGGGGACCGGGATCGGACTGCATAGAATGCGATTCCGATGACCTCTTCCGTATCAGGGATCCATTTTGAAATACTGCCAGTCACATGATCTTAAACATTAAAATGCTAAATAAATGAATAAAAATTTCCACGCAATATTAAAAACCCAAATATTACGATCTGAAACTTGATATCACCGGAAAGAAAAGACTATATCGGACAGTGTAGATCAAGATCATACTGCAAGTTCTGTGCAGTCTGATCTTGATCTACACTGTCCGCAAAAGGTCAGAGAGTCGCACTAAGCAACTTAACCCTTTCCCAAATTTTGGACTGGTCCAAATTAAAAGAGTTTGCAGACGACAGTTTTAAATTTGATGAAAATGGCAGAAAGTTCTCAAAAAAGGTAGAAAACACTGTGGGAAAAGGAGAAATTGCTCGTTACGAGCAATTTCTCCTTTTCCCACAGTGTTTTCAAAAGACTTGTACTGCAGACACGTGAAAACCAGGGCTTGTTTGGGAAAGGGTTAAGGCTTAAACTTGGCGACGCCCATGTAAATCGAATTAGCAACAACAGCAGTGAAGTTATTCACTTCTATCAACCTGTCCGTGATATCTGCGAAACGAATTTCTACACCACATTAAATAGAATGTACAAACTGTTTGTAAACGGAAATGTACACGTATTTAGAAATGTTGATAGAAAATTTGTGACTCGTGTTTTCGTTTTTTAAGCGGAACATTACAATTTTAAGAACGGTAAAGCGGTGTATTTCCGGCTACGATAATGTACCATGTGGGTGCGCGTTACCCATCGTGATACAGCCCGAGGGATTTGATCAACGGTTCTCCAGAGGTTTGTCGAATTCCGACTGTCAAAAACGTGCTTCAGTTACGTAGACTGTAAGCCCTGTTCAGTAGGCGTCAGACGTCGATGATATGCGCAGGAAACTGCATTAAAAAGATGGTTTGGCAGGTTTTATCCATGTTGTCGCTATTCTACTATACTTTTTCCCAATAAATTTCCACAACATTATCTTCCGCCAGATGACATTTTTCAAATACATAACCTTTCTTATTTGGGCATTCTGGGTACAGAACCGGACTACTTTTGAAGGCGTAATCAAGACAGCGAATTTCAGAATAAAATATACGTTTACTCACTAAATCTACCTTGTACGATTCATCCAGGCACGGTTAGCTAGCATATAACATATGCACTCGCCATTTAAAATATAGCCCCTATAAGCTTGAGAAAAGGCCCCTGAATAAGCCCAGCAAGGTGGGGACGTTATCTTTTTTGTCAGTCATTTGCACAAACTACGGTTTTCCCCATGTCTATATTTAGAAACTCTCTACAAAGATTTGCAGTAAACAATTATATTTTATAAAATCACTCATTTTTGAAATCAATTCATTTTCAAGAAATGTGTGGCGAAAAACTGGCTTGATTTTCCACAGACGTAGCCATTTTCCGCTTGCTATTTCGCGTATTAATTTATCCTGTACAGGATAGTGATGCGTCATAGCAGACAGGTCAAATCTTCGAAGAATATTGACATGCGCACACAAGGATTTCCATAAAGTTCGTCAGAAAACAGAACTAAAACAGCAGAAAGTTACTGTTACTGCAATTCAGTTCTCGACCTAGACCTATCACGAAAACTTGAAATTAAGCTCAAGTAATTTCAACATTTCGTGCTGAGAAAGCTTTCGACATTTGTTTAATTTCTTACTGATGTCACTTACATACCAGTAAGCACGCTAACACATTTACGAAAATATATGAGCCATGTTTTAGCAAAAAGGGACTTAATGTATCTCCTTGATACATGATACCAAACAAGCCATCACGGAATTATGGATCCATAATGGCCACTTTTTCTAATAACCGACTGATTCATGAGATAGACGGGTCCTTAGACATACAGAAAATTTACCAATAGCGAAAAGTTTAGGCCCAGGTCAGCATATGTATAAAGTTTATCGACTACTTAGAAAACGCGACACTGTTTCCACATGATTTGGTTTTGGAATACGCATGCATTGATTTGCCATTTGATAGGTCAAAATGTTACGCTATAATAGCTCGGTCGGTAGCTATTGCGAACAGGAGGTCGCTGGTTCTATCCCCGGCTCGGCCAATTTCTTTCCGAGGATTGATGATAGTCATTGCGACAGGATTCATTCCTCTCCCACCGCTGACCATTGTTTCGGCAATGGCTATGTGGGAAAGCAGCCAGTGCTTTGGAAAGAATATTGTGCGGAGTACTGGTAAAAGAAATTCCAGAAAAGCATGGATAGGTGCACTGACCGCGGCGATATAACTGAAATAATGTTGAAAACAGCGTTAAACACCGTACTTTCTATAATATTAATCCGCCATTCATAACAACGAAGTTACTACCCACAAAAACATAATTTCATAGTTTCATTTTGTTTACTGTTTTCGAATGAAATGTCTATAATTGCAACATTTTGTCGTTGAAAGTTGTAGGTGTATACTGAGAGGAATATTATGCTGTAGTAACTTCTTGGTGCTTGTATTTACTTCTGGCAGCGCAAGAAAATTTTGACATCTCGCTCAACCTTCGGTGTCGCGCGATATAAAATTTTCTCACGCTGCTCAAATCAAATCCAAGGACCAGGAAAGTTACTACAGCATTATACATTGTATTCCGTATTTTGTCGACAGTGTTGATCCTACCTATACCATGATTATCGTTCTTGAAAGTTCTACTGTACTGGCTTGAAATTTTTATTTAACTTATTTAGCGGGTAAACGCCTAATATTTCTTTCAAGACCTAATAAGTACAAACTATTAAGTGTTTTTTAACTTTAAATAACGTTCAGTGTCTGTTTTTTTCTAAGATGAAATACCGCGTGAGAATACGTGAGTCGTACATAAAAATAAAGCTTGAATAATTCAAGTTGATGTCAAAAAGTGTTCGCCAAGATAAGACCACACCGATGTGCAGGCTGATCTTGATTTTAATTTATCGCAAAAGCTAGTTGTGGTACGTAGAGTATGGGATGATAAATTCAATAAATGACGTCAGAGATCTACTTTTATCGCGTCGATATATTATTTTGGTGGCTGTCATTCGCCCTGCACTCTCTTTTTAAATATATCTTACACCAATAACAGACTAAATCCGGGCTAAAAACAGATAAAGGAAGTATGCATAATTCATTCTCAGCAACACGTGATTAACATGTGAGCCATGCTCTGTGAAAAGGGGGCTTAACGAATCTGCAAAAAGTATCGACCCATGTCAGCCTGCGCAATCCGCGCAGGCTGACATGGGTCGAAACTTTTCGCTATCTTTAAATTTTCTACATCTCAAAGGACCATTATACCTCATGATTCAGTCGGTTGTTCACCGAAATCCGTAATTATGTGACGACTTGCTTGGTATAATGCATCACGGAGATGCATTAAGCCCCCTTTTCACAGAGCACGGTTTATATCTACAAGACATACGTGAGCAAGGAAAAAAGATACGTCAGCGAGTCATTTAATCTGTGCTATGGAAATGCCCTTTTCTTTATCTAAATGGGTAAAGTTCGAAGATGTCCAGACTTTCTTAGTGAACATGTTTTCTTGCTCGGTGTTAACCCCTAAGCTGCTCAGCGCGAATTAAGGACCTTTTTCGGACGGTGTAAATCAAGATCAGACTGCACAGAACATGCAATCTGATCTTGGAAGTACACTGTCCGATAAGGAGATATTTTTTTTCCCAAAACTACTTTTGAATGAACAAAATATGGGATTTTACTATTGGCTTGAAAGTTTTATTTCATTTATTTAGCAGGTTATGAGTGAAGCTATGAAAAAAGAAAATAAAACAGAAATGTATATTCAGAGCTATTAAGCAAAGGGAATGTATCATGGATTTGCTTCCACCATAGCTTAGATTTGAGCACTTTATGCTCATATAAGCTAAAAGACCCTTGGAGGCAGTGACACTCTTCCACACTTAACAAAAAAGACCTCTAGTGTATCATGAATTGGCCTCCACACTAGCTAATGTTCGAGTACTTCATGCTCATATGAGCTAAAAAGCCCGTGGAGGCAATGACAATCTTCCAAACCACTTGAAACCAGTGACAGTCTTCCACACTTAACAAAGGAAACTTCTAGTTTATCATGAATTTGCCTCCAAAATAGCTCGCATTTGAGTACTTCAGGTTCATATGAGCTAAATGACCCGTGGAGGCAGTGACATTCTTCCACACTTAACAATGGAAACTTCTAATGTATCATAGGTTGGCCTCCACAGTAACATTTGAGTACTTAATGCTCATATGATCTAAATGACCCGTGGAGGCAGTGACAATCTTCCACACTTAACAATGGAAACTTCTAATGTATCATAGGTTGGCCTCCACAGTAACATTTGAGTACTTAATGCTCATATGATCTAAATGACCCGTGGAGGCAGTGACAATCTTCCACACTTAACAATGGAAACTTCTAATGTATCAGATTGGCCTCCACAGTAACATTTGAGTACTTCATGCTTATATGAGCTAAATGACCCGTGGAGGCAGCGACAGTCTTCCACACTTAACAATGGAAACTTCTAATGTATCGAAGATTGGCCTCCACAGTTACATTTGAGTATTTCATACTCAGGTGAGCTAAATGACCCGTGGAGGCAGTGACAGTCTTCCACACTTAACAATGGAAACTTCTAATGTATCATAGATTGGCCTCCACAATTACATTTGAGTATTTCATACTCAGGTGAGCTAAATCACCCGTGGAGGCAGATACCATCTTCCACACTTAACAAAAGGAGAGTTCTAGTGTATCATGAAATTGTCTCCACAATAGCTCACATTTGAGTACTTCATGCTCATATGAGCCAAAAGACACTGTGGAGGCAGATACCATTTTCCACATTTAACAAACGAGACTTCCAGTGTATCATGATTTTGCCTCCGCAATAGCTCACATTTGAGTACTTCATGCTCATATGAGCTTTAGAAAAGCCCCCATGGAGGCAGTGACACGCATACACACTTAACAATGGAGACTTCTAGTGTATTATGACTTTGCCTCCACAAAAGTTTACATATGAGCACCTAATGCTAAAAGATCCCGTGGAGGCAGTGACAATCTTCCATGCTTAACCCTTAATCTGCTAAATAAGTGAAATGAAACTTTCAAGTCGATAGTAAAAATGCAATGCTATTTCAAAGTTACTTTTTGGAGAAAAAATATCTCCTTATCGGACAGTGTAGATCAAAGATCAGACTGCACGTTCTGTGCAGTCTGATCTTGATCTACACTGTCCGTAAAAGGTCAGTGAGTCGCGCTTAGCAGCCTAAGGGTTAACAAAGGAGACTTCTAGTAATCTAAAAATAGTTTAGAATAATGATGACGTCACGTGCTTCGTACACGATCGTGACGCCATACAACCTCTTGGTTATGCAAATAATTTGGCCAAAGATGAGACAAGAAATATCTTTAAAAATTATAGAAGGCGTAAGAGATACTGGAATATGAATATTGAAACTCTTTTGTGGCTCAATATGAAGTAGCCTCACGAGGAATTGCCTCTTTTTCCTCACTGTTTTTCATTTTGTTGAAAAGTAGTTTTGGGTTATTGGGTAACGCTTAGGAAAGTATTAAATTTCCAAATAGCACAAGAAAATAATCATTCTCTACTGCATTATTTTGTTAAGGTATGAATCAAGGCCACGGGGTATCGATTAGCAGTAGCGACGCTTGTTAATAGTGAATTCATAAGTGTGTGAACAATTATACCAGCAGGGGCCCGCCGAATAAACGTGTATACAATTTTGACCAATGGCAAATTACTATCTATTCATTCTTTATCAGTACCGAGAAGTAGGTCAAAAGCCAGGGCATCCAGCCACGCCCAAAAACGTTTACTCCAGAAACCGTTTTGCTGAAAAATTTACATTAATTGCATAATATCAGATTGAGTAATTTCATAAAACTGTCTGGCTGGTAAAAGGCAGTCAGATTAAGTACAAATTGCAAAAGGTGACCATACAAGTTAATTAATTGAAAGGTTATGTTCATGGCGAGTGTTGATCAATTCTAAGATCGATGTTCTTCAATGAAGTAATTTTGTAAAAGCGACATTCAAGCTGACAGCAGTACCATAGAACTGATGTTCTCGGTGTTTGTAGCTTTTTATTGGAAAACCGAGCATTCAACGGCATGACGACGCTGTAGTACCTTGGTGTGTTCATATTGACGATGGTTAAAATAAAAAAAACTTGGACTTTAACTCGTAGTTTATCATTCAAACTTTTAAAAGTTTTATTTCCTCGAGAAAATTTATGAATATTGCTCTTATTTCCGCCGGATAAAAGTTACGTTTTTCTTAGATGGTATGTATGGTATTTTTTCTTAATTAAAAATTTTATTAATCCATAAAACAAAATTGCAGTAGATGATTTAAAGAATGTCCTTGTAAAATTATGAATGATCAATATGAGCCAAGCTTTAAAGCAGTAGTACAAGTACATGTAAAAACATCGTGGCAAAAGGGAATTTGCTCGTTACGAACAATTTCTCTTTTTACCACGCTGTTTCCAGAAGTGTTCTGCTGCATGACGAAATACCTAATAGGTTAACTCTTTACGACAGGACAAAAATGTAGACTTGTCAAAATTAAGAGCATTAGCAAACTACAATTTGAATGTGGCTCAAAATGGTGGAAATTGTCTATAATAGTGTCGAAGACATTGTGGGAAAAGGAGAAAATGCTGCTTTCCAGCATTTTCTCCTTTTCCAACAGTGTTTTCAAAAGGCTTTTTTATCAGGGTCGTTTAAATTTGGGATTTTGTGATAGAGGATTAAGGCTTGTTTTTTATAAGTTGCTTGGATAGATATATTACAGTCTGTTCTTTTCAAATTTATTCTACTGGGAATGGAGCTTAAATCAGTTAAAGTAAAATTTCCATCATTGTAAACCGCAATATGTCAAATACCGCACTACTTATTCCATAATATTCGATTGAAACTGTCAACCTTAACCCTTTCCCAAACAAGCCCTGGTTTTCACGTGTCTGCAGTACAAGTCTTTTGAAAACACTGTGGGAAAAGGAGAAATTGCTCCTTTTCCCACAGTGTTTTCTACCCTTTTTGATAACTTTCTGCCATTTTCATCAAATTTAAAAATGTCGTCTGCAAACTCTTTCAATTTGGACCAGTCCAAAATTTGTCGTTTGGGAAAGGGTTAAACCATCAACGAAAAAAAATGTCCATTTAATTTAATAAAGGTGCTTATAAAACTTTTTTATGCTCAGCTCAGCTCAGCAGGAAATTTATTTTCTAATTTATACAGAATAAAATTGATAAACCTCACACAAAGTAACTTTTTAACTTTTTGAACTTATCTTTCCTTCTTTTTATGAAATGAAACTCTCTATATTTCATTGTACTTTCAGAAGCACTTGAAAAATTTAAACTTTGAGCACAAACTCAGTTGAACATGATCTCAAGTTTTATAAGCACGAGGCCAAGTCCGCCTCAGCTTCTATTTTGTTACTTAGGAAAAACCACTAACATTTGGGTAATGACTAAATAACGCTGAATCCTTCGGATGTACGTAGATCCGTCCACTATACGAAAAGGCTTGAAATGGTGCGTTAATAACGAATACCTGAATTTAAAAGTAAAAATGTTTGCCAATGAAACTAAGGAAGAGAAATTCGGGGAAGATAGCTTTTTTTTTTTTTTTTTTTTTAATATAATTAATATATATAAAAGAAAATCTGGTTTTTAATAAAATTTATTGAAAACAAAACAAAAAAAAAAAAAAAAAAATAATAATAATAATAATAATCATTATAATGATAATGATGATGATGAAACTACTTCTAGTCTACTACTTATAATAATAATAATAATAATCTTAATCCTTTACAAAACAATCCCGTGTTTTAACGACGTTAGGAAAGAATCTAACAATATTGTTGGAAAGGGAGAAAATTCTGGTAACCAGCATTTTCTCCTAATCATACAAAGTTTTCTTCTCTTACAAAAATAGGACAAAATTAATCATTTATGCCATTACGGATACATCACATTAAGAAAAAGCTTTAGATTTGGACAAGTCTAAAATTTTTGTCGTGTGGTAAAGAGTTCGGGCTCAGTGCTTATTAAACTTATTTCGCACTCAACTCAGTGGAGCATGAAATTTCAAATTTGTATAAATATAATTTGACATAATTTGAAATGTAAATTCTTAAATTTTGGAGCAATTCCTTCCTCTCCCTCTCTCCTTATATTAATATCAGGGTCCGTAATCACCAACCATTCTTAGGAACGTTCTCAGTCTTATTCCCCACAATTTTCTAAATTTGGAAGTAACAAAATCTCTGATTGGCTAAACCATGTGGTTTAGCCAATAAGAGGTTGTGGTACTTTCGAATTTAGAAAATCTTGGAGAAAAAGATGAAGAATCTTCATAAGAATGATTGGTGACATCTTCGCAAGCCAAGTATACTAAGATAGTGCCCTTGGCCGCTCGCCTCTTTAAAAATCGAAACTCCCGCTGCGCCATTTCATTGGATGCGATCAAAACCCATCGCGTCCAATCAAACCATCCGTAACAAGAAATCTTCTGCGAAACAGAAAACAATAATGGCGGCGCCCGTCAAAAACGAAAGTTGTGGTGTTTGTGACGAAAATTTGCCAAAAAAGAGTAGACGATCAATATTTAATGAGGTTTTTCATAGTTCATGATCAATTATGTGAAATATTAGGACAGGTTCCACAGCCAAATGATTGCGAATCATCGTATGTCTGATTAATTTCAGAAAATCATGATGAATCCGAAAGCGCAGCCATATTTGATGCATAGCCTGACAAATTTTATTACGAGCATTTTTATTGGTCACAAATAACATCAGCAAAGGTTATGCAACCAGTGATATTCGATAGGTGGCGCAGCGGGAGTTTCGATTTTTAAAGAGGCGAGCGGCCAAGGGTACGTAACGAACAAAGTGGAGTTAGTATCCTTGGCTTGCGAAGATGGATTGGTGAATACGGATCCTGTTTCTCCAATTTTCTTACTGTCTGAAGCATTGATGAAATCTAAAGTTGAGCATGATCACAACTGAGCATGAACTCAACTTTTATAAGCATGGCCCCTGGTTTCATGCTTATAAAACTTAACTTCATGCTCAATCGAAGTTATGCTCAAACTTAAAATTTCACTGGTGCTTGTGCAAGTTCAACAATGAGAAATAAAGACTTTCACTATATTAGAAGATGGACAGAGAAGTTTAAAATGTTCAAAAGATGCTCTGTGAGGCGCATTTTATTCATCCTATATAAATTTGAAATTTCCTGCCCAGCTGAGTTAAGCATGAAAAAGTTTTATAAACATGAACTCAAGTTTTATGAGCATTGATCCAGATTTAGAACTGTGTCGGTGCTTTTAAAACTTTTTTTCATGCTAAAATAAGCTAAACATGAAATTTCAAAATCATACCAAATTGATCGATACACCTCATAGAAACATTTTTTTAACCCTTAACCCTTAAACAAACAATCCCGACTTTTAACAAACCTGGGAAAAGATGCTTTTGAAAACATTGTAGGAAAAGGAGAAAATGCTGGTAACCAGCATTTTCTCCTTTTCCCACAATGTTTTCTTCCCTAATACAGACAAATCTGACCATTTGAATAATATTTAAAATATAGTCTGCAAATGCTTTCAATTTGGACCATTCTAAAATTTTGAAAAGAGTTAACTCTTTACAACACAATCCCGAGTTTTAACGACCCTGAAGAAGAAGCCTTTTGAAAACATTGAGGGAAAAGGAGAAAATGCTGGTTACCAGCATTTTCTCCTTTTCCCACAATGTTTTCTACCCTATCAAAGACAAATTCCATCATTAGATCCACATTTGAATTGTCGTCTGCAAATGCATTCAATTTGGACAGGTCTAAAATTTTGTCGTTTGGTAAATAGTTAAGCTGCTATATAAATGAAACGAAACTTTCAAGTGGATTTTAAAAACCCAGTTTTTGCTACTTCATAGGTATTTTTTGGGGGAAAAAATATCTCCTTGTCGGACAGTGTAGATCCAAGATCAGACTGCACGTTCTGTGCAGTCTGATCTTGATCTACGCTGTCCGCAAAAGGTCAGAGAGTCGCGCTTAGCAGCTAAACGGTTAACTTTTGAAACTTATCTTTCCTTCTTCTTATGAAACGAAAATCTTTATTTCTCATCGATGTTCTTGCAGAAGCACTAATAAAATTTAAAGTTTGGGCACAAGGTCAGTTGAGTATTGAACTGAAATTTTATAAGCACAAGGTCTGAAGTTAGAAAGATCGGTAAAAAAAAGGACACCTAAACCGTAGATTCTGCGAGAATGGCAACTAAAACTGTTGGTTGGTTATTTCCGTTTATTTATCGTCGCTACCGGTTGCCCATCTGAGCGACGCCCCCAGAAGACCGTTAGTTGTTACGGGGGATAGTGCAAGGATACAGGTCGAAACTACTGAGAGCTTCGCCTGGTTCTTTAACGTGCTCGGCGTATAGCACCGTCACACGGGACCTCGGTTTAATGTCTCATCCGAAAGACTATTAGTAATTTTTTAGTTGGCCAGCCGGGGATACGAACCCACAATCTGTAGGACATTGTGTTCACAAGTCCTACGCTCTACCTACTGAGCTATATCGGCTGGTAACTAAAACTGTGTACCGTATCCGCATTTATACCGTACGTATGCATCAACGAGAGTCTCAGTCTCCGAGCAGAGTTGTCGTTCGTTACTCTCACCATACATCTCTGCAACGAGACGGGGGGGGGGGGGGGGGGGGGGCGTTGGTTCGAATCCCCAGCTCGACCATGTTTTTTTTTTTTCTTTCGAGGATCGATAATAGTCACTACGACATGTCTCATTTCTGTCTCACCTCCGATCATTGTTTCGACATTGGTAACGTGGGAAAGCAGCCAGTGGCTGAATATCGTGCAAAGTACTGGTAAGTGGAACTCCAGGAAAGCATGGATAGGTGCACTGGCCCCCGCGATACAGCTGAAATAATGTAGAAGATGGCGTGAAGCGCCAAACAAACAAAAACACTTACTCACGTTGTTCTCCAAGAAAAGTACAAAGTGCTATATGAGTCATACTCTGGCAAAAGGGGATTTAATACATCTCCATGTTGCAGTACACCAAGCAAGTCAACATATAATTACGAATCCATAAAATCCATTTTGTCTAACAACCGACTAAATCATGATGTAGACTAAACCTTGGACATGGAGAGAAATGACCAATAGGAAAAAGTTTCGGCCAATGTTTGCCTTCCCGGACTGCGCAGGCTGACCTGGGTCGATACTTTTTGCGAAAACATTAGACCCCATTTTCACAGTACACGGCTCATAAATTCCAGACGGGTGATTCTAAAGTCGCCTGCTGTAAATATGGTTCTGGCGGCTATGAGTTAACTCGCAAACATGATAAATTTTGATAGCCTTAGGTTGAAAAAATAAGTGATACACAGAAATATATATGGTGAATGAGAGAAAAACGTTGTGACAAAAATAGAAATTGCTCGAAATGAGCAACATTCATCTTCAGTCAAAATGTTTGCATCACTTATAAATTGTCTGATGGGCCCATTTCACGTGACTGAAATTATCTTGAAAAAAGAAAGGGTTTGTTCTGCAGGAGGCCAGAGATAGTTGAATCGATGAGCTTTCAAGTGCATCTCCTGAGATTTTCAAGAAAGAAGACAATACACCACAATAAAATAGCCTTGTAAATATCCTTAATGAACCTGAGGTACAGACTGACTGACTGACTGATTCTGACTGGCTGGCTGGCTGGCTGGCTGGCTGACTGACTGACTGACTGACTGACTGATTCTGACTGACTGACTGACTGATTCGGACTGATTCTGACTGACTGACTGACTGACTGGCTGGCTGGCTGACTGACTGACTGACTGGCTGGCTGGCTGGCTGGCTGGCTGGCTGGCTGACTGACTGACTGACTGACTGACTGACTGACTGACTGACTGACTGACTGACTGATTCTGAATGACTGACTGACTGACTGATTCTGACTGACTGACTGATTCTGACTGACTGACTGACTGACTGGCTGGCTGGCTGGCTGGCTGACTGACTGGCTGGCTGGCTGGCTGGCTGACTGACTGACTGACTGACTGACTGATTCTGACTGATTCTGACTGACTGATTCTGACTGACTGACTTGACTTGACTGACTGATTCTGACTGACTGTCTGACTGTCTGACTGACTGACTGACTGACTGACTGACTGGCTGGCTGGCTGGCTGGCTGGCTGACTGACTGACTGACTGACTGATAAGAAGGAAGGATCTCAGTATGAAGGCATTTCGGTACTATTTGAGTTGTTTTTAGTAAATGAAGTGCATCTTCCGTGCATTTTGGAGGAGACTTCGATTTTTTAAAGCATGCATTGGATTTGCCAATAACTGATCAAAAACTGTACAATAATCTATAAGCGACCTACCATGTAACTCATTAGAAAATGACCAATAAGACATTGGAAACTTACCAATATTTCATCGGGAAATTACTAGTAACAAATTACTTACCTGGACATAATCTATTCGAAATTTGTCAATAACTCATTAACTCTTAGGCTGCTAATCGCGACCCACGGACCTTTTGCGGACAGTGTAAATCAAGATCAGACTGCACAGAACGTGCAGTCTGATCTTGGATCTACACTGTCCGATAAGGAGACATTTCCCCAACCTCCGTAACCTTGAAATACCAACATATTGGTTTTTACCATCAGCTTGAAAATTTCATCTAAGTTATCTCGCAGGATAGGGGTTAACACTTAAGCTGCTGAATAAATGAAACGCATATTTTTACTTAACACTAAAAGCCCAAACACTGCGGTTTCAAAGTTGATTTCACCGGAAAGAAAATACCGTATCGGACAGCGTATATCAAAGATCAGACTGCACGTTCTGTGCAGTCTGATCTTGATCTACACTGTCCGCAAAAGGTCAGTGGGTCGCGATTAGGCAGCTTAAGGGTTAAAATTTGTCGGTAGGGCGGTAGAAACTTGCAAATAACTCACTACGTACTTGTCGATAATTCATTTGAAACTTGCTTTTTAACTTATTTTTTTTTTGTCATTTTTCTAAATGGCAGGGGACCTCATAATTCAGTCGGTTGTTAGACAAAATAAATTTTCATGGATCCATAATCAGGATTTTCCCTAGATTTGGTGGTGTGTGGGTCATTTGACCCCTTGAGATGGGAAAAAAAGTGGCAAAACATATAAATTTCGGGGCTTTGTAGGGAAGTCCGAATTAAAAAAAAAAACAGGGAGTCAGGGAAAATCCTGCATATTCATATGGCGTGCAACACACGGAAAGGGGCCTTCGGGCATATGCGTAAAATTGTGTCGTCCCAGATCAGCCTGTGCAGTCTGTGACTAATCGGAGACGACACTTCCCGTTTTTGTGCGATTTTCTGTTTCACGAAAGTCTACTGTATGAAAAAAATCTTATGTAGTCGTAAAGTGCTGTCCCGGATTAGCCTGCGCGGACTGCGCAGGCTAATCCGGGACAACACTTTACGCAATTGTCCGAGGGTCCCTTTTCGTGTGTTGCACGCCATATGATGACTAGCATGGTATAGTTCATCACAGAGCAGGCCTCATATTTAATTTCATATTCCGAATCGCTAGACCAGCTATCCGATTGGATAGTCAAAACCTCTCAGCCAATCAGAGGATGACTCTTTAAAAAAAAAAAAAGACAGGGAGAAAAATGTATGTAGGGCGATTTGTAAATACGAACACAGGCAGCAACTAATGAGTTTTCGTGAATTTATGAGATTTTTACGTGGACAATTATCCTCTTTCCGGGCACAGAGTGATAAAAGGTATGCAAATTTATCCCATGATTGCCACAGATCTATCTAAATGAATGACAATGACTTACGTTAGTGAATAAAGGCCTGAAACTAAGTGTGTCAAAGTAAGACTGGAAAAAAAAAAATGACCCGGGTCCGTATTCACCAACCGTTCATAAGAGCATTCTTGTTCTAATTATGGATTTTGAAAGCAACACACCTTCTGATTGGCTAAACCATTTGGTTTTTGTTCTATTTATGGATATTGAAAGCAACACACCTTCTGATTGGCTAAACCATTTGGTTTAGCTAATCAGGTGTGTTTCTTTCAGATTTAGAAAAATTGAAAATTCTTGATCTAATTATGGATTTTGAAAGTAACACACCTTTCTGATTGGCTAAATCATGTCCATCGACTAACACATGGACCAACAACACAATAACAGATTGTCATCTTCACAATATTTTCAATATTTTAAAAAGCATGGCTTAATTTTAAAGACGTTTTATCACCTGCATTTTTGAGGCTGCATCTTTATGTTGCCAAGTAACTTAACCCTTTCCCAAACAAGCCCTGGTTTTCACGTGTCTGCAGTACAAGTCTTTTAAAAACACTGTGGAAAAAGGAGAAATTGCTCGTTACGAGCAATTTCTCCTTTTCCCACAGTGTTTTCTGCCCTTTTTTGAGAACTTCCTGCCATTTTCATCAAATTTAAAATTGTCGTCTGCAAACTCTTTCAATTTGGACCAGTCCAAAACTTGTCGTTTGGGAAAGGGTTAAATGAAACTTTCATGCCGATGGTAAAAACCAAAATATTTGTATTTCAAAGTTACAGAGGTTGGGAAAATATCTCCTTATCGGACAGTGTAGATCCAAGATCAGACTGCACGTTTTGTGCAGTCTGATCTTGATCTACACTGTCCGCAAAAGGTCAGTGAGTCGCGATTAGCAGCCTAAGGGTTAAGTGTCTTTTTTTCTCCTGGTAACGGGTAGAGCGAAGCTGAGATACGAGGAAACTGAGGGGGGCTGGGTTGGACTTAATGAAATTTATAAGTTATATTCGGTAAAAACAGAATTTTGTTTACGATATCTCGAAGATTTCCGCGCCAATTCATTTGCAAAGACTCAAGACTGCGAGTTATCAATGGCTCCCTGCTTGAAAACTACGAAATAACGAATTACGAAGAAATTATCTTCTTTTTTTTGTTAACCCTAGGGCTGCTAAGCGCGACTCACTGACCTTTTACGGACAGTGTAGATCTAGATCAGACTGCACAGAACGTGCAGTCTGATCATGAATCTACACTGTCCGATAAGGAGATACCTTCCTCATAGAAATAAGTTTGAAAATGCATTACACTGTTTTTTTGACTATCGGCTTGAAAGTTTCATTTTAGCTATTTAGCAGGAAAAGGGTTAAAACTTGATGATGTGATTTGTCAGTGTCTTGAAGAATTGTTCTTCAAACCTGAAAACCATCCCCTCGAGAGGAATATTTTCTTGTTTCCCAATCCCTGTGAAAACAGGAAAATTAAAAATTCAATAATTGCTGTACAGTCTCTCTCATAAAGGGGAGATTCATTATTCAAAACGTGTAAGATGTAGAATATGGACTGCTGCGTGTGTAACAATTGACATGCAATTTTTAAAAAAAAACCGTCATTAAGTTCAGAAAAAAAAAAGTTTAAACAGAGATTAGGCGTTTAGGAGAGAGAAAGAGATAATTAGAGAGATTTAGAAAGACAGAGAGAGAGAGAGACAGACAGACAGACCAGCTAAATTACAATCGAAGTATAGTTGTTCCATGATAATTGTGAAGGCAGGTCAATATGTTGCATTGAAATGATTCTTAACATAACCCTGCAGACGAATGTTTTTTTTCCTTGCAGGCATATTATGAACACATTGAGACAAAAAGTAGAAATTATTCGTGACGAGTGATTTTCCGTTTTTTTCATTTATTTTTTTTGACTTGTTTGCGTTGTATCAAACTATAGAAACAAGTATAGCATTATTTTTCACAAATCGTCACTTATAAACTCTTCCTCACAATGTCTGCTTACATAAAATTATCCCGGGACAATAACAATAATAATCCTTAGGCTGCTAAGCTTGACTCAATGCGCTTTTGTGGCCAGTGTAGATCAAGATCAGACTGCACATAACGTGCAGTCTGATCTTGGATCAACATAGTCCGAAAAGGAGATATTTCCCTCCCCCCCCCCCCCAAAAAAAAAAAGACTTTGAAGTAGCAATATTTGGTTTTTGTAGTACTGGCTGGGTAAGGGTTAAAAGAAAGCACTGGGCATCGACAGTATGAATTAGATCTACAAAAAAAGCTCTCAACTTCAGGGGCAGAAAAAAACCTGGCAACATTTGTAAAGTAATAAGCTCAACTCTTTACCAAACGACGAAATTTTAGACTAATCCAAATTGAAAGCAGTTGCAGGAGACAAAATAAATAAGACCGAAGAATTGAAATTTGTTTTAGGAAGGGTAGAAAACATTGTGGGAAAAGGAGAAAATGCTGGTGACCAGCATTTTCTCCTTTTCCCACAGTGTTTTCAAAAGACTTCTTTCTCAGGGTTGTTAAAAGTCGGGATTGTGTGGTAAAGAGTTAATCAGCCATTTAAAGTATCTACAAAGAATTTGTTGCCGTTTATAATTCTTTGTTTATATATTTGAAGAAAAGGAAAAACGAAAAAAAAAGAAGTTTTTTTTTAATGTAATTAAAATCATCGTTGGAAAAGGAGCAGATAGTTTAAACTTGGAGAAGTCAATGTTTTCCAGAGCCTTTTTCTCCAGTGTTTGGTTGCATTTAACTCGCAAATTATACCACCTTTTGGTTACGAAATCAAACAAAATTCACACTTTTGTCGTTTGGTCAAAAGGTAAATTAATTCAGACAATATTCTTCGCCATATATAACGTCTGTGCTGCGACGTATGACGCCTACATACACTGCGGTCGGACGCCCTTGCAGATGTCTTTTACGCCTATATTGCCGTCAATGACGCCCAGAGGGGCAAATCATTTAATAAACACAATGGTGACCGTTGGACGTGAACCGCGGGATATTCATTCCTAGGTTTTAATCCCTTTATTGCCATATGCAAAAAACAGGGCTTTAGCGGAAGGCACAGATCAAGATTAGAACGTGCAGTCTAATCTTGGACCTATACTGTCTGCCTCTTTAGTCTAGTGTGTAAGATATATAGGATCTGGCATGAGTTGGTGTTTGAGATAAAATTTTGTTAAACGAGTCTTTGGAGAGCTAAATAACACTTTTTTGTAGAAGAGTTTAATAAAATTTTACCTCAAAAAGCCAACGAATGTCAGATTCTTTTTATCACACAACTGTATAACAAGAACTATAGTCCACGATGCGTTAAAACATAGGCATACATATACAATGTATCATGAAATTTACAATAAGCCTATTCACTTCTTTGACAGGTACATCACGACCAAAAAATAGTTCAGAAGAAACTTTCATATATTGATTTTGTTTTGAATCTAAAAGTGATTCAATTCCCAGCTTTATCATGATCACCAATTTTGACCATTAACTTTGCACAGGAATCTAGGTCAGCAATGTTTTAGAAATGAGGTGTATAAATACAGAGGGCTGACCAAATACGGCACTATTTTCTTATCTCAAGCTTGTGTGAGACAAGAAAATTCGTAATGGCTGAATTACATTGAAAACAAGGGGAGTTTATGTGATAAAAATCTTTGGGAGTTCAATAGAGTGAATTTTCGGCCATCAAAAGAGGTCGAGTTTATAAATATGAGCCATGCTCTGGCAAAAGGGGCCTTAATGCATCTCCGTGATTCATTTTACCGAGCAAGACATCGCATGATTATTGATTGATAAAACCAATTTTGTCTAACAGCCGACTGAATCATGAGGTAAACCGGTCCTTTGATATACAGAAAATTGACCAATATCGAAAAGTTTCGGCTCAGGTCAGCCTGCGCGGACTGCGCAGGCTGACCTGAGTCGATACTTTTCGCAGATGCATTAAGCCCCCTTTTCACAGAGCACGACTCAATATATTTGGCGCTGAAAAACTTAACGGTTTATTAACAGATTCGTTCCCCATTTCCGCCAGATTCAATCACGTGTGATGTAAATTTCATTATCTGCCAAATATGTATACAAATGGGAACAGTTTCTATCAACAGCATCGACATGTTGTAAATGTAATGTAATTTCCAATTTTCTAGGACAGTGGGCATACTTTTGAAAGACATGGCGAATTCTTTATTTTAAAATGCCCAGAACATTTCAGAAAATCTGATGATAGAGTTGTAACATGCGAATACACGTGCATGGGTTAATTCGAGGAAATGACGGTAATGGTAGCAGTGATAATAATAATAATAATAATGATAATAATAATAATAATAACAATAATAATAATGAAGAAGAAGACGAAGAAGAAGACGAAGAAGAAGGGTGTAGTGCAAGAAGAATTGTATGGAAATAAAAGAAATAATATAAGTCTCTCTCTCTTTTTTTTTTTTTTCAAATTTGCTTTTCTAAGAAATTGTCAACTCTTTACTTCGGTCATTTGTAATCGAGCTATCGACAACATGGATAAATGTGGTATATTTAAGAAATAATCTTCTTTCTATCGTGGTTTATTGTTCAACAAACCACGGTTGTGAGTTATAAGGTACAATAAATAATCCACGAAGGCGATAGCCCGATTGGTTTATTCATTGCGCCTCTTAACTCACAACCGTGGTTTATTGAACAATAAACCACGATAGAAAGAAGATTATTTCTTTTCTGACATGATCAACTCTTGATAAAAGGAAAACACGTTCATACTTAGTATACAAAAGGGGACGCAGATTAATTCTTACTTTACATAGAATATAGAATGACGTCGATTTTATCACGCTTCCGTTGCCCTGTATTTATAAAGCCGAATTCACTGTCATGTTAGAATTCGTATATTTACAGCATTGTTTCAAACTTATCTGGCAAAGATTAGACTAATTCTAGAAGTTATCGTAACATTTAACAGCGTTGAAAAAAAATGTTATAAACAATGAAATCCATAAGACAAAGAACATTTGAGCCATGCCCTGTGAAAAGGAGGCTTAATGCATCTGCAAAAAGTATCGACTCAGGTCAGCCTGCGCAGTCCGCGCAGGCTGACCTGGGCCGAACCTTTTTGCTTTCAGTCAATTTTCTGCATGTCAAAGGACCAGTGTACCTCATGTTTCAGTAGGTTGTTATACAAGACGAATTTTTAGGTGTGTATAATATAGTCATTATTGCATGGTATCGTGCATCACTGAGATGCATTAAGCCCCCATTTCACAGAGCACTGCTGATTTTTTTTCCTGCCCAATTTTGTATCTACACTGAACGCAAAGCCACCTCAAACTGTCCGCAGCACCTTTAAAAGAGCGGAACGGAAACACATTTCAGAGTTGCCACTAACTACGTTGCAAATCTGTCAATTTGGAGGACCTTCGCCAGTTTCCCGGTAGAAAAAATCTTTCGAGTGTGCTTCAGTCATGTTTTTCTGGATCAGAGTAGGTCACAACTGTTTTCTTTGTCTGTGATATTTTTGTAATCAAGTTTCTTTCAAACCCCCCCCCCCCCCATCTGAACCAAATCATTGCCTACTGATTTGAAGGGAATTTTATTTCTTCAAAACGAACCAAATTTTTGGCATCTTTGGTATTTAAACATTTGAGCCATGCTCTGTGAAAATGGGGCTTAAAGTATCGACCCATGTCATAAAGCTGTTTAATTTGACGCAAAGGAACAGCATGGTAGGCGCGAAAGATGGCTCCTAATTAATTCGAAACGCAGTACCATCCTGATTACTCCACGATAGGTAGGAGTAGACAATTAGTTTGAATAACTAACGTAAGTTGATGACACAAAACGTTTGCCAGCCCTCAAAGGACAATGAGAGTTTAATGTATTACTTCTGATTTGTTCGTGATTTTTTTTTTTGATTGTGCAGTTGATGTTTCGATTGCTAGTGTGAAACTAGTCCTAAATGGCTTATCTCGTAAATACATGCATATGAGCCACGCTCTGTGAAAAGGGGGCTTAACGAATCTGCAAAAAGTATCGATCCTGTCAGCCTGAGCAATCGGCACAGGCTGACCTGGGTCGAAACTTTTTGCTTTTGGTAAATTTTCTGGATGTAAAAGGATCAGTGTACCTCATGAACCATTTCGGTTGTTAGACAAAATGAATTTTATAGATCCACACATGTATTTATGTGATTACTTGCCTGGTATCATGCATCACGGAGTCGTATTAAACTCCCTTTTGCCAGAGTATGGCTCTTTTATTGGCTACATAAGAGCTAAGCGACAGTAACAAAGTAGAGAGAAACAAAATAAATGGAACGACGGCAGCCCAGTAGACAATCGCGATAAAACCGCGGAAAATTGGGGCACAGAAATCGGGGAAATAAGAACAAAACCGACAAATTTATGTACATTTATTCATGACCAGAAAACATTAAGTTTATCGCTTTGACATGCGTAAGGAAAGAACAAAACATAAATTAGTAACGCCCCGATAACGTTGTACCAATAAAATGGAAATCTGTTTTACTGTTTCATGAATTTTGCATATTTACCAGTCGATGGCTTGTTTTTTTTTTACAGAACTGAATACGGGGGCGTTTTCAAACACTTTGACAACGGAGAACGAGCTAGAATTCTGCATGTTTCCCTTTTCTCACAATGTTTAACACCCTTTTAATGAAATGAGGCATGTTCTGTGAAAAGGGGGCTTAATGCATCTGCAAAAAAGTATCGACCCAGGTCAGCCTGCGCACTTCGCGCAGGCTGACCTAGGCCGAAACTTTTTGCTATTGGTCAATTTTCTCCGAGTCCAAGGACCAGTTTACCTCATGATTCAGTCGGTTGTTAGACAAAATGGATTTTATTGATCCATGATCATGTGATGACTTGCTTGGTATCATGCACCAAGGAGATGTATTAAGCCCCCTTTTGCCAGAGCATGGTTCAAATATCCTAGCATTTTAGCCAGATTTGACTTTTTTTCCGTCAATGCTTTCAATGTGGACAAGTGGAAAACTCTGTCGCATTTTAGTAAAGAGAAACAATAATTATGTTCTTTCTTTCAGGTCTGATTTGCCAAGAGACCATCAATATCGGTTACTGCGGAGTGAAAATGTACTTTGCAGAATTTGTTGACGAATCGTTGTGGCGTCTACCGTAAAAATTTTATACCCTCATCTGGAGAACCTGAACAAAGAGACGAAGGAAAGCGAGGCTGTTGGTCAAAAAGAAATATGACATGTTTCAATATCATATACGTCATCTGATACATTGCAAAGGTGAACAGTGAGTGACTTTTTAAACACAGATATTGACATCCTCTTTAGATCGACAGGAAATAGAACTTCCTGTACTTTGATTTGAAGTCATGCGTGTTCCATGACTGCATTACTCTTTAGGGAGTCACAAGAAGGAGTGGGAATCATTAATCGTTTGTTGTGTTTATACAGATAAAATGTTGATTCTCATGGATACGTAAAGATTTAGTTAAATTTCGAGGAATTCAGAGAATCCACATCGCCAAAGTTTCATTCAAACTTTGATATGCATCTCCATGTCTCTTGCCTTGACGGAAAGATTTTCATCGGTGAGTTTTCTATGCAAAGATAGAATCGTTAGGTTTGAAGAGGCGAATTTTTCCGAACGACATTGATGTTTTTTATGAAATTTAAAAAAAGATGACAAGTCTTTAAAATAACAAGTAACGTTCCAATAGAATGAAGTATATGGAAATCACGGGGTTTAGCATCACCTATTCCAACAGCTCGGAACAAAATCTGACATTTCTACGTGAAGACAAAAATGAGACTTCAAACATCATAATTACAGTCTTAAAGGCTGCGGTAATGGTAGCCATAATGACTGGAGCTGTTGTAGGAAATATACTCGTGGTTTTCGCCGTCATGAAGTTTGAAAGGTTACGCGCCATTACCAATTATTTTATTGTATCTCTTGCGTCCGCTGATCTGCTCGTTGCTATTTGTGTGATGCCATTTAATGCTAGCATGGAGATAAGCGGAGAATGGATATTTGGCCGAGTGATGTGTGACGTGTTTAACTCGAATGATGTTCTCTTTAGTACGGCCTCTATCTTACATCTCTGCTGTATCAGCATGGACAGATATATAGCAATCATGCATCCTCTACAATACGAGTGTAAAATGACAAAACGACGCGTATTGATCATGATTGCCGTTACTTGGATCTCGTCCGTTCTTATATCTTATATTCCGATCCATTCCCATTGGTATACCACTGAAGATACATTAACAGAGATGAATGAACATCCTAATGCATGCCTATTCATTGTAAACAAATACTACGCCGTAATTTCATCTAGTATTTCCTTTTGGACGCCATGTACAATTATGTTATTTGTGTACGTAAAGATCTATATAGAGGCCAGAAAACAGGAAAACCAAATTAAGCAATCGGGGTACTATTACAATGGACATAGACCCTCTGATCAAACTATAGTATCGACAGATCCGAGCGAGCGACGCAACGAGAGAAAGAGAATGAGACGAGAGCACAAAGCTGCCAAGACATTGGGAATTATCATGGGCGCGTTTGTTTTGTGTTTCTTGCCGTTTTTCTCCTGGTATTTGATAACAACACTATGTGGGGATAGCTGCCCGTACCCAGACGTTGTGGGCCCACTACTGTTTTGGTTGGGCTACTTCAATTCCTGCCTGAACCCCATCATTTATGCATATTTCAACAGGGATTTTAGACACGCCTTTAAAAAGCTGCTAAGGATAGACAAATTACAGTGTGCTAATAACAGCGATTCATCTTATGGCATGCCAGACACAAGAGGCCATTTTAAAGATCATACTTTACACGTTCAGTGTAATTATAAATGGAATTCCGACTCTAGGACTAACGTATGAACTCTAGGTAGATTGAACCATATAACAAGGGCCGGATTTACCAACCATTCCTATAAGAACAATCTTGGTCTGATTATAGAATAAAAAAGTAACACAACTTCTGATTGGCTAAACCATTCGGTTTAGCCAATCAGACGTTATGTTACTTTCAAATCTGGAAAATTCTTGAAAGTATGACAAAGAATGTTCTTAAGAATGGTTGGTGACTACAGATCAAGGTGCCATATTTATCAACAAGTTTATAAATAAATTTATTTGAGTCATACTCAGTGAAATGGGGGTTTAATGCATCTGCAAAAAGTATCGACCCATGTCAGCCTGCGCAGTCCGCGCAGGCTGACATGGGTCGATACTTTTTGCTATTTGTATATGTTTCGCATGTCCAAGGACCTTTCTACCTCATGATACAGTCGTTTGTTGGACAAAATGGATTTTCTGGATACATAATTATGTGATGATTTGCTTGATATAACTCGTATGGAGACGCACTAAGCCCCCTTTTGCCAGAGCTCTACTCATTTTCAATTTCAAAAATTAGCTGTCTGATTGTCTGAGACAGGACATTTCGGCAGTACTGGCTCTGTATTCACCAACTATTCCTAAGAACACTCCTGGTCTTTTTCTCAAGAATTTTCTAAATTCAAAAGGATCACAACTTCTGATTGGTTGAACCAAATAGTTTCGTCAATCAGAAGTTGAGTTACTTTCTAAATCTATTATTAGACGAAGGATGTTCTGAAGCATGGTTTGTGAATACGAATCCTGATACGTATCTAATTTCGCAACCCAGAGTAAGAACAAAGTTAAGAACGGTTTGCCGAATACGAACCGAAGTTTCTTAACCTCACCTCATTAAAAAATATGCACTGTTACATGACAAAATATTGAAAAAGTGATACAAACGAGATGAATTTATAGACAAAGTCATTTTAGGTTGAGAATGATTTTAAAAATATTGTGGGGAAATGAGCAATTGCCTGAAATACAGAGAAATTAAACATTTCCCTCTGTGGTTTAACAAAATTGTCCACTGCAAAACCCGTTTCTCTGTATGATATCTTTAAAAACCACGGCGTAAATTTGCCAGCAAATAGGCAGGGGCCCTTAAGATAAACGTGTCTACATTTTTAACCAATCACACATTTCTATTTATTTATCTGTTATCAGTAGCAAAAAGTAGGTCAAAGCCCGTACATTCAGCTACGCCGAAAAAAAAAACAACATTAGAACAAATACATGTATACGACAGGTTATTACAGTCTGTAGCAGAATAAAGATTTTTTTTAATCACGAAATTTGGCCGTTGAAACGTTTGTATTTGTGTTCTGAACAGCTAAAGATAGAAATTGAGTTAGACAAAAAGCTATGTTAGAGGAGTGTTTGATTTCATGACTTTACAATACTTAAATAAAAAGTGACAGAAGAGAGGTAAGAAGCCACTGATTACTCCACAGAGTGTCCAGTATCCGATTTACGACATTGGTTATGTTGATTGTTTTTGCCCAGTGTAGCCGCGATTCATTTTGCTCACTCAAACAACCAGAATACTGCTGCAATTCTATCTATACAAAAATACAGAAAAGCTAGTCTGATCTTGATCTACGTCGTGCGTAAAAGATATCAAATTCGAAAATGGCAGCGAGAGAGATCCGTTACAGGTAATTTGTCAAGTTACTCAGTTTGACCAATTTGCTTTTTATCACTATGCACTTGACGTAACTTGAGCCAAAAGCCTTTGAATCTGCATTATAAATCTGTGTTTAAATAGGATCAGCAAATTTATCATATACCTGAAAATTGTCTGCCTCAAATACATGCGTCGAAGGCGGATAAAATATCACCCACAACAGAAAAGAAAATCTGTATCTACACAGTGTCAAATACGGTTCCAAATATGATATGATGAGGTATTTCGTGCACGGATTACGCGTAAATTGATTTGCAATTTGATTTGTCAACATGTTACGCTTAGATATTCATCCGCCATCCATAAAATCGAAGTTATTACATTCTAATCCATTACTTGTCTGATTTTGTTTGCTGTTTTCGAATAAAACGTCAATAATTGCAACATTTTGTCGTTGGAAGTTGTAGGTATACAATAAAAGAAATATTATGTTGTAGCAACTTTCCTGGTGCCAGTATTTGCTTCCCGCCGCGTAACATGAATTTTGCTATCGCGGGAGACCACGCTGCTCGAATCAAATACAAACACCATAAAAGTTACTACAAAATAATAATATTCCGTATTTATTCCGATAAAACCTCGTAACTGTAACAGCCAGTAAAACAATTTGATAGCTCGAGAAACTGCTCAGTTTGAGCATAATTTTTGTTGTTGTTGTTTTATCGCCTCTTTATCGAATGTCACATGTACTATACAATGTCCTCAGCATGATGCCTTTTCCAAGGAAAGTGTGTCATAAACATGTTTTCCAAGAAGTTCCAGGAAATCGCCGTAGAGATACACTTAAGGCCTTTCTTCGAGAAACAAACACATGACGCCTACACTCTACTGGACTTAAACCTTTCATCTTTCTCCTTACACATTGACACAAATAGGCATAGGACTATTTTGAAAATTGAAGAAAAAATGTTTGTATTGCAGTTTAACGCCGTTTTAACGCCTTAGGTCATAACATAGCGATCAGTGCACCTACGCATGTGTTTCCTGGCTTTCTCAGACCAGTACTGACACAACTTTCTTTTCTCCATGCATTAGAGGTGAGAGGCAAAAATCGCCGGAAAGAAAGATTGCCTCATTCGGGTATCGAACCCACAACCACCAGTTCGCGAGTCAGATACACTGACCACTTAGCTACATGACCGGGTGAAGAAAAAGATAAACGTATAAATGAGCTATACTCCGGCAAAAGGGAGCTTATCGCATCTCCGTGATGCATGATACCAAGCAAGTCATTACATAATTATTGATCCATAGAGTCCATTTTGTCTAACAACCAACTGAATCATGAGGTAAACTGGTTCTTGTTCAAGTAGAAAGTTCACAAATAGCAAAAGGCTTCGCAGACTGACCTGGGTCGATACTTTTTGCAGATGCACTAAGCCCCCTTTTCAAAGAGCATGCCTAAAGCATATGTGACCACCATGAACATAACATCAATAAAAGTGAAAACAACTTGGCTAAAGGAGACATTTAAAAAGAGAGTACATGTATCTCCAAAATGTATGTAGTAAAAGCACAAAGCATTATTTAAGTTGTTATTGCTGCGTAAAACATGTATGTAGTAAAAGCACGAAGCATAATTTGAGTTGTTATTGCTGCGTGAAACATGTATGGAGTAAAAGCACAAAGCATAATTTAAGTTGTAACTGCTGCGTAAAACATGTATGGAGTAAAAGCACAAAGCATAATTTAGGTTGTTATTGGTGCGTAAAACATGTATGAAGTAAAAGCACGAAGCATAATTTTAGTTGTAATTGCTGCTTAAAATATGTATGGAGTAAAAGAACAAAGCATAATTTAAGTTGTAATTGCTGCGTAAAACATGTATATAGTAAAAGCACAAAGCATAATATAAGTTGTTATTGCCGCGTAAAACATGTATGGAGTAAAAGCACAAAGCATTATTTAGATTGTTACTGCTGCTTAAAATATGTATGGAGTAAAAGAACAAAGCATAATTTAAGTTGTTATTGCTGCGTAAAACATGTATGGAGTAAAAGCACAAAGCATAATTTAGATTGTTACTGCTGCGTGAAACCTGTATGGAGTAAAAGCACACAGCATAATTTAGATTGTTATTGCTGCGTAAAACATGTATGGAGTAAAAGCACAAAGCATAATTTAGGTTGTTATTGCTGCGTAAAACATGTATGGAGTAAAAGCACAAAGCATAATTTAGGTTGTTATTGCTGCGTAAAACATGTATGGAGTAAAAGCACAAAGCATAATTTAGGTTGTTATTGCTGCGTAAAACATGTATGGCGTAAAAGCACAAAGCATAATTTGGACTGTTATTGCTGCGGGAAACATGTATGGAGTAAAAGCACACAGCATAATTTAAGTTGTTATTGCTGCGTAAAACATGTATGGAGTAAAAGCACAGAGCATAATTTAAGTTGTAACTGCTGCGTAAAACATGTATGAAGTAAAAGCACAAAGCATAATCTAAGTTGTTATTGCTGCGTGAAACATGTATGGAGTAAAAGCACAAAGCATAATTTAAGTTGTTATTGCTGCGTAAAACATGTATGAAGTAAAAGCACAAAGCATAATTTAAGTTGTAATTGCTGCGTGAAACATGTATGGAGTAAAAGCACAAAGCATAGTTTAGGTTGCAATAGCGGACAGGGTTTACCAAGGTCAGGCTGCGACAAACATGTCCTTCTTTTGGACCTTTACTCTTTTGACGTTCTCTGATTGTTACTGGTAGCCTTGACAAAGCAATATACTGATAGAAATGTCCCATTGGACTTATTTTGTGCTAGGCGGGGAGTTAAGTGCTTTGTTATATCTAAACAGGACAATAAACATGTCTGGGTATTTATGCTTAATTTACTAGACTGCGTGCCACCCTCCATGTAGTGTACTGTCCATAATTGATGTGAACCATGCTCTGTGATAAAGCGGGTTCAATGCATCTGCAAAAAGTATCGACCCAGGTCAGCCTGCGCAGTCCGCGCAGGCTGACCTAGGTCGAAACTTTTTGCTATTTCTTAACTTTCTGCGTGTCCAAGGACCATTGTACTTCATGATTCGGTCGGTTGTTAGACATAAAGAATTTATGGGTCCATAATCCGGAGATACAGTACGCCCTTTTTCCACAGCATAGCTAATATACTTCTACAAAATTTGTAAGTTCGAATAGGATTCTAAACCGCCTTCGACAACATAGAAACTGCAACACTCTGGTCCGACCGCTTACGGGAACGAAAAGGGTATAATGGAAATAGATATGTCGTGGTACTTATGCTTCATTTGCCGAGGCCCCGTAGCTCAGTCGGTAGAGTACAGGACTTGAGAACAGGAGGTCGCTGGTTCGATCCCCGGCTTGGCCAATTTGTTTCCGAGGATTGATGATAGTCACTGGGACAGGATTCATTCCTCTCTCACCGCCGACTATTGTTTCGACGATGGTTATGTGGGAAAGCAGCCAATGGCTTGGAAAGAATATTGCGCGGAGTACTGGTAACAGAAACTCCAGGAAAGCATGGATAGGTGCACTGGCCGCCGCGATATAACTGAAATAATGTTGAAAATGGCGTTAAACACCATACAATCAATCAATCAATAAATATGCTTCATTTACTGGAATTACTGCGTTGTACCGTCGATGGATGGTGCCATAATTGAAATAACATCCACAGGTTTGTACAAGCTTTTATGAATGATTTTTTTTTTTAAATGAATGATTTTTTTTTTTACGCTGCATTCAATATTATCTAGGAAATACCCAAGTATTAACTCCTTATACATGAGCCATACTCTGTGAAAATGGGAGTCAATGCATCTGCAAAAAAGCAGTCCGCGCAGGCTGACCTGAGTCGAAACTATTTGCTATCGGTCAATTTTCCGCATGTCAAAGGACCAGTCTACCTTCTGATTCAGTCGCTTGTTAGATAAAATGGACTTTATGGATCCATGATCATGTAATGATTTGCTTGGTATCATGCATCACGGAGATGCATTAAGCCCCCTTTTGCTAGAATATGGCTCATATATTTGATGCTGAAAGAGTTAATAGATCTGTACGGATGGAATCTCGAATTTATCAAACTAACTTCCATATTCACATGTCAAGCAGTGCATGTCGAATTCTGTCTTTCATTAGTGGCTTTTGAAACTCAGAAGCAAAAAAAATCTGCTAGAAAAGATACCCATTTTAGCGTCATTTCGGTTAAATTTCCTTAGACGCATAGAAAGAGTGTCAAATTTATATGTAGTAATAAATTCAAAACGGTTTTCTTTTAGAAATGTTTCTGTCAGTATGTGTTCCATTACGGAGCCGGAAATTAAACTAGAACTATACTTAAAAGGTTCCGTACACCCTTTACAACACAAACCTGTGTAATTTTCGACCCTAAAGGAAAGAAATTGAAAACATTGTAAGAAAAGGAGAAAATGCTGGTAACCAGCATTTTCTCCTTTTCTCACAATGTTTTCTGTACTTTCGAAAGAAAATCATTATATTTTTAGCACATTTATTTGTCATCTACAAATGCTTTCAAATCAGACTAGTCTAAACTTTTTTCGTGTGGTAGAGTTGAATCCTTTTCAAGGCAGTCTCGTGTTTCTGGGACCCTTGCGAAGAACCTTCTGAAAATATAGTAGGAAAAGGGGAACATAGCCCAGTGCGCATTCGTTAGCGTACAGGACTTGAAACCAAGGTTCGCTGGTTCGAACATGTCTGAAATTCCGTGTTCTGGTTAAGGCCCAATATTTTCAATATGGAAAAGTATAAGATTTTGTCGTAGTGTTGAAGAGTAAACCCTTAGTCTTAACCTTTTCTATTATTAAAACACGTCTTTAGGGAACTGACTGACACTGTCTTTGAAATATTGTGACAAATGGAGAAATTTCTAAAAAAAAAAAAAGAAAAAAACGGGATTGTCTTGGAAAGGTTTTATTTCTTTACCACATGCTAATGCCGTAGAAACATTAAAGTTTACCGGTATCTTCCTATCTAGAACCAGCAGGAAACCTCTAATCGATTAGAGATGGCGCTGCTGCTCTCGCGCCTGGAGGACCCTTGGCAAGGTACTGCAGAGTCCCAGTTTTGTACCATTGAAACTTTCGAGAGACATGGAAAGGTTATCTGTCGTCGCAAGATGAACCATATGATGTTGGAAGCAATATAAGAAGCCAAACAAAAATGTCCACGGCGTATCGTCAGAATTTTCAAACCATGCAAATGAGGGTGCTAAGAGAGACTAAAATTGGACAGTGTAGATCAAGAACAGACTGCACAGAACGTGCGGTCTGATCTTGGATTTACATTGTCCACTATGGTCAGATTCTTTATGGTCAGATTTTTCCAAAACAACTTTGAAATTCGAATATTTCGGATTTTACCACTGGCTGGAAAGTTTCTTACATCGGTAGATTTATTAACTCTTTACCAAACGACAAAATTATAGACTGGTCCAAATTGAAAGCATCTGCAGACGACAAACTAAATGTGGCGCAAATAATGGAATTTGTGTCCGAAAGAGTAGAAAACATTGTGGGAAAAAGGAGAAAATGCTGGTTACCAGCATTTTCTCCTTTTCCCACAATGTTTTTAAAAAACATTCTTTCTACAGGGTTGTTAAAAGTCGGGATTGTATGGTAAAGGGTTAAGCAGTTTTAAGGTGAACCACATAAGGTCCTGAATCAATAGCATGGACCTTTTACCCTAAAGAAAACAATGTTTAAGCCGTGCTCTGCCAAAAGGGGGTTTAATGCATCTCCGTGATCCATTATATCAAGCAAGTTATCACATAATTATGGATCCATAAAAATCCATTTTTTCTAACGACTGACTGAATCATACGGTATCTAGACTGGTCATTTGGCATGCAGTAAATTGACCGAAAGCAAAAGGTTTCGATCCAGTTCAGGCTGCGCGGACTGCGCAGGCTGACCCGAGTCGATTCCTTTTGAGGATGCACTTAGCCCCCTTTTCACAGAGCATGGCTCAATTTTAATTAAAGTCGTTTTTGCTACAACATGTAACAAAGTAGCGGACAGTGTCGCTCCAAGATCAGACCGCATGTGCACGTTCTGTGCAGTCTTATCTTGATTGACAATGTCCTCATAAGCAACTTCAGCTGGGCCTAGCCCTTTAACCTTTTACCATACAATCCCGACTTTTAAGGATACCAGGAAAAGGATTTTGAAAACATTGTGGGAAAAGGAGAAAATGCTGGTAACCAGCATTTTCCCCTATTCCCACAATGTTTTCTATCCAATCAAGGAAAAATCTCACCATATGAGCAACATTTAATTTGTCGTCTGCAAACGTTTTCAATTTGGACTGGTCTAAAATTGGTCCCAAATTTTGTCGTTCGGTAAAGAATTAAAAGTTACAGAAGCAATTTCGTGAAACAGAAGCAATAATGTATACACCGCCATGGGAGGTAAGTATTGTCATGTCAAATGTTCAATAAACTTGTCAACTCTATTTATCTTCATTTATTGTTCATGGCTATAATTTAGAACTATCAGCTGTATGAACATTATCTAGATCAGGACGGTTCGATCTCAGTGGAAACTAGCAAATGTTTCTGATTTGATGTGTATTTATTCCTGTAACAAACAATTCCGTGGTTTAATTAACCTTTTACCGCACAATGCCGCCTTTTGACGCCCCTGGGAAAGAAACCTTTGGAAAACATTGTGGGAAAAGGAGAAAATGCTGGTAACCAGCATTTTCTCCTTTTCCCACAATATTTTCTACCCTATCAAAGAAAAATTGCACCATTTCAGTCACATTGAAATTGTCGTCTGCAAATGCTTTCAATTTGGACAAGGCTAAAATTTTGTCGTCTGGGAAAGGGTTAACCCATATCCTGCTATATAGGTGAGATGAGACTTTCAAGTCGATTGTAAAAACCCAAATGTTGCTACTTCAAAAGGTATTTTTTGGGGAAGGATATCTCCTAATCGGACAATGTAGATCAAGATCAGACTGAACGTTCTGTGCAGTCTGATCTTGATCTACACTGTCCGAAAAAGGTCCGTGAGTCTTGCTTGTCAACTTAAAGGTTAATTGATCCATAGGAAGAAGAATTTTGAAAACTTTATAGAACAAGAGGGCCATGATGGCCTTGGATCGCTCACCTGAGTCAATAGGCCAAACATTCTGACCAAATTTCACAAGTATCTGACTGAAAATGTGGCCTCTATGGCGTACACAAGGTTTTTCGAAGATTTGACCTAGTGACCTAGTTTTTGACCCAACATGACCCAATTGTGGACTCGTGTGAGATTTTATCAAGCCAAACATTCTGACCAAGTTTCATAACTATTTGACTGAAAATGAGGCCTTTAGAGCGTACACAAGGTTTTTCGAAGATCTGACCTAGTGACCTAGTTTTTGACCCCACATGACCCAATTTCGAACTCGTCCGAGATTTTATCAAGACAAAGATTCTGACCAAATTTCACAAGTATCTGACTGAAAATGTGGCCTCTAGAGCACACACAAGATTTTTCGAAGATTTGGCCTAGTAACCTAGTTTTTGACCCCACAAGACCCAATTTCAAACTCGTCACAGATTTTATCAAGACAAACATTCTGACTAAGTTTCATGAGGATCGAACTGAAAATGTGGCCTCTAGAGCGTACACAAGGTTTTTCTAAGATCTGACCTAGTGACCTAGTTTTTGACCCCACATGACCCAATTTCAAACTTGTCTCAGATTTTATCAAGACAAACATTCTGACCACATTTCACAAGTATCTGACTGAAAATGTGGCCTCTAGAGCGTACACAAGGTTTTTCTAAGATCTGACCTAGTGACCTAGTTTTTGACCCCACATGACCCAATTTCAAACTTGTCTCAGATTTTATCAAGACAAACATTCTGACCAAATTTCACAAGTATCTGACTGAAAATGTGGCCTCTAGAGCGTACACAAGGTTTTTCAAAGATCTGACCTAGTGACCTAGTTTTTGACCCCACATGACCCAATTTCGAACATGTCTCAGATTTTATCAAGACAAACATTCTGACCAAATTTCACGAGTATCTGACTGAAAATGTGGCCTCTAGAGCGTACACAAGGTTTTTCGAAGATTTGACCTAGTGACCTAGTTTGTGACCCCACATGACTCAATTTCGAACTTGTCTCAGATTTTTATCAAGACAAACATTCTGACCAAATTTCACAAGTATCTGTCTGAAAATGTGGCTCCTAGAGCGTACGCAAGGTTTTTCGAAGATTTGACCTAGTGACCTAGTTTTTTACCCCACATGACCCAATTTCGAACTCGTCCCAGATTTTATCAAGACAAATATTCTGACAAAGTTTTACGAGTATCTGACTGAAAATGTGGCCTCTAGAGCGTACACAAGGTTTTTCGAAGATTTGACCTAGTGACCTAGTTTTTGACCCCACATGACCCAATTTCGAACTCATCCGAGATTTTATCAAGACAAACATTCTGACGAAGTTTCATGAGGATTGGACTGAAAATGTGGCCTCTAGAGCGTACACAAGGTTTTTCTATGATTTGACCTAGTGACCTAGTTTTTGACCCCACATGACCCAATTTCCAACTCATCCGACATTTTATCAAGACAAACATTCTGACCAAGTTTCATGAGGATCAGACTGAAAATGTGGCCTATAGAGCGTACCCAAGGTAAAAAGTTGACGACGCACGACGGACGACGCACGACGCACGACGCACGACGGACACAGCAAGATCACAATAGCTCACCATGAGCACTTCGTGCTTAGGTGAGCTAAAAAGAAGAAAATGCTCGTAACTAGCCTTTTCCTCCCTTTCCCACAATATTTTTTACCCTTTCAAAGGCAAAGCCCATTTTTTGGACAAGGTTTTATTTATCGTCTGCAAACGCTTTGAGTTTGTACGAATCCAAAGTAATGCCATCTAGTAACGATTTAACGCTTTAACGCAGTTTCCAACGGAAGTTTATTCATTCCATCATTATTTTGCCATTAATTCATCTTCTTCATTTTCAAACACCACAATCATAAGTATCAGTCATCAATATCACCGTTTATTTTTGATATTATTACTATCATTATTATTGTTATTCCACTCATTTTGAAGGCAACATTGTAAAAAAGACTTGATTGTTTGTTTGTATGGTGTTTAACGCCGTTTTCAACATTATTTCAGTTATATCGCGGCGGCCAGTGCACCTATCCATGCTTTCCTGGAGTTTCTTTTACCAGTAGTACGCACAATATTCTTTTCAAGCCACTGGCTGCTTTCCCACATAACCATCGTCGAAACTATGGTCAGCGGTGAGAGAGGAATGAATCCTGTCGCAATGACTATCATCAATCCTCGGAAAGAAATTGGCCGAGCCGTGGATCGAACTAGCGACCTCCTGTTCTCAAATCCTGTACGATACCGACTGAGCTACGGGGGCCCCGGCAAAAAAGACTTGAAATATGTCTTAATGTTTTAACCTTCACAAAATAAAGATATTATTATTATTATTATTATTATTCCGTACCGTCTTATAAAAGAGAGAAGGCATAAGAACTGGTTGAACTTCACACGAAAAAGAACTTTTATGTTGATTTTGACATAATTTATCCAACTCTCTCGACAACAAAACAAATACTTATCCTTATGAATATATACGTAATATCATGTTATTGTAACTTTCCTGGGTACGTATTCACCAACCATTCTTAACACTTAAGCTGCTGAATGAATTGAACGCAAATTTCTACTCAATATTAAAAGCCCAAACATTGCGGTTTCAAAGTTAATTTCACCGGAAAGAAAATACCGTATCGGACAGTGTAGATCAGAGATCAGACTGCACGTTCTGTGCAATCTGATCTTGATCTACACTGTCCGCAAAAGGTCAGTGGGTCACGATTAGCAGCTTAAGGGTTAAGAATATTCTTAGTCTTATTCTCCAAGATTTTCTACATTTGAAAGTAACACAACTCCTGATTGGCTAAACCAAATGGTTTAGCCAATCAGGAGTTGTGTTACTATCAAATGTAGAAAATTCTGAAGAACAAGACAAAGAATATTCTTAAGAATGGTTGGCGAATACAGACCCTGGTGCTTGTATTTGATTCGAGCAGCGTGAGAAAATTTGATATCGTGCGAGACCGACGGGATAATACAGGTTGATTGCTTAATAGAAGTGGCCGCTGTGACAGGTTTAACTTTAATTTCAACCGTGAGAAAAAAAAAAAAGTCAGGTTTACTTACATGTATCTAGCTCTCTGAGAATTAATAACCAACTTTGACGTGGAGAAAATCAACTCAAGTTCTCCATTCATTCCATACAATACTGGCGGGATTAGTTGCCAGGGAAAATTATTATAAAAGATGATCCAATACCATAGAACGCGATTATTGAGGGCTTTAGGCTTAGCGCCAAGTTACAGGGTTATGTAACATAGCCATGCATACGAGCAGGGAAAATTGCGTTTCGAGTTCATTTCTGTGGTGAGGTTCGTCCATTTCAGAAAAGTTTCTGTTTTAATTTCAGTCCTTAACCCTTGGCCATACAACAAAATATAAGACTCGTCCAAATTAAAAGCAGTTGCAGATGACAAATTAGATTTGACCAAAATCATGGGGTTTGTCAATGAAAGGATAGAAAACATTGTGGGAAAAGGAGAAAATGCTGGTTACCAGCATTTTCTCCTTTTCCCACAATGTTTTCAAAGGCCTTCTTCTCCGGGGTCGTTAAAACAGGATTGTTTGGTAAAGGGTTAACCGCGAATGCCGATAGGAATAAATGTCAATGGTCCGTTAGCTTTTATTGAGGAACTGAAAATACGCTTTAAAAGAACTGAAGTTTTACGGGTCACGTTAAATCATTACTTCTTAATTTGTTGTGACCCGTTAAATCATTACTTCTTAATTTGTTACCAAACGAAAAAAAAAAAAAAAAAATGACTTGTCCAAAATTTAAACATCTTCAGACGGTAAAGTAAATGTGACTTGTGATAAAATAAATGTAAACTTTGATTCGGGAAGGGTTGCTAACATTGTGAGAAAAGGAGAGGAAATGCTGATTACCAGCAATTTCTCCTATTCCAACGATGATTTCAAAAGTTTTCTTTCTCAGGGTGGTTGAAAGTCGGGATAGTGTGGTCAAGGGTTAAAAAGAAATGCTGGCTGAAATTCAGTGAATTCTGCGTCGACTCGCAAGGATGAACATTTTTTGGGACGCGTGGTACAGACATTTGGTTCCCTGTATTCAGGATGTGACCGAAATATTGGGGTTTTGTGACCACCAAATCGTGTCAAATCATTATGTATTGGATTAACATTTCAATGTAATCCAATGAGACACAAATGACTGCCCTATTTTTGTCAATTGACACCAGCTCACAATCGTTCTTCACGGCGAATCTCTCGTAATGAACCATGAAGTGTTCTGTTCCTAGATCGCTATATGAATGAGACATGCTCTGCGAAAAGGGGGCTCAATACATCTGCAAAAAGTATCGACCCAGGTCAGCCTGCGCAGTCCGAAACTTTTTGGTAAACTTTATTAATGTCAAAGGACCAGTCTACCCCATGATTCCGTTGGTTGTTAGACAGAATAGATTTCATGTATCCATAATTCTGTTATGGCTTGCTTTGTACAATATATTACGGAGTTGCATCACGCCCCCTTTTCCCAGAGCATGGCTCAATTGAAAATTACTCTACCAATTTGTGGGCAAGGCCAAAATATCGTAAAGCCAACAGCTTTATTGGCTCTGATGTCGGACAGTGTAGATCCAAAATCAGATTTCACATTCCGTGCAGTCTGATCTTGATTTACACTGTCCTCAACTGGATTCTCGTGTTCACTCTAGAATCCAAAGAGCTTCTTCTGATCATTTCGGATGTATAATTAGCGGGAAGGTTGCACTGACTTTGATTGATTGATTGATTGATTGATTGATTGATTGATTGGCGTTTTACGCTGCTTTCAACAATATTTCAGTCATTACGACAGCTAATGTATAGCCAACATATTAACGTATTTTCTAGGTTTCATCAGTACCAGGCTAAAGCTCTGAAGAGTCTTGCCAAGGACACACCCACGAAAAACCCAGTGCTTCCGGTGAGGCTCGAACTCAGGGCCTCCGTGTTGCAAGCCCTACACTTTACCACTGGACCACGCAGACTTCGGACAGAAAAAAAATAAGCCAAATGACCGTCCCTTGTTACAGTTCTTTTCTACTAACATTCCGTCTATCTCAACCTCTGATGGCCTTTATGAAGGGCAGATCAGGTTAAGCCTGCACATTTTCCTCTGTCTGATGTACGGCTGCATTCTTCTGTACTAAAATGAAGATTTATCTCTCTACAAAACAGCGAAATTTTGGACTGAACAAAATTGAAAGCATTTACAGACAACAAATTAAATGTAGCTCAAAAGATGGCTTTTGTCTTTGATAGGATAGAAAACATTGTGGGAAAAGGAGAAAATGCTGGTTACCAGCACTTTCTCCTTTTCCCACAATGTTTTCAAAAGCTTTCTTAATTCAGGGTCGTTAAAATTTGGGATTATGTGATAAAGGGTTAATCCCTTCCCAGTCTTAGAGAGACTGATCCATGTTTATTTTTATACATTTTTTTTAGCAAAACAACCAATTTCTTCCTGTGTTAACCTAATATTTTTTCCGTCTCTCTAACGTGATAAACCTCTTTGTCTAGGACAAGAAAAATCCATTCAACTTTTAAAACTAGAATCATTTTCTCGCTACGAACTTCACATAAAATAAACCAATGAGTATAATAATATGACCAAGGTATTCCAAGTCAAACGATATTTTCCCGAAGCATCACACAGAATAGCAGGGAGTGTACATAGCAAAGATCTGACGCATTTTCTATGCAATCTGATCTTAATCTGCACTGCCAACAAATGCCCGCAAGATCGCTTCATCGCGGAAGGAGTTTAAACTAAACTGTAATTTACTTTAACTCTTTACCACACAATCACGGGTTTTAACGACCCTGAACAAAAAGCCTTTTGAAAACATAGTGGGAAAAGGAGAAAATGCTGATAACCAGCGTTTTCTCCTTTTCCCACAATGTTTTCTACCCTTCCCAACACAAATTTAACTATTTATTTTGTCGTCTGCAAATGCTTTCAATCTGGACAAGTTTGAAATTTTGTCGTGTGGTAAAGAGTTAATACAATAGTAAAAAATTGAAACTGTCAGTATGGGTAAAAAATCCAGACAATTTTAATGAGATTAAGTTTATAAGATTTACGTCTTCTTTTCTCCATAAAAGATTCGTGCTGTCACGATTCGTTCATTCGTGATTTCGTTGTCGAATGAGGTTCTGACTTATAACCCGCTTTCAATGCTATTTCAGTCATATCACTGCGGCAGTTCACTTATTCATGTCTTTCCTTGGAGTTACCAGGTTTATGGTTCTGCAGTGCATTGCTAAAGAACTCCGACGTGACAGACGCTGTCAGCGGTCTCAGGGTCTTCATGATGACAACTCTAGCGCTTTAACCCTTTCCCAAACAAGCCCTGGTTTTCACGTGTACAACTCTTTTGAAAACACTGTGGGAAAAGGAGGAATTGCTCGTAACGAGCAATTTCTCCTTTTCCCACAGCGTTTTCTACCCTTTTTTGGAGACCCTTCTGCCATTTTCATCAAATTTAAAATTGTCGTCTGCAGACTCTTTCAATTTGGACCAGTCCAAAATTTGTCGTTTGGGAAAGGGTTAACCACTGATCCCAGATGAGCCCCAAGTAGGTATATAAACATATATGAGTCATACTCTTGCAAAAGCGGGATTTAATGTATCTCTACGATACACGATACAAAGCAATCATGACAATATCATGGATCCATAAAATCCATTTTGTTTAACAACTAACTGAATCATGAAGATGACTCGTCCTTTGACATGCAGAAAATTGACCAACATGCAGTAAAAAGTTTCGTCTCAAAAAAGTCGAATATTCAGGCATGCTCTGTGAAAAGTGGGTTAAATGCGTTTCCAAAAAGTTTTTACTCGTATGGATCCATAATTATGTGATGACTTGCTTGGTACGACGCATCATGGAGATGCACTAAACCGCCTTTTCCAAGGGCAAGGCTCATATAAATTCGGCAGGACGTGGGTAATATTATGGTCAAGTGCCGTCGCTATTGCTCTAGAAGAAAAAACCCTATTATATTGGAACCATGGGGTTAACAATAAAAATACAATATCTTTAATTAAGTATTTAGGCCTCTGGCCCATATACAATATTACATATCATACAATTTATTTACAAAGAGTGACGCTATATATTATAGTATATAACCTTAATCTTGTACTTTAAATGCTCAACAAATAACGTTTTAAGCAAAAACTTAAGAGGTACAGGATCCTTCCTATTCCAAGACACTGGACATTTTTCCCTCCACAATGTTTGTTAGAAAAAGTATAAAGGATGAAGGAAAGACTGTATGGTAGTAATTATGACCTTGACCTTTTCTGTCTTCTTCCTCCCTCCCCTTATTAATAATAATAATAAAAATAATAATAATCATCATCATCAATTTATTTACAGAAGGCAGAATGTTTAGACAATCATATATATCTTATATTCTACATGGCCCCCTAAATAAAAGTATAAAAAGTACCTATGTTTCTTTCTCTCCTTCTCTCTCTCTCTCTCCGCCCCCGCCTACCTAAAAAGGGCAAAATATCGCTGTATTGATCTTTTTACATCGTCAGCTGTAGTAGATACGTCCAAAACTGTTTGCATGAAGACCCGGATTACCTCTTTACCAAACGAAAAGTTCTTAGACTTGACCAAAATCAAAGCATTTGCAGACGACAAATTAAATGTTGCGTAAATGATAATTTCTGTCTTTAAATGGGTAGAAAACATTGTGGGAAAAGGAGAAATGCTGGTTACCAGCGTTTTCTCCTTTTCCCACAATGTTTTCGAAAACCTGCTCTTTCGTTTAAATCAGGATTGGGTGGTAAAGGGTCAATTTGGCGGGCAAAGATTACAGCGTTCTAGCAGCAGACGACATTGTCTATCAGGTCAGCCGTTTTGTTTGCTCTATCTCCGGCACGCCAGAGACACAATTTTCCGCGTCTGTACCAGACTATATTTGCATAAAGAAACTGTCAAAAATTGTCAAAGACGACCATCTTTTTTCCCTCACTTCGAATCGTGAAAAGATTTTTGTTTTTTTTGGATTTTCCATGTGACTCTGTCTGTCTGTCTGTCTGTCTGTCTGCCTGCCTGCCTGCCTCACTGTGTGTCTGTCTGTCTGTTGTCTGCCTGCCTCACTGCCTGTCTGTCTGTCTGTCTGCCTGTCTTTCTGTCTTTCAGTGTGTCAGCGCATCTGTCCGTCCATCCGTCCGTCCGTCACTGTCTTCTCACCTTCTTACTCTCTCTTTCTATCACTTTCTTTTCACTTTCCTTCCCCTCATTTCTCTCTCTCTCTCTCTCTCTCTCTCTGCCTGCCCACGTGTTTCACTAGTATCCCTTGTTTTCCAACCTTCTGTCATGCTCCGTCACCTTGCCATCTGTGTCTAGTACAAAGTCTTAAATGATATCAAAACCTATATGTCCCTCACTTACCATCAACCTAAATCTCATTATCTAGTTATGACAACATCATTATATTCCCAATTTAAATGCAGACAGGCGTGTCTCGGGCGACAGATGACAAAATATTTGAGCCATGCTCTGGCAAAATGGGGTTTAATGCATCTCCGTGGTGCATTATACCCAGCAAGTCAACATATCATTAATTATGGATCCATAAAATCCATTTTGTCTAACAACTGACTGAATCCCGAGGAGGATGATCTTTGAACTTGCAGGAAATTTACCAAAGCAAAAAGTTTCGGCACAGGTCGAAACTTTTTGCAGATGCATTAATCCCCCTTTTCACAGAGCTCCTCATATAGATTAGAAGTTTCGAATCATAACACAATAAGTACCTAGGGGCACTTTTTGTTTTGGGATTCAGCAAGAACAAAGTAAAAAGTTCGCCAAAAGTCAGTGCAAATAAGTAATATTTAACCCAGGCCACATGACAGAACTGAATGAAATGAATAAACTCCATGAATGACGAAACTGAGTCATCTTTTATATCTTTTGTGTGTCCCCATAATCCTGATACCCCTGGGTAATGACTGAACTGTGAGAAATCGGATCAGAAGGGCAAAAACAATGGTCCAAGTAAGACAAATCTGTTTCCTAGCTCTCAGTAAAGTCAGGGAAACAAACTTGAAGCAAAACAACTTGAAGCGAAAAAAAAAAATCAGTAAGTTGTAATTAGTTAACCATTTACCAGACATTACCGAGTTTGAATGACCCTGTCAAAAAAGACTTTTGAAAACATGGTGGGAAAAGGAGAAAATGCTGGTAACCAGCATTTTCTCCTTTTCCCACAATGTTTTGTTTTTTTCCTATTTCTACCCCTATCAAAGACAGAAAGCATCATTTGAGTAACATTTAATTTGTCGTCTGTAAATGCTTTCAGTTTGGTCGCGTCCAAAAAAATCTTATCGTTTGGTACAGAGTTAACTCTTTTACCGCCAAATGTTTAAACTTGACGTCTTTCTACAGCTGAAAAATGAAAAATACAATCCACTGAACACACAGAAAGACTTTTGTCTCATATACCTGACTAATCAGGCGAGCAGTGTAGATCTAAGATCAGATTGCACGTTCTGTGCAGTCTGATCTTGATCTATGCCGTCCGCAAAAAACCCTTTTTTCACCTATGGTGGTGAAAGGGTTACTAGGCAACAGAGTTCATTTTTTCCAAATAGTCAATAATACACTGAATGACTGACAGTCACTATCTTAATAATGTACTTTTGGCATTAATTTATCTGTGGAGAAAAATAAGAACAGAACAGAATGGTTTATTTTTAAACTTGAACACATAAGGTTCGTCGTCTAGATACTCCGATTCATTTTCATCAGTATGGACATGCGGAAAAACAGAGAGAATGATAATAACTGAAAACAAGAAATATTCTTTAAGAAAGAAATAGACGACGTAAGAGATACTGGCATATGAATATTGAAACATCTTTTATGGTTAAGTATGAATTGAAATAATGAAAACTAACCTCGCCACCAATTGCCTGTTTTTCCTCATTGTTTGTATATTGTTGAAAAGTGAAATTTTCAGTTATATAATTCAGTGATTGGGAAAGGATTTTTTTGCAATGGGACAATGTCCCTTTGGTTAGGAAATTCAATGTGACATTTTGAAAACCAATGTAACATTTTCAACGACACAAAAATTTTCATTGCCTTCATTTCGGTCTGATCGTCCTCTATTTGAGTCTGTTGAACTTGAGGAACGTTTGTTTTGGGAAAGATACTACTTATTAAGCCCTGGCTTTCAAGCAACTTTAATTTCTTTTTCGGGGGCATTTTAGATGTTGAAAATTAAATTTTACTATTCAATTCAAGCAGCTAAACAGACGAATTCACGACTACGACATAGGTACAAATTCTCAATGAGCGTTTCATGATTTACAAGTTGATGACGTCACGCACACCTACGCTACTCATTTTTATAGAGCGTCTAATCGGATCCGATCAAAATAGATTCACCCCACGATTTTTCGTACTTTTTCCGAAGTCGAAAATTGAATGGGACACGGGCGCAACTCGATAGCGAAAACGATGTGACATTTTGGATTTTAATGTGACTATGGCGCATGGTGCAAGCCTTTCCCAGTCACTGATAATTGTATACATTTAGGTTTTATTCACCACAGTATATTGTAATAAATTATATTTTTGGAGCTCTGAAGGACCATTCTACCACTGGAGTCAGCCGGTTGTTAGACCAAAAAGATTTCATGGATCCATAATTATGTGATGACTTGCTTGGTATGAAGCATTATGGAGATAAAAAAAAAAAAAAAAACACGTTAAATTCCCTTTTTACAGGTCATGGTTCATTGTAAATGAGTCATGCTCTGTGAAAAGGGAGCTTAATGCATCTGCGAAAAGTATCGACCCAGGTCAGCCTGCGCAGATCGCGCAGGCTGACCTGGTCCGAAACTTTTCGCCCTTGGTCAATCGTCTGTATGCCAAAGGACCAGTCTACCCCATGATTGAGTCGGTTGTTAAAAAAAGGGGCTATTATGGACCCATAATTATGTGATGGCTTGATTTGTATCAATTACGGAGATGCATTAAGCCCTCTTTTGCTACAGCATCGTTCAAATGCATTTGTATAGGAAGAAAGGGCAGAATCAGAGCTTACACTGTGAAAGTTGGCATTTTGATCATCCAGTGATTAGTTGGCATAGTTAAAGACTCATTCATGCTGTAGACGTCAAATTCGACAAAAGGATATGCATGGACAGTCTGATAACTTCGATGTCCGGTAATTCAGTCGGATACGCAAAGGGCGGGTCATCCAGGGTTTTATGGGTTCGTATTGCTCTGGCCAGGGATCGTAATATACGATCCCTGCTCTGGCAAAGGTTAGTTACAAGATTTATAAAAATAACCGTGACTTTATGCAAAACAATGTATTCTTGTTACTACCCATTTAAACTTGCTCCACGATTCAAACTTTTCGTCGATTGCTAAAGAGTTTACCCTCTGTGCCCAAGAAATCCCTGTTCTGCAAATAAAGTAACGGGCATAAACCGTCTGAAATCTCTACATCTCTCCTTTTTATAACCTTTTGTACAAGGTTACAGTGCAAAACCTAACGATATTACAAAATTCCATTATATCTTATGATAGCATCCGATCTCATAAACGTCATAAATTGTGAAAGCAATTACTTACACTTGACTTATGTGCCAAGAAATCAAAAAGCAAATGGCCCATGCTCTGTGAAACGGGAGTTTAATACGTCTGCGAAAAGCATCGATCCAGGTCAGCCTGCGCAGTCCTTAAAAGTATAGAAATTATTGTGAAGAGGACAACATGTTTTTGTACGGTGGTTTCAGTTGTATGTCATTGGCAGGAAAATGAATTTAAAAAAGTTGTCAGGTCGCTCTATCTTCTGTTTCCTTTTTCCAGGTTTTGTGTCCTTTTCCCGGGTATTTTTGAAATTTAGATGCATTTTAACACCCTATTGTTTACTTTTAACCGCTACTTGGCCTTTAATCAATCCATACTGTCTGAGAGAGCACCAGTTCCCACACTTAGCATGCAAGACGACTGTCGACGATGCCACAGGAAAAAACATTCGGAATTCATTCTCTTTGAAACCTCAATTATTTGAGCAATGCTCTGGCGAAACGGGGCTTAATGCATCTCCTTGGTGCATTATACCAAGTCAGTCTTCACATAATTATGGATCCCAAAAACCCATTTTGTCAAACAACGGACTGAATCATGAGGTACACTGGTCCTTTGACATGCAGAAAATTGACCTATAGCAAAAAGTATCGACTCAGGTCAGCCTGCGCAGACTGCGCAGGCTGACATGGGTCGATACATTTTGCAGATGCATAGAGCCCCCTTTTCACATACCACGGCTCATTTGTATTTGTGTCAACGCTGTGGATTTGAAGGCTCATTTCGGGGAACTTTTTAAAAGGCTTTTGATACCATTTCCGGGAGCCATCACGGTGAACAAAGAAGCACGTAGTTGACTTCTGCTTGACTTTCTGATTTGATGCTGTGATGAAAGGAATTTGACACTTCCGCTGCTTAACCCTTACACCATCCCAAGTTTTAACGATCCCAAGGTAAAAAGCACTTAAAATATTGTGGAAATTGGAAATATTGCTGGTAACAAGCATTTTCTTTTTTACCCACAACGTTTTCTACCATTTCTGATACAAATCCCATCATTGTGCCATACTTTATTTGTCGTCTGCAAATGCTCTGAATTTTGGACTAGTCTAAAATTTTGTCTTTCGGTAAAGAGTTAATGTGATTCAATGCGATTTTTGCGGACAGCGTAGATCTAGGATCAGACTGCACATAAAGTGCACTCTGATCTCTGATTTACACTTTTCTCCTTTTTCCACAATTTTCTCTACCCTATAAGACAAACTCCATCATTTAAGCCACTTTTCATTTGTAGTCTGCAAATGCTTTTTATTAGGACAAGTCTAAATTTGTTGCCGTTTGGTAAAGAGTTAAGGGTCGGAGAAGGACAAGCGATCTAACCGCCCACGAGACCTTCCCTTGTTTAACCCTTCACTACACGATCAAATTTCGGCGTAGCTGAATGCGCTGGCTTAGACCGACTTTTTATTACTGATAAAGAATGAATAGATGGTAATTTCCGATTGGTCAAAAATGTGCACATGTTTATTCGGCGGGCTCCTGCTGGCATATTTGCTCACACATTTATGAAATCACTATTAACAAGGGTTCCTACTGCTAATCGATACCCTGCAGCCTTGATTCATACCATAGCAAAATAATGTAGTAGGGAGTGGTTCTTTTCCGGTGCTGTTTGGAAGTTTAATATTTTCATAAGCGTTTCTCAATAACCCAATGCTACTTTTCAACAAAATGAAAAACAGTGAGGAAAAAGAGGCAATTGCTCGTGGGGTTACTTTTCACTATCTTACTTCATTCTGAGCCACAAAAGAGTTTCAATGTTCATATTCCAGTATCTCTTACGCTGTCTATCTTTTTTTAAAAAATATTTCTTGTTCCTATATCAAGAGATAACTGCTGGTGCTAAATGGTTAACCCTTCCTCTTTCCCCCCCCCCCCCAAAAAAAAACCCTCTTTCGTATTCAGAACAATGACAAATTAAAAATTGGTACAAACGAGCTTAAACTCTCTGGTAGCGTAAAAAACATTGTTGGAAAAAGGAGAAAATGCTGGTTACCAGCATTTTCTCCTTTTCCCACAATGTTTTCAAATGCCGTCTTTCCCAGAATCGGGAAACACCGGGATTGTTTGGTAAAGGGTCGAATTTGTAATACGACAAATTTGTAGCGAGTCGCGCTCAGCAGCCTTAAGGTTAATGTCGAGCTCTAAAATTTAAAAAAAAAACCTCCGCACTGTATACAAAACCACTGTCTTCCTCCGCCAAAGATTCTTGTCAATATTACATGTATATCGTATCATCTTCATTATCTAGATGTGACAGCATCATTCAATGTTTTATTCAAATGCAGACAAGCAAGACCGGGTTTCTTAGACGTTAGAAGATCTCAATGTTTCTAGTGGAGAGTTGTATGTGTAAGTCAATACTTTAGGAAATCGAAACTGATGAGAATCAAAACACTTGAAGTACAGAGAGCTGGTCGTAACGAGCAAGTCATGAAAATTGTTTTTTCTCTCTTGCATTCATTGAATTTAATTTTTCTGTTTCTGAATATTTTTATTCGTTTCTGATCTGCAAGAAGAAGAAGAAGAAGAAAGGGAGTTGCGTGGCTCTGTGTAAAATGTGTAGGATTCGAGCCTAGAAGCCTCGAGGCCCCAAGGAGCAACAATCTTACAACAAAGTTTAGCAGAAATCACCAAAACAACACCAGACACTGATTTTTGACCTGTCCTTCCATTTTCTCTCATAAAGCAATGTAGCAGAAGTGCTTTTTGTCAAATTTTCAAATGGACTACTTTTGATACTACAACCGGAAGTAGTTGGAAGTGATCAGTCATACTCGTAACTACAAATGGTCACTCGTCACAACTCGGCTGATTCCGTACAGGTACATCTAACTTGACCACCGGATCACCCGAGGTTTCCCAAATGTACACATGGTATGTTTCGGTTACGAAAACAGCCGAGATATACCGATAGAGGGGATAACTGAGTAACAGAAAGTCTGCTTCGTGATTTATTATTTTTACAAGAAAGAAGACGTTTATGGCGGAAATAATTAACGTAGGAAAATAATTTGGCTCAAGTCTGATAAATGAATAAACATATCCGAATCCATTACGAGTGGTATAAATGGATAGATATCGTCACTTCCATTTCTTCTGTTTTTCTTCAGTTATGAATTATTCATATTTTATATCATTCTGAAATAATCGAGCGTTCATAATTATATTATATGTAGTCTATAATCATACATCGATCATTGTTCTCTGAATTCTGGGTTTCATTCTTTCATAGTATATGAGCCATGCTCCGGCAAAAGGGGGCTTAATGCATCTCCGTGGTCCATGGTACAAATCAAGCCATCACATACTTATGGATCCATAATAGCCACTTTTTCTAACAACCCACTTAATCGTGAAGTAGACTGGTCCTTACACACAGAAAAATTGACCAATAGCGAAAAGTTTCGGCTCAGGTCAGCCTGCGCGGACTGCGCAGGCTGGCCTGAGCCGATACTGTTCGCAGATGCATTAAGCTCTCTTTTCACAGAGCATGGCTCATATGTATCTGCATATCATCATGTTTCTAAAACAGGAGTACTATGCCCGGTGGAATTTTTAAAAACTGATAGTTTAGGCGATATAAATATGAGCCTTGCTCTGGAAAAAAGGGGCTTAATAAATCTACATGATGCATAGAACCAAGCAAGTGGTCACATTAAAATTATAGATCCATGAAGTCCATTTTGACTAACAACCGACGTAATCCTGTTGTACACTGGTCCTTTGACATGCAGAAAATCGACCTGTAGCAAAGATTTTCGACCCAGGTCAGGCTGCGCGGACTGCAGTCTGATCTTGAGTGTAGAGGGCCCGCCACACATGGTTACACTCAGACAAAATTCATTGATACCATTCCGGGGTTAAAACTTGAACCGTTTTCAATTCCTCATGGTCGGATCCATTCTGTAATTGTATACAGTTCTAAAATGAAAGTATCAATTAATCGTGACCTAAACTCTATTCCTCAAAATCCCGAATTTAAACGACCCTCAGGAAGAAGGCTGCTGAAAACATTGTGGGAAAAGGAGAAAATGCTGGTAACCAGCATTTTCTCCTTTTTCCCCACAATACTTTCTATCCTTTCTTAGAGAAATTTCTTATTTTGAGTATCGTTCAACTTGTCGTCTGCAAATGCTTTCAATTTGGACAATGATAATTTTTTAGCAAAGGATTAACCCTTTACCACACAATCCCGACTTTTAACGACCCTGAGGGAGAAGCCTTTTGAAAACATTGTGGGAAAAGGAGAAAATGCTCGTTACCAGCATTTTCTCCTTTTCCCACAATGTTTTCTACTCTTCCAAAAACAAATTTCAATATTTGATTAACATCTATTTTGTCGTCTGCAAGAGCTTTCAATTTGGACTGGTCTAACATTTTGCCGTTTGTCAAAGGATTAAACCACAGGTCCATTATCTCATCATTTCATAATTTATCCCTCCAACCCGTTATCAAACAAACCCCTGTTTCACGACCCTAACAAAGAAACCATTTTAAAACATTGCCAGATAGGATGAATGCTGGTAACCAGCATTTTCTCCTTTTCCCACATTTTCTTCAATCCTCTCAAAGACTTTTTATTATTTCACATTTAATTGGTTGTCTGCAAAATGAAATGAGCCATATTCTGTGAAAAGGGGGTTTAATGCATCTGCAAAAAGTTTCAACCCAGGTCAGCCTGCGCGGTCCGCGCAGGCTGACCTGGGTTGAAACTTTTTGCTATTTGTCAATTTTCTGCATGTTAAAAGGACCATTCTGCATTATGATGGAGTCTGTTGTTAAACAAAATGAATTTTATGGATCCATAATTATGTGATGACCTGCTTGTATAATGCATCACAGAGATACATTAAGCCCCCTTTTGCTAGAGCGCACTAAAATGCTTTCATTTTGGACCAACACATTGTCGTCTGAGAAAAGCTTTAAGTGCTTAAGCACGACTATGGGTACTTTTTCGGACACGGTGAATCCAGGATCAGTATGTGGTGAGTTTGTTTGTCAGTCCACTGGACAAATAAATTGTTTATAAAAAGCAATAAAGACGAAGTTATCCTACTGTGCTGACCAACTGCTATTCTCCTTTCCTCTGTTTGGTCCTTTTAGTATTTTCATAAGCAAGGATTATGCCTAAATTTGAAGAAAAGATTTTTCTTCTTCAACGCCCCACAATTCCGCTTTCCAGGTGTCGCACCACTGCGAGGTTGCGTCCGGGTGGTAATATCAAAAGTAGTCCCATTCGAAATTTTGCAGTACTAGCACTTCTGTTGCATTGTTTCATGGAGCTCAGAGGGCTTGGAGGTACGTAATTTAGATTTGTTCAAAATTTGGGCAATTGGGGACCCTTAAGATGTGTTTTTAATGTATATTGACCGGACTATTTTGTGTCATTGGAGTAACAACACCTCGGGGTCATGGCCGTACACAGGGTCTGTATTCACTAACCATTTTACAGAACATTCTATGTCTAAATATAGATCAAGAGAGCAACACAACTTCTGATTGGATTAGCCAGTCAAAAGCTGTATTAATTTCAAATTCATAAAATTCTCGATAATAAGACTAAGAATACTCTTAAGAATGGTTGGTGAATACAGACCCAGGTGTTCTTAGAGGACAAATTCGGAGGTGCCTCTGCCGGTTGGAATTTAGCGAAAAGCGCAAACAGTTTATGTTGTTTTGCACTTTGTTTGGATGTACTTTTGAGGGTAACAGACAAAGAAGCCATAGGTTTACCATTATGCGATCTGTTGAGCTGCAAATATAGTCACTTTCACTCTTATTTTCGAAGTGGCAAAACACCAGTGGTGTGACACCTTCAGGACTTTGATTCCTTCGATTCTTTTTTTCAGCAAGTTCATTTACTCTGCTCGTCATTCAAGGCAAAACGCTCCGACAATATTCCAAGTGAAATGACAGCTCTGATGTTACATACAATTGTTCTCGGAAAAACCAGGGCTTGACATCGTGCCCCACATAAAACTTCTGAATCCCACTATATAATGCAATAAGTCTGATTACGTTTTACGATGGTTGGACCCCTGTAATTCTGCGCCGAATAAATCACGGAAACAATAATCCACCGGAAACCATATAATAACTAATGCAAGGCGAAAGCTTATCCGTCCTTGTCATACAAGAATGGTCCTTCCGTCCTGGGTCCGTATTCACCAACCATTCTTAAGAACGTTCTTAGACTTATTCTTCAAGAATTTCCAAGTTTGAAAGTAACACAACTTCTGATTAGCTAAACCGAATGGTTTAGCCAATCAGAAGGTGTGTTACTTTCAAGTTTGGAAAATTTTGGAGAACAAGACCAAGAATATTCTTAAGAATGGTTGGTGAATACGGACCCTGGTGTTCTGTCCTCTACTTTTGGTGGTAATGACTTCTGACTAAACTGAGCGGCTTTTGCGGATGTTGTAGATCAAGATCGGAATACACCTACCGTGCAGTCTGATCTTAGATCTACACCCTCCGTTCTTTGATTCCAAGCTATGACCAAAATAATAACTCTTCATTTGCAGAAAAATCGTATTTTTTTTTATACCGCGGGAAAAAAATGAATATATTTTCGAATACTTTTTGTCGGAAAAGTAAAAGTAAACCCCTAAACTGCTAAGCGCCAATCACTGACCTTTTGCGGACAGCCTACATCAAGATCAAATTGCACAGATTGGGCAGTCTGATCTTGGATCTACATTGTCCGAAAAGGAGATGTCTTTTTTCACCAAATACCTTTGATATAGCAAAACTTTAGTTCTTACCATCGTTTTGAAAGTTTGATCTCACTTATTAAGCAGGGCAAGGGTTAAAGTTTGAAAAATTGTATCATTTTATTCAATTCCTCGACCGTCAGCTATCTAAACGTACCTGCCTTTTTAACCATTTACCACACAATTCCGACTTTTATCGACTCCAAGGAAGAAAGCTTTTGAAAACATTGTGGGAAAAGGAGAAAATGCTGGTAACCAGCATTTTCTCCTTTTCTCACAATGTTTTTTTACCCTATCAAAGACAAATTTTGTCATTTTGGGTCACCTTTGAAATGTTGTCTGCAATTTGGGCTAGTCTAAAATTGTATCGTGTGGTAAAGAGTTGAACACAAAAATTGCACTTTATCGTCTTTTGATACATTCATGCGCGCTAAATAACAAGACTGCCTTTCATTAAATAGCCAAGTCCCCGTAGCTCAGTCGGTAGCGTACAGGACTTGAGAACAGGAGGTCGCTGGTTCGATCCCCGGCTTGGCCAATTTCTTTCCAAGGATTGATGATAGTCATCGCGACAGGATTCATTCCTCTCTCACCGCTGATCATTGTTTCGACGATGGTGATGTGGGAAAGCAGCCAGTGGCTTGAAAAGAATATTGTGCGGAGTACTGGTAAAAGAAACTCCAGAAAAGCATGGATAGGTGCACTGGCCGCCGCGATATAACTGAAATAATGTTGAAAACGGCGTTAAACACCATACAATCAATCAATCAACCTTTTACTAAATACCGTAGATTTACGCATTTTTCCCAATTCAATAAACCAACAAACGGTCCGTGCTTTACCCAAAGTTATGAACTTTCCTAAAGTTGTGCAAATATTTACCCAAGGCGTAAAGTTATGCAGTTCAGGAAACTTGTTTTCAGACTTGATGCTTACTTACCTTAATTGCGTACGCAAACTTCGCGCGTGCGGAGTTTAGTGAAAGGTAGCCTAGAGCTGTCGATGCGCCATAATACATTTAATAATAATAATAATAATAATAACTTTATTTAGAGAAGGTAACATGTTAAGATATATATGTACAAATCTTATTTTCAACATGGCCTTCTTAAAAACAACTACAATAACACTCTCTCACACACACACACACACACACACACACACACATGTATATCACTTTACATCCAGAGCACACAGCCATAAATTTGCAATATAACTCATACAACAATATAACATCATTTCAAAGACATACACAGACAATATAATATTAGTTGTAAATGAACAATGTATATTCATTTGATATATAATAGTAGAAGAGTGTAGGCATTTAATTAGAAGTCTAATGACATAAGAAAGCTTTTTAGTTTTTGTTTAAAATAACCTATATTATTAATAGTTCTTATATCTATGGGGATCGAATTCCAATATTGCATCCCAATATAGGAAAAGGTGCGCTTTCCAAAATCTGTTCTAGGTATGCTTTGGCTTGTACACATAACATCATTATTTAACTCAGATCTTAGCATGTAATATTGATTTCTACTATAATTTATAAGGTTAGACATGTAAGGTGGCGCTAGACCATGAAGCGTTTTATAAACCATTAGGATTGTAAAATATTTGCGGCGACCTTTAATGCTAAGCCATTTTAATGAGGTGAAATTTGACTTAGAGCATGTTTTTCTAGGTTTTTTCAAAATTATACATGCAGCTCGTTTTTGTAACTTGATAATTCTGTTTATAAAAGCTGATTTACAGTGACTCCATGAAATACAACCATAGTCAAAATAAGGAGCAATGTATGAATTATAAAACAGTTGTTTCATATCCAGTGTGAGAAAATTATTTATTCTCTTGAGTAAATACACTTTTGATGATACCTTTGAACAGACCTTGTCAACATGAGTCTTCCAACATAGCAAATTGTCAATATATAAACCAAGAACCCTTTGAACACTTACATTCTCGATTTTATTATTTGAAACTTTTAATTGAAGTTCTGGTAGATTCTTAAGTCTCCTTTTACTTCCTATAATCATACAAGTAGTTTTCTTTGGATTTAAAATCATATTGTTATTTTTAGACCAAGTATCAATTTTAGATAAGTCATTTTGTAATAATTCATTAATTTCTGATAGAGATTTACTTGATTTATAAAGAGTAGCATCATCTGCATACATGTCTATGTTTGATAGAAGGTTTAAAGGTAAGTCATTCACGTATAGTAAAAATAAGATGGGTCCTAAAATCGAGCCTTGAGGTACACCAGATGATAGTGGTTGCATTTCCGATACCACAGGGCCATTTTTGATAACTTGAAATCTACCATTTAAATAAGAATTAAAAAGTGTACAAGCTTTGTCTGTGAAATGATGTAATTTAAGCTTATATAATAATATTTCATGATCAACAAGATCGAATGCTTTTTTAAAATCAAGAAAGACCGATCCAATAATTTTACCATCGTCCACGTCCATTAACCACGAGTCTATTAGTCTTATGAGAGAAGTCTGGCAAGAATGATTTTCTCTAAAGCCCGATTGATATGCGAACAGAACATCGATAGTTTTTAAAAAGATTTTAAGTTGATTTGCAATATGTCTCTCAAATATTTTTGAAATTGTAGGTAAAACTGAAATCGGCCGATAGTTATTTGGATCCGATTTATCGCCGCCTTTGAAAAGAGGCTTTACACTTGCTTTTTTGAGATCAGCTGGGAACATTCCCGTTGATATGCAACTATTTATTATTACTGATATAGGTTTTGATATAAAATCTTTACACAATTTTAATATTTTGGGACTTATACCATCAAGCCCAGTGGCTTTATTATTGTCTAATTTTTCAATCATATGCCGTACTTCTAGTGCTGTTATGAAATGTATGTTAAAGTAGTTATTTTTTATTTTTTTATCTAGATATCTTTTAAAATCATCAAAGTTCTTCGGGTTAAAGGGGGCTCTAGTTACCATTCGTGAAATATTTACAAAATGTCTGTTCAATGCATTTATGACGTTTACTGTTCCTTCTTCATCTAAATCATCAACGATGAGATTATTAGGAAGTTCATAAGGGTTCCTTTCATTTGACGTAATTCGTTGAAGATTTTTCCAAATATTTTTTGAATCTGTTTTACTTTGAATGGCCTTATTGAAATAATCCTTTTTGTTTTTCTTAATAATTGCAGTGACTTTATTTCTCCAAATTTTGTACATGGAGAAATTGTGTCCTTGTTTGAAATTGTCTCTTGTCCTTATTGCTTGTTTAATTTCTTCGTTGAACCAGTCTGGCTGCCTTCCTTTTTTAACCCGTTTTTCTTTGACCGGAATATGTTTTGATAGGCAGTTATTCAACATCAAGTAAAAATGATCTAGCGCTTTACATGGGTCATTAATTGTTTCAACTAAATCAAAGTTGGTCTTGGCAAGGTCCATCAAAAACTTATCTAAGTTAAAATTATCAAAAGATCTATATGTTATTGACTGGATTCTATTTCCTAACTTTCCTTTTGAGTTTTTATAAGTTATAGCAACAGGAAAGTGGTCGCTTATTCCTATTTCTGGAACAGATATTTCTTGAACAAAATTTGGACAGGTACTATAGACATGATCAATTATACTTGAAGAGTTGCTCGTTACTCTTGTAGGAACCGTTATATGTTGATGTAATTCAAAATCCTTAATCAATTTAGCCCACTTTGTATTACTATATAAACATGTAGATGATAAATTGAAATTTATATTGTAATCTCCAAATAACAGGAGATTTGTGTCATTAAACTCAGCTGATAATAACTGATTCTCATACTTATCTATCATACATACTTATCTATACTTATTTATAAACCCTTATCCTGCTGAATAAAAGAAATGAAACTTTCAAACCAATACTATAAGCTCAAAACTTTCCTGTTTCAAAGGTATTGTTGGAGGGCAGATATCTCCTTATCGGACAGTGTGGATCAAAGATCAGACTGCACGTTCTGTGCAGTCTGATCTTGATCTACGCTGTCCGCAAAAGGTCAGAGAGTCGCGATAAGCAGCCTAAGGGTTAATTCTGAACAGTCCTGCTGTGTCTTTTACATGCAGATCTCCAGATAAGTGGGAGTGATAGTTTTCTAAATCCATTATTTCTCTTCCAAACCCTATGTTGTGGGTACTCATTAGAATCGTCTCGATGAGACGATTCTAATGAGCACCCACAACATAGGGTTTAGTGAAAAGTGATTAATATTTTCAATTTTGAAATAAAATCACACCCTCTATCTGGAGCTCTGAGCTGCATTATACCAACGAACATTTTTTTTTCAAGCCGCCCACAGCTTTTCCATACTTGATTGATTGTATGATGTTTTACGCTGTTTTCAACATTATTGCACTCATATCAGGGAGACTTATCTATGTCTGTCGTGGATTCCACCAGTACTCGGCAAGGGCTCTGAAATTTCTTGCCCAAGGACACTCCCGCAGTAACCCAGCCAGTGCAGTTAGAAAGAGGAATGGTTCATAATTAAAGTAACAGGAAACCGGATTTCGTCTTGGCCAGTTTCGGTCTTTTTTTATGCTGGCGTTAATAATGAAAGTTTTAAGGTTATAAGTAAAGCTTGCCAGTTGAATTACATAAATAAATGAGACGTGATCTGGCAAAAGGAGGCTTAATGCATCTCTTCGATGCACGATACCAAACAAGTCATCACGGTATTATGGATCCATAAAATCCATCTTGCCTAATAACCGACTTAATCGTGAGGTACACTGGTCCTTTGTGCTGCAGAAAACGGACCAGTAGCAAACAGTTTCGGCTCAGGTCTGCCGAACTGCGGACTGCGCAGGCTGACCCGGATCGATACTTTTTGCATGTGCATTAAGGCCCCTTTTCACAGAGTGGTTCATTAATGATAGATGACACATTCTTTTGCTTTAGAAATATGTTTTATTTATTCTTGTGGGAAAAATCATCCAGTCGTTCAGAGTGTTACCTTATGTAGTAAAGAAATACCATATACCGCAACTTTGTTCAGCAATTCGCCTGAAATTGGATTGTCTGCTTAGACATCTAAATCAGACATTTCCAGTAAGAAGCCAAAAGGTATAGGTTTTACAATTTCAGATCAGTTTTGTACTAAATATTAAGTACAGTATTGGACAATATAGATCCATGACCAGAGTATCCATTTAGAACCTTCCGATCTTCATCTACAGTGTCTATAAAAACTGTCTCACATCGTCTCCTGCACGGTTAACATTCGATGTTGGTAGCTTAACTCTTTACCAGACAAAATTTTAGCCTTGTCCAAATTGAAAGCATTTGCAGATGGCAATTTCAATGGGGCTCAAATTGTGCAGTTTTTATTTGATAGGGTAGAAAACATTGTGGGAAAAGGAGAAAATGCTGGTTACCAGCATTTTCTCCTTTTCCCACAATGTTTTCAAAAGGCCTCTTTCCCAGGGGCGTCAAAAAGCAGCATTGTGCGGTAAAGGGTTAAAGTCACAATAGCAGCCAAAAGTAAACTTCGGGGTTTAAAAAGCATATTGATTTGAATCATGACTTTCAAAAGTATGGAAAATATTGAGAATCTGTTATTGTGTGGTCGATTCTTACACTTATTCTTCAAGATTTTCCAAGTTTGAAAGTAACACAACTCCTGATTGGCTTAACCAAATGGTCTAGCCAATCAGAAGTTGTGTTACTTTCAAATGTAGAAAATCTTGGAGAATAAGACTAAGAATATTGTTAAGAATGGTTGGTGAATACAGACCCAGGTAATACGTAAACAAAAGATAGGGCGACCTGGCAACTTTTAACCCTTTTTAAAATTCATTTTTCTACCCGCGACTATCACCTCCAGACCGGCATTTCAATGACAAATTGTTCTTTTCACAATAATTTCCATACTTTTAAAAGGTATAATTTAAATTTAAATGCATTTAAGCACCCGAATTGGTTACTTTTGGCCGGTACCGGGCCTTTATACTATCGCTAAGAATACTGGAAGCACTGGCAAAGAAACCTTAAAAAATAGATGCATCTGCCACCGATTTATGGCCAAAATACAGTTGATAATGATAAAATTACATTGCGATTAATAGTGATAGAGTACATCTACATTGTGTCAGATATAAACATTAATTTCGTATCTAATATACAATCAACTAAGCTGGACAAATAAGGAGAAAGGCGATTATTCTTCAGTCCGGTATATCACGTGATTTATTTCTGGTTTTATCCGCAATTATCGACGGACGCCTGGGATTGGGGTCAAACTGACCATCGTCATCTGTGTTAGTTATGGCTCTTCTGCCAAATGTGACAGTGTCTTGGCGACCTTTTTGCTAATAAACCAGTGAGGGAGATATTGTTAATTATCCTCTGAAACAGCTACTGGATCACACGAAGAGTTCTTGCTTTTCAAAACTTCGTCGCTTAAAAAAAAGAAATGAGTTATGTTCTATTGTGAAAAGGGGGTTTAATGCATCTGCAAAGAAAGTATCGACCCAGGTCAGCCTGCGCAGTCCGCGTAGGCTGACCTGGATCGAAACTTTTTGCTATTGGTCAATTTTCTGCATGTCAAAGGATCAATTTACCTCATTCTTCAGTCGGTTGTTAGACAAAGTGGATTTTATGGATCCATAATTATGTCATGACTTACTTAGTATTATGCATCACGGAGATACATTTAACCCCCTTTTGCCATAGCGCCCTTCAAGTGATTCATTTCGAGCTATTAAAGGCCTTTGAAAAAATAGCGGGAAAAGAAGAAATAGCTGAAACTGGAAAAGGATAAAATGCATTGGCCATCATTTTCTCCCTTTCCCACAAAGTTACGTGTATCTAACCTTTTATAGACAAATCACATTTAAATTGTCGTCTGCAAATGTTTTCAAATTGTACAGGAATAAAATTTTGTCATATAGATTTAAAACTAAATATGTCACTAAATATGTCACTATGGAGATTTCAAGTTAATCTCTTCGACCATCAGTTTTTTCTGAAAGTTTGAATTTCGGGTTTACAATACAAAAAATAAACCGATTGGTTGGTTGGCCTGTTATTGGAGTTTAGCGCCATTTTAACAGCTCATGTCATATCATGGCGATCAGTGACGCACCTATTTATTTCTGGCTTTCTCACACCAATACTGACACAACTTTCTTTCCAAAGCCACTGACTACTTTTCTCACATGCATCAGAGGTGAGAGGCGAAGAATCGCCGGAAAGACAATTTACCTCATCCGGGTATTGAACTCGAAACCACCAGGTCACGAGTCAGATACGCTAACCTCTGAGTTACCCGGGCGGGCCAAAATAATCCGAATATCGTTTAGTTCTATCAGTTAAATAATTCGTGTTATTTGTACCTTTACTTCAAAATGGTATCCTTATCTCGACAAATTATGAGCAAGAAACTACTGCTTTGGAGATTTAACCCTTTGCCACACAATCCTGACTTTTAACGAACCTTGGGTAGAGGCCTTTTGAAAACATTGTGGGAAAAGGAGAAAATGCTAGTAACCAGCATTTTCTCCGTTTCCCGCAATGTTTTCTATCATTTGAATGACAAATGTCATGTTTTAAGTTACATTTAATTTGTTGTCTGGAAATACTTTCAATTTGGACAAGGCTTAAGATTTTGTGTTCCGGTAAAGGGTTAAATATAGATAGATAGATAGTTAGATAGATAGATAGATTCTTCATTGACAAGTACCATGTACATAGTCACAAACGTCACAAAACATATATAATACAATATCAAGGTCATTTTAAACTAACCATGAATTATGAATGTATCTGAGAAGTACATAAGTAAAAATAATCAGTTTCTGGAAATCTTGAAAGGGGAAGAAAGAAGAAGAAAAGAAGGTTGTTATTTCAATAAAAGGAGAATTGTAGTTTCCTAGAGGTGTAGATGAACGATCAACTGCATTCTCTGTGTGAAAAAATTTTGTTCTCTCTATTAATGCTAGCTTTAAGTATAATGCTAAATTAAATAACTCACGTTTTTTGTTAGAATTCAATATACGGTAAAATGTTGCTTATCAAAGAGAGAGAGAGAGAGACAGAGAGAGACAGAGAGAGAGAGAGAGACAAAAAACGATGACTTTGACATATCGGTTTATTCATAGTATGTCCTGGCATCGTCATTATGAGAAAGCAGAAAAGCAACAGTTTAACTGATTTTATGAGTTTTATGACCCTTTACCACACAGCTCCGAATATTATACTATCCCAAGGAGAATGGCTTTTGAAAACATTGTGGTAAAAGGAGAAAGTGTTTGTTACCAGCATTTTCTCCTTTTACCACAATGTTTCCCACAATGTTTTCAAAAGGCCTCTACCTTGTCCAAACTGAAACCAGCATTTTCTCCTTTTCCCACATTGTTTTCTACCTTTTCAAGGACAAATTTCATCATTTGTACCACAATTAATTTGTCGTCTGCAAATGCTTCCAATTTGGGCCAGTGTAAAATTTTGTCGTTTGGTGAATAGGTGAGGAACACAAACTGCTTCTATAGAATTTACCCAAAGTTAATCATAAATCATAAAATTGTTTGGTATTGAAAACACAAGTGTTGAAGTTATTTTTCGTTGGAGAAAAAAAAATCTTTGAGGACAGTGTAGATCCAACATCAGACTGCACGTTCTGTGCAGTCTGATCTTGATCTACACTGTACGCAAAAGCTCTCTGAACGGACCTTACAAGCTTACGGACTTAGTGAATCCGTCTAGATCATATTTGGTAAGAACTTTATTTTGGGCAATCTGTAATTTGTGGACATTATAAATCCAAGATCAGACTGCACGTTCTGTGCAGTCTGATCTTGATCTACACTGTACATAAAAGCGCATTGAACAGACCTTACAAGATTACGGACAAAGCGAATTCTTCAAGATAATATTAGGTAAGAACTTTATTTTGGACAATCTGTACTTCATTAATCAAGTCCACTATTCAGCCCGAGCAATCACAAAAATGTCCCTGACTGCAAGGAGAAATCAATTCAATCTTGTCAAAATGAACTGTCTATCCCATCCCTATGAATAAGTCTGCTTCTTCTTGATTGTGTTCTATTGTTGGAAATAAAATCAAAGTGCTGAAATTACTGAGAGGCAGAGTTTGTGTCACTTTGGAGCAATATTTTATTCCAAAGTAAACTACTTAACTTTTACCTTTTGATATAAATCAGAGTGCTGAAAGCGCTGAGTGGCAGCAATGTAAACAGCTAAACTTTTACCCTCCGACATAAATCAAAGTACTGAGAGACTTTGGAGCAACATTATATGTATATTCTAAAGTAAACAACTAAAATTTTACCTTCCGACATAAATCAAAGTGCTGAAAGGCAGACTATGTGTCACTTTGGAGCAACATTATTATCCAAAGTAAACAATTTTTACCTTCCGATATAAACAAAAGTGCTGAAATTACTAAGTGGCAGATTTTGCGTCACTTTGGAGCAACATTATGTTCTACAGTAAACAACTAAACTTTTATCTTCCGACATAAATCAAACTGCTGACAGGCAGGCTTATATCACTTTGGAGCAACAGTATATTCAAAAGTAAGCAACTAAAGTTTTACCTTCCGATATACATCAAAGTGCTGAAATTACTGAGAGGCAGATTTTGTGTCACTTCGGAGCAACAGTACATTCCAAAGTAAACAATTCACTTTTTAACTTCCAACACAAATCAAAGAGCTGAGAGGCAGGCTTATGTCACTTTGGAGCAACATTATATTCCGAAGAAAACAACTAAATTTTAACCTTCCGACACAAACCAAATTTTTAAGAGGCTGACTTTGTGTCACTTTGGAGAAACATTTCTAGTAAATTCCAAAGTAAACACGCTTCTATTCCCGTTTTGTTGGGACTTTCAGCAAAATCCAGCACAGTTGTATTTGGTAATTCCCCTTGGCGTGCCCCCCTCACATAGCAACGCGGTACAATATTACGTAAAGCGCGAAAAATATAGGGTAAATGTGGGTAAATTACGTCGTATTTCCCTCTGGTTGAATGGCACGCGCTGTTTACCTTGGTAACTAGTGCGCGGTTACTACTGTTTCCGCCTTCATTTGAACAGTTAGAAAATATGAAATCGGTAATTTTCGCTGGTCGTAACCATGAAATATCAAATCATAATCCACCATTATTTCTAGATGTAAATACCGAAAAGCATGAAATAAATTTCAAAAAAAAAAAAAAAAATGCATGTATCCTCTATTTCATCGAGTGAAATCATCGGTAATATTTACCAATGATGTTCCCTCGATGAAATAAATTTCGATCTTTCACCGGAAAATAGTCCTCTATTTCTTCTCTGGATTACATTAACCACAAAATATTATATAGAATTATAACCTTTAAAACAAACGGAATCTTGTAGACGGCTGAAACTTTTACAACACAATCCCGTGTTTTAAGCACGTACTACACAATCACGAATTTTAACGACCATGCGGAAAAAGTATTTCGAAAACATTTTGGGAAAAGGAGGGAAAATTCTGGTGACTAGCATTTTCTACTTTTCCCACAACGTTTTACCCTTTCAAACACAAATTTAATCCTTTAAGCCTCATTTGACTTTTCGTCTGCAAATGCTTTCAATTTGGCCAAGTCTAAAATTTTGGCGTTTGTTAAAAACTCAACAACCCCGAAGAACTAGGCTTCCCTTTTAAAGACAAATCTCGATATTTGAGCAACACGCTGTGTGCACATTCTTTCAATTTGGACCTGTCTAAAATTGTGAACAGTTTAAATCGAGATCAGTCTGTACAGAATGTGCATTCTGATCTTAGATTTCACTATTTTATTACTTGCTGAAAAGCGAAATTTATGGGTTTTTACTATGGGCTCTAGATTTCCGTTTGACTTATTTAGCGGTTTTACCCTTTCCGACACAATCCCGACTCATAACGACCCTAGAGGAAAAAGCTTTTAAAAACATAAGTGTGAACAGGAGAAAATGCTAGTTACCACAATGTTTTTTTACCCTCTCACAGAAATCACTCACCATTTGAGCCATATTTTATTTGATGCTTGCAAATGCTTTCAATTTAGACGGGTCTAAAATTTTGAGGAGTGGTAAAGAGTTAAACCTTGGCAAGGAAACGTTGATTGCGACAATACATCTTGCTGTCGGTCATGTATCCTGCAATTATAGTTGAATACAAAAAAATCCTGATAGAAAATGCAAAGTTTAGAATTTAAACGGGCCTTGCTCCGACAAAGTGTATGTCATGCATCATTCCAAGCAGGTCATCACATAATTATGGATCCATAAAATAACAACAACCGAATTATGGACCTTGCTCCGGCAAGGTGTATGTGATGCATGATACCAAGCAAGTCATCACATAATTATGGATCCATAAAATCCATTTTATCTAACAACCAACCGAACCATGGACCTTGCTCCGGCAAGGTGTATGTGATGCATCATACCAAGCAAGTCATCACATAATTATGTATCCATAAAATCCTTTTTGTCAAACAGCCGACTGAATCATGAGGAAAACTGGTCCTTTCACATGCAGAAAAAATGACTAATATCAAAAAGTTTCGATCCACGTCAGCCTTCGCAGTCTGCGCAGGCTGACCTGGTCGATACTGTTTGCAGATGCATTAAACCCCCTTTTCACAGAGCATGGCTTATTTAAATTAGATTGAACACTTCACCAAACAACTAGGTTTTAAACTTATCCATATTGAAAGCATTTGCAGAAGCAATACTGAAAATGGAATAAATCACGAGATTCGTCTCAGGGTATATATCATCGTTGGAAAAGGAGAAAAATGCTGGTTACCAGCATTTTTTTGCTTTCTCAATATTTTCAAAACCCTTTGTCCTGAGGGTCGTACATGACCATCGTACTCGTCACAACTCGGCGGATTCCGTAGCAACATCTAAACTCGTCCGTATCAAGGGGTTTCCATTTTGAACTACCAATCACATGATCTTAAACATGGCGGCACCCGTGAAAATCGATTAGCAACGAAATCAACAACCACAATGAAGTCATTCACGTAGATCAATCTATCAGTGAAACTTCCAACGAAATCGATAAAACACGTTGAAAAATGAATGTACAAACTGTTTGCCAATGGAAAATGTATTTAGAAAGATTTCGATTGAAAATTGTGACTCATATTTCTTTTTTTTTTTTTTAAAGAGGAACCTTACAATTTTAAGAACGGTAAAACGGCGTATTTCCGGAGAAGAAATGTACCGTGTAAGTGCATATCAAGCTACGTGATACAGCCAGGGGACTTGATCTACCGATCACCCGAGGTTTGCCGGATGACGATCATCAGTCTCAGGTAATTGGGTGCACAATGTACTTATACAACTTGAAACACTGCGGAGTAAGAGATAATGACTTTTTAATGTCGACATAGAATGGAGATATTTTCAGCGACCCTACTTCAAAGTTCACGCCTTCCAAAGTCGGTCTGATAACCACTTGTTACTGAATGTTGGGGAATCGATTTGTAAAGATCTTCAACCGTTCTAAATTCTATTATTAACCCTGTACCACACAATCCCGACTTTTAATGACTCTAAAAAGAAGCCTTTTGAAATCATTGTAGGAAAAGGAGAAAATGTTGGTTACCACGATGTTTTCTACCAGTCCCAAAACCTTTTTTTTTATCACATTTATTTTGTCGTCTGCAAATGTTTTTAATTTGGAGTAGTCTAAAATTTGGTAAAGAATTTTGGTAAACAGTTAAAATATTCGGTTTGGTAAAGAGTTAAAATATTCCAAAATGACCTTTCTCTGTCTCCGTGCTTTCTCGACCCATCTCTCTTGTCATTTTTGCAGAGCAAAAGAACCAAGACAAGTCTGTTCCATCTGTGCAGTTTGATCTTCGTCTGCTCTTTCTGATACCGAATTGAATGGTTTAAAGTTGAACTCAGTGTATTTTATGATTAATGACAAGAAGTTAAACACCGGTTGGTTCCATTCATGTTTTTTTTTTATTCACGCCGCCCCCCTCCCGTTTTCAAAAAGAATCTACGACAGCCAACTTTGAAACACATACTCAAAGAAGTTCGGCTGATCAACATCGCTGGAGACTTATCTACATGGATACATGGTCAGAGATCCAGATAGAGGGAGTGATTTTGATTTCAAAATTGAAAATATTAATAACTCTCCACTAAACCCTGTGTTATGGGTACTCATTAGAATCGTCTCATCGAGACGATTCTAATGAGTACCCACAACATAGGGTTTGGAAGAGAAATAATGGATTTACAATACTATCCCTCTCTCTGATATGGAGGTCTGAATTGGTTATTCATTCCCTTTTAAAGCCGAGTGAATTCTTTCACAGATAACAACCATATGGTATGATTCCTTTATTTCATGTGGGAAAAGAAGAGAATGCATGTAATACATGTTCTCCTTTTCCCATTATGTTTTCTTCCCTCTTGTCTTAAATTCGAAATTTATCATCTAAAATGCTTGTAATTTGGACAAGTCCAGACTTTTGTTGTTTGGTAAAAAGTTAAAGATTCGTCACGCTGCTTGCAGTACCCAGTGAATGTAAGAAAAAAAGTGAAATGTAAATCAAAGTGCAGAGAGTATTGTGGTATTCGCCTTTTTTTTGAAAGGCCATCCGTATCACTCAAAACAATGGTTATACACATTCGTACAAAATAATATCTTAATTATAAACACGTTTGAGGCGTGCTCTGCCGAAAGGGGATTTAACCCCTAAGCTGCTGATCGCGACCCACTGACCTTTTGCGGCCAGTGTAGATCAAGATCAGACTGCACAGAACGTGCAGTCTGATCTTTGATCTACACTGTCCGATACGGTATTTTCTTTTCGGTGAAATCAACTTTGAAACCGCAATGTTTGGGCTTTTAGTATTGAATAGAAATTTGCGTTTCATCTGTTCAGCAGCTTAAGTGTTAATGCATCTGCAAAAAGTGTAGACAAATGTCAGCCTGCACAGTTCGCACAGGCTGAAATGAATCGATACTTTTTGCCATTTGTAAATTTTCCGCACGTTGAAGGACAGTTCTAATCCATGAATAGATCGGTTATTGGATAAAAGGGATTTTATGGATCCATAATTATGTGATGACTTGCTTGGTATAATGCATCACGGAGATGCACCAAACCCTCTTTTTCCAGAGCATGTCTCATTTTATTTTCATTCAAAGAAATTCATTCTCGCAAGTATATAAATCCGGTCAGTATAAGCAGGTAAAGGCAAAGGTATTTAACTTTCCTTCGTCATGTTCGACGATTTCAAAATTCTCCCCGACTTTAAGCGAAGAGGTCGCATGTTCGAATCCGCAGCTCGGCCAATTTCTTTCCGGGAACTGATGATAGTCATTGCGACAAGATTCATTTCTTTCTTCATAGTTTCATTCATTTCGTGATCATTGTTTCGACGATAGTTATGCTGGAAAGCAGCCAGTGGCTTGGAAAGAATATTGTACGTAGAACTGGTAAAAGGAACTCCAGGAAAAGAATGGATTTGTGCGGCCGCGATCTAACTGAAATAATGTTGAAAACGGCGTTAAACACCGTACAAACATATGAATGAAATTTCTCATACTCATTAATTCTTTGTAACAGATCGTACTCTGCTATCGCTCTGTAATAAACCTTATAAGGGCAAAGAGCTGATTAATTCTTAATTGTGAGAAATGTTGCCGTGTAATTAGTCATTTTAGGATTACTCTGGGATCGTTGATAATTTATCATGACCTTATCTATCTAAAACCTTTACCATAACACCAAACTATAGACTTGTCCAAACTGGAATCATGTGCAGACAACAACTTGAATGTGGTTCAGATCAAGGTTTCATCCATGGAAGGGTAGAAAAAAAATGTCGGTAAATGAAAAAAGGCTGGTTATCAATGTTTTCAAAAATAATTTTCCTCGGGATTTTTTAAAAAAAGTGGTAAGCACTGAATCAATGAGCCATGCTCTTTAAAAAGGGGGGCTTATTGCATCTGCAAATAGCAGCAACTTTGCCCAGGCTGATCTGGGTCGAAACTTTTTGCTTTAGGTAAATTTTCTGCAAGTCGTGCGACCAGTGTATCTCATGATTCTGTCTGTTGCTGTACAAAACTGATCTTACTGACCCATGATCATGTGATGACTTGTTCGGGTATCATGCATCCCCCCCTTTTGTCAGAGCATGGCTCAAATACAATTGAGCCATGCTCTGACAAAAGGGGGCTTATTGCATCTCCGCCATGCATTGTACCAATCAAGCCATCACATGATCATGAATCCATAAAATCCACATTGTCTAACAACTGACTGAATCATAAGGTAGACTGGGCCTTTGACATGGAGAAAATTGACCAGTTGCGAAAAGTTTCGGCCCAGGTCAGCCTGCGCGGACTGCGCAGGCTGACCTGGGCCGATACTTTTCGCAGATGCATTAAGCCCCCTTTTCACAGAGCATGGCTCGATTAATATTCTCATTTAGTAATAAATTCCAAAGCTGTTTTCTTTGTCGGAATATCTGGAAAAAGAGCGGATAGTGTAGATACAAGATCAAGCTGCGCGTTCTGTGTTAAACTACACATTCTGCATAAGCGATCAAACCTTGAAGCACTAACTGGTTTAACCCTAAACCGCTCAAATATACTACTTTTTTATCGTTCCTGCAGAAAAACAGGCAGTTATAAAAAAGTGGATGGTAAAGGTTGGTGTACTGATTGTATGGTGTTTTACAACACTATTTCAATTATATCGCGGCGGCCAGTGCACCTATCCATGCTTTCCCGGAGTTTCTATTTCCAGCACTTCGCACAATATTCTTCTTCAACATAACTTCATCGAAACAATGACCACGGGTGAGAGAATGAACCCTGCCGCAATGACTATCATCAATCCTCGGAGAGAAACTGGCCGTGCTGGGATTCAAATCAGTGACCCCCTGTTGGGATGGGAAAGGAGAAATACATGTTTACATTGTTACAATATTTTCCATTCAGTGTACACGGTTCAGTTTCCTTTCGTCTTATGTATCAATTTTAAAGATGACAAAAGTTTACACTAAAAAAAAAATATTGAAAGTGTTTCCGGATGAAAAAATAAAATTTGGCTGGAATGATTGAAGTTGTCTTTGACGAGCATGTTCCAGCATGTTCTCCTTTTCTCACAATGTTTTCAAAAGACGTCTTCCCTTGGAATTGTTTGGTAAAAGGTTAAACAGTGCTTTCGGGAAAAAAAGAGCTTTGTGGTAATGGGTAGAGCTACATAATACGTAATCCATCAGGAGCTTATAGAATAAATCTGTACATCAATAAAATAGATTGAGCCTTGCTCTGGCAAAAGGGGGCTTAATGAATCTCCGTGAGGCATGATACCAAGCAAGTCATTATTGATCCATAAAGTCCAACTAAATCGTGAGGTAAACTGGTCCTTGGACAAGCAGAAAATTGACTAATTGCAAAAAGTTCGACCGAAACTATTTGCAGATGCATTAAGCCCCCTTTTCACAGAGCATGGCTTCAGATTATAGCTCTGATTTTTATCTAATGACCATAGTGACACTGGAATGAGTTGACATATAGACAATTTGCTTGATAGGGCATTGTGCAGAATCTGCGGGATGCTACAGAACTCAAATTGACGTTTTCCCTTCATTTCCTTGCTATTTTTTTTTCGGCGTAGCCGAATATGCTGGCTTTTGACCTACTTTTTGGTTCTGATAACAAATGAATAAACAGGAATGTGTGACTGGTAAAAAATGTCGACATGTTTAGTTTAAGAGCCCCTGCCTATTTGCCTTATTGAATTCAGTTTTGTTTGTTTACAAAAATCTGAACTGCCATCCTTTTAAAATGAGCCATACTCTTGCAAAAGGGGGTTTAATGCATCTCCGTGATGCATTATATCACAGGTCTTTGAAACTCCATTGGTCTATCACGGAACACTAAAATTTTCCTTGCTCGATCATCGAACACATTTGCACATTGGTGCATCACCTGTATTCATAGTAACGGTGTCCGCTAAGGAAAATTTAATTATCCCGTGATAGACTAATGGAATTTCAGTCGCCTATGATTATACAAAGCACGTCATCATATAAATTATGGATTCATAAAAGCCATCTTGTCTAACAACAGACTGAATTATGAATTAAAAGGTCGTTGGGAAAAAATTTCGACCAAGGTCAGCCTGCGCGGACTGCCCAGGTTGATCTTGGTCGTTCCTTTTTGCACATGCATTAAACCTCCTTTTTACGAAGCACGGCTCATCTCTGTGGCGAGTCTTTGACCAGGTAAACGCACAACACTCTTTCGAGGATACCATCTTCTTTAACATCGACGAATTCGAAACTATTTGCAGTGGTGGGGAAACCATGAACCTCAATGAATTTCATCTATTTTTGCCGAGCCGCGATTCGACTTTACAATCTTTTGCCATATCAGTGAGATACCGAGACTCGACGATAAAATTCAAAATGATATGAGCCATTATCTGTGAAAAGGGGGTTTACTGTCAGCAAAAAATATAAGCCAAGGTCAGCCTGCGCGGAATGCGCAGGCTGACCTAGATCAAACCTTCTTGCTATTGATGAGATTTCTACATGTCCAAAGACCATTTTACCTCATGATTCAGTCGGTTGTTTTACAAAATTGATTTAATGAACCCATAATAATGTGATGACTTGTTTGGTACAATGAATCACAGAAATGCATTAAACCCTCTTCTGCCAGAGTGCCACAACGCAAGCAGTTCTTCGAAATCTGTCTTCAAAATGTTATGACAAATGCAATGGATATCTTTCATCTTTCGAACAGACAATTTGCGAGAACAGATGTTCACTTGGGACATAGACTACCAATATCTTATACCGGATTCTTTCAGATGATAATCTAATAAATGCTAGAAAAATATACAAGGAAAAAAAGTCATCATTCAAACATGTGAGCCATGCTCTGTGAAAATGGGGCTTAATGCATCTGCGAAAAGCATCGACCCAGGTCAGCCTGCGCAGTCCGCGCAGGCTGACCTGGGCGGAAACTTTTCGCTATTGGTCAATTTTTCTGTATGTGCAAGGACCATTCTACCTATGTCTAAGTCGGTTGTTAAAAAAAGGGGCTATTATGGATCCATAATTATGTATTGACTTGATAGGTATCATACATCACGGAGGTGCATTAAGCCCCCTTTTGCCAGAGCACGGCCCATATTAATGTGTATTCAATTCGTAATCTAGCTGCCTACATTTATTTCTTTCTTTCTCTAAATTACGTGTTTAACTCCTTTTCCATCTGATTTTCAGATTATTGTCGGGGGCAAGTGCATCTCTTCATATACTCCCATAAGCTTTGGGCGCAGATGGACGCAACACACTCTAACCCATTCAAGCAAGCGCTAACCTTAGTGTGCGTCGCTTAACCCTTTCCCAAACAAGCCCTGGTTTTCACGTGTCTGCAGTACAAGTCTTTTGAAAACACTGTAACGAGCAATTTCTCCTTTTCCCACAGTGTTTTCTACCCGTTTTGAGCCCTTTCTGTCATTTTCATCAAATTTAAAATTGTCGTCTGCAAACTATTTCAATTTGGACTAGTCCAAAATTTGTCGTTTGGGAAAGGGTTAACCTCAACGGAGAGCCGCGCATCATACCGCACTGTTGTGACAGCGATTTACTTCTCTGCTGAATGAACGGATCCGCGACTTTTCGTTGAAGACCATGTTCGTTGAAAAACGATCCCCAGCCCTGACAGTTACCCTAACCCAGACGAATTGTGGCTCAAATCTTCCTCCCAAGACAGAGCTTTTCATGAAATAGATCTAAGAATTTAGCAATCGGTATTTTAAAACATACAAGGATTTCGACGAATCACCCTTTCCACGAAAAGTTATGCACCGTGAATAAACATGTGTGCAGTTTTTACCAATCGCAGGTCATCATCTATGTGTGCCATGCTCTGTGAAATGGGGGCTTAATGCATCCGCGAACTGTATCGACCCAGGACAGCCTGCGCAGTTCGCACAGGCTGAGCTGGGCCGAAACTTTTCGTTATTTGTCAGTTGGGTGTATGTCCAAGGACTAGTCATGCCAAATATTGCTCCTGATGGCTGCAAGGCTGCACAGATTATGACGAATAGAAAACGCATTTTAATTTTTGGCAGCCTTCGAAGAAATCACTGTTGTCGTTTCCGGTTTTAAATGAGGACAAATCCCTTGGCACTCGTAACAACTCGGCCGATTCCGTACCTACATCTAACCTCGTTCGTGTAAAGGAGGCTTCCATTTTGAACTACCAGTCACATGATCTTAAACATGGCGGCGCCCCTGTAGATCGCTTAGCAACGACATGAACAACCACGGTGAAGTTATTCACTTCTATCGATCTGTCGATGAAAGCTCCAAACGGAATTGATAAACCACGCGAAAAATTGAATGTACAAACTGTTTGCCGACTGAAATATTCTTAGAAAGATAACGATAGAAAATTTACTTATGTTTTCTTTTTTTAAGAGGAGCCTTACAATTTCAATAACGGTAAAGCGGTGTGCTTCCGGAGATGTGCGAAATGTACCGTGTAGGTGCATATCAAGCTACGTGATACAGCCGAGGGATTTGATCACCGGATCACCCGAGGTATGCCGAATGATCCCTTGAGTTTCTCTATCTCTTAAACCGTATATTTTGGTAATTTATCTATATTTACATAGCTGACTAAGTTCTGAGCCATTCTACACGTTTTCAAGTTTTAAGAGCGCGTTTTCTCTTTGACTGTAAAGATGTATCTTTAAAGAATCTAAAGAATGTATTTCTGGAAAAGGCCCTGTGAGACACGGTCTTCAAGACGGTGATAGATCACCGTGATGAGATAGGACTTTTTGTAAGTTGCACTTCTAATTAGAACCTGCCCCCATTTGTCACACTGTTGATGAAGGAGAATTCGAATGCAAACCCTCACGGCACCGAGGGAAATTATAGTTCCTTAAACTGCGGAATGGTAGATGGCAGATATAAAACGTAGGGTTTGATTTCGGATCTTTACTATCCGAGAGTTTCCGAGTTTCTCAAGATATCCTTGTTTTAAAAAAATGCTTCGAATTACTCATTTTCTTTTACACAAAATAACAAATTAATACGAGTATGTGAACCATGCTCTGTGAAAAGGGGCTTTTATGCATCTGCAAAAAGAATCGATTCATGTCGGCCTGTGCAGTCTGCCCTGGATCGAAACTTTCTGCTGTTGGTCAATTTCTGCATGTTAACCCTATACTACACAATCCCGACTTTTAACGACCCTGAGAAAGAAAGCTTTTGAAAACATTGTGGAAAAGGGAGAAAATGCTGGTTACCAGCATTTTCTCCCTTTCCCACAATGTTTTCTACCGTTCCCAACACAAGTTTCAATTTTTGAGTCACATTTATTTGGTCGTCTGCAAATGCTTTCGATTTGGACAAGTCTAAAATCTTGTCGTTTGGTAAAGAGTTAAGATGTCAAAGGATCAGTTTACCTCATGAAGTAGCCGGTTGCTAGACAAAATGGATTTTACGTACCCATAATTATACGATGAGTTGATGGTTGATTACGGAGATACATTGAGCCCCTATTTGTCAGAGCATGGCTCACGTGTGTTTTACTCGGCTCCTCGAGTGATATAGCCGATCTTTTGAGAGAGAGTGATACAGCGGATCTTGAGAGAGAGAGAAAGAGAGCGAGATACAGCCGGTCTTGAGAGAGAGAGAGAGAGAGAGAGTGATACAGCGGGATCTTGAGAGAGAGAGAGAGAGAGAGATACAGCCGGTCTTGAGAGAAAGAGAGAGAGATTCCGAGAGGGTACAAACTACTGGTAGTTGTTTTGGAAAGGGTTTAGACCCAAGAAGCCCCAAACCTCACACCAGCCGTCCCTAGTTTTTATTCTTATTCTAAATTTATAAAGTAACACAACTTCTGATTGGCTAAAACCATTTGGTTTAGCCAATCAGAAGATGTGTTGCTTTCAAATTTAGGCAATTCTTGAGAATAAGACTAAGAATGTAAGAATGTTCTTCAGAATGGTTGGTGAACACAGACCGACGACTTCTACAGGGCCAGCTCGCTCAACAAGCTCAGCGATCACCAAGCTAGTTTTTTGTACCTCTCACTGGTAAAATAAAACCTCCAGAAATACATGGGTAGGTACACTCGCTGCCGTTATATAACTGAGACTATCTTGAAAACGGCGTTCAAACACAAAACAGAAGAAACAGAATTTTACATACGTCAAGTATTGTTGATAAATATGAGCCATGCTTTGGCAAAAGGGGGTTTAATGCATCTCCGTGATGCACTTTACCGAAGTCATCACATCAGTTTGGATTCATGATTTCCATTTTGTCTTCTAACTGACGATTCGTAGGGTAGAATTCAGGGGTAACAACCTACGTCATAGTATACGTCATCGGAGACATTTTAAATCCGCCATTTTCGTTTTAAAAGGTAAGTTTTTCAGCTTGTACATTATTGTTATTGAAGATCTGTCCAAACAAAGCAGTGCATATGGTACCTGACAACTTTCTTCGTTAGTATACATTAATATTTTGTTCATTAGTTTCGTTGATTTTGCAATTACCTCCGCACAATTTTCGAAGCCGGTGACACATGTGCGATTTAACAATAGATGTCGTATACACTTCAATTGTGTTGAAGTGTTTAGAGCTACAACATTGTTTCATGGCATTTTGATTTCACGAATAGGACAAATATAGGCCTATTAACCGTCACCAGATGAAGTAGGTATTCTAAGTAAATTTTAGATACATATATCTTTTTAAAGTAATTAATCTGCACTTTGCGCACAAAATAGCGGCTATTCAAAATGTTTCCGACACCTCTGCTATGACGTAGGTTGTCACCCTTGGAACTGTCCTTGCGGAAAAGCAAAAAGTTTCGATTCATGTCAGCCTGCGCGCACTGCGCAGGCTGACATGGGTCGACACTTTTTGCAGATGCATTAAACCCCCTTTTCACAGAGCATAGCTCATATGATATCAGTCATGTTTTTTCCCAGACAGTTTTGTTGAAAGAATTCATATTGTCTAGGGGGTTAATATTTCCATACCAAATTTTTTTCAGAGATATCATATAGTACTAATGAGAACCGTGAAAATGAATGGTTTTCGAATGGCCGATCGACAGTAATAAAATCACAAAGGGATTTAGAATTATTACCAAAGTTCATCCTTTCTATGACATACAAGAAGATATAAAGTCGATCCTTACAGCTGTAGATAAATAAAATGAAATTTTGACGGAAATGGTAAAGTCCCAAATTTTGCGTTGCTTCTTCGTCAGAATATCTGGAAACGAAAGAGAAACAGTGTAGGCCTAACTCTGGGTCCGTACTCACCAACTATTCTTAAGAATATTCTTCGTCATGTTCTGCAAGATTTTTTATGTTTGAAAGTAACACAACTTCTGATTGGCTAAACCATTTGGTTTAGCCAATCAGAAGTTGTGTTACTTTCAAACGTAGAAAATTTTAAAGAACAAGACTGAGAATATTCTTAAGAATAGTTGGTGAATACGGACCCTGGTCTCTACTACCAAACAATAAATCTAAGGTACTTTTGTATTTATTTTTGATCATTTACGACCGTAAATCTACAATAAACTAAGGTACTTTTGTATTTATTTTTAATCATTTACGACCGTGCAATTTGGCGTTGCTTACATATTCCATAAGTATGTGGTCCACAGAACAGACGATTATAAACGGAATATGAAGCCGAGAGATTTCGGTCAGTCGACTGCTTGCGGAATATAGCAAGAAATTACGGTCGCGTCGTCCGCACATGTCATGTTCTTCGAAGACTGACCTGTCTGCTATGACGCATCACTGTCCAGTACAGGATAAATATTAATGCGCGGTGTGTAAAATCAAAACTATGCCGCTAGAGAGTAGCAAGCGGAAAATAGCAACAATTACAATAATACGTCTGTGGTTTTTTCGCCTTCACCCACAATCTTTTCATTAGGCTTCTACATCAGGGTCACTAAAATTTGTGTGGTACAGAGTTATAACTCTGCTGAATACACCCGAGATGTAACAACCCTAAAGAGGAACAGGTTTTGAAAATATAGTTTGACAAAAAGAAACAGCCGGTAACCACCATTTTCTTCTTTTCCAACAATGTTTTCAACCTGCTCAAAGACAAACCCAATCATTAACCCTTTCCCAAACACGCCCTGGTTTTCACGTGTCTGCAGTACAAGTCTTTTGAAAACACTGTGGGAAAAGGAGAAACTGCTCGTAACGAGCAATTTCTCCTTTTCTCACAGTGTTTTCTACCCTTTTGGAGAGCTTTCTGTCATTTTCATCAAATTTAAAATTGTCGTCTGCAAACTCTTTCAATTTGGACCAGTCTAAAATTTATCGTTTGGGAAAGGGTTAAAACACGTCTAATTTACAAATGTTGTCAATTTGGGCGTCTTAAATTTTGTTGCATGGTAAAGAGTTAACTCTTTACCGAATCAATCCCTTACTTTAATGATCCAGTCGTACAAATCTTTTGAAAACATCGTGGAAAAATGGGGAAAATGCTGTTAACCAACATTTTCTCCTTTTACCACTATGCTTTCTACTCTTCTAAAGAAAGAATTTAATTATTCCATCAACTTTTAATTTGTCGTCTGCAAGTCCTTTCATTTTGGACCAGTCTTTAATTTTGTCGTTTGATGAAGAGATCATCAGAAATCGCCTGAGATTCTTATCACCGTCGATAGATCTTCAGCCCAGAAAAAAAGATGCAGTTTGATTGACATTTGTAGTTATTAGAAGAAAATTATTTCTCGCTATAATGACTACAGACTCGTATGAATGGCTACTTCATTATACAATGTACAACTATTGGGAAAAAACAACAAGAGGGTAATGATGGCCCTATATGGTTCATCTGGGCTATCTTATTTAACCCTTTCTCAAACAAGCCCTGGTTTTCACGTGTCTGCAGTACAAGTCTTTTGAAAACACTGTGGGAAAAGGAGAAATTGCTCGTTACGAGCAATTTCTCCTTTTCCCACAGTGTTTTCTACCCTTTTTGAAAACTTTCTGCCATTTTCATCCAATTTAAAATTGTCGTCTGCAAACTCTTTCAATTTGGACCAGTCGAAAATTTATCGTTTGGGAAAGGGTTAAGAACATTTGTACTTTGTACTTTGTATTGGAGTTGAATGCAGTTTTAACAGCTACGGTCATATCGCGGCGGTCAGTGAACCAAATCAACCTATGCATGCGTTTCCCGGCTTTCTCACACCGGAACTGACACAACCTTCTTTCCAAGCCACTGACTACTTTTCTCGCATGCATCAGAGGTGAGGTGAGAGGCAAAAAATCACCGGAAAGAAAGTTTGCCTCAACCAGGTATCGAACTCGCAACCAAAAGGTCACGAGTTTGACACGCTAACGACTGAGCTACCCGGGCTAAGTTAAAAATAACTTTGGAAAATTAGGATTTAAGTCTATTTTTCCCTATCTTGTTGTTGTTATTGTTGTTTAACTCTTAACCAAACGACAAAATTTTAGACGAGCCCAAATTGAAAGCATTTGCAGACGACAAAATAAATGTGACTGAAAAAATGATATTTGTTTTGGGAAGGGTAGAAAACATTGTGGGTAAAGGAGAAAATGCTGGTTACCAGCATTTTCTCCTTTTCCCACAATGTTTTCAAAAGGCTTCTTTCTTGGGGTCGTTGAAAGTCGGGATTGTTTGGTAAAGGTTAAACTAAAAGCAAAACTTCAGTAGTATTGTCTGAGGAGATATATCTGTTATAACGTACAAATTTTCAAAGCACTTGATGATCTATCTTCCAATCATAGTTCGGCACATATTTAACCAACCAATTACCACACAATCCCAAATTATAACGACCCTGAGAAAGAAGGTTTTTGAAAACATTGTGGGAAAAAGAAGAAAATGCCAGAAACCAGCATTTTCTCCTTTCTCCACAATGTTTTCTTTCTTTTCATGACAAATTTTGTCATTAGAGACACATTTAAATTGACGTCTGGCAATGATGTCAATTTGATCAAGTCTAAAATTTTGTCGTTTGTTAGAAAGTGAGACAGCTATTTTCAACCCTTACATAAAAAGCTGGTTTTTATGCTTTTTGAAAATACTGCATGACAATGGGAAAATGATGGTAACCAGTATTTTCTTTTCCGACTATGTTTACAAAGCTTACAGTAATTCCTTCATTTGTGCCACATTTTATGTCGTCTGCAAATGCTTTCAGTATGGTCAAATCAACAATTATATTGTCTGGTACACAGTCAATGACGACAAGGAAATGCTACATTTAAACAGAGCTCCTGATAAGAGGGAGTGATGGTGTTCTAAATCCATTATTTCTCTTCCAAACCCTATGTTGTGGGTACTCATTAGAATCGTCTCGATTAGACGATTCTAATGAGTACACATAACATAGGGTTTAGTTGCGAATAATTAATATTTTCAATTCTGTAATCAAAATCACTCCCTCTATCTGGAGCTCTGATTTAAACTATCAAATATACAAGTTATCATCACTCAAACCCTTTTCTTTTTTGAAACTGTCCATAAAAACTTCTTGTTGCCCTAGGGACAAGATTACTATAGACCACAGAAATACTTTGAGAACGGTTTTTAGAGGATGTTATATACACAATATTAAAAGCTCCGGGCCTTGTGATTTCAGTATGGAAGATTTTTGGAATTTTTGGAACATAACTTTATGAAAAATATGTGAAACCCCTCCCAGTACTGCAATGCTGCGAATAAAATATAAAAAGTTCTAACTTGTGGTTCAAGACAATATTATCATTTCAGATGTTACACTACGCTCTACAGATAAGGAAGTTACACTTGAAATTTGTCTTTAAAAAGAGTAGAAAAAATAGTGGAAAACAGCGAAAATTCTTGTTACAAGCATTTTCTCGTTTTCCCTCTGTGATTTCAAATTCCTTCCTTTCTGTTAAAATACAGGAATGTTTGGTGAAGGATCAATCAATTTGAGCCATGCTCTGGCAAAAGGGGGCTTAATGCATCTCCGTGATGCATGATACCAAGCAAGCCATCACATAATTATGAATCTATAATACCCACTTCTTTAAACAATCAACTGAATTATAAGGTAGAATGGTCCTTTGAAACGTAGAAAATCGATACAAAGCGAAAAGTTTTGGCCCAGGTCAGCCTGGGCGAACTGTGCAGGCTGAACTGAGTCGATACCTTTCGCAGATGCATTAAGCCCCCTTTTCACAGAGCATGGCTCATTTATGTATAAAGCAAGAAGCGAAAACTTAATTAACACAATAATATTAATTCAATAATATAAGTACTGTCTATAATTAAATATAGTTAATACATAACAAATCAGTTTCAAAACAAATTGGTTTGAAACAAACCTGAACAAAAAAAAAAACATGAGCCATGCTCTGTGAAAAGGTTGCTTAATGCATCTGTGGAAAAATATCGACCCAGGTCAGCTTGCACAATCCGCGCAGGCTGACCTGGGCCAAAACTTTTCGCTACTGGTCAATTTTCTGCATGTCAAAGGACCATTCTACCTTATGAATCAGTCGGTTGTTAGACATTATGATTTTTATTGATCCCTAATTATGTGATGTCTTGCTTGGTACCATGTATCAAGGAGAAGCATTAAGGCCCCTTTTGCCAGAGCATGGCTCAAAGTGATTTACTCTTTACAAAACCACAAAATTTTAGACTTGTCCAAATTAAAAGCAATCAAATGTGGCTCAAACGAAGGGATTTGTCTTTGATATGGATAGAGAATATTATGAGAAAAGGAAAAAAAGCTGGTTACCAGCCTTCCATCCTTTCGCAAAGTTTTTTCAAAACCCCTTCTTTCAAGGGTCATTAAAACTCAACATTGCTTTGTAAAAGGTTGAATTTTTCTTAACCGTTGTGATATGTAAAGTTTATGACATGAGTGCATTTAGCCTGTATAGAACACACATAAATGCCTAGATCACAAGTCTATGTCCAGATTACAATTATAAAGGTCTACCGGGCCTAGGTTGATAATACCAACTTATAACTCCCAAATGTAATCATTGAACAACCAATCACTTCCTGACTTAACTTAGCCCCATAGCTCAGTTGGTAGCCTACAGGACTTGAGAATAGAAGGTCACTGGTTCGATCCCCGGCTTGGCCAATTTCTTTCCGAGGATTGATGATAGTCATTGAGACAGGATTCATTCCTCTCTCACTGCTGACCATTGTTTCAATGATGGTTATGTGGGAAAGCAGCCAGTGGCTTGGAAAGAATACTGTGTGGAGTACTGGTAAAAGAAACTCCAGGAAAGCATGGATAGGTGCACTGGCCGCCGCGATGTAACTGAAATAATGTTGAAAATGCCATTAAACACCATACTATCAACCTGACTTAACTGAGTCTTCTAGTAAACCAGGTTTAAAAATATTGTGGCAAAAAGGAAACAGCTAACAGTGAGTAATATCTCCTCTATTTTCAACAAAATCTTCACCTATAAATCTGTGTTCACAATTTGCTAAACAACAAATTTTCAGACTTGTTCATATTGAAAACATGTGCAGAAGATAATTTAACTCTTTACCAAACGACAAAATTTTAGACTAATCCAAATTGAAAACATTTGCAGACGACAAATTAAAAGTGGCCCAAATGACAAAAATTGTGTCTGAAAGAGTAGAAAACATGGTGGAAAAAGGAGAAAATGCTGGGATTGTGTGGTAAAGAGTTAAATATAGCTAAAATGATGGGATTTGTCTTATTCAGAATTTTTGAAAGCCATCTCTGTCAGGTTCATTAGTAATCATGACTGTTTGGTTAACTCTTTACAACACGATCTCGAGTTTTAACGACCCTAAGGACGAAGCCTTTTGAAAATATTGTGATAAAATGCTGATAGCATCTTTTCCCACAATGTTTTCTAACATTTCATTGAAAAATCCCATTGTTTGCGCCACATATCATTTGCTGTCTGCAAATCTTTTCAATTTTGACAAGTCTAGAGATTTCCTGTGTAATATGGAGTTAAGGATTAACCCTTAACCACACAATCCCGAGTTTTAACAGCCCTGTTGAAGACGGCTTAAAATTTGAAAACATTTTGGGAAAAGGAGAAAATGCTGGTAACCAGCATTTTCTCCTTTTTGCAAAATGTTTTCTACACTACTACGACAAATTCCAATGTTTGAGCCACATTTATTATGTCACCTGCAAATTCATTCAATTTGGAAAAGTCTAAAATGTTGCTGTTTGGTAAAAGGTCAAAGTACACACTCCCTCTATCAGATGACTTCCAATGTCTTACAGTAGACCACCTTTCAAAATATTGTGGTGAAAACAGTTAATATTGCGTAATTTCTCCTTTTACTTCAATATTTTCACCTATATATTTGTGTTAAACCATTGTTTAGCATATCAAAGTTTCCCCACAAAGTTTTTTCACAGTTGCCTGCTATAAATTTGTTTCCGTAGTTAACACTTACAGTGCCAGAGGCGTAACGATGAGCTTTTGTGGACAGCATAGATGAAGATCAGACTTCACAAAAAGTGCACTCTGATCTTGGATCTATACCGTCCTCTAGTTAACCCTTTACCACACAATCCCAAGTTTTAATTACCAGTAGGAAAAGGGTTTTTGAAAACATTGTGTGAAAAGGAGAAATTGCTGTTAACTAGCATTTTCTCCTTTTCCCGTTATGTTTTCTTCCCTTCCAAAGGCAAAATTCAGTTTTTGAGTCATGTTTGATTTGTCATCTGCAAATGCTTCCAAATTAGACCAGTCTAACATTTTACTGATTGGTAAAGAGCTAACTTCAGCCTAAAAGACGAGAAGAGCACCGAATCATGAAGATAAGATTGCACCAATGTGCTGGGTGATCTTGCTCTTCAGTTTTCGCAAAAGAGAGGTTGTAGTACTTAGGGTATGGATTAATACATTGTAAATTAAAGGAAAGACATCAGAGATCTACTTTCATCGCATCGATATATTTTGGTGGCTGTAATTAGCCCTGCACTTTCATGTTGTATATCGTATACCAATAACAGACTAAACCCAGACTAAAAACAGATAAAGGAAGCATGCATAATTCATCCTTAGTAACACATGATTAACATATGAGCCATTCTCTGTGAAAAGGGGGCTTAATGCATCTGCAAAAAAGTGTCGATCCATGTAAGCCTGCGCTATCCACGCAAGCTGACATGGGCCGAAATTTTTTGCCATCTTCAAATTTTCTACATCTCAAAGGACCATTATACCTCATGATTCAGTGTGCCATCACTTGGCTGTAGCTGATTGATTTTCAGTGAAAATTCTTTAAAAAAAGGGGCATAACTGTGTCAAAAATGCTTTGATTATTACCTATCCTTGTTGTATACGTTCCCCTTTTGATAGTTAACAGCTTGTCCAAGTTTGAAGCAAATATCTTCCGAAATAACAGAGATATTATAAAATGTCAAAGCTACCATGATAACTTGACGTTTTCTTCCGAAACAGCTGAGTTAACCCTTTACCAAACGACAAAATTTTAGATGGTCCAAATTGAAAGAATTTGCAGATGACAAATTGAATGTGACTGAAAAATTGAAATGTGTTTTGGAAAGAGTAGAAAACATTGTGGGAAAAGGAGAAAATGCTGGTTACCAGCATTTTCTCCTTTTCCCACAATGTTTTCAAAAGGCTTTTTGTTCAGGGTCGTTAAAAAACGTGATTGTGTGGTAAAGAGTTAAAAATAAAATGAAGCTAGAATGGACAGACAAATTTCTACACGTAACTTTGCATCATTATCCTGAGAGTGATCGCTGTTTTTGGAATCCTGGATACATTTACGTATGAAAGACAGGGTATGTCTGTAGAGAAAGTCGTCTTTACTTTCAGGTTTACATGTGTTAACATGGCTACAAGAAATTTCATGAAACTCCCCAACTCCAGGATCTGCAATGTACATACAAAAATGAGGAATCAAGGGAGATAACTGTCTTTTCTTCATCAATGACAGGCTGTGCATAACTGTCTACCGAACTTTCAGACTCATCCAAGAAAGAGCATTCGCAGACGACACAGTAAATGTGTCTCAAATGGTAGAACTTGTCTTTGGAAGGGTTTGAAATGGACAAAATGCTGGTAACCAGTATTTTCTTTAACCTTTAACCCTTTACCAAACGATAAATTTTAGACTGGTCCAAACTGAAAGAGTTTGCAGACGACAATTTCAAATTTGATGGAAATGGCAGAAAGTTATCAAAAAAGGTAGAAAACACTGTGGGAAAAGGAGAAATTGCTCGTTACGAGCAATTTCTCCTTTTCCCACAGTGTTTTCAAAAGACTTGTACTGCAGACACGTGAAAACCAGGGCTTGTTTGGGAAAGGGTTAACTAAACTGTTTCCAAAGGCCTCCTTCCTTAAAATAAGTTAAGAGTCTTTTAAACATTGAAGTGCTAGTATTGGGCTCAGTGAACTAAAATTTACTTACTTATTTCACACATTTTTTTCATTCATTCCAAAATTATCAAGGAAAGTAACTGACTGATGTTTGTAAAAAAGGGTCCATGTTTGCCAACCAGTCTTACAAACGCTCTCAGTCTTATTCTTTGGAATTTTCAAAATTTGAAAGTTCTGCAACTTCTGACTGCCTAAACCATTCGGTTTAATCAATCACAAGTTGAGTTACTTTCAAATTTAGAAAATCTTGAGGAATAAGACTAAGAATGTTAGTATCAGCATTTTTTTCCTTTTCCCACATTGTTTTCAAACCCTTTCCAATACAATTCCCATCATTTGAAGCATGTTTAACTCTTTACTAAATGACAAAATTTTGGGATGAACCAACTTCAAAGCATTTGCAGACGACAAATTATATGTTGCTAAAATGATTATTTCTGTCACTGATAGGGTTGAAAACATTGTGGGAAAAGGAGAAAATGCTGGTTACCAGCATTTTCTTCCTTTTCCCACCATGTTTTCAAAAGGCTTCTCTGTCAGGGTCGTTAAAAGTCGGGATTGTGGTGTAAAAGGTTAATATGCTGTCTGCAAATCATTTTGAAATTTTGTTGTTTTGTAGAGAATTAAGCATCTGTGTCCTCATGCAGTAATCTCGACATCTTCTCCAATATCTGTCATTACTAAAGGTATTTATTGTACATCAGATTCGAGCTAGCTGTACACTATCAAAAACAAAACCCATTATTTCAGAAGGACAGGCTGCCTTCAAAACCTTTTTGACACAGTTATGCCCCTTTTAGAGTCGGAATTTTTCGTGAAAAAGCAACCACAACTCAGAGTTGGTATCCCCAGACAACACTCTTGTTTCAGTCATATTCTACAGTGCCTGTGCATTTCTTTTATCAGTACTTTGTACAAAGCCTTTTCCTAGCCACTGGCTGCTTTCACCGTTCAAATGTGAACAAGAGGACCATGATGGTCCTATATCGCTCACCTGAGTATATTTGTAACCTATATGGTCTATTAAGGGCAGGCTATTCTTTTCACTGCAGGGCGGATATACGCCCAAATATGACCCAAAGGGAAGAATTTTAACAATTTTGGTATGGGGTCACCTAATGATGCTTCAAACAAAATATGAAAGTTCTCGGCCTTATGTTTTGTCACAAGAAGATTTTAAAAGATTCAAATAGGGTGCGCCATGGCAGAGCCCAAATATGACTGCAGAGGGATAATTTTAACAATTTTGGTAGAGGATCATCAGATAATGCTACACACCAAATATGAATGCTCTAGCCATTATGGCTTTTCATCAGAAGATTTTTTAAAGATTTCCTTTTTTGTTTTTATGTAAAATAGGGTGCACCCGGGCAAAGCCCAAATATGACCCAAGGGGAATAATTTTTACAATTTCGGTAAGGGGTCACCAAATGATGCTTCAAACAAAATATGAATGCTCTCCGCCTTATGGTTTGTCTCAAGAAGATTTTTAAAGATTTTAAAATTGGATGCACCCGGACAGAGCCCAAGTATGACCGCACAGGAATAATTTTAATAATTTTGGTAGAAGATCATCAGATAATGCTACATACTTAATAGGAATGTTCTAGCCATTATATTTTGTCATCAGAAGAAGTTTTAAAGATTTCCTTCTTTGTTTCTATGTAAAATAGAGTGCGCCCAGGCAAAGCCCAAATATGACCCTACAGGAATGATTTTAACAATTTTGGTAAGGGGTCACCCAATGATGTTTCAAACAAAATATGAATGCTCTCAGCCTTATGTTTTGTCAGAAGAAGATTTTCAAAGATTTTAAATTAGGGTGCACCCGGGCAGAGCCCAAATATGACAGCAGAGGAATAATCTTAAGAATTTCGGTAGAGGATCATCAGATAATGCTACATACCAAATATGAATGCTCTAACCATTATTGTTTGTCATCAGAAGATTTTTTAAAGATTTCCTTCTTTGTTTCTGTGTAAAATAGAGTGCGCCCGGGCAAAGCCCAAATATGACCGTAAGGGAATAATTTCAACAATTTTGGTTAGGTGTCAAGCAATGATGCTTCAAACAATATATGAATGCTCTAGCCGTCATGGTTTGTCACAAGAAGATTTTTAAAGATTTAAAAATAGGGTGCATCTGGGCAGAGCCCAAATATGACCGCAGAGGGATAATTTTAACAATTTTGGTAGAGGATTATCAGATAATGCTACATACCAAATGTAAATGCTCTAGCCATTAATGATTTGTCAGAAGAAGATTTTTTAAAGATTTCCTTCTTTGTTTCTGTGTAAAATAGGGTGTGCCCGGGCAAAGCCCAAATATGACCGTAAGGGAATAATTTCAACAATTTTGGTAAGGGGTCAAGCAATGATGCTTCAAACAAAATATGAATGCTCTAGCCATTATGGTTTGTCACAAGAAGATTTTTAAAGATTTTAAAATATGGTGCATCTGGGCAGAGCCCAAATATGACTGCAGAGGGATAATTTTAAAACTTTTGGTAGAGGATTATCAGATAATGCTACATACCAAATATAAATGCTCTAGCCATTATGATTTGTCAGAAGGAGATTTTTTAAAGATTTCCTTCTTGGTTCTATGTAAAATAGGGTGTGCCCGGGCAAAGCCCAAATATGACCCAAGGGGAATAATTTCAACAATTTTGGTAAAGGCTCACCCAATGATGCTTCAAACAAAATATGAATGCTCTCCGCCTTATGGTTTGTCACAAGAAGATTTCTAAAGATTTTAAAATAGGATGCGCCCGGGCAGAGCCCAAATATCACCGCAGAAGAATAATTTTAACAATTTTGGTAGAAGATCATCAGATAATGCTACATACTTAATAGGAATGTTCTAGCCATTATAGTTTGTCATCAGAAGAAGTTTTAAAGATTTCCTTCTTTGTTTCTATGTAAAATAGAGTGCGCCCGGGCAAAGCCCAAATATGACCCTACAGGAATGATTTTAACAATTTTGGTAAGGGGTCACCCAATGATGTTTCAAACAAAATATGAATGCTCTCAGCCTTATGTTTTGTCATCAGAAGATTTTTAAAGATTTTAATTTAGGGTGCGCCCGGGAAGAGCCCAAAATATGACCCAAGAGGGATAATTTTAACAATTTCGGTAGAGGATCATCAGATAATGCTACACACCAAATATGAATGCTCTAGCCATTATGGCTTTTCATCAGAAGATTTTTTAAAGATTTCCTTTTTCGTTTCTATGTAAAATAGGGTGTGCCCGGGCAAAGCCCAAATATGACCCCCAGGAGAATAATTTTTACAATTTTGGTAAGGGGTCACCCAATGATGTTTCAAACAAAATATGAATGCTCTCAGCCTTATGTTTTGTCAGAAGAAGATTTTTAAAGATTCTAATTTAGGGTGCGCCCGGGCAGAGCCCAAATATGACCGCAGAGGGATAATTTTAACAATTTTGGTAGAGGATCATCGGATAATGCTACATACCAAATATGGATGCTCTAGCCATTATGGTTTGTCATCAGAAGATTTTTTAAAGATTTCCTTCTTTGTTTCTATGTAAAATATGGTGCGCCCGGGCAAAGCCCAAATACGACCCCAGGGGAATAATTTTAACAATTTTGGTAAAGGGTCACCAAATGATGCTTCATACAAAATATGAATGCTCTCGGCCCTATGGTTTGTCACAAGAAGATTTTTAAAGATTTTTTCAATTTTCAGCCATTTTGTTGCCATGGCAACCAGAGTTTTTGATGGAATTAAATTCTTTTAACAATTTTTGTAGACCTTCACCCAAGGAACATTCCTGCCAAGTTTTATCAAGATTAGCCATCTGGTTTAGGAGGAGAAGATTTTTAAAGAAATTGTTAACGGACGGACGGACAGATGGACGGACGGACGGACGGACGGACGGACGGACGGACGGACGCCGGACGATGACCGATCACAATAGCTCCCCTTGAGCACGTTGTGCTCAGGTGAGCTAAAAAGGAATGAATCATGTCACTATGACAGTCATCAATCCTGAAAAATGGTTTGAAAGAATTAGGACTCAAACTTGCCATTCCTGAATTTCTGGCCCTGTACTTTCTGGAAATAGCTACCAGGCTTAGCAAAGAGGAAAGTACCCGAGCCATGCTCTGTGAAAAGGGGGCTTAATACATCTACAAAAAGCATCGACCCAGGTCAGCCTGCGGAGTCTGTGCAGGCTGACTTGGGTCAATATTTTTTGCTATTGCAAAAAATTTCTGCATGTCAAATATATCTCATGATTCAATCAATTTTTAAATAAAATGGGTTTTATGAATCCATAATTGTTTGATTACTAACTTGGTATGATGCATCTCGGAACTGCATTTACTCTTTGCCAAACTACAAAATTTTAGAATGGTCCAAATTGAAAGCAGTTACAGACGTTGCTGGTTTGATCCCCGGCTTGGCCAATTTCTTTCTGAGGATTGATGATAGTCATTGCGACAGGATTCATTCCTCTCTCACCGCTGACCATTGTTTCGACGATGGTTATGTGGGAAAGCAGCCAGTGGCTTGGAAAAAATATTGTGTTGAGTACTGGTAAAATAAACTCCAGGAAACCATGGACAGGTGCACTGGCCGCCGCGATATAACTGAAATAATGTTGAAAACAGCGTTAAACACCATACAATCAATCAATCAACAGACGACACAATTAATGGGACTCATTAATTGAAATATGTTTTGGAAGGGGTATAAAACATTGTGGGAAAAGGAGAAAATGCTGGTTACCAGCATTTTCTCCTTTTCCATCAGTGTTTTCAGCAGGTTTCTTCCTCTGGGTCATTGAAACTCAGGACTATGTGATAAAGGGTTAAATCCTCTTTTGCCAGAGCATGGCTCATTTTAATTCATTGAGGCATTCTTAGTTGTAAAAGGGATATAGAAAAACAAAAGGTCAAACCTGCAGATTCTGATTCAACAATTTTACGATACAGCTTGCCCAGTCCTAAGTATGTTGTTGCACTCTCGCCAAAACTGAGGCATGGAATTTCATTCTTCAATATCAAATAGGTAAAAACCTGGTGAAGTTCTGCCAGGTATTCATTCCCTATAATAAACACAGAATTGTTGAATTAAGTTTAACCCTTTTGACACACAATCCTGAGTTTTAATGACCCTGAAATAGAAAGCTTTTGAAAACATTGTCGGGAAAAAAAGAAAATTTTCTCCTTTTCCTACAACGTTTTCTACCCCATCGAAGACTGAAATCATCATTTGAACAACATCTATTTTGTCGTCTGCAAATGCTTTCAATTTGGCCGAGTCTAAAATTTTGTCAGTTGGTAAAGAGTGAAAACTGCAATTATTATAGCATGTACCTGTATGTACTTATTACAACAAATGTACATTACATCTAACGTTTTTTTTTTAATGTAGATGCTATGATGGAAATGTGTTTAAAAAGCAGTGCGGCAGCAGTTCTTGAAACTAATGCTAACTATCAAAACCTCTGGTAGAGCTCTGTCACTGACATTTGGTCAGTTGGATGAACACAAACCCTTTATCACACAATCCTGAGTTTTACCAACCCTGAGGAAGAAGCCTGCTGAAAATAAAGTGGAAAAGGAAAAAAAATACTGGTAACCAGTATTTTTTCCTTTTTTTCCCACGATGTTTTCTGCTCTATCAAAGCCAAGTTCCATCATGTGAGTCACACTTAAATTGCTGTCTGCAAATGCTTTCAATTTGGAAACATCTGCATTTTTGTTGTTTTGTAAAGGGTTACACAATCTGATAAGGCCTTGTAAAACAAGAGCACCAAATGCAGATGCCAACACCTGGCTGCAGTTGATTGATTTTCAGTGAAAATTCTGTGTCAAAAAAAAGGGGCATAACACACTGTGTCAAAAATATTTTGATAGTTATCTGCCCCTGTTGTATGGGCTCCCTTTTTGATAGTTGTCAACTTGTCCCAGTTTGAAGTAAATATCTTCAACTTGTCCCAGTTTGAAGTAAATATCTTCAACTTGTCCAAGTTTGAAGTAAATATCTTCAGTAATAACAGAGATATTATAAAATGTCAACATTTTTGCATGACGACATAGAGAACACTGACAATGCAGATGATGACTCCAGGGCGATGACAATACTTCAATGTTTCCTTTGAAAACAGCCAAGCCAAAACATCTGCCCTTTAGATATGTTCACCCTTACCCTGCTAATTAACCGTTTACCACACAATAAAGACTTTTAATGACCCTGAATAAGAAGGCTTTTGAAAACATGATGGGAAAAGGAGAAAATGCTGGTAACCAGCATTTTCTCCTTTTCCCACTGTGTTTTCTACCAAAGACAAATTCTATCATTTGAACCACATTTAAATTGTTGTCTGCAAATGCTTTGGACAAAACTACATTTTTGTGTGTGGTAAAGAGTTAAGTTAAATAAAACTTTCAAGTTGATCGTAAAAACCCGAATAATGTTATTTCAAACTGATTTTTTGGAGAAAAATATCACCTTATCAGACTGTGTAGATCCAAGATCAGACTGCATGTTCTGTGCAGTCTGATCTTGATCTACACTGTCTGCAAAAGGTCAGTAAATCGTGCTTAGCAGTCAAAGGGTTAATCCACACTTTCATAAAATACTGATATTACATTACTCTAATATACCATATACTAGGTCCTTCACAGCTTGTGTGGCTCGCAGGGGGAGTATGCGTGTAGCATAGCTGGCTATAATCGACCCTCGGTGTGGGGTACTACAAAATATCATACCCACTGTGTTCTTGCTAAACTGCTTATAGGTTAGGTCTCTTTCAGCTGTGAACAATATCTCTTTGATAACCAGACCTGCAATAAGGAATGGTGTTTTATGCTGCATTCAATATTCTTTCTGTCATACCACGGTTATAGCTCACCTATTCATGTGTGGGTTTTCACCAGTGCTACCAGTAGGTAAAGCCTCTGAATTGGCTTGTACAAGGAAACTCCCATGAAAAAATCCCACACTATGATTGACTGAATGAAAAGTGTTTTACCCCGCTTTCAGTATTATTTCAGTCATATCACAGCAACAGCTCACATATTCATGTATGTCCTGGGTTTTTCCATCATAGCATTGGCAAAGGCTCTGAAGTGTCTTGCCCAAGGACACTCCACTCAGTGCTTCCAGTGAGGCTTAAACCCGGGGCCTTGAGGTTGCGAGTCCTACACTTTTCCACTGAGCCATACAGAACCCCTATGAGTGAGGACTGAACCTGGGGTACTGAGAATCCTACAGCTACATCAGTGAGCCATGCAGGACCCCTGTAATAAGAAGGATCCAAACAGTTATGTGGTTCAGATCTTTTCAGATGTATGAGCCATCCTCTGGCAAAAGGGGGTTTAATGCATCTCTGTGATGCAATATACCAAGGAAGTCATCACATAATTATGGATCCATAAAATCTGTTTTGTCTAACAACCAACTGAACCATGAGATACATGCAGTATGGTCTCTTGACATGAAGAAAATTTATCAAAGGCAAGAAGTTTCGATCCAGGTCAGCCTATGTGCTGACCTGGGGCACTTGGTCAATACTTTTTGCAGACGCATTAAACCCGTTTTCTTAGAGCATGGCTCATATATTTTTAAAATACAACATAGGTGTTTATTCAGGGCCCACATTCAATAATCAGTCTGAATGGAATTCATGTTCTTGTTCTAAATTTCGAAAGTAATGCAATGTCTGATTGGATAAACCGTTCAGAAATTGTGTGACTGTGATTTTTAAAAAAATATCTTCAGAAGTAAACTAAGAGTACAGTTTAGCACGATTGGTGAATACAGCTGATAAAAACAAGAGCACCACATGCTGGTGCCAATGCTGGGCTGTGGATGCTTGATTTTCAGTGAAAAATTCTAAGTAGAAAAAGGGGCATAACTCTGTCAAAAGTATGTTGATGGTTACCTGCCCTTGTTGTATAGGTTCCCCTTTTGATAGTTAACAACTTGTCCAAGCCTGAAGCAAAGATCTTCAGTAATTGCAGAGATACTGTAAAATGTCAAAGTTTTCTTGAAAAAGAAAAATCAGAGCCGAGCTAAAACTTGTGAGAAAATGCTAATGACCAGCATTTTCTCTTTTTCCCACAATGCTTCTTAACCTGGACAAACCTCATTATTTGAGCCTGACTGATTTCTTTGTCTGCAACTGCTTTTAACCCTTAAAGTGCCTTTCACCACTATAGTTGCCTTGCGGCCAGTGTAGATCAAGATCAGACTGCACAAAATGTGCAGTCTGTTCTTGATCTACACTGTCCGCTCTACTGATTCAATACAAACAAAAGGCAGCCTCAAAAAAGCAACTACCTCTGTCTTATTGTAGAATGAAAATGTCCACTGGGGTTTATTTGGCACTTTAAGGGTTAATATAAACAAGTCCAAAATTTTGTAATCCGTTGAAGAGTTAAATATAGTTATGATTCTTGCTCTATGAAAAGGTGGTTTACTGCGTCTCAGAGATGCGTTAACCCTTTACCACACGATCCCAACTTTTAACGACCCTGAGGAAGAAGCCTTTTGAAAACATTGTGGGAAAAGGAGAAAATGCTGGTAACCAGCATTTTCTCCTTTTCCCACAATGTTTTCTACTCTTCCCAAAACAAATTTCAACATTTAACCCATATATAGTTTGTCGTCTGCAAATGCTTTCAATTTGGACCAGTCTAAAATGTCGTCGTTTTGTAAAGAGTTAAGCAAACCAAGTCTTCATATAATTATGAGTTAAGCAAAGCATATATATAATTATGAATCCATAAAATCCATTTTGTCTAACAACCAACTGAATCATGAGGTAGAATGGCCCTTGGACATGCAGAAAATTTACAAACAGAAAAAAAAAGTTTTAACCCATGACAGCCTTCATGGACTGACATAGATACTTTTAGCAGATGGATCAACCCTTTATCACACAATCCTGAATTTTAATGACCTTAAGGAAGAGGGCTTTTGAAAACATTGTGGGAAAAGGAGAAAATGCAATGCTGGTAACCTTTTCCAACAATGTTTTCTACTCTTCCAATGGTAAATTTCAGTTTTTGAGTATTGTTGTCAGCAGATGCATTCATTTTGGAACAGTCTAAAATTTTGTGGTGTGCTAAAGACTTAAACCCCCATTTCACAGAGCATGACCTATATAAATGATTTCCATACCTCCCATTGAATGGCCCACCCAGATGACAGGTCTATTTCCAACATCTGCCAGCCTCAGCTTATTTATAAGAACTGAACTTATCTGTTTTAGTGTCTGGCTGTAAAGTGAAAGAAATATGATGTACAATTTGATATCACGATAAACCCTTTATCACATGGCAAAATCTTAGACTCATTCTTATTGAAAGCATTTGTAGATGACAAATCAAATGTGTCTCAAGAGATGGTATTTATCTCTGAAAGGGTAGAAAACATTGTTGGAAAAGGAGAAAATGCTGGTTACCAGCATTTTCTCCTTTTCCCACAATGTTTTCCAAAGGCCTCTTTTCTTAGGGTCGCTAAACCTTGGGATGGTGTGGGAAAGAGTTAAAAAGAATATTTTGATATCAGAATCAATTCAGTTCGTTTAACTTTACTGTTGATATTATAAGTCTTAATTATTCCAATCTTACAGTTATGTCAGTGTATCTAAACTTTCTCTTGAAAGGGTGATTTAAGGCGATCACTGGTTCAGGAAAACATTCTTCTCTGGCCCTATGTAAAATTATCTGCTTGACTGACATTTCATGCCAACAAACAGATTAATTCAACAGCATATGTAAATATATTCAAATTTATTACAGCAGCCAGTCACTTGTTCACACATGTCTGTAGTTTCTTCACCAGAAGTTTGAAAAATACTTTTTCAAAGCAACTGGCTGCTTTTCCAAATAAACAAAGTTGGTTTGATGGCCAGTGACAAGTCGGAAATGCATTCTGTCCTTATGACCATGACCTTCATATCAAAAATTTTTCAGCAACATAAGTTCCCACTGATAACCTGTGTTCTTTTTTAATTACTGCACAGTACCACATAATTTCCAACTATACAACAAAATCCATACTGAAAATGAAACCTCTGTTGCCGTCTGCTAATGCTTTCAATTTGGTCACGTCTAAATTTTTGTTGTTTGGTAAAGAGTTAATAGAGTTGACCACAAAAACATGTGAGCCACACTCTGTGAAATGGGTACTTAGTGCATCTGCGAAAAGTATCGACCCAGACCAGCTTGCACAGTCCGCGCAGGCTAACCTGGGCCAAATCTTTTTGCTATTGGTCCATTTTCTGCATGTCAAAGGACCAGTCTACCTTTTCATTCAGTCGACAAAATGGACTTTATGGATCCATGCTAATGTGATGACTTGCTTGGTATTATGCATCACAGAGATGCATTAAGCCCCCATTTGCCAGATCATGGCTCATTTCATTTTGCATTTTGAAGCTGCCGGATACAGTAGTAAGATGTCTACACACTAAGTTTCAAAATTATCTTACTTTCTTTCATTTTCGTTACTTGGTGCAGACCAGCTGCTAGATGACGCATTAAATCCAACATTGATGACTCTCACACTTTCATCCAGGTCGGGTACCAGCCAGTCCTACAATATAACTGTATCTGTTTACCCGTTACCACTAAGATTAAATAGCTCTTTAACCCTTTACCAAATGACAAAATTTTGGACTGAACCAAATTGAAAGCATTTGCAGACAACAAATTATATGTAACTAAAATGGTGATTTCTGTCTTGGATGGGGTAGAATACATTGTGGGAAAAGGAGAAAATGCTGGTAACCAGCATTTTCTCCTTTTCCCACAATGTTTTCAGAAGTCTTTTTCCCCAAAGTTGTTAAAAGTTGGCATTGTGTGGTAAAGGGTTAATATACCGTAGGACAAAATATTATACTGGTCCAAGTTGACAGCATTTGCAGACAAAAAATAAAATGTCTCTCAAATGACTGACTATGTCTTTGAAAGGAAAGAAAACATTGTGGGAAAAGGAGAAAATGCTGGTTTTCAGCTTTGTCTTCTCTTCCCACAATGTTTTCAGAAGGCTTCTTCCTTACGGTTGTTAAAACTCGGGAGTGTGTGGTTTTAAAGGAATATAGGATTGTAGTTTTGTTTAACCCTTTCCCAAACAAGCCCTGGTTTTCACGTGTCTGCATTATAAGTCTTTTGAAAACACTGTGGGAAAAGGAGAAATTGCTCGTAACGAGCAATTTCTCCTTTTCCCACAGCGTTTTCTACCCTTTTTGAGACCTTTATGCCATTTTCATCAAATTTAAAATTGTCGTCTGCAAACTCTTTCAATTTGGACCAGTCCAAAATTTGTCGTTTGGGAAAGGGTTAAATGCATTAATTTTGCAAACAACAAATAAAATAAGACCTGACATGACCCATTTTCAAAGTTGTCTCAGATATCATCAAGACAAACATTCTGACAAAGTTTCATGAGTATTGGACAGAAAATGTGGTTTCTAGAGCATACAAATGGTTCTTTTAAAGATTTGACATGGTGACCTAGTTTTTGATCCTAGGTGACCCATTTTTGAACTTGTTCCAGATATTATCAAGACAAACATTCTGACCAAGTTCCATGATAATCCAACCGAAAACGTAGCCTCTAGAGCATATATAAGGTAAAAATTGATGCCAAACACAGCACAATCACAAAAGCTCACCTTGGGCACTTCTTCTCAGGTGAGCTTATAAAAAAATAAACCATTCTTATAGCAGCAAGATTTTTCAAATCAATTGAGATTCCTCAATCTGAAAGGTGTTCACTTTGGGAAATTCAAAATGGCAACACTACCAGATCTGCACTTCTGTGATTTTTTTTTTTGGAAAGAATTTCAGCTTTTAAAATTTTGTTGACATAGTACTCAGAGTCCTTCATGGCACTAAATTATTTGAGGATACTCTGAAGACTACCATGGCAGGGTCATTTCTGTGATGTTTTAGTTTAGTTTCAGAACATCTTCGCAAGCCAAGGATACTAAGGTAGTACCCTTGGCAGCTCGCCTCTTTAAAAATCGAAACTCCCGCTGCGCCATTTCATTGGATGCGATCAAAACCCATCGCGTCCAATCAAACCATCCGTAACAAGAAATCTTCCGCAAAACAGAAAACAATAATGGCTTCGCCCGTCAAAAACAAAAGTTGTCGTGTTTGTGGCGAAAACTTGCCGAAAAAGAGTAGATGATCGTTATTTAATGAGTTTTTTATAGTTCATGATCAATTATGTGAAATATTAGGACGGGTTCCACCACCAAATGATTGCGAATCATCATATGTCTGATTAATTTCAGAAAATTGTGATGAATCTGAAAGCGCAGGCATATTTGATGCATAGCCTAACAAATTTTATTACGAGCATTTTGATTGGTCAGAAATAACATCAGCAAAGGTTAGGCAACTCGTGATATTAGATAGGTGGCGCAGCAGGAGTTTCGATTTTTAAAGAGGCGAGCAGCCAAGGGTACGTAACGAACAAAGTGGAGTCAGTATCCTTGGCTTGCGAAGATGGTTTCAGAGAAGACGCTTGAAATAAAAGTTAACACACAGAAAAAAAAGGAGATAGATACATGGCAAACACAGCTTATTGGCATTTGGCAATCACAGGAACTAAACTAAATCCAAGGAGGTGACAGCAATTACCTTCGGCCAAAACTTGGTCTGTTTTAAGCCATTTTTCCTATCTTCAACGCTAACCCTGTCTCTCTGTCTCCATGTTTTAAAAGGTCCACCCTGTAGACCATGTACAAACACAATATCTGCTGCTATCTCCTCATTATCAGTTCTGAAACAAGACAAAACAGTTGTCAGAGCTATGACAGTATTTGTTGTTTGGTAGTGGATTAAACTGCTATCTTCTGAAACAATATTTCAGATGATTTCAAAAGAGTACTTGTAAAATTTGGTTACTTAACTCTTTACAACACAATCCCGGCTTTTAACACCCTTGAGAAAGAAGCCTTTTGAAAACATTGTGGGAAAAGGAGAAAATGCTGGTAACCAGCATTTTCTCCTTTTCCCACAATGTTTTGTACCCTATCAAACAAAAATCACATCATTTGAACCACATTGAAATTGTCGTCTGCAAATGCTTTCAATTTGGACTGATATAAATTTTTGTCGTGTGGTAAAGGGTTAACAAGAATTCCTCTTTTTTTCCATAATGCTTTCTACTCTAATCAAATGAAGAAATCACCATTTTTAACCTACATTCAATTTGTTGTCTGCAAATGCCTGAAGCGCCTGGAACTTTTAGCACTGAATATACTGATACTGAAACACTTCCTAATATTTCATTGAATGTCATCACATAACCAAGAGTGAAAGGTTAGAAAACATTATTGGAAAAGGAGTCTAGAAAGGCATTTTCCCTCTCTTTGACTTTTTAGATGACATTTTTGGACTGGCAGCGGAGCACGTTTGAAAACATGAAGGCAAAAGAAGTTGCTCAAAATGGACAACTATCCTTTTTTCACATTAATTTCACATTAATTAAACCTGAATTCATGCTGATTATCCACATTTTACAAAGATGTTTTCAAAACCGTCTTCAACTGTTTGCTTCAGACAGTAACCAGTAATCGGCCAACAGTAAGTGGCCATAAATATATTGCCAAATTCTGAATTCCCATTGACTAACATGTACCTTTCAGTGTGCAAGAAAATTAAGTATGGTGCCTCTGATCATTCAATCATACGGAACACTATACTAGTAGAATGCAAGGTAACTGGAGAAGTGTAGGACTTGTTACCTGGAGGTCCTGGGTTTGAACCTCACTGGATCCACTTGGTTTTTCGTGCGAGCGTCCTTGGGCAAGACACTTCAGAGCCCTAACCCAGTACTGGTGAAACCCAGAAAATACATGAATATGTGGGCTGTTGCTGTGATATGACCAAAATAATGTTGAAAGCAATATTAAACACCATTCAATCAATGTTTTGAGTTTAATAAATATATATTTCAGTGTCAAATTCATTTTGCTTTTTTTCACATAAGTTTCATAACTGTAGCTTCAGTTTTTCCCACAATGAATTAACCCTTTCCCAAATGACAAATTTTGGACTGGTCCAAATTGAAAAAGTTTGCAGACGACAATTCTAAATTTGATGAAAATGGCAGAAAGTTCTCAAAAAGGGTAGAAAACACTGTGGGAAAAGAAGAAATTGCTCGTTATGAGCAATTTCTCGTTTTCCCATGGTGTTTTCAAAAGACTTGTACTGCAGACACGTGAAAACCAGGGCTTGTTTGGAAAAGGGTTAAGGAGTAAAGTTGGAAATACATGCAAGTCAATGGGGATTTGCACTTTGATGAAATATTTATTCGTGATTCTTGTCATCCGGGTACTTTCGCTAAATCGCAATATCTCGCACTCAGAAATTTCTACTCGGTGATAAACTTACTGTGTACACATATAATCGGACACTGCATGTAATCGGACACTGTCAGCGTCATATTTTTTCAGTAAAGTTCTGTTGGATTTCTCAGGCAATTGTGATAAAGATTTCTAAAACCTTTTCCAGTTATGAATACTATCACTTTCGAAGAGACAAAAAAGAAATATCATATTATCAATATCACGGTATAGCCTACAGAAAGAGGAGTCATATACAAGTTTAAGACAAGGCCTGTCTCCTGTTGGGCGGTATGATAAAAGTTTTCGTGTGCAGACTACATTATTATGGAGTCAAAATGAAGCATCCAGATGGAAGCATTAAACATCACGGCATACTGCCTTGGTTGTACAGGGCAAGAATTGAGAAAAGTATTGAAACCTAGTTATCCATACCTTTGCATTTGAAAGAAAAAAGTGTTCGGACAAAAAAAAAAAAAAAAAAAAGAAATGCATCTTTAACTTTCGGGTCAGAAATTAAAATGGACTTACCCTCAGTAACAGATTTTAATAATTCCAGATCCTATTTTTGCAAATGATCATAATTCGATTGAACAGGATAGAAACTGTACCATGACGCGTGTGTATTAATCTGCCCCTAGCAAGTACATCACAGCACTTCTACATGTCGCCCACTTTGGCAGTGAAATACCGAGATCAAAAGAACACTCAGCTAACCCTTTACCAGCTTTTCAACGAAAACAACTGTAGCAGATATTTCCCGACTCAAAATGAAGCTGAAATTACATTTTTTGGAGGATGAAAGGAAGGTTTTTAATTTGACCTGACCTTCATTTTTTTTTTACAATCGTCAGGTAGTTTAAACAGGAACGTGACAAAAAAGATATTTTTTGGGTCGGGATTTTCTCAATAATATGGTGTTAAAGTTTTTTTTTGTAAATGGACTGTCCGTCTTTTTGCAGACACTGACATTTTTAATAAAAAAAAATTATCATATCGATAGCTTTATATAGGCCTAAATAAATTGAACCAACGATCCCATGGTACCGACTTAGCTACCAGGACTGCCCTTTTTTCACGACATTGGACCTTCATAAGTTAAACAGTAAAAGTGAGAGCTTATTTGATTAAAACCTTTTACCAAATGGCCAAATTAGGACTTGTCCAAATCCAAAGAATGTTAAGCCGACAGATTAAATGTGGGTGAAATGGAGGAAATTGTCTTTGAACAAGTAGAAAGTATTGTGGGAAAATGTAAAAACTCTAGTTACAAACATTTCCTCGTTTTCCAATATTTTTTAACACCTTCTTTCTCAGGGTCATTAAAACTCGGGACTGTTTAGCTTCTCAACTAAACTTACAGCACTATATGCATATTATAACAATTTCCACCATTTCACCCACATTCTTTGGATATGGACGAGTCCTAATTTGGCCTTTAAGAAAATTCCGATCTAAAAAAAAAAAAGAACCTTCTTTGTTGCAACTTTAGTCATGTTCCTACAGACGAATAGCTGTAATAGAGTCTAAATCATGAACATAAGAAAAGAAGCCTGAGCTCAAATTTTAAACCTTCCATTCCAAGATATTTATATTCTATCTATATTTTACAGAAACATGTATAAAGGAAACATGTGTCATATTATTTTTCATGAAAATTGGATAACGGGTTAACTCGGTGCTCCTTTGATCTCGGTATCGCACAGCTGGGTGGCAGACCTTACAGCTGTAATGTGGTTGACTGATTCACACAATTTAACGCACACGTGTCACTTTAAATTGTTACTTCTTCTTATCAGTTCTTGATCTTAATTCACCCTTATGTTGATTATTTGTGGATAGGATTTGGAATTTTACACAAGTCACAGAGGTATGTTCGTTTTTATTCTCCATAGATCTACCAAATTCAGTGTCGATCTATTTGATTATGACCCCCTAAAATGATTCTCGAAAATGCTCGGATGCCCGACGTTGCTCTTGTAATAATTTCTACGGTTTTGGCTTTGATATAAATCTGAAGTAGTTTAGAGAAATATCAGTGAAACCTTTGATTATTCAGAGGGTAGACAATAGAGTTATTCATTAACAATCATCAAATTCAATTACACCGCGCTTGAACTACATCCGGAAGACGGCCATGATAATCGTACATCACGTTGAAATAAACTTTTGACGCGCAAATAACGATTTGCTGTCGAATGCAGCTTCTATTTTTACAGTAGCAAATTGTCCATTTCGGGTAGCGTCCACCGAGTAACGCGTTGCTAAGGCGTTACTAAGCAGAAATAGAATCCATGGGATTCCGAATTCGCCGGATATGACGTAGGGCAAGAATCACGAATGGCCACTAACTGTAGTACAGTATAATTGAGTTTGTTTTCTTACATAATCTGAACAGCTGTTTACCTGCCTCTATAAACAGGATGACTAAGATAAATTCCCTCTTCATACAAAGCCGGAACATTTATGTTGGTTTCCCAATCTCTGTCCAGGTTTGCCAATGCTCGACTGGCTTGGAAAAACAGCTTAATATCATCTGACTGCATCCATTGGTGGAGAACTAAAGCCCAACCTAACGGATAAATAAAAAGCGACTGCATCCATTGGTGGAGAACTAAAGCCCAACCTAATGGATAAATAAAAAGCTTCTAGTATTATCATTAACTATTTACAACCCATTCTAATGTTTTCACAAGCCTAAGGATGAAGGCTTTTGAAAACGTTGTGGGAAAAGGAGAAAATGCTGGTAACCAGCATTTTCTCCTTTTTCAACAATGTTTTCCCCAATTTCAAATCAAGTCAAATCCAATCATCTAAGCCTAATTTGATGCGTCATCTGCATCTATTTTCAATTCGGACAAGTCTACAATTTTGTTGTCTGACAGGTGGTTGAATACTTTGCATATCCGAGGGCACATCTACATGCTTTTGTAGACTGTGTATACCATGACCTGACTGAAGAAAACATGCATTCTGATCTTGGTATACATTGTCTGTATTTGATATTCTAGTAAATGAAATCTTGAGAGTGCAATTATTTGCCTCTTCTTCAGGAAAGTGTCCTTTTCATTTGTATGGCCTGCAAATGGTTAAGCCAGTAAAAAACAAACATATCTATTGCATAGTTCTGCATGTTGCATGGATATATAAAATGGTAAGGAAATAGTGTCTTGTTATGAAATCTTCCCTGCTACTGCCCTACTCTCTCATAACTCCACCAGACAATGAAATTTTTTAGATTTGTTTAGAGCTGGCCATATTGAAAGCATTTGCAAACCACAATTTAGCTGTGGCTTAAACACTGGAATATGTCCTTGGAGAACATTGTAGGAAAAGAAGAATATGCCTTGTACTATCATTTTCGCCTTTCCAAAAACTACTTTTCAAAATATTCTTCCTCAGGGTTGAAAAAAAAAAAGTAATACCAAGCATACTACAGTGTATGGTCTACAGATGACTTCTTCAGTGCAGTCTATTTGCTCTTTTTAATTAAATAATTAACCCCTAAAGCACCTTTCATGACTATAGTTGCGTTTACAGCCAGTGAAGATCAAGATCAGACTGTACAAAATGTGCAATCTGATCTTTGATCTACACTGTCCACTTTTCTAAAACATTTTGGACAATAACAACCTTGGCATTGCAGTTATAAGGGTCTAATCTGGAGAATGAAAGTGCTCCTTGGGTTTATTCCGGGCTCTAGGGGTTAAGAGCAAACCTTGGTGAAGGTAGAAAATTGGAATATGAACAAATGCTGCAGAAGAGAGGATTCAAAAGACAGTTCTAGGACAGATAGCAAGACTGACAGACAAACAGAAAAGCTAACAGAGATAGAAAAGAAAGAAAGCTGCAGAAGGAAAATTGATTGGATGGATGGATGGATGGATGGATGGACAGACGGATGGATGGAAGGACAGATGATGGATGGCCGGAAGGATGGACGGATGGATGGATGGATGGATGGGTCAGGGATGGATGGGTCTGGGATAGATGGGTCACGGATAGATGGATGGGTCAGGGATGGATGGATGGATGGACAGGCGGATGGAGGGATAGATGGATGGTTGGATGGATGGATTGGTGAATGGATGGTGTGCTAGATTGATTAATGAATGGAAAGATGGACAAGTAATAAGACAAAAGGATGGATGGGTGAATGGACAAGAAGACAGACACTTTACTTAAAACTACTCTCGGCCACTAACCCCCCAAAATGAGGACTGAATGTAGATTCCAGCAGCTAACAAACTCTCACACTCATGTTTTCATCTGTATGTTTTACCTTTGTGTATTATACTGGAATGAAATTCTTCTCTCTGTGATAGATTGGCCAGGACAAAAGCTATATATCTGTGAAATTCCACTTCCTCTGGGTATTTTGTTAAAATATGTTGCAAGTAGGCTAAACCATTCCCAGCGATAAACTCGTCAGAATCTTCCTGCAACTGAAAGACAAAATATCACAAAATGAATGAGCCATGCTGTGTGAAAAGGGGGCTTAATGCATCTGCAAAAAGTTTCGACCCAGGTCAGCCTGCGCAGATTGCGCAGGCTGACCTGGGCCGAAACTTTTTGCTTTTGGTATATTTTCTACAGATTAAAGGACCAGTCTACTTCATGATTCGGCTGGATGTTAGACGAAATGGATTTTATGGATCCATAATACAGTGATGACTCTCGCTTGGTATCAAGGATCAGGAGATGCATTAAGCCCACTTTTGCTAGAGCATGGTTCATATTGTACAGGCATACACTTCAAAGTTGTCTGCTATAAATTTAGTTTAGGAGTTACTGAGTTCAAGTGAAAACAGCCACATGTACATACCAATTGTACATACATACCAAAGTATCGACAGTCAAATGTTGAAGACTTTTCTTGCACAGATCATACTCGGATAACTTCTCCTGTGGTCCTTCAAGTTCTTCGTCAAAGAGTTCTTCCCTTTCTATTGGATTTTCAATCTTCAAAAAGAAAGCATAGTTACTTATTTCATGTTTTTCGGTGGTTTATCAGAAAATAATAGTGGATTATGGTGTGATAATTTCACGGTTTCAAGCAGTGAATTTACCAATGGATAAACTCACTGGTACAGAAATATCAAGAGCTCCCCTCTACTTCAAAAGTCCCAACAAAAAGGGATTAGAAGCATGAAATAAATAGAATATTTGGGTTTTTTTTGTGAAAGATAAAAATTTATTTCATCTCGTGAACATTATATGGTAATATTTTCACTTAACCCTTTACCAAACAACAAAATTTCAGGCTTGTCCAAATCGAAAGCATTTGCAGACGATAAATTAATGTGACTCAAAAATTGAAATTTGTTTTGGGAAGGGTAGAAAACTTTGTGGAAAAAGGAGAAAATGCTGGTTACCAGTTTTCAAAAGGCTTCTTTTCCCGGGTCGTAAAAACCCGGGACTGTTTGGTAAAGGGTTAAGGCTGTGTCACTAGTGAAAATATTACCAATGATGTTCACTCGATGAAATAATTTTTGATCTTTCACAAAAAAAACACAAATATCCTCTATTTCATCTCTAAACATACAGCTCTTCTCTACTTGCTTAATTTTCTTCTTTTACATCAATATACCTTTAACACTTTACCAGACGATAATATTATAGACTGGTCTACAATGAAAGCATTTGCAGACAACAAAATAAATGTGACTCAAAAATTTAAAACTGTTTTTTGATGGGTAGAAAACATTGTGGTACAGGAGAAAATGCTGATTACCAGCATTTTCTCCTTTTTCCACGATGTTTTAAGAAATCCTCTTTCTCAAGGTCATTAAAATTGTGTGGTAAAAGGTAAACTGTAATTTTATTTTCCTGTGGGTAAAGCAGGTCACGATCAGACAGCACAGAACATAGGGTTTGATCTTGGACATACCCTGCGTAACATTTTGTGAGATATTCTAACAAAACCTTTGAAATTAGACTTCCTTGGTCTTCGAAAAGGACACAAATGACTGAATCTATAAAAGAACAGAAATTAGTAAATGAGAGAGAGTGAGAAAATGAGAGAGACAGAGAAACAGAAAGATAGAAAGAGCAAGAGAGAGAGAGAAAGAGTCAGTCAACATCTGTATAAAAGAGTATACAAAAATAAATCAAGGTAGTGTTGTAACAAATACCCTACAAAGTAACCCATTACAAGGCACTTACTTTTGCCTTAACAAGTTTAGGCATTGGTGTAAAAAGCCTGGCATCTACATCTTTTATTCTGGCCAAACTTGCAATAGTTCTGTAGGAACAAGACTGGGCTATCTGATGATATTGGTATTCTGAAAATAAAAAGTGAAATATTTTTGTCCTGTCAGGTGAAGACATTTTGGCCTCAAGAGCATAACAAAAAATCTTTTCTAATCAGAAAGATTATTGGTGAGTTATTTCTCCTAGCTCCTGTCCAATATCCTAAGGGCCCCTATAATGGTGTTAGTTAGTTTCAACAATGGTTTACATTAAACTATATATAGATATCTCTATCTATCATATCCTCTCAATATTGCAATTTCAAAGGCTATTATGTCAATTTGCAATTTGCCTGTCTTTGGTCCTTGCCCAATACGTAAGGTGACCATTCTTGTTTAGCATTTCAACATTAACATGACTAAGGTTTAACAACAGAAAGCCCAAATGGCCCTATATTTCATGGAAAGGAAAATATACATCCAAAATAGGATGCAAACCCAGCACCTTGACATAAGTATACCTGCAAGTCAATTGGTAAAGTGACCAGGGTTTGTATTTACCAACTATTCTTAATTTCATTCTAAGCCTAATTCTAGATTTAACCCTTTACGACGCAATCCAGATTTTTAATGACCCTGAGGTAGACGGCTTTTGAAAAAATTGAGGGAAAAGAGGAAAATGCTGGAAACCAGCATTTTCTCTTTTTCCCACAATGTTTTCTAGTTTTTCTGAAACAAATCTCATCATTTTAGCCAGATTTTGTTTCACTTCTACAAATGCTTTCATTATGGATAAGTCTAAAATTTTGTCATGTGGTAAAGAGTTAGGAAAGAAACATAACTTCTGAATGGCTAAACCATCTGATTTAGCCATTCAGTTTAGCCAATCAGTAGCTGTGTTACTTTCAAATTTAGAAAACACTTGGGGAAAAAAAAAAAAAAGCTAAGAATGTTCTCAAGAATGGTTGTTGAATACAGACCCAGGTCACCCACACAATCCGAATCATGACATTTTCAATTTGGATCTCACCATGAATCACTTACCTTTTAAGTTTGGTTTCTCTGTCAAAAGTCTTAGAGCTTTTCTTCTCGCAGCAGGATCGGTCGACTCTGCAAGACTTAGAAGTTTAAATGGATCCCAGTAACTTGGAAACAAACTCAGGTCAATGTTGTCTGTTAGGTAAGTACAAACATTTACTGTATTACTGATTGATTCATCATTAACCTATTACCAAACAAGCCCTGGTTTTCATGTGTCTGCAGTACAAGTCTTTTGAAAACACTGTGGGAAAAGGAGAAATTGCTTGTAACGAGCAATTTCTCCTTTTCCCACAGTGTTTTCTACCCTTTCTGAGAACTTTCTGCCATTTTCATCAAATTTAAAATTGTCGTCTGCAAACTCTTTCAATTTGGACCAGTCCAAAATTTGTTGTTTGGGAAAGGGTTAACGTATTACCAAACAATACCATGTTTTAACTCTTTACCAAACTGCAAAATTTTAGACTTGCTCAAATTGAAAGCTTTTGTAGACCACAAAATAATTGTCACTCAAAAATAGAAATTCACTTTAGGAAAGAAAGAAAACATTGTGGAAAAAGGAGAAAATGCTGGTTACCAGGAATTTCTCCTTTTCCCACAATGTTTTCGAAAGGCCTTCTCCTTAAGGTCGTAAAAACTCGGGATTGTGTGGTAAAGGGTTAATGACCCTATGTTGAAACGCTTTTGAAAACATCGTGAAAAAAGGAGAACATCCTGGTACTCAGCATTTTCTCCTTTTCCAGCAGTCTTTTCCATCCTTTAAAAAACAAATCCCATTTTTTAGCTAACACCCCTAGTTAACTCTTTTCCAAAAGACAAAATTTTGGCCTAGTATGAAGAAGTTACAGTCCTTGGTGACCATTATTTTCTCCTTTTCCCACAATGTTTTTTCCCTTTTAAAGACAAAATCATATCAATAGGTCCACATTTTATCAGTCATCTTAAAAAAATTCCAATTCAGACCAGTCTAAAAGTTTGTTGTGTGGTACAGGTTTAACAGACAAAGTCAATAACTTGATCCAAATCCAATTTGTCGTCTGCATATGTTTTGCATAAAGAACAAGTCTACCGGTAAACTTTTGTTGTCTGGTACATAGTTAACTCTTTCCCAAACGACAAATTTTGGACTGGTCCAAATTGAAAGAGTTTGCAGACGACAATTTGAACTTTGATGACAATGGCAGAAAGGTCTCAAAAAGGGTAGAAAACACTGTGGGAAAAGGAGAAATTGCTCGTTACGAGCAATTTCTCCTTTTCCCACAGTGTTTTCAAAAGACTTGTACTGTAGACATGTGAAAACCAGGGCTTTTTTGGGAAAGGGTTCAAGGTTGTGACAGCAAAGATTCCTACCTTACATTTTTAAAAAAAAAATTGAGCTGAAAACAAAGAAAACATGTCCAACATAGATCATCTACATCGCTTGCTGTCTTTTATCCCTTTACCAAACGATCCCGAGTTTTAAGGACTCAGAGAAAGAGGCCATTTGAAAACATTGTGGGAAAAGGAGAAGATGATGGTGACCAGTATTTTCTCCTTTTCTCACGATGTTTTATACCGTATCACAGACAAATCCATCATTTGAGTTGCATATAATTTGTCATCTTAAAATGATTTTAATTTGGACAAGTCTAAAATTTTGTTGTTTGGTAAAGAGTCAAATCAACAAGCTAATTTAATGCTTTACCACATGACAAAAATGTAGACTAGTCCAAATTGAAAGCAATTGCAGATGATAATTCAAATGTGACTTAACTGTTTCCCACACAATCCCGACTTTTAACGACCCTGAGAAAGAAGCCTTTTGAAAACATTGTGGGAATAGGAGAAAATGCTGGTTACCAGCATTTTCTCCTTTTCCCACAATGTTTTCTACCCTTCCCTAAACAAATTTCAATTTTTCAGTCACATTTATTTTGTCGTCTGCAACAGATTTCAATTTGGACCAGTCTACAATTTTGTCGTTTGGTAAAGGGTTAAATGACAGAATTAGTGTTTGAAAGGGTAGAAAACATTGTGGGAAAAGGAGAAAATGCTGGTTACCAGCATTTCCTCCTTTTTCCAATATGTTTTCAAAAGGCTTCTTTCTCAAGGTCGTCAGAACTCAGGATTGAGTGGTAAAGGGTTAACTACATGTAATATAAATGGACAGATCCCCTGGTATACTTACAAATGCTTGTGAGATTGAATGCAACTTGATTGTCTATGTACAAAAATTCATCTTTCCCATCTGTTGTTACTTCCTTTGAAAGTATGCTCTTGTATAATTTCTGTGTCTCATCTTGCATAAAATAAAATCTGAAACAAGAAGGCCATGGTTACCAGCATTTTTTCCTTAACCCTTCACCACAAAATCCTGACTTTTAACGACTCCGAGAAAGAAAGCTTTTGAAAACATTGTGGGAAAAGGAGAAAAGGCTGGTAACCAGCACTTTCTTCTTTTACCACAATGTGTTCATCCCATCCAAATACAAATCTTCAAGTTTTGAGTCACATTTATTTTGTTGTCTGACAATGCTTTCAATTTGGTCCAGTCCTAAATTTTGTCTTCTGGTGAAGAGTTAACTGTTTACCAAATGACAAAATTTTAGACTGGTCCGAAATGAAAGCAATTGCAGACAACAATTTGAATTTGGCTCCAATAATGGGATGTCTTTTAAAAATGTAGAAAACAATGTGGAAAAAGGAGAAAATGCTGGTTACCAGCATTTTCCTGTTTTCCCAAACTGTCTTCAAAAGCCTTCTTTTTTAGGGTTTTTAAAACTCATGAGTGTGTCGTAAAGGTTTAACTCTTTACCAAATGACAAATTTTTAGATTAGACCAAATTGAAAGCATTTGCAGATGACAAAATAAATGTAACTCAAAAATTGAAATTTGTTTTGGGAAGGCTAGAAAACAGTGTGGGAATAGGGAGAAAATGCTGGTTACCAGCATTTTCTCCTTTTCCAACAATGTTTTCAAAAGGCTTCTTTCTCAGGGTCGTTAAAAGTCAGGACTGTGTGGTAAAAGGTTAAAATATATCTTTAAGAGACAAATGTAATTATTTGGACAATGATAAATTCCTTGTCTGAAAAATTTGAATGCTTTCAATGCGAACATGTGTAAAATTTTGGTAAATCGTAAATAAAAATTGCTTGTTCAAAGACGAAATATTTGCAACTGCAGTATTAGCATTAGAATGCAAACTCTATATACCAGATAAGGCTGCTGAGATCTTGAATATAATAATTTTAGGCCAATTATTGGCAATCATTGCTTTTTAACACTTCACCAAATAATTCCGTATTTTAATAACCCTTAGCTAAATTGCTTTTGAAAACACTGAGGGTAGAGGAAAATGCTGGCATTTTCTCCTTTTCCTACAATGTAATCTATCTTTTCATTGACAAAATCCTATTATTTGAGCAATAATTATATTGTCATCTGCAAATGCTTTCAAATGGACGTACTCAGCATTTTGTTTTCTGGAAACAGGTTTTTATTACTCCATAAATGACGCCTGCCCAGATGAGCCCCTACTTTGTTCCTTTTGAGATGATTAAAAATTTGAGCCATGCTCTGTAAAAAGGTGGCTTAATGCATCTGCGAAAAGTATCGACCCAGGTCAGCTTGCACAGTCCGACCAGGCTGACTTTGGCCAAAACTTTTTGCCATCTGTCAATTTTCTGTATGTCCAAGGACCAGTCTACATCATGATTAAGTTGATTATTAATTATGTAATGGCAAGATTGGTATCATGCCGGAGATGCATTAAGCCCCCTTTTTCCAGAGCCTGGCCCATTTATGCAAGTAAATGAACTAACCCTAAAATGCTGGCTGTGATCACTGCTCCTACAAACAAACAAACAAACAAAATATTTGAGCTGTAGTGTACAGACTATAGGAGCAGTGTACATGTAACATCTCTTAGAGTTCTACTCTAATGCCTATATTGTGGGTTCTTATTGCAACGAACACACAGCACAGGTTTTAATGAAGTTATAATGATTTTAGAAGGTGATATCCAGCTCCCATCTTCTTAGCCACTGAATTGGTCAAGAAATATAATGGGAAATAAAATAATTAACCCTTTCCCAAACGACAAATTTTGGACTGGTCCAAATTGAAAGAGTTTGCAGACAACAATTTTAAATTTGATGAAAATGGCAGAAAATTCTCAAAAAGGGTAGAAAACACTATGGGAAAAGGAGAAATTGCTCGTTACGAGCAATTTCTCCTTTTCCCACAGTGTTTTCAAAAGACTTGTACTGCAGACACGTGAAAACCGGGGCTTGTTTGGGAAAGGGTTAAAAAAAAATATGCCGTTCTTTTTAATCCCTTACTACATAATCTGGAGTTTCAGCAAACCTCACATACAAGGCTTCAAAAACATTACAGAAAATATGAGACATACTGGTGACATGCATTTTCTCCCTTTTCCGTAATGTTTTCTAACGTTTCCAAATCTCAACATTGCAGTCACAATTAGTTTCTTGTCTGCTAATGCATTCAATTTGGACAAGTCTAAACTTTGTTATCTAGTATAGAGTTATGCAGATCAGTTCCTTGAATCTTTGAACACATTAATTTAAAATGTAGACAAAAAATATTGTCAGGTAATCGTTTTCTTTCAAGGGCTTTATTTAAATCCAGTTAACAAATATCTTGAACTGTTTCGATTCACAAAATACGTGAATTGAACCATTTGTTTACAAGCGATTTAAAAAAAAGCACTGGAATTTGACAAATTAAGTAATTCTGCCTTTCTCCTAAACTTCAGAGCAAAGAAGCTGTATTGAACGAATGTAATGTCAAAAAGAACGAATTAGATACGGTGCGGATCGGAATAAAGTGACCCATGAAATGATAAGCCTAACTTCCTATAAGTTTCCTTTGAAATATGACTATGTGGGAGAATGATAAATGTCACATTATATACTTGTTTTCACAGTGAACAGCATTCGCATTTCACGCTTGATGTAATGCTCAAGGTTTCTGAAATGTCATGACATACTGTCATCTGTGATATTAAAGCGCGAAATATTCGAGTACGAAGATGCTTCTCTGCTCAGTTGATGTAAGGGTGATTACCATGATTGAAGTCGCATATTGTTCCATTTGTTTGCACTGGTTTTTTTTTTAGCCATCGGGCAGGGGTGGTATATTTCCTGTAATTTAACATCCCTGCATTAGGCTAGAGCTATTTTTCGGAGGAATGAAAAAGGGTTTGTCCATTAGATGATGCATTATATGACGATACCAATCTTTGAAGGTTATACATGTATCTTATTATTTCGGATAGGAAGACTATTTTGAAAATATTACCAGGGATCTTATATATAACAATTTATGATGCCTGGTTTTACTGTAAACAATTCTCTGTATAAAATACGTGTATGTGATCCATCAGATTCAGAACTAGCTGCGTAAATGGGTGGGGCGGGGGAAGAAGAAAACGGTGGCTCGACCGAGACTAACGCCGCACCGATTGCGCACCGTGTCATGTACGGCCCGCCATCGGTTTGAATCTATTCATGAGATAGTTGTGGAACAGCTCAGTCAAATCAGGGATCGTATATTACAATATACGATCCCTGGTCAAATGTACTGCATATGCATAGAGCTGCTTTGGTATGAGGGCCCGGTTTACCAGATAATAAATTCCTAGTTTTTTTGGGGAAAAAAAAAAACTGTTCTCCGAATTGAGAGGTAGCTTTTAAAAAAACTTAGTGTAAATTTAGGTGCTTCTTTTGAGAAGAGATCAAGTCAATTCATGAAGCTACGTCCTTTAGAAAAGTGCAACAGAAACTTTTCAAAATACCAATGGTTAATTAATATGACTTTTTTTTTTATAACTTTCACCAAACAGTCCCTAGTTTTAATGACCCAATGGAAAAAGGACTTTTGAAAACATTATGGGAAAAGGAGAAAATGCTGGTAACTACTTTTCCCACAATGTTTTCTGCCCAGTTAAAGATAAATTTCCGAATTTGTTCAACATTTAGTTTTTCGTCTGCATATGGTTCACTTTTGGACAAGTCTAAAATTTTGTCGTTTGGAAAAGAGTAAATTCATAGATTGCACATAGTAAAGATTGTGGCAATTCTTACTCATTATAAATGTGTACCTTCTATGCAGCATGTTCTTGATTTTTACTGCCTCAAAATTGTTTTACTACACCAATGTGCCGAATAAACTCAATAGACGTTTTCAGTCTAAAAATTCAAATAAGACCACAATTTCAGCATTGATCTTGTCCAGAATGTCCCATCAAAAAGCAGACAGTGTGGATCAAAGGTAAGCTTGAACGATTTGTGCAGTCTGATCTTGCTTTACACTGGCCGCAAAGGCAACCGTTGTAGTTGTGAAAGGCACTTTGAGACTTATAAGAAAAAAAAAAAAAAAAAACGAAACAGTTAATGGTGCTGCTAGTGTTCATTTTATCAACCCTTTACAAACCAATCCTATGCTTTTATAACCTTGAAGAAGAAGGCTTTTGGAAACCTTTTTCTTCTTTTTTCCCCACAATGTTTTCTACTCTTTCAAAAACAAATTCTATATCTTGAGCCACATCAATTGCATTCAATTTTGACAAGTCTAAAATTTTTGTTGTCTAGTAGAGATTTAATCGTGGTTCCTGGATCACTAGAACCATTGTATGTTTTACGTATTGAGATCAGTTATGAGGTCGAGATTAGATATTTGTTAGATATTTGGTGCTGAGAGAGTTAACCCTTAAACTGCTAAGCGCGACTCACTGACCTTTTGCGGACAGTGTGGATCAAGATCAGACTGCACAGAACGTGCAGTCTGATCTTTGATCTACAATGTCCGATAAAAAGATATCCCCCCAAAAAAAGGAAAAAAAAAAAAAAAAAAACACTTTGAAAAAGCAACATTCTGGTTTTTTACTATGGGCTTAAAAGTTTCATTTGATTCATTTAGCAAGTTAAGGGTTAAAATCAACTCAACGCAGTACGAAGAAAAATAATCAATCACTTACAGTAAAATCTCCGTTTATTTACTGATATTTACTGATTTGTTCGCCCTTTTCTTATTTTACGAATGCCCCTGCTTTCGCTTGAAACCGATTAGCATTCAAAAAAATCGGAAAAAGTTTACAAGTTCCGTATAGTGGAAAAATGGGGGGGGGGGGGGGGGGGGGGGGGAGAAACGAGAAAGTAGTGATCAATTAATTGTCAAAGGGAAGAAACTCGTACGGATTTTTGTATCTTCCGAGATATCAGAGTTACATCCCTTGGAAATGTAGATAGCATAAAACCGGAAACGAACACAATGTGTTACACGCCAGTCTGACGATCGGCATAACAACAATTTTTCATCGAGCTGTTACAAATTTTAGTATATTTCTGTGAAAAGATTATAGATTTAATTGAACACCATAAAAAATTTCTACCATTATCAAGACAATGGACAGAAAAAAAAAAAAGTTACGACACGAACAAAATTTTGTACCAAGACAGTAGGACTTCTCCCTTTTATTTCATATATTTTGTAAACACAACAACCGCTAAAATTTAAAGTTGGGATGATTGTCTGATTGTCAAGGTTAAATTTCACCCTATGTCATAATTATGCCAGGCAATGAAACATTTGATCAACGAATAGCATAGATTAAAATACTGAACGCAATTTTAGAAATAAACATCCGTGTATTCTTAGTATTTCCTCCATCAACGGATAGTTTGCGAAAGGTCAATCGACACGACCTCTGCATAAATTTAGGCTCTATTTAAAGAAATCATTAAATTTCGTCAAAAGTGCCGAGCTACTATCTTTGAAAAATCAGCACAATATTTATGACAAAAAAAAAAAAAAATCTAGAAGTATATGGAGATAATTACATGTAGAGCCCCATTATGTAGTCCCTATTCAAAGTTTTCGATTCTTTTACTCAGTCTTTCTCGGCAATCCCAAGGTCACGGGAACTTAAAAAAAGGGGGGATTGATTTTAAATAATAAACCAAGTGAAAACAAATTTGTTTTATACATCTAAACCCGGAATTCCATGAGAAATGTTTGTCAAAATTATGCGGCGTGTGCTCTGCAGATACCTAATACGAAAGTATAAGGGAGGTCACTCTTCATAATCTTATTTAAAGGCTGTACAAGTTTTCTCCCTTTGACCAATAAAATGACGATCATATATGCGCAATTTGTTTGCCACTTTTCTTTTTCCTTTTCTTTTTCGCTAAAAAAGGGTTTTCATTTGAAAAATAACTGAAACAATTTGTTTGTTTGTATTGGAGTTTAACACCATTTTATCAGCTAGGGTTATATCGTGGTGGTCAGTGCACCTAGACATGTGTTTCCTGGCTCTCCCACACCAATACTGATACAACTTCCTTTCCAAGTCACCGACTACTTTTCCCACATGAATCAAGAGGTGAGAGGCGAAAAGTCACTGGATAGAAAGTTTGCCTCAACCGGGTATCGAACTCATAACCATCAGGTCACGAGTCTGATATGCTAGCGTCTGAGCTACCCAGGCTGGTTAATCGAAACAAGAAATGTTTCTAAAAAAGATAATGGGAATAAGAGGCATTTGAATACAATTGAAACTATTTCAAGGTATTTCACTGGACATTTTCTGGGACAGTGTTGGGCCCGTTTCTGTAAACCATGAGTTCATGGTCAAATGTTGTTGCCAAAAGTTATATTTGAGCCCTGCTCTGACAAAAGGGGGCTTAATGCATCTCCGTAATGCATGATCCCAAGCAAGTCATTACATGATCATGGATCCAAAAATTCCATTTTTTTCTAGCAACCGACTGAATCATGAGGTAGACTGGTCCTTTGCCATACAGAAAAGTGTCCAAAAGCGAAAAGTTTCGGCCCAGGTCTGCCTGCGGGGACTGCGCAGGCTGACCTGGGTCCATACTTTCGCAGATACATTAAGCACCCTTTTCTCAGAGCATGGCTCATTTTCATTTGTCACAGTGTTTTCAAATACATCACTGACCTTCAACAACACTTGCTACAGCATCCTTTTGAAAAGCTTTCAGTCAAACAGCCGAAACGATTAGCAACTATTGTTATGTTCAAAAGCCATGGTGAATAACCTGTCTGAAATTCTGTTGTCAATATTTTCATGTCCATAGGGTAAAGGTCAAGGTCACAACAGGGTCAAATGTTTTTGGGAGATAGTATTCATGTCCAGCCTGTAAATTTTTTTAATTATGAATGTACCAGTACTTCAGTTTAACTTTGCAGAATTGTTAACCACATAAAGACGATCTGTCGTGTGGAAGAGTCATGTCCTTGTGTTAAAGGTCAAGGTCAAATTTGTAAAGGGGGGAGGTAGCCTTTTTTGTGTCCAGGCCATAACTTTTTTCCCTTTGACTTAATTTCAAAATAACTTTGCACAAATGTTAACCACATTGAGACAATGTGTCATGTGCAACAGTCATTTCTGTAGGGTAAAGGTCAAGGTCACAAAAAAGTTAAATGTTTTTGGGAGACAGTATTCGTGTCTGGTCTGTAACTTTTTAAAAAGACAATGTGTCTTGTGCAAAAGTCATATCCTTGGGTTAAGGGTCAAGGTCATAGCTAGGTCAAATTTGTAGGGGGGGGAGGTAGCCTTTTTTGTATCCCCGCCATAACTTTTTTTTACCCCTTACCTAATTTCAAAATAACTTTGCACAAATGTTAACCACATTGAGACGATAAGTCATGTGCAAGTCATATCCGTAGGGTAAAGGTCAAGGTCACAAGAAGGTCAAATGTTTTTGGGAGATAGTATTTGTTTCCCAGCCTGTATATTTTTCAATCATGAATGAATTTCAGAATTACTTTTTCAGAACTGTTATCCACATAAAGACTATGTCTCGTGCGCAAGAGTCATGTCCTTGGGTTTAAAGATCAAGGTCACAGCAAGGTCAAATTTGTTTTGTGGGGGGGGGTAGCCTTTTTCGAGGCAAGCCATTACTTTTTTCCCTTTAACCAGTGAGACAATGCGTCATGAGCAAGAGTCATGTCCGTAGGGTAAAGATCAAGGTCACAACAAGGTCAAATGTTTTAGGGAGATGGTATTCGTGTCTGGCCTGTAACTTTTTTAATTATGAATGAATGTAGTTTAACTTTTCAGAATTGTTAACCACTTAAAGACAATGTGTCATGGGCAAGAGTCATGTCCTTGGGTTAAAGGTCAAGGTCACAGTGAGGTCAAATGTGTTTTGGGGGAAGCTGTTTTCTTGACCGGCCATAACTTTTTTCTTTATGACTTAATTTCAAAGTAACTTTGCATAAATATTAACTACATTGAGACAATACGTCATGAGCAGGAGTCATGTCCATAGGGTAAAGGTCACAGCAAGTTCATATGTGTTTTCGGGGGCATCAGTCACTTCTCAGTGACATGTCTTTTTTGTCTGTTTGTCTTGTTTGTCCTTATGTGATAAATAGAATCTCACAATCATGCTTATTTACCATCAACCATTTTCATCAAACTCATTGACTAAAATAAAAAGTATTTGACTCTCACCATGGCTCGAGTCATACAATTTTAGTCAACTTGTTTGATAAAAATGAATAATACATAAACACACATGCAAGATCCTCTATTTCTACCATGACAGACACATACATAGAAGCAAACACCATTAAATTTTGTTTGATGGTATATTTGTACAAAACACAAAACTCATATTGTATCCAAGTTTATTTTTGCACAGCTTATGTAGAGAAAAGAAATCTACAAAAATAATCCAATGAAAATACATGTACATGTTAATTATTAAACAGTGTTTTCAAAGAAAAATGAATTAACTCTTTACCAAACGACAAAATTTAGACTGGTCCAAATTGAAAGCATTTGCAGGTGACAAAATAAATGTAATTGAAAAATTGAAAATTGTTTTGGGTAGGATAGAAAACATTGTGGGAAAAGGAGAAAATGCTGGTAACCAGCATTTTCTCCTTTTCCCACAAGGTTTTCAAAGGACTTCTTTCACAGGGTCATTAAAAGTCAGGATTGTGTGGTAAAGAGTTAAACAAATGTGGAAAATTTCAATTCTGTCATGAAAAAATTGGTAAATATGCATGTCAAGTAATTAGGTTAGATGGAGACTTGCCCCTCATTGCAATGTACCTTTGACCTTTCCCCCCCGCCCCCCATACCTCAACTTTTTACCAAACAGACAAATTCTAAACTTGTACAAACTGAAAGCATCTCCACATGACAAATGAATTAACCTTTTACGGGAAATTCTTTGAACAACATTTGTCTTTGCTTTCACTTCAGACAAATCTAAAATTTTGTCAATCTGTAAAGAGTTAAAAAATTAAAAAGAAATCACAACCTGGCAGGTCTTGGCCGTCTTTTTTTTTTTTTTTTTTTCCAAACAGATGTATACCATGCTCTGTAAAAAGGGGGTTTAGTGCATCTGCCAAACGTATCCAAGAAGATCAGCCTGAACCGTTGACTGCGAAGGCTGACCTGGGTTGAAATTTATTTTTCTTGTGGTAAATTTCTGCATGTCAAACAACCATTCTATGTCAGGATCCTGTCGATTGTTAGATGAAATGAATTCTATGGATCGATAATTATACAATGACTCGCTCAGTAAAATGCATCATGGAGATGAATAAACCCACCTTGTGCCAAACAATGACGCATTTTTATTGCACAAGACCGAGTTAACTCTATACCACACAATCCCGACTTTTAACAACCCTGAGAAAGAAGGTTTTTGAAATCGTGGGAAAAGGAGAAAATGCTGGTAACCAGCATTTTCTCCTTTTCCCACCATCTTTTCTAGCCTTCCTAAAACAAATTTCAATTTTTCCATCAGATTTATTTTGTCGTCTGCAACTGCTTTCATTTTGGAGTAGTTTAAAATGTTGTCATTTGGTAAACAATTACTAGTGTTATAACATCTGTATATGTAAATGTTGTGACCTCAGTGCAACTGTAAATAATGTGACATTGGAATATGTAAATGTTTGGAACACCAAAAACAAGAATGTTACTCATATTTGAAATGAAATCCAATTTGAAAACACTAACAGTACATTAACAACAGTTCTGATCACATGTAAAGACCTAAATTGTGTAAAGATTGAAAATCAGTTTTCTGACAAATGAATACCTATGTGTACAAGGTTAGATGCTTTTACAAAATAAATATAAACACACTATCATGCAAGAATAATACTTCTTATGTAATTCACAACTCCATTAAATCTGATATGTTTTAATCTATAGGACACATTCACCTCTTAACTCTTTACCAAACAACAAATATTTTGACCAGTCCAAATTGAAAGCATTTGCAGACGACAAGTAAATTGTTTTCAAATGATTTGATTTGTCTTTAATAAAATAAAAAACATTGTGGAAAATGGAGAATATGCTGGTTACCATCATTTTCTCCTTTTCCCACAATGTTTTGCAAAGGCTTCTTCCCCAGGGTCGTTAAACCCCCGTTATTGTTTAGTAAAGTGTTAATTAACCTGTTACCACACAGTCCTGATTTTTAACGACCCCCAAGAAGAAGGCCTTGAAAACACTGTGGGAAAAGGAGAAAATGCTGGTAACCAGCAGTTTCTCCTTTTTCTGCAATGTTTTCTACCACTTCGAAAACAAAATCATTTATGAGGTACATGAAATTTGTAGCCTGCAAATGTTTGGGATTTTGACAAATTCTAAAATGTTGTTGTTTGGTACAAAGTTAATCAAACATTAATGAAATTAGGCTACAAAAACAGCAGAAAAACAAATTCATGAATCTATAGTAGACAAAAGCAAAAACTCAACTTTATCATGGGAATAATATAAAAAAAAAAAAAACATTATAAAGGGAAACTTGAAAGCATGATTAGTATTTTACTTGCAATGACAAACCAACGTGGCACAAAACAATTATTCTCTTATACAATAATGAATTACTCACAAAATGAAGACAATCCTATCAGTGGTGCTCTGGCAAAAGGGGGTTTAATGGATTTCTGTGATCTGTTATACCCAGCAAGTCATCACATAATTATGGATCCATAAAATTTATTTTGTCTAACAAATAACTGAATCATGAGAGAAAATGGTCAACCCAAGTCAGCCTGCCCAGGCTGGCCTAGGTCGATACTTTTTGCGGAAGCATCAAACCCCCTTTCACGAGGCATGCCCCATTAATACAAGCTATGCTCTGTAAGAAGGGGATTTGATGCATCTGCAAAAGGGATAGAACCCAAGCCAGCCTGCACAGGCTGACCTAGATCAAAACTTTTTGTTATGGGTCAATTTTCTGCATGCCCAAGAACCTTTCTACCTCGGTTCAGTTGACTGTCTACATAAAATGGATTTTATGGATCCACAATTATGTGATGACTTGCTTGGTACAATGCATCGAAGAGACGCATTAAACCCCTTTTGCCAGAGCATGGCTCAAATATAGAACTAAACAAAGAGCAAATGTGTGTCAATGTACAATTATTTACAATGGTCAGTGGTAGGACAAGAATCAACCCTGTCACAATGAATATCATCAATCCTTGGAAAGCAGAAAACTGAAGTTTGAAAACTTAACTCTTTACCAAATGTCAAAATTTTACACTAGTCCAAATTGAAAGCATTTGCAGACAACAAAATAAATGTGACTGAAAAATCAAAATTTGTTTTGGGATGGGTAGAAAACATTGTGGGAAAAGGAGAAAATGCTGGTAACCAGCATTTTCTTCTTTTCCCACAGTGTTTTCAAAGGGCTTCTTACTCAGGGTCACTAAAAGTCGGGATTGTGTGGAAAAGTAGATATCATTCATACCAGCACATAACAAAAGTAAGGTCTGAAATTTACTCTTTAGTTGTGTTTCATTTTTGCTCGCTCATATTTAAAGATACATCTATACTCATTTTCAGCCAGTTTTTAACCCATTTCATCTTTATTTTCAGCCTGTTTTAAACCCAATTTATCTTTATTTTATAAAACTATAATCATTCTTGTATCTTCATACCAAATTTTGCCCCTAATGGCTGCAAGACTGCACAGATTACAACGGATAGAAAATGCATTTCATGTTTTGGCAGTCTTCAAAGAAATCACTGTTGTCGTTTCTGGTTTTAATGAGGACAAATTCTTTATCTCTGTTACACAGCTGACCAAATTCTAAGCCATTCTACACACTTTCAAGTTTTAACAGCGTGTTTTCTCACTGTACGGATGTATCCTTAAACTATAACTAAATATTTCACATTCAATTTGTGTGCACCCTCAGCCTGCTCAATAAATGATATGTATAGTTTCACACAGCATTAAAGATCTAATCTGTATACAAATGAAGACTTGAGTTCAAGAAAAAATAAAGTACAAAAAAACAAAACAGGGTAGATCAAAGATAAGACTGGATGCTCCGCAAGGTCTGACATTCTGATCTATACCGTTGAAAGATCTACCTTAACCTTTTACCACACAATGCTGACTTCTAACAACCCTGAGAAAGAAGCCTTTTAATACATTGTGGGAAAAGGAGAAAATGCTGGTAACCAGCATTTTCCCACAATGTTTTCTACTCTACCAAAATCCCATCATTTTAGCCACTTTTAATTTGTCTTCTGCAAATGCTTTGAATATGGAGAAGTCCAAAATTTTGTCGTTTGGTAAAGAGAAAAGTCCCACACAGCAGCAATAGAATTACACACTGTTCTAAAACAAAAGGTCTTACAAATTCTAACACCTAGTAGGCAAACTAATATTTTACACCTTATCCCCTATGGACATATTTTTTTACATAACCATTTACAAAGGTTTGTGTTTAAAAATTCTTCTTGTGTTTTAAACAATTGGCATTTATAAAATATTATTCATTTCTTATGTAGTTTGCTATTTTCTTTTTTTTTAAGATATACACTACATGCAGATGATTTTTTTTAATTTGATGCTTCTTTTAACTTTTTAACCATACAACAAGTTTTAGACTCTTCCAAATTAAAGTTATCTGCAGATCATAAATTCGAAAGTGATACAAATGAACCGAAGTTCTTTGCGTAGAAAATATTATGGTAAAAGGAGAAAATTCTGGTCTTTATACAGAGCAGGGTTAAAAAATACAGGATATAATAGAGTCTTTGCTGTTATCACTGAGACATTAACAGAAGCTATCTGGCCCGATTTCCTGGAATTCATTCAAAGCTTTGATTGGTTCAATCTTCTTCCTAGCAGCACTCTTACTTATACGTCCCACACGGTCCTCCCGCCGGACCAACGGTTTCTTCTCCGGAGGCTTCATCTTCCATGCCACAATTGTCTGCAATACAAATAAGTCATGCTCTGTGAAAAGAGGACTTAATGCATCTGCAAATAAGTATCGACCCAGGTCAGCCTGCGCAGTCCGCGCAGGCTGACCTGGGTCGAAACTTTTTGCCTTTGGTCAATTTTCTGCATGTGAAAAGCAACATGGTTCAGCTGGTTGTGAGACAAAATGGATTTTATGGATTTTTAACCCTTTCCCAAACAAGTCCTGGTTTTCACGTGTCTGCAGTACAAGTCTTTTGAAAACACTGTGGGAAAAGGAGAAATTGCTCATAACAAGCAATTTCTCCTTTTTTAACACTGTTTTCTACCCTTTTTGAGAACTTTCTGCCATTTTCATCAAATTTAAAATTGCCTTCTGCAAACTCTTTCAATTTTGACCAGTCCAAAATTTGTCGTTTGGGAAAGGGTTAATTGTGTGATGACTTGCATGGTATTATGCATCACAGAGATTAATTAAACCCCCTTTTGCTAGCTCATGGCTCAAATTAAAAAGTAAAATTAACCTTATTATGAAAAGTTTATTTTCAGTTTCTACAAAAAAAAATAGATACTGTTCTGTCAATAATATCTCACAAAAATGATTACAGTATAGCTCTGAGACCTGACTGCATAATCTGTATAGTCTGATCTTGACCAACACTGTTGGCAGATGCATCTAATAGGAGTTCTATACATAAAATAAAACCCTGCAATATATTTCAAGTTAGACCATCTTTACAGGTATAAATAAATTTCTATCTACATGTATCATGTATATTACATATGCAGCATTTTAGATCAAGACCAGGGTCGGTATTCACCAACTATTCCTTTGAATATTCTTAGTCTGATTCAGAAGAATTCTCTAAATTTGAAAGTAACACAACTTCTGATTGGCTAAACCAAACAGTGTAGCCAATCAAAAATTATGTTACTTTCTAAATATAGGATAAGACTAAGAATGCTCTTAAAAATGGTTGGTGAATACAGACCCACTTTTCAGAGCATGCAGGTTTATCTTCAATCAAACTTAAAAGAAATTTGCTCATGCATTCCTTTTGTTTCTTTCCATCAAGTAGCACTCTCTTTTCATGCCAAAAGCTGCTTGCTTATCTATAAAGGAAGTCTGTACAATGTCTAGCAGGTTGAGAGAAATGATTCCTGTCTCACTAACTATAATAGAGAGAAATGACTCCTGCCTCACTAACTATAATTGAGAGAAATGATTCCTGCCTCACTAACTATAATCACACCAAAGAATTACAATTTTTTTATAATAAAAAAGAAGAGGCATAGAAAACAAAAATCGAAACTTGGTACTCACAGACTTTCCTGTTTGTTTGTACTGCAAAAAAAAAGAACAGAAAATTAAGGGCACAGTAAAAGCTAGAAGTAAACCATGCAGGTGCTAAAATACATTTAATTTCAATCATACTATTTAACTCTTTACCAAACGACAAAATTTTGGACTGGTATAAATTGAAAGCATTTGCAGACGACAAAATGAATGTGACTAAAAAATTGAAATTTGTGTTGGGAAGGGTAGAAAACATTGTGAGAAAAGGAGAAAATGCTGGTTACCAGCATTTTCTCCTTTTCCCACAATGTTTTCAAAAGGCTTCTCTCTGTGGGTCGTCAAAAGTCGGGATTGTGTGGTAAAGGATCAAAAGTATGGAAATTATTTTGAAGCTGAACATGTGTGTAATATCTGAACGTGAAGACTGACAAAACAATTTTTTGGTCAAAAGGACAGTTGTCCATCAAGGATGATTTGCCACTTGTTGCTCCTTTTCCATGCCTTGACCCTAACAGGAACACCTGTATAATAGTGACAACTCAGTTTTCAAGGACCTCCCTAGGTTTCAACAGAATCACAGCATAGGTTAAATCTTAACCCTTCACCAAATGACAAAATTACACAGGTGTTCAGATTGGAAGCATATGCAGACAACAAACTAAATGTATTCCAAATTTGTGATATTTGGATATAAAGAGTCACAAAACAATTTTATGGTCAAAGAGGTAATTGCTCCTCGAGGATGACTTTCCACTTGTCGCTCTTTTTCCAAGCACTGACCCTGACAAAAGCACCTGTAACCTGCATAATGGTGACAACTCACTTTTCAATGACCTTCCTAGGTTTCACCAGTATTAGCATATGTTAAATTGTAAACCTTTACCAAGCAACAAAATTACACAGGTGTCATTATTGAAAAGATATGTGGACAACAAACTAAATGTGGTCAAAATGATAGGACTGGTCATTGAAAGGGCAGAAAACAATGTGGGAAAAGGAGAAAATGCTGGTTACCAGCATTTTCTCCTTTTCCCACAATTTTTTCAAAAGGTCATTCCCTGAAGGTCATTTAAACCTCAGGATTTTGTGGTAAAGGCTTAAAGAGTTTAAAACAATACAAAGGCAGGATTAGAGATTGGCTCTTAACACTCTGCACCCAACTCTAAGAGCTTTTGTATGCAAAAAAGATCAAGATCAGATTGACCAGGATGCACACCTATAACACTCTCTTGCACTACGGATCATTCCCATTCACCTCTGTAGTTGGCTCAGAAAGTAGTCCGTCATCATGTGATATTTTCGTCACATGACCATAACTCAAAATGGCGACACAAACGCCGGTGAAAGAAAGACCAATCGATTGTTTTGTGTGCTGTTCTAACAGCATACGGCCAATCAGACTTAGTGGTAGGAAATGTGAAAAAGAGGGATTTTCTGAAAAGCTTAAATGTCTTTTAAAGGACGATAACTTGTTTTTTAATTTTGTTTAAATTGTCATCATTCATGGGCGCAGCCATTTTTTTTACAATTGGCGTAAGATTCTGATCAGTAAAGAAGCTTGAAAAAATAGTTCCATTGTACACAGGTAAATTCATCAATTTGAATGCACCTATAATGTATCCGGAATCATATTTCCTTTGTCTACTTTATTATATTACACATGAAACAGTTAAACGGTAACAAAACATGTTTTCCTCGGTTTGACAAGATTCTTGTCATTTAGCCCGTTGCAGAGATGTATGGTGAGAGAAACGAACAACAACTCTGCTCGGAGATTGCACATGTAACTGTGATTATGTTTCCAACTTACATGACATATTGTCGTGAAAACAGCCCTATAGTTGCAATACATGTACTTCTTTCATCTCTTTTCACTGAAAATGTTGATTCATATAGTGGTTTAACTGTTTACCACGCAACAAAATTTTTGACTGGTTCACATTAAAAGCATTTGCAGATGACAAATTAAAAGCGGTTCATATAATGAAATATGACACTGATAGGGTAGAAAACATCATGAGATCAGGAGAAAATGCTGGTTACAAGCATCTTCTCCTTTTCCCAAAATGTTTCTAAAATAACCTCTTTTCATGGTTGTTAAAATTCTGAGTTGTGAGGTAAAGGGTAACAGGGTAAATTTACCTTGGTAGAAGCCACATAACAAGCTTTCACTGTCAGTACCACAGCATTCATGAGATTCTTGGCAGCTGTGATCAGAGATGTTGCACTGTCAAGCTGTCAAACAGATAAAAAATCATCACATTATTAATACACCTTTAATTCTATATGTTTGTGTGCATTTTAATGTTCAAGCATGCAAGAGAAACTGGTGATAAAAGTATAGTCAGTTGAATGAAAACCATAAATAAATGAATTAAAATATCCTTCAGTTCTTGGCAACTCCTATAATATGATACAAGTAGTGCTCAGCAAAATATCTTTGTTAACTCTAACTAGAAATGTGTCTGAAGGACACAGTGCCCCCAACAGGTGTCTTGAGTAAGATGGTGCCTCAATTAAGGCATGGCTTTTCCCATATTGATGTTTTTCTCAGTTAAAAAAAACACACACACATAAGGGCATTGGATGCCAACATTAAGCTGCAGTTGCTTTTAGATATAATTTGATTTTCAGTTAAAATTTCTATGTCAAAAAAGGGGCATAATTGTGTCAATAATGTTATGATGGTTACCTACGCCTGTTGTATGGATTCCCCAAATGACAGATAACAACTTGAGTTTGAAGTTAATATCTTGAGCAATGACAGAATTATCATAAAATGTCAAAGCCTTTCAAGGATAACTCAGACAACAACACAGACAACCACAGGACTATGACAATACATCAATGTTTTCTTCAAAAACCACTGAACTAAAAAAATGTACAGAATAAAAGCATTACCCCAGATACAATAAGCTCTCCTCCAACACTTTGTACATCAGCCTTGACCTTGCTGGTGATGTTCAACTGATGACAGTACAGAGCTATTCTCTGTAGGTAGGCAACCAGATCTTTTTTGGATGAGGAATCTGGACACTGAAATCAAAGTAAATCCGTAAAGCGCCTTTCAAAACTATGGTTGCCTTTGCGGCCAGTGTAGATCAAGATCAGACTGCACAGAACTTGCAGTCTGAATCTTTGATCTTCACTGGCCCCAAAAAACAACATTTGTGAGGAATCTGGACACTGAAATCAAAGTTGACCAGCACCCTTCAAACCTATGGTTGCCTTTGCAGCCAGTGTAGATCAAGATCAGACTGCATGTTCTGTGCAGTCTGATCTTTGATCTACACTGTCCGCTTTGCTGAGATATTCTACACAAAGAAATTTGCATTGCAATAATAAGAATCTTATTAGGTTTAAGGTTATTTTGATAATGGCAGTCAATTTGTTTTTCATAGTTGCCTATTATCTTGAAAATGGATTTAACTTGTTAGAATCAAAGTGTTGAAAACACTGGTGTGGCACAAACTACAATACACGATTATCAAAATGCTGTATTGAACTCATAGTGGCATTGTCTTTGACAAATACCACAAAAATCAAAAGTATAAGGATGAAACACAGCTTGGGAAAAAAATGGCTCATTTAAAACAGTGACAAGTGAATCAATAATTTTTTTCTCCCCCTTTTTATCTCATTACAGCATTATCAAACCTATGTATGTTAGCCTTGCATAGAAAGTGAAAGATAAGTTTTCTTAAATTTTTCTACTCTATGTAACTGTCATCAAACCTTGAAACTTCATACTAACACTTTATCAAATAACTCTTGAGTTGTAAGGGCTCTCGAGAAAAAAGGATTTTGAAAACCTTATGGAAAAAGGAGAAAATGCTGCTAACCAGGATTTTCTCCTTTTTCTACAAAGTTTTCGTCCCTTTCATGGACAAATCTCATCATTTGAGCCACATTTCATTTTTTGTATGCAACTGTTTATATTACAGACAAGTCTGAAATTCTGTCGTGTTGATATAAATATTACCTCCGGACCCAAATTTGTAGCAGAAGACTATATAGCCATGCTCTGTGAAAAGGGAACTTGATGCATCTCTGTGCTGCATGATACCAAGCAAGTCATCACGGTATTATACATCCATAAAATCTGTTTTGTGTAACAACCTACTGAATCATGGGGTAGACTGGTCCTTTGACATGCAGAAAATTGACCAAAAGCAAAAAGTTTCGGTCCAGGTCAGCCTGCGCAGTCTGCGCAGGCTGACCTGGGCCGAAACTTTTTGCAAATGCATTAAACCCTCTTTTCACACAGCATGGCTCACATCTTTTTAAAATAGCATGAATCAACAGGAAAAGAGGTACAATGCATGAATACACAAATAAAGTTTGTCACAAAAGGAAAATGTGCTCACTACTAATTCTTTTTTTCAGCACTTTTTTTTTTTTTTTTTTCAGAAATTGTCTGCCACAAGAAGAATAACTTGGATAAATGTGTAATATTTTCAGCCTGTTACAATAAGCATGACGCAAATTATGAGACAGAAGCAAACCTGGATTCCCTTAAAACTTTACCTGTTCAGCAATTTTGTTGGCAAGAGCATCCAATTTTGTACCAGCTTCTGAGATTTTCTTGGCCGCATTAATGACATCCATTGTACTTTTCAATGGACCTCGCCCTCTAAAAATTTTAAAACAGAACATGTTCAGTTCACATTTGTTGCTTTCAGTTTCAGATGAACAACAAAAATACATGAAAATTAAAAGTAATTTAGTATTTGACTGACTTACCCTTTCCAAAACAATTCCCTGTTTTAATGACTTAAGAGTCATTCCTTACAAAGAGCAATCCCATCATTTAACTCTTTACCAAACGACAAAATTTTAGACCAGTCCAAATTGAAAGCAGTTGCAGACGACAAACTAAATGTGACTGAAAAATTAAAATTTGTTTTGGGAAGGTTTGAAAACATTGTGGGAAAAGGAGTAAATGCTGGTTACCAGCATTTTCTCCTTTTCCCACAATGTTTTCAAAAGGTTTCTTTCTCAGGGTCATTAAAAGTCGGGATTGTGTGGTAAAGGGTTAAGCAATAACTGTCATCAGCAAATGCTTTCACTATTTCACTATGGTGAATATTAACGTATACGTCTGTATTTTCGTCATCTGGTAAACTATTACCAAACAACAAGATCATACACTTGTCTAAATTGAAAGCATTTGCAGGCAACAAATTTGATATAAGTCAAAATATGATTTCAACTTTTAGAATGGTAGAAAACATTGGAGGAAAAGAAGGAAATGCTAGTAACCAGCATTTTTCTATTTTTCCCACTATGTTTTCCAAAGCCTCCCTCTTACGGTCATTAAAACTCAGCACTGTGTGGAAAAGGATTAAGGATTCTTATAGCAAGAATTTGTCCAGAATATCATGACAAATAACAGAAAAGCAGATCAACGTTGCCTTATCTTGTCCCTATATTAAACCAGCATTACCAATTGTACAAAATGACTCATTAACACCTAAAGGGATTCTGTAAGTCTCTGATGTTGACATTTTCTGGAAACATTTCATCTAAAATGAAGAACTGCCTTTTACAAGTAATATTTCCTTGGCAACAATGATTTCAAAATCGGTAACCGTATGCTCCAATGTGTTGATTGGTTAACTCTTTACCAAATGATAAAAAGTTTGGTCTTGACAAATTCAAAGCCTTTGCAGCAAAACAAAATAAATGCTGTTAAAATGACGATTTCTGTCTTTGATAGAGTAGAAAACATTGTGGGAAAAGGAGAAAATGCTGGTTACCAGCATTTTCTCCTTTTCCCATAATGTTTTCATAAGCCTTTCTTTCTCAGGGTCGTTAAAAGTCGGGATTGTGTGGTAAAGGGTTAAATTCCGTACCTCGTAAAATCTGTCATTTCCATCATGATCATACACATCTGTTTTGCCGTTACAATGATGTCATTTCCGCTGTCATCCCACTTGGCTACCTCCATGTCCAGTTTGGCCTTCTCTTGACGGAACATTTCAAACTGGGCCTAAATGAAATAAGAGCAAAAATTTTCAAAAATATCAATCTCTCACTGAAAAGCATGATTATCATAATATTCATGTAAACCCTAGGTACACCTAATTTTGCAATCTATACATGTTGTTGAAATCAATAACATGATATTTATTAACCTTACTCTGTTGATTGGCTTGTAGTTTGGACAACTTTGAAGACACACAGCTCCTTTTCAAAATACACTTTAGAGCCATCCTAAAACAGTCTTTGCGTTCCTGTAAACAATCATTTTGAGGGCTTTTTCTTTTTAATTTCAAAAGAAGCTAGTCTCTGTAGTAACAGGTTGCACGGAAACATGAAAACAATCCAACAAAGTTACTTAACTCTTTACCAAACGAAAAAATTCAGACTGGTCCATTGACAACATTTGCAGACAACAAGTAAAATTATGGTATTTGCCTTTGAAAGGATAGAAAACACTGCTGAAAAGTAGAAAATGCCAGCTGCCAGCATTTTCTCCTTTTCCCCACAATGTTTTCAAAGGCCTTCTTTTCCTGGGTCTTCAAAACTCGAGGCTGTGTGGTAAAGGGTTAAACTCCAGAACAACTAATTAATACAAAAGACAGCTTGGTATTAGCCACCTTTCCAAGGCAGGTAACTCTGTGATGCTTAATAATAAATGCCTGAAAAGTATTTCTTCCACAACCAACAGAACTTTTTATAGATCTCATTAAGTTCCTACAAATTCTCAAGAACATTGGAAGGAGTCCATTCCACTGGACACATGGTCAAAACATGGACCAGACAGACCAATTTCCCTACTAACCAAGTGGTCAGTTGAACAAACTTTGTTTAATAAATCCAATTTTATTTTTCACCTGAATTTTCTCTTTCTCTTCCTGGGGCAGTTCTCTCATAAGTGCTCTGTCAGATTTACCATGTATATCATCCACATCGGTCTGGTAACTTGCTATAAAGTAAAAACCACAAAGGTTATAGTCAAACAATAGAAATTTAATGGTAACTCAAAAGATTTGATAGGTGTTTAAGTCTATAACAATAAGTCAAACTATGGTGAGGATTATGCCTAACTGTTATAGCTCTCACATGATAAACCTTTCATTATCAGTTTATATTATTGTTTATGTTTGGGAATACAGGTTTAAAATCACGTACTGTGACGAGATAATATACTAAAAACAGAATCAAGGTAGGTGTGAATTGTCTGTCCTCAAAACTTCTTAAAGTTTAATGAAGATGAAAGATACGTAAATCTGACTTAAACGTTGCAGAAAGCATTCAAAGCATAATGAAAATATAATAAAGAATACCAGTTTTACTATAATGAGGTTTTACGACGATATAAGCATTACTGAGTGGGGTTTATACTTATGTTTCCTTAACTCTTTACCAAATGACAAAATTTTGGACTTGTCAAAATCTAAAGCACTGCAGATGGCAAATTTGATGTGGCTCAAATTGTTCAAGTTGCCTTTGGGAGGGCAGAAAACATTGTGAGAAAAAAAGAAAATGATGGCTACCAGCATTTTCGCTTTTTCCCACTATGTTTTCAAAAGTTATATTCTTCAGAGTCACTAAAACTCAGGACTGCGCAGTAATGGGTTAAAAGTATTATACTTAACAATGCATCCCTGTCATTTACACCTTTTAAACATTAACGATCATAACTACCATGTTTAGCTGTCAAATAACTGAGAGGGAGATGGGTCCCATCTAATATCAGAAAAAATCTTTTTCCATCTAGATTTAAACATGTGACCTTGATTGTATGCCCTGAGAGTATAGAACTAAACTTGCTAACCTCAGAAATGAGCTATGCTCTGTGAAAACAAGGCTTACTGCATCTGCAAAAAGTATCAACCCAGGTCAGCCTGCCCAGTCCGCACAGGCTGACCTCGGTCAAAACTTTTCAGTCAGTCAATTTTCTGCATGTCAAAGGACCATTGCACGTCATGATTTAGTCTGTTGTTAGTTAAAATGGATTTTACAGATCCATAATCATGTGATGACTTGCTCGGTATCATGCATCACAGAGATGCATTAAACCTCCTTTTGTCAGAGCATGGCTCTAATACTAAATCACATAAAATATACATGAATAAATGAATGAATGGATGAATGAATGTTGTTTTATGGTGAATTAACAGCTTTGGTCATTTAGCGCACATGTCTGTGTTAAAAAAATGATTAAAGTGGGCTTTTTGAGATTTGAAAAATGTTGAGAGTAAAAGAGTTTAATTAAGATGGATTATGTGTGATCTTAGTATGCATAAAAGATATCATTGAGTGACAGGGAGAAATATATACATGACTAGGTCATAATAACAAGAAGAATTTACATACATCGACTTCTTGTATCATAATGGTCAGCCTCGTCCTCTAAGTCAGTGTCAGTGTCAAGTTCTTCTGGTGCCTACAAGAATATCAATTTATTACAAAATCACCAATATACGGGAAGTTATGAAGTCTGAAATGCAAATGAATCATCTATTTCAATTTTGATAATATCAAAATTTGTGTTGTGGGTAGCACCAAAGCCTGTGTTATGGGTAACAACACATATGTTGTGGCTATAGAAAGCATTAGTTTTCATGAAAAAGTAATGATTTTAAATAGGAATATCCAAACTTATCTGTGCCTCTAACATTGCTAATGTCCATGTACAATTCATCAGAGAGAACAACTAGTCAGAAAAAAAAAACAAACTCAACCCTTCCATTGCTTAATAAATAAACATTTCTAGCCAACCATCATAAATATTCAAAATTCAAAATTTAAAATTTGAACTTAAACATTTTAAGATTAATTAAAATCCAATGGAATAACTACAGGAATAAAAGACAAAAGACTGACGAAAGATAAAGTAGTTTAACATGTGTATATGGAGAATATAAAAAAGACTATGACACCAGTCCCTGACAGCAAATACATACCCTGTTCATTAGTACCGCTTGTCTAATGTCTCTCACACCATCGTAGACCAGTCTACTAGCATCAATAAACTCATTCTCATCTATCCTGTCTGGGACATTCTGTGATAATGCATCCACAGCTAATTCTACCTTCTCAGCAAAGTTGGGCATCACTACAGGAAAACAGAAACAGAATTTAATGAGCACAGAAATCAAAATCAGTCTTTAACCCTGTATTGCTAAGTAAATGAGTCATGCTCTGTGAAAAGGGGGCTTAGTAAATCTGCAAAAAGTATTGACTTAGGTCAGCCTGTGACTGACCTGGACTGACCTGGACCGAAATGTTTTACTTTTGGTGCATTTTCTGTATGTCACAGGACCAGTGTACCTCATGATTCAGCCAGTTGACAGGTTGTTATACAAAATATATTTTATGGATCCATAATTATGTAATGACACTTGGTATAATGCATCACAGAGATGCATTAAGGCCCCTTTTGCCAGTTTTTTGTTGGAGTTGGGTTCAATGCCACCAAATTTAAGTATCACACTCATGGTTAAATTTCCTTAACTCTGTACCATAATGTTAGACTTGTCTGAATTGAAAGTACTGACTGACGACCAATCAAATATGTCTGAAATGATGGAATTTGTCTTTGAAAGAATAGAAAACAGGTGTAAATAGGAGAAAATGCTGGTTACCAGCATTTTCTCCTACCTACACAAGTTTTCAAAAGCCTTCTACCTCAGAGTCATTAAAACAGGGAATTGTTAGGTAAAGGTTCATGAGTTCATTTTTCATAGAGATGTTTCAGTTTTTCTCACCTTGGTCTCTCAACAGCACCACTGCCTCCATCACTCTATCTGTGTACGGACCAGGTTCGTAATTATCCATCTCTGCCGAGACAACATTACACACTCTCGCAGATCTGCCACGTATAGCTCCCGCTGTCCTGTCTAATGTATCTGCATCCCCTTCTTGTAGGGCAAACACACATTTGTTGACATCTTCAAGGATATGGCTTTCTGTGAAATCAAATATTGAAATACTAGGTACATGTTGAAATAACCATAAAGACAGATAGTGCCTTTTATATTTCTCAGGTATTTTTACAGCAGAAATTTGCACAATGCAGTGCAGTCTGACCTTTAATCCATACTGTATGCTAGTTTAAAATTTCATCATGTGGTAAATGATCAAATAACATACAAATTGTTCTCCTTTTCCCACAATGTTTTCAATTGCCTTCATCCTCAGGGTGTGGTAAAGGGTTAAATTACCAACCATGCATGTTGTGTCCCAACCTTTTACAGCTGGAGTGTCAAGTACAAAGCAATATATAAATTAACACAAGAGATGTTGAGTATTGTTTCAAAATACAATAATAAATACTTATTATTGCAAAAAATTTATGTCACATGCTCTTTTGTAAATAAAACTGGAAAGTACACTACTTTCACTTTTTCATTTGATCAGGCTTGAGCCAAAAACTTCCTCATTATGTGGCAAGAGCACTGCCACTGAGATAATTTGTAGGATACTAGAATTTTACTGTACAGAATATATTTACACAAACCACAAACATGACACAAAAATAAACAGTTGAAGGAAAAACAAAATAACTGTCTTTCTAAATTATGAAAAACATTGTAGGAAAAGGAGTACTTGCTGCCTAACAATGTTGCCAAAGCCATCAACTGGAGTACATAAAAATATAGTAGTAATATTAGAACAGTACTGGCTTAACTGACCTGAGACAGCCAAGAAATCGTCAATGGTTGTAATGTCGTCCACTGCATCTGTCAGTAACCTCACTTGAGTCTCCCAGGCATCCTTGAAAGCATCCATGTTCTCTAGTGTAACCTTTGACCTGGGTCTAGCAGCCAGTACTCTAGCAGCATTTATAACCTGCAATAGAATAAATCAACTCGTTATCTCCCTGAACAGACTTGTAATTGACTTTGAAAATATCCTCTTAATCTTCTCCAAACAACAAAAATTTTGGACGCAAGCAAATTGAATGTATTAGTAGACAAAAAATTAGAGGTATATCAAAAGATGACTTCTGTCTTTGAAAGGGTAGAAAACATTGTAGGAAAAGGAGAAAATGATGATTACTAGCATTTTCTTCTTTTCCCACAATTTTTTCAAAAGTACTCTTCTTCAGGGTCATTAAAACTTGGAATTGTGTATTAAGGGTCAACTCTTTACCAAACAACTTCTGTCTTCAATAAGGTAGAAAACACTGTGGAAAAAGGAGAAAATGCTGGTTACCAGCGTTTTCTCCTTTTCCTGCAATGTTTTCAAAAGCCTTCTTCTGCAGGGTCACTGAAATTCAGGGTTGTGTGGTAAAAGATTAACTCTTTACCAAGTAACAAAATTTTAGACTCGTCCAAATTCAAAGCATTTGCAGAGGAAAAAATTAATTGTGGTTCAAATGGTGAAAGCTATCATCTTTGAATAGGAAGAAAACATTGTGGGCAATGGGGAAAATGCTGCTAACCAGCACTTTCTCCTTTTTCCACAATTTTTTTTCAAAAAAAAATTCCCTGAAGGTCATAAAAGCATGTGAATATGTGGTAAAGGATTGCTATACTGATTGTCAACATGAGATATTGTTTGATACATGAATACATCAGAAAACATGGCCAAATGAGATAATGCATGTTACTGACAATTTCTCCATTTTCCACTCTGTTTTCAAAAGAGGTCTGCTGTAACACAAAAAAATTGTGGATGGCACTGTGTTAACCCTTCTCTTCAAGAAACAAAACCTAACTCAAACTTTTGATAATTTCAAACACAACCGATTCTGTCATCAATGTATGTCAGGTATTCTTTTTTTTTTTTGACAGAAATACATGTATTAAGATTTTTTTTCTGTTCTCACTTTTACACAGCAAACATTGGGGCAGAAAATATACTCTAATCGCATCCCAATGGAGAAACTACATACAATGTGCACTTAACTCATTTTTCAAAATATTTTCCTACCCAGTGGCTGTGCTACAGTTTGCCTGTATTTATTTATTTATTTTTTTTCTTTGCATCTGTTCAGCAGTTTCCAACTTAAAAAACTTTTGTTTCTAACTGAATGGTGAACGAGTACTTCTCAACCCTTTACCAAACAACAACATTCATATTTGTGCAATTTGAAAGGATTTGCAGACGGCAAATGAGATGTAGCTCAAATTATAAAACAGGTCTTCGGAAGAATTGAAAACATTATGGAAAATAGAGAAAATGCTGGTTACCAGCACTTTCTCCTTTTCCCAAAATGTTTTCAAAAGCCTTCTAACTCAGGGTCAATAAAAACTCATCATTGTGTGGTAAACTATTAAAGATTTAACTTTATACCTGTGGACACAAATTTTCCAAATCAGTGGCTGCCATCCGCACCATCTTTACACCTTCCTCATTACTGGACATGGAACAAGCCAGATTTGCCACCTACAATGTTTGATAAATGAAAACAGTGAAACCCACATTATTTCAAAAATGCTCTGTGAAAGGGGGGCTTAATGCATCTCTGGTATACATTGTACCAAGCAAGACATCACAAAATTAGGGGTCCATAAATTCCACTTTGTCTAACAACCGACTGAATCATGCAGTAAACTGGTCCTTTGACATGCAGAAAACTGACCAATAGCAAAATGTTTAAGCCCAGGTCAGCCTGTGCAGGCTCACCTGGGTCGATACTTTTTGCAGATGCATTTATGCCCCCTTTTTACAGAGCATGGCTCAAATCTACTTGTTTACCACTACCTTGGGGTAAATCTGCAACAGACAACTTAAAACACATCTTTTTAAACATGAACTACAGTGTAAGACAGGAATATTATGTGGAAAAGTTGCAGCATTGAAGACACTGTTCATTTTTTGAAATTTCTCCATTTGCCACAATATTTTCAAAGTTGGTTGAAAGCAGAGAAAAGTTGTCTGCTGGAGAAATGTGATCATTCAGATAAATATACGGGAATGTGCAAAAATTGTAGTAATGAAGACACTGCTCCTTTTAAGTAAATTATCCATTTGCCACAATATTTTCGGGAAGAATGTGATAAAATGACTGAAATGTACATTACGTTTTGACCAGTAGTATAACTGGAGTTCTGCCTGCCAAAAGGAGTTATAACACTAGTAAAACCCCTGGTACTGTTTGGAGAGAAATACTATCATTTGATTACAGATGGAGATGAAATGATGCAATAAATACATGTGTATTGTATATTTATTTTAGACCTTGAAAGAGGGATCAGGTTAAACACCAGATTGAAAGCATTTGCAAATGACAAAACAAACGCAGCTGAAATAATGATTTCTATCTTTGATAAGGTTGAAAACATTGTGGGAAAAGGAGAAAATGCATTTGTTTTTTAAAGCCTTCTTCTTCAGGGTCATTAAAACCCGGGATTGTGTGGTTGAGGGTTGAAAAGCCATCTACAGGTGTCTGCTATCTACAGTGTCAAACAGAACTTTTGACAACTTTGTAATAAAAGAAGATTCAAACCCACCTCTACCAATTTATTAGCATGATCTGCAAACACAGCCGCATATTCTTCCACACCTTTCTCATCTCCTGCCTTGGCCGCTTCAATCAAAACTAACAAGGGAACATTGGTCTCAAGGAAAGAGTCTGACACATGGTCCACCACTGCTTTGCGTAACTGTAACATTATTGTGTATGTATATTAACTCTGTCCTAAATGAGAAAATTTTATACTTGTCCATACTGAAAGCATTGGCATACTACAATAATAAACAACGTGTCCCTTGATAAAGGTTTGAAACAACCGAAACTAGTCAGGATTACAATTTTTTTTTCTTTTTTCAAAATGATGTTTGGAATTTGATCATCTTGATTCATTTATTTTATACAAATAAGATGCAATGAGAATGATGGGATTTATCTGTGAAAGGATAGGAAACATCAAACAAACAGAAAGAAGTCCTGGTTCAGTATTTACCAACCATTCTCAAGAACATTCTTAGTCTTATTCTCCAAGATTTTCAAAATTTGAAAGTAACACAACTTCTGATTGGCTAAACCAAATGGTTTAGCCAATCAGGAGTTGTTACTTTCAAATTTAGAAAATTCTGGAGAATAAGACTAAGAACATCCTTAAGAATGGTTGGCAAATTCGAACTCTGGTTAGCAACATTTTCACTGCTTTCCACAATGTTTTTAGAGCTTTCTTTCTCTGGGTCATAAATTTATGTGATTGTTAGGCGAAGGATTAGATAATTCACCATCTTCTTTACATCATCTTTAATGATCACTTATTCACAAAACTTTCTAATTTCGATAATAAATCTAACTTCCAAGAAAAGCCATCTGATCTGAACAAAAAAATCTTGGCGAATCAGATGGCTAGTCTTTCAATTTAGGATTAAAAAAAATTGATATGATACGACTTGACACAGCCTAGAAAAAGTCAAACACATTGTAAGAAAAGGAAAAATCTAACAACCAACATTTTCTCCTTTTCAAACAATGCTTTGAACAGCTTTCTTTCTTACGGTCTAAAAAACATCCAAACATGTTTAATCTGCCTACGTTCTTGACACATAAAAAACATCCCAAAAAATGTTAATACAATCATGTAAATCTTTTAATTGGGATGGAAATGCACTAGTTCCAGATCTGTTCTGTATTGAACACAAATCAATTCTAATTAAGGAATATTTTTAAACTTTTTACCAGACGACAAAACTTTACACTTATCCAAATTGAAAGTGTGTGCAGATGATAAATTTATTATGACCCAAGTGATAAAATTTGTGTATGAAAGGATAGAAAACATTGTGGGATAAGGAGAAAATGCTGGTTACCAGCATTTTCTCCTTTTCATGCAATGTTTTCAAAAAGCCTTTCTTCTCAGGGTCGTTAAAAATTGGGACTGTGTGGTAATGGGTCAACACAACAGCTTTTAAATAATCAACTTTGGTAAAAGTTAATGCACACACGCTTTTAAAGTTTTCGCAATATAAGCCTATGTAAAACTCGTGACCCTCGGGGCAGGGCCAATTTTGATCCCAGGGCTATAAATTGAATATTCTTGGTAGAGGTCCATCAGGTGAAGCTACATACGAAATTTGGTTGTCTTAGGCCATATGGTGTAGAACCAGAAGATTTTTAAAGTTTTCACTACATAAGCGCACCTTTATGGTAGTAAAAATGCTCCCTATACCATAAATTCTACAGATCAGCTTTAAAGACTCGTCTTTTGGAAAAATTTGAAGACAAAATTTGAAGACAAAAGCCCTACATTCTCTGAATGGTATCTTTTACTCTCCGTCAAAAAAATGTTTTCTGTACACGTATTCATCATTATACATATCAGATGAATTCATCGACTGCAATCAACTAAGAAAAACTAAATCAAATTTTACCTGTCTTCTTAAATCTTTGGTCTTCTTCATCATGTTATCAATGGCTCTATCTAGTTCTTCACTGGGCTCACTGCGACCAGCCTACAAACATTGGCAATAGACAGTTAACCCAGAGTCAATCAATATTACTTTTATGTCCCTACAGGTGAAAGCTTTGGAAAACAAGGGAAATGGGGCTTTTAATGGTCATAAATAATAATAATAGTTTTCAAATGGCAGTTTCCTAGGTCTACCAAAATAGGTAAATTCTTTCATTATCAGATCTATAGACATACCACTAACTACAGTCTAGTGATAATGAAACAAGTGAGAAATATTAACCCTTAAGCTGCTAATCGCGACCCACTGACCTTTTGCGGACAGCGTAGATCAAGATCAGACTGCACAAAACGTGCAGTCTGATCTTTGATCTACACTGTCCGATACGGTTCTTTCTTTCAGATGAAATCAACGTTGAAACCGCAATGTTTGGGCTTTTAGTATTGAGTAGAAATTTGCGTTTCATTTATTCAGCAGCTTAAGTGTTAGTTATTTGTTGGTTATGAAATTGAGTGGCTCTCTGGCAAAGGGAGTTTAATGCATCTCTGTGATGCAGTATACCAAGCAAGCCATCATAAAATTATGGCTATACATAAAGTCCATTGTGCCTAACAACTGGCTGAACTGAGGTAGAATGGTCCTTTGACATGAAAATATTTAACAAAAGCCAACTGCGCAGGCCGACCTGGGTCTATACGTTTTGCAGATGCATCCAACCCCCTTTTCACAGATCATGGCTCAATTGTATTTCCCTGCCAAGGAAAAGAAACTCTTACTACTATGTTACAAGCACTTTTGTTCCATTTTTCATCTTACGACATCTGTTTTAGAGTCTAGCCATAAATAGTCATCACTGTATGACACCATGCAAATACAATGAAAAAAACGAAAAGATTCTTACATTGTTCATATATTCAGTCAACAGATCCTGCAAGGCTTGTCTGACAGCGTTACATTCCTGAACAATTCTCTCTCGTCTATCATCTCGCGTGCAAGCAGAGTCGGCCATCAAGGCTGCACCACTTATGATACTTTCCAGTCGTTCCTCCAGTGATGGACGTGTTCTAACTTCATTATAGGTCAGTGGATCCATGATCACTTTTTGCTGGAAAGAAAGAAATATTAATATGTATGGTTAAATCCTGAATGGTAAAAGGTGCAAATATCAGAATACATGAGCCATGTTGTGTGAAAAGGAGGCTTAATGCATCCACAAAAAGTATCAACCCAGGTCAGCCTGCGCAGTCCGCGCAGGCTGACCTGGGCTGAAACTTTTTGCTATAGGTTAATTTTCTGCATGCCCAAGGACCAGTTTACCAATTATTTGACAAAATGGCCTTTACAGATCCATGATCATGTGATGAATTGCTAGGCATCATGCATAACGGAGATGCATTAAGCCCCTTTTTTATAGAGCATGGCTAAAACTATTATAAGTTGACACTGAAGTATGCCCATGGGAATATGTAGCAGTTCTGATTGGCTCAAGCAAAGTCCTCATTCGTGTTTGTATGAAAATCGTTTAATCCTTTACAACATAATCCTGAGTGAACTACCTTGAGAAACATGGCTTTTGAAAACATTGTATGGAATGGAGGAAATGCTGGTAACCAGCATTGTTTTCCTTTTCCACGATTTTTTCTACCCTTCCAAAAAACAAATTTTAATTTTTGAGTCACATTTATTTTGTCATCTGCAAATGCTTTCAATTTAGACAAGTCTAAAGTTTTGTCGTTTGGTAAAGAGTTAATATTTAACATGTAACTTTCTTCTTACTTAACCCTTTGCCACACAATCCTGAGTTTTAATGACCCGAGAAAGAAGCCTTTTGAAAACATTGTGGGAAAAGGAGAAAATGCTGGTTACCAGCATTTTCTCCTTTTCCCACAATGTTTTCAAGCCTATCTAAGACAATTTCCATTATTTGATTCACATTTAAATTGTTGTCTGCAAATGCTTTCAATTTGGATCAGTCTATGATTAATTGTATGGTGTTTAATGCCGTTTTCAACATTATTTCAGTTATATCGTGGTGGCCAGTGCACCTATCCATGCTTTCCTGGAGTTTCTTTTACCAGTACTCCGCACAATATTCTTTCCAAGCCACTGGCTGTTTTCCCACATACCATCGTCGAAACAATGGTCAGCAGTGAGAGAGGAATGAATCCTGTCGCAATGACTATCAATCCTCAGAAAGAAATTGACCAAGCCAGGGATCGAACCAGCGACCTCCTGTTCTCAAGTCCTGTACGCTACCGACTGAGCTACGGGGCTTGGCTGGATCAGTCTAAATTTTCTGAATGTGGTAAAGAGTCAAGGCATATGGTATATTTACCTTTCACTCTGTCTGCATATGTATACCTACCAGACCCTGTATGAACAACTGACGTTTGAAGGAAAGGCAAATGTTAAGAGATCTTACCATCAGTTCATCAAGAGCAGCGGCCAGTTCACCTGCACCCTCATATGGATGTGCACTGGATGGTCCTGTGGCTTGGGCAACACCAGAGATAGTGTTAACAGCATTACATAATTGCTCATAGGCCCAGTCTCTGTTGGCTTTGGCAGCAGCAAGTTCTGGATGCCTAACATAGGCCTGTAATGAAAATACAGAACAATGAATCTTTATTCACTCTTTACCACACGACAAAATTTCAGATGTGTCCAAATTCAAAGCATTTGCAGACGACAAAATAAATGTGACTCAAAAATTTAAAATTTGATTTGGGAAGGGAAGAAAATATTGTGGGAAAAGGAGAAAATGCTGGTTACCAGCATTTTCTCCTTTTCTGACAATGTTTTCAAGAAGCTTTTCCTTCAGGGTCGTTAAAAGCCGGGATTGTGTGGTATAGGGGTAATCCTTCAATACAGAGTTTTAATGACCCTAAGAGAGGGCTTTTTTGAAAATATTGTGAGAAAAGGAGAAAATACCACAAAGTTTTGTACCCTACCAAAGATATGAAAAATCATTTGAGCTTCATTTAACTTGCCGTCTGCCAATGCTCTCAATTTGGTTCAGTCCCAAACTTAAGCTCCGGAAGGTGTTGATCCAGGATATTTCCCCAATTTTACTCTTTACCGCACAATCCCGAGTTTTAATGACTCTGGCAGAAAAGGCTTTTGAAAACATTGTGGGAAGAAGAAAAAATGCTGTTATTCTTGTGCCGGGTTAGTTAATGTTTTGTCTATGTCAACGGTACGATATATGACCTGATAGCATTGTGCTGTCTAGAGAAACTTGTTCATTTTCTTACCAAATATGTAGAAGAATGCTCAAAGAGAGATAACTCTAACAGACTGGCAATTATAAGTGAGCCATGCTTTGTGAAAAGGGGGCTAAATGCATCTCCAGAATGCATGATACCATGCAAGTCATGAAATAACTATGGAGCCATAAAATATGTTTTGTGTAACAACCTACTGAACCATGAGGTACACTGGTCCTTTGACATGCAGAAAATTGACCAAAAGCAACAGGTTTTGGCCCAGGTCAGCCTGTGGGGACTGCGCAGGCTGGCATTAATCTATACTTTTAGCAAATCCATTAAATCCCCTTTTCAGACAGCATGGCTCAAGTATTGAACTCTTATTGAAAAATCTTGTTGAAATTTCTTCAGTTGTCCCCATGCTTTTGAAGAAAAACCCACAGCTCCAATGTTGTCATGTTTTGCCTAGATACAAGATGGGTCTAAACTCACCTTTGATGCTGTTAGAAGCATCATGCTGCTCTTTTTCAAAGTTGCCCTGGAGGCAGCCAAATCATCTCTGCGCCTGGGATCCTTTAAGTCCTGGTAACATCAAACATAAATAAATAAAAGAGGTCAAATGCCAAGTATCATTTTGAAAAAAAAAAATTTTATGTTTTATATTTTTGTGAAACATACACTAGCTTCTTGACTCTTCACCAATTATAATTTGAGACCTCTTCATATTAACCCTTAGGCTGCTAACCGCCACTCAAAGACCTTTTGCCAACAGTGTAGATCAAGATCAGACTGCACAGAACGTGCAGTCTGATCTTCGATCTACACTGTCCAATATAGAGATATCTTTCCCTCAAAAAACCTTTGAATTAGCAAAATCTTGGTTTATAAGATCGACTTGAAACTTATTTCACTTATTTAGCAGGATAAGGGTTAGAAGCTTTCCTTGCCAACAAAACCAGCATGAAAAACGAGTGTTTTCTCCTCTTCCCATCACACATATGTTTCCATCCTTTCAGACAAAATTTCATCATTTCATTCATATTTTACCTGCCATCTACATATCCTTTGTAATGGGGACTGATAAAGAATTTTCTTGTCTGATAAAGGATTTACCCTTTGCCACACAATACCTGCTCTTGATGACTCTGAAGAAAAGGCCTTTTGAAAACATTGTGGGAAAAGGAGAAAATGCTGGTTACCAGCATTTTCTCCTTTTCCCATAATGTTTTCTACCCTTCCAAACATAAATTTTAATTTTTGCCTCAAATATATTTTGTCGTCCAAATTTATGTCACTGGGTAGAAATATCTTTCAGCTTGCACACCCATGTCAATCAACATTAATGGAACAAAGACTTTAAGTGCATATTTAGTTACTGCTACAGGTCTCTAAATCAGGATCAGGCTACAAATGAAGTCTGATTTGGGTTAAATCTGTAAGAAATTTTATGTTGAAAAACACCCTTGGGATCAAAATAAATTTTCTTTTACATCCATTAAATTTTCATTTACTACGATGACCAGGGATAAACATAGCAAAGATCACTCACCGCCTGTCTCTGGGCAGCCCTCTCTGACAGCTCTACAACACTTTTACCAAACTCCTTAAAACTGTCCATCAATTCTTGATGACTGGAGGCATTTCGGATTCTGTCCAAATCATTCTCTACCTGTAAAAATCAATATAAAATAGTCATGCTCTGTAAAAATGGGGTTTAATGCATCTACAAAAAGGTATAAATCCAGGTCAGCCTGTGCAGATAGCGTAGGCTGACTTGGGTTGAAACTTTTTGCAACTGATTAATTTTGTACATGTCAAAGGACAAGTTTACCTCATGATTCAGTCAGTTGTTAAACAAAACAGATTTTATGGATCTCTAATACTGTGATGTCTTGTCATACCATGAACAAGTTTCCAAGTGCCCTGCCACCTGACCATACAACTAATATTGTTATACAGTTATGTGATAAAATGTGATAAAAAGAATCTGAAATTTGTTGGCTTTTGAGGTAAAAACTTATTAAACTTGTCCACAAAAAATTTCATTAAGCTTGCCATAGCATCGCTTTATTAACATTTTTTGGAGACTAGTTTAATAAATTTTATCTCAAACACCAACTCATGCCAGATCCTATATGTATTTTATAAATAATGTGATCTTGATCTTCATCATTAAAAAAAAATCTACCATGGAGTTACATAAAGAGCTTACCTTCACCAAATGACAAAATTTTACACCAATCCATATTGAAAGCACTTGCATACAACACAGCAAATGTGGCTCAGATGATGGGATTCATCCATGAAAAAAGTGAAAACATTGTGGGAAAAGGAGAAAATGCTGGCTACCATCAATTTCTAATTTTCCCATAATGTTTTTAAAAGCCTTCTTCCACAGGCTATTCAACCCTATCCCAAATGACAAATTTTAGACCCTTTTAAATCCAGACCATCTGCAGATTACAAATTTGAAAGTCGCATAAATTATGTTTTTTGACAGGGTAGAAAACATGGTGGGAAAAGGAGAAAATGCTGTTTACCAGCATTTTCTTTTTTTCCCACTATGTTTTCAAAGACCTCTTCCTCTGGGTCGATAAAACTCTGAATTGTGTCGTAAAGATGTAATAAATGGGACATACATTGTTTGGTAAACAATTGGAAAAATTTATTTTTATGTCATTACATACCACTCTCAGAGACTTTAGCAGCAAATGGACGTCCACCATATCTGCTAGAATGAGAAGCCTGGTCACGGCTGACAACAAGGCTCGTGCAGCTCTAACCATTGCCCCTCTCTTCATTGATGAACAAGGATCAGCAGCAAAGTCTTCCGAAGCCACTTTCATGGTTTCTCCTGTAATCACAAAAAAATTGAGAATTTCAAAACCTGAAAAGCTTCTTAACCCTTTACCAAACAATCCCGAGTTTTAACGACCCTTCGGGAAATGGCTTTTGAAAACATGGTGGGAAAAGGAGAAAATGCTGGTAACCAGCATTTTTCCCTTTTTCCAAAATGTTTTCTACCCTTTGCAAAAAGAAAATTGCATCATTTGAGCTACATCTAATTTGTCATCTGCAAATGCTTTCAATTTGGACAGGTCGACAATGTTGTCGTTTGGTAGTATATAGATAATTCTTTACCAAACTACAAAATTTTACACTGAGGGTCAGGGTAATTACAATTATTACTGAGTCACTTAAAGCTTTACATTAGTGCGACTAGTTCCGGAAGTGATAATATCTCTTTATGTTGTGCAACAGAAAAGCAGGTTTTCCACATGGAATTTCACAGTCCTATGATTACTCTTATACCACCCTTCCCCTACCTCAAGCTCAAAATTATACGGAGAAATATGTATCTCACAGTCTAGTACATAAGTAAATGTTGCTTAAATGATTTCTGTTTTTGACAGGGTAGAAAACATTGTGAGCCTTCTCTTTCAGGGTTGTTTTACATACCTTTGGAGTTGACGGCTTTTGAAAACATTGTGAAAAAGGGAGAAAATGCTACTACGTAGCATTTCCCCTTTTGCACAATGTTTTCTTTATTTCAGAGATAATTTTGATTAGTTGAGCCATATCTAATTTGTGGTCTGCAAACACTTTTAACCCTGAACCAAACTATCCCGGGTTTCCTGACCCTGGGGAAAAGGCCTTTGAAAACAGTATGAGAATAGGAGAAAATGCTGGTAACCTGCATTTTCTCTTTTTCCCACAGTGTTTTCTAATTCATCTGATACAAATCCAACCATTGGTGCTATACTTATTTTGTTGTCTGCAAGTGCTTTTGAATTGGATCAGTCTAAAATTTTGTTGTTTGGTAAAGAGTTAATTAAGTCAAGTCTAAAATGTTGTCGCCTGGTGAAGAGTTCACACAAACCTGTTTTCCTGACTTCATCAACTGCTGCCAACATGTCTTGTTTCACATCCGGGTTTTCATTCGCTATATCTTCACCTTGAACAATAAAGTTTTCTGTGGCTTTCTGAACAGCTGCTGCCAAAACATGGCCCTTCTTAGATCTTCCTTTCTTTTTGTTGGAGGGACCTTTTTGATTCACCAGAGTTGTGACCTTAATTAAAAGTAAAAGGGGGAAAAAAATGAGCCATGCTCTGTGAAAAGGGAGCTTAATACTGCAAAAAGTACCCAGGTCAGCCTGCACAACCTGGACCAAAACTTTTTGCTAATAGTCAATATTGTATGTGTCAAAGGACTATTCTACCTCATGATTCTGTTGGTTGTTATAAAAATGGCTACTATGGATCCATAAGTATGTGATTGCTGTCTTTCTCCCTTCCCCTTCCCCCTATACCGGCAGTAGAATACTGATTAAAACTACAAGGTGGTAACAGTTTAAACCTTTAACACACAATGCCGACTTTAAACACCCCGGGGAAAGAAGGCTTTTTTTGGTAACCAGCATTTTCTCCTTTTCCTACAATGTTTTCTACCCTATCAAAGCTAGAAATCATCATTTGAGCTACATTTCACGTGTCACCTGCAAATACTTTCAATTTCATCCTGTCCAAAATTTTGTTGTCTAGTAACAACATCTATCACAGATAGATAAAAGAAACACAGCAAGAAATTTTATGAGGAGCAAAAAGGCATATATTCTTGTTTTTACTCATTATACTGTAAATATATATACATGTATATATGTGAGACATGCTCTGTGAAAAGGGGGCTTAATACATCTCTGTGATGCATGATACCCAGTAAGCAATCACATACTTATGGATCCATAATAGCCATTTTTATAACAACCAACAGAATCATGAGGTAGAATGGTCCTTTGACATGTAGAATATTGACTATTAGCAAAAAGTTTTGGCCCAGGTTAAGATCTGAGAAAGAATATTTTCCCTCATAAAGTGAATATTTGACAAGTTCATAACTTACGTGGTTAAGTCATAAAATTTACATGCTGAATGATAGTATAAATTACGTATGTACATGAAATTGTATGGATACCGAAAGTCAAATTCCTGTGTTTATGTACTGTAAAGATCTTTTCCTGTTTTCTTCTTTGTTGTAAATTTCTACAATTTTGTAAAAAGCACATCATTAGACCTTTAGGTATAGTGCCAAAAACAGAAATGGACAGACATGTTTTGGCAGCATGAAAAAAAATAAAATTTTGAGTCTTATTTTGGCCAAAATTATGATAATATACAGATGAATGATCAGAAGGTACATTTTGTATGGTCTGATCTTGATTAACCATATCAGAAAAAAACAAATAAAGATGTTCTTAGCCTAAGAGGGTTAACTGTTTAACTCTTAACCAAAATTTTAGACTAGTCCAAACAGGAGGCATTTGCAGATGACACGATAAAGAAGACTGAAAAATTGAAGCTTGTTTAGGGAAGGGTACAAAACATTGTGGGAAAACAGAAAATGCTGGTTACCAGCATTTTCTCCTTTTCCCACAATATTTTCAAAAGTCTCCTTCCTCAGGGTCCTTAAAACTTCGGGATTGTGTGGTAAAGAGTTAACTCTCTACCAAACGACAGAGTTTTAGACCAGTCCAAATTGAAAGCTTTAGCAGACAACAAAATAAATGTTTCTCAAAAATTGAACATTGTTTTAGGAAGAGAAGAAAACATTGTAGGAAAAGGAGAAAATGCTGGTTACCAGCATTTTCTCCTTTTCCCACAATGTTTTCAGAAGCCTCCTTCCTCAGGGTCCTTAAAGCTCAGGGATTGTGTGATAAAGGATTAACAGAACAATTCTTCTTTTATTACCTGTGTAACTAATGGTTCCAAAGTCTTTTCCACTGTTTTAGTTCGAATCTCGAGATTTTTAGGATCCCACTTAATATGCAGGGATCCCATCACAGGTGGTGGGCTTAAATCCATCTGGAAAAAGTAGTTTAACTCTTTTTACCAAACGACAAATTTTGGACTGGTCCAAATTGAAAGAGTTTGCAGAAGACAATTTTAAATTTGATGAAAATGGCAGAAAGGTCTCAAAACGGGTAGAAAACACTGTGAGAAAAGGAGAAATTGCTCGTTATGAGCAATTTCTCCTTTTCCCACAGTGTTTTCAAAAGACTTGTACTGCAGACATGTGAAAACCAGGGCTTGTTTGGGAAAGGGTCAACCCTTTACCAAACAACAATATTTTAGACTGGGCCACATTGAAAGGATTTGCAGACGACAAATTAAAGGGGGCTCAAATGATGAAATTTATCCAAGTTAGAGTAGAAAACATTGTGGAAAAAAGGAGAAAATGCTGGTTATCAGCATTTTCTCCTTTCTCCACAATCTTTTCAACGGGCTTCTTCCTCAGGGTCATTAAAAGTCGGGATTGTGTGGTAAAGGGTTAATTCATTCAATATCTCCTGGAACAGATTTGCAAAAACATGGATACTCAAAATGAATTAGTGTGTCATACTTGAGCAATGCTTTGTGATACGGGAGCTTAGTGCATCTGCAAAAAGTATCGACCCAGGGTCAGCCTGCGCATTTTGCGCAGGTTGACCTGGGCCGAAACTTTTTGCTATTGGTAAATTTTCTGTATGTCCAAGGACCAGTTTACCTTATGATTCAGTCGGTTGCTAAGACAACATGGATTTTTATAGATCCATGATCACGTAATGACTTGCTTAGTACCATGCATCATGTAGATGCATTAAGCTCCCTTTTGTCAGAGCATGACTCACGTATATGATGTGAAATTATTGTGGCTTGAGGAGAAATTGCTCTTTAATCATACAACCTAGAATAGACACTAAGTAAACCAGGTTGATTATGATTGTTTGTATGTTGTTATAGGCCACTGTAAACATTATCTCAGTTATGTTGTCCTGGCCAGTGCAACTTACAATCAAAGCGTTGAAAACGCTGGTGTGGCATTTGTCAAGGGAGCCATTGTGTGGAATTAATAATTTGAAAAATAAACAACAGAAACAGTTTCAAAATATTCGCTTGAAAGTCAATCTTCTATATAGTCATGCAAAATCCGATAGAGAAGGGTGGAATCTTGTGGGACGAACAAGTCAGGGCGAACAATCCTGGAATGAATATGCCCAGGAACGAACTGGTTTTGGGACGAGCAAGCACGGTATGTGTGTGTCATTACGCCACTATAGAAGGCCATAGCGGATCAAGCTATTTTCGATAAAAGGGAAGTATTTCCACGATCGTCGACCTAATCCAATTTATTGTAATTCACCATTTTCATTTTCATATCTGAGTGCAATCAAAATACTTATTTTTCTCAGAAAAATTGATTCTAATTGGGTTTACTTCCTTTGATTCTGCACAAAATACGATACATGATTTTCAAAATGCCGTATTGAACTCATAGTGGCATTGTCTTCGACAAATGCCACAAAAACCTACTATCCATGCTTTCTTAGAGATTCTTTTCCTACCCTTTCTATTCAAAAATCCATTTGATGAGTCACATATGACTTGTTGTCTACTACTGCTTCAATATGGATGAATCTAAAATTTAGTCATCCACTACAGAATTTGAAAAAAAAAAACCTGTCAATCATGATGCACACGGACTAGTGTAGAATAATAGTTTCTGTAAAAGTTCAGGTTACAGGAATTGTCGGAGGCTAGGCGGAGAATTGTTGACATGCAACTCTTAGTAACAACCCATGACCACCCAGTTGCCTATCCTGCACATGCCCTGGCGTTTACCTGGGCCTGCACCAACCCAGGATTTGGCACACTGGATGATACTAAACTGAACTGAAAACATCTCTGAAGCACAGCTCCCCAAAAGTAAACTAGCTTACATCGCATTTAACAGGCTGGCCAGCCAGGAACTCTGAGTACCAGATCCAGATAACTGTAAGTTGCCGGCTAAGCTGTAGTTATCTTTTCTTATTGAGATCTGAAAACTGATCTCTATTCTTAGGAACCGCACCCCACTTTGACTAACACTTGGCGACCTATCCGATAAATTGCATTGAAATTAAAAAGAGAACAGTTGGTCGTCTTGTAGGTCAAGAGGAGTACCATTTTTATTAAAAATGAAAGGTACGTCCTTTGGCAATAAAATTCTACAACTCTCTCGACGGAACTTAGCGAGGGTTACACTCAGCCGGTCCGTATTCGATTGTAACCTTTCAGTTTCAGCAACAACGTGCATCATTTCCCACTGTTTACCCTATATGAATTAACAATTACGTGTTCTATAGTAACAAACCTTTGAGATTCCATGTAAAAGATAATTACAGCCAAAAAGACATATATATAGTACAATTGTAAGGTTTTATACCGTAGGGTATCCGACAATAGGTCACTGTTTTCAATCTGTGTTGTGACTAATATTTACTTCCGCTTTTGAATTTACTTGATTAAATCCTTTCATGTGAAGATAATTGAGCTATATAACTTGTCATTTTAAAATTTCAATTCTATACTTGGTTTGCAGATCTAAACTAGAATTTATTTCGTATATTTTTAAATCAATAAATTACAACTTTCCCATGGTTTTCTGAATAACTGAAACATCAAATTAAATATCGGCAATGAATAAGAAAATCATTGAATAGCCAAATATTCCAGGAATGTTCCATTCGATAAACTTCGGGTGACCCATTGATCCATTCGACATACCTCGGGTGATCCGGTGATCAAATTAGATGTAGGTACGGAATCGGCCGAGTTGTGACGAGTGCCATTGATCAAATTACATGTAGTTACGGAATCAGCCGAGTTGTGACGAGTGTTAATCATTCGGCATACCTCGGGTGATCCGGTGATCAAATTAGATGTAGGTACGGAATCGGCCGAGTTGTGACGAGTGGAGTGTTAATGTTTGGGCTGTACATAGGAGAAATCGTCACCTGGAGAAACTTCGCTGGGCGGCGGGGGAGATCTACTGAGAGAGAGAGGTCTTCGGACGAAAAATTAAATAAGACATAGAAATTAATTTCCAGTGCTTAGTGATGAGAGAGAGAGAGAGAGAGAGAGATTACGGACGGAAGTTTACGAAATTACAAGAGAGAGAGAGAGAGAGATCTATCTAGAGAGACTTATGGACGGAAAAGCAAAATTTTACAATAAAAAAAAATATTTAACCATGCTGAATGAAAGGGAGGCGAGAGAGATAGAGAGAGGAAAGAAGGGAGATACAGAAGCACTATCATAATATAAAAATTATGTTTACTCTTTGTTTTTGGGAAAAAAGATGGACTGCGAAAATAGATTGTCTCCACTTCAAGTGATGGAACCCACCCTCATTCAAAACCAACTCTACCAACTGAGCTATCAGGCCAATAAAGTGTTATTCTTCCCTGTTTGAAATGAGCCATGCTTTAGCAAAATGGGGCTAAATGCATCTCTGTAATGCATAATACCAAGCGAGCCATTACATAATGATGGGTCCACAATAGCACTTTTTTTAACAACTGACTTAATCATGAGGTAGACTGGTCTTTGGACATAGTTACAGAAAATTGAATGATAGCAAAAGGTTTTGGCCCAGGTCAGCCTGCGCAGGCTGCCATGGGTCAATACTGTTGGTAGATGCATCAAGCCCCCTTTTCACAAAGCATGGCTCACATTTATTTATCCCTTGTTATGAAATAAAAGTTGTCCTGTAACTAACGAAAAAGATAATTTTACAGAAAAAATAAAGAAAATGTTGTTTCATGCTAAATATCATCATTGCACGCAAAGCAGAATATGGCTAAAAAAATGTGAAACGAAATCTGTTTAACTCTTTACCAAACAACACACTTTTAGACGTGCCCAAATTCAAAGCTTTTGCAGACGACAATTGAAATATGGCTCAAAAGACTGGATTTTTCTATGATAGCCTAGAAAACATTGTGGGAAAAGGAGAAAATGCTGGTAACCAGCATTTTCTCCTTTTCCCACGATGTTTTCAAAAGACTTCTCTTGCAGGGTTGTTAAAATTCGGGATTGTGTTGCAAAGGGTGATATGGCACATTTAATGCCAATTTCTCATATCTTTCAATATTTTTTTACATTATTATTATTATTAATCTTAAATCAATGTTGAATCTTCCCACAAAAGAAAACTTCGTGTTTGGGATATTTCTATAAAATATTTATGTCAGCAGGGCAGCAGAGGTGTAGTTATTACAGGAGTTATGCATGGAACTTGTACATAACTAATGGCAGAGCATCAGGTCACAGCGAGTGATCTTATATCTACGATATACCCACATCTACACATACGAGTATTACTTCAGCTGCAGGATGCAAGAGATAATCAGAGAGACTTTTTATATTCATAACCAAACTGCTCTCATCAGCCCAATGGTAAAATTTCAGTCATACCTTGGCTGCAAATCCATTTGGACGGCTCTCACGACAGAGGTCCAAACAAATGAACCTAGATCAGGGAATGAAAATAGTCCCCTTGACATCCCGGCATTACAATTTCAAAGTATGTCAAGTTTTTAAGATTTCATTTTTACGTTGCACCATCCCTCCCTCCCTCCATCTACCAAACCATCCCTCCTTCCCTTCCCTCCATCCATCCATCCATCTAGCCAGCCAGCCAGCTAGCCGGGCTATTAACAAATTTTACAGTGTTTACCTATCTGATCTTCGAATAGGTTTTAGTAAGTTTTTGGACTGTTTCCGGTATATTCGTATAAAACCAGCTTTCGTGTATTTTACCTTTCCCTCGAAAACCCAATATGAAAACGAAACTACCTGGGAAATTTTATTGATGACGAGTACAAAAAGATGCCGAAATCAAAGTCTAGTATCCCTGACAGGTAAAAACAACGTATTTGAAGCTTTTATCTGTTCAAGACACATCTCCAACTGCTGGCTTGTTTTTTGAGTTAGAGATGATGATCAAAAGGGCGATAAGGGCTTACAGGCGTCCCCTAGAGAAATCGTCCCCTGGAGATGTCGTCGTTTCAGGAAGCTAATTGTGCTTGTTTTATGCAATAACAAACTTTTCTGGAAAGTAGATTCACAGATTTTCATAAAATAGTCCAGTGTTTACCCATGAGCTGTTTGAAAAAAAATGTACATGGGTTTAATTGCCGAACTCGAGTGGAACAATTTGTATGTATCCCACGATACTCTCCTTTCCTTTAGAGAATACATATTCAGAACCTTGAAAACATTGGGTAACAAGGACACAATGCTCGTTAACAGCATTTTGTCATTTTTCGACAATGTTTTGTACCCTATCAAAGACAAAGCCCATTTCCTAAGCTACATTGAACCCTTTCCCAAACAAGAAAATTTTAGACTGGTCCAAATTGAAAGCATTTACAGATGACAAATTGAAGGTGGCTCAGTTGACAAAATCTGTCCTTGACAGGGTAGAAAACATTTAAGGAAAAGGAGAAAATGCTTGTTACCTTTTCCCACAAGGTTTTCAAAAGGCCTCTTTCTGATTTGTCAAAAATAGTTCTGAAAACATAGTAGGAAAAGGAGAAAATGCAGTTTACCAGCATTTTCTCCTTTTCTTACTATGTTTTCATAAGGCTTCTCATTAATGGTCATTAAAATTTAGGATTGTGTGGTAAAGGGTTATCATATGCAAAGGGTCATCTAGTAAAGACTTAAACAAATTCTTATATGGAACTCTTTACCAGATAACAAAATTTTACACCTTTCCAAATTGAAAGCATTTACAGAAGACATATTCAGTGCAACTCGAATGATGGGATTTGTTTCTATAAGGGCAGAGAACATTGTGGGAAAAGGAGGAAATGCTGGCTCCCAGCATTTTTTTCTGTTCCCACAGTGTTTTCTAAAGTCTTCCATTTCAGGGTTGTTAAAATTAAGTTTTGTTTGATAAATGATTAAACAACTGGCCCTACCATCATTTCTAAAACCTTTAACTTACATAGGAAAAAGCATTTCCATTCAGAGAGAAGTTTAGTACTCTTTTACCTCATAGGTTTTTCATTTCTACTTTGCCTAGGTGGATGGATTATTCCAACATAGGTGGAGTCATAGAAGGAACACAGTTTATAGCATTTAAAGTGCCTTTGAAGGAAGTAAGTGATGTTCAGAGCCAGTATAGGCTGTATAGCAGATCAGTATTCCCATCCTGTAGTACTTATGTGTAACAGTTTTAGTAGAAAATATTGAAACTTTTAAGCCCCTAATTCTTTACCAAACGACAAAAATTTAAACCAATCAAAATTGAAAGCTTTTGCAGATGTTGTTACTCAAAAATTGAAATTTGTTTTGGGAAGAGAAGAAAACATTGTGGAAAAAGAAGATGCTGGTTACCAGCATTTTCTCCTTTTCCCACAATGTTTTCAAAAGGCTTTTTCCTCAGGGTCATAAAAGTCAGGACTATGTGTTTGAAGTAACGATTTTCGGGTTTTTTACTATCGGCTTGAAAGTTTTATGTTACTTAGCAGGATAAGGGTCAGTAGTTCCTCTGGCAGACGGCCATCCAGCACAGTAGATATACAGGTGTTTTTTAATTCTTTTCTTTGCCTGCTTCGGGTAACATGGTGATTTTGTGGATATTGTAGAACAAAATATGTCTGCACAGAATGGCAAGGCTGATAACATTGAATCACTGATTCAGGAAGGGCACAATCATGGTCATGACAAAAGCTGCTTTTGCTATGGTCCTGAATCTGTCTTGCATCAGTTTGAGTACTTTTAATTCTTTACCATGATTGCTGGTTACCAACATTTTCTCCTGTTCCCACAATGTTTTCAAATGGCTTCTTTCTCAGGGTTGTTAAAATCCAGGATTGTGCAGTAAATAATTAAAGGGCTAAAATATAACAAAGGAAGATGTTTAGATTGATACTGTCAACATTTTTGTTACTTTGTTATATGATTTTCTTGTCTTCTTTACAGACAATATCTGTTCCAGAAGGCCTGAAGTAAGTATTTACAGAAAAAATGATTAACTTGCTTCTTCTTCAGAATTTTTTTTTTTACTTTTGCAGAGGACTTAACCAGTTTTGGAAACGTTGTGGCAAAAGGAGAAAATTATCATCAAAATCAATGTCTCCTTTTTGCATTTGCATGTGTATACAGTCCCAAGTTTAAACAACCCTGAGAAAGAGGACTTTTGAAAACTTTGTGGGAAAAAAAGAAAATGTTGGTTACCTGCATATTCTCCCTTTTCCCCAATGTTTTCTAAATTTTCCTACAACAAGCTTTAATTTTTTGAGTCACATTTATTTTGTCCTCTGCGATTGCTTTCAATGCTTTCAGTGTGGACAAGTCTAAAATTATGTCATTTTATATATTTTCCAAAACAAAGAATTATAGGCTCTTCAAAACTGGAAGCGTCTGTACAATAAATTTGAAAACATTACAAATGGACAGAAGTTCTCTGACAGGGTGGAAAACATTGTGGGAAAAGGAGAAAATGCTGGTCACCAGCATTTTCCCCTTTTCCCACAATGTTTTCAAAAGCATTATATATCAGGGTCGTTAAAACATGGGATTGTTTGATAAAGGGTTAAACTTCTCTTCATTCTGAGTATCCATATTTTCTGACTTTTTTTTCAAAGCTTTTGGTTGTAAAGTTGGTAAAGAAGCAGCAAGAATCTTTAACCACACAATGACCTTGAGAAAGAAGACTTGTGAAAGCACTGTAGAAAAAGGAGAAAATGCTGGTAACCATCATTTTCTCCTTTTCTCACAAAGTTTTCTACCCTTTCAAAAACAAATTTCAGTCGTTGAATAACTTTTATTTTGTCGTCTGCAAATGCTTTTAATTTGGACAATTATAAAATTTTGTTGTTTGGTGAAGAGTTAAGGTGCAGAAGTGATCAGATTTAATATACAGTAAGTTTGGAATAATGATGACTCAACCTAAATTTTAAAGGTTGTAAAATTCACTTCACGTGAAATTTGGACTAGTTTAGGTTGGCATTTTTATCAAAGAAAGTCTCGTAGAAGAACACAAAAGAACTTAAGCACAGACTTTTTTGTAGTATTGTCTCAGCCAATCAGCTGATGAGTCTTGAATTTAGAATAAGAATTGGGAAAGATATATATGAATAACCCCTTGACATGCATATTCCAAAACAACACATTCTCAATCTGATTATCTCAGTAACAAAATAAACTTAATGTTATGATTTTTCACAGATTCACACCCAAGATACTTTTAGAAACATTGTTTGGAAAGAACCATGAACTTGGACTCTTGGTTGATTTGACAAACACCACACGATATTATGACAAGACAGAGTTTGAGAAGAATGGCGTCTTGTATAAAAAAATATTTGTGCCAGGTCATGTTGTACCTACAGATGACATATTTGAAAGGTAAGATGAAGTGAATTGTCAAATATTCAATCATCTGATATTATTTCCTGAAAATATATTTGCCGCAATGGCTGAAATTGAAAAATAAATAAATTAATAAATAATAAATAAATAAATAAGGTATGGCACAAGTTTTGATTGCTTATGAGGGGCAAAGTTGTTCGTTGTCAGAAAGACTTGTGCCTTAACCATTTGCCACACCATCCCGACTTTTAACGACCCAGAGGGAGAGGACCTTTGAAAACATTGTCGGAAAAGGAGAAAATGCTTGTTCCCTGCATTTTCTTCTATTCCACGATGCTTTTCAAAAGCCTTCTTCTTGAGGGTCATTAAAACACAGGATTGTGTTGTAAAGGGTTAACGGTTTGCAGTAATGAGGACCAGTTGTTTAAGACTTTTTTCAATCACTTCTCTGTATGACCCTGAAGAAATATTGCAGGAAAAGAAGTAAAATGCTGGTTGCCAGTATTTTCTCTTTATCCCACAGTGTTTTCTATTCTTTCAAGGATCACTTCCATCATTTTACCCACAAAAGAATTGTGACAGCAGAAATGCTTTCACATTGAATAAGTTGGAAATTTTTTTTTATCAGATATAGGAATTGAAATGTTTAGTTTACCCTTTACCACATGATTCGGAGTTTTAATGACCCTCAGGTGAAAGGCATTTGAAAACATTGTGGGAAAAGGAGAAAATGCTGGATACCAGCATTTTCTCCTTTTCCCACAATGTTTTCTATCTTTTCTGATACAAATCCTGTCATAAATCCTGTCATTTGAGTAGCATTTTATCTGTCATCTGCAAATGCTTTGAATTTGGACCAGTCTGGAATTTTATTATTTTGTAATAAAACTTTAACTCTTTACCACACAATCCCGACTTTTAACGACCCTAAGAAAGGAGCCTTTTGAAAACATTGTGGGAAAAGGAGAAAATGCTGGTAACCAGCATTTTCTCCTTTTCCCACAATGTTTTCAACCTTCACAAAACAAATTCAGACATTTTAGTCACATTGAAATTGTCATCTGCAAATGCTTTCAATTTGGACAAGGCTAAAATTTTGTTGTGTGGTAAAGGGTTAACAAACGTCAAAATTTTAGACTCATCAAAAATGAAAGTTTTTGCAGACGACAAATAAAAAGTGCCTTTTATAATGAAGATTTTCTGGGAAAGGGCAGAAAACATTTTGGGAATAGGAGAAAATGCTGGTTACCAGCATTTTCTCCTTTTCTCATAATGTTTTGAAGAGCTTTCTACCCCGGAGTTGTTAAAAGTCAGGATTGTGTGGGAAAGGTGTAATTCATCATATCAGTTATCTTTATAAGAATTATTCTATGCTGACACACTTATTTCCTCTTTTTTATCTTCTGTATTACAGCTTCAGCTATGCTATAGACTCATTTTTGGAGGAGAACGGTGGTGAGATATGATTCTATATAGTACTGCCGCTTTTAGCAACAGAAAATCTTAGATATAGTAATCTCTTACGGCACAGGCTTTTTTTTGACATACAAGAACATATTTTACGAGGTGGACAAACTCTGAAGGGAAGAAAAAATTTTGTTTTTGTAACAGGATGAAATATATTAATTTTGAGATACAGCCATGAATGTTCTTCTAAAGTTTTTAACTCCTTACCATATGACAAAATGTTAGACTGGTCCAAACTGAAAGCAATTGTAGACGACAAAATTAATTAAATGTGACTCAAAAATTGAAATTTGTTTTGGGAAAGGTAGAAAACATTGTGGGAAAAGGAGAAGATGCTGGTTTCCAGCATTTTCTCCTTTTCCCACAATGTTTTCAGAAGGCTTCTTTCTCAGGGTCGTTAAAAGTCGGGATTGTGTGGTAAAGGGTTAACCCTTTCCCAAACAAGCCCTGGTTTTCACGTGTCCGCAGCACAAGTCTTTTGAAAACACTGTGGGAAAAGGAGAAATTGCTCGTAACGAGCAATTTCTCCTTTTCCCACAGTGTTTTCTACCCTTATTGAGAACTTTCTACCATTTTCATCAAATTTAATATTGTCGTCTGCAAACTCTCTCAATTTGGACCAGTCCAAATTTTGTCGTTTGGGAAAGAGTTAAACTTCATGGGCCTTTACACCTTTACCCCATAACAAAAATGTTGACCTGTCAAAATGGATGGAAAGCATTTGCAGGAGACAATTTAAATGCGGCTCAAGTGATGATAATTGTCTTTGTCTTAGAAAACATTGTGGAAAAAGGAGAAAAATCATTTCAAAAGGACTCATTCACGGGGTTGTTAAAACTCAGGATTGTGTGGTAAAGGGTTAAATAAGTATAGATTCTGAATTTTTTCATAATTTGAAATTCCAAGACAATCCCAGCTGTTTGGCAGAGAAAGCCTGTCTTAGCCAATGAGAGGCCTTACCTTTGAATTTAGATTTTGAATAAAATAAATGCGATGCCAGGGTGGTAGTCTTTATGCCAGTGTGTAATGTAATAAGTCTGGGAATGGGTCATACACACCAGTTATCGTTGTGAATGCTCACTGAAATTTAAAGACAGACTCTGAGAGGTGGCTGTTCAAGAAAATTGTTTTCATTAACCCTTTCCCAAACAAGCCCTGGTTTTCACGTGTCTGCAGTACAAGTCTTTTGAAAACACTGTGGGAAAAGAAATTGCTCGTTACGAGCAATTTCTCCTTTTCCCACAGTGTTTTCTACCCGTTTTGAGACCTTTCTGCCATTTTCATCAAATTTAAAATTGTCGTCTGCAAACTCTTTGAATTTGGACTAGTCCAAAATTTGTCGTTTGGGAAAGGGTTAACTTATATAAATGCGTGTTTGAATTGGGGTCATCTGTGGCTGACACTTGAAGGCCCAGTAATGGCCAAAAGTAAACAGTGCAGGTGATAAAATGCATTTAAATTTCAAAGTATGGAAATTATTGTGAACATAGCAATGTGTCATTGTACAATGTGTTATTTGCTGGCAGAAAAATGAATTTCAAAACTAGGTCAAAAGTTGCCAAGACCCTCTATCTTTTTTTTTACTTTTTACATGGTTTTAAAATTCATTTTTCTGCCAGCGATTAACACTTAGGCCAACTGTACAATAATATATTATCAAGTTCACAAGAATTTCTATGCTTTTGAATGGTATGATTTAAATTCAAATGCATTTTAATACCAGATTTGTTTACATTTTGCTGCTGTGGGGCTTTAAGGTTTGGGATATATATTTTTGTTTGGGAAATCCTGATACTGATTTCCACTTGTGGCTGTGGTAAAGTGAAATCCAGGAATGACATGATTGGCCAATAACTATAATAATGTTGCAAGCAACAAAAAAAAGAAAATTGAAACAAATAAACAAGCAAGTTTATATAATTTAACTCTTCCATAAAGGACAAAATTTTTGGACTTAACCAAACCCAGCATTTGCAGACCACAAAATAAATGTAGCTGTAATGATGATTTCTGTCTCTGATAGGGAAGAAAAATTGTGGGAAAAGGAGAAAATGCTGGTCACCAGCATCTTCTCCTTTTTCCCACAATGTTTTCAAAAGCCTTTTTCCCTAGGGTTGTTACAAGTCAGGATTTGGGTAAAGGGTTAAACTTTTTTCTATGATTTACAGATAGTTTGGTTGGGGTTCACTGTACACATGGGGTCAACAGAACAGGATACATGGTTTGTAGGTACGAGTTAAATTAGAAACAGTTAACCCTTTACCACACGATCCCGAGTTTTAACGACCCTGAGGAGGAAGCCATTTGAAAACAATGTGGGAAAAGGAGAAAATGCTGGTAACCAGCATTTTCTCCTTTTCCCACAATGTTTTCTGCCCTATCAAAGACAATTTCCATCATTTGAGTCACATTTAAATTGTCGTCTGCAAATGCTTTCAATTTGAACCAGTCTGAAATATCGTCATGTGGTAAAGGGTTAAATCTAGGGTATCCAAACATGCAGTGATTCACACACTATCCATACATTTTAACCCTTTACCACACAACCCCAAGTTTTAACAGCCCTGTGATGAAGAAGCCTTTTTGAAAACATTGTGGGAAAAGGAGAAAATGGTGGTAACAAAGTTGTGTCTTGAGAAAAACCGGGTAGCAGAACTTATTGCTCAAATCTGACTGCTTATCCTTTTACCAAACTACAAAAATTTAGACTGGTCTAAATTGAAAGCATTTGCAGACGACAAATCAAATATTGCTGAAATGATGGAATTTGTGTCTGACAGAGTAGAAAACATGGTGGGAAAAGGAGAAAATGTTAGTTATCAGCATTTTCTCCTTTTCTCATAATGTTCTCAAAAGTTGTTTTCTTTAGGGTCGTCAAATTTAGGATTTGTGTGTTAAAAGGTTAATAAAAGGTTAAATAATTACAGATTTATGCTATTGTTGATAAGGTCCTTATTATCCATACACATAATGGAAATGATATTACAGCTTATCTCGGACAGTCCCAATAGCTCCACTGGTAGAGCAGGAGATATGTGAATGTCAGATCTCTGGCCACTGTAGGGTCTGGGTTTGATCCCCACAGCTGGCCACCTAAATTTACTAAAATGTCTTTCGGATGAGACGTTAAACCTAGGTCCCATGTGACCATCCCGTACTCGTAGCACATTAAAGAACCAGGCATGACTAGAGATGTGTTCTGTCGGTGTGCGGTAAAAAAGCCAGAGGTAAAAAAGCAATAGGTAAAACGGCCATAGGTAAAAAGGCCATAGGTAAAAAAGCCAGAAGTAAAATGGTAAAAAAGCCATAGGTAATAAGGCCAGAGGTAAAAAAGCCAGAGCTAATTTAGTAGTATATATAGAGAAAGCTTTTTATTTCAGAAAATCTTTAGAAGTATTTTGGGAAAAGGAGAAGCCAATTTTTCCTTTTCCCACAATGTTTTATATCCATTTTGTATCAAACACTTACAATCCTTTAAAAAAATGCACGATACTTTTAATATTCCAAAACAATCATAACCAAGTACAGAATGAAAGTTGGTTATTTCCGTTTATTTATCGTCGCTACCGGTTGCCCATCTGAGCGACGCTCCCAGAAGACGGTTAGTTGTTACAGGGGATAGTGCAAGGATACAGATCGAAACTACTGAGAGCTTCGCCTGGTTCTTTAACGTGCTCGGCGTATAGCACCGTCACACGGGACCTCGGTTTAATGTCTCATCCGAAAGACTATTAGTAATTTTTTTTTTAGTTGGCCAGCCGGGGATACGAACCCACAATCTGTAGGACATTGTGTTCACGAGTCCTACGCTCTACCTACTGAGCTATATCGGCTGGTACAGAATGAAAGAAGATAAATGCCGTGTGTACACACACACACACACACACACACACACACACACACACACACACACACACGTTAAATCAAAGGATGTTTAACAGTTTTAGCAAGACTGCATACAAAGAAATAATAATTAATGTAGTTCAATGTAAATCTCTTCACATACATACTTTTAACTGATATTGGGAGTCCCTAATGTTTATTATTGGTATCATTAAAGAAGCAAATAAACTAATTGCAATCATTGCATACCATTATCTTATACTTCAAAGTTTCTATGGAACAAACTTTCAATACAAAAACAAACTACAAACATGTGCAAACAGTTATTTTACAAGTCAAAGTTTTAATCATAATTATGAAATCGGTCAATAACAGTTTGAAATAATACTGTTAAATTATGTATAAGGGCATTTCCTGCACCTATTATTGGTTTCAATTAATTTATCAACAAGTACTTGTAATAAACAAACAAATATAATTTCTATTAAATACAAATTATTTTATTGCCCATCCTTTTTGATAATACAAAATTAATCTTTATTTAGATACCACATATTCTTTACATAGAGTATGGTTAATTCTTTTAATTTACATAATAAATGTTAAAATTAACACACACACACACACACACACACACACACACACACACACACACACACACACACACACACATGGTATTTTCTTATACTAAATTAGCTCTGGCTTTTTTACCTCTGGCCTTATTACCTATGGCTTTTTTACCGTTTTACTTCTGGCTTTTTTACCCATGGCCTTTTTACCTATGGCCTTTTTACCTATGGCTTTTTTACCTCTGGCTTTTTTACCTAGATTCGTTCTGTCATGTATCTTGCACTATCCCCCCATAACATAACTGTCTGCTAGGGGTGTTTCTCATATTGGCAACAGGTGGCTATAATGAGTAAACAAAAATGAATCGATCAATGGCTCAACTGGCCATAGGCTGGCAACTTATGTCATAGCCCTGTGTCCATCATGTGTGCACCTGTGTGTATGTCAACTTTTATTTCAAACATCTCAGAAACGACAGAGCCAATTTTGACAGAAGTTCACCGAAATGATTCCATTTAAAACTGTTATATCCATGGCAACAAAATTGAAACATAGTGCACATTTAGAGAAATGGGAAAAAGAGCAAGTACTTTAATTAACAAGCAATTTGCATCTACCTACAACATAATTATTTTCAAAGCTGCCAACTACATAGGCATTAAAAGCTTTCTTCAACTTTGGCATAAAAATTTGTATCTGCAAAGTACTGGGTTAGGATGTAGCATCCCATCAGAGTCCATGGTCTTGAAAAAGTATCAGCAGAAAATGCCAGATATCTTGAATAAGTTCATATGATCTCATTTTAATTTTTCTTTACAGATACATGATAGAAAAACTTGACGTAGATCCTGAAGAAGCAATTAAAGGTAATTTTGTTTTAGCCCTTTACCATACGACAAAATTTTAGACCTGTCCAAATTGGAAGCATTTGCAGACGACAATTTTAATGTGGCTCAAATGATGAGAATTTTCTGTGATAGGCTAGAAAACATTGTGGGGAAAAAGAGAAAATGCTGGTTACCAGCATTTTCTCCTTTTCCCACAATGTTTTCAAAAAGCTTCTTCCACAGGGTCGTTAAAAGTCAGCATTGTGTGGTAAAGGATGAAACCAAAAATTCTGTTTTCCTAAAACTCAAAGCACGAAGTAAATGAGCAGTGCTATGGCAAAAGGGGTTTTACTGCATCTTGGCGGTGGATGATACCATGCTGTCATCACATAATCATGGATCCTGAAAACCCATTTTGTATAACAACTAACTGAATCGCGAGGTAAACTGGTCCTGTGACACACAGTACATTAACTGATAACGAAAAGTATCAACTCGGGTCAGCCTGCACACACTGCGCAGGCTGACCTGGGTCGATACTTTTATCAGATGCACTAAGCCCCCTTACCACAAAGCATAGCCCAAATGAATTTGATTGTTTGAATCTGTAAAAAGAATCAGATTTGGAAATTTCAAATCCAGTTAGGTTAAGGTATCACTCAATATCTCTGAAATATCAGACTGCATGTTCTGTGTTCACTGCAAAAGCAACTTGCTATAGTTGTGAGTTTCTGCTCAAAAGGTTATCCTGTAAAATACCGATAGAGCAGACATTCTCATAGGGCATAAATTGTAGTGATTTTAATGCCATTTTAGTTCAAGTTTATCGTAAGTAAATATGAGTGTAGATCCAAGTTGACAGTACACATTTAACTCTACACCAAAGGACAAAATTTTAGACTTGACCAAATTGAAAGCATTTGCAGACTAATATAACAGAAAATTGAATTTTGTTTTTGGAAGGATAGAAAACATTGTGGGAAAAGGAGAAAATGTTGGTGTCCAGCATTTTCTCCTTTTCCCACAGTGTTTTAAAAAACATTCTTTCCCAGGATCATGAAAACCAGGGATTTTTCGGTAAAGGGTAAAGAAAGCCCCCCCCCCTCCCCCCCCCCCCCAGTTGTTTTGATCTTGTAGTAGATATTTGGTGATGTCAGTGAAACACAAACAAAAGAATATTGAAAATTTATTTATTCATCATTTATTTGAAGATGACACCAAGAAATTTGACTCCCTGTTTTGACTTTTGACTCCCAAATTTCAGGATAGGGTGTCAAAATGACCCGCCATATTTTACACCTGGAGAAAACACTGAAACAGTACAACTTTTTATACCCCTGATATTTTCAACAGCTTTTATAAACATTCCCTCATTGTTTTTTATACAGTTACAAAAAACTATATTTTTCTTGCCATCTGTCGTCTAATTTGTAAGTTTTTTCGTTGAACAGAAACTAACCTGCACAGTAAACATAATAACAATTTTTGTCTGACAGGTAAAGTACTTTGTCATCATGATTAATTTAACCCTTTACCGCATGATCCTGAATTTTAGCGACCTGGAGGAAGGAGACTTTTGAAAACATTTTGGGAAAAGGAGAAAATGCTGGTAACCAGCATTTTCTCCTTTTCCCAAAATGTTTTCTGCCCTTTCAAAAACAAATCTCATCATTTGAGCCATGTTTAATTTCTCCTCTACAAATGCCTTTATTATACATGAGTCAAAAATTTTGTTCAGCGGTAAACAGTTAACTCTTTACCATACAATGTCGAGTTTTAACACCTCTGGGAAATTAGACTTTTAGTAAGATCATGGGAAAAGGAGAAAATGCTGGTAACCAGCATTTTCTCCTTTTTCCACAATGTTTTCTAATCATTCAGAAACAAATCTAATCATTTGAGCCACATATAATTTTTGTCTGCAAATGCTTTGAATGAGGGCCTGTCTAAAATTTTGTTGTCTGGTAAAGAGTGAAATGTATTGTATTTGCATGTCGCGTTTTTGTCAGAGACCTGCATTTTAGTGCACTATAAAATTTCCTCTAATCTTCACAGCCTATGGTAAAGCTCGAGGATACAAAATTGAAAGAGAGAACTATCTTGAAGATCTAAGAAAAAGAGGAAGAGGGTAAGTACTTGTACATCTTCGCAAACCAAGGATACTAACTCCACTTTGTTCGTTACGTACCCTTGGCCGCTCGCCTCTTTAAAAATCGAAACTCCCACTGCGCCACCTATCGAATATCACGAGTTGCGTAACCTTTGCTGATGTTATATATAAAAATGCTCGTAATAAAATGTGTTAGGCTATGCATCAAATATGGCTGCGCTTTCGGATTCATCACAATTTTCTGAAATTAATCAGACATACGATGATTTGCAATCATTTGGCTGTGAAACCCGTCCTAACATTTCACATAATTGATCATGAACTATAAAAAACTCATTAAATATCAATCGTCTACTCTTTTTTGGCAAATTTTCGTCACAAACACGACAACTTTCATTTTTGATGGGTGCCGCCATTGTTTTTTTCTGTTTCGCGGAAGATTTCTTGCTAGGGATGGTTTGATTGGACGTGATGGGTTTTGATCGCATCCAATGAAATGGCGCAGCGGGAGTTTCGATTTTTAAAGAGGCGAGCGGCCAAGGGTACTACCTTAGTGTATCCCCATTCTTGGTCCTCATTGTCAGTACAAATGCTCTGCCAAAAGGGGTCTTAATACATTCAGGACCAGTGGAAAGCAATTTGTAATATATACATGTTCACGCTGTAACAATAGCATAGTCATTAACATGAGCGACGCATACATTAGCCATGCTCTGTGAAAAGGGAATTTAATGCACCCGCAAAAAAGCATGGACCCAGGTCAGCCTGCACAGTCCCTGCAGGTTGACCTGTGTTGGAACTTCTTGCTGTGGGTCAATTTTCTGCATGTCCAAGGACCATTCTATCTCATGTTTCAGTTGGTTGTTAGACAAAGTGGATGTAATGGATCCATGATTATGCCATGGCTTGGTTGGTATGATTCACCACCAAGATGCATCAAACCCCCTTTTGTCAGAGCATGGCTCAAATATCTTTCTCATCAAATTCTTTGAAAATTAAGTGAAGTGGTAGCTATTTTACCTTTTACCAAACAATCCCGAGTTTTAAATGTCCCTAGGAATACCGTTTTTAAAAACATTGTGGGAAAAGGAGAAAATGCTGGTAACCAGCATTTTCTCCTTTTCCCACAATGTTTTCAGCCATTTCAAAACCAATTTCCGTAGTCTATGCAACATTAAAACTATAGTGTCCAACTGTTTTCAATTTGGATGAGTTTAAAATTTTGTTGTTTGGTAATGACTTAAAAAGTGTAATGTATTTTTTTGGTTGTGAAAGAGTTAATACTTGTCGTTATTGTTATTATAGGAAAACTTCATCAGGTGAACTAAATGGGATGAAAACCATCAGTCAAGAACAGTTTTGTAGCCCTGAGCTGTGGAACAATGACAGACCATCTCAAGTGCACCCACAGTACAATCCTTATAACAGATTTGCAGGTCATAGAAGCAATTTTGGTCCTGGCAGATATCGGGGGAGAGAACATGAACCAAGGAATAGCAGCATTCAGGAAAGACAGTTTGGCTCAAATGATCATAGTCATAAAGGGAGAAAATTCAATTCCTACCATAGAGGTTATCAGGGCAGACAAAAGGTCAATAATCATGGTGGTTATCAGTGGAGAGATGGCTATCAGGGAAGGCCATATAACAATGACTATGGGCGTTATCAGGGGAGGCAAGTTAACTATGGCCATGGTGGTCAGTGGGAGAGACAGTCTAACTTTTACCACAGCGGTTATCAGGGAACACAATTTGAAGTTGACAGTGACAGTCAGCATGGGGGAGAATATAGATACAACCATAAAAGTCACGTGGAAAGACCTGGGAAAGAACATGAACCTTTTTCTGTCACAGGATATAACCAAAGACCTCATTCTGATGGCAATTTTAGATTTAAGGAACAATTTGGAAATGTTGATGGCCAGGCTGAAAATCTAAATGACAGTTCTGAGCATTTTCATGAGGAACCCAGGGAATCTACTGGAAGTGTTAGAAATAGAAAAAGAAACCGTAGAAGAAAAAGAAAACCCGCACAACAGGCTAGTGATTGAATTTAACCCTTTACCACACAGTGCCAACTTTGACAACCCTGAAAGAAAAGGCTTTTGAAAACATTGTGGGAAAAGGAGAAAATGCTGGTAACCAGCATTTTCTTCTTTTCCCACAATGTTTTCTACCCTGTCAAAGCCAGAAATCGTCATTTTAGCTGCAATCCATTTGTCGTCTGCATAATGCTTTCAATTTGGTCCTGTCTAAAATTTTGTCATCTGGTAAAGAGTTAATAAGCCCTGGCTTAGAAGTGTTGCAAAACAATTTTCTCTTATTTTTTTTATCAGATACAGTGCAATCTTGACACTTTAACTCTTCACCAAACGATAAAATTTTACACTGGCGCAAACGGGAAACATTTGCAGACAACAAAATAAATGTTGCTCAAAACATGAAATTTGCCTGTGAAAGGATAGCAAAACGTTGGAGAAGGACAAAATGCTGGCTACCATCAACAGAGCTCCAGATAGAGGGAGTGATTTTGATTTCAAAACGGAAAATATCAATCACGCTCCAATAAACCCTATGTTTTGGCTAGTCATTACAATCGTCTCAATGAGACGATTCTAATGAGTACCCACAACATAGGGTTTGGAAGATATATAATGGGTTTAGAATACTATCACCCCCTCTAATCTGGAGGTCTGCATCATTTTGTCCTTTTTCCACTATGTTTTCAAAAGCCTTCTTCCTCTGGGTCTTTAAAACTCAGGATTGTTTGGTAAAGGGTTAACTCTTTACTAGAAGACAAAATTTTAAATCTATACATACTGAAAGATAACAATGCACATGTTTACATGTAAGCCCTAGTTGCGAGATTTTTGTGAACTGATAAGGAAGATGCTTGCTGCAAGGATGTTTTTATTTTAGCTCGGCTGTTTTTTGCAGAAAACATCAAGATATTGTCGTTGCTCTGAAGTCTGGGTCGTTGTGATACAATGGCTTATTTTTTAATCTTAAAAAATCTTACAGCTTCTACCTCCGGTAGTGCTGGACATATTTACTTCAAACTCGAACCAGTCTTAAGTTATCAAAAGTGGAACCCATAACAGGGCCAGGCAACCATCAAAATATTTTTGACATAATTATGCCCCTTTTTTGCCATAAAATTTTCAAAATCTTTAGCCATAAATATCTCTCTTATTACTTAATCTATTTACTTTAAACTCAGAAAAGTTTTCTCTATCAAAGGGGGAACCCATACAACTGGGGCAGGCAAGCATCAAAATATTTTTGACATAGTTATGCCCCTTTTTTGCCATGAAATTTTCAAAACCTTTAGACATAAATATCTCTATTATTACCTAATATATTTACTTTAAACTTAGAAAAATTTCCTCTATCAAAAGGGAAACCCATACAACAAGACCAGATAGCCATTAAAATAATTTTAACACAGTTATGCCCCTTTTTCAACTTAGAATTTTTTACTGAAAATTAAGCAACTGCAGCCAAGCGTTGGTACCCACATGCGGTGCTTTTTTTAATGTTATTTTTACTGTCGAATTATCAATGTTTCACTGTAAGTATGCCATTATCTTTGAATGAAATAGAAGCTTGCTTTTGATATTTCAAATTATTTGGAACCAGTGAATAAGGATTTGTAATATTAATCCTTTATCGCACATTGCCGCCTTTATACGACTCTGGGAAAGAAGCCTTTTGAAAACATGGTTGGAAAAGGAGAAAATGCTGGTAACCAGCATTTTCTCCTTGTCCCACATTGTTTTCTACCCTATCAAAGAGAAATGCACCGTTTGAGCCAAACTGAAATTGTCGACTGCAAATGCTTTCAATTTGGACAAGGCTAAAATTTTGTCATCTGGTAAAGGGTCAATATGTTCAAACAAGAACAATAGCATCATCAATCACATGAGAGACACTTGAATGATCCATTCTCTGTGAAAAGGGAATTTAATGCATCTGTTAAAAAGTATTAGTCCAGGTCAGCCTGCACAGTCCACGGAGGCTTACCCATGTCAAAACTTTTTGCTGTTGGTAAATTCTCTGCATGTCTAAGGAGCATTCTTCCCCATAATTCAGGTGGTTGTTAAACAAAATGGATGTAATGGATCCTTAATTATGTCATGACTTGCTTGGGGCTATTATGGATCCTTAATTATGTCATGACTTGCTTGGGGCTATTATGGATCCTTAATTATGTCATGACTTGCTTGGTATAATGCATCGCGGAGATCCTTTGAACCCCTTTTGCCAGAGCTTGGCTCATATCTTCTTCATGAAATTAGGGGTCATGCGTGGCTCAGTGGAAAAGTGTAGGACTCGTGACCTGGAGACCCAAGGGTTGAGCCTCAGTTGATCTACTGGGTTTTTTCATGGGAGTGTCCTCGGGCAAGGCACTTCAGAGCCCTAACCTAGTACTGGTGAAACTGAGGAAAGACATGAATATGTGAGCTGTCGCCTGATATTACAGAAATTATGTTGAAAGTGGCATAAAGCACCATTCAACAATTCTTCATGAAATTCTTAGAAAATTTTGTTAATTCTGCAGAGGTCATGGATTTTCTATTGCAATGAAAATCATAACCATTATAATTAGATATCATAATTACCGTATGTGTTGAACAAATGCCAGATTCATTCCTCCCTCATCACTGACCATCGAATAGAAAATGGATATTTGGGAAAGTAGCCAGTGGCTTAGGAAGAATATTGTGCAAAGCAGTGGCAAAAGAAACTCAAGGAAAGCATGGATAGGTGCACTGGCTGCTGCGATACAACCAAAATAACCCTTTCCCAAACAAACCCAGGTTTTCACGTGTCTGCAGTACAAGCCTTTTGAAAACACTGGGGGAAAAGGAGAAATTGCTCGTAACGAGCAATTTCTCCTTTTCCCACAGTGTTTTCTACCCTTTTTGAGAACTTCCTGCAATTTTCATCAAATTTAAAATTGTCGTCTGCAAACTCTTTCAATTTGGACCAGTCCAAGATTTGTTGTTTGGGAAAGGGTTAATGACATAAAATACTACACAAAGAAACAAATACCAAGTACATGTATATTAGGGGTCTTATAAGAAAATTTGTTTTCAGAGTCACAAATGACTCTGCCAAAGGAAAAGTGTTTCAAAAAATAATGCGTTTTTGTGGTCGAAGACGCATGGCAATGAGTTGATTTTTTTTTTTTCTTGCGTCATTTTGTCGGTCTTAAAAATCATTGTTGAGATTATGTACCTGAGGTTAAAAATGGCATAACCATGTGATGATTTATATGAACTGATACAGGGAACATGTCCAAGATATTCTTTAGACATTGTCAATATTTACAAATTTATTTTTTATAGACTCTGATGTGGGATATTAGTTGGTCATTGTGTTGCTAAATGATATCGTATAATGTTACTGTGTTGTTATTTGTTGTGATCTTTGCTGATTCCAAATATCTGCATAATAGGTCTTTACCATACAATGCCGTCTTTTGACGTCCCTGAGAAAGACGGTCTTTGAAAATATTGTGGGAAAAGGAGAAAATGCTGGTAATCAGCATTTTCTCCTTTTCCCACAATATTTTCTACCCTATGAAAGACGAATTTTATGTTTTGAGTAACATAAAACTTGTCGGCTGCAAATGCTTTCAATTTGGACAAGTCTAAAATTTGTCGTCTGGTAAAGAGTTTTACATGTATATGTTGATATACATGAGCTGTACATTGTCGCCGCACAAAAGTGTGTCCCCTGAAGGGTGTTATTTTTTTCATTTTTATTTTCAAAAACTAATCCGCGTTAGACATAAATTAAAACATGTATCAGTTTTACTTTCTCAACTCCATTTTTGTGGTCGGTTAGTTGGTGCAAAATTAGATGTATCCTGCATCAGACAACCATTTCTAGACTTGCCTACATTGAAAGCATATGCAGACCACAAATTTTAGTAGGGGATTTATCTTTTAAAGAGTAGAAACTATTGTGGGCAAAGAGGAAAATGGTGGTTACCACCACTTTCTCCTTTACCAAGTTGTTTTCAAAAGCCTTCTTCCTCACTTGAAATTTTTCTGTATGAATCAGAGGGTTTCTTGCGGCTCTTTCCACCTCTAACTTCGAGCTTTCCCGTATTTAGTTTTTCCTTATTCAGCATTTGCATATGAGCCATGCTGTGGCAAAAGGGGGTTTAATGCATCTCCGTAATCAAGGCATCACGTAATAAGGGATCCATAAAACCCATTTTGCCTAACAACCAACTGTATTATAAAGTAGAATGGGCCTTTGACATACAGAAAATTGACCAATAGCGGAAAGTCTCGGCCCAGGCCAGCCTGCGTAATCCGCGCAGGCTGACCGGGGTCGATACTTTTTGCAGATGCATTAAGCCCTATTTTCACAAAGTATGGCTCATGTTTTGCTCTGCCGACATTAGTTGATGAAATGTCAGTTTTGTCGATAGACTAGAGCTAAGATTTTTCTTGCAAGCAACATCATAATTATGGTAGTGTGTTGTGGTACTTCCTTTATCTGAGTATGTTTCATCATTTTTAGTCATCTAATGGAATCGTTGTACTCATACATTTGCTAAAGAAGTTGAGGGAAAAAATTGTGGCCTATTTAAAAAATAAAAAATCTGCTCAATTCCACCCCCCCCCCCCTCCCCCACCACTACTACAGAATTACAAACAGTTTCTCAGCACTGGCGTATCTTGATTGCCTATATTATTATATGGTAACAATATGGCTGCATGGGCAAGTGCTCTGAACATAACAAGAAGTTGAAAACCAAATGACTGGTAGTCTGGATTACCTGCCCCTACCACTACGTTATAGTACTTTTGAGGTACGGCGGGGCACCAAACTAAATGACTGGATGATATTGACAATGGTCTTTTTGTGTGAAAATGATTACCTCTTTACCAGACGACAAAATTTTAGACTTGTCCAAGTTGAAAGCATTTGCAGACGACAAATTAAATGTTACTCAAAGCATAAAATTTGGCTCTCATAGGGTGGAAAACATTGTTGGAAAAAGAGAAAATGGTGGTTTCTCCTTTTCCCGCAATGTTTTCTAAAGCGTTCTTTCTCAGGGTCGTTAAACGTCGGCATTGTGTTTTAAAGGCTTAATATTGCATTGCTAAATCTAATTTAATTCCCTATCTTTATGGCAAGTTGTCGGGCTTTTTTTATCAGGGAAAACTGTAATAAAATCTCTCCGGCAGTTTCTCCTTTTGCCACGGTGTTCACATGTGTTCATGCGTTAAACACTGATCTAAGTTGGGCACCTATATTCTATTAGGGTGTTTTCTAACTTTCCAACAACAAATATGTTTCAGTGATTGACTGGATGGTGTTTAACGCCGTTTTCAACATTACTTCAGTTACATCACGGCGGCCAGTGCACCTATCCATGCTTTCCTGGAGTTTCTTTTACCAATACTACGCACAATACTATTTCCAAGCCACCGGCTGCTTTCCCACATAACCATCGTCGAAACAATGGTCAGCGGTGAGAGAGGAATGAATCCTGTCGCAGTGACTTTGGAAAGTAATTGGCCGAGCCTGGGATCGAACCTGTGACCCCCTATTCTTAAGTTCTGTACGCTACCGACTGAGCTACCGGGGCTCGGTCAATGTTTGCTGACCATTGTTTCGACAATGGCTATGTGGGAAAGCAGCCAGTGGCTTAGAAAGAATATTGTGCGGTGTGCGGAGTACTGGTAAAAGAAATTCCAGGAAAGCACGGATAGGTGCACTGGCCGCCGTAATATAACTGAAATAATGTTGAAACTGCGTTAAACACCATGCAATCAATCAATCAATCAATCGGCCAATGTTTTAGATCCAAATATGCTAACTATTGCTTCTTACAAACTTGCTAATTCTAGCACATCTGTCAAATCGTGATATTAGAAAAAAAATAAATAAATAACCCGGTTTATTCCTTAGGACTGATCAATTTTTGAAAATTGATCAAATATTAGTAGGCCTACTGTAGGCCCTACTTCGTTGTTTGACACTATTGTTTTCACCTCGCATGGAATAAGGATGTGTACTGTAGGCCTATTTGTATTGTAACACGTGAAGACTGGACAGTTTTCGTTTAGTCGAGAAACTTAAACAGTCAATCTATCAAAAGAAAAGTAGAAAAAATATTTCTGAATAAGGTAACAAGGAAGTCAAAATGAACGCGTAACAACCTTAGGGCATTGTACCACGTGGTTTTAACATTTAGCAGAAGCTTCCGGTTTGGCAACGTTCACGTTATGCCCAAGTGAAATACAACACAATTAACTGATTTACAATAGTACACCAAATCAAGAGGTACGTGTATTTTTTTTTTACTTTTATACATTAATTTCGTTCATTTACATTAATTCACTAAGTTCTTATATATACATTCAATCAGTAATGAATTTACTTAAATGTAGACATATTTTGTTTTGGCGAATTTTCTATTATTAAACTCATTTATGATTCCATTTAACTTTTGCTAAGTAATATTTTATTAACTCTGATTAAAACTCTTTACCAAACGACAAAATTTTGGACTGGACAAAATTGATAGCATTTGCAGACGACAAATTAAATGCATCTTAAATGGTGATTTATGTATTGGATAGGGTAGAAAATATTGTGGGAAAAGGAGAAACTGCTGGTTACCAGCATTTTCTCCTTTTCTCCTTTTTCCTCAAGGTCGTTAAAAAGCGGGGTTGTGTGGTAAAGGGTTAATTGATAAATTTTGTTTACCCTTTGAGCGCAAAATGCGCATTAACGACTCCAATTTCAAGGGTCTTTTTTATGTCAGATTATCTACCATGTACTAGTAGATTCCATTATCAGGATCAACAAAGAAAGCAACCTTTTTTATATTTGAGCCATGCCCTTTTAAAAAGGGTTTTAATGCATCTGCGATAAGTATCGACCCAAGGCAGTCCGGGCAGGCCGACATGGGTCGTCACTTTGCTATAGGTCAATTTTCTGCACATCGAGGGACCAATCTACCCCATGATTCAGTTAGTCGTTACACAAAACGGATTTTATGGATCCATAAGTATATGGATCCATAAGTGTCTGATTACTTGCTTGCTTGGTATAATGGATCACGGAGATGCACTAAACCCCTCTCGCCAGAGCGTGGCTCATATGAAAGATTATCTAACTTTAACTTTTTTGAATACTATAAATTTCAGACGAACTACGTATTCAACTTTCAAATCACGAAATAAGAGGAATTTTTGTGTGTATTTCAGGCGAAATGGGCTTCAAACTGACGTTTTTGATTTTTAGTTCACTTCTGTCATACACGAGTGGAATAAAACTCTGTGACCTCGAAGAAGAATCCTGTATATACTCTGCAGAGTTCAACGAATACCCATTTTCCACGATGGTAAACGATTGCTATGATGCAGTGAGAGACTATTTTGGATTTGGAAAAGAAAACCTCGAAGAAACTATTACAGAAAGTGATACAGCCGAGAAATATTACATGAGCGAGGCAGAAATAGACGCATTTATTAAAAGAGCATAAGATATTACTACTATGCTTGCACAGGAAGATGGAATGGACGCGAAGGTTGAAAGATTTTCCGACATTTTAAGAGAAGCCCTGGACGCCGAGGTTGAAACTTCGCCCGAAGAACAGGGTGACTTTGAGTATCATCCAATGCATAAACTCGAGCCAGGAACTGTCGGACAGATTGAAACTATTGAATCGACTGATGGCAGAAAAACGAGTTTGAAAACCTTAGCAAGACAGCCTCCTCTGTTTGAAATAGAAATTTTTTTTAACGCATGAGGAGTGTGACTCCATGTTAGAAGCAGCTAAAAGTTTGGCACGACATGAAGTGCTGTTTTTGTCGATTCGAAAGCCATAGAGAACGGGAAGCAAGTCAGTAATGTACGCGTAAGCAATTCTAGTCACCTAAAACCTCCTCAGATCGGGGAAGAGTTTCTGAAGGGGATACACTAAACAATATCATCCATCACGAAAATACCCGTGTACATGATTGAGGGTAGTGAACCTCTTACTATTGGTTATTACGCGCCAGGCGGATTCTACTCCGCTCACCTAGATTCTAACGAGGCTCCCAGGAAAAAGATTCCATGTTGCTTCCAGTCAGCCTGCCAGGACGACTCCGGGAAAGAACGCGAGGCGAACGATTGATGTAGGATGTGTCGATACGCCACATTTTTGTACTACTTAACGGAAGTGGAAGAAGGCAGTGAAACGGCATTTCTGTCCGCAGACATGACCATCAGCGAAATGCTGAAACGGCAGGAAGAATCCCCTGACTGGTCAGATCTAACGACAAATTGTCATGATGCCACTGTTGTTGTGAAACCTGCCAAGGGAAAGGCGATTTTATGGTATTCCCATTTCTTAGACACTAAAGGTTATCTTAGTGGTGTGGACAAACGCAGCAATCATGGCGGATGTAATGTGACAAAAGGCTCAAAATGGATTGCGACAAACTGGATATCTTCACCGATATGTGCTCATCGGTTTATATCAAGTCGATACCGAGATATCTCTTTGTCATATAAAGAATTTATAGATTCACTGAAGTAGGCCTAATGTAAACAACAGGTTGTATTGTGTGTGTGTGGGGGGGTGTTACCGGCCAAATATAAATAATGTCGGTATTAAAATGCATTTAAATTTACATCATACTTTGTACAAGTATGCAAAATAATTTTGAAGATGACAATCTGTTATTGCACGGTCGATCCAAGTGTTAGTCGCTGGCAGAAAAATGAATTCTAAAACAAGGTAAAACTAGATAAAAGACAGAGCAACCTGCCAACTTTTGACCTTGGTTTTAATAAGTTAACCCTTTACCAAACAACACCGTGTTTTGACGACCCTGGGGAAATGCCCTATGAAAACATTTTTACCAGCATTTTCTTGTTTACCAACAATGTTTTCTACCCTTTCGAAGATGAATTGTGGCATTTCAGCCACGTTTACCTCTTTGTCTTTCAATTTGGACAAGCCTAAAATATTGTCATCTGGTTAAACTTGTACAAGGGTCACAAAGAAGGAATATTTTAAAAACAAGAAATATCCTTCTTTTATGACTTTATTATTGAAATTATAGCAAAAAAAAAAAAAAAAAAAAAAAGCGATTGTAATGATAAGCAATAAAATATATCGCTTCTCTTTCATATAGATGTATTACTATCGATGTATAGAAATGTACAGTATTTTATTTGTTTGGATGTTGTGTTCGTGGTTGTGTCTGTGCGTTAGTGAGTGAGATTCATTCTTATCAGTGCTACGAAAACGTACATAAAGAATGTTTTGGGTCTTTTTTTCATTTCATCGAGTGAACATTATCGGTGATATTTTCACGAGTGGCGCAGGCATGAGTAATAATATTTCCATATGATGTTCACGAGATGAAATAAATTTCGATTTTTCACCATAAAAAAAACAAGTATTCTGGTTATTTCATGCTGTAACCCCTTTTTTGTTTGGATTTGTGAAGTACAGGGGAGCTCTTGGTATATCGGTACCAGTGAGTTTATCAGTCGGTAAATTCAGTGGTCGTTTGGGCGTTGCGTTCATGGTTATAGTCTGGCGGTAGCTAGTATCATTCTGTTCAGTACTTTACCACACAACAAAAATTTAGAATTTTTCAAGCCCAAAGCATACGCAAATGCCAAATCAAGCGTGGCTAAAATTGTACACTATCAAAGACAACCTCCCACAAATTTAGCCACTTTGTCCAACAACTGGCAGAACCATAACAACTTGGTCCTTTGACTTGCAGAAAATTGACCAATAGCAAAAAAGTTTCGTCCCAGGTCTGCTCTGGGTCGACACTTTTTGTAGATGCATTATGCCCCCTTTTCACAGAGCATGGCCTATACTTAGGATTATTTGACGTTCAACGGCCGGCTTTTTTGTTGTCCACACAGCACCATTTCGACTATTCAAAGAAGCTAGATCTGTAGTTCTAATTTTAACGTCCCGTAACTCGAACTACCAACTGGAATTAATTTGCGTTGGGAAAACACTGCAGCAGGAATTGTGATCGCTCATTCGAGCAATGGATTGAGCAATCTGAACTACTGTTTTTCGAGGGAAATAACTCCAACCTTTGTCTTAGGATGATATCACCGGAAGTGGCTATTCTTTAACTCTTTCACTGCCAGTGTCGCCTTGGAAAGCTTATGCGGATGGCGTAGATCAAATATCAGACTGCACAAAACGTGCAGTCTGAATTTTGATCTACACCGTTCGCTACCTGGAGCTTTCTAAACTTTGTCAAAAGTTGTCTTCAGTTTCATTTTTTTTTTTTTTTTTTTCTTTGTTTTTTGCTTCAGACCTCTAAGAGAAGTCGAAACAGTTTAGATGGCAGCGAAATCAGAGTGTGAATTAGACTCTGATTAAAGGTGTGAGCTTCTGTTTCGATACTGCGATAATTTATGTTGCTCTCTAGATCTACTTTGTATTTGAATTATCGGAGCTTTTCTGGATTATATTTGAGCTCGGGGAAAAGGGGGCTTAACGCATCTCCGTAATGCATTTTATATCATGGATGTATAAAAACCATTTTATTTAACAACCAACTGAATTATGAGGTAAACTTGTCTTTTGAGCAGCAGAAAATTGACCTGTAGCAAAAGGATTCGATCCAGATCAGCCTATGCGGGCTACCCAAGCTGACCTAAGTCGATACTTTTTCGCAGATGCATTAAACCCCTTTTCACAGAGCATGGCTCAATTACAACACTTGTCATCATTTGGCAAAATCAGCTTGAATAAATAAGTTGTTATAACTTATGTTCTTTTTTTCTGAATATTACCCCTAGATTTCTAACTTTGGTAATTTGGTGAACATAGTATGTGGATCAAGATCAGACTGCACAGAACGTGTAGTCTGATCTTGGATTTACACTTTTCAATACGGTTAGATTTTCAGACTAAAATAACTTTAAAATTTATCGCAATATTTGGATTTTGACAACAGGCTTCAATTTATAAAGTTCGCTACCTGATGCTAAACTTAGATAATTCAAAATTTAGGAGATGGGGAATTTAGTTCTCAACTCTTCCACTGTCGATGGCAACTTAGTATCTATTGTGGGTGGCGTAGGTCTGCACCGGATTACACATGATATTTACAGTCTGATCTTCGATACAAACCAAGATTTAACGTCTGCCGTATGATTATATCGGTTTTCCTTTGCTCACATTGTACATCATTATTCACCAACCATTCTTAAAAATAGTCTTAGTCTTATGATGAAGAACTCTCTAAACTTAAAAGTAACACAACTTCTGATTGGCTAAACCATTTAGCCAATCAAAAGTTGTGTTACTTTCAAATCTAAAAAATTTTAGAGAATTACACAAAGAGAGAAGTCGTGTTACTTTCAAGTTTGGAAACCATTTGGTTTAGCCAGTCGGAAGTTGTGTTACTTTCAAATCTAGAAAATTTTGGAGAATCAGACAAAAAATATACTTTAAAAGAAAGGTTGAAGTTAAAGAAATGACTAGAAGCGCACCTGGGGTAACGAGGACGGAAATGTCCGAATATCGAAAGAAAATTGACATCTTGTCAGTAAAAGCAGCACATCTCTATATCCAATCCACTACTGTATTCGACAGCATATATCACAAAATATCTGATAGTGTATAAAAATAAATAATTAGAAAAATCTTCTGTGCAGTCTGATCTGAAGCTACACTGTCCCTCATTTGCATGCGCATTCGCTATATACAATCATAGAACACGATGAAGAGTTATTCCCCTTATTCCCAAATAAAATCTCGGTGAAGTACGGCGGGATACCAGACTATCTACGGCATAGCAGCATACTGGATTTCTCCAAGAAATGTCCAAGCCTGTCAAACAAGTGCTGACTATGATATTCGGAGCATCTCTAGAATAAGACAGGGTCCCAATCACAGGTTGTGTAGCTTTCAAAGTTAGAAAATCTAGGACAATTAGACTGAAAATGTTTTCAAGAATGGTTGGTGAATGCAGACCTAGGATAGCAATAGCAGACATGTACTTTCAAATACATAAATGTGTTATCTACTTGCCTGCCGAGAGGTCTGCTTTGTGGATTACGATTAGCCAGAGATCCTCCACTTGATCCACGATTAATCCAGTTATATTTTCATGGTGGGGCCCTTGTGTATCTTATGAAGATAGTATGTCTTTACTCTCTTCCTTTAGTTTCTTCCTTTTCATGTTTATATACAACAAACACTATATCTACTTGAAAAAATCTTTTCATTTATTTATTTCAACACATGTATATTTGTTTTTTACCAAATCTACATCGTTATAAATCCATGGAAAATTGGTAAAAAAACTAAAACGATGTTAGAGTCTTGTCACTTTCGAAAAATAAAACTTGAAAACATACAGATCAACTATCTTTATCTCTCTTCATCTCTAACCCCGGATTAGATTATGGTAGGAGTTCTTCAGTGTACGAGGTCTCCAGGGTACGTGTTCTCCAGCAGACACTTTTAATTGCCCGCGAATAAAGATGTAAATTGATTCCCGTTGTATCTCGCGTAGCCGTCCGAAAGACGCAGAATACAATAGGCTGCCAGTTTATTAAAGATGGCGTCAATTTACAGAAAATGCGAACCAAACAAAGTTTGAGGTGAAAGTTTGATATACTGGATTCACTTTGTTACTTCTCCATATTATGAACTGACGAAGAGCCATAGACTATAGTTTTTCATGTTCAATTGATTCATTTTGCAAGCTACCACTATGGATTTTAACCTTGATTGCAGATAAACTAGCAAATTTTCGCATAGAATGGTTAATTACCTATCAAAGAAAGAAATCATCATTTAAGCAACATTTGATATGTCATCTGCAAATGCTTTCAACTTGGTCTTTTCCAATATTTTGTCATATGGTAAAGAGTTAAAATTCTGGAAAAATTAGTGGGGGTTGTTTCGTTTGTTCCAATTTATGATTCCGGGACATTTCGGCCCATTACAATTTCGGCCCATAGTCTAAATACCAATTGAACGACACTTGAATGTTTCCCTGTGTGTTTGTCCGTCAGCTTGCATGCTCCGACCTGTCTTGCTACCACTCTTTGTGTTGATTGATTGCTTTTATATGACATTGTTTTAGCCGCTGGTCCTACACCTTCGAAGGTTTGCCAAACAAAACAGCCGCGGTGTGTATTGGGCAAGGGAGGATTAGCGTCATCGTTTGAGATTACACAAAGGCATTTCCAGATTTGTAAACTTGCCAATCAAAACTAATTTCAAACTGAGTTTTAGCTGAAGAACGTATGTTTTCTAAGGATAGTTCATTATGCAAAGCCTTCATTAAGGACTAATTTCTAGGAATTTTGAAATTCCAGATGTCATTTCAAAATTCTTTTTTTTTTTTTAATGAAAATTTGGGAAGTTATACCTACCTCGGCAATACCACAAATCCAGTTTTTTCCCCAATTTTACCATGGAACAGATGAAAGTGTTAATTTGGGCTTCAGCATGAACAACGTTATATATATGCAGTCCTTCTAAAAACCCTGTGTTGTTTAGAATTATGACAAAGAGTTAGTACCCACGACATCGATAGGGTTAACGGAGGTCAGGAGAAAAATTAAGTGCTAACTAAGCAAATAATTCTTCTCTGATCTGGATGCTATAGTGAAATAAACTGAAAAACAGTTACCTGACCATATCTTTGAACTTTTTACCAAACGACAAAATTATAGACTGTTCGAAATTGAAAGTAATTTCAGACGTCAAAGTTAATATTGCACAAAGTATGAAATCTGTCTTTGAGTGGGTAGAAAACATGGTGGTAAAAGGAGGCAAGGCTGGTTATCAGCATTTTCTCCTTTTCTGACAATGTTTTCAAAAGTCTCTTTCCTTTGGGTCGTTATAACTCGGAATGGTGTGGTAAAGGGTTAAAAACATGAATTCTTGGTAAACAATCCATTATCACGAATAAAAAAAAAAAAAAAAACACACACACACACACACACACACACACACACACAAAACAAGACTTATTGTGCCAATTATTATTGCATTTGAAAATAATTACTGAAGTTGCATCCATTCAAATTTTTTCCCCGCTTTTTACACAAATTTTAGAGCATTCACGCCGACAAGTAAACACCCCCCTTTTCCAATCTACGTCGTCCGATAATAGACTTTATTTCATAAGTATTTTCTGACCTTTTTCGTAGTAATTGATATTCCAGCTCTCCCACATTATGAATTATATGGCATTTATACATGTCAGCCCTTTAAAGTTTTTATCTAAGTTAAAAATTTCAGTTTGAAGGGGCTATGATCGGACGATGTCAATTTGATACTAGGTTTGTCATGGGTTTTCATGCTTTTTATTTTTTTAACCCATGCCTTGTAGTATTTTAAAAAAAGCATTTAGAACAGCGCGTTTTCATATACACACTAAGGATTGAAATCAGGATGAGATTGTGATACAAGTATTTCAAGACCCCAGAAAAAGTGATTTTGGGGGAGAAATTTAGCACAAAATTATTACAGTATACAAGTCAGGAACTTTATAGTTCTATTGATATCAGTTATCTTTGATCACCACTATTTTAGAGCAATTATGACAGTGTTATTACTAATTACACTGCTCCGTACTTCTAATTAGCACAATATGATTATAAAATACCCGTTTCACATGTACTTGGTTGTCAAGGAGACTAGATTCACAACACCCAAGATAATAAAACGCGACGAAGCGTGTACCTGAATTCGACGGATATCTTAGACGATATTATGACATTACGGATATTGGATAGTTTAAAGCCTTAACCCAGATTAGAGGACCCAAAAAAGAGAGTATGATTAAATTTGCCTGCAAAAAAGAAGGTAAAAAGATCAATAAACAACGGATTTAACTTGACCATTTCAGTTCCGAAGGAGACCTAAATATCCGTCGTGGAGGGCTTAAATCAAGATCATATTGTACTTTTAAAGTGATGAAAACTCTTCAATTTATAAAGTTTGCTACCTGATGCTAAACTTAGATAATTCAAAATTTAGGAGATGGGAAATTTAGTTCTCAACTCTTCCACTGTCGATGGCAACTTAGTATCTATTGTGGATGGCGTAGGTCTACACCGGATTACACATGATATTTACAGTCTGATCTTCGATACCAACCAAGATTTAACGTCTGCCGTATGATTATATTGGTTTTCCTTTGCTCACATTGTACAATCTTTTACCGTGTGTAAATATTCTACCGGGACGTAAAACAATACCCAAAATGTTTATTGATGCAAAACAAACAATATTTAAAAGTGCAAGTTTATACACCAAACAGTTACTAACTGAGTTAGTAGAAGGACTCGTCAGGTCGTGCAATATTTATGATACACCAACCATGGGCCGAAATTGTATGGGCCGAAATTGTAATGGGCCGAAATGTCCAGTCACCTTTCCGGTATATTCGTATATCGCTTACTTGTTAGACTAGCTAAGCTAGTCTATAGGCATCAAGATTGACCTAGAGTCAAAGTAAACAAAAAATCCCACAGTTGCCAAATACTGCCTCACAGAAAATACTTCTTTCTGGTAGAAATCATAATTCTGTTATATGTGACAATTTTGACATAAACCATAAAAACCATTAAATCTCTACCTCTCCAATTTGAACATGTCGTCTTACAAAGTAATAAACTGAACAAGATGTGATTTATAAGGTACAACATCTTTGCTTATATGTAAATTAAGTGACCTATGCAAAGCAGAGAATCACTTATTCCTGCACCACTGTAACATTATGAATGAATCTATTAATAGATACACCTAGGTAACTTGTTGCAAATCCCAGCTATATATAGTAACCCACACTGTCATTCCTTCAGTCATTCATTATTTAGACCATTGTGTACATTAAATTGTCATGTTAAACTTTTATCCTACGTCTTGAATATTAACTTTTTACCAAACAATCCCACGTTTTAACGACACAGCCCTGGAAGAATCTCTTTGAAAACATTGCGGGGAAAGGAGAAAATGCATCATTTTCTCCTTTTCCCACATTGTTTTCTGTCCTTTGGGAATCAGGTTTCATCAGTTCAGCCACATTTACTTTATGGTCTGCTACAGGTTTAAATTTGGACAAGCATTTTTTTGTTGTTGTTGTTGTTTTCGTTTTGTAAAGAGAGTTAAATAGATACCTACATCTTGTGCTATTGGATATTGACTAATTGATTGTATGGTGTTTAATGCCTTTTTCAACATTATTTCAGTAATATTGCAGCGGCCAGACCACCTATCCATGCTTTCCTGGTGTTTCTTTTACCAGCACTACCACGAATCCATGACATTTTGCGGGCAATGTGGATTAAGATCAGACTGCACAGAGCGTGCAGTCTGACTTGGACCTACACTGTCCGATAAGCGGATATATTTTCTCAAAAATGTAACTTTGAAATAGCAATAATAGCAATATTCAGGTTTTACCATCGGCTTGAAAGTTTCATTTAACATTTTTTAGCAGGTTAAGGTTTAAACTTAAACTGGACTATAGTTTACCAAAAGCATGCATAGCCATGGCAGCTCAGACAGTAGCGTACAGGACTTGAGAACAGGAGGTCGCTGGCTTTATCCCGGACTCGGCAAATTTCTTACCGAGGATTGATAATAGTCATTGCGACAGGATTCATTTTTCTTTCACGTTTCGACGATGGTTATGTGGGAAAGTAGCCAGTGGCTTGGAAAGAATGTTGTGCGGAGTACTGGTAAAAGAAACTCCAGGAAAACATAGATATGTGCACTGGCTACCGCTACATAACTGAAATAATGAAAACAGGGTTAAACACCATACAAACAATCAACCAATCAAATTCGCTAGTCTGTCAGTACTTTGATATTTTACCTTTCTCTCGAAAACTCAATGTGCGTTGTCTGCGCATGTCATATTCTTCGAAGATTAGTGATGTATTTGAAAATACCACATAGCGGAAGATAATACATGGATCCGTGGAAATCGATATTCTATCAATCAGGTCATCGCATTTATTCGGCCCAATGTGCAGCCTTGCTGTCTGCTATTTCGGCTCACAAACAAGCGACTGTTAATGATGGAGAAGTGCGATATTATGTGTGTTTACAACGCTTGAATTTTAGGAAAAAGTTTAAAAGATGTGCTTTGCGATCGTGTACTGCTTACGTGAGATATACGAAGAGATTATAAGTTTGCATTATGATTATGATTGACAATGGGACATGAGCAAAGAGTTTGATCAACGCTATATTACGCAATGGATTAATTAATGTTAGTTTTTTTCCCCTGAAACTCTCCGAAAAAGACTTAAACTGTTTTACAGTGGTAACAAAGGTAAAATATATGAAATACTAATAAAGAGAAAGTACGTTCACTCAAATAGTTAATCTTGTTTAATAACATCTGCACATCCAAAAAGGAGCACGTGTCATCAATGTTTAAGTTTGATGTTAACATTAACCCTTGGTGCGTGAAGAATGCTGAATGTGTAGATACAGATCAGAGTGCAAAAAAATGCAGTTTATTCTTGGATTCAAACCATCTGCTACTTAAATTAAGTACATTTACGTGTATCCTTACTGAAGTTACATGTAGATTTCAATTATGAAACAGAGTAAGTTCTATTGTGTACAGTTTTTGAAGTTCTACTCAAAAGGCAACTTATGTTAATTAAATCAGCTTTTGCCTTAGCCATATTGTTGTTGTTTCTAGATTCCTCCGTTCCCCTGTTCGGAGAACCTCAGACTGTGCTTGATAGTAGATGTGTAGCTGAGAGTCTGAGTCGTCAAGAAAAGTGTTTTCGACGTCAATCACTGGTTTTTTTTCTATATACACCACAAAATATATATATACGCCACATATCACGTTGCATGCCTATTAACGTCGCGAGGTATTTTAATCTTTGTATTTAACGCAATTACAGTTTAGGGTAGAAATATGTTAATATACATGTCCGCCATAATACTGAGGGGTATAATATATACTTATAGTAGACCTTAGGGCATTACTGGCATTTTGCAAATAGCTGGCATCTGACGATATGGATTTTCCATAGGTATTCCCTGGACAAAAATTCCAATCTTTCTCTAGAACCCGAAGGGATGCAGATTGTACAGCTAACGTCTTGATGGGTACTGTCTAGCACTAACTGGGTAAACATACTTGGATCATCTAAAATCTTTTGCTCTCCGATATTAGCATTATTAATGGTGATCTGGAAAAGTCTCGTGTATTTGGCTCTGATATCCTGTAACGATTTACATCTAGAAATGAAATGTTCTCTAGTTTCAGGTTCATGTTGACACAGTTTACATGTTGGATCTACTGCATGTTGGTTAAAAACTGCTTTGTTGGACTGTAAGTTGTAGGTACCAAGTAGGAGTTTTACCTTTAGCTCTGATCTCTTGATATCTTCCCTGTTCGGTCTGACAGTACTATAAACGTGATGTGTCTGCCCTACTTTAAGTGCATTTCGGTTAAGGTATTTAAGAGAACTGTTTTCCTCTACTTCTTCTTTCCACATCTTCTCTACATATTGGCTTACGGATTCTTTCAACATTTTCTTACATTTACTTTTAACTGGGGTATCTTTAATAAGTGAGTAAGCTGTGAGTAGGTCGTATTTCAGTAAAATTCTGCGGACATTGGAAAAGAAGCTATTTTCTTCTGGGGTCTTTGTAGCCAACTGTCTCACTGCAATCCCGTACTCAACTGAATTTGATGATTGTAAAATGCCAATAAACAAATTAAGAATGTTTTTGTGGATTTGGATCTCCTTTGGTATTATTCCCATTAGAGCATTACATGCTATGTTTGCAGTCCGATCAGGAAGGTGTTGAAGTTGTTTCAAACATTTGTTTTGGAACGTTTCTAGTTTTCTGACATCTTTCTGGCTGATCATAAATACTTCATATTTAGGTGGATTAGCACATCTGCCATTTCAAAGGGTATGTCGGTAAACTGTTAACTGATGAGATGTGTGTTTGATTGCCGCTGTAATCCATTCGACCACCCGTTGTCTTCAGTATATCATAAGATAAAACAAACTACCGCCAATGATATTAACAAGTTTGTTAATTGACAGCACACTTTACCCTTTTTTAAAATCGTCAGGCAACCATTTTCCCTTGACTTGAAATTTAAACATTTCTTAGACTTCCACCTCTCTGAATGAGACAATCTATAAATATTTCAAAATGCTTGTAATATAGTGTAATTTATTATCGAATACGATGTTGAGACAACCTAACAAGCCTTACAAAAATATTAATCATGTATAATTCTATTATTTTTAAGTAAAACTGCAGAGGATTACGAGTTGTTTCATTCTTTCGTGTAGAAGTTCAAAACTTTGCTGGCACATGTATTACATTGTCCATAGCCCCTGAAATTCACTCTTTTTGTACAAATCCTTGTGTAAATAAGTTCAAGTATCCATATATTTCTTGCCGAGAATCTATCATCGGCAGAAACATATGAGAAAGATTATTTTTCCGGAATTTAATCGAAAGAAACAGGCATGACGGCACGATTTAAGTAGCCTTTCTGCCATACTGTATATGTATTTAGTGAGCCCTTAACGACGGTAACCAAGGAAGTCTTCTCATCGCCTCGGATCCATGTATGCCCAATGTGAAAACGAAAGTACCTGGGAAATTTATTGATGACGAGTACAAAAAAGATGGCGACATCAAATTCTAGTGTTCCCAAGGGGTAAAAACAACGTATTTCAAGCTTTTATCTATTTAAGACACATCTCCAACTGCTGGCTTGTTTTATAAGTTAGAGATGATGATCAAAAGGGCGATAAGGGGTTACAGGCGTCCCCTAGAGAAATCATCTCCCGTGGATGTCGTCGTTTCAGGAAGCTAATTGCACTTGTTTTATGCAATAACAAACTTTTCTGGAAACTAGTTTCATAGATTTACATAGAATGGCCCCGTGTTTACGTATGAGCTTGTACATGGGTTTAATAGCCTAATTCGAGTGGAACAATTTGTATGTATCAAGTCTCCTCTTAATCTCCTTTCCTTCAGGGAATACATATTCAGAACCTTGAGCCTTTAAAAAAACATTGTGTAACAAGGACACAATGCTCGTTAACAGCATCTCCTCATTTTCGACAATGTTTTGTACCCTATCAAAGACAAAGCCCATTTCTTAAGCTACATCGAACTCTTTCCCAAACAACAAAATTTTAGACTGGTCCAAATTGACAAATTGAAAGCAGAAGACAAATTGAAGGTGGCTCAGTTGACGAAATTTGTCCTTGACAGGGTAGAAAACATTGTGGGAAAAGGAGAAAATGCTGGTTACCTTTTCCCACAATGTTTTCAAAAGGCTTCTTTCTCGGGGGTGTTAAAAGTCTGGATTGTGTGGTAAAGGGTTAACTCTTTCCTAAATGACAAAATCCTCGACTTGTCCAAATTAAATGCAAAATTATGCAGATCACATGTACCTTAACTGGTGGGATTTGTCTATAATAGTTTTGAAAACATAGTAGGAAAAGGAGAAAATGCAGGTTACCGGCATTTTCTCCTTTTCTTACTATGTTTTAATACGGCTTCTCATTAATGGTCATTAAAATTCAAGATTGTGTGGTAAAGGGTTATCATATGCAAAGGGTCATCTAGTAAAGACTTTAACAAATTCTTATATGGAACTCTTTACCAGATAACAAAATTTTTACACCTTTCCAAATTGAAAGCATTTGCAGACAACATATTCAGTGCAACTCGAATGATGGGATTTGTCTCTATAAGGGCAGAGAACATTGTGGGAAAAGGAGAAAATGCTGGTTCCCAGCATTTTCTCCTGTTCCCACAGTGTCTTCTAAAGTCTTCTATCTCAGGGTTGTTAAAATTAAGTTTTGTTTGATAAAGGATTAAACAACTGGCCCTACCATCATTTCTAAAACCTTTAACCCACATAGGAAAAAGCATTTCTATTCAGAGAGAAGTTTAGTATTCTTTTACCTCATAGGTTTTTCATTTCTACTTTACCTAGGTGGATGGATTATTCCAATATAGGTGAAGTCATAGAAGGAACACGGTTTATAACATTTAAAGTGCCTTTGAAGGAAGTAAGTAAAGTTCAGAGCCAGTATAGGCTGTATAGCAGATCAGTATTTCCATCCTGTAGTACTTATGTGTAACAGTTTTAGTCGAAAATATTGAAACTTCGTAACCCCTAATTCTTTACAAAACGACAAAAATTTAGACCAATCAAAATTGAAAGCTTTTGCAGATGTTGTTACTCAAAAATTGAAAATTGTTTTCGGAAGAGAAGAAAACATTGTGGGAAAAGGAGAAGATGCTGGTAACCAGCTTTTTCTCCTTTTCCCACAATGTTTTCAAAAGGCTTTTTCCTCAGGGTCGTTGAAAGTCGGGATTGTGTGTTTGAAGTAACAATTTTCGGGTTTTTACTGTCGGCTTGAAAGTTTTATTTATGTTATTAAGCAGGATAAGGGTTAGTAGTTCCTCTGGCAGACGGCCATCCGGCACAGTAGGTAAACTGATATTTTTTAATTCCTTTCTTTGCCTCCTTTGGGTAACATGGTGGTTTTGTGGATATTTAGAACAAAATATGTCTGCACAGAATGGCAAGGCTGATAACACTGAATCACTGATTCAGGAAGGGCACATGCTCATGACAAAAGATGCTTATGCTATGTATCTGTCTTGCATCAGTTTGTGTACTTTTAACTCTTTACCGTTGCTGGTTGCCAACATTTTCTCTTGTTCCCACAATGTTTTCAAATGGCTTCTTTATCAGGGTTGTTAAAAGCCAGGATTGTACAGTAAATAATTAAAAGGCTAAAATATAACAAAGGAAGATGTTCAGATTGATACCGTCAACATTTTTGTTACTTAGTTATATGATTTTCTTGTCTTCTTTACAGACAATATCTGTTCCAGAAGGCCTGAAGTAAGTATTTACACACAAAAAAAAAAATGATTAACTTGCTTTTCCTTTAAATATTTTTTTTTTTTTTTTTTCTTTTGTGTAGAACAAGACCAGTTCTGGAAACACTATTGCCAAAGGAGAAAATTATCATCAAAATCAATGGCTCTTTTTGGCATTGGCATGTGTATTAACGCTTTACCAAAAAGTCCCGAGTTTAACGACCCTGAGAAAGAGGGCTTTTGAAAACTTTGTGGAAAAAGGAGAAAATGCTGGTGACCAGCATTTTCTCCGATTTACACAATGATTTCTAAGCTTACCAGCAACAAGTTTCAATTTTTGAGTCATGTTTATTTTGTCGTCTGCGATTGCTTTCAATTTGAACAAGTCTAAAATTTTGTCATTTGATAAAGACTTAACCCTTTCCCAAACAAAGAATTATAGACTCTTCAAAATTGAAAGTGTCTGCACACACTATATTCGAAAACGTTACAAATGAACAGAAATTCTCTGAAAGGGTGGAAAACATTGTGGGATAAGAGAGAAAATGCTGGTTACCAGCATTTTCTCCTTTTTGCACAGTGTTTTCATAAGCCTTATACATCAGGGTCATGAAAACACGGTTTAACAGGGTTAAATGTCAATTAATGATGATTGTCCATATCTTTTGAGGCTATTTTCAAATTTGTTGGCTGTAAAGTTGGTTTCGGATGCAACTGCAGAAGTGTTCAGATTTCACATAATGTTTATTGATTGATTGAATGGTGTTTAACAACGTTTTCAACATTATTTCAGGTATATCCTGGCTGCCAGTACACCTGTCCATGTTTTCCTGGAGTTTCTTTCACCATTACCATGCACAATATTCTTTCCAAGCCACTGGCTGCTTTCTTATATAACCATCGTAGACACAATGGGCAGGGGTGAGAGAGGAATGAATCCTGTCACAGTGACTATCATCAGTCCTCGGAAAGAAACTTGTCAAACCAGGGACCCCTTGTTCTCAAGTCCTGTACACTACTGACAGAGCTACCGGGGCTCGACAGATTTCACATAAGTTTGAAATAATTACCATTGAAATTTTTAAGGTTTAAAATTCACTTCATGTAAAGGTTGGACTAGTTTAGGTTGGCATTGTTATCTCAAAAATAGCCTTATAAAAGAGCACAAAAGAAGACAAAACTTTAGTAATATATCAGCCAATCATATGGCAAGTCTTGAATTTAGAAACATTATTCAGATCATATAGAAATAAACCCTGGACATGCATGTTCCAAGGTAACACATTCTCTATCTGGGTCTGTGTTCACCAACCATTCTTAGGAACATTCTTATTTCTATTCTCAAGCAATTTGTAAATTTGAAAGCAACACAACTTCTGATTGGCTAAACCATTTGGATCAAATGTTTTGTTTCTTTCTAAATCTAGAATAAAAACTAAGAATGAAACTAAGAATGGTTGACTGAATACGGGCCCTAATTATCTTAGTAACAAAATTAGCCTTGTGTCATGATTATTCACAGGTTCACACCCACGATACTTTTTGAAACACTGCGGGAAAAGGACCTTAAACTTGGACTCTTGGTTGATTTGACGAACACAACAAAATATTATGAAAAGACAGAGGTGGAGAAGAATTATGGCGTCAAGTATGAAAAAATATATGTGCCAGGAAAGGTTGTACCCACAGATGGCATGTTTAGAAGGTAAGATGAAGTGAATTGTCAAATTGACGAACACAACAAAATATTATGACAAGACAGAGTTTGAGGACAATGACGCCTTGTATCAAAAAATATTTGTGCCAGGTCTTGATGTACCTAAAGATGACAAATTTGAAAGGTAAGATGAAGTGAATTGTCAAATATTCTATCGTCTGATATTATTTCTTGAAAATGTATTTTCAGCGCTGGCTGAAATTGAAAAATAAATGATAGATAAATAAGGTATGGTACAAGTATTGATTGCTAATGAGGGGCGAAGTTGTTCACTGTCAGAAAGACTTGTGCCTAAACCTTTTGCCACACCATCCCGACTTTTAACGACCCAGAGGGAGAGGACTTTTGAAAACATTGTGGGAAAAGGAGAAAATGCTGGTAACCAGCATTTTCTTCTTTTCCCACAATGTTTTCTACCCAGTCAAAATCAGAAGTCATCACTTGAGCTGCAATTAAATTGTTGTCTGCAAATTGTTGTCTCCAAATTTGGATGAGTCCAAAATATTGTTGTTTAGTAGAGTTAAAAGCCTAATCAGCATTTTCTCATAGAGGCTGTCTTAATGAGTACTGATACCATATGTTAGAACATTAAAGATACATGTACCTCCTCACAGCCAGAGAAAAAAAAAAAACTGTTAAAACTTGAAAGTGTGTAGAATGGCTCAGAATTTGGTCAGCTGTGTAAACATAGATAAATTACCAATATATATGCTGTTAGGGACAGGGAAATTCAAGGGATTTGTCCTCATTTAAAACCAAGAACAACAACAGTGATTTATGTGAAGGCTGCCAAAAAATGAAATGCATTTTCTACCCGTTGTAATCTGTGCAATCTTGCATCAGTCAGGGGCAACACTTGGCAATGAAGATACAAGAATGATTACAGTTTCATAAAATAAAGATGAAATGGATTAACTCTTTACCAAACGACGAAGTTTTAGACTGGTCCAAATTGAAAACATTTGCAGACAACGAAGAAAATGTGATCGAAAAATTGAAATCTGTTTGGGGAAGTGTAGGGATTGTGTGGTAAAGACTTAAAACTGGCTGAAAATGAGTAAAGATGTCTCTTTAAAATACAGGTTTGACTCTTTAACACCTGACAAAATTTTTGATTTGTCAGAATTCAAAGCCTTTGCAGGAGACAAACTAAAGGTGGTTAAAATGGTTGGATTTGCTTTTGAAAATGGAGACGATGTTGTTGGAAAAGGAAAGAAAATACTGGTTTAAATACCAGTATTTTCTCCTTTTTCCACAATGCTTTTGAAAGCATTCGTCTTCAGGGTTGTTACTCGGGATTGTGTGGTAAAGGGTTAAAGGTTTACAATACCGAGGGCCAACATTTTAAAACTTTTTCAATCACTTCATTTTTTCCCCTGGTTATCATTGCTTTTAAATGCATTGTAGGAAAAGGAGAAAAATCCTGATTGTCAATATTTTTTTCTTATTCCACAATGTTTTGTATTCTTTCATGGATCAATTTCATCATTCTACCCACAAAAGATTTGTTGCAGCATAAAATTCTTTCAATTTGGATGAGTCTTAAAGTTTAGGATCTGATGAACAGTCAAGATGTTTAGTTAACCCTTTACCATGTAATCAAGAGTTTTAACGTCCCTGAGGTAAAAGGCATTTGCAAACATTGTGGTAAAAAGAGAAAATGCTGGTAACCAGCATTTTCTCCTTTTCACAGAATTTTTCTGTCCTTTCTGATACAAATTCCATCATTTGAGTATCATTTTATTTGTTGTCTGCAAAGGTCTTGAATTTGGAACAGTCTAGAATTTTATGGTATAGTAAACAGTTGATTCATCTTCTGAGCTGTCTAAAAATACAGTCCTTACACGAATTATTCTTTGATGACTGACTTATTTTCCCCTATTTTTCTACTTCTCTATTTCAGCTTCAGACGTGCAGTAGACTCATTTTTGGAGCGGGATGGTGGTGAGATGATTCTTTATAGTACAGCTTCTTTTAACTACATAAAAACTTAGATATTTCAGTTCTTTTTGACCTACAAGAACAATTATAAGGTACAAAATGGACAAGTCCAGTCCTGATAGTGCAGTCTGTAGCATACAGGACTTGAGAATAGGGGAAGGGGCACAGGTTTGAATCCCAAGCTTGGCAAATTTCTTTCCAAGAATTGATGATACTCATTGCGACATGATTCTTTCCTCTCTCATCGCTGATCATCGTTTGGACAATTGTTATGTGGGAAAGCAGCCAATGGCTTGGGAAAAATATTGTTCGAAGTACTAGTGACATGAACTCCAGGAAAGCATGGATAGATGCAATGGCCGCCGCAATATAACTGAAATAATTTTGAAAACAGTATTAAACTTAGATTCTAAAAGTACAGGGTGTCCGGAAAGTAGGGGAACACTTTTGTACATTTATAATATGGCTTTAAAGAGATAAAAATACACATACATGTATGTAAGATATGAGCCATGCTCTGATAAAAGGGGGCTTTATGCATCTTCGTGATACATGATACCTCGCAAGTCATCACCCGATCATGGATCCATAAAGTCTATTTTGTCTAACAACCAACTAAATCATGAGGTAGACTGGTCCATGGGTATACAGAAAATTGACCAATAGCAAAAAGGTTTGGCCTAGGTCAGCCTGAATGGACTGCGCAGACTGACCTTGGTCGATACTTTTAATTTCACACTTTGATACAAATTTCAAATTAGAAGTATCTCTCTTTACTAGACAGTCCCGACTTTTAACGATCTTGAGAAAGAAAGCTTTTGAAAACACTATTGGAAAAGGAGAAAATGCTGGTGGTTTTGGATTTCTATTCTGGAAATCCAGAGGTTTATTTCCAAAAGTGGCTGTAGTAAAGGTGGAGTGTGTAAGTATCCTTGGACAAGGTGAAATTCAGGAACGATTTCAGTGGCCAGTAACTATAATATTGTTGAAAGCAACTTAAAACCCTACTCAAACAGTTGAACAAACAATCAATCAAGTTTGTATAATTAAATTTTTTACATTAATTTACAGATAGTTTGGTTGGAGTTCACTGCACGCATGGAGTTAACAGAACAGGATACATGGTTTGTAGGTACGAGTATAAAATCAGAGACAGTTAAATCTAGAGTACTCACATATGAAGTGAAGCACACATTATCTGTACATTTTAATTTGTTACCAAATGACCAAAATTTAGATTCCTCCGAATTGAAAGTGTTTGCAGACAACAAATTAAGTGTGGGTCAGATGATGATACTTGTCTGTGAAAGGGCAGAAAACATTGTGGGAAAAGGAGGAAACGCTGGTTACCAGCATTTTCCCCTTTTCTCAAAATGTTTTCAAAAAGCCTCCCCAGGGTCGTTAAAACTCGTGATTGTGTGGTAAAGCATCAGCAAGCAGTTTGCTTCCACACCTATTACATATTCCCAAAGCTGCCAACCACAGAGGCATAAAAAGCTGTCATCAGCTTTTGCATAAATTGTATTTGTAAAGTAATGGGATAAAAATTTACATTCTCAGCAGACTCATAAATAAGTATAAAGTGGCAGAAAATGCTCAATATCTTGTCAGAATAACAACGTTGTGCCTAGGCTGTGCCATTGCAGGATTCCTGCAATTTTCTTGAAAATGTCCCTTTAAAAATGCGTACGTGCGGGCCGTAAGTTGAATAGTGGGCAAGCTCAAGTTCTTAATTTTCTTGTCACTTATCAATGTCCGATACACCGAGTACATACTCCATTCTGTTCTGTTCTATATTGGATAGCAAATCGTAGACCATGTCTCGATTTGTTCCACTAGTTGTCACACACAGTTTAGCATTATATTATTGACCAGTCTGTAGGTGTATGTAAAATTAGAAGACTGTGTCTCGATTTTTTCTAATTATTGTTGAATTGCAATTAGCAATATTCTGTTAAGCAGTCTGTATGCATCATGTAAAAGACGTCAGCTACGAATAAGCAATATCCTAATATCGGAAAGTAAAGTGAGGAAAGTAAGATTTCGTCAACTTTATTTGAAGTGGTCTTTGTCCCTCTGTTTTACAGAATATCCCCGAAGATTTTAACCAGGGAGACACTGGTGTCCCCCAATATTTTTGACTTAGGAACAACACTGAAATAAGTTGGTATGATTTTTGTTTCAATTTTTCTTTTCAGATACATGATAGAAAAACTTGGCAAAGATCCTGAAAAAGCAATTAAAGGTAATTATGATGTAAACCAAAAAATCTATGTCCCTAACCCTCAAGGTATGAAGTAGATGAGCCATGAGGGGTTTGATACATCTCTATGATCAGACCTCCGGATAAGAGGGAGTGATGGCATTCTAAATCCATTATTTCTATTCCAAACCCTATGTTGTGGATGAGTGATTACCATAATATTTTCAATTTTGAAATCAAAATCACTTCCTCTATCTGGAGCTCTCTGTGATGCATGATACCAAGCAAGTCATCAAATACTTATGGATCCATAAAATCCATTTTGTATAACAACTGACTAAAGTCTGAGGTTGACTGGTCCTTTGACATGCATAAAATTGACTGGTAACTGAACAGACCAACCTGAGTCAATACTTTTTGCAGATACACTAGGCCCCTTCCCACAGAGCATGGCTCAAATGAATTGGACAAAAAAATTATTGTGACCTGCTGTAAATGCTATGGAATTTGAATCATGAAAAAAAATTGTAATATGAGAATTCTTAATCTTGAAATAAAGGTAACATTTCAAAATGTTTTTCCGGCAATACCAAAGAGTACACACACCACAGATTTCAGAGACTGAAGAATGGTTCATTAAACCTTTAGCACACAATCCCAACTTGTAATGATCTTTAGGCAGAAGGCTTTTGAAAACATTGTGGGAAAAGAAGAAAATTCTGGTAGCCAGGAGCTTTCTCCTATTCCAACAATGTTTGCTTCTTTTTCTAAGACAAATCTCACAACTTTACCCACATTTAATATGTTGTCCGCAAATGCTTTTGATTTTAATCAGTTGAAAAATGTGTCATTTTATAAAGAGTTAAAAAATGCCTTCAGTTGTTGTGATCTTGTAGTAGATGCGTGTAATGAAAGTTTTATCATACCACTGAACAGTTCAACTTTTCACGCCCCTGATTTTAACAGCTTTTATAAACATTCCCACATTGTTTCCATACAGTTACAAAAAAAACTATATTTTTCTTTCCTTCAAATGGGTATCCTTTGTCTGATTTGTAACAGTTTTTAGTTGAACTGAAACTAACCTGCACAGTAAACATAGTAACAATTTTTGTCTGACAGGTTAAGTACTTTGTCATCATTACTAATTTATCCCTTTACCACACAATCCCGACTTTTAATGGAAGAAGGAGACTTTAGAAAACATTTTGGGAAAAGGAGAAAATGCTGGTAAACAGCATGTTCTCCTTTTGCCAATGTTTTCTGCCCTTTCAAAGACAAATCTCATCATTTGAACCGTGTTTAGTTTCTTGTCTACAAACGCTCTTATTACACGAGGGTTGTCCCAAAATTCAATAACAAATTTTATAAAGTAAACAGACCATTTTTAGCGTCAGGACATTCCTTCTTACATATATCATCTATGAAGATGTCATTTCACTTTGTATGAAGTCTTCAATAAAATGTTAGCTTTATTTTTACTTCAAATCGACATAATTGTTAGGGAGGTGTCATTTACCGGCGCACATCAATTTGCCCTTTTATGTTTTATTATTAACTCAAGTCATGCACAGATATTTTCAATATTTGATGTTATTTCTCCTAAATATCACACAGAGGTATCTTTCTGATACTTTGACGTCATCACAGAAAATTTGAATGTGATCATGTAAACAATAGATAATATACAGACAAACAAAAACAATCGATAGAAAATAAGAAATTTCAAATGATGACGTCGGAAGATCGCGGGGCGCAGCAGACAGTTCTAAAATTTTGTGCCGGTCTCGGAATAACACCCTCCCAGACTATAAAACAAATGTGCCTTACTGAAAACGTTTCTCTGGCACTGGTCTACAATGGCATAGCAGGAAAAGGTGAAAGCACGAAATGGAAGTCTGATTTCTAAAATTGAAGAATTATGTGATTTGGTAAAGAGATGCATTTTCGCAAACTGGAAACTAACAGGCAAGAGAGATTTTATTGTTACGACAAGGGAAAAATACTGATTTCATATTTTCTAATTCTTCAATTGAAGGTGGAAACAGTAGTTCCCGTGCACTAGTTACCTAGGTAAACAGCGCAATCCATTCAACCAGAGGGAAATGTGATGTAATTTAGGCGCACGTACCCTATATTTCTTGCGTTTCACGTAATATTGTAATGCGTTGTTATGTGAGGGAGGTACACCACGGGGAATAACCGAAAACAACTGTTCTGGATTTTGATGAAAGTCCCAATGAAAAAAGGGTTGGGAGCATGAAATAGATAGATTTTTTTTGTGTGAAAGATAGAAACTTATTTCATCTTGTGAACATCATCGGTAATATTTTCACGAGTGGTGCAGCCACACGTGAAAATATTACTGATGATGTTCACTCAAAGAAATAAATTTCGATCTTTCACTGGAAAAAAAAAAAAAAAAAAAAATAAATAAATAAATAAATAAATATCCTCTATTTCTTACAATAAATTTTCCTCTAATCTTCACAGCCTATAATAGTGCTAGAGGATACGATATTGAAAAAAAGAACTATCTTGAAGATCTAAGGGAAAGACGTAAGTACTTGTAGTGTATCGCCACTCTTGGTCCTTCATTGTCAATACAAATGCTCTGCCAGAAAGGGGGTTTAAGACATCCAGAACCAGTGGAAAACGATTTGTAATATATGAGTCACGCTCTGGCAAAAGGGGGATTAATGCATGTCCGCGATGGATGATTCCAAGTAAGTCATCATGTTACCATTGATCCATAAAATCCATTTTGTAGAACAACTGTCTAAATCATGAGGCAGACTGGTCCTTTTACATACAGAAAATAGACCAACAGCGAAAAGTTTCGGCCCAGTTCAGCCTGCGCGGACTGCTCTGGCTGACCTGAATCGATACTTTTCGCAGATGCATTAAGCCCCCTTTTCAAAGAGCATGGCTCTTATATATATATATATATATATATATATATATATGTGTGTGTGTGTGTGTGTGTGTGTGTGTGTGTGTGTATTTGGTGGTAATTGGGGACATTCGTATGAATACACACCTTCCAACCGGGGACACACATTAAACGGGGACGTCCCCGTTTGTACCTGACATTATTTTGGGAAAAAAATAGCAAGTATGACTGCTTTATGCATTAATTATTAAAAAAAGTGGATATTTGAATAATGTTCCCATTTGCAAATGGTGCCACAGTTCAAAGTGTACACTCGCCGTTGAACGGGACTATAATATTTATACACACATGTCCCCGTTTATGCAGCATATTTTTATTCAATAATACACACTATTTTGTAGCAAGATTTAAAATGAACTGAATTGTAAATGAGTTCTTGATATCTGACCTCGACCTTGACAGATGACATTGATCTTGGCATCAGCAGATGTACCTACATACCAAATATGAGCCCTGTGACAAAAAAAAACAAAAAAGTTTAGGTGAAACAGGAAAATGTTAAGTTTTCATGTTAAGTTTCATGATAAGGGTTAAAATTTGACCTTTACCTAGGTCATATGACATTCAGCAGATGCGTAGAGATATACCTACAGACCAAATAAGAGCTTTGTAGGTTAATTAATTTTATAGAAACTCGCAATTGGTAAGTTTTCATGTTAAGGTTTGTGCAAACAGACAGACGGACGGACAGCCAAACGGTCAACGGTAAAACAATATGCCCCCGATCTACCGATGCGGGGGCATAAAAATGAACTATTTCGGCGTTCACTAGCTTCGACAATTTTTTAAACATGTCGTTTACGAAGATCTTAGAATGTTGCTATGAGTGTGACCAGTAACAAACAATAATGATTCTTTTCAAGTCAGCCTTGTTTGCACTTTCACTCCATTGAACCTGCACTTCAATTACCTCGAAGTAAGTGTATTTAAGAAATAAACACAGCAGTAAGATAACCAATTTCCAAAAAAAGGTTATTATTTCTCTTGCCACGATGTTAAAGAAGGCGCCCAAGACTTGATTTTACATAATAATCTTATTTCTAAAGATATGATTGCGCTATGCTTTAGTGCTGCTTTCCATAGTTTTAGCGCCGAGACCCAATAGCTCGGTTCGTAACCTTGTGCGCTGTTAATCCAGAGATAGGCAGTTTCGCGATGGTACGAATCCTACAACCTACCACAGTTTTATGGACATTGATAGAAATAAAAATCAAACAATGTTTTATTCCCGCATGTTTGTATTTATGTTAATCAATGAATTTGACATAAAAGGCTGTATACAACCACACTTTATCAATACTAATCACCCATATCCTAAAACATCTGCTTTTGCTGCAAATCTAGACACAAGATCATCATAAACATCCAGAAATCTCAATCTTGTCGACTATTTCCGCTTTGTTTGATAATCATATGAAATAGTAATGATGACAACGAGTCAGTCATGTACAGGCAATAAGCTAAAATTTTATTGAAAAAATATCTGATAAGAATAATCCCTTCAGTTGTACATTGTAAGTAAAGAATAAGATGAAAAAAAAAAAAAAAAAAGTTTTTGAAGGGCGGTCAATATCCGGCTTTAAACGAAAGTCAGAAAAACGAAATTTGGTCTACGAGTAGGCATTATGGTTCCAAACGCATAGAATTTTAAGATTAGTTGCAGAGATGTGGTGGTGTGCAAGCATTACGCCCAGTTGACTGGAATCTCCCTTTCTTAGTTTGTGAATAGTTAAGAAAAAATGTTCTTGTCAGACTGCTGAGCAGCACAAAACTTTCTAAAATGAAAGCTCAAAATTGATAGATGATGTCTGAAGCTCACCTGCAAGTGCTTGATTATGCTGAAAATTTTAGATAAAAATAAACACATAATTCTGGGGAAAAACACACTGATATTAATCCGTTACTACACAATCCCGAATTTTAACGACCTTGACAAAGAAAGTTTTTTCAAAACATCGTGGGAAAAGAAGGATGTGCAGGTAACCAGCAATTTTCAAAAATGTATTCTTCCCTCCCTGACTCATTTTTCTTTGTTTGAGCCTTTGCTCCAATGCATTGCAGGCATTTATGTCGTTTAAAGTAAATAAATACACTTCTTATAGAATATATACCACACAACATCTACGGAAATTTGATTAACAAAAACTCTATTGTATTTGGATCATCAGGAATATTTATATATGAAAAATTTAGAAATATGAAGATCTTTCCATAAATATCATCCGGTAACCATTTTATTAAAAAAGAATTTTTTTTTTCAAATGTTTCTAACAAGCGAGACTAAAGCATGCTGATTTCCGATTACCTGAAATGGCACCGTGATTGGCCAGGGGATGATATACACAGTTGGACAAATTAGATACGCAATACCTTTCTTCCGTGGACCAATCAGTTTTACAAAATATAAAAGCTGGGTTCCAATGCATTGCAACCATTTATATCGTTTAAAACCAGTAGAATCTGTATTTTATGGTTGTCCGTTTGTCAAAATGCTCTTCTGCCAACTTCGTTTATTTTTCTGTATATTTTAAAATTTGTTATTTTCATGAAGGAAGACGAAATCTTTATATATGTATATATATATCTATTTTTTTGTTTTTGTTTTTGTTCTGTTGGGATCAGATGAACTATTTGTTCCCTTGTCAAAGACAAAGCAGGGACAGGTGAACAAGCAGTCCAGCCGTCATGGATTGATAAAAAATGATTTTTATCTCGCAATTTATTCCCACGACTTAAAAACCTAGTGGTTTTACTGGAGGGGGGTGTTTATTTATCCACGATACTTATTTCTAAGAGGTTATAAAAAACGTGTCCAAAATTGTGTCGCAATGATTTAAGAATTTAACATGTCCCCAAAAGTATTGTGAAAATAAATGGTGTGTATGCCATGTCCCAAATTCTACTAAAAATCAGATTTGTGTGTGGCCCCGTTTGCAATCTGAAAATTCAATTTCCTTATTTTCTTATTCTGAAAGATGCAAGTCATTTTCAATAACAGAATAACATTTCTTTTATATTCATAGCAGAGGATCAACAAATATAAAAATCAAAGACATGACATTGCCGGCTATTTTGTCATCCAGAGCTATACGTTTAAGAAATCATAAAACTCAAACACAGAGCGTAAGACTTGCACCGGTGAAATCATTTGATAATTTGTGCCAAGCACTCTAACACGATTTTATATAACAACCTGTGTATGATGGAAAAACCTGAATTATTTTTCGACCGTTCCATGCCTATTATTATCATCCTTTATACAAATATTACAAAGTATCTTGATGTTCCCTGTAATTAAGCTTTAATCATATATTGTGTATATATATATATTTACAAAGGATGATAATAATATAAGTTGAGTGACATTTTGCCATTATCGTTAAACCTCGCATGTACAGACATTGAAAGACATGTTTGAATAATGTCCCCATTTGCAAATGGTCCCACAGTTCAAAGTGTACACTCGCCGTTGAACGGGACTATAATATTTATACACACATGTCCCCGTTTATGCAGCATATTTCTATTCAATAATACACACTATTTTGTAGCAAGATTTAAAATAAACTGAAATGTAAATGAGTTCTTGATATTTGACCTCGACCTTGACAGATGACATTGATCTTGGCATCAACAGATGTACCTACATACCAAATATGAGCCCTGTGACCAAAAAAAAAAAAAAGTTTAGGTGAAACAGGAAAATGTTAAGTTTTCATGTTAAGTTTCATGATAAGGGTTAAAATTTGACCTTTACCTAGGTCATATGACATTCAGCAGATGCGTAGAAATATACCTACAGACCAAATAAGAGCTTTGTAGGTTAATTAATTTTAGAGAAACTCGCAATTGGTAAGGTTTCATGTTAAGGTTTGTGCAAACAGACAGACGGACGGACAGCCAAACGGTCAACGGTAAAACAATATGCCCCCGATCTAAAAAATGAACACTGGCTTCGGCAATTTTTAATCGGGCCGTAGACCGATTACAGAGATGGAAAACTTCGGAAACCCGTCTACTCAGGGCAAACTGGTGTAACTGCAACGCGGAACAGCTTTAACTTACAGCATTTTAACTCTTATACCTGCTGTGATGACCTTATTACAAAAACTACTTTTGACCCAGATAAGCGCAGGAATAGTAATTAGCGGTAAACAGGCGTTAAGTAATGTCAAGTAATCCCATGATAACTTTTCAATTATGTAATAAACGGCGGTTACAATTTGTTTAGTATTGAAATATGTCATAATTACAGTATTATCAAAATCTCTGGCCAGCAAAAACTGGAGCAGTTTACTTTCAACACGATTATAAGAAATATGGTCAGTAATTAGCAGCAACTTTATGAATGAAACGAGTGCGAATCAAGTGTATTGGGTTTTGTGAACACATCTTGTAGTCGTTTGCTGTCCATGTCATTCGGCAAATTTCGAGTGATCCGTTGATAGTTATACGTAGTTACGGGATCGGCCGAGTTGTGACGAGTGTTCTCCGTATATGTAGCAGGTATTGAAAAGATAATAGGTCATTTTGGTCTTGAGAGGAATAAAATCGCAACAGAAAACATTGCTTGAAAAGAATTTGAAAATTTAGATTGCTCTGCCTAAGAGAAAACTGATGTAAATGCAACTCGTAACAGCCGTAAGTTTAAAATAGTAACCGGCTGGTCGTTTAATGTTAGCGAGGCGAAGCGTGTGAAGCTGTGGGGACAAAGGGTATAGAGTTGTGTAAAGGTTATGGCCCTCGCGGAAAGGCTATTACGTAAACATTTTCAGAATGGACTGGCGATTCATCGCTTGCAACCTTAGTACCCAGACTGTCCATTACTGACTGATCACGCATCTTTCTGCGTATGATATATTAACCCCTAGGCTGCTCAGTGCGACTCATTAACCTATTTTGCAGATAGTATAGATCAAGATCAGACTGCACAGAACGTGCAGTCTGATCTTGGATGTATACTGTCCAATAAGGAGATATTTCTTTTTCCAAAAAAGAATAAGTTTGACATAGAATTATTCGGGTTTTACCACCGGTTTGAAATTTCATTGCAATGTTTTAGCGGGATAAGGGTTGAATTGTTTTCACAGTCCCTTTTCCTCTCCTTCCAGCCATGGCACTACCATTTTACACTCACTTACATGTTTCTTCTTGGTGAGTTTCTACAGACTGGAATCAGTCTGTAAACCCTTGACCAACCAATCCTGTGTGGCTTTGAAAATATAGTTGGAAAAACTGTATGTATTCAGCATGTTCTCTTTTTTCCACAGCGTTTTTCACCCATTTAAAAGATTTTCGAAATTTTGTCAAATAGAACATTTTCATCGAGGATAAAAAAAAAAAAAAAACCCTGAAACGGTCACACAAATAAGCTCACTTACTGTTATATTCTCCATATCTGGATCAACGGACCAGGGAAAAAGTCTCTGCAGAGAGTGCAGATTCAGACCAGACTGCTCAGAACATGCAGTCAGATCTTGGATCTGTCATGCCAGTTTTCCGACTTATTCTACTCAAGACAGCAATGGTCCTGCAAGATTTAGGCTGCTTTTCTAAGCTTAACATGTCTATTTTAACAATTTAGCGCTCAAAGCGTGCAAATGTCAACAACATGTTTGTCTCATCAGCTATTCTACATTGGTCGATTCTCATCCTTTCCACATTTCAGATAAACAGATCAAGGCTACCACAGTTATGCTCTTACTGATTAGAATGACTCAAATACAATTACTTGTGTTGGCTATGGACAAGTAAAGTCGCTTTTGAAGACAATAAAAGATAAAGATCAGACTGTCCTTTGAACGCAATGCAGTTTAATGTCACAGACGTTCATATCTTAGATCTAATTGTCTGTTTATTTGGGATGTATATGGAGGAAAAAAAAACGACCATGATATTGAAGCCTAATGTTTGATATTGTTTTCCTGACTGTAAAAGGCTAGTCGATTAACTGAGTGTTTTAACTCTTAACCAAACTATCCTTTGTTAATGCCCATGAGAAAGAAGTTGAAAACATTGTGAGAAAAGGGGAAAATGCAGGTTACCATTTACTCCTTTTCCCATGTTTTTTTTTTTTTTTTTTTTTCACCCTTTCAACGATTCAGATCATCATTTTGTCTACATTTAATCATGTGCGGATGCTTTTGATTTGGACAAGTCTAAAATTTTATCATTTGGTAAAGAGTTGACGGTTAGGGAGCTATTGGGTATCTACATTCTTTGAAAGTATAATGTAGGAGAAATTTGCCAGCAGACGTTTGGACCGGGCGATTTGGCCCGCTAAAAAATAAGTAGGACAGTTTGTCAAAATGAATACGATGTCTTGGTCAAAATGGAAAAATGAAAGGCCTACAAGCAGCCAAAAGTAAACAATTCCAAAGTTATAATGCAGACATATGTTATACGGCTTTTATATTTTACAATACAGTTACCAAAGTTGCCAAAGTTACAGAAAGGAATATATGTATTTTTCACTCTTTTAAAGGGTTGGTAGGTACTGCTGTTCATGATGAGTGATATCTAAAACTTGATGATGGGTATTGCTGATCAGAATTGTCACATATCTTTTACGTTCTATTGCTGTCGGCTGGCAAACATAACTTATATTTTAACCAATCGTTAAACTACTAATTTGTAAAAGACAGTTTAAAAAAGTGGGATCCTACGTAGCTCATTTGTTACGGTGTAGGATATTTTGTCCAATACATAGTTCAAACATCTACCATCTGATTTGTGATTTCAAACAACTGTAATTATTCGGTGTCGACTGATTACAGTGCTTACAGCACTTTGATTTAAACATGTCGTTTACGAAGATCTACGAATGTTGCTATGAGCGTGACCAGTAACAAGCAATAATGAATCTTTTCAAGTCAGCCTTGTTTGCACCTTCACTCCATTGAACCTGCACTTCAATTACCTCGAAGTAAGTGTATTTAAGAAATAAACACAGCAGTAAGAATTGTAAATGAGTTCTTGATATTTGACCTCGACCTTGACAGATGAGATTGATCTTGGCATCAGCAGATGTACCTACGTACTAAATATGAGCCCTGTGACCAAAAAAAAAAAAAAAAAAATAGTTTAGGTGAAACAGGAAAATGTTAAGTTTTCATGTTAAGTTTCATGATAAGGGTTAAAATTTGACCTTTACCTAGGTCATATGACATTCAGCAGATGCGTAGAAATATACCTACAAACCAAATAGGAGCTTAATAGGTTAATTAATTTTAGAGAAACTCGCAATTGGTAAGTTTTCATGTTAAGGTTTGTGCAAACAGACAGACGAACGGACAACCAAACGGTCAACGGTAAAACAATATGCCCCCGATCTACCGATGCGGGGGCATAAAAATGAACTATTTCGGCGTTCACTGGCTTCGACAATTTTTTAAACATATCGTTTACGAAGATCTTAGAATGTTGCTATGAGCGTGACCAGTAACAAACAATAATGATTCTTTTCAAGTCAGCCTTGTTTGCACTTTCACTCCATTGAACCTGCACTTCAATTACCTCGAAGTAAGTGTATTTAAGAAATAAACACAGCAGTAAGATAACCGATTTCCAAAAAAAGGTTATTTTTTCTCTTGCCACGATGTTAAAGAAGGCGCCCAAGACTTGATTTTACATAATAATCTTATTTCTAAAGATATGATTGCGCTATGCTTTAGTGCTGCTTTCCATAGTTTTAGCGCCGAGACCCAATAGCTCGGTTCGTAACCTTGTGCGCTGTTAATCCAGGGATAGGCAGTTCGCGATGGTTCGAATCCTACAACCTACCACAGTTTTATGGACATTGATAGAAATAAAAATCAAACAATGTTTTATCCCCGCATGTTTGTATTTATGTTAATCAATGAATTTGACATAAAAGGCTGTATACAACCACACTTTATCAATACTAATCACCCATATCCTAAACACCTGCTTTTGCTGCAAATCTAGACACAAGATCATCATAAACATCCAGAAATCTCAATCCTGTCGACTATTTCCGCTTTGTTTGATAACCATATGAAATATGAAATAGTAATGATGACAACGAGTCAGTCATGTACAGGCAATAAGCTAAAATTTTATTGAAAAAATATCTGATAAGAATAACCACTTCAGTTGTACATTGTAAGTAAAGAATAAGATGAAAAAAAAAAAAATGTTTTTGAAGGGGGGGTCAATATCCGGCTTTAAACGAAAGTCAGAAAAACGAAATTTGGTCTACGAGTAGGCATTATGGTTCCAAACGCATAGAATTTTAAGATTAGTTGCAGAGATGTGGTGGTGTGCAAGCATTACGCCCAGTTGACTGGAATCTCCCTTTCTTAGTTTGTGAATAGTTAAGAAAAAATGTTCTTGTCAGACTGCTGAGCAGCACAAAACTTTCTAAAATGAAAGCTCAAAATTGATAGATGATGTCTGAAGCTCACCTGCAAGTGCTTGATTATACTGAAAATTAGATGTGAAATAAACACATAATTCTGAGGAACAAACACACTTATATTAATCCGTTACTACACAATCCCGAATTTTAACAACCTTGACTAAGAAAGTTTTTTTCAAAACATTGTCGGAAAAGAAGGAAGTGCAGGTAACCAGCATTTTTTCAAAAATGTTTTCTTCCCTCCTTGTCTCAATTTTCTTTGTTTGAGCCTTTGCTCCAATGCATTGCAGGCATTTATGTCGTTTAAAGTAAATATATACACTTCTTATAGAACATATACAACACAACATCTACGGAAATTTGATCAACAAAAACTCTATTGTATTTGGATCATCAGACATATTTATACATGAAAAATTTAGAAATATGAAGATCTTTACATAAATATCACCCGGTAACCATTTTATTCGAATAAAAAAAAGGTTTTTTTTAAACTGTTTCTAACAAGCGAGACTAAAGCATGCTGATTTCCGATTACCTGTAAAGGCACCGTGATTGGCCAGGGGATGATGTACACAGATGGACAAATTAGATACGCAATACCTTTCTTCCGTGGACCAATCAGTTTTACAAAATATAAAAGCTGGGCTCCAATGCATTGCAACCATTTATATCGTTTAAAACCAGGAGGATCTGTATTTTATGGTTGTCCGTTTGTCAAAATGCTCTTCTGCCAACTTCGTTTATTTTTCTGTATATTTTAAAATTTGTTATTTCATGAAGGAAGACGAACTCTTTATATATATATATATATATATATATATATATTTTTGTTCTGTAGGGATCAGATGAACTATTTATTCCCTTGTCAAAGACAAAGCAGGGACAGGTGAACAAGCAGTCCAGCCGTCATGGATTGATAAAAAATGATTTTTATCTCGCAATTTATTCCCACGACTTAAAAACCTAGTGGTTTTACTGGAGGGGGGGGGATTGTTTATTTATCCACGATACTTATTTCTAAGAGGTTATAAAAAAGGTGTCCAAAATTGTGTCGCAATGATTTAAGAATTTAATATGTCCCCAAAAGTACTGTGAAAATAAATGGTGTGTATGCCATGTCCCAAATTCTACTAAAAATCAGATTTGTGTGTGTCCCCGTTTGCAATCTGAAAATTCAATTTCCTTATTTTCTTATTCTGAAAGATGCAAGTCATTTTCAATAACAGAATAACATTTCTTTTATATTCATAGCAGAGGATCAATAAATATAAAAATCAAAGACATGACATTACCGGCTATTTTGTCATCCAGAGCTATACGTTTAAGAAATCATAAAACTCAAACACAGAGCGTAAGACTTGCACTGGTGAAATCATTTGATAATTTGTGCCAAGCACTCTAACACGATTTTATATAACAACCTGTGTATGATGGAAAAAACTGAACTATTTACGACCGTTCCTTGCCTATTATAATCATCCTTTATACAAATATTACAAAGTATCTTGATGTTCCCTGTAATTAAGCTTTAATCATATATTGTGTATATGTATATTTACAAAGGATGATAATAATATAAGTTCATTGACATTTTGCCATAATCGTTAAACCTCGCATGTACAGACATGTGAAAGACAAGTTTGAATAATGTCCCCATTTGAAAATGGTCCCACAGTTCAAAGTGTACACTCGCCGTTGAACGGGACTATAATATTTATACACACATGTCCCCGTTTATGCAGCATATTTCTATTCAATAATACACACTATTTTGTAGCAAGATTTAAAATAAACTGAATTGTAAATGAGGTCTAGATATTTGACCTCGACCTTGACAGATGACATTGATCTTGGCATCAGCAGATGTACCTACATACCAAATATGAGCCCTGTGACAAAAAAAAAAAAAAAAAAAAAAAATAGTTTAGGTGAAACAGGAAAATGTTAAGTTTTCATGTTAAGTTTCATGATAAGGGTTAAAATTTGACCTTTACCTAGGTCATATGACATTCAGCAGATGCGTAGAAATATACCTACATACCAAATAAGAGCTTTGTAGGTTAATTAATTTTAGAGAAACTCGCAATTGGTAAGTTTTCATGTTAAGGTTTGTGCAAACAGACAGACGGACGGACAGCCAAACGGTCAACGGTAAAACAATATGCCCCCGATCTACCGATGCGGGGGCATAAAAATGAACGATTTTATATAATTTAGTTATGATTTTATATAACAACCTGTGTATGATGGAAAAAACTGAACTAATTACGACCGTTCCGTGCCTATTATAATCATCCTTTATACAAATATTACAAAGTACCTTGATGTTCCCTGTAATTAAGCTTTAATCATATATTGTGTATATGTATATTTACGTAGGATAATAATAATAATAATAACAATAATTATTATTATTATTAAATGAATACACAAAACGATCTGAACCTTTTAACAATTTTCAAATATAGGTACCTTAAATTGATACAAACGCATCTCATTTGCGCACTGAATATTGTGGCTCGATAGGTGTGAGAAATGACAGGAAAGCATGATAAGGTGCACCAACCTCCGCAATACAACTGCAAAATTGTTGAACGCGACTTTAAACCGCATACAAACAACCAACAATCATCTGCGCAGGGTCATTTAAAGAAAAGTATGAGAGGTACTATATGTGCTATATCGATACCATCTTGTCATGACGTCTGACGAGATACGCTAACATGAAATGAAAAGGTCACATTTCTTTAAATAACCGGCATAATGTTTCATTTCATTTTCTTAGATTTAGAATAATATGATATAATAATTAATCATCGGGCTAGATTATCAAAACTTCTTATTCAGATAAAGCTTCCACTACAATGAAATAGATCTAGGAAGATATACGTCTACTAATTGATTGATCATGAAAGTATAATTGCCGTTAAACATAAGAAAAAAGGGTTAACTAGTGTTACAAATACCAGCGTATTTAGACATTTGAAGGCTGGATTGTGGCAATATTCTTGCTTGCATCTGTCAGTATTACGGAATCCTAAAGTGGTCACCCGAAACCATGGATTTCTCAACCTGCGAGGTTTTACGATTTTGTCAAAACCTCGCATGTCTCTTAACGTATAGATGAGAGCTTTTAAAATCCTCGCGAGATAACAGGGGCGAGATTTTAGATTTAAAATCTCGCCCCTGTTATTCTAAAACCTCGCATGTATATAAGTTGAGTGACATTTTGCCATTATCGTAAAACCTCGCATGTACAGACATGCGGGGTTTTGAGTGACCATTTGCGTGACCGTACCATATACTAGTATATATATTGATAATTTCAAAACAACATCATTTGTCGGTATTTTAAAAAAAAATATGCAGCCTAAGAGCTAGAAATAAACATTAAAATCTAAAGCACTGTTAAAATTGAATCTAGCATGAATTTGTATTTTCTGTGGGTTAAATAATCGTTGGGGTCATTTTGAAATTATTCACCAGTTGCAACCTATCCTGGCTTCGACATCTTCTCCTTAAATTTGATTTTTGCCGTTTCAAGGTGATACCTATTAACCCTTTGTCGCACAATGCCGCCTTTTAACGACTCTGGGAAAGAAGCCTTTTGAAAACATTGTGGGAAAAGGAGAAAATGCTGGCAACCAGCATTTTCTCCTCTTCCCACGATGTTTTCTACCCTATCAAAGAAAATTTGCACTATTTGAGCCACATTAATATTGTCGTCTGCAAATGCTTTCAATTTGTACAAGGCTAAAATTTTGTCGTCTGGTAAAGGGTTAACGTGATTGGTCCTGACCTATTAGTGCACGAATGTGGGAAATGAAGGTAAATAGCGCATTGATGCACTGATAGGAACGGAATTGAACTGACATATATTTTTTGACGTATGAAAATTGTACACTGTCACAACACATATAGGCCTACATACAAAAAATGTAGTCACGCGTATAATATACATAAATCTGAATAATACACAAAAAGAAAACACAGAAAGAGAGGGAAAAAAAAAAACAAGAAATCATCGCAAAAATGCAAATGGCAATAATAGAAGTACAATACACGTTTGTTAAGTTTCTGAAATGCTTCAGAATCGGATAACTTGAAGGACAGAAAAATCGAATTCGAAAGAGAATAAACACGAGTAATGATAAACTAATACTTTACAAGATAGGTCGATATCGCTCCCGGAAACCATCGTTTCACGGTGGTTAAGGAAGGACCAATTCTAAGTTACTGCTGTTTCTGATATCCAAATCTGAAGTATAGTTTTTACTGGCTAATTGCAATGTTATGGCACTATGACTGAGTCTAATATAACTTACAGGAAGGACTTGAACGCATTCTTCACCTCGATTGACTACAAAACAACATCAGCGAAGCGGGAGGGGCCGGATTCTCGGAATGGCCTTCGTCTGTCCATCCGTCTGTCCGTCCGTCTGTCCACCCGTCTGTCTGTCCGTAACACCTTTTTTGTCCGCTCCATATCATCTGTACGCCTGGTCCGATTTTCAAACTTTTTCACGTACTTGTGAATCTTGATGAGACGATGTGCACAGCGAGTGATGCGGTGACCTACTTCCAAAGTCAATGTCACAACGGGACTATAAAGGTCATATACATTAATTTCGTGTCCGCACCATATCTCCTGAACCCATGGTCCAATTTTCAAAATCTTTCACACACTTGTGTGTTCAGAAACGTTTATTGAGTCCTTATGATTTTATTCATTAATTTATTGTAAAATAGCGTCCGTGCATCTAATATCAACTCAGCTTCGTTACTCTAATATCAATATTCCAACTCTCATTAATTTTAGATCGTCCGAAATTCTCGTAAATTTACAGATAAGTTGCAACTACAGAAAAGCATCTGAAAACTTGAAATGCATTGGATAGTAGACATTTCTATGAACGTATACGTTTTTAAAGGACTGATAACTAAGAAACTTGTACGCCATTCGGCAGCTTTTCTTATCTAATTTCCCTATATTACTTGAGGTACGAATGTCTTATTTGTATTTTGGGGTGCAGTAGAAGTGATGGGCTGTCATCGAGCGAGAATGATGGGCCTGTATTACCCGGGTTGTAAGCTAACCCTGCTCTCTTTGACATTTGAAAAAAAAAATATTGCGTCTGCAAAGATTAAACATTGTGTTGGTGCCAGTGCTTGAAATTCAATGAAAACATGAGTTAAATGTAGGTGAACAAGCCTCTATATGACCAAACCTTTTTGAAGGTTGAGTTAAATCCTGTCACATCTAATAAGAGCTAATTCGCTATGCGAAAATATACTTTTTTGTGTCAGGCATTTTTGGTTCGAAAAAATGTCCCCAATTAAGTTGCAGTAATTCATTATGTGTATATGTCCTCAAAAGTAATGTAGCATTTAATGTTGTGTATGTCCCCGTTTCTCGTATAAACATTCAGGTACGAGTGTGTCCCCGGTTTCATTGTGAAAAATCAAAGTCCTTATTTGTTGTTTTTAACAACACAACTCACCATACAACAATTAAGATACATTTCTTTCATAAAAAATAAGCTTAGTTAAGCAAAATATACAGAAATAAAGAAGTCCCCGTTTATGGTGGATACAGTTGGTGTCCCCGATTAACACCAAAGACATGTATGTGTGTGTGTGTGTGTGTGTGTGTGTGTTTTCATATTGTAACATTAACATAGTCAATAACATGAGCGACACATAAATGAGCCATGCTCTGTGAAAAGAGAATTTAATGCACCCGCAAAAAAGTATTGACCCAGGTCAGCCTTCACAGTCCCTGCAGGCTGACCTGTGTTGGAACTTCTTGCTGTGGGTCAATTTTCTGCATGTCCAAGGACCATTCTACCTCATGATTCAGTTGGTTGTTAGACAAAGTGGATGTAATGGATCCATAATTATGCCATGGCTTGGTTGGTATGATTCACCACCAAGATGCATCAAACCCCCTTTTGCCAGAACATGGCTCAAATATCTTTCTCATGAAATTCTTTGAAAATTAAGTGAAGTGGTAGCTATTTTACCTTTTACCAAACGATCCCAAGTTTTAATGACCCATAGGAATACAACTTTTGAAAACATTGTGGGAAAAGGAGAAAATTCTGGTAACCAGCATTTTCTCCTTTTCCCACAATGTCTTCAGCCATTTCAAAAACAGTTTCCATAGTCTACGCAACATTAAAACTATAGTGTACAACTGCTTTCAATTTGGATGAGTTCAAAATTTTGTCGTTTGGTAAAGACTTAAAAAGTGTAATGTATTTATTTGGTTGTGAAAGAAGTGTAATGTATTTACTTGGTTGTGAAAGAGTTAACACTTGTCTTTATTGTTATTATAGGAGGACTTCTTCAGGTGAATTAAATAGGACGAACCCCATCAGTCAAGAATAGTTTTGTAGCCGTGTCAGTCAACAGGGGGGGGGGGGGGAAGAATATAGATACAACTATAAAAGTCACGGGGAAAGACCTGGGAAAGTCATGAACCTTTTTCTGTCACAGGATATAACCAAAGACCTCATTCTGATGGCACTTTTAGATTTTAGAAACAATTTGGAAATGTTAATGAGCAGGCTGAAAATCTGAATGACGGTTCTGAGTATTTTCAGCTCACCTGAGCACATAGTGCTCATGGTGAGCTATTGTGATTGTGCTGTGTCCGGCGTCTGGCGTCCGTCGTCCGTCGTCAACTTTTTACCTTGTGTACGCTCTAGAGGCCACATTTTCAGTCCGATCCTCATAAAACTTGGTCAGAATGTTTGTCTTGATAAAATCTCGGACAAGTTCAAGTTCATTTGAGGTCAAAAACTAGGTCAAATCTAAGAAAAACCTCCTGTGCGCTCTAGAGGCCAGATACTTGTGAAACTTGGTCAGAATGTTTGTCTTAATAAAATCTAGGATGCGTTTGAAATTGGGTCATGTGAGGTCAAAAGCTAGGTCACTAGGTTAAATCTTCGAAAAACCTTGTGTGCACTCCAAAGGCAACATTTTCAATCCCATACAAATGAAACTTGGTCAGAATCTTTGTCTTGATGATATCTTGGAAGAGTTTGAAACTGGATCACCTCAGTTGAAAAACTAGGTCGCCAGGTCAAATCTTCGAAAAACCTTGTGTGTCATCTTGAGGACACATTTTCAGTCCAGTACACATGAAACTTTGTCAGAATGTTTGTCTTGATAAAATCTCGGAGAGTTTGAAATTGGGTCATGTTGGGTCAAAAACTAGGTCACCAGGTCAAATCTTGGAAAACCCTTGTGTGCACTGCAGAGACCACATTTTTCAGTCCCATACTAGTGAAACTTGGTCAGAGTGGTTGTCTTGATGATATCTTGGAAGAGTTTGAAACTGGGTCACCTCGGTTTAAAAACTAATCACCGGGTCAAATCATAGAAAAACCTTGTGTGCGCTCTAGAGGCCACATTTTCAGTCAGAAACTTGTGAAACTTGGTCAGAATGTTTGTCTTGATAAAATCTAGTATGAGTTTGAAATTGGGTCATGTGAGGTCAAAAACTAGGTCACTAGATTAAATCTTCGAAAAGCCTTGAGTGCACTCCAGAGGCAACATTTCAGTCCAATACTAATGAAACTTGGTCAGAATCTTTGTCTTCGTGATATCTCGTAAATTTCGAAACGGGATCAAGTCAGTTCAAAAACTAGGTCACCAGGTCAAATCTTCGAAAAACCTTGTGTGCACTCTTGAGGACACATTTTTAGTCCAGTACACATGAAACTTAATCAGAATGTTTGTCTCGATAAAATCTGGAATGAGTTTGAAATTGGGTCATGTGGGGTCAAAAACTAGGTCACCAGGTCAAATCTTAGAAAAACCTTGTGTGCACTCCAGAGGCCACATTTTTCAGTCTCATACTAGTGAAACTTGGTCAGAATCTTTGTCTTGATGATATCTTGGAAGAGTTTGAAACTGGGGCACCTCGGTTCAAAAACTAGGTCACCGGGTCAAGTCGTAGAGAAACCTTGTGTGCGCTCTAGAGGACACATTTTCAGTCCAATACACATGAAACTTGGTCAGAATGTTTGTCTTAATAAAATCTCAGATGAATTCGAAATTGGATCATGTTGGGTCAAAAACTAGGTCACTAGGTCTAATCTTAGAAAAACCTTGTGTGCACTCCAGAGGCCACATTTTCAGTCCCATACTAATGAAACTTGGTCAGAGTGGTTGTCTTGATGATATCTTGGAAGAGTTTGAAACTGGGTCACCTCAGTTCAAAAACTAGGTCACCAGGTCAAATCTTAGAAAAACCTTGTGTGCGCTCTAGAGGACACATTTTTTAGTCCGATACTCATAAAACTTTGTCAGGATGTTTGTCTTAATAAAATCTCGAATGAGTTCGAAATTGGGTCATGTGGGGTCAAAAACTAGGTCACTAGGTCAAAGAAATACCTTGTGGGCACTCTAGAGGCCACATATTTCGCTCAATTAACTTGAAAATTCTTCAGAATGTTTGTCTTGATCAAATCTCGGATGAGTTCGAATTCGGGTCACCTGGGTTCATAAACTAGGTCACCAGGTCAACTTACAAAAATTCCCTGTGGGCGCTCTAGAAGCCACAATTCTTACTCAATTGACCTGAAATTTGATCAGCGTGTTTGTCTTGATAAAATCTTGGATGAGTTCAAAATTGGATCACATAAGAAATACCTTGTGGGTTACTCTAGAGGCAACAATTCTAGCTAAATTGACCTGAAAATCGGGCTACATATTTGACTTGATGATATCTCGGATCAATTAGAAATTGGGTCACTAAATCAAATTAAAGAAATGTATTGTGGGCACTGTAGAGCCCACAATTTTTGTCCAACTGACCTGAAAATTTGTCAGCATGTTTGATTTGATGATATCTTGAATGGATTTGAAATTGGGTCACAGAGGGTTATAATCTAGGTCACTAGGTCAAATAACAGAAATACCTTGTGGGCACTCTAGAGGCGGCAATTCTTGCCTAATTCACCTGAACCTTTGTCAACAAGTTTGTTTTTATATCTCGGATGAGTTTGAAATATGGTCACATAGGGTCATAAACTAGGTCACTTGGTCAAATTGAAGACATACATTTTGGACACTCCAGAGGCCACATTTTCAGCTCAATTAACCTGACAATTGGTCAGAATGTTTGCCTTAATATCTCAGATTAGTTTTAAATTGGGTCGTTATGACCCTGGAGTGAAATTTTGCCTATTGACTCAGGTGAGCGATCCAGGGCCATCATGGCCCTCGTGTCATGAGGAACCCAGGGAATCTACTGAAAGTGTTAGAAATAGAAAAAGAAACCATAGAAGAAAAAGGAAACCTGAACAGCAGGCTAGTAATTGAATTTAACCCTTTGCCACACAATGCCGACTTTTGACGACCCTGAAAGAAAAGGCTTTTGAAAACATTGTGGGAAAAGGAGAAAATGCTGGCAACCAGCATTTTCTCCTTTTCTCACAATGTTTTCTACCCTGTCAAAGCCAGAAATCGTTATTTTAGCTACAATCCATTTGTCGTCTGCATAATGCTTTCAATTCGGTCCTACCGAAAATTTTGTCGTCTGGTAGAGAGTTAATAAGCCCTGGCTTAGAAATGTTGCAAAACAATTTTCTCTTATTTTTTTATCACATACAATGCAATCTTGACACTTTAACTCTTCACCAAACGACAAAATTTTACGCTGGCGCAAATGGGAAACATTTGCAGACGACAAAATAAATGTTGCTCTAAACATGCATTTTCTCCTTTTCCCACAATGTTTTCTACCCTATCAAAGAAAAACTGCACCATTTGAGCCACACAGAAATTGTCGTCTGCAAATGCTTTCAATTTTGACAAGGCTAAAATTTTGTCATCTGGTAAAGGGTTAATATGTTCAAACAATAACAATAGCATCGTCAATCACATAAGAGACACTTGAATGATCCATGCTCTGTGAAAAGGGGAATTTAATGCATCAGTAAAAAATATCAATCAAGGTCAGCCTGCGCAGTTCACGCAGGCTTACCCAGGTCAAAACTGTTTGCTGTTGGCAAATTCTCTGCATGTCTAAGGGGCATTCTTCCCCATAATTCAGGTGGTTGTTAAACAAAATGGATGGTATGGATCCTTAATTATGTCATGACTTGCTTTGTATAATGCATCGGGGACATCCTTTGAACCCCTTTTGCCAGAGCATGGCTCACATATCTTCTTTGAAAATTTTGTTAACCCTTTACCACATGACAAAATTTTAGACTGGTCCAAATCGAAAACATTTGCAGACGACAGTGTAGATGTGGCTTAATTGATGGAATTTATTTTTGATAGGGTAGAAACATAGTGGGAAAATGAGAAAATGCTGGTTACAAGCATTTTCTCCTTTTCCCACTATGTTTTCAAAAGGCTTCTTTGTTAGGGTCGTTAAAACTTGGGATTGTGTGGTAAAGGGTTAATTCTGTAGAGGCCATGGACTTTCTATTGCAATGAAAATCATAACCATTAGAATTATATACACATGATTATGTGTTGAACAAATACCAGATTCATTCCTCTCTCATCACTGACCATCAAATTGAAAATGGTTATTTGGGAAAGTAGCCAGTGGCTTGGGAAGAATATTGTGCAAAGCAGTGGCAAAAGAAACTCAAAGAAAACATGGATAGATGCACTGGCTGCTGCGATATAACCAGAATAATGTCGAAAATGGCATGAAATACTACTCAAAGAAACAAATACAGATTACATGTATATTAGGAAAATTTGCTTTCAGTGTCACAAATGACTCTGCCCAAGGAAAAGTGTTTCAAAAAATAATGCGTCTTTGTGTTCAAAGACACACGGCAATGAGCTGATTTTTTTCTAGCGTCATTTTGTCATCCTTTAAAATCATCGTTGAGATTATGTCCCTGAGGTTACAAATGGCATAACCATGTGATGATTTATATGGACTGATACAGGGAACATGTCCAAGATATTCTTTAGACATTGTCAATATTTACAAATTTATTTTTTATAGACTCTGGTGTGGGATATTAGTAGACCGCCATGGCCATTGTGTTGCTAAATGATATCGTATAATGTTATTGTGTTATTATTTGTTGTGATCTTTGGTGATTCCAAATATGTGCATAACAGTTTAAGTCTTTACCATACAATGCCGTCTTTTGACGTCCCTGAGAAAGACGGTCTTTGTAAATATCGTCGGAAAAGGAAAAAATGCTGGTAACCAGCACTTTCTCCTTTTCCCACAATATTTTCTACCATGTGAAAGAAGAATTTTATGTTTTGAGTAACATTTAAATTGTCGGCTGTAAATGCTTTCAATTTGGACAAGCCTAAAATTTGTCGTCTGGTAAAAAGTTTTACATGTATATGTTGATATACATGAGCTGTACATTGTCGCCGCACAAAAGTGTGTCCCTTGAAGGGTTTTATTTTTTCGTTTATATTTTCAAAAACTAATCCACGTTAGACATAAATTAAAACATGTATCAGTTTTACTTTCGCAACTCCATTTTTGTGGTAGGTTAGTTGGTACAAAATTAGATATATCCTGCATCAGACAACCATTTCTAGACTTGCCTACACTGAAAGCATTTGCAGACCATAAATTTTAGTAGGGGATTTATCTGTTAAAGAGTAGAAACTATTGTGGGCAAAAGGGAAAATGGTGGTTACCACCACTTTCTCCTTTACCAAGTTGTTTTCAAAAGCCTTCTTCCTCACTTGAATTTTTTCTGTATGAATCAGAGGGTTTCTTGCGGCTCTTTCCACCTCTTACTTCGAGCTTTCCCGTATTTAGTTTTTCCTTATTCAGCTTTTGCATATGAGCCATGCTCTGGCAAAAGGGGGTTTAATGCATCTCCGTAATCAAGGCATCACGTAATTAGGGATCCTTAAAACCCATTTCACCTAACAACCAACTGTATTATAAAGTAGAATGGACCTTTGACAAACAGAAAATTGACTAGTAACGAAAAGTTTCGGCCCAGGTCAGCCTGCCCAGGCTGACCTAGGCCGATACTTTTCGCAGATGCATTAAGCCCCATTTTCACAGAGTATGGCTCATATGTTTTGCTCTTCCGACATTAGTTGATGAAATGTCAGTTTTGTCGATAGACTAGAGCTAAGATTTTTTTGCTAGCAACATCATTTGGTAGTGTGGTACTTCCTTTATCTGAGTATGTTTCATCATTTTTGGTCATCTAATGGAATCGTTGTACTCATACATTTGCTAAAGAAGTTGAGGGAAAAAATGTGGCCTATATTTAAAAAATAAAAAATCTGTGCAATTCCACCTCTCTCTCTCTCTCTCTCTTTCCCCCACCACTACTACAGAAGTACAAACAGTTTCTCAACACTGACGTATCTTGATTGTCTGTATTATTATATGGTAACACTATGACTGCATGGGCAAGTGCTCTGAACATAACAAGACGTTGAAAACCAAATGACTGGTATTCTGGATTACCTGCCCCTACCACTACGTTATAGGTACTTTTGAGATACGGCGGGGCACCAAACTAAATGACTGGATGATATTGTCAATGGTCTTTTTGTGTGAAAATGATTACCTCTTTACCAGACGACAAAATTTTAGACTTGTCCAAGTTGAAAGCATTTGCAGACGACAAATTAAATGTTACCCAGAACATAAAATTTGTCTTTCATAGGGTGGAAAACATTGTGGGAAAAGGAGAAAATGATGGTTTCCAGCATTTTCTCCTTTTCCCGCAATGTAATCTAAAGCCTTCTTTCTCTGGGTCGCTAAACGCCGGCATTGTGTTGTAAAGGCTTAATATTGCTATGTTTAATCTAATTTAACTCCCAATCTTCATGTCAATTTGTCTGTTTCTTTTATCAGACTACCCTTGAGAAAGCTGGTAAAATCTCTACAACAGTTTTCTCCTTTTGCCACGATGTTCACATGTGTTCGTGCGTTAAACACTGATTTAAGTTGGGCATATATAGTTTACAGGGGTGTTTTCCAACTTTCCACCATCAAATATGATTCAGTGATTAATTGTATGGTGTTTAACGCCGTTTTCAACATTATTTCAGTTTCATCGCGGCGGCCGGCGCACCTATCCTTGCTTTCCTGGAGTTTCTAAAACCAGTACCAATGTTTTTTTCCAAGCCACCGGCTGCTTTCCCACATAACCACTGTCGAAACAATGGTCAGCGGTGAGAGAAGAATGAATCCTGCCGCAATGACTATTATCAAATCTTCGGAAAGCAATTGGCCGAGCCGGGGATCGAACCAGCGACCCCCTGTTCTCAAGTCCTGTACGCTACCGACTGAGCTACCGGGGCTCGGCTAATGTTTCAGATCCTAATATGCTTAATATTACGTCTTACATTCTAGCACATCTGTCAAATCGTGATATAAAAAATTAACCCGGTTTATTCCTGAGGACTGATCAATTTTTGAAAATTGATCAAATATTAGTAGGCCTACTGTAGGCTCTACTTCGTTGTTTCACACTATTGTTTTCACCTCGCATGGAATAAGGATGTGAACTGTAGGCCTATTTGTATTGCAACACGTGAACACTGGACAGTTTTCGTTTAGTCGAGAAACTTAAACACTCAATCTATCAAAAGAAAAGTAGAAAAAATATTTCTGAATAAGGTAACAAGGAAGTCAAAATGAACGCGTAACAACCTTAGGGCATTGTACCACGTGGTTTTAACGTTTCGCTGTAGCTTCCGGTTTGGCAACGTTCACGTTATGCCCAAGTGAAATGCAACACAATTAACCGATTTACAATAGTACACCAAATCAAGAGGTACGTGTATTTTGTTTTGACTTTTATACATTAATTTCGTTCATTTACATTAATTCACTCAGTTCTTATATATATATATTCAATCAGTAATGAATTTACTTAAATGTAGACATATTTTGTTTTGGCGAATTTTCTATTATTAAGCTCATTTATGAATCATTTTCACTTTTGCTAAGTAATATTTTATTTACTCTGATTAAAACTCTTTACCAAACGACAAAATTTTGGACTGGACAAAATTGATAGCATTTGCAGACGACAAATTAAATGCATCTTAAATGGTGATTTATGTATTGGATAGTGTAGAAAATATTGTGGGAAAAGGAGAAAATGCTGGTTACCAGCATTTTCTCCATTTTCCTCAAGGTCGTTAAAAAGCGGGGTTGTGTGGTAAAGGGTTAATTGATAAATTTTGTTTACCCTTTGAGCGCAAAATGCGCGTTAGCGACTCCAATTTCAAGGGTTTTTTTTAATGTCAGATTATCTACCATGTACTAGTAGATTCCATTATCAGGATCCATATTCCCCAACCTGTCTTAAGAACTGTCTTATCTCGTAGTCTTATTCTCAAGAAATTTTCTACATTTGAAAGTAAAACAAAGTCTGATTGGCTAAACCGAATGAGCCATGCTCTGGCAAAAGGGGGTTTAATGCATCTCCATTATGCATATTTCAAATCAAATCAAATATTTTATTGCATTAAGCATTTACATGCATATAGCAACACAATAATAATAAAACCTGAGAACATGGATTAACATGAAGAGTATGTAACAAACAGTGGAAATAAAAGAAAAATTCAAGTATTCTGCATCATTTCATAAAATAATTTGATTTTGACAATAAAGAAGAAACGGAATATGAACAGGAATTAAAATTGAAATGAAAAGCATCGACGTTAATTTCTCAGTAGGGTTGCGTGATATATGTATTTACTGCGGTCGTTTAGTGTTTCCTTTGATTTTTCGCTCAATAGATTGATAATTTTTTGAATGGTAGGCCATGTATGATAATATCGTTTGATATATTTCTTTCTTAGATTAGTGAATTTAGGACAGATTAATAGAAAGTGATATTCGTTTTCAATTATATTCATGTTGCAATTTCGACAGATTCGTAGGTTTCGCGGACAGTTTTCATATCTTCCTTGTTCAATTTCTAGGTTGTGCGACGAGGTTCTAAATTGTGTTAAAGCTATGCGAAATTTGGATTCTTTAATGCATTCTAGGTATTTTTCTAAGCCGAACGAATGTTTGAAGAGACAATAAGTGTCTAGGCGTTGCGAATTGTTAATAGATGTATACCATTTTTCTAAATATTTTTGTTTTGTATTTACCCAGCAAGTCATTGCATGTTTCATCCTCGTTGACCCAGTTCCCATGTATTCCGTAAACTACTTTCATCGCGGTGATGAATGGTAATACTTCACACCTGGGTTAACGAGGGTGCACATAATTATGGACCCATAAAATCAATTTTGTTCAACAGTCGTCTGAATTCTTTGGTAGAATGGTCCTTGGACATGCAGAAAATTTACCAAACGCGAAACGTGTGAAAACATTGTGGCAATAGGAGAAATTTTGTCTGGAAATGAAAATGTGGCGAACGGACAATTATCAGAGAAATTGCTTGGAATTTTTCTGTCACCACATTTGCACTTAACCCTTTCACAAACAAGCCCTGGTTTTCACGTGTCTGCAGTACAAGTCTTTTGAAAACACTGTGGGAAAAGGAGAAATTGCTCGTGACGAGCAATTTCTCCTTTTCCCACAGTGTTTTCTACCCTTTTTGAGACCTTTCTGCCATTTTCATCAAATTTAAAATTGTCGTCTGCAAACTCTTTCAACTTGGACCACTGCAAAATTTGTCGTTTGGGAAAGGGTTTAAAAAAAAAAAATCTGCGCCAAGACGTCGTCTGCGTATGCACAGGTTCAAAGACCATGCAAAAAATGGTGAAAGTAGTAAAACAGTGTTCAACAAAGAAAGCGACCTTTTTATATATTTGAGCCATGCTCTGTTAAAAAGGGTTTTAATGCATCTGCGATAAGTATCGACCCAAGGCAGTCCGGGCAGGCTGACATGGGTCGTCACTTTGCTGTGGGTCAATTTTCTGTACATCGAGGGACCAATCTACCCCATGATTCAGTTAGTCGTTACACAAAACGGATTTTATGGATCCATAAGTATATGATTACTTGCTTGCTTGCTATAATGGATCACGGAGATGCGTGGCTCATATGAAAGGTTATCTAACTTTAATTTTTTTGAATACTATAAATTTCAGACGAACTACGTATTCAAGTTTCAAATCACAAATACGAGGAATTTTTGTGTATATTTCAGGCGAAATGGGCTTCAAACTGACGTTTTTGATTATTAGTTCACTTCTGTCATACACAAGTGGAATAAAACTCTGTGACCTCGAAGAAGAATCCTGTACTCTGCAGAGTTCAACGAATACACATTTTCCACGATGATCAACGATTGCTATGATGCAGTGAGAGATTATTTTGGATTTGAAAAAGAAAACCTCGAAGAAACTACTGCAGAAAGTGATACAGCCGAGAAATATGACATGAGTGAGGCAGAAATAGACGCATTTATTAAAAGAGCACAAGATATAACTACCATGCTTGCACAGGAAGATGGAATGGACGCGAAGGCTGAAAGATTTTCCGACATTTTAAGAGAAGCCCTGGACGCTGAGGTTGAAACTTCGCCCGAAGAACAGGGTGACTTTGAGTATCATCCAATGCATAAACTCGAACCAGGAACTGTCGGACAGATTGAAATAATTGAATTGACTGATGGCAGAAAAACGAGTTTGAAAACCTTAGCAAGACAGCCTCCTCTGTTTGAAATAGAAAACTTTTTAACGCATGAGGAGTGTGACTCCATGTTAGAAGCAGCTAAACAGTTTGGCACGACGAGAAGTGTTGTTTTTGTAGATTCGAAAGCCATAGAGAACGGGAAGCAAGTCAGTAATGTACGCGTAAGCAATTCTAGTCACCTAAAACCTCTTCAGGTCGGGGAAGAGTTTCTGAAGGAGATACACAGAAGAATATCATCCATCAAGAAAATACCCGTGTACATGATTGAGGGTAGTAAACCTCTTACTATTGGTTATTACGCGCCAGGCGGATTCTATTCCGCTCACCTAGATTCCAACGAGGCTCCCAGGAAAAAGATTCCATGTTGCTTCCAGTCTGCCTGCAAGGATGAATCCGGGAAAGAACGCGAGGCGACCGATTGATGTAGTATGTGTCGATACGCCACGTTCTTGTACTATTTAAAGGACGTGGAAGAAGGGGGTGAAACGGTATTTCCGTTCGCAGATATGACCATCAGCGAAATGCTGAAACGGCAGAAAGAATCCCCTGACTGGTCAAATCTAACGACAAATTGTCATGATGCCACTGTTGTTGTGAAACCCGCCAAGGGAAAGGCGATTTTATGGTATTCCCATTTCTTGGACACTAAAGGTTATCTTAGCGGTGTGGACAAACGCAGCAATCATGGCGGATGTAATGTGACAAAAGGCTCCAAATGGATAGCGACAAACTGGATATCTTCACCGATATATGCTCATCGGTTTATACCAAGTCGATACCGAGATACCTCTTTGTCATATAAAGAATATGTAGATTCACTGAAGTAGGCCCAATGTAAGCAACAGGTTGTTTTGTGTGTGTGGGGGGGGAGTTACCGGCCAAATATAAACAATGTCGATATTAAAATGCGTTTAAATTTACGTCATACTTTGTACAAGTATGCAAAATAATTATGAAGATGACAATCTGTTATTGTACGGTCGATCCAAATGTTAGTCGCTGGCAGAAGAATGAATTTTAAAATCAGGTAAAAACTAGATAAAAGATAGAGCAACCTGGCAACTTTTGACTTAGGTTTTAATAAGTTAACCCTTTACCAAACAATCCCCTGTTTTGACGACCCTGGCCTTATGAAAACATTGTGGGCAATGGAGAAAATACTTGTAACCAGCATTTTCTCCTTTACCAACAATGTTTTCTAGCCTTTCGAAGACGAATTGTGGCATTTCAGAAAGGTTTACCTCTTTGTCTGCAAAAGCTTTCAATTTGGACAAGCCTAAAATTTTGTCGCCTGGTAGTCTGGTAAAGAGTTAAACTTGTACAAGGGTCACAAAGAAGAAATATTTTAAAAGTCAAAAATATCCTTTATTTTCCCACTTCCATAATATGGAAGTTACAGCGAGGAAAGGAGCAATTGCTTATAATAAGCAACAAAAAATATTTCTTCTTTTCCCACAAGGTTTTTAAACGTGTTTGTTGGCAGGGGCGTAAAAAATCTTAGTTGCTATAGTATGGAATTCGATTCATTTATTTATATATGAACCATGCTCTGGTAAAAAGAGGGCTTAATGCATCTCCGTGATGCATTATACCAAGCAAAACATCACATAAGTAGGGAACCATAATATCAATTTTGTCTAACAACACAAGGTAGAGTGGTCCTTTGACATACAGAAAATTGACCAATAGCGAAAAGTTTCGTCCCAGGTCAGCCTGCGCAGGCTGACCTGGGTCGATACTTTTCGCAGATGCATTAAGACCACTTTTCACAGAGCATGCCTCATATAGATGTGTTACTATCGATGTATAGAAATGCACAGTATTTTATTTCTGTTTGGGCGTTGCGTTCGTGGTTATGTCTGTGCGTTAGTGAGTGAGGTTCATTCTTATCAGTGCTATGATAATGTACACAAAGAATGGCTTGGGTCTTTTTTTATTTCATCGAGTGAACACCATCGGTGATATTTTTACGAGTGGCGCAGCCACGAATAATAATATTTCCATAATGATAATATTTCTATATGATGTTCACGAGATGACATAAATTTCGATCTTTCACCGTAAAAAAAAAAATCAAGTAGGCCTACATGTAGGCTTATTCTAGTTATTTCATGCTTCAACAACAAAAACAAACAAGTAGGCCTACATGTAGGCCTCTTCTAATTATTTCATGCTTCTAACCCCTTATTTGTTTGGATTTGTGAAGTACAAGGGAGCTCTTAGTACTTCGGTACCGGTGAGTTTATCAGTCGGTAAATTTACTGGTCGTTTGGGCGTTGCGTTCATGGTTATTAGTTTGGCGGTAGCTAGTATCATTCTGTTCAGTACTACGGTAACATCTCGATAGTCCAGACCGAGTATAACTACGAAAGTAGTTTAGTCTTTACCACACAACAAAAATTTAATAGTTTTTCAAGCCCAAAGCGTACGCAAATGCCAAATCAGGTGTGGCTAAAATTGTACCCTGTCAAAGACAACTGTAACGGAGAGAGGTTAGGTACATAAGCATTTCAAACCTGCCTTGCTGTTTGAGCTAGCTTTTACAGCGATGCGGTTTGGTGCATTTCTCTCCGTGGAATTTAAGCAGCGTGCATTAGGTTAGTGCCTGGATGGGTGAACAGGTCGTTGCACGTTACATTTGGTGGCAGAGGTGGGATAATGACAACTGCCGGACTGGAGTTGCCTTACCCATGTATATTCCCCTGGTTTATTTGCATATACATACTTGTAAATAAGTCTCGGGGTCGAGACTTCTCGTAGGGGAGAGTAATGTCACGGAGAGAGGTTAGGTATATAAGCATTTCAAACCTGCCATGCTGTAGAGCTAGCTTTTACAGCGATGCGCGTTGGTGCATTTCTCTCCGTGGAAGTTAAGCAGCGTGCATTAGATTAGTGCCTGGATGGGTGATCAGGTCGTTGCACGTTACACAACCTTCCACAAGTTTAGCCACTTTGTCTAACAACTGGCAGAATCATGAGGCAAGCCACTTGGTCCTTTGACTTGCAGAAAATTGACCAATAGCAAAAAAGTTTCGTCCCAGGTCTGCTCTGGGTCGACACTTTTTGCAGAGGCATTATGCCCCCTTTTCACAGAGCATGGCTCATACTTAGGATTAATTGACGTTCAACGGCCGGCTTTTTTCTGTCCACACAGCAACATTTCGACTATTCAAACAAACTAGATCTGTAGTTCGAAATTTTTCGTCTACTACAAACTGGAATTAATTTGCGTTGGGAAAACACTGTAGCAGGAGTTGTGATCGCTCATTCGAGCAATGGAATGAACAATCTTAACTGCTGTTTTTCGAGGGAAATAACTCTTGTGTTAGGATGGTATCACTGGGAGTGCTTATTCTTTAACTCTTTCACTGCCAGTGTCGCCTGGGAAAGCTTTTGCGGACGGCGTAGATCAAAGATCAGACTGCACAAAACGTGCAGTCTGATCTTTGATCTACACCGTCTGCTACCTGATGCTATCTAAACATTACAAAAGTTGTCTTCAGTTTCAATATATTTTTTTATACTTCAGACCTCTAAGAGAAGAAGTCGAATCAGTTTAGTTGGCAGCGAAATAAGTGTGTGAATTAGACTATAATTAACCCTTTACCAGACGACAAAATTTTAGCCTTGTCCAAATTGAGAGCATTTGCAGACGACAATTTCAGTGTGGATCTAATGGTGCAATTTTTCTTTTGATAAGGTAGAAAACATTGTGGGAAAAGGAGAAAATGGGAATTGTGTGGTAAAGAGTTAAAGGCGTGAGCTTCTGTTCGATACTGCGATAATTTATGTTGCTCTCTAGATCTACTTTGTAGTTAAATTATCGAACGTCTTCTGGATTATATTTGGGCTCGGGGAAACAGGGGCTTAACGCATCTTCGTAATGCATTTTACATTATGGATGGATAAAATACATTTTGTTTAACAACCAACTGAATAATGAGGTAAACTTGTCTTTTGAGCAGCAGAAAATTGACCTATAGCAAAAGGATTCAATCCAGGTCAGCCTACGCGGGCTGCCCAAGCTGACCTAAGTCGATACTTTTTCGCAGATGCATTAAACCCCTTTTCACAGAGCATGGCTCAATTACAACACTTATCATCATTTGACAAAATCAGCTTGAATAAATAAATTGTTATAACTTATGTTCTTTTTTTCTAACTTTGGTAATTTGGTGAATATAGTATGTGGATCAAGATCAGACTGCACAGAACGTGTAGTCTGATCTTGGATTTACAATACGGTTAGATTTTCAGACTAAAAGAACTTTAAAATTTATCGCAATATTTGGATTTTGACAACAGGCTTCAATTTATAAAGTTCGCTACCTTGATATGTCATCTGCAAATGCTTTCAACTTGGTCTTTTCCAATATTTTGTCATATGGTAAAGAGTTAAAATTCTGGAAAAATTAGTAGAGGTTGTTTCATTTGTTCCAATTTATGATTCCGGGACATTTCGGCCCATTACAATTTAGGCCCATAGTCTAAATACCAATTGAACGACACTTGAATGTTTCCCTGTTTGTTTGTCTGTCAGCTTGCATGCTCCGACCTGTCTTGCTACCACTCTTTGTGTTGACTGATTGCTTTTATATGACATTCTTTTAGCCGCTGGTCCTACACCTTCGAAGGTTTGCCAAACAAAACAGCCGCTTTGTGTACTGGGCAAGGGAGGATTAGTGTCATCGTTTGAGATAACACAAAGGTATTTCCAGACTTGTAAACTTGGCAATCACAACTAATTTCAATCTCTGTTTTAGTTGAAGAACGTATGTTTTCTAAGGATAGTTCATTATGCAGAGCCTTCATTAAGGACTAATTTCTAGGAATTTTGAAATTCCAGATGTCACCTTAAAAAAAATGGTTTTTTTTTTATGAAAATTTGGGAAGTTATACCTACCTCGGCAATATCACAAATCCAGCTTTTTCCCCCAGTTTTACCATGGAACAGATAAAAGTGTTAATTTGGGCTTCAGCATGAAAAACGTTACATATATGCAATCCTTCTAAAAACCCCGTGTTGTTTAGAATTATTACGTGTAGACAGAGTTAGTACCCACGACATCGATAGGGTTAACTGAGGTCAGGAGAAAAATTAAGTGCTAAACTAAGCAAATAATTCTTCTCTGATCTGGATGCTATAGTGAAATAAACTGAAAAACAGTTACCTGACCATATCTTTGAACTTTTTACCAAACGACAAAATTATAGACAGATCGAAATTGAAAGTAATTTCAGACGTCAAAGTTAATATTGCACAAAGTATGAAATCTGTCTTTGAGTGGGTAGAAAACATTGTGGTAAAAGAAGGCAAGGCTGGTTATCAGCATTTTCTCCTTTTCCGACAATGTTTTCAAAAGTCTCTTTCCTTGGGGTCGTTATAACTCGGAATGGTGTGGTAAAGGGTTAAAAACATGAATTCTTGGTAAACAATCTATTATCACGAATAAAAAAAACCACACACACACAAAACAAGACTTTATTGTGCCAATTACTATTGCATTTGAAAATAATTACTGAAGTTGCATCCATTCAAATTTTTTCCCCCGCCTTTTACACAAATTTTAGTGCATTCACGCCGACAAGTAAACACCCCCCTTTTCCAATCTACGTTGTCCGACAATAGACTTTATTTCATAAGAAATTTTCTGACCTTTTTCGTAGTAATTGATATTCCAGCTCTCCCACATTATGAATTATATAGCATTTATAAATGTCAGCCCTTTAAAGTTGTTATCTAGGTTAAAAATTTCAGTTTGAAGGGTTATGATTGGACGATGTCAATTTGATACTAGGTTTGTCATGGGTTTTCATGCTTTTTAATTTTTTAATCCATGCCTTGTAGTATTTTTAAAAAGAGCATTTAGAACAGCGCGTTTTCATATACACACTAAGAATTGAAATCAGAATGAGATTGTGATACAAGTATTTTAAGACCCCAGAAAAAGTGATTTTGGGGGAGAAATTTAGCACAAATTTGTTACAGTATACAAGTCAGGAACTTTGAAGTTCTATTGATATCAGTTGTCTTTGATCACCACTATTTTAGGGCAATTATGACAGTGTTATTACTAATTACACTGCTCCGTACTTCTAATTAGCACAATATGATTATAAAATACCCGTTTCACATGTACTTGGTTGTCAAGGAGACTAGATTCACAACACCCAAGATAATAAAACGCGACGAAGCGTGTACCTGAATTCGACGGATATCTTAGACGATATTATGACATTACGAATACTGGATGGTTTAAAGCCTTAACCCAGATTAGAGGACCCAAAAAAGAGAGTACGATTAAATTTGCCTGCAAAAAAGAAGGTAAAAAGATCAATAAACAACGGATTAAACTTGACCATTTCAGTTCCGACGGAGACCTAAGTATCCGTCGTGGAGGGCTTAAATCAAGATCGGATTGTACTTTTAAAGTGATGAAAACTCTTCAATTTATAAAGTTCGCTACCTGATGCTAAACTTAGATAATTCAAAATTTAGGAGATGGGAAATTTAGTTCTCAACTCTTCCACTGTCGATGGCAACTTAATATCTATTGTGGATGGCGTAGGTCTACACCGGATTACACATGATATTTACAGTCTGATCTTCGATACAAACCAAGATTTAACGTCTGCCGTGTGATTATATTGGTTTTCCTTTGCTCATATTGTACAATCTTTTACCATGTGTAAATATTCTACCGGGACGTAAAATAATATTCAAAATGTTTATTGATGCAAAACAAACAACATTTAAAAGTGCAAGTTTATGCACCAAACAGTTACTAACTAAGTTAGTAAAAGGACTCGTTAGGTCGTGCAATATTTATGATACACCAACCATGGGCCGAAATTGTATGGTCCGAAATTGTAATGGGCCGAAATATCCAGTCACCTTTCCGGTATATTCGTATATCGCTTACTTGTTAGACTAGCTAAGCTAGTCTATGGCATCAAGATTGACCTAGAGTCAAAGTAAACAAAAGATCCCACAGCTGCCAAATACTGCCTCACAGAAAATACTTCTTTCTGGTAGAAATCATAATTCTGTTATATGTGACAATTTTGACAAAAACCATTAAATCTCTATCTCTCCAATTTGAACATGTCGTCTTCGTCGTAATAAACTGAACAAGATGTGATTTATAAGGTACAACATCTTTGCTTATATGTAAATTAAGTGACCTATGCAAAGCAGAGAATCACTTATTCCTGCACCACTGTAACATTATGAATGAATCTATTAATAGATACACCTAGGTAACTTGTTGCAAATCCCAGCTATATATAGTAACCCACACTGTCATTGCTTCAGTCATTCATTATTTAGACCATTGTGTACATTAAATTGTCATGTTAAACTTTTATCCTACGTCTTGAATATTAACTTTTTACCAAACAATCCCACGTTTAACGACACAGCCCTGGAAGAATCTCTTTGAAAACATTGCAGGAAAAGGAGAAAATGCATCATTTTCTCCTTTTCCCACATTGTTTTCTGTCCTTTGGGAATCAGGTTTCATCAGTTCAGCCACATTTACTTTATGGTCTGCTACAGGTTTAAAGTTGGACAAGCATTTTTTTTTTTCGTTTTGTAAAGAGAGTTAAATCGATACCTACATCTTGTGCTATTGGATATTGACTAATTGATTGCATGGTGTTTAATGCCTTTTTCAACATTATTTCAGTAATATTGCAGCGGCCAGACCACCTATCCATGCTTTCCTGGTGTTTCTTTTACCAGCACTACCACGAATCAATGACATTTTGCGGCAATGTGGATTAAAATCACACTGCACAGAGTGTGCAGTCTGACTTGGACCTACGCTGTCCGATAAGCGGATATATTTTCTCCAAAATGTAACTTTGAAATAGCAATAACAGCAATATTCAGGTTTTACCATCGGCTTGAAAGTTTCATTTAACATTTTTTAGCAGGTTAAGGTTTAAACTTAAACTGGACTATAGTTTACCAAAAGCATGCATAGCCATGGCAGCTCAGACAGTAGCGTACAGGACTTGAGAACAGGAGGTCGCTGGCTTTATCCCGGACTCGGCAAATTTCTTTCCGAGGATTGATGATAGTCATTGCGACAGGATTCATTTTTCTTTCACGTTTCGACGATGGTTATGTGGGAAAGTAGCCAGTGGCTTGGAAAGAATGTTGTGCGGAGTACTGGTAAAAGAAACTCCAGGAAAACATAGATATGTGCTCTGGCTATCGCTACATAACTGAAATAATGAAAACAGGGTTAAACACCATACAAACAATCAACCAATCAAATTCGCTAGTCTGTCAGTACTTTGACATTCTACCTTTCTCTCGAAAACCCAATGTGCGTTGTCTGCGCATGTCATATTCTTCGAAGATTAGTGATGTATTTGAAAATACCACATAGCGGAAGATAATACATGGATCCGTGGAAATCGATATTCGATCAATCAGGTCATCGCATTTATTCGGCCCAATGTGCAGCCTTGCTGTCTGCTATTTCGGCTCACAAACAAGTGACTGTTAATGATGGAGAAGTGCGATATTATGTGTGTTTACAACGCTTGAATTTTAAGAAAAAGTTTAAAAGATGTGCTTTGCGATCGTGTACTGCTTACGTGAGATATACGAAGAGATTATAAGTTTGCATTATGATTATGATTGACAATGGGACATAAGCAAAGAGTTTGATCAACGCTATATTACGCAATGGATTAATTAATGTTAGTTTTTTCCCCTGAAACTCTCCGAAAAAAAACTTAAACTGTTTTACAGTGGAAAACAAAGGTAAAATATATGAAATACTAATAAGAGAAAGTACGTTCACTCAAATAGTTAATCTTGTTTAATAACATCTGCACATCCAAAAAGGAGCACGAGTCATCAATGTTTAAGTTTGATGTTAACATTAACCCTTGGTGCGTGAATAAATGCTGAATGTGTAGATACAGATCAGAGTGAAAAAAAATGCAGTTTATTCTTGGATTCAAACCATCTGCTACTTAAATTAAGTACATTTACGTGTATTCTTACTGAAGTTACATGTAGATTTCAATTATGAAACAGGGTAAGTTCTGTTGTGTACAATTTTTGAAGTTCTACTCAAAAGGCAACTTATGTTAATTAAATCAGCTTTTGCCTTAGCCATATTGTTGTTGTTTCTAGATTCCTCCTTTTCCCCGTTCGGAGAACCTCAGACTGTGCTTGATAGTAGATGTGTAGCTGAGAGTCTGAGTCGTCAAGAAAAGTGTTTTCGACTTCAATCACTGTTTTTTTTTCTATATACACCACAAAATATATATATACGCCACATATCGCGTTGCATGCCTGTTAACGTCGCGAGGGATTTTAATCTTTGTATTTAACACAATTACAGTTTAGGGTAGAAATATGTTAATATACATGTCCGCCATAATACTGAGGGGTATAATATATACTTATAGTAGACCTTAGGGCATTACTGGCATTTTGCAAGTAGCTGGCATCTGACGATATGTATTCCCTGGACAAAAATTCCAATCTTTCTCTAGAACCTGAAGGGATGCAGATTGTACAGCTAACGTCTTGATGGGTACTGTCTAGCACTAACTGGATAAACATACTTGGATCATCTAAAATCTTTTGCTCTCCGATATTAGCATTATTAATGGTGATCTGGAAAAGTCTCATGTATTTGGCTCTGATATCCTGTAACGATTTACATCTAGAAATGAAATGTTCTCTAGTTTCAGGTCCATGTTGACACAGTTTACATGTTGGATCTACTGCATGTTGGTTAAAAACTGCTTTGTTGGACTGTAAGTTGTAGGTACCAAGTAGGAGTTTTACCTTGAGCTCTGATCTCTTGACATCTTCCCTGTTCGGTCTGACAGTGCTATAGACGTGATGTGTCTGCCCTACTTTAAGTGCATTTGGGTTAAGGTATTTAAGAGAGCTTTTTTCCTCTACTTCTTCTTTCCACATCTTCTCTACATATTGGCTTACGGATTCTTTCAACGTTTTCTTCCAGTTACTTTTAACTGGGGTATCTTTAATAAGTGAGTAAGCTGTGGGTAGGTCGTATTTCAGTAAAATTCTGCGGACATGGAAAAGAAGCTATTTTCTTCTAGGGTCTTTGTAGCCAACTGTCTCACTGCAATCTCGTACTCAGCTGAATTTGATGATTGTAAAACGCCAATAAACAAATTAAGAATGTTTTTGTGGATTTGGATCTCCATTGGTATTATTCCCATTAGAGCATTACATGCTATGTTTGCAGTCCGATCAGGAAGGTGTTGAAGTTGTTTCAAACATTTGTTTTGGAACGTTTCCAGTTTTCTGACATCTTTCTGGCTGATCATAAATACTTCATATTTAGGTGAATTAGCACATCTGCCATTTCAAAGGGTATGTCGGTAAACTGTTAACTGATGAGATGTGTGTTTGATTGCCGCTGTAATCCACTCGACCACCCGTTGTCTTCAGTATATCATAAGATAAAACAAACTACCGCCAATGATATTAACAAGTTTGTTAATTGACAGCACACTTTACACTTTTTTAAAATCTTCAAGCAACCATTTTCCCTTAACTTTAAAAAAAATTAAACATTTCTCAGACTTCCACCTCTCTGAATGAGACAATCTATAAATATTTCAAAATGCTTGTAATATAGTGTAATTTATTATCGAATACGATGTTGAGACAACCTAACAAGCCTTACAAAAATATTAATCATCTTTAATTCTATTATTTTTAAGCAAAACTGCAGAGGAGTACGAGTTGTTTCATTCTTTCGTGTAGAAGTTCAAAACTTTGCTGGCACATGTATTACATTGTCCGTAGCCCCTGAAATTCACTCTTTTTGTACAAATCCTTGTGTAAATAAGTTCAAGTATCCATATATTTCTTGCCGAGAATCCATCATCGGCAGAAACATATGAGAAAGATTATTTTTCCGGAATTTAATCGAAAGAAACAGGCATGACGACACGATTTAAGTAGCCTTTCTGCCATACTGTATATGTATTTACTGCATTTGTTTGTGAGGCCTTAACGACGGTAACCAAGGAAGTCGGTTTATCTCATCGCCACGGATCCATGTATGCCCAATGTGAAAACGAAAGTACCTGGGAAATTTATTGATGACGAGTACAAAAAAGATGGCGACATCAAAGTCTAGTGTTCCCAAGGGGTAAAAACAACACATTTGAAGCTTTTATCTATTTAAGACACATATCCAACTGCTGGTTTGTTTTATAAGTTAGAGATGATGTTCAAAAGGGCCATAAGGGGCTACAGGCGTCCCCTAGAGAAATCATGTCCTGGGGATGTCGTCGTTTCAGGAAGCTAATTGCACTTGTTTTATGCAGTAACAAACTTTTCTGGAAACTAGTTTCATAGATTTACATAGAATGGCCCCGTGTTTACGTATGAGCTTGTACATGGGTTTAATAGCCTAATTCGAGCGGAACAATTTGTATGTATCAAGTCTCCTCTTAATCTCCTTTCCTTCAGAGAATACGTATTCAGAACCTTGAGCCTTTATAAAATCATCGTGTAACAAGGACACAATGCTCGTTAACAGCATTTCCTCATTTTTCGACAATGTTTTGAAACCTATCAAAGACAAAGCCCATTTCTTAAGCTACATCGAACTCTTTCCCAAACAACAAAATTTTAGACTGGTCCAAACTGACAAATTGAAAGCAGAAGACATATTGAAGGTGGCTCAGTTGACGAAATTTGTCCTTGACAGGGTAGAAAACATTGTGGGAAAAGGAGAAAATGCTGGTTACCTTTTCCCACAATGTTTTCAAAAGGCTTCTTTCTCAGGGGTGTTAAAAGTTTGGATTGTGTGGTAAAGGGTTAACTCTTTCGTAAATGACAAAATCCTCGACTTGTCCAAATTAAATGCAAAATTATGCAGATCACATGTACCTTAACTGGTGGGATTTGTCTATAATAGGTTTGAAAACAGTAGGAAAAGGAGAAAATGCAGGTTACCAGCATTTTCTCCTTTTCTTACTGTGTTTTCAGAAGGCTTCTCATTAATGGTCATTAAAATTCAGGATTGTATGGTAAAGGGTTATCATGCTAAGGATCATCTAGTAAAGACTTAAACAAATTCTTATATGGAACTCTTTACTTGATAACAAAATTTTACACCTTTCCAAATTGAAAGCATTTGCAGACGACATATTCATTGCAACTCGAATGATGGGATTTGTCTCTATAAGGGCAGAGAACATTATGGGAAAAGGAGAAAATGCTGGTTCCCAGCATTTTCTCCTGTTCTTCTGTTCCCACAGTGTCTACTAAAGTCTTCTACCTCAGGGTTGTTAAAATTAAGTTTTGTTTGATAAAGGATTAAACAACTGGCCCTACCATCATTTCTAAAACCTTTAACCCACATAGGAAAAAGCATTTCCATTCAGAGAGAAGTTTAGTATTCTTTTACCTCATAGGTTTTTCATTTCTACTTTGCCTAGGTGGATGGATTATTCCAACATAGGTGGAGTCATAGAAGGAACACGGTTTATAACATTTAAAGTGCCTTTGAAGGAAGTAAGTAATGTTCAGAGCCAGTATAGGCTGTATAGCAGATCAGTATTCCCATCCTGTAGTACTTATTTGTAACAGTTTTACTAGAAAACATTGAAACTTCGTAACCCCTAATTCTTTACCAAACGACAAAAATTTAGACCAATCAAAATTGAAAGCTTTTGCAGATGTTTTTACTCAAAAATTGAAATGTGTTCTAGGAATAGAAGAAAACGTTGTGGGAAAAGGAGAAGATGCTGGTTACCAGCATTTTCTCCTTTTCCCACAATGTTTTCAATAGGCTTTTTCATCAGGGTCGTTGAAAGTCGGGATTGCGTGTTTGAAGTAACAATTTTCGGGTTTTTACTATCGGCTTGAAAGTTTTATTTATGTTATTAAGCAGGACAAGGGTTAGTAGTTTCTCTGGCAGACGGCCATCCGGCACAGTAGGTAAACAGATATTTTTTTAATTCCTTTCTTTGCCTCCTTCGGGTAACATGGTGGTTTTGTGGATATGTAGAACGAAATATGTCAGCACAAAATGGCAAGGCTGATAACACTGAATCACTGATTCAGGAAGGGCACATGGTCATGACAAAAGCTGCTTATGCTATGTACCTGTCTTGCATCAGTTTGTGTACTTTTAACTCTTTACCATTGCTGGTTGCCAACATTTTCTCTTGTTCCCACAATGTTTTCAAACGGCTTCTTTCTCAGGGTTGTTAAAAGCCAGGATTGTACAGTAAATAATTAAAGGGCTAAAATATAACAAAGGAAGATGTTCAGATTGATAATGTCAACATTTTTGTTACTTAGTTATATGATTTTCTTGTCTTCTTTACAGACAATATCTGTTCCAGAAGGCCTGAAGTAAGTATTTACACACACAAAAAGAAATGATGAACTTGCTTTTCCTTTAGATATTTTTTTCCTTTTGTGTAGAACAAGACCAGTTCTGGAAACACTATGACCAAAGGAGAAAATTATCATCAAAATCAATGGCTCTTTTTGGCATTGCCATGTGTATTAACGCTTTACCAAAAAGTCCCGAGTTCAACGACCCTGAGAAAGAGGGCTTTTGAAAACTTTGTGGAAAAAGAAGAAAATGATGGTGACCAGCATTTTCTCCGATATCCACAGTAGTTTCTAAACTTACCAGCAACAAGTTTCAATTTATGAGTCACATTTATTTTGTCCTCTGCGATTGCTTTCAATTTGAACAAGTCTAAAATTTTGTCATTTGATAAAGACTTAACCCTTTCCCAAACAAAGAATTATAGACTCTTCAAAATTGAAAGTGTCTGCACACACTATATTCGAGAACGTTACAAATGAACAGAAGTTCTCTGAAAAGGTGCAAAACATTGCGGGATAAGGAGAAAATGCTGGTTACCAGCATTTTCTCCTTTTTGCACTGTGTTTTCATAAGCCTTATACATCAGGGTCGTTAAAATACGGTATTGTTTGGTAAAGGGTTAAATGTCAATTAATGATGATTGTCCATATCTTTTGAGGATATTTTCAAATTTGTTGGCTGTAAAGTTGGTTTCGGATGCAACTGCAGAAGTGTTCAGATTTCACATAATGTTTATTAATTGATTGAATGGTGTTTAACAATGTTTTCAACATTATTTCAGGTATATAGTGGCTGCCAGTACACCTATCCATGCTTTCCTGGAGTTTCTTTTACCATTACCATGCACAATATCCTTTCCAAGCCACTGGCTGCTTTCTTACATAACCATCGTAGAAACAATGGTCAGCGGTGAGATAGGAATGAATCCTGTCACAGTGACTATCATCAGTCCTCGGAAAGAAACTTGTCAAACCAGGGACCCCCTGTTCTCAAGTCCTGTACACTACTGACCGAGCTACCGGGGCTCGACAGATTTCACATAAGTTTGAAATAATCACCATTGAAATTTTTAAGGTTATAAATTCACTTCATGTAAAGGTTGGACTAGTTTAGGTTGGCATTGTTATCTCAAAAATAGCCTTATAAAAGAGCACAAAAGAAGACAAAACTTTAGTAGTATATCAGCCAATCATATGGCAAGTCTTGAATTTAGAAACATTATTCAGATCATATAGGAATAAACCCTGGACATGCATGTTCCAAAGTAAGACATTCTCAATCTGGGTCTGTATTCACCAACCATTCTTAGGAACATTCTTAGTTCTATTCTCAAGCAATTTGTAAATTTGAAAGCAACACAACTTCTGATTGGCTAAATTATTCGGATCAAATGTTTTGTTTCTTTCTAAATCTAGAATAAAAACTAAGAATGAAACTAAGAATGGTTGACTGGATACGGGCCCTAATTATCTTAGTAACAAAATTAGCCTTGTGTCATGATTATTCACAGGTTCACACCCAAGATACTTTTAGAAACATTGCAGAGAAAGGAACTTAAACTTGGACTCTTGGTTGATTTGACGAATACAACACTATATTATGACAAGACAGAGTTTGAGGAGAAGGACATCTTGTATAAAAAAATATTTGTGCGAGGTCAGAAAGTTCCCAACGATAAAAAATTTAAAATGTAAGAGGAAGTGAATTGTCAAATATTCAATCATCTGATATTTTTTCTCGAAAATATTGCCGCAATGGCTGAAATTGAAAAATAAGTAAAATAAATAAATAAGGTTTGGCACAAGTATTGATTGCTAATGAGGAGCCAAGTTGATCATTGTCAGAAAGATTTGTGCCGAAACCTATTGCCACACCATCCTGACTTTTAATGACCCAGCTGGAGAGGACTTTTGAAAACATTGTTGGAAAAGGATAAAATGCTGGTTGCCAGCATTTTCTCTTTTTCCCACAATGTTTTCTACCCAGTCAAAGGCAGAAGTCATCACTTGAGCTGCAATTAAATAGTTGTCTGCAAATTATTGTCTGCAAATTTGGATGAGTCCAAAATATTGTCGTTTGGTAGAGTTAAACTTATTCAGCATTTTCTCATAGAGGCAGTCTTAATGAGCACTGATACCATATGTTAGAACATTAAAAATACATGTACCTCCTCACAGCCAGAGAAAAATAAAACACTGTTAAAACTTGAAAGTGTGTAGAATGGCTCAGAATTTGGTCAGCTGTGTAAACACAGACAAATTACCAATATATATGCTGTTAGGGACAGAGAAATTCAAGTGATTGGTCCTCATTTAAAACCAAGAACATTAACAGTGATTTTATGTGCAGACTGCCAAAAGATGAAATGCATTTTCTACCCGTCGTAATCTGTGCAATCTTGCATCAGTTAGGGGCAACACCTGGCATGAAGATACAAGATTGATTGCAGTTTCATAAAATAAAGATGAAATGGGTTAAAACTGGCTGAAAACGAGTAAAGATGTCTCTTTGAAATATAGGTTTGACTCTTTAACACCAGACAAAATTTTTGACTTGTCAGAATTCAAAGCCTTTGCAGGAGACAAACTAAAGGTAGTTAAAATGGTTGGATTTGCTTTTGAAAATCGAGAAGATGTTGTTGGAAAAGGAAAGAAAATACTGGTTTAAATACCAGTATTTTCTCCTTTTCCCACAATGTTTTTGAAAGCATTCTTCTTCAGGGTCGTTACTCGAGTTGTGTGGTAAAGGGTTAAAGGTTTACCATACCGAGGGCCAACATTTTATAACATTTTCAATCACTTCCTTTCTTTTCCCTGGCTATCATTGCTTTTAAATGCATTGTAGGAAAAGGAGAAAAATTCTGGTTGCCAATATTTTCTTCTTATTCCACAATGTTTTGTATTCTTTCATGGATCAATTCCATTATTTTACCCACAAAAGATTTGTTGCAGCATAAAATCCTTTCAATTTGGACGAGTCTTAAAGTTTGGGATCTGATAAACAGTCAATATGTTCAGTTAACCCTTTACCATGTGATCAAGAGTTTAATGTCCCTGAGGTAAAAGGCATTTGCAAACATTATGGTAGAAAGAGAAAATGCTGGTAACCAGCATTTTCTCCTTTTCACAGAATTTTTCTGTCCTTTCTGATACAAATCCCATCATTTGAGTATCATTTTATTTGTTGTCTGCAAAGGTCTTGAATTTGGAACAGTCTAGAATTTTATGGTATAGTAAACAGTTGATTCATCTTCTGAGCTGTCTAAAAATACAGTCTTTACACGAAATATTCTTTGATGACTGACTTATTTCCCCCTATTTTTCTACTTCTTCTTTATTTCAGCTTCAGCCGTGCAGTAGACTCATTTTTGGAGGGGAATGGTGGTGAGATGATTCTTTATAGTACAGCTTCTTTTAACTACATAAAATCTTAGATATTTCAATCTTTTTTGACCTACAAGAACAATTATAAAGTACAAAATGGACAAGTCTAGTCCTGATAGTGCAGTCTGTAGCATACAGGACTTGAGAATAGGGGAAGGGGCACAGGTTTGAATCCCAAGCTTGGCAAATTTCTTTCCAAGAATCGATGATAGTCATTGCGACAGGATTCTTTCCTCTCTCATCGCTGATCATCGTTTGGACAATTGTTATGTGGGAAAGCAGCCAATGGCTTGGGAAAAATGTTGTTCGAAGTACTGGTGACATGAACTCCCGGAAAGCATGGATAGATGCAATGGCCGCCGCGATATAATTGAAATAACTTTGAAAACAGCATTAAACTTAGATTCTAAAAGTACAGGGTATCTGGAAAGTAGGGTAACACTTTTGTACATTTATAATATGGCTTTAAATTTCAGATGAAGAGATAAAAATACATGTACATGTATATAAGATATGAGCCATGCTCTGGCAAAAGGAGGCTTTATGCATCTTCGTGATACATGATACCTCGCAAGTCATCACCTGATCATGGATCCATAAAGTCTATTTTGTCTAACAACCAACTAAATCATGAGGTAGACTGGTCCATGGGTATACAGAAAATTGATCAATAGCAAAAAGGTTTGGCCTAGGTCAGCCTGAATGGACTGCGCAGGCTGACCTTGGTCAATACTGTTCATTTCACACTTTGATCCAAATTTCAAATTAGAAGTATCTCTCTTTACAACACAGTCCCGACTTTTAACGACCTTGAGGAAGAGAGCTTTTGAAAACACTATTGGAAAAGGAGAAAATGCTGGTAACCAGCATTTTCCCCTTTTCCCACAATGTTTTCTACCCTTCCAACAGCAAATTACAATTTTTGATTCACATTTATTTTGTCGTCTGCAAATGCGTCCAATTTGGACCAGTCTAAATATTTGTTGCTTGGTTGTAATGATGTTCTCTCACTTCCTGTTGTCAGGACATGTTTATACACAAAATATGTGGTTTTGTGCACATGAACAACCACACTGTTTCACAGATAGACTGCTGTAAAGTGAAAAGCTAACTATATGGTGTGTTTTGTTATGTCCCGATGTTATGGGGCTATAAAACTCCTGGTTTATGCAGGATGGTGCTACGGCACACACATCTAATACTGTGATTGACTTTTTATTCGATATGTTAGGTGATAAGGTAATATCAAGACAATATCCATAAAAAAAGTTTGAAATGTCGTGGCCTGTGCACAGGCCTTACCTCAACCCTTGTGACTTCTTCCTTTGGGGTTATTTAACCCTTTACCGCACAATGCCGCCTTTTAACGCCCCTGGGAAAGAAGCCTTTTGAAAACAGTGTGGGAAAAGGAGAAAATGCTGGTAACCAGCATTTTCCCCTTTTCCCACAATGTTTTCTACCCTATTAAAGAAAAAATATTCCATTTGAGCCACATTGAAATTGTCGTCTGCAAATGCTTTGAATTTGGACAAGGCTAAAATTTTGTCATCTGGTAAAGAGTTAAAGGCAAAGGTCTACAATCCCAAGCCAGAGAGCACATACATGTTTTTAAAGAACATTAAATGTGACATCAAGAAGATCGATATTGGAATATGTGCTAAAGTGATTGATAATTTCATCATGCTTGTTCGGTATGGAAAGGGCATAAAAGGCCATCACATTGAAAATGTTGTTAATTGCTAAAATTACGCCAGTCACAAACAGGTTCGCTTGATTTGAAATTTGTATAAAAGTGGGTAATATAATGAAAATTAAATGAAATTATCACACAAAATCTTAAATATTTTATATACATGTATACATATTTTTATCTCTTCATTGGTTTGTAATGGAGTTTAACGCCATTTTAACAGCTCAGGTCATATCACGGTGGTCAGTGACGCAACCATGTGTTTCCTGGCTTTCTCACACCAGTACTGACACAACTTTCTTTCCAAAACCAGTGCCTCGACCGGGTATCAATCTCGAAACCCCCACGTCAACCTATGAGCTACCTGGGCAGGCCCTTTTTATTTCTTCAACTGGAAATAAAAGCTATATTATAAATGCATAAAAGTATTACCTTGCTTTCCGGATACTAAGGAGTTCAGAAGTAGCTAGGTCACTCTATCTTTTGTTTTCTTTTTACCTGATTTTCTTCCAGCAACTAACACATGGACTGCCTGTACAATAACAGATTGTTATATTCACAATTATTTCCATGCTTCAAATGCTATGATTTAAATTTCTATTCATTTTAACACTGCATTGTTTACTTTTGATTGCTATTGGGGCTTTAAGGTTTTGGATTTCTATTCTGGAAATCCTGAGGTTTATTTCCAAAAGTGGCTGTGGTAAAGGTGGAGTGTTTAAGTATTCTTGGACAAGGTGAAATTCAGGAACGATTTCAGTGGCCAGTAACTATAATATTGTTGAAAGCAACTTAAAACCCTACTCAAACAGTTGAACAAGCAAGCAATCAAGTTTGTATAATTAAAATTTGTACATTAATTTACAGATAGTTTGGTTGGAGTTCACTGCACGCATGGAGTTAACAGAACAGGATACATGGTTTGTAGGTACGAGTATAAAATCAGAGACAGTTAAATCTAGAGTACTCACATATGCAATGAAGCACACATTATCTGTACATTTTAATTTGTTACCAAATGACCAAAATTTAGATTCCTCCGAATTGAAAGTGTTTGCAGACAACAAATTAAGTGTGGGTCAGATGATGATACTTGTCTGTGAAAGGGCAGAAAACATTGTGGGAAAAGGAGAAAACGCTGGTTACCAGCATTTTCCCCTTTTCTCAAAATGTTTTCAAAAAGCCTCCCCAGGGTCGTTAAAACTCGTGATTGTGTGGTAAAGCATCAGCAAGCAGTTTGCTTCCACACCTATTACATATTCCCAAAGCTGCCAACCGCAGAGGCATAAAAAGCTGTCATCAGCTTTTGCATAAATTGTATTTGTAAAGTAATGGGATAAAAATTTACATTCTCAGCAGTCATAAATAAGTATCAAGTGGCAGAAAATGCTAGATATCTTGTCAGAATAACAATGTTGTGCCTAGGCTGTGCCATTGCAGGATTCCTGCAATTTTCTTGAAAATGTCCCTTTAAAAATGCGTACGTGCGGGCCGTAAGTTGAATAGTGGGCAAGCTCAAGTTCTTAATTTTCTTGTCACTTATCAACGTCCGATACACCAAGTACATACTCCATTCTGTTCTGTTCTATATTGGATAGCAAATCGTAGACCATGTCTCGATTTTTTCCACAAGTTGTCACACACAGTTTAGCATTATATTATTGACCAGTCTGTAGGTGTATGTAAAATTACAAGACTGTGTCTCGATTTTTTCTAATTATTGTTGAATTGCAATTAGCAATATTCTGTTAAGCAGTCTGCATGCATCATGTAAAAGACGTCAGCTACGAATAAGCAATATCCTAATATCGGAAAGTAAAGTGAGGAAAGTAAGATTTCGTCAACTGTATTTGAAGTGGTCTTTGTCCCTCTGTTTTACAGAATATCCCCTAAGATTTTAACCAGGGAGACACTGGTGTCCCCCAATATTTTTGACTTAGGAACAACACTGAAATAAGTTGGTATGATTTTTGTTTCAATTTTTCTTTTCAGATACATGATAGAAAAATTTGGCAAAGATCCCGAAGAAGCAATTGAAGGTAATTATGATGTAAACCAAAAAATCTGTGTACCTAACCCTCAAAGCATGAAGTAGATGAGCCATGAGCGGTTTGATACATCTCTGTGATCAGACCTCCAGATAAGAGGGAGTGGTAGTATTCTAAATCCATTATTTCTATTCCAAACCCTATGCTGTGGGTACTCATTAGAATCGTTTCGATGAGACGATTAGAATCGTCTCGATGAGACGATTCTAATGAGTACCCATAACATAGGGTTTAGTGGAGATTGATTACTATAATATTTCAATTTTGAAATCAAAATCACTCTCTATATCTGGAGCTCTCTGTGATGCATGATACCAAGCAAGTCATCAAATACCTGTGGCTCCATAAAATCCATTTTGTATAACTGACTAAATCCTGAGGTTGACTTGTCCTTTGACATGCATAAAATTGATAACTGCACGGACTAAACTGAGCCAATACTTTTTGCAGATACACTAGGGCCCTTCTCCACAGAGCATGGCTCAAATGAATTAAACAAAAAATTTATTGTGACCTGCTGTAAATGCTATGGAATTTGAACCATGAAAACAAGTGTAATATGAGAATTCCCATTCTTGAAATAAAGGGAATATTTCAAAATGTTTTTCCGGCAATACCAAAGAGTCACACACCACACATTTCTGAGATTGAAGAATGGTTTATTAAACCTTTAGCACACAATCCCAACTTGTAATGATCTTGAGGAAGAAAGCTTTTGAAAACATTGTGGGAAAAGTAGAAAATTCTGGTAACCAGGAGCTTTCTCCTATTCCCACAATGTTTTCTTCTCTCTCTAAAACAAATCTCACAATTTTACACACATTTGATATGTTGTCTGCAAATGCTTTGGATTTTGTTTAGTTGAAAAAAATGTGTCATTTTGTAAAGAGTTAAAAAATGCCTTCAGTTATTGTGATCTTGTAGTAGATGCGTGTAATGAAACTTTTATCATATCATTGAACAGTGCAACTTTTTTACACCCCTGATTTTAACAGCTGTAGTAAACATTCCCACATTGTTTCCATACAGTTACAAAAAAGCTATATTTTTCTTTCCTTCAAATGGGTATCCTTTGTCTGATTTGTAACAGTTTTTAGTTGAACTGAAACTAACCTGCACAGTAAACATGGTAACAATTTTTGTCTGGTAGGTAAAGTACTTTGTCATCATTACTAATTTATCCCTTTACCACACAATCCCGTCTTTTAATGGAAGAAGGAGACTTCAGAAAACATTTTGGGAACTATTTTGGTAACCAGCATTTTCTCCTTTTGCCAGTGTTTCCTGCCCTTTCAAAGACAAATCTCATCATTTGAACTGTGTTTAGTTTCTTCTCTACCAACGCTTTTATTATACGAAGGTTGTCCCAAAACTCCATAACAAATTTTATAAATGGACCAATTTTAGCGTTCTTATATATATCATCTATGAAGATGTTATTTCACTTTGTATGAAGTCTTAAATAAAATATTAGCTTTATTTTTACTTTAAATCGACATAATTGTGAGGGAAGTGTCATTTACCGGCGCACATCAATTTATCCTTTTGAAAATTTGAATGTGATCATGTAAACAACGGACAGTATACAGACAAACAAAAACAATCGGTAGAAAATAAGAAATTTGAAATGATGACATCGGAAGATCGCGCAGTGCAGCAGACAGTTATAAAATTTTGTGCAGGTCTCACAATAGCACCCTTCCAGACTATAAAACAAATGTGTCTTATTGAAAATGTTTCTCAGGCACTGATCTACAATGGCATGGTAGGAAAAGGAGAAAGCATGAAATGGAAGACTGATTTCTATAACCGAAGAATTGTGCGATTTGGTAAAGAGGTGCATTTTCGCAGATTGGAGATTAAAAGGAAAGAGAGATATCGTCGTTAACCACCATTTCAAAGTCTTATATCCGCATAATACTGAAGAACAAATTGAACATACCATGCCTCTGCGCAAGATGGGTTCCATTTCTGCTATCTGGTTAGAATTTCATGGAGAATCCTTTGAAAAAGGCATGTAAACTTAACATAAACGTCATTTTTGACGCTTGACGTGTGCCGCAGTGTGCATGCTTATTGTGTTATTGTATGCTACAATTTTCTGATTTGTAAAGATTTTTATGTGATTTTTTTTTTTTTTTTTTTTATCTATATGTTTGGGTCATATGAATTAAAAACATATCTGAAAATTGCATCTGTAGTGTTTCATGTTCTTTTGTAAATGAAATTGTCATACAGTTTTGGGACAACCCTCATACATGAGTCAAAAATTTTGTTGGGTGGTAAAGGATTATGTACTATGAATTTGCATGTAACAAAATTTATGTAGAACATTTTTTTTAGGTTTTTGTCTAAGTAGTGCATTTTGTTTCATGCTTTTCAGTAGTTTATCGAGAAATAATGGTGGATTATGGTTTGATATATCATAGTTACAACCAGTGAAAATACCACTTTCATATCTTCTAACTCTTCAATTGAAGGTGGAAACAGTAGTTCCTGTGCACCAATTACGTTGGTAAACAGTGTGTGCCATTCAACCAGAGGGAAATGTGACATAATTTGCGTGCATTTACCCTATATTCCTTGCGTTTTACGTAATATTGTAATGCATTGTTATGTGAGGGGGATACGCTAAGGGGAATTACCGGAAACAACTGTACTGGACTTTGGTGAAAGTCCCGTTGAAAAAGGGGTTGGAAGCATGAAAAAAATAGGAAAAGGAAACTTTTTTTTTTTTCAGTGAAAGGTCAAAATTCTTTTCATCTTTTGAACATCATTGGTAATATTGTCACTTGTTGCTGCCCCACTCATGAAAATATTACAGATGATGTTCACTTGATGAAATAAATTTTGATCTTTCACAAAAAAAACCTCACGGCTGCCCCACTCGTGAAAATATTACCGATGACATTCACTACATCAAATAAATTTTGATCTTTCACAAAAAGAAACAAATATCCTCTATTTATTGCATTATAAATTTTTCTATAAATCTTCTCAGCCTATGGTAGAGCCAGGGGACACAGTATTGAAAGAGAGAACTATCTTGAAGATCTAAGGATAATAGGAAGAGGTAAGTACTTGTAGTGTATCCCACTCTTAGTCCTCATTGTCAATACAAATGATATGCCAAAAGGGGGTTTAATACATCCAGAACCAGTGGAAAACGATTTGTAATATATGAGCCATCCTCTGGCAAAAGGGGGCTTAATGCATGTCCGCGATAGAAGATTCCAAATAAATCGTCATGTTACCATTGATTCATAAAATCCATTTTGTAGAACAACTGTCTAAATCATGAGGCAGACTGGTCCTTTGACATACAGAAAATAGACTAACAGCGAAAAGTTTCGGCCCAGGTCAGCCTGCGCGGACTGCTCTGGCTGACCTGGATCGATACTTTTCGCAGATGCATTAAGCCCCTTTTCACAGAGCATGGCTTATATATATATATACATATATGTGTGTGTGTGTGTTTTTTTTTTTTTTTTTTTCATATTGTAACATTAGCATAGTCAATAACATGAGCGACACATACATGAGCCATGCTCTGTGAAAAGGGAATTTAATGCACCCGCAAAAAAGTATTGACCCAGGTCAGCCTTCACAGTCCCTGCAGGCTGACCTGTGTTGGAACTTCTTGCTGTGGGTCATTTTTCTGCATGTCCAAGGACCATTCTACCTCATGTTTCAATTGGTTGTTAGACAAAATGGATGTAATGGATCCATAATTATGCCATGGCTTGGTTGGTATGATTCACCACCAAGATGCATCAAACCCCCTTTTGCCAGGGCATGGCTCAAATATCTTTCTCATGAAATTCTTTGAAAATTAAGTGAAGTGGTAGCTATTTTACCTTTTACCAAACGATCCAAAGTTTTAATGACCCATAGGAATACAACTTTTGAAAACATTGTGGGAAAAGGAGAAAATGCTGGTAACCAGCATTTTCTCCTTTTCCCACAATGTTTTCAGCCATTTCAAAAACAATTTCCATAGTCTACGCAACATTAAAACTATAGTGTATAACTGCTTTCAATTTTGGATGAGTTCAAAATTTTGTCGTTTGGTAAAGACTTAAAAAGTGTAATGTATTTATTTGGTTGTGAAAGAGTTAACACTTGTCTTTATTGTTATTATAGGAGAACCTCATCAGGTGAATTAAATAGGACGAACCCCAACAGTCAAGAATAGTTTTGTAGCCGTGTCAATCAACAGGGGGGAAGAATATAGAAACAACCATAAAAGTCACGGGGAAAGACCTGGGAAAGAACATGAACCTTTTTCTGTCACAGGATATAACCAAAGACCTCATTCTGATGGCATTTTTAGATTTTAGAAACAATTTGGAAATGTTAATGGCCGGGCTGAAAATCTGAATGACGGTTCTGAGTATTTTTAGCTCACCTGAGCACATAGTGTTCATGGTGAGGTATTGTGATCGTGCTGTGTCAGGCGTCAGTCGTCCGTCAACTTTTTACCTTGTGTACGCTCTAGAGGCCACATTTTCAGTCCCATCCTCATAAAACTTGGTCAGAATGTTTGTCTTGATAAAATCTCGGACAAGTTCAAGTTCATATGAGGTCAAAAACTAGGTTACTGGGTCAAATCTAAGAAAAACCTTGTGTGCGCTCTAGAGGCCACATTTTCGGTCAAATACTTGTGAAACTTGGTCAGAATGTTTGTCTTGATAAAATCTAGGACGAGTTTGAAATTGGGTCATGTGGGGCCAAAAACTAGGTCACTAGGTCAAATCTTCAAAAAGCCTTGTGTGCACTCCAGAGGCAACATTTTCAGTCCCATACAAATGAAACTTGGTCAGAATCTTTGTCTTTATGATATCTTGGAAGAGTTTGAAACTGGATCACCTCAGTTAAAAATCTAGGTCGCCAGGTCAAATCTTCGAAAAACCTTGTGTGTCATCTTGAGGACACATTTTCAGTCCAATACACATAAAACTTGGTCAGAATGTTTGTCTTGATAAAATCTCGGATGAGTTTGAAACTGGGTTATGTGGGGTCAAAAACTAGGTCACTAGGTCAAATCTTAGAAAAACCTTGTGTGCACTGCAGAGGCCACATTTTTCAGTCCCATACTATCGAAACTTGGTCAGAATGTTTGTCTTGATGATATCTTGGAAGAGTTTGAAACTGGGTCACCTCAGTTCAAAAACTAATCACCAGGTCAAATCATAGAAAAACCTTGTGTGCGCTCTAGAGGGCACATTTTCAGTCAGATAGTTGTGAAACTTGGTCAGGATGTTTGTCTTGATAAAATCTCGGACGAGTTCGAAATTGGATCATGTGGGGTCAAAAACTAGGTCACTGGGTCAAATCTTCGAAAAGCCTTGAGTGCACTCCAGAGGCAACATTTTCAGTCCCATACTAATGAAACTCGGTCAGAATCTTTGTCTTGATGATATCGCGGAAGAGTTCGAAACTGGGTCACCTCAGTTCAAAAACTAGGTCACTAGGTCAAATCTTCAAAAAACCTTGTGCACACTCTTAAGGACACATTTTCTGTCCAATACACATGAAACTTGGTCAGAATGTTTGTCTTGATAAAATCTCGGATGAGTTCGGAATTGGGTCATGTGGGATCAATAACTAGGTCACCAGGTCAAATCCTAGAAAAACCTTGTGTGCACTCCAGAGGCCACATTTTTCAGTCCCCTACTAATGAAACTTGGTCAGAATCTTTGTCTTGATGATATCTTGGAAGAGTTTGAAACTGGGTCACCTCAGTTCAAAAACTAGGTCACCAGGTCAAATCTTAGAAAAACCTTGTGTGCGCTCTAGAGGACACATTCTTTAGTCCGATACTCATGAAACTTGGTCAGGATGTTTGTCTTGATAAAATCTCGAATGAGTTCGAAATTGGGTCATATGGGGTCAAAAACTAGGTCACTAGGTCAAAGAAATACCTTGTGGGCACTCTAGAGGTCACATACTTCGCTCAATTAACTTGAAAATTGTTCAGAATGTTTGTATTGATCAAATCTCGGATGAGTTCGAATTCGGGTCGCCTGGGTTCATAAACTAGGTCACCAGGTCAACTTACAGAAATTCCTTGTGGGCGCTCTAGAAGCTACAATTCTTACTCAATTGACCTGAAAATTGATCAGCATGTTTGTCTTGATAAAATCTTGGATGAGTTCAAAATTGGATCACATTAGAAATACCTTGTGGGCACTCTAGAGGCCACAATTCTAGCTAAATTGACCTGAAAATAGGTCTACATATTTGACTTGATGATATCTCGGATAAATTAGAAATTGGGTCACTAGGACAAATTAAAGAAATGTATTGTGGGCACTGTAGAGGCCACAGTTTTTGCCCGACTGACCTGAAAATTTGTCAGCATGTTTGATTTGATGATATCTTGAATGGATTTGAAATTGGGTCACATAGGATCATAATCTAGGTCACTAGGTCAAATTACAGAAATACCTTGTGGGCACTCTAGAGGCGGCAATTCTTGCCTAATTCACCTGAACCTTTGTCAACAAGTTTGTTTTAATATCTCGGGTGAGTTTGAAATATGGTCACATAGGGTCATAAACTAGGTAACTTGGTCAAATTGAAGACATACATTTTGGACACTCCAGAGGCCACATTTTCAGCTCAACTGACCTGACAATTGGTCAGAATGTTTGCCTTAATAATATCTCAGATTAGTTTTAAATTTGGTCATTATGACCCTGGAGTGAAATTTTGCCTATTGACTCAGGTGAGCGATCCAGGGCCATCATGGCCCTCTTGTCATAAGGAACCCAGGGAATCTACTGAAAGTGTTAGAAATAGAAAAAGAAACCATAGAAGAAAAAGAAAACCTGAACAGCAGGCTAGTAATTGAATTTAACCCTTTGCCACACAATGCCGACTTTTGACGACCCTGAAAGAAAAGGCTTTTGAAAACATTGTGGGAAAAGGAGAAAATGCTGGCAACCAGCATTTTCTCCTTTTCCCACAATGTTTTCTGCCCTGTCAAAGCCAGAAATCGTCATTTTAGCTACGATCCATTTGTCGTCTGCATAATGCTTTCAATTCGGTCCTGCCGAAAATTTTGTCGTCTGGTAGAGAGTTAATAAGCCCTGGCTTAGAAATGTTGCAAAACAATTTTCACTTTTTTTTTTATTAGATACAGTGCAATCTTGACACTTTAACTCTTCACCAAACGACAAAATTTTACGCTGGCGCAAATGGGAAACATTTGCAGACGACAAAATAAATGTTTCTCAAAACATGTATTTTCTCCTTTTCCTACAATGTTTTCTACCCTATCAAAGAAAAACTGCACTATTTGAGCCACACTGAAATTGTCGTCTGCAAATGTTTTCAATTTTGACAAGGCTAAAATTTTGTCATCTGGTAAAGGGTTAATATGTTCAAACAATAACAATAGCATCATCAGTCACATGAGAGACACTTGAATGATCTATGCTTTGTGAAAAAGGAGTTTAATGCATCAGTAAAAAGTATCAATCAAGGTCAGCCTGGGCAGTTCACGCAGGCTTACCCATGTCAAAACTCTTTGCTGTTGGTAAATTCTCTGCATGTTTAAGGACCATTCTTCCCCATAATTCAGGTGGTTGTTAAACAACATGGATGTTATGTGATGACTTGCCTGGTATAATGCATCGCGGAGACGCTTTTAACCCCCTTTTGCCAGAGCATGGCTCATAACTTCTACATAAATTTTTTTGAAAATTTTGTTAACCCGTTACGAAGTGACAAAATTTTAGACTGGTCCAAATCGAAAGCATTTGCAGACGACAGTGTAGATGTGGCTTAATTGATGGAATTTATTTTTGATGGGGTAGAAAACATAGTCGGAAAAGGAGAAAATGCTGGTTACCAGCATTTTCTCCTTTTCCCACTATGTTTTCAAAAGTCTTCTTTGTTAGGGTCGTTAAAACTTGGGATTGTGTGGTAAAGGGTTAATTCTGCAGAGGTCATGGATTTCTATTGCAATGAAAATCATAACTATTAAAATTATGTACACATAATTATGTGTTGAACAAATACCAGATTCATTCCTCTCTCATCACTGACCATCAGATTGAAAATGGTTATTTGGGAAAGCAGCCAGTGGCTTGGAAAGAATATTGTGCAAAGCAGTGGCAAAAGAAACTCAAAGAAAACATGGATAGATGCACTGGCTGCTGCGATATAACCAGAATAATGTCGAAAATGGCATGAAATACTACTCAAAGAAACAAATACAGATTACATGTATATTAGGAAAATTTGCTTTCAGTGTCACAAATGACTCTGCCCAAGGAAAAGTGTTTCAAAAAATAATGCTCCTTTTTCAAAGACGCATGGCAATGAGTTGATTTTTTTCTAGCGTCATTTTGTCATCCTTTAAAATCATCGTTGAGATTATGTCCCTGAGGTTACAAATGGCATAACCATGCGTTGATTTGTATGAACTGATACAGGGAGCATGTCCAAGATATTCTTTAGACATTGTCAATATTTACAAATTTATTTTTTATAGACTCTGATGTGGTATGTTAGTAGACCGCGATGGTCATTGTGTTGCTAAATGATATCGTATAATGTTATTGTGTTGTTATTTGTTGTGATCTTTGCTGATTCCGGATATGAGCATAATAGTTTAAGTCTTTACCATACAATGCCGTCTTTTGACGTCCTTGAGAGAGACGGTCTTTGAAAATATTGTGGGAAAAGGAAAAAATGCAGGTAACCAGCACTTTCTCCTTTTCCCACAATATTTTCTACCCTATGGAAGAAGAATTTTGTGTTTTGAGTAACATATAAATTGTCGGCTGCAAATGCTTTCAATTTGGACAAGTCTAAAATTTGTCGTCTGGTAAAGAGTTTTACATGTATATGTTGATATACATGAGCTGTACATTGTCGCCGCACAAAAGTGTGTCCCCTGAAGGGTTTTATTTTTTTCGTTTTTATTTTCAAAAACTAATCCGCGTTAGACATAAATTAAAACGTGTATCAGTTTTACTTTCTCAACTCCATTTTTGTGGTCGGTTAGCTGGTGCAAAATTAGATGTATCCTGCATCAGACAACCATTTCTAGACTTGCCTACACTGAAAGCAATTGCAGACCACAAATTTTAGTAGGTGATTTATCTTTTAAAGAGTAGAAACTATTTTGGGCAAAGGGGAAAATGGTGGTTACCACCACTTTCTCCTTTACCAAGTTGTTTTCAAAAGCCTTCTTCCTCACTTGAAATTTTTCTGTATGAATCAGAGGGTTTCTTGCGGCTCTTTCCACCTCTAACTTCGAGCTTTCCCGTATTTAGTTTTTCCTTATTCAGCATTTGCATATGAGCCATGCTGTGGCAAAAGGTGGTTTAATGCATCTCCGTAATCAAGGCATCACGTAATCAGGGATCCATAAAACCCATTTTGCCTAACAACCAACTGTATTATAAAGTAGAATGGGCCTTTGACATACAGAAAATTGACCAATAGCGGAAAGTCTCGGCCCAGGCCAGCCTGCGTAATCCGCGCAGGCTGACCGGGGTCGATACTTTTTGCAGATGCAGATGCATTAAGCCCTATTTTCACAAAGTATGGCTCATGTTTTGCTCTGCCGACATTAGTTGATGAAATGTCAGTTTTGTCGATAGACTAGAGCTAAGATTTTTTTTGCAAGCAACATCATAATTATGGTAGTGTGTTGTGGTACTTCCTTTATCTGAGTATGTTTCATCATTTTTAGTCATCTAATGGAATCGTTGTACTCATACATTTGCTAAAGAAGTTGAGGGAAAAAAATGTGGCCTATTTAAAAAATAAAAAATCTGCGCAATTCCACCCCCCCTCTCTCCCCCCACCAATACTACAGAATTACAAACAGTTTCTCAGCACTGACCTTGATTGCCTATATTATTATATGGTAACAATATGGCTGCATGGGCAAGTGCTCTGAACATAACAAGAAGTTGAAAACCAAATGACTGGTAGTCTGGATTACCTGCCCCTACCACTACGTTATAGTACTTTTGAGGTACGGCGGGGCACCAAACTAAATGACTGGATGATATTGACAATGGTCTTTTTGTGTGAAAATGATTACCTCTTTACCAGACGACAAAATTTTAGACTTGTCCAAGTTGAAAGCATTTGCAGACGACAAATTAAATGTTACTCAAAACATAAAATTTGGCTCTCATAGGGTGGAAAACATTGTTGAAAAAAGAGAAAATGGTGGTTTCTCCTTTTCCCGCAATGTTTTCTAAAGCGTTCTTTCTCAGGGTCGTTAAACGTCGGCATTGTGTTTTAAAGGCTTAATATTGCATTGCTAAATCTAATTTAATTCCCTATCTTTATGGCAAGTTGTTGGGTTTTTTTTTTTTTATCAGGGAAAACTGTGATAAAATCTCTCCGGCAGTTTCTCCTTTTGCCACGGTGTTCACATGTGTTCATGCGTTAAACACTGATTTAAGTTGGGCACCTACATTCTATTAGGGTGTTTTCTAACTTTCCAACGACAAATATGTTTCAGTGATTGACTGGATGGTGTTTAACGCCGTTTTCAACATTACTTCAGTTACATCACGGCGGCCAGTGCACCTATCCATGCTTTCCTGGAGTTTCTTTCACCAATACTACGCACAATACTATTTCCAAGCCACCGGCTGCTTTCCCACATAACCATCGTCGAAACAATGGTCAGCGGTGAAAGAGGAATGAATCCTGTCGCAGTGACTTTGGAAAGTAATTGGCCGAGCTTGGGATCGAACCTGCGACCCCCTATTCTTAAGTTCTGTACGCTACCGACTGAGCTACCGGGGCTCGGTCAATGTTTGCTGACCATTGTTTCGACAATGGCTATGTGGGAAAGCAGCCAGTGGCTTGGAAAGAATATTGTGCGGTGTGCGGAGTACTGGTAAAAGAAATTCCAGGAAAGCACGGATAGGTGCACTGGCCGCCGCGATATAACTGAAGTAATGTTGAAACTGCGTTAAACACCATGCAATCAATCAATCAATCGGCCAATGTTTTAGATCCAAATATGCTAACTATTGCTTCTTACAAACTTGCACATCTAACGAAGGTGCACATAATTATGGACCCATAAAATCAATTTTGTTTAACAGTCGTCTGAATTCTTTGGTAGAATAGGCCTTGCACATGCAGAAAATTTACCAAAAGCAAAAAGTGTGTAAACATTGTGGCAATAGGAGAAATTTTGTCTGGAAATGAAAATGTGGCGAACGGACAATTATCAGAGAAATTGCTTGGAATTTTCCTGTCACCACATTTGCATTTAACCCTTTCCCAAACAAGCCCTGGTTTTCACGTGTCTGCAGTACAAGTCTTTTGAAAACACTGTGGGAAAAGGAGAAATTGCTCGTAACGTAACGAGCAATTTCTCCTTTTCCCACAGTGTTTTCTACCCTTTTTGAGAAAATTTCTGCCATTTTCATCAAATTTAAAATTGTCGTCTGCGAACTCTTTCAATTTGGACCGCTGCAAAATTTGTCGTTTGGGAAAGGGTTAAAAAAAAAAAATCTGCGTCAAGACGTCGTCTGCGTATGCACAGGTTCAAAGAACATGCAAAAAATGGTGAAATTAGTAAAACAGTGTTCAACAAAGAAAGCAACCTTTTTTATATTTGAGCCATGCTCTGTTAAAAAAGGGTGTTAATGCATCTGCGATAAGTATCGACCCAAGGCAGTCCGGGCAGGCTGACATGGGTCGTCACTTTGCCATAGGTCAATTTCCTGCAATTCGAGGGACCAGTCTACCCCATGATTCAGTTAGTCGTTACACAAAACAGATTTTATGGATCCATAAGTATATGGATCCATAAGTATATGATTACTTTCTTGCTTGGTATAATGGATCACGGAGATGCACTAAACCCCCTCTTGCCAGAGCGTGGCTCATATGAAAGATTATCTAACTTTAACTTTTTTGAATATTATAAATTTCAGACGAACTACGTATTCAACTTTCAAATCACGAAATAAGAGGAATTTTTGTGTATATTTCAGGCGAAATGGGCTTCAAACTGACGTTTTTGATTATTAGTTCACTTCTGTCATACGCGAGTGGAATAAAACTCTGTGACCTCGAAGAAGAATCCTGTATATACTCTGCAGAGTTCAACGAATACACATTTTCCACGATGATCAACGATTGCTATGGTGCAGTGAGAGACTATTTCGGATTTGGAAAAGACCTCGAAGAAACTACTACAGAAAGTGATACAGCTGAGAAATATGACATGAGCGAGGCAGAAATAGACGCATTTATTAAAAGAGCACAAGATATAACTACCATGCTTGCACAGGAAGATGGAATGGACGCAAAGGTTGAAAGATTTTCCGACATTTTAAGAGAAGCCCCAGACGCTGAGGTTGAAACTTCGCCCGAAGAACCGGGTGACTTTGAGTATCATCCAATGCATAAACTCGAACCAGGAACTGTCGGACAGGTTGAAACTATTGAATTGACTGATGGCAGAAAAACGAGTTTGAAAACCTTAGCAAGACAGCCTCCTCTGTTTGAAATAGAAAACTTTTTAACGCATGAGGAGTGTGACTCCATGTTAGAAGCAGCTAAAAAGTTCGGCACGACGAGAAGCACTGTTTTTGTAGATTCGAAAGCCATAGAGAACGGGAAGCAAGTCAGTAATGTACGCGTAAGCAATTCTAGTCACCTAAAACCTCCTCAGATCGGGGAAGAGTTTCTGAAGGAGATACACAGAAGAATATCATCCATCACGAAAATACCCGTGTACATGATTGAGGGTAGTGAACCTCTTACTATTGGTTATTACGTGCCAGGTTGATTCTATTCCGCTCACCTAGATTCCAACGAGGCTCCCAGGAAAAAGATTCCATGTTGCTTCCAGTCTGCCTGCAAGGATGAATCCGGGAAAGAACGCGAGGCGAACGATTGCTGTAGTATGTGTCGATACGCCACGTTTGTGTACTATTTAACGGAAGTGGAAGAAGGTGGTGAAACGGCATTTCCGTTCGCAGACATGACCATCAGCGAAATGCTGAAACGGCAGGAAGAATCCCCTGACTGGTCCAATCTAACGACAAAGTGTCATGATGCCACTGTTGTTGTGAAACCCTCCAAGGGAAAGGCGATTTTATGGTATTCCCATTTCTTGGACACTAAAGGTTATCTTAGCGGTGTGGACAAACGCAGCAATCATGGCGGATGTAATGTGACAAAAGGCTCCAAATGGATAGCGACAAACTGGATATCTTCACCGATATATGCTCATCGGCTTATACCAAGTCGATACCGAGATATCTCTTTGTCATATAAAGAATATGTATATTCACTGAAGTAGGCCTCATGTAAGCAACAGGTTGTGTTTTGTGTGTGTGTGTGTGTGTGTGTGTGTGTGTGTGTGTATGTGGGGGGTGTTTCCGGCCAAATATACCAAAAAGTCTGTATTGTTACGGTCGATCCAAGTGTTAGTCGCTGGCAGAAAAATGAATGCTAAAATCGGGTAAAACTAGATAAAAGATAGAGCAACCTGGCAACTTTTGACCTAGTTTTAACAAGTTAACCCTTTACCAAACAACCCCGGGTTTTGACGACCCTGGCATTTCAGAAACGTTTACCTCTTTGTCTGCAAAAGCTTTCAATTTGGACAAGCCTAAAATTTTGTCGCCTGGTAGTCTGGGAAAGAGTTAAACTTGTACAAGGGTCACAAAGAAGAAATATTTTAAAAGCCAAAAATATCCTTTTTTTCCCACTTCCATGATACTGAAGCGAGGAAAGGAGCAATTGCTTATAGTAAGCAACAAAAAAAATATTGCTTCTTTTCCCACAATATTTTTAAACCTGTTGTTGGCAGGGGCGTAAAAAATCTTAGTTGCTATAGTATGGAATTCGATTCATTTATTTATATATGAACCATACTCTGGTAAAAAGAGGGCTTAATGCATCTCCGTGATGCATTATACCAAGCAAGACATCACATAAGTAGGGAACTGTAATATCAATTTTGTCTAACAACATAAGGTAGACTGGTCCTTTGACATACAGAAAATTGACCAATAGCGAAAAGTTTCGTCCCAGGTCAGCCTGCGCGGACTGCGCAGGCTGACCTGCGTCGATACTTTTCGCAGATGCATTAAGCCCAGTTTTCACAGAGCATGGCTCATATAGATGTGTTACTATCGATGTATAGAAATGTACAGTATTTTATTTCTGTTTGGGCGTTGCGTTCGTGGTTGTGTCTGTGCGTTAGTGAGTGAGGTTCATTCTTATCAGTGCTACGATAATGTACACAAAGAATGGCTTGGGTCTTTTTTTATTTCATCGAGTGAACACCATCGGTGATATTTTCACGAGTGGCGCAGCCACGAATAATATTTCCATAATGATAATATTTCTATATGATGTTCACCAGATGACATAAATTTCGATCTTTCACCGTAAAAGAAAATCAAGTAGGCCTACATGTAGGCTTATTCTAGTTATTTCATGCTTCAACAACAAAAACAAACAAGTAGGCCTACATGTAGGCCACTTCTAATTATTTCATGCTTCTAACCCCGTATTTGTTTGGATTTGTGAAGTACAAGGGAGCTCTTAGTACTTCGGTACCGGTGAGTTTATCAGTCGGTAAATTTACTGGTCGTTTGGGCGTTGCGTTCATGGTTATTAGTTTGGCGGTAGCTAGTATCATTCTGTTCAGTACTACGGTAACATCTCGATAGTCAAGACCGAGTATAACTACGAAAGTAATTTACTCTTTACCACACAACAAAAATGTAAGAGTTTTTCAAGCCCAAAGCGTACGCAAATGCCAAATCAGGTGTGGCTAAAATTGTACCCTGTCAAAGACAACTGTCACGGAGAGAGGTTAGGTATATAAGCATTTCAAACCTGCTTTGCTGTTGAGCTAGCTTTTACAGCGGTGCGGTTTGGTGCATTTCTCTCCGTGGAATTTAAGCAGCGTGCATTAGGTTAGTGCCTGGATGGGTGAACAGGTCGTTGCACGTTACATTTGGTGGCAGAGGTGGGATAATGACAACTGCCGGACTGGAGTTGCCTTACTCACGTATATTCCGCTGGTTTATCTGCATATAGATACTTGTAAATAAGTCTCGGGGTCGAGACTTCTCGTAGGGGAGAGTAATGTCACGGAGAGAGGTTAGGTATATAAGTATTTCAAACCTGCCATGCTGTAGAGCTAGCTTTTACAGCGATGCGCGTTGGTGCATTTCTCTCCGTGGAAGTTAAGCAGCGTGCATTAGATTAGTGCCTGGATGGGTGATCAGGTCGTTGCACGTTACACAACCTTCCACAAGTTTAGCCACTTTGTCTAACAACTGGCAGAATCATGAGGCAAGCCACTTGGTCCTTTGACTTGCAGAAAATTGACCAATAGCAAAAAAGTTTCGTCCCAGGTCTGCTCTGGGTCGACACTTTTTGCAGATGCATTATGCCCCCTTTTCAACGGCCGGCTTTTTTCTGTCCACACAGCAACATTTCGACTATTCAAACAAACTAGATCTGTAGTTCGAAATTTTTCGTCTACTACAAACTGGAATTAATTTGCGTTGGGAAAACACTGTAGCAGGAGTTGTGATCGCTCATTCGAGCAATGGAATGAACAATCTTAACTGCTGTTTTTCGAGGGAAATAACTCTCGTGTTAGGATGGTATCACTGGGAGTGCTTATTCTTTAACTCTTTCACTGCCAGTGTCGCCTGGGAAAGCTTTTGCGGACGGCGTAGATCAAAGATCAGACTGCACAAAACGTGCAGTCTGATCTTTGATTTACACCGTCTGCTACCTGATGCTATCTAAACATTACAAAAGTTGTCTTCAGTTTCAATATATTTTTTTATGCTTCAGACCTCTAAGAGAAGAAGTCGAATCAGTTTAGTTGGCAGCCAAATCAGAGTGTGAATTAGACTATAATTAACCCTTTACCAGACGACAAAATTTTAGCCTTGTCCAAATTGAAAGCATTTGCAGACGACAATTTCAGTTTGGATCTAATGGTGCAATTGTTCTTTTGATAAGGTAGAAAACATTGTAGGAAAAGGAGAAAATGGGAATTGTGTGGTAAAGAGTTAAAGGCGTGAGCTTCTGTTCGATACTGCGATAATTTATGTTGCTCTCTAGATCTACTTTGTAGTTAAATGATCGAACATCTTCTGGATTATATTTGGGCTCGGGGAAAAGGGGGCTTAACGCATCTCCGTAATGCATTTTACATTATGGATGGATAAAATACATTTTGTTTGACAACCAACTGAATAATGAGGTAAACTTGTCTTTTGAGCAGCAGAAAATTGACCTATAGCAAAAGGATTCGATACAGGTCAGCCTACGCGCTCTGCCCAAGCTGACCTAAGTCGATACTTTTTCGCAGATACATTAAACCCCTTTTCACAGAGCATGGCTCAATTACAACACTTATCATCATTTGGCAAAATCAGCTTGAATAAATAAATTGTTATAACTCATGTTCTTTTTTTCTGAATTTTACCCCTAGATTTCTAACTTTGGTAATTTGGTGAATATAGTATGTGGATCAAGACCAGACTGCACAGAACGTATAGTCTGATCTTGGATTTACAATACGGTTAGATTTTCAGACTAAAAGAACTTTTAAAATTTATCGCAATATTTGGATTTTGACAACAGGCTTCAATTTATAAAGTTCGCTACCTTGATATGTCATCTGCAAATGCTTTCAACTTGGTCTTTTCCAATATTTTGTCATATGGTAAAGAGTTAAAATTCTGGAAAAATTAGTAGGGGTTGTTTCATTTGTTCCAATTTATGATTCCGGGACATTTCGGCCCATTACAATTTCGGCCCATAGTCTAAATACCAATTGAACGACACTTGAATGTTTCCCTGTTTGTTTGTCTGTCAGCTTGCATGCTCCGACCTGTCTTGCTACCACTCTTTGTGTTGATTGATTGCTTTTATATGACATTGTTTTAGCCGCTGGTCCTACACCTTCGAAGGTTTGCCAAACAAAACAGCCGCTTTGTGTACTGGGCAAGGGAGGATTAGTGTCATCGTTTGAGATAACACAAAGGCATTTCCAGACTTGTAAACTTGCCAATCACAACTAATTTCAATCTCAGTTTTAGCTGAAGAACGTATGTTTTCTAAGGATAGTTCATTATGCAGAGCCTTCATTAAGGACTAATTTCTAGGAATTTTGAAATTCCAGATGTCACCTTAAAATTCTTTTTTTTTTTTTGATGAAAATTTGGGAAATTATACCTACCTCGGCAATATCACAAATCCAGTTTTTTCCCCCAGTTTTACCATGGAACAGATACAAGTGTTAATTTGGGCTTCAGCATGAAAAACGTTACCTATATGCAATCCTTCTAAAAACCCCGTGTTGTTTAGAATTATTACATGTAGATAAAGAGTTAGTACCCACGACATCGATAGGGTTAACTGAGGTCAGGAGAAAAATTAAGTGCTAACTAAGCAAATAATTCTTCTCTGATCTGGATGCTATAGTGAAATAAACTGAAAAACAGTTACCTGACCATATCTTTGAACTTTTTACCAAACGACAAAATTATAGACTGATCGAAATTGAAAGTAATTTCAGACGTCAAAGTTAATATTGCACAAAGTATGAAATCTGTCTTTGAGTGGGTAGAAAACATTGTGGTAAAAGGAGGCAAGGCTGGTTATCAGCATTTTCTCCTTTTCCGACAATGTTTTCAAAAGTCTCATTCCTTGGTGTCGTTATAACTCGGAATGGTGTGGTAAAGGGTTAAAAACATGAATTCTTGGTAAACAATCTATTATCACGAATAAAAAAACACACACACACAAAACAAGACTTTATTGTGCCAATTATTATTGCATTTGAAAATAATTACTGAAGTTGCATCCATTCAATTTTTTCCCCCGCCTTGTACACAAATTTTAGAGCATTCACGCCGACAAGTAAACACCCCCCCTTTCCAATCTACGTTGTCCGATAATAGACTTTATTTCATAAGAAATTTTCTGACCTTTTTCGTAATAATTGATATTCCAGCTCTCCCACATTATGAATTATATAGCATTTATAAATGTGAGCCCTTTAAAGTTGTTATCTAGGTTAAAAATTTCAGTTTGAAGGGGCTATGATCGGACGATGTCAATTTGATACTAGGTTTGTCATGGGTTTTCATGCTTTTTATTTTTTTAACCCATGCCTTGTAGTATTTTTAAAAAGAGCATTTAGAACAGCGCGTTTTCATATACACACTAAGAATTGAAATCAGAATGAGATTGTGATACAAGAATTTCAAAACCCCAGAAAAAGTGATTTTGGGGGAGAAATTTAGCACAAAATTGTTACAGTATAGAAGTCAGGAACTTTGAAGTTCAATTGATATCAGTTGTCTTTGATCACCACTATTTTAGGGCAATTATGACAGTGTTATTACTAATTACACTGCTCCGTACTTCTAATTAGCACAATATGATTATAAAATACCCGTTTCACATGTACTTGGTTGTCAAGGAGACTAGATTCACAACACCCAAGATAATAAAACGCGACGAAGCGTGTACCTGAATTCGACGGATATCTTAGACGATATTATGACATTACGGATACTGGATGGTTTAAAGCCTTAACCCAGATTAGAGGACCCAAAAAAGAGAGTATGATTAAATTTGCCTGCAAAAAAGAAGGTAAAAAGATCAATAAACAACGGATTTAACTTGACCATTTCATTTCCGACGGAGACCTAAGTATCCGTCGTGGAGGGCTTAAATCAAGATCATATTGTACTTTTAAAGTGATGAAAACTCTTCAATTTATAAAGTTCGCTACCTGATGCTAAACTTAGATAATTCAAAATTTAGGAGATAGGAAATTTAGTTCTCAACTCTTCCACTGTCGATGGCAACTTAGTATCGATTGTGGATGGCGTAGGTCTACACCGGATTAGACATGATATTTACAGTCTGATCTTCGATACCAACCAAGATTTAACGTCTGCCGTATGATTATATTGGTTTTCCTTTGCTCATATTGTACAATCTTTTACCATGTGTAAATATTCTACCGGGACGTAAAACAATACCCAAAATGTTTATTGATGCAAAACAAACAATATTTAAAAGTGCAAGTTTATGCACCAAACAGTTACTAACTGAGTTAGTAAAAGGACTCGTTATGTCGTGCAATATTTATGATGCACCAACCATGGGCCGAAATTGTATGGTCTGAAATTGTAATGGGCCGAAATGTCCAGTCACCTTTCCGGTAGATTCGTATATCGCTTACTTGTTAGACTAGCTAAGCTAGTCTATAGGCATCAAGATTGACCTAGAGTCAAAGTAAACAAAAAATCCCACAGTTGCCAAATACTGCCTCACAGAAAATACTTCTTTCTGGTAGAAATCATAATTCTGTTATATGTGACAATTTTGACAAAAACCATTAAATCTCTACCTCTCCAATTTGAACATGTCGTCTTACAAAGTAATAAACTGAACAAGATGTGATTTATAAGGTACAACATCTTTGCTTATATGTACATGTAAATTAAGTGACTTATGCAAAGCAGAGAATCACTTATTCCTGCACCACTGTAACATTATGAATGAATCTATTAATAGATACACCTAGGTAACTTGTTGCAAATCCCAGCTATATATAGTAACCCACACTGTCATTCCTTCAGTCATTCATTATTTAGACCATTGTGTACATTGAATTGTCATGTTAAACTTTTATCCTACGTCTTGAATATTAACTTTTTACCAAACAATCCCACGTTTTAACGACCACAGCCCTGGAAGAATCTCTTTGAAAACATTGCGGTAAAAGGAGAAAATGCATCATTTTCTCCTTTTCCCACATTGTTTTCTGTCCTTTGGGAATCAGCTTTCATCAGTTCAGCCACATTTACTTTATGGTCTGCTACAAGTTTAAATTTGGACAAGCATTTTTTTTTTTGGTTTTTTTCGTTTTGTAAAGAGAGTTAAATAGATACCTACATCTTGTGCTATTGGATATTGACTAATTGATTGTATGGTGTTTAATGCCTTTTTCAACATTATTTCAGTAATATTGCAGCGGCCAGACCACCTATCTATGTTTTCCTGGTGTTTCTTTTACCAGCACTACCACGAATCAATGACATTTTGCGGGCAATGTGGATTAAGATCAGACTGCACAGAGCGTACAGTCTGGCTTGGACCTACACTGTCCGATAAGCGGATATATTTTCTCAAAAATGTAACTTTGAAATAACAATAATAGCAATATTCAGGTTTTACCATTGGCTTGAAAGTTTCATTTAACATTTTTTAGCAGGTTAAGGTTTCAACTTAAATTGGACTATAGTTTACCAAAAGCATGCATAGCCATGGCAGCTCAGACAGTAGCGTACAGGACTTGAGAACAGGAGTCGCTGGCTTTATCCCGGACTCGGCAAATTTCTTTCCGAGGATTGATGATAGTCATTGCGACAGGATTCATTTTTCTTTCACGTTTCGACGATGGTTATGTGGGAAAGTAGCCAGTGGCTTGGAAAGAATGTTGTGCGGAGTACTGGTAAAAGAAACTCCAGGAAAACATAGATATGTGCACTGGCTACCGCTACATAACTGAAATAATGAAAACAGGGTTAAACACCGTACAAAACATCAACCAAACAAATTCGCTAGTCTGTCAGTACTTTGATATTTTATCTTTCTCTCGAAAACCCAATGTGCGTTGTCTGTGCATGTCATATTCTTCAAAGTATTTGAAAATACCACATAGCGGAAGATAATACATGGATCCGTGGAAATCGATATTCGACCAATCAGGTCATCGCACTTATTCGGCCCGATGTGCAGCCTTGCTGTCTGCTATTTCGGCTCACTAACAAGCGACTGTTAATGATGGAGAAGTGCGATATTATGTGTGTTTACAACGCTTGAATTTTAGGAAAAAGTTTAAAAGATGTGCTTTGCGATCGTGTACTGCTTACATGAGATATACGAAGAGATTATAAGTTTGCATTATGATTATGATTGACAATGGGACATGAGCAAAGAGTTTGATCAACGCTATATTACGCAATGGATTAATTAATGTTAGTTTTTTTCCCCTGAGACTCTTCGGAAAAAACTTAAACTGCTTTACAGTGGAAAACAAAGGTAAAATATATGAAATACTAATAAAGAGAAAGTACATTCACTCAAATAGTTAATCTTGTTTAATAACATCTGCACATCCAAAAAGGAGCACGTGTCATCAATGTTTAAGTTTGACGTTAACATTAACCCTTGGTGCGTGAAGAATGCTGAATATGTAGATACAGATCAGAGTGCAAAAAAAAAAATGCAGTTTATTCTTGGATTCAAACTATCTGCTACTTAAATTAAGTACATTTACGTGTATTCTTACTGAAGTTACATGTAGATTTCAATTATGAAACAGAGTAAGTTCTGTTGTGTACAATTTTTGAAGTTCTACTCGATGTTATGTCTACAAGTGTTACTGATACTTCTGAGAAGGTTAAGATTTTGGAATCAAAAATTTCCGAGCTTCAGAGCGAAAAAATGAAATCTGAGCAGGACAAACTTTCTCTCAAGGAGGATATTATTGACTTGAAATGTCGCTCTATGCGGGATAACATGATTCTTTTCGGGTTGCCCGAGCCCACGGGTTCGATCCACGACATGCCCGGCGAGAGTAATGCAAATAACCCAGCGAGCTCTACTACTAACCGTAATATTGAAAACTGTGAGGAAAAAGTGCTCGATTTTTGTGAGAAAGTCTTAAAAGTAACAAATCCGAGAGAAAGTATTAGCATAGACAGAGCACACAGGATGGGAGGGAAAATAGCCAATAAAACTCGTCCAGTGGTGGTAAAATTTAAAGATACCAATTCAAAAATGAGAGTGAAAGATGCCTTGAAAACGGTCAACCTACGCGGCTCGCAGTAAAATGTTTCGGAGCAATTTCCTCCTGAGGTCCAGGCAAGACGCAAGGAACTCTTCCCTGTTTTGACTGCGGCTCGTAACAAGGGTAGCAGAGCAGTATTGGTGCGCGACAAACTTTACATCGACAATAAACTGTATGTTGCGAAGGATAACAATAACCGTGATTAGCAAAATGGAGAAAAGTATAAACTGAGTATTATTTCATGGAATGTAGAAGGGTCATCTAACTGTCTGAACGATTCGGATTTCCTTAATGTTGTTCAAAATAATGATCTTATTTTTTGTTCTGAAACCTGGGAAAAGGGTTATGATGATTTTTGTTTACAGCGTTATGAAAGTGTCCTGGTTCCTAGACCCGAATGTTTAGTAAACATTGTGAAACGAGGCCATGGTGGTGTAGGTCTTTTTTATAAGTCTTCATTAAAGGAAGGGATAAACATTGTGGAAAAGGATGAGAAGGGTCTGATTATTGTGCAGCTAAAGCATGGCTTTTTCAGTATTACTGACGATATGTATATTTGTTTTGCTTATGTTCCCCCGAGCAGTTCACGTTATTTTGATTTGAATGACACAGATTATTTTCAGATTCTTGAGGAAAAATGCCTAAGGTATTCCGACTACGGCAGTTTTTGTATTATTGGCGATTTAAACGCACGTTGTGGCGAAAGATCAGACTATTTAGAGGATTTGACCGTTTTGGAGGGATATTTTGAAAACAATGAAACTTGTTCGTTACCCAATGACAAACTCCATAGATATAGTTTAGATAAAACAGTAAACGCGTCGGGTATAAAACTTTTACAGTTGTGTAAAAACACTAATTTGAGAATAGTTAACGGTCGCGTAGGGGACGATTCGGCCGTTGGCAATTATACATATATGTCTACTTTGGGTTCTAGCCTAATCGACTATGTTGTATTCCCTTGTGACTTATTTCCATGTATCAGTAATTTCATTGTACACGATTTCCAATCTTGTTCATCTCATACACCTATACAATTAATTTTAAACGTGTTTCATATTGAGAACAATAGCGTCGATTCTAGCGCCCATAAGTATTCGCAATGCGATTACAAAGGTATAAAATGGAAGCCCGAACTTGCTCAGGATTATTACAATCTTTTATTTTCACAAGTATGTGACGTTAACTCCATTACTGAAAAAATTACTCGTGAGGAGCTGAATGTAGATAAGGGTATCGATGAGCTGTCTAATCTTATCTATAATTGCGCATTTACCATATTTGGTAAAAAGGGCGGTACTGGCCCTTGTATAAACAGTCGGAAACTCAATAGCCCGTGGTTTAACGGGGCTTGTGAAATAGCTCGCCGCGAACTTCGTTTTTCATGTCGTGCTTACAAAAAATGTAAATCCTCTCGGAATAGAGAAGTGATGTTAACTTGTCGCAATAATTATCGTAATGTTAAAAAGATTGCAAAACTTAAATACAACTATGAAAAGAAGCGTACCTTGCATAATTTGTCACGCGAAAGTCCACAAAAATTTTGGAACGAAATTAAGAAAATGAGATCTCGCGACATGAGTCCAAAAGCCGACATTTCGTCTATGTATCAACATTTTAAAAACTTATTTTCTAACGACAACTTTTTCACGAACCCTTCCACTGAATCTTTTTTAAATGACAGTGACTCTGAAACTATTAGTGTTCCGGCGCTTGATAATGACTTTACCCAGGAAGAAGTAACGTCAGCTATTAATTCTTTAAAAAAGGGAAAAAGCGCAGGGTTCGATAATTTATTACCGGAAATGTTTATCGAGTGTAAAACATTCATGAGTCCTATTTTGTGCAATTTATTCAATTTCATATATACAAATAGTTTATATCCAGTAAGCTGGACTAAGAGTATCATAGTTCCCGTCCCTAAAAAGGGAGATTTGAGTGATGCAAATAATTATAGATGTATAACTTTAACCAGTATCTTTTCAAAAATATTTTCTATAATGCTTGATAACCGTTTACGAAAATGGGCAGAATCTAATGATATTATTCATGATTGTCAATACGGCTTTCGTCAAAAGCGTAGTACAGTTGATCTCGTTTTCATTCTTAGTTCAATTGTAAACAAAGTAATTAAGCAAGAGAGGAGAAAGCTGTATTCCTCTTTTGTCGATTTTCAGAAGGCATTTGACTTAGTTTACAGAAACGGCATTTGGCAAAAACTACTTACTTACGGTGCATCTACCAAAATTGTGAAGATGTTAAGGGCTATTTATCATACAGTAGAGTCTTGCGTACGGTCGAATGGTACATATTCAGAATTCTTCGCGAGTAATTCAGGTGTCAAGCAAGGCGAACCCTTATCACCATTTCTGTTCATTTTATTCATAAACGATATGTATGAAAACATCGTGATACAAGATAATGATGCATTTACCATAGAGGACTTAAAGATTTTTATACTGCTATTTGCTGATGACACAGTTTTGTTATCATATACCCCGGAAGGTTTACAAAGTCTTTTAAATCAATTACATAGTTATTGTGTTAAATGGGGCATTAGCGTCAATGTTGAGAAAACGGTAGTTATGATATTTAAAACGGGACCTCGACAAGAAAATATACAGTTTTATTATAACGGTAAACGCTTGAATAATGTTTCCAAATTTTCATATTTAGGCGTAACCTTATCGAGCAATGGTAGTTTTTATCAAGCACAAAAGTCTTTATCAGAACAAGCCAATAGAGCAATTTTTTCTTTGTACGCTCTTTTTAACAAAGTAGACTTTGATATTAAGGATAAACTTAAGTTGTTTGATTCTATGATAAGCCCTATATTGTTTTATAGTTCTGAGGTGTGGGGTTTTCATAAGTCACCTGACATAGAAAAAATATATTTGAAATTTATGAGAAACATTCTTCGGCTAAACCGTAGTGTTTCAACTGCGGCTATTTATGGAGAATTAGGCCGTTTTCCTTTATACATTATGCGTAAAGTTAGAATTATAAATTACTGGTTTAAAGTTACCCAGTCTCCAGACAGTTTAATGTCTAAGATTTTGTTTGGGTGTACTAATGATAATGATACAAATTTCTGTAAAACATGGGCTGGTAATATTAAGCAATTACTGTACAATCTCGGTTTTCAATACTTGTGGCGCAACACTGATGTAAATAATGCACATATATCCGCTGTAACACAGCGAATATATGATCAATATTTACAACAGCATTTTGGTGAAATCCAAGCGTCCAGCAAACTTGATTCATATTTACTTTTTAAAAATGATTTTCTATTTGAGCACTATTTAGCATGTGTTTCAAATTCAAAACATAGACAGGCGTTATGTAAATTGAGATGCTCAGACCACAATTTAGCAATAGAGGTTGGACGTCGTCATGGTATTCCACGTAAAGAAAGAATATGTACAAAATGTAATATGAATGATGTTGAGGACGAGTATCACTTTGTTTTAGTTTGTCCGCTTTATCGACAACTTAGATTGGAAATATTACCAAAGTATTACTGTAGATGGCCTACAAAAAACAAATTTATTCGTTTATTAAACAGTACATCGACTGTATTGCTTAACAAACTGGCTAAATTTGTTTATATTGCTTTTGATCTACGTCAGACCATAAATTGATTTATTTAACATATTTGTAATAATACAATTACCTTTTCTCTTCTTTTTCCAAATGTACATTATACTTTTCTCGTAATTGATAATATACCATGCATATTCATGTTCTGCCTTTGCATAAGGCAATAAAACACAATGTTTTTCGCCAAATAAAGGATTTGACTTGACTTGACTTGACTCAAAAGCCAATTTATGTTAATTAAATCAGCTTTTGCCTTAGCCATATTTAGGTGGATTAGCACATCTGCCATGTCGGTAAACTGTTAACTGATAAGATGTGTGTTTGATTGCCGCTGTAATCTTCAGTATATCATAAGACAAAACAAACTACCGCCAATGATATTAACAAGTTTGTTAATTGACAGCACACTTTACACTTTTTTAAAATCGTCAGGCAACCATTTTCCCTTAACTCGAAATTTAAACATTTCTCAGACTTCCACCTCTCTGAATGAGACAATCTATAAATATTTCAAAATGTTTGTAATATAGTGTAATTTATTATCGAATACGATGTTGAGACAACCTAACAAGCCTTAAAAAATATTAATCATCTTTAATTCTATTATTTTTAAGCAAAACTGCAGAGGATTACGAGTTGTTTCATTCGTTCGTATAGAAGTTCAAAACTTTGCTGGCACATGTATTACATTGTCCGTAGCCCCTGAAATTCACTCTTTTTGTACAAATCCTTGTGTAAATAAGTTCAAGTATCCATATATTTCTTGCCGAGAATCCATCGTCGGCAGAAACATATGAGAAAGATTATTTTTCCGGAATTTAATCGAAAGAAACGGGCACGACGGCACGATTTAAGTAGCCTTTCTGCCATACTGTATATCAATGTATTTACTGCGTTTGTTTGTGAGCCCTTAACGACGGTAACCAAGGAAGTCGGTTTATCTCATCGCCACGGAACCATGTATGCCCAATGTGAAAACGAAAGTACCTGGGAAATTTATTGATGACGAGTACAAAAAAGATGGCGACATCAAATTCTAATGTTCCTGACAGGTAAAAACAACGTATTTCAAGCTTTTATCTATTTAAGACACATCTCCAACTGCTGGCTTGTTTTATAAGTTAGAGATGATGATCAAAAGGGCGATAAGGGGTTACAGGCGTCCCCTAGAGAAATCATCTCCCGTGGATGTCGTCGTTTCAGGAAGCTAATTGCACTTGTTTTATGCAATAACAAACTTTTCTTGAAACTAGTTTCATAGATTTACATAGAATGGCCCCGTGTTTACGTATGAGCTTGTACATGGGTTTAATAGCCTAATTCGAGTGGAACAATTTGTATGTATCAAGTCTCCTCTTAATCTCCTTTCCTTCAGGGAATACATATTCAGAACCTTGAGCCTTTAAAAAAACATTGTGTAACAAGGACACAATGCTCGTTAACAGCATCTCCTCATTTTCGACAATGTTTTGTACCCTATCAAAGACAAAGCCCATTTCTTAAGCTACATCGAACTCTTTCCCAAACAACAAAATTTTAGACTGGTCCAAATTGACAAATTGAAAGCAGAAGACAAATTGAAGGTGGCTCAGTTGACGAAATTTGTCCTTGACAGGGTAGAAAACATTGTGGGAAAAGGAGAAAATGCTGGTTACCTTTTCCCACAATGTTTTCAAAAGGCTTCTTTCTCGGGGGTGTTAAAAGTCTGGATTGTGTGGTAAAGGGTTAACTCTTTCCTAAATGACAAAATCCTCGACTTGTCCAAATTAAATGCAAAATTATGCAGATCACATGTACCTTAACTGGTGGGATTTGTCTATAATAGTTTTGAAAACATAGTAGGAAAAGGAGAAAATGCAGGTTACCGGCATTTTCTCCTTTTCTTACTATGTTTTAATAAGGCTTCTCATTAATGGTCATTAAAATTCAAGATTGTGTGGTAAAGGGTTATCATATGCAAAGGGTCATCTAGTAAAGACTTTAACAAATTCTTATATGGAACTCTTTACCAGATAACAAAATTTTTACACCTTTCCAAATTGAAAGCATTTGCAGACAACATATTCAGTGCAACTCGAATGATGGGATTTGTCTCTATAAGGGCAGAGAACATTGTGGGAAAAGGAGAAAATGCTGGTTCCCAGCATTTTCTCCTGTTCCCACAGTGTCTTCTAAAGTCTTCTATCTCAGGGTTGTTAAAATTAAGTTTTGTTTGATAAAGGATTAAACAACTGGCCCTACCATCATTTCTAAAACCTTTAACCCACATAGGAAAAAGCATTTCTATTCAGAGAGAAGTTTAGTATTCTTTTACCTCATAGATTTTTCATTTCTACTTTACCTAGGTGGATGGATTATTCCAATATAGGTGAAGTCATAGAAGGAACACGGTTTATAACATTTAAAGTGCCTTTGAAGGAAGTAAGTAATGTTCAGAGCCAGTATAGGCTGTATAGCAGATCAGTATTTCCATCCTGTAGTACTTATGTGTAACAGTTTTACTAGAAAATATTGAAACTTCGTAACCCCTAATTCTTTACAAAACGACAAAAATTTAGACCAATCAAAATTGAAAGCTTTTGCAGATGTTGTTACTCAAAAATTGAAATTTGTTTTCGGAAGAGAAGAAAACATTGTGGGAAAAGGAGAAGATGCTGGTTACCAGCTTTTTCTCCTTTTCCCACAATGTTTTCAAAAGGCTTTTTCCTCAGGGTCGTTGAAAGTCGGGATTGTGTGTTTGAAGTAACAATTTTCGGGTTTTTACTATCGGCTTGAAAGTTTTATTTATGTTATTAAGCAGGATAAGGGTTAGTAGTTCCTCTGGCAGACGGCCATCCGGCACAGTAGGTAAACTGATATTTTTTAATTCCTTTCTTTGCCTCCTTCGTGTAACATGGTGGTTTTGTGGATATGTAGAACGAAATATGTTTGCACGGAATGGCAAGGCTGATAACACTGAATCACTGATTCAGGAAGGGCACATGCTCATGACAAAAGCTGCTTATGCTATGTATCTGTCTTGCATCAGTGTGTACTTTTAACTCTTTACCATTGCTGGTTGCCAACATTTTCTCTTGTTCCCACAATGTTTTCAAATGGCTTCTTTCTCAGGGTTGTTAAAAGCCAGGATTGTACAGTAAATAATTAAAGGGCTAAAATATAACAAAGGAAGATGTTCAGATTGATACCGTCAACATTTTTGTTACTTAGTTATATGATTTTATATGATTTTCTTGTCTTCTTTACAGACAATATCTGTTCCAGAAGGCCAGGAGTAAGTATTTACATACACAAAAAAAAAAAAATGATTAACTTGCTTTTCCTTTAGATTTTTTTTTTTTTTTTTTGTGTGTGTGTGTAGAACAAGACCAGTTCTGGAAACACTATGGCCAAAGGAGAAAATTATCATCAAAATCAATGGCTCTTTTTGGCATTGCCATGTGTATTAACGCTTTACCAAAAAGTCCCGAGTTTAACGACCCCCAGAAAGAGGGCTTTTGAAAACTTTGTGGAAAAAGAAGAAAATGATGGTGACCAGCATTTTCTCCGATATCCACAGTGGTTTCTAAACTTACCAGCAACAAGTTTCAATTTTTGAGTCACATTTATTTTGTCGTCTGCGATTGCTTTCAATTCGAACAAGTCTAAAATTTTGTCATTTGATAAAGACTTAACCCTTTCCCAAACAAAGAATTATAGACTCTTCAAAATTGAAAGTGGCTGCACACAATAAATTCAAAAACGTTACAAATGAACAGAAGTTCTCTGAAAGGGTGGAAAACATTGTGGGATAAGAGAGAAAATGCTGGTTACCAGCATTTTATCCTTTTTGCACAGTGTTTTCATAAGCCTTATACATCAGGGTCATGAAAACATGGTATTGTTTGGTAAAGGGTTAAATCTCAATTAATGATGATTGTCCATATTTTATGAGGATATTTTCAAAGTTGTTGGCTGTAAAGTTGGTTTCGGATGCAACTGCAGAAGTGTTCAGATTTCACATAATGTTTATTGATTGATTGAATGGTGTTTAACAACGTTTTCAACATTATTTCAGGTATATCCTGGCTGCCAGTACACCTATCCATGCATTCGTGGAATTTCTTTTACCATTTCCATGCGCAATATTCTTTCCAAGCCACTGGCTGCTTTCTTTCATAACCATCGTAGAAACAATGGTCAGGGGTGAGAGAGGAATGAATCCTGTCACAATGACTATCATCAATCCTCGGACAGAAATTTGCCAAACCAGGGACCCCCTGTTCTCAAGTCCTGTACACTACTGACTGAGCTACCAGGGCTCGACAGATTTCACATAAGTTTGAAATAATCACCATTGAAATTTTTAAGGTTTAAAATTCACTTTATGTGAAGGTTGGACTAGTTTAGGTTTGCGTTGTTATCTCAAAAATAGCCTTATAAAAGAGCACAAAAGAAGATAAAACTTTAGTAATGTAGCAGCCAATCATGTGGCAAGTCTTGAATTTAGAAACATTATTTAGATCATATAGGAATAAACCCTGGACATGCATGTTCCAAAGTAACACATTCTCAGTCTTGGTCTGTATTCACCAACCATTCTTAGGAACACTCTTAGTTCTATTCTCAAGCAATTTGTAACTTTGAAAGTAACACAACTTCTGATTGGCTAAACCATTTAGATCAAATGTTTTGTTTCTTTCTAAATCTAGAATAAAAACTAAGAATGAAACTAAGAATGGTTGAATGGATACAGCCCTAATTATCTTAGTAACAAAATTAGCCTTGTGTCATGATTATTCACAGGTTCACACCCACGATACTTTTTGAAACATTGTGGGAAAAGGACCTTACACTTGGACTCTTGGTTGATTTGACGAACACAACAAAATATTATGAAGAGACAGAGGTGGAGCATGCTGGCGTCACGTATGAAAAAATATTTGTGCCAGGTTGTGATGTACCTAAAGATGACAAATTTAAAAGGTAAGATGAAGTGAATTGTCAAATATTCTATCGTCTGATATTATTTCTTGAAAATATATTTTCAGCACTGGCTGAAATTGAAAAATAAATAATAAATAAATAAGGTATGGCACAAGTATTGATTGCTAATGAGGGGCGAAGTTGTTCACTGTCAGAAAGATTTGTGCCTAAACCTTTTGCCACACCATCCCGACTTTTAACGACCCAGAGGGAAAGGACTTTTGAAAACATAGTGGGAAAAGGATAAAATGCTGGTAACCAGCATTTTCTCCTTTTCCCACAATGTTTTCTACCCAGTCAAAGACAGAAGTCATCACTTGAGCTGCAATTAAATTGTTGTCTGCAAATTGTTGTCTGCAAATTTGGATGAGTCCAAAATATTGTCGTTTGGTAGACTTAAAACTAATCAGCATTGTCTCATAGGGGCAATCTTAATAAGTACTGATACCATATTTTACAACATTAAAGATACATGTACCTCCTCACAGCCAGAGGAAAAAAAACTGTTAAAACTTGAAAGTGTGTAGAATGGCTCAGAGTTTGGTCAGCTTTGTAAACATAGATAAATTATCAATATATATGCCGTTAGGGACAGGGAAATTCAAGGGATATGTCCCCATTTAAAACCAAGAACAACAACAGTGATTTATGTGAAGGCTGCCAAAAAATGAAATGCATTTTCTACCCTTTGTAATCTGTGCAATCTTGCATCAGTCAGGGGCAACATTTGGCATGAAGATACAAGAATGATTACAGTTTCATAAAATAAAGATGAAATGGGTCAACTCTTTACCAAACGACAAAATTTTAGACTGGTCCAAATTGAAAGCATTTGCAGACAACGAAGAAAATGTGATCGAAAAATTGAAATCTGTTTGGGGAAGGGTAGAAAACATTTTCTCACAATGTTTTCAAAAGGCCTCTTTCTCAGAGTCGTTAAAAGTCGGGATTGTGTGGTAAAGAGTTAAAACTGGCTGAAAATGAGTGAAGATGTCTCTTTAAAATATAGGTTTGACTCTTTAACACCTGACAAAATTTTTTATTTGTCAGAATTCAAAGCCTTTGCAGGAGACAAACTAAAAGTGGTTAAAATGGTTGATTTGCTTTTGAAAATGGAGAAGATGTTGTTGGAAAAGGAAAGAAAATACTGGTTTAAATACCAGTATTTTCTCCTTTTCCCACAATGTTTTTGAAAGCATTCTTCTACAGGGACGTTACTCGGGATTGTGTGGTAAAGGGTTAAAGGTTTACAATACCGAGGGCCAACATTTTATAACATTTTCAATCACTTCCTTTTTCCCCCCTGGCTATCATTGCTTTTAAACGCATTGTAGGAAAAGGAGAAAAATTCTTGTTGCCAATATTTTCTTCTTATTCCACAATGTTTTGTATTCTTTCATGGATCAATTCCATCATTTTACCCACAAAAGATTTGTTGCAGCATAAAATCCTTTCAATTTGGACGAGTCTTAAAGTTTGGGATCTGATAAACAGTCAAGATGTTTGGTTAACCCTTTACCATGTGATCAAGAGTTTTAATGTCCCTGAGGTAAAAGGCATTTGCAAACATTGTGGTAAAAAGAGAAAATGCTGGTAACCAGCATTTTCTCCTTTTCACAGAATTTTTCTGTCCTTTCTGATACAAATTCCATCATTTGAGTATAATTTTATTTGTTGTCTGCAAAGGTCTTGAATTTGGAACAGTCTAGAATTTTATGGTATAGTAAACAGTTGATTCATCTTCTGAGCTGTCTAAAAATACAGTCCTTACACGAATTATTCTTTGATGACTGACTTATTTCCCCCTATTTTTCTACTTCTTCTTTATTTCAGCTTCAGACGTGCAGTAGACTCATTTTTGGAGCGGGATGGTGGTGAGATGATTCTTTATAGTACAGCTTCTTTTAACTACATAAAAACTTAGATATTTCAGTTCTTTTTTACCTACAAGAACAATTATAAGGTACAAAATGGACAAGTCTAGTCCTGATAGTGCAGTCTGTAGCATACAGGACTTGAGAATAGGGGAAGGGGCACAGGTTTGAATCCCAAGCTTGGCAAATTTCTTTCCAAGAATTGATGATAGTCATTGCGACAGGATTCTTTCCTCTCTCATCGCTGATCATCGTTTGGACAATTGTTATGTGGGAAAGCAGCCGATGGCTTTGGAAAAATGTTGATCGAAGTACTGGTGACATGAACTCCAGGAAAGCATGGACAGATGCAATAGCCGCCGCGATATAACTGAAATAATTTTGAAAACAGCATTAAACTTAGATTCTAAAAGTACAGGGTGTCCGGAAAGTAGGGTAACACTTTTGTACATTTATGATATGGTTTTAAATTTCAGATGAAGAGATAAAAATACATGTATATAAGATATGAGCCATGCTCTGGCAAAAGGGGGCTTTATGCATCTTCCTGATACATGATACCTCGCAAGTCATCACCTGATCATGGATCCATAAAGTCTATTTTGTCTAATAACCAACTAAATCATGAGGTAGACTGGTCCATGGGTATACAGAAAATTGATCAATAGCAAAAAGGTTTGGCCTAGGTCAGCCTGAATGGACTGCGCAGGCTGACCTTGGTCGATACTGTTCATTTTACACTTTGATACAAATTTCAAATTAGAAGTATCTCTCTTTACCACATAGTCCCGACTTTTAACGACCTTGAGAAAGAAAGCTTTTGAAAACACTATTGGAAAAGGAGAAAATGCTGGTAACCAGCATTTTCTCCTTTTCCCACAATGTTTTCTACCCTTCCCACTGCAAATTACAATTTTTGATTCACATTTATTTTGTCGTCTGCAAATGCGTCCAATTTGGACCAGTCTAAATATTTGTTGTTTGGTTGTAATGATGTTCTCTCACTTCCTGTTGTCAGGACATGTTTGTACACAAAATATGTGGTTTTGTGCACATGAACAACCACACTGTTTCACAGATAGACTGCTGTAAAGTGAAAAGCTAACTATATGGTGTGTATTGTTATGTCCCGATGTTATGGGGCTATAAAACTCCTGGTTTATGCAGGATGGTGCTACGGCACACACATCTAATACTGTGATTGACTTTTTATTCGATATGTTAGGTGATAAGGTAATATCAAGACAATATCCATAAAAAAAGTTTGAAATGTCGTGGCCTGTGCACACGCCTGACCTCAACCCTTGTGACTTCTTCCTTTGGAGTTATTTAACCCTTTACCGCACAATGCCGCCTTTTAACGCCCCTGGGAAAGAAGCCTTTTGAAAACAGTGTGGGAAAAGGAGAAAATGCTGGTAACCAGCATTTTCCCCTTTTCCCACAATGTTTTCTACCCTATTAAAGAAAAAATATTCCATTTGAGCCTCATTGAAATTGTCGTCTGCAAATGCTTTGAATTTGGACAAGGCTAAAATTTTGTCATCTGGTAAAGGGTTAAAGGCAAAGGTCTACAATCCAAAGCCAGAGAGCACATACATGTTTTTAAAGAACATTAAATGTGAAATCAAGAAGATTGATATTGGAATATGTGCTAAAGTGATTGATAATTTCATCATGCTTGTTCGGTATGGAAATGGCATAAAAGGCCATCACATTGAAAATGTTGTTAATTGCTAAAATGACGCCAGTCACTAAAAGGTTCGCTTGATTTGAAATTTGTATAAAAGAGGGTAATATAATGAAAATTATATGAAATTATCACACAAAATCTTAAATATTTTATATACATGTATACATATTTTTATCTCTTCATTGGTTTGTAATGGAGTTTAACGCCATTTTAACAGCTCAGGTCATATCACGGTGGTCAGTGACGCAACCATGTGTTTCCTGGCTTTCTCACACCAGTACTGACACAACTTTCTTTCCAAAACCAGTGCCTCGACCGGGTATCAATCTCGAAACCCCCACGTCAACCTATGAGCTACCTGGGCAGGCCCTTTTTATTTCTTCAACTGGAAATAAAAGCTATATTATAAATGCATAAAAGTATTACCTTGCTTTCCGGATACTAAGGAGTTCAGAAGTAGCTAGGTCACTCTATCTTTTGTTTTCTTTTTACCTGATTTTATTCCAGCAACTAACACATGGACTGCCTGTACAATAACAGATTGTTATATTCACAATTATTTCCATGCTTCAAATGCTATGATTTAAATTTCTATTCATTTTACACTGCCTTGTTTACTTTTGATTGCTATTGGGGCTTTAAGGTCCTGGATTTCTATTCTGGAAATCCTGAGGTTTATTTCCAAAAGTGGCTGTGGTAAAGGTGGAGTGTTTAAGTATTCTTGGACAAGGTGAAATTCAGGAACGATTTCAGTGGCCAGTAACTATAATATTGTTGAAAGCAACTTAAAACCCTACTCAAACAGTTGAACAAGCAAGCAATCAAGTTTGTATAATTAAAATTTGTACATTAATTTACAGATAGTTTGGTTGGAGTTCACTGCACGCATGGAGTTAACAGAACAGGATACATGGTTTGTAGGTACGAGTATAAAATCAGAGACAGTTAAATCTAGAGTACTCACATATGCAGTGAAGCACACATTATCTGTACATTTTAACTTGTTACCAAATGACCAAAATTTAGATTCCTCCGAATTGAAAGTGTTTGCAGACAACAAATTAAGTGTGGGTCAGATGATGATACTTGTCTGTGAAAGGGCAGAAAACATTGTGGGAAAAGGAGAAAACGCTGGTTACCAGCATTTTCCCCTTTTCTCAAAATGTTTTCAAAAAGCCTCCCCAGGGTCGTTAAAACTCGTGATTGTGTGGTAAAGCATCAGCAAGCAGTTTGCTTCCACACCTATTACATATTCCCAAAGCTGCCAACCACAGAGGCATAAAAAGCTGTCATCAGCTTTTGCATAAATTGTATTTGTAAAGTAATGGGATAAAAATTTACATTCTCAGCAGAGTCATAAATAAGTATCAAGTGGCAGAAAATGCTAAATATCTTGTCAGAATAACAATGTTGTGCCTAGGCTGTGCCATTGCATGATTCCTGCAATTTTCTTGAAAATGTCCCTTTAAAAATGCGTACGTGCGGGCCGTAAGTTGAATAGTGGGCAAGCTCAAGTTCTTAATTTTCTTGTCACTTATCAATGTCCGAGACACCCAGTACATACTCCATTCTGTTCTGTTCTCTATTGGATAGCAAATCGTAGACCATGTCTCGATTTTTTCCACAAGTTGTCACACACAGTTTAGCATTATATTATTGACCAGTCTGTAGGTGTATGTAAAATTAGAAGACTGTGTCTCGATTTTTTCTAATTATTGTTGAATTGCAATTAGCAATATTCTGTTGAGCAGTCTGTATGCATCATGTAAAAGACGTCAGCTACGAATAAGCAATATCTTAATATCGGAAAGTAAAATGAGGAAAGTAAGATTTCGTCAACTTTATTTGAAGTGGTCTTTGTCCCTCTGTTTTACAGAATATCCCCGAAGATTTTAACCAGGGAGACACTGGTGTCCCCCAATATTTTTGACTTAGGAACAACACTGAAATAAGTTGTTATGATTTTTGTTTCAATTTTTCTTTTCAGATACATGATAGAAAAACTTGGCAAAGATCCTGAAGAAGCAATTGAAGGTAATTATGATGTAAACCAAAAAATCTATGTCCCTAACCCTCAAGATATGAAGTAGATGAGCCATGAGGGGTTTGATACATCTCTGTGATCAGACCTCCGGATAAGAGGGAGTGATGGCATTCTAAATCCATTATTTCTATTCCAAACCCTATGTTGTGGATGAGTGATTACCATAATATTTTCAATTTTGAAATCAAAATCACTTCCTCTATCTGGAGCTCTCTGTGATGCATGATACCAAGCAAGTCATCAAATACTTATGGATCCATAAAATCCATTTTGTATAACAACTGACTAAAGTCTGAGGTTGACTGGTCCTTTGACATGCATAAAATTGACTGGTAACTGCACAGACCAACCTGAGTCAATACTTTTTGCAGATACACTAGGCCCCTTCCCACAGAGCATGGCTCAAATGAATTGGACAAAAAAATTATTGTGACCTGCTGTAAATGCTATGGAATTTGAATCATGAAAAAAAATTGTAATATGAGAATTCTTAATCTTGAAATAAAGGTAACATTTCAAAATGTTTTTCCGGCAATACCAAAGAGTACACACACCACAGATTTCAGAGACTGAAGAATGGTTCATTAAACCTTTAGCACACAATCCCAACTTGTAATGATCTTTAGGCAGAAGGCTTTTGAAAACATTGTGGGAAAAGAAGAAAATTCTGGTAGCCAGGAGCTTTCTCCTATTCCAACAATGTTTGCTTCTTTTTCTAAGACAAATCTCACAACTTTACCCACATTTAATATGTTGTCCGCAAATGCTTTTGATTTTAATCAGTTGAAAAATGTGTCATTTTATAAAGAGTTAAAAAATGCCTTCAGTTGTTGTGATCTTGTAGTAGATGCGTGTAATGAAACTTTTATCATACCACTGAACAGTTCAACTTTTCACGCCCCTGATTTTAACAGCTTTTATAAACATTCCCACATTGTTTCCATACAGTTACAAAAAAAAATATATTTTTCTTTCCTTCAAATGGGTATCCTTTGTCTGATTTGTAACAGTTTTTAGTTGAACTGAAACTAACCTGCACAGTAAACATAGTAACAATTTTTGTCTGACAGGTTAAGTACTTTGTCATCATTACTAATTTATCCCTTTACCACACAATCCCGACTTTTAATGGAAGAAGGAGACTTTAGAAAACATTTTGGGAAAAGGAGAAAATGCTGGTAACCAGCATGTTCTCCTTTTGCCAATGTTTTCTGCCCTTTCAAAGACAAATCTCATCATTTGAACCGTGTTTAGTTTCTTGTCTACAAACGCTGTTATTACACGAGGGTTGTCCCAAAATTCAATAACAAATTTTATAAAGTAAACAGACCATTTTTAGCGTCAGGACATTCCTTCTTACATATATCATCTATGAAGATGTATTTCACTTTGGATGAAGTCTTCAATGAAATGTTAGCTTTATTTTTACTTCAAATCGACATAATTGTTAGGGAGGTGTCATTTACCGGCGCACATCAATTTGCCCTTTTATGTTTTATTATTAACTCAAGTCATGCACAGATATTTTCAATATTTGATGTTATTTCTCCTAAATATCACACAGAGGTATCTTTCTGATACTTTGACGTCATCACAGAAAATTTGAATGTGATCATGTAAACAATAGACAATATACAGACAAACAAAAACAATCGATAGAAAATAAGAAATTTCAAATGATGACGTCGGAAGATCGCGGGACGCAGCAGACAGTTCTAAAATTTTGTGCCGGTCTCGGAATAACACCCTCCCAGACTATAAAACAAATGTGCCTTACTGAAAACGTTTCTCTGGCACTGGTCTACAATGGCATGGCAGGAAAAGGAGAAAGCACGAAATGGAAGTCTGATTTCTAAAATTGAAGAATCATGTGATTTGGTAAAGAGATGCATTTTCGCAAACTGGAAACTAACAGGCAAGAGATATTTTATTGTTACGACAAGGGAAAAATACTGATTTCATATTTTCTAACTCTTCAATTGAAGGTGGAAACAGTAGTTCCCGTGCACTAGTTACCTAGGTAAACAGCGCATACCATTCAACCAGAGGGAAATGTGATGTAATTTAGGCGCACGTACCCTATATTTCTTGCGTTTCACGTAATATTGTAATGCGTTGTTATGTGAGGGAGGTACACCACGGGGAATAACCGAAAACAACTGTTCTGGATTTTGATGAAAGTCCCAATGAAAAAAGGGTTGGGAGCATGAAATAGATAGATTTTTTTGTGTGAAAGATAGAAACTTATTTCATCTTGTGAACATCATCGGTAATATTTTCACGAGTGGTGCAGCCACTCGTGAAAATATTACTGATGATGTTCACTCAAAGAAATAAATTTCGATCTTTCACCGAAAAAAAAAAAAACCAAATATTCTCTATTTCTTACAATAAATGTTCCCCTAATCTTCACAGCCTATGGTAAAGCTCGAGGACACAATATTGAAAACGAGGACTATCTGAAAGATCTAAGGACAAGAGAAGCAGGGTAAGTACTTGTAGTGTATCCCTATTCTTGGTCCTCATTGTCAATACAAATGCTCTGCCAGAAAGGGGGTTTAAGACATCCAGAACCAGTGGAAAACGATTTGTAATATATGAGCCACGCTCTGGCAAAAGGGGGGCTTAATGCATCTCCGCGATGGATAATTCCAAGTAAGTCGTCATGTTACCATTGATCCATAAAATCCATTTTGTAGAACAACTGTCTAAATCATGAGGCAGACTGGTTCTTTGACATACAGAAAATAGACTAACAGCGAAAAGTTTCGGCCCAGGTCAGCCTATGCGGATTGCTCTGGCTGACCTGAGTCGATACTTTTCGCAGATGCATTAAGCCCCCTTTTCACAGAGCATGGCTCATATATATGTGTGTGTGTGTTTTCATATTGTAACATTAGCATAGTCAATAACATGAGCGACACATAAATGAGCCATGCTCTGTGAAAAGGGAATTTAATGCACCGGCAAAAAAATATTGACCCAGGTCAGGCTTCACAGTCCCTGCAGGCTGACCTGTGTTGGAACTTCTTGCTGTGGGTCAATTTTCTGCATGTCCAAGGACCATTCTACCTCATGATTCAGTTGGTTGTTAGACAAAGTGGATGTAATGGATCCATAATTATGCCATGGCTTGGTTGGTATGATTCACCACCAAGAAGCCTCAAACCTCCTTTTGCCAGAGCATGGCTCAAATATTTTTCTCATGAAATTCTTTGAAAATTAAGTAAAGTGGTAGCTATTTTACCTTTTACCAAACGATCCCAAGTTTTAATGACCCATAGGAATACAACTTTTGAAAACATTGTGGGAAAAGGAGAAAATCCTGGTAACCAGCATTTTCTCCTTTTCCCACAATGTTTTCAGCCATTTCAAAAACAATTTCCATAGTCTACGCAACATTAAAACTATAGTGTACAACTGCTTTCAATTTGGATGAGTTCAAAATTTTGTCGTTTGGTAAAGACTTTTTAAAAAGTGTAATGTATTTATTTGGTTGTGAAAGAAGTGTAATGTATTTACTTGGTTGTGAAAGAGTTAACATTTGTCTTTATTGTTATTATAGGAGGACCTCATCAGGTGAATTAAATAGGACGAACCCCATCAGTCAAGAATAGTTTTGTAGCCGTGTCAGTCAACAGGGGGGGGGGGGGGGAAGAATATAGATACAACTATAAAAGTCACGGGGAAAGACCTGGGAAAGTCATGAACCTTTTTCTGTCACAGGATATAACCAAAGACCTCATTCTGATGGCACTTTTAGATTTTAGAAACAATTTGGAAATGTTAATGAGCAGGCTGAAAATCTGAATGACGGTTCTGAGTATTTTCAGCTCACCTGAGCACATAGTGCTCATGGTGAGCTATTGTGATTGTGCTGTGTCCGGCGTCTGGCGTCCGTCGTCCGTCGTCCGTCGTCAACTTTTTACCTTGTGTACGCTCTAGAGGCCACATTTTCAGTCCGATCCTCATAAAACTTGGTCAGAATGTTTGTCTTGATAAAATCTCGGACAAGTTCAAGTTCATTTGAGGTCAAAAACTAGGCCACTAGGTCAAATCTAAGAAAAATCTCCTGTGCGCTCTAGAGGCCAGATACTTTTGAAACTTGGTCAGAATGTTTGTCTTGATAAAATCTAGGATGAGTTTGAAATTGGGTCATGTGAGGTCAAAAACTAGGTCACTAGATTAAATCTTCGAAAAACCTTGTGTGCACTCCAAAGGCAACATTTTCAGTCCCATACTAATGAAACTTGGTCAGAATCTTTGTCTTGATGATATCTTGGAAGAGTTTGAAACTGGATCACCTCAGTTAAAAAACTAGGTCGCCAGGTCAAATCTTCGAAAAACCTTGTGTGTCATCTTGAGGACACATTTTCAGTCCAGTACACATGAAACTTTGTCAGAATGTTTGTCTTGATAAAATCTCGGAGAGTTTGAAATTGGGTCATGTTGGGTCAAAAACTAGGTCACCAGGTCAAATCTTAGAAAACCCTTGTGTGCACTGCAGAGGCCACATTTTTCAGTCCCATACTAGTGAAACTTGGTCAGAGTGGTTGTCTTGATGATATCTTGGAAGAGTTTGAAACTGGGTCACCTCAGTTCAAAAACTAATCACCGAGTCAAATCATAGAAAAACCTTGTGTGCGCTCTAGAGGCCACATTTTCAGTCAGAAACTTGTGAAACTTGGTCAGAATGTTTGTCTTGATAAAATCTAGGATGAGTTTGAAATTGGGTCATGTGAGGTCAAAAACTAGGTCACTAGGAAATCTTCGAAAAGCCTTGAGTGCACTCCAGAGGCAACATTTTCAGTCCAATACTAATGAAACTCGGTCAGAATCTTTGTCTTCGTGATATCTCGTAAATTTCGAAACGGGATCAAGTCAGTTAAAAAACTAGGTCACCAGGTCAAATCTTCGAAAAACCTTGTGTGCACTCTTGAGGACACATTTTCAGTCCAATAGACATGAAACTTGGTCAGAATGTTTGTCTTGATAAAATCTGGAATGACTTTGAAATTGGGCCATGTGGGGTCAAAAACTAGGTCACCAGGTCAAATCTTAGAAAAACCTTGTGTGCACTCCAGAGGCCACATTTTTCAGTCCCATACAAGTGAAACTTGGTCAGAATGTTTGTCTTGATGATATCTTGGAAGAGTTTGAAACTGGGGCACCTCGGTTCAAAAACTAGGTCACCGGGTCAAATCGTAGAGAAACCTTGTGTGCACTCTAGAGGACACATTTTCAGTCCAATACACATGAAACTTGGTCAGAATGTTTGTCTTGATAGAATCTCAGATGAGTTCGAAATTGGATCATGTTGGGTCAAAAACTAGGTCACTAGGTCTAATCTTAGAAAAACCTTGTGTGCACTCCAGAGGCCACATTTTCAGTTCCATACTAATGAAACTTGGTCAGAGTGTTTGTCTTGATGATATCTTGGAAGAGTTTGAAACTGGGTCACCTCAGTTCAAAAACTAGGTCACCAGGTCAAATCTTAGAAAAACCTTGTGTGCGCTCTAGAGGACACATTTTTTAGTCCGATACTCATAAAACTTTGTCAGGATGTTTGTCTTGATAAAATCTCGAATGAGTTCGAAATTGGGTCATGTGGGGTCAAAAACTAGGTCACTAGGTCAAAGAAATACCTTGTGGGCACTCTAGAGGCCACATATTTTGCTCAATTAACTTGAAAATTCTTCAGAATGTTTGTCTTGATCAAATCTCGGATGAGTTCGAATTCGGGTCACCTGGGTTCATAAACTAGGTCACCGGGTCAACTTACAAAAATTCCTTGTGGGCGCTCTAGAAGCCACAATTCTTACTCAATTGACCTGAAATTTGATCAGCGTGTTTGTCTTGATAAAATCTTGGATGAGTTCAAAATTGGATCACATAAGAAATACCTTGTGGGTTACTCTAGAGGCAACAATTCTAGCTAAATTGACCTGAAAATCGGGCTACATATTTGACTTGATGATATCTCGGATCAATTAGAAATTGGGTCACTAAGTCAAATTAAAGAAATGTATTGTGGGCACTGTAGAGCCCACAATTTTTGCCCAACTGACCTGAAAATTTGTCAGCATGTTTGATTTAATAATATCTTGAATGGATTTGAAATTGGGTCACAGAGGGTTATAATCTAGGTCACTAGGTCAAATAACAGAAATACCTTGTGGGCACTCTAGAGGCGGCATTTCTTGCCTAATTCACCTGAACCTTTGTCAACAAGTTTGTTTTAATATCTCGGATGAGTTTGAAATATGGTCACATAGGGTCATAAACTAGGTCACTTGGTCAAATTGAAGACATACATTTTGGATACTCCAGAGGCCACATTTTCAGCTCAATTGACCTGACAATTGGTCAGAATGTTTGCCTTAATAATATCTCAGATTAGTTTTAAATTGGGTCATTATGACCCTGGAGTGAAATTTTGCCTATTGACTCAGGTGAGCGATCCAGGGCCATCATGGCCCTCGTGTCATGAGGAACCCAGGGAATCTACTGAAAGTGTTAGAAATAGAAAAAGAAACCATAGAAGAAAAAGAAAACCTGAACAGCAGGCTAGTAATTGATTTAAACCTTTGCCACACAATGCCGACTTTTGACGACCCTGAAAGAAAAGGCTTTGAAAACATTGTGGGAAAAGGAGAAAATGCTGGCAACCAGCATTTTCTCCTTTTCCTACAATGTTTTCTACCCTGTCAAAGCCAGAAATCGTCATTTTAGCTACGATCCATTTGTCGTCTGCATAATGCTTTCAATTCGGTCCTGCCGAAAATTTTGTCGTCTGGTAGAGAGTTAATAAGCCCTGGCTTAGAAATGTTGCAAAACAATTTTCTCTTATTTTTTATCAGATACAATGCAATCTTGACACTTTAACTCTTCACCAAACGACAAAATTTTACGCTGGCGCAAATGGGAAACATTTGCAGACGACAAAATAAATGTTGCTCTAAACATGCATTTTCTCCTTTTCCCACAATGTTTTCTACCCTATCAAAGAAAAACTGCACCATTTGAGCCACACAGAAATTGTCGTCTGCAAATGCTTTCAATTTTGACAAGGCTAAAATTTTGTCATCTGGTAAAGGGTTAATATGTTCAAACAATAACAATAGCATCGTCAATCACATGAGAGACACTTGAATTTTCCATGCTCTGTGAAAAGGGGAATTTAATGCATCAGTAAAAAATATCAATCAAGGTGAGCCTGCGCAGTTCACGCAGGCTTACCCAGGTCAAAACTTTTTGCTGTTGGTAAATTCTCTGCATGTCTAAGGTGCATTCTTCCCCATAATTCAGGTGGTTGTTAAACAAAATGGATGGTATGGATCCTTAATTATGTCATGACTTGCTTTGTATAATGCATCGAACCCTTTGAACCCCTTTTGCCAGAGCATGGCTCACATATCTTCTTTGAAAATTTTGTTAACCCTTTACCACATGACAAAATTTTAGACTGGTCCAAATCGAAAGCATTTGCAGACGACAGTGTAGATGTGGCTTAATTGATGGAATTTATTTTTGAAAGGGTAGAAACATAGTGGGAAAATGAGAAAATGCTGGTTACAAGCATTTTCTCCTTTTCCCACTATGTTTTCAAAAGTCTTCTTTGTTAGGGTCGTTAAAACTTGGGATTGCGTGGTAAAGGGTTAATTCTGTAGAGGCCATGGACTTTCTATTGCAATGAAAATCATAACCATTAGAATTATATACACATGATTATGTGTTGAACAAATACCAGATTCATTCCTCTCTCATCACTGACCATCAAATTGAAAACGGTTATTTGGGAAAGTAGCCAGTGGCTTGGGAAGAATATTGTGCAAAGCAGTGGCAAAAGAAACTCAAAGAAAACATGGATAGATGCACTGGCTGCTGCGATATAACCAGAATAATGTCGAAAATGGCATGAAATACTACTCAAAGAAACAAATACAGATTACATGTATATTAGGAAAATTTGCTTTCAGTGTCACAAATGACTCTGCCCAAGGAAAAGTGTTTCAAAAAATAATGCTCCTTTTTCAAAGACGCATGGCAATGAGTTGATATTTTTTTCTAGCGTCATTTTGTCATCCTTTAAAATCATCGTTGAGATTATGTCCCTGAGGTTACAAATGGTATAACCATGCGTTGATTTGTATGAACTGATACAGGGAACATGTCCAAGATATTCTTTAGACATTGTCAATATTTACAAATTTATTTTTTATAGACTCTGGTGTGGGATATTAGTAGACCGCGATGGTCATTGTGTTGCTAAATGATATCGTATATAGAGAATAGATGGTTGGTGTCTTGGATGGGTTAAGTTTATCGGGCAAGGCGGAGGAATTTATCTGGTGAGCCGAAGGCGAACCGGATAAATTTCGGAGCCGAGCCCGATAAACTTAAACCATCCAAGACACCAACCATCTATTCTATTTATCCTGTCACGCACTCTGCAAGAACAAAACAAAACAAAAAACAAACATTGATATAAAGACCGTACCTCCTATTCAATATCTTACGGTACTGATACCATAAAATTCCGAAGCCGAGCATGACAAACTTTCTTGAAATCAAAGACACTATGTTATTGTATAATTCCACAATCCACGACACTATTCTGTCTATCCTGTTTCTCATTTGTAAACAATCCTAAATCCGACTAGATAGAATATTTCGCTCGAAATTAAAGTACGTATTGACATCTTTCTCACTATGAAATAAACACACAAATGGCGAACTGTGTAAAGCGCTTTGGGTATGCAGCTGCAATAATGACGTCATACATGTAAATTATATTGACTACGTCATAAACGTGACGTAAGACCTCGGGAGAATGCTGTGGCGAAGAATTCTGTTTTATTTTAAATAATAAGAAAAATCAATATGTGCATCGAATTTTAAGCGATAATTTTACTTTAAAATATTGATTTCGTATCGCGCTACCAAAAAAAGGAGTTCCGGCTGGTCACATGACCAACTAGCCTAATAAACCTTGATCACGTGGTCAACTGACATAATAAACCTAGTCACGTGGTCAAGTGACCGTATATCACCAAGTTTATATGACCCCCTGTTATACGACGGAATTTATAGGAGGTGACAGGATAAAATGTTATTGTGTTGTTATTTGTTATGATCTTTGCTGATTCCAAATATGTGCATAATGGTTTAAGTCTTTACCAGTCAATGCCGTCTCTTGACGTCCCTGAGAAAGACGGTCTTTGTAAATATTGTGGGAAATGGAAAAAATGCCGGTAACCAGCACTTTCTCGTTTTCCCACAATATTTTCTACCATATGAAAGAAGAATTTTATGTTTTGAGTAACATATAAATTGTCGGCTGCAAATGCTTTCAATTTGGACAAGCCTAGAATTTGTCGTCTGGTAAAGAGTTTTACATATATATGTTGATATACATGAGCTGTACATTGTCGCCGCACAAAAGTGTGTCCCCTGAAGGGTTTTATTTTTTTCATTTTTATTTTCAAAAACTAATCCGCGTTAGACATAAATTAAAACATGTATCAGTTCTGCTTTCTCAACTCCATTTTTGTGGTCGGTTAGTTGGTGCAAAATTAGATGTATCCTGCATCAGACAACCATTTCTAGACTTGCCTACATTGAAAGCATATGCAGACCACAAATTTTAGTAGGGGATTAGAAACTATTGTGGGCAAAGAGGAAAATGGTGGTTACCACCACTTTCTCCTTTACCAAGTTGTTTTCAAAAGCCTTCTTCCTCACTTGAAATTTTTCTGTATGAATCAGAGGGTTTCTTGCGGCTCTTTCCACCTCTAACTTCGAGCTTTCCCGTATTTAGTTTTTCCTTATTCAGCTTTTGCATATGAGCCATGCTGTGGCAAAAGGGGGTTTAATGCATCTCCGTAATCAAGGCATCACGTAATAAGGGATCCATAAAACCCATTTTGCCTAACAACCAACTGTATTATAAAGTAGAATGGGCCTTTGACATACAGAAAATTGACCAATAGCGGAAAGTCTCGGCCCAGGCCAGCCTGCGCAATCCGCGCAGGCTGACCGGGGTCGATACTTTTTGCAGATGCATTAAGCCCTATTTTCACAAAGTATGGCTCATGTTTTGCTCTGCCGACATTAGTTGATGAAATGTCAGTTTTGTCGATAGACTAGAGCTAAGATTTTTCTTGCAAGCAACATCATAATTATGGTAGTGTGTTGTGGTACTTCCTTTATCTGAGTATGTTTCATCATTTTTAGTCATCTAATGGAATCGTTGTACTCATACATTTGCTAAAGAAGTTGAGGGAAAAAATTGTGGCCTATTTAAAAAATAAAAAATCTGCTCAATTCCACCCCCCCTCCCCCCACCACTACTACAGAATTACAAACAGTTTCTCAGCACTGGCGTATCTTGATTGCCTATATTATTATATGGTAACAATATGGCTGCATGGGCAAGTGCTCTGAACATAACAAGAAGTTGAAAACCAAATGACTGGTAGTCTGGATTACCTGCCCCTACCACTACGTTATAGTACTTTTGAGGTACGGCGGGGCACCAAACTAAATGACTGGATGATATTGACAATGGTCTTTTTGTGTGAAAATGATTACCTCTTTACCAGACGACAAAATTTTAGACTTGTCCAAGTTGAAAGCATTTGCAGACGACAAATTAAATGTTACTCAAAGCATAAAATTTGGCTCTCATAGGGTGGAAAACATTGTTGGAAAAAGAGAAAATGGTGGTTTCTCCTTTTCCCGCAATGTTTTCTAAAGCGTTCTTTCTCAGGGTCGTTAAACGTCGGCATTGTGTTTTAAAGGCTTAATATTGCATTGCTAAATCTAATTTAATTCCCTATCTTTATGGCAAGTTGTCGGGCTTTTTTTATCAGGGAAAACTGTAATAAAATCTCTCCGGCAGTTTCTCCTTTTGCCACGGTGTTCACATGTGTTCATGCGTTAAACACTGATCTAAGTTGGGCACCTATATTCTATTAGGGTGTTTTCTAACTTTCCAACAACAAATATGTTTCAGTGATTGACTGGATGGTGTTTAACGCCGTTTTCAACATTACTTCAGTTACATCACGGCGGCCAGTGCACCTATCCATGCTTTCCTGGAGTTTCTTTTACCAATACTACGCACAATACTATTTCCAAGCCACCGGCTGCTTTCCCACATAACCATCGTCGAAACAATGGTCAGCGGTGAGAGAGGAATGAATCCTGTCGCAGTGACTTTGGAAAGTAATTGGCCGAGCCTGGGATCGAACCTGTGACCCCCTATTCTTAAGTTCTGTACGCTACCGACTGAGCTACCGGGGCTCGGTCAATGTTTGCTGACCATTGTTTCGACAATGGCTATGTGGGAAAGCAGCCAGTGGCTTAGAAAGAATATTGTGCGGTGTGCGGAGTACTGGTAAAAGAAATTCCAGGAAAGCACGGATAGGTGCACTGGCCGCCGTAATATAACTGAAATAATGTTGAAACTGCGTTAAACACCATGCAATCAGTCAATCAATCAATCGGCCAATGTTTTAGATCCAAATATGCTAACTATTGCTTCTTACAAACTTGCTAATTCTAGCACATCTGTCAAATCGTGATATTAGAAAAAAAATAAATAAATAACCCGGTTTATTCCTTAGGACTGATCAATTTTTGAAAATTGATCAAATATTAGTAGGCCTACTGTAGGCCCTACTTCGTTGTTTGACACTATTGTTTTCACCTCGCATGGAATAAGGATGTGTACTGTAGGCCTATTTGTATTGCAACACGTGAAGACTGGACAGTTTTCGTTTAGTCGAGAAACTTAAACAGTCAATCTATCAAAAGAAAAGTAGAAAAAATATTTCTGAATAAGGTAACAAGGAAGTCAAAATGAACGCGTAACAACCTTAGGGCATTGTACCACGTGGTTTTAACGTTTAGCAGAAGCTTCCGGTTTGGCAACGTTCACGTTATGCCCAAGTGAAATACAACACAATTAACTGATTTACAATAGTACACCAAATCAAGAGGTACGTGTATTTTTTTTTTACTTTTATACATTAATTTCGTTCATTTACATTAATTCACTAAGTTCTTATATATACATTCAATCAGTAATGAATTTACTTAAATGTAGACATATTTTGTTTTGGCGAATTTTCTATTATTAAACTCATTTATGATTCCATTTAACTTTTGCTAAGTAATATTTTATTAACTCTGATTAAAACTCTTTACCAAACGACAAAATTTTGGACTGGACAAAATTGATAGCATTTGCAGACGACAAATTAAATGCATCTTAAATGGTGATTTATGTATTGGATAGGGTAGAAAATATTGTGGGAAAAGGAGAAACTGCTGGTTACCAGCATTTTCTCCTTTTCTCCTTTTTCCTCAAGGTCGTTAAAAAGCGGGGTTGTGTGGTAAAGGGTTAATTGATAAATTTTGTTTACCCTTTGAGCGCAAAATGCGCATTAACGACTCCAATTTCAAGGGTCTTTTTTATGTCAGATTATCTACCATGTACTAGTAGATTCCATTATCAGGATCAACAAAGAAAGCAACCTTTTTTATATTTGAGCCATGCCCTTTTAAAAAGGGTTTTAATGCATCTGCGATAAGTATCGACCCAAGGCAGTCCGGGCAGGCCGACATGGGTCGTCACTTTGCTATAGGTCAATTTTCTGTACATCGAGGGACCAGTCTACCCCATGATTCAGTTGGTCGTTACACAAAACGGATTTTATGGATCCATAAGTGTATGATTACTTTCTTGCTTGCTATAATGGATCATGGAGGTGCACTAAACCCCCTCTTGCCAGAGCGTGGCTCATATGAAAGATTATCTAACTTTAACTTTTTTGAATACCATAAATTTCAGACGAACTACGTATTCAACTTTCAAATCACGAAATAAGAGGAATTTTTGTGTGTATTTCAGGCGAAATGGGCTTCAAACTGACGTTTTTGATTTTTAGTTCACTTCTGTCATACACGAGTGGAATAAAACTCTGTGACCTCGAAGAAGAATCCTGTATATACTCTGCAGAGTTCAACGAATACCCATTTTCCACGATGGTAAACGATTGCTATGATGCAGTGAGAGACTATTTTGGATTTGGAAAAGAAAACCTCGAAGAAACTATCACAGAAAGTGATACAGCCGAGAAATATTACATGAGCGAGGCAGAAATAGACGCATTTATTAAAAGAGCATAAGATATTACTACTATGCTTGCACAGGAAGATGGAATGGACGCGAAGGTTGAAAGATTTTCCGACATTTTAAGAGAAGCCCTGGACGCCGAGGTTGAAACTTCGCCCGAAGAACAGGGTGACTTTGAGTATCATCCAATGCATAAACTCGAGCCAGGAACTGTCGGACAGATTGAAACTATTGAATTGACTGATGGCAGAAAAACGAGTTTGAAAACCTTAGCAAGACAGCCTCCTCTGTTTGAAATAGAAATTTTTTTTAACGCATGAGGAGTGTGACTCCATGTTAGAAGCAGCTAAAAGTTTGGCACGACATGAAGTGCTGTTTTTGTCGATTCGAAAGCCATAGAGAACGGGAAGCAAGTCAGTAATGTACGCGTAAGCAATTCTAGTCACCTAAAACCTCCTCAGATCGGGGAAGAGTTTCTGAAGGGGATACACTAAACAATATCATCCATCACGAAAATACCCGTGTACATGATTGAGGGTAGTGAACCTCTTACTATTGGTTATTACGCGCCAGGCGGATTCTACTCCGTTCACCTAGATTCTAACGAGGCTCCCAGGAAAAAGATTCCATGTTGCTTCCAGTCAGCCTGCCAGGACGACTCCGGGAAAGAACGCGAGGCGAACGATTGATGTAGGATGTGTCGATACGCCACATTTTTGTACTACTTAACGGAAGTGGAAGAAGGCAGTGAAACGGCATTTCTGTCCGCAGACATGACCATCAGCGAAATGCTGAAACGGCAGGAAGAATCCCCTGACTGGTCAGATCTAACGACAAATTGTCATGATGCCACTGTTGTTGTGAAACCTGCCAAGGGAAAGGCGATTTTATGGTATTCCCATTTCTTAGACACTAAAGGTTATCTTAGTGGTGTGGACAAACGCAGCAATCATGGCGGATGTAATGTGACAAAAGGCTCAAAATGGATTGCGACAAACTGGATATCTTCACCGATATGTGCTCATCGGTTTATATCAAGTCGATACCGAGATATCTCTTTGTCATATAAAGAATTTATAGATTCACTGAAGTAGGCCTAATGTAAACAACAGGTTGTATTGTGTGTGTGTGGGGGGGTGTTACCGGCCAAATATAAATAATGTCGGTATTAAAATGCATTTAAATTTACATCATACTTTGTACAAGTATGCAAAATAATTTTGAAGATGACAATCTGTTATTGCACGGTCGATCCAAGTGTTAGTCGCTGGCAGAAAAATGAATTCTAAAACAAGGTAAAACTAGATAAAAGACAGAGCAACCTGCCAACTTTTGACCTTGGTTTTAATAAGTTAACCCTTTACCAAACAACACCGTGTTTTGACGACCCTGGGGAAATGCCCTATGAAAACATTGTTACCAGCATTTTCTTGTTTACCAACAATGTTTTCTACCCTTTCGAAGATGAATTGTGGCATTTCAGCCACGTTTACCTCTTTGTCTTTCAATTTGGACAAGCCTAAAATATTGTCATCTGGTTAAACTTGTACAAGGGTCACAAAGAAGGAATATTTTAAAAACATGAAATATCCTTCTTTTATGACTTTATTATTGAAATTATAGCAAAAAAAAAAAAAAAAAAAAAAAAAAAAAGCGATTGTAATGATAAGCAATAAAATATATCGCTTCTCTTTCATATAGATGTATTACTATCGATGTATAGAAATGTACAGTATTTTATTTGTTTGGATGTTGTGTTCGTGGTTGTGTCTGTGCGTTAGTGAGTGAGATTCATTCTTATCAGTGCTACGAAAACGTACATAAAGAATGTTTTGGGTCTTTTTTTCATTTCATCGAGTGAACATTATCGGTGATATTTTCACGAGTGGCGCAGGCATGAGTAATAATATTTCCATATGATGTTCACGAGATGAAATAAATTTCGATTTTTCACCATAAAAAAAACAAGTATTCTGGTTATTTCATGCTGTAACCCCTTTTTTGTTTGGATTTGTGAAGTACAGGGGAGCTCTTGGTATATCGGTACCAGTGAGTTTATCAGTCGGTAAATTCAGTGGTCGTTTGGGCGTTGCGTTCATGGTTATAGTCTGGCGGTAGCTAGTATCATTCTGTTCAGTACTTTACCACACAACAAAAATTTAGAATTTTTCAAGCCCAAAGCATACGCAAATGCCAAATCAAGCGTGGCTAAAATTGTACACTATCAAAGACAACCTCCCACAAATTTAGCCACTTTGTCCAACAACTGGCAGAACCATAACAACTTGGTCCTTTGACTTGCAGAAAATTGACCAATAGCAAAAAAGTTTCGTCCCAGGTCTGCTCTGGGTCGACACTTTTTGTAGATGCATTATGCCCCCTTTTCACAGAGCATGGCCTATACTTAGGATTATTTGACGTTCAACGGCCGGCTTTTTTGTTGTCCACACAGCACCATTTCGACTATTCAAAGAAGCTAGATCTGTAGTTCTAATTTTAACGTCCCGTAACTCGAACTACCAACTGGAATTAATTTGCGTTGGGAAAACACTGTAGCAGGAATTGTGATCGCTCATTCGAGCAATGGATTGAGCAATCTGAACTACTGTTTTTCGAGGGAAATAACTCCAACCTTTGTCTTAGGATGATATCACCGGAAGTGGCTATTCTTTAACTCTTTCACTGCCAGTGTCGCCTTGGAAAGCTTATGCGGATGGCGTAGATCAAATATCAGACTGCACAAAACGTGCAGTCTGAATTTTGATCTACACCGTTCGCTACCTGGAGCTTTCTAAACTTTGTCAAAAGTTGTCTTCAGTTTCATTTTTTTTTTTTTTTTTTTCTTTGTTTTTTGCTTCAGACCTCTAAGAGAAGTCGAAACAGTTTAGATGGCAGCGAAATCAGAGTGTGAATTAGACTCTGATTAAAGGTGTGAGCTTCTGTTTCGATACTGCGATAATTTATGTTGCTCTCTAGATCTACTTTGTAGTTGAATTATCGGAGCTTTTCTGGATTATATTTGAGCTCGGGGAAAAGGGGGCTTAACGCATCTCCGTAATGCATTTTATATCATGGATGTATAAAAACCATTTTATTTAACAACCAACTGAATTATGAGGTAAACTTGTCTTTTGAGCAGCAGAAAATTGACCTGTAGCAAAAGGATTCGATCCAGATCAGCCTATGCGGGCTACCCAAGCTGACCTAAGTCGATACTTTTTCGCAGATGCATTAAACCCCTTTTCACAGAGCATGGCTCAATTACAACACTTGTCATCATTTGGCAAAATCAGCTTGAATAAATAAGTTGTTATAACTTATGTTCTTTTTTTCTGAATATTACCCCTAGATTTCTAACTTTGGTAATTTGGTGAACATAGTATGTGGATCAAGATCAGACTGCACAGAACGTGTAGTCTGATCTTGGATTTACACTTTTCAATACGGTTAGATTTTCAGACTAAAATAACTTTAAAATTTATCGCAATATTTGGATTTTGACAACAGGCTTCAATTTATAAAGTTCGCTACCTGATGCTAAACTTAGATAATTCAAAATTTAGGAGATGGGGAATTTAGTTCTCAACTCTTCCACTGTCGATGGCAACTTAGTATCTATTGTGGGTGGCGTAGGTCTGCACCGGATTACACATGATATTTACAGTCTGATCTTCGATACAAACCAAGATTTAACGTCTGCCGTATGATTATATCGGTTTTCCTTTGCTCACATTGTACATCATTATTCACCAACCATTCTTAAAAATAGTCTTAGTCTTATTATGAAGAACTCTCTAAACTTAAAAGTAACACAACTTCTGATTGGCTAAACCATTTAGCCAATCAAAAGTTGTGTTACTTTCAAATCTAAAAAATTTTAGAGAATTACACAAAGAGAGAAGTCGTGTTACTTTCAAGTTTGGAAACCATTTGGTTTAGCCAGTCGGAAGTTGTGTTACTTTCAAATCTAGAAAATTTTGGAGAATCAGACAAAAAATATACTTTAAAAGAAAGGTTGAAGTTAAAGAAATGACTAGAAGCGCACCTGGGGTAACGAGGACGGAAATGTCCGAATATCGAAAGAAAATTGACATCTTGTCAGTAAAAGCAGCACATCTCTATATCCAATCCACTACTGTATTCGACAGCATATATCACAAAATATCTGATAGTGTATAAAAATAAATAATTAGAAAAATCTTCTGTGCAGTCTGATCTGAAGCTACACTGTCCCTCATTTGCATGCGCATTCGCTATATACAATCATAGAACACGATGAAGAGTTATTCCCCTTATTCCCAAATAAAATCTCGGTGAAGTACGGCGGGATACCAGACTATCTACGGCATAGCAGCATACTGGATTTCTCCAAGAAATGTCCAAGCCTGTCAAACAAGTGCTGACTATGATATTCGGAGCATCTCTAGAATAAGACAGGGTCCCAATCACAGGTTGTGTAGCTTTCAAAGTTAGAAAATCTAGGACAATTAGACTGAAAATGTTTTCAAGAACGGTTGGTGAATGCAGACCTAGGATAGCAATAGCAGACATGTACTTTCAAATACATAAATGTGTTATCTACTTGCCTGCCGAGAGGTCTGCTTTGTGGATTACGATTAGCCAGAGATCCTCCACTTGATCCACGATTAATCCAGTTATATTTTCATGGTGGGGCCCTTGTGTATCTTATGAAGATAGTATGTCTTTACTCTCTTCCTTTAGTTTCTTCCTTTTCATGTTTATATACAACAAACACTATATCTACTTGAAAAAATCTTTTCATTTATTTATTTCAACACATGTATATTTGTTTTTTACCAAATCTACATCGTTATAAATCCATGGAAAATTGGTAAAAAAACTAAAACGATGTTAGAGTCTTGTCACTTTCGAAAAATAAAACTTGAAAACATACAGATCAACTATCTTTATCTCTCTTCATCTCTAACCCCGGATTAGATTATGGTAGGAGTTCTTCAGTGTACGAGGTCTCCAGGGTACGTGTTCTCCAGCAGACACTTTTAATTGCCCGCGAATAAAGATGTAAATTGATTCCCGTTGTATCTCGCGTAGCCGTCCGAAAGACGCAGAATACAATAGGCTGCCAGTTTATTAAAGATGGCGTCAATTTACAGAAAATGCGAACCAAACAAAGTTTGAGGTGAAAGTTTGATATACTGGATTCACTTTGTTACTTCTCCATATTATGAACTGACGAAGAGCCATAGACTATAGTTTTTCATGCTCCTGTTCAATTGATTCATTTTGCAAGCTACCACTATGGATTTTAACCTTGATTGCAGATAAACTAGCAAATTTTCGCATAGAATGGTTAATTACCTATCAAAGAAAGAAATCATCATTTAAGCAACATTTGATATGTCATCTGCAAATGCTTTCAACTTGGTCTTTTCCAATATTTTGTCATATGGTAAAGAGTTAAAATTCTGGAAAAATTAGTGGGGGTTGTTTCGTTTGTTCCAATTTATGATTCCGGGACATTTCGGCCCATTACAATTTCGGCCCATAGTCTAAATACCAATTGAACGACACTTGAATGTTTCCCTGTGTGTTTGTCCGTCAGCTTGCATGCTCCGACCTGTCTTGCTACCACTCTTTGTGTTGATTGATTGCTTTTATATGACATTGTTTTAGCCGCTGGTCCTACACCTTCGAAGGTTTGCCAAACAAAACAGCCGCGGTGTGTATTGGGCAAGGGAGGATTAGCGTCATCGTTTGAGATTACACAAAGGCATTTCCAGATTTGTAAACTTGCCAATCAAAACTAATTTCAAACTGAGTTTTAGCTGAAGAACGTATGTTTTCTAAGGATAGTTCATTATGCAAAGCCTTCATTAAGGACTAATTTCTAGGAATTTTGAAATTCCAGATGTCATTTCAAAATTCTTTTTTTTTTTTTTTTTTAATGAAAATTTGGGAAGTTATACCTACCTCGGCAATACCACAAATCCAGTTTTTTCCCCAATTTTACCACGGAACAGATGAAAGTGTTAATTTGGGCTTCAGCATGAACAACGTTATAGATATGCAGTCCTTCTAAAAACCCTGTGTTGTTTAGAATTATGACAAAGAGTTAGTACCCACGACATCGATAGGGTTAACGGAGGTCAGGAGAAAAATTAAGTGCTAACTAAGCAAATAATTCTTCTCTGATCTGGATGCTATAGTGAAATAAACTGAAAAACAGTTACCTGACCATATCTTTGAACTTTTTACCAAACGACAAAATTATAGACTGTTCGAAATTGAAAGTAATTTCAGACGTCAAAGTTAATATTGCACAAAGTATGAAATCTGTCTTTGAGTGGGTAGAAAACATGGTGGTAAAAGGAGGCAAGGCTGGTTATCAGCATTTTATCCTTTTCTGACAATGTTTTCAAAAGTCTCTTTCCTTTGGGTCGTTATAACTCGGAATGGTGTGGTAAAGGGTTAAAAACATGAATTCTTGGTAAACAATCCATTATCACGAATAAAAAAAAAAAAACACACACACACACACACACACAAAACAAGACTTATTGTGCCAATTATTATTGCATTTGAAAATAATTACTGAAGTTGCATCCATTCAATTTTTTTCCCCGCTTTTTACACAAATTTTAGAGCATTCACGCCGACAAGTAAACACCCCCCTTTTCCAATCTACGTCGTCCGATAATAGACTTTATTTCATAAGTATTTTCTGACCTTTTTCGTAGTAATTGATATTCCAGCTCTCCCACATTATGAATTATATGGCATTTATACATGTCAGCCCTTTAAAGTTTTTATCTAAGTTAAAAATTTCAGTTTGAAGGGGCTATGATCGGACGATGTCAATTTGATACTAGGTTTGTCATGGGTTTTCATGCTTTTTATTTTTTTAACCCATGCCTTGTAGTATTTTAAAAAAAGCATTTAGAACAGCGCGTTTTCATATACACACTAAGGATTGAAATCAGGATGAGATTGTGATACAAGTATTTCAAGACCCCAGAAAAAGTGATTTTGGGGGAGAAATTTAGCACAAAATTATTACAGTATACAAGTCAGGAACTTTATAGTTCTATTGATATCAGTTATCTTTGATCACCACTATTTTAGAGCAATTATGACAGTGTTATTACTAATTACACTGCTCCGTACTTCTAATTAGCACAATATGATTATAAAATACCCGTTTCACATGTACTTGTGTTGTCAAGGAGACTAGATTCACAACACCCAAGATAATAAAACGCAACGAAGCGTGTACCTAAATTCGACGGATATCTTAGACGATATTATGACATTACGGATATTGGATAGTTTAAAGCCTTAACCCAGATTAGAGGACCCAAAAAAGAGAGTATGATTAAATTTGCCTGCAAAAAAGAAGGTAAAAAGATCAATAAACAACGGATTTAACTTGACCATTTCAGTTCCGAAGGAGACCTAAATATCCGTCGTGGAGGGCTTAAATCAAGATCATATTGTACTTTTAAAGTGATGAAAACTCTTCAATTTATAAAGTTCGCTACCTGATGCTAAACTTAGATAATTCAAAATTTAGGAGATGGGAAATTTAGTTCTCAACTCTTCCACTGTCGATGGCAACTTAGTATCTTTTGTGGATGGCGTAGGTCTACACCGGATTACACATGATATTTACAGTCTGATCTTCGATACCAACCAAGATTTAACGTCTGCCGTATGATTATATTGGTTTTCCTTTGCTCACATTGTACAATCTTTTACCGTGTGTAAATATTCTACCGGGACGTAAAACAATACCCAAAATGTTTATTGATGCAAAACAAACAATATTTAAAAGTGCAAGTTTATACACCAAACAGTTACTAACTGAGTTAGTAGAAGGACTCGTCAGGTCGTGCAATATTTATGATACACCAACCATGGGCCGAAATTGTATGGGCCGAAATTGTAATGGGCCGAAATGTCCAGTCACCTTTCCGGTATATTCGTATATCGCTTACTTGTTAGACTAGCTAAGCTAGTCTATAGGCATCAAGATTGACCTAGAGTCAAAGTAAACAAAAAATCCCACAGTTGCCAAATACTGCCTCACAGAAAATACTTCTTTCTGGTAGAAATCATAATTCTGTTATATGTGACAATTTTGACATAAACCATAAAAACCATTAAATCTCTACCTCTCCAATTTGAACATGTCGTCTTACAAAGTAATAAACTGAACAAGATGTGATTTATAAGGTACAACATCTTTGCTTATATGTAAATTAAGTGACCTATGCAAAGCAGAGAATCACTTATTCCTGCACCACTGTAACATTATGAATGAATCTATTAATAGATACACCTAGGTAACTTGTTGCAAATCCCAGCTATATATAGTAACCCACACTGTCATTCCTTCAGTCATTCATTATTTAGACCATTGTGTACATTAAATTGTCATGTTAAACTTTTATCCTACGTCTTGAATATTAACTTTTTACCAAACAATCCCACGTTTTAACGACACAGCCCTGGAAGAATCTCTTTGAAAACATTGCGGGGAAAGGAGAAAATCCATCATTTTCTCCTTTTCCCACATTGTTTTCTGTCCTTTGGGAATCAGGTTTCATCAGTTCAGCCACATTTACTTTATGGTCTGCTACAGGTTTAAATTTGGACAGGCATTTTTTTGTTGTTGTTGTTGTTTTCGTTTTGTAAAGAGAGTTAAATAGATACCTACATCTTGTGCTATTGGATATTGACTAATTGATTGTATGGTGTTTAATGCCTTTTTCAACATTATTTCAGTAATATTGCAGCGGCCAGACCACCTATCCATGCTTTCCTGGTGTTTCTTTTACCAGCACCACCACGAATCCATGACATTTTGCGGGCAATGTGGATTAAGATCAGACTGCACAGAGCGTGCAGTCTGACTTGGACCTACACTGTCCGATAAGCGGATATATTTTCTCAAAAATGTAACTTTGAAATAGCAATAATAGCAATATTCAGGTTTTACCATCGGCTTGAAAGTTTCATTTAACATTTTTTAGCAGGTTAAGGTTTCAACTTAAATTGGACTATAGTTTACCAAAAGCATGCATAGCCATGGCAGCTCAGACAGTAGCGTACAGGACTTGAGAACAGGAGGTCGCTGGCTTTATCCCGGACTCGGCAAATTTCTTACCGAGGATTGATAATAGTCATTGCGACAGGATTCATTTTTCTTTCACGTTTCGACGATGGTTATGTGGGAAAGTAGCCAGTGGCTTGGAAAGAATGTTGTGCGGAGTACTGGTAAAAGAAACTCCAGGAAAACATAGATATGTGCACTGGCTACCGCTACATAACTGAAATAATGAAAACAGGGTTAAACACCATACAAACAATCAACCAATCAAATTCGCTAGTCTGTCAGTACTTTGATATTTTACCTTTCTCTCGAAAACCCAATGTGCGTTGTCTGCGCATGTCATATTCTTCGAAGATTAGTGATGTATTTGAAAATACCACATAGCGGAAGATAATACATGGATCCGTGGAAATCGATATTCTATCAATCAGGTCATCGCATTTATTCGGCCCAATGTGCAGCCTTGCTGTCTGCTATTTCGGCTCACAAACAAGCGACTGTTAATGATGGAGAAGTGCGATATTATGTGTGTTTACAACGCTTGAATTTTAGGAAAAAGTTTAAAAGATGTGCTTTGCGATCGTGTACTGCTTACGTGAGATATACGAAGAGATTATAAGTTTGCATTATGATTATGATTGACAATGGGACATGAGCAAAGAGTTTGATCAACGCTATATTACGCAATGGATTAATTAATGTTAGTTTTTTTCCCCTGAAACTCTCCGAAAAAGACTTAAACTGTTTTACAGTGGTAACAAAGGTAAAATATATGAAATACTAATAAAGAGAAAGTACGTTCACTCAAATAGTTAATCTTGTTTAATAACATCTGCACATCCAAAAAGGAGCACGTGTCATCAATGTTTAAGTTTGATGTTAACATTAACCCTTGGTGCGTGAAGAATGCTGAATGTGTAGATACAGATCAGAGTGCAAAAAAATGCAGTTTATTCTTGGATTCAAACCATCTGCTACTTAAATTAAGTACATTTACGTGTATCCTTACTGAAGTTACATGTAGATTTCAATTATGAAACAGAGTAAGTTCTATTGTGTACAGTTTTTGAAGTTCTACTCAAAAGGCAACTTATGTTAATTAAATCAGCTTTTGCCTTAGCCATATTGTTGTTGTTTCTAGATTCCTCCGTTCCCCTGTTCGGAGAACCTCAGACTGTGCTTGATAGTAGATGTGTAGCTGAGAGTCTGAGTCGTCAAGAAAAGTGTTTTCGACGTCAATCACTGTTTTTTTTTCTATATACACCACAAAATATATATATACGCCACATATCACGTTGCATGCCTATTAACGTCGCGAGGTATTTTAATCTTTGTATTTAACGCAATTACAGTTTAGGGTAGAAATATGTTAATATACATGTCCGCCATAATACTGAGGGGTATAATATATACTTATAGTAGACCTTAGGGCATTACTGGCATTTTGCAAATAGCTGGCATCTGACGATATGGATTTTCCATAGGTATTCCCTGGACAAAAATTCCAATCTTTCTCTAGAACCCGAAGGGATGCAGATTGTACAGCTAACGTCTTGATGGGTACTGTCTAGCACTAACTGGGTAAACATACTTGGATCATCTAAAATCTTTTGCTCTCCGATATTAGCATTATTAATGGTGATCTGGAAAAGTCTCGTGTATTTGGCTCTGATATCCTGTAACGATTTACATCTAGAAATGAAATGTTCTCTAGTTTCAGGTTCATGTTGACACAGTTTACATGTTGGATCTACTGCATGTTGGTTAAAAACTGCTTTGTTGGACTGTAAGTTGTAGGTACCAAGTAGGAGTTTTACCTTTAGCTCTGATCTCTTGATATCTTCCCTGTTCGGTCTGACAGTACTATAAACGTGATGTGTCTGCCCTACTTTAAGTGCATTTCGGTTAAGGTATTTAAGAGAACTGTTTTCCTCTACTTCTTCTTTCCACATCTTCTCTACATATTGGCTTACGGATTCTTTCAACATTTTCTTACATTTACTTTTAACTGGGGTATCTTTAATAAGTGAGTAAGCTGTGAGTAGGTCGTATTTCAGTAAAATTCTGCGGACATTGGAAAAGAAGCTATTTTCTTCTGGGGTCTTTGTAGCCAACTGTCTCACTGCAATCCCGTACTCAACTGAATTTGATGATTGTAAAATGCCAATAAACAAATTAAGAATGTTTTTGTGGATTTGGATCTCCATTGGTATCATTCCCATTAGAGCATTACATGCTATGTTTGCAGTCCGATCAGGAAGGTGTTGAAGTTGTTTCAAACATTTGTTTTGGAACGTTTCTAGTTTTCTGACATCTTTCTGGCTGATCATAAATACTTCATATTTAGGTGGATTAGCACATCTGCCATTTCAAAGGGTATGTCGGTAAACTGTTAACTGATGAGATGTGTGTTTGATTGCCGCTGTAATCCATTCGACCACCTGTTGTCTTCAGTATATCATAAGATAAAACAAACTACCGCCAATGATATTAACAAGTTTGTTAATTGACAGCACACTTTACCCTTTTTTAAAATCGTCAGGCAACCATTTTCCCTTGACTTGAAATTTAAACATTTCTTAGACTTCCACCTCTCTGAATGAGACAATCTATAAATATTTCAAAATGCTTGTAATATAGTGTAATTTATTATCGAATACGATGTTGAGACAACCTAACAAGCCTTACAAAAATATTAATCATGTATAATTCTATTATTTTTAAGTAAAACTGCAGAGGATTACGAGTTGTTTCATTCTTTCGTGTAGAAGTTCAAAACTTTGCTGGCACATGTATTACATTGTCCATAGCCCCTGAAATTCACTCTTTTTGTACAAATCCTTGTGTAAATAAGTTCAAGTATCCATATATTTCTTGCCGAGAATCTATCATCGGCAGAAACATATGAGAAAGATTATTTTTCCGGAATTTAATCGAAAGAAACAGGCATGACGGCACGATTTAAGTAGCCTTTCTGCCATACTGTATATGTATTTAGTGAGCCCTTAACGACGGTAACCAAGGAAGTCTTCTCATCGCCTCGGATCCATGTATGCCCAATGTGAAAACGAAAGTACCTGGGAAATTTATTGATGACGAGTACAAAAAAGATGGCGACATCAAATTCTAGTGTTCCCAAGGGGTAAAAACAACGTATTTCAAGCTTTTATCTATTTAAGACACATCTCCAACTGCTGGCTTGTTTTATAAGTTAGAGATGATGATCAAAAGGGCGATAAGGGGTTACAGGCGTCCCCTAGAGAAATCATCTCCCGTGGATGTCGTCGTTTCAGGAAGCTAATTGCACTTGTTTTATGCAATAACAAACTTTTCTGGAAACTAGTTTCATAGATTTACATAGAATGGCCCCGTGTTTACGTATGAGCTTGTACATGGGTTTAATAGCCTAATTCGAGTGGAACAATTTGTATGTATCAAGTCTCCTCTTAATCTCCTTTCCTTCAGGGAATACATATTCAGAACCTTGAGCCTTTAAAAAAACATTGTGTAACAAGGACACAATGCTCGTTAACAACATCTCCTCATTTTCGACAATGTTTTGTACCCTATCAAAGACAAAGCCCATTTCTTAGGCTACATCGAACTCTTTCCCAAACAACAAAATTTTAGACTGGTCCAAATTGACAAATTGAAAGCAGAAGACAAATTGAAGGTGGCTCAGTTGACGAAATTTGTCCTTGACAGGGTAGAAAACATTGTGGGAAAAGGAGAAAATGCTGGTTACCTTTTCCCACAATGTTTTCAAAAGGCTTCTTTCTCGGGGGTGTTAAAAGTCTGGATTGTGTGGTAAAGGGTTAACTCTTTCCTAAATGACAAAATCCTCGACTTGTCCAAATTAAATGCAAAATTATGCAGATCACATGTACCTTAACTGGTGGGATTTGTCTATAATAGTTTTGAAAACATAGTAGGAAAAGGAGAAAATGCAGGTTACCGGCATTTTCTCCTTTTCTTACTATGTTTTAATAAGGCTTCTCATTAATGGTCATTAAAATTCAAGATTGTGTGGTAAAGGGTTATCATATGCAAAGGGTCATCTAGTAAAGACTTTAACAAATTCTTATATGGAACTCTTTACCAGATAACAAAATTTTTACACCTTTCCAAATTGAAAGCATTTGCAGACAACATATTCATTGCAACTCGAATGATGGGATTTGTCTCTATAAGGGCAGAGAACATTGTGGGAAAAGGAGAAAATGCTGGTTCCCAGCATTTTCTCCTGTTCCCACAGTGTCTTCTAAAGTCTTCTATCTCAGGGTTGTTAAAATTAAGTTTTGTTTGATAAAGGATTAAACAACTGGCCCTACCATCATTTCTAAAACCTTTAACCCACATAGGAAAAAGCATTTCTATTCAGAGAGAAGTTTAGTATTCTTTTACCTCATAGGTTTTTCATTTCTACTTTACCTAGGTGGATGGATTATTCCAATATAGGTGAAGTCATAGAAGGAACACGGTTTATAACATTTAAAGTGCCTTTGAAGGAAGTAAGTAAAGTTCAGAGCCAGTATAGGCTGTATAGCAGATCAGTATTTCCATCCTGTAGTACTTATGTGTAACAGTTTTAGTAGAAAATATTGAAACTTCGTAACCCCTAATTCTTTACAAAACGACAAAAATTTAGACCAATCAAAATTGAAAGCTTTTGCAGATGTTGTTACTCAAAAATTGAAAATTGTTTTCGGAAGAGAAGAAAACATTGTGGGAAAAGGAGAAGATGCTGGTTACCAGCTTTTTCTCCTTTTCCCACAATGTTTTCAAAAGGCTTTTTCCTCAGGGTCGTTGAAAGTCGGGATTGTGTGTTTGAAGTAACAATTTTCGGGTTTTTACTGTCGGCTTGAAAGTTTTATTTATGTTATTAAGCAGGATAAGGGTTAGTAGTTCCTCTGGCAGACGGCCATCCGGCACAGTAGGTAAACTGATATTTTTTAATTCCTTTCTTTGCCTCCTTTGGGTAACATGGTGGTTTTGTGGATATGTAGAACAAAATATGTCTGCACAGAATGGCAAGGCTGATAACACTGAATCACTGATTCAGGAAGGGCACATGCTCATGACAAAAGATGCTTATGCTATGTATCTGTCTTGCATCAGTTTGTGTACTTTTAACTCTTTACCATTGCTGGTTGCCAACATTTTCTCTTGTTCCCACAATGTTTTCAAATGGCTTCTTTATCAGGGTTGTTAAAAGCCAGGATTGTACAGTAAATAATTAAAAGGCTAAAATATAACAAAGGAAGATGTTCAGATTGATACCGTCAACATTTTTGTTACTTAGTTATATGATTTTCTTGTCTTCTTTACAGACAATATCTGTTCCAGAAGGCCTGAAGTAAGTATTTACACACACAAAAAAAATGATTAACTTGCTTTTCCTTTAAATATTTTTTTTTTTTTTTTTTTTTTTTTTTCTTTTGTGTAGAACAAGACCAGTTCTGGAAACACTATGGCCAAAGGAGAAAATTATCATCAAAATCAATGGCTCTTTTTGGCATTGGCATGTGTATTAACGCTTTACCAAAAAGTCCCGAGTTTAACGACCCTGAGAAAGAGGGCTTTTGAAAACTTTGTGGAAAAAGGAGAAAATGCTGGTGACCAGCATTTTCTCCGATTTACACAATGATTTCTAAGCTTACCAGCAACAAGTTTCAATTTTTGAGTCATGTTTATTTTGTCGTCTGCGATTGCTTTCAATTTGAACAAGTCTAAAATTTTGTCATTTGATAAAGACTTAACCCTTTCCCAAACAAAGAATTATAGACTCTTCAAAATTGAAAGTGTCTGGACACACTATATTCGAAAACGTTACAAATGAACAGAAATTCTCTGAAAGGGTGGAAAACATTGTGGGATAAGAGAGAAAATGCTGGTTACCAGCATTTTCTCCTTTTTGCACAGTGTTTTCATAAGCCTTATACATCAGGGTCATGAAAACACGGTTTAACAGGGTTAAATGTCAATTAATGATGATTGTCCATATCTTTTGAGGCTATTTTCAAATTTGTTGGCTGTAAAGTTGGTTTCGGATGCAACTGCAGAAGTGTTCAGATTTCACATAATGTTTATTGATTGATTGAATGGTGTTTAACAACGTTTTCAACATTATTTCAGGTATATCCTGGCTGCCAGTACACCTGTCCATGCTTTCCTGGAGTTTCTTTTACCATTACCATGCACAATATTCTTTCCAAGCCACTGGCTGCTTTCTTATATAACCATCGTAGACACAATGGGCAGGGGTGAGAGAGGAATGAATCCTGTCACAGTGACTATCATCAGTCCTCGGAAAGAAACTTGTCAAACCAGGGACCCCTTGTTCTCAAGTCCTGTACACTACTGACAGAGCTACCGGGGCTCGACAGATTTCACATAAGTTTGAAATAATTACCATTGAAATTTTTAAGGTTTAAAATTCACTTCATGTAAAGGTTGGACTAGTTTAGGTTGGCATTGTTATCTCAAAAATAGCCTTATAAAAGAGCACAAAAGAAGACAAAACTTTAGTAATATATCAGCCAATCATATGGCAAGTCTTGAATTTAGAAACATTATTCAGATCATATAGGAATAAACCCTGGACATGCATGTTCCAAGGTAACACATTCTCTATCTGGGTCTGTGTTCGCCAACCATTCTTAGGAACATTCTTATTTCTATTCTCAATCAATTTGTAAATTTGAAAGCAACACAACTTCTGATTGGCTAAACCATTTGGATCAAATGTTTTGTTTCTTTCTAAATCTAGAATAAAAACTAAGAATGAAACTAAGAATGGTTGACTGAATACGGGCCCTAATTATCTTAGTAACAAAATTAGCCTTGTGTCATGATTATTCACAGATTCACACCCACGATACTTTTTGAAACACTGCGGGAAAAGGACCTTAAACTTGGACTCTTGGTTGATTTGACGAACACAACAAAATATTATGAAAAGACAGAGGTGGAGAAGAATTATGGCGTCAAGTATAAAAAAATATATGTGCCAGGAAAGGTTGTACCCACAGATGGCATGTTTAGAAGGTAAGATGAAGTGAATTGTCAAATTGACGAACACAACAAAATATTATGACAAGACAGAGTTTGAGGACAATGACGCCTTGTATCAAAAAATATTTGTACCTAAAGATGACAAATTTGAAAGGTAAGATGAAGTGAATTGTCAAATATTCTATCGTCTGATATTATTTCTTGAAAATGTATTTTCAGCGCTGGCTGAAATTGAAAAATAAATGATAGATAGATAAGGTATGGTACAAGTATTGATTGCTAATGAGGGGCGAAGTTGTTCACTGTCAGAAAGACTTGTGCCTAAACCTTTTGCCACACCATCCCGACTTTTAACGACCCAGAGGGAGAGGACTTTTGAAAACATTGTGGGAAAAGGAGAAAATGCTGGTAACCAGCATTTTCTTCTTTTCCCACAATGTTTTCTACCCAGTCAAAATCAGAAGTCATCACTTGAGCTGCAATTAAATTGTTGTCTGCAAATTGTTGTCTCCAAATTTGGATGAGTCCAAAATATTGTTGTTTAGTAGAGTTAAAAGCCTAATCAGCATTTTCTCATAGAGGCTGTCTTAATGAGTACTGATACCATATGTTAGAACATTAAAGATACATGTACCTCCTCACAGCCAGAGAAAAAAAAAAAACTGTTAAAACTTGAAAGTGTGTAGAATGGCTCAGAATTTGGTCAGCTGTGTAAACATAGATAAATTACCAATATATATGCTGTTAGGGACAGGGAAATTCAAGGGATTTGTCCTCATTTAAAACCAAGAACAACAACAGTGATTTATGTGAAGGCTGCCAAAAAATGAAATGCATTTTCTACCCGTTGTAATCTGTGCAATCTTGCATCAGTCAGGGGCAACACTTGGCAATGAAGATACAAGAATGATTACAGTTTCATAAAATAAAGATGAAATGGATTAACTCTTTACCAAACGACGAAGTTTTAGACTGGTCCAAATTGAAAACATTTGCAGACAACGAAGAAAATGTGATCGAAAAATTGAAATCTGTTTGGGGAAGTGTAGGGATTGTGTGGTAAAGACTTAAAACTGGCTGAAAATGAGTAAAGATGTCTCTTTAAAATACAGGTTTGACTCTTTAACACCTGACAAAATTTTTGATTTGTCAGAATTCAAAGCCTTTGCAGGAGACAAACTAAAGGTGGTTAAAATGGTTGGATTTGCTTTTGAAAATGGAGACGATGTTGTTGGAAAAGGAAAGAAAATACTGGTTTAAATACCAGTATTTTCTCCTTTTTCCACAATGCTTTTGAAAGCATTCGTCTTCAGGGTTGTTACTCGGGATTGTGTGGTAAAGGGTTAAAGGTTTACAATACCGAGGGCCAACATTTTAAAACTTTTTCAATCACTTCATTTTTTTCCCCTGGTTATCATTGCTTTTAAATGCATTGTAGGAAAAGGAGAAAAATCCTGATTGTCAATATTGTTTTCTTATTCCACAATGTTTTGTATTCTTTCATGGATCAATTTCATCATTCTACCCACAAAAGATTTGTTGCAGCATAAAATTCTTTCAATTTGGATGAGTCTTAAAGTTTAGGATCTGATTAACAGTCAAGATGTTTAGTTAACCCTTTACCATGTAATCAAGAGTTTTAACGTCCCTGAGGTAAAAGGCATTTGCAAACATTGTGGTAAAAAGAGAAAATGCTGGTAACCAGCATTTTCTCCTTTTCACAGAATTTTTCTGTCCTTTCTGATACAAATTCCATCATTTGAGTATCATTTTATTTGTTGTCTGCAAAGGTCTTGAATTTGGAACAGTCTAGAATTTTATGGTATAGTAAACAGTTGATTCATCTTCTGAGCTGTCTAAAAATACAGTCCTTACACGAATTATTCTTTGATGACTGACTTATTTTCCCCTATTTTTCTACTTCTCTATTTCAGCTTCAGACGTGCAGTAGACTCATTTTTGGAGCGGGATGGTGGTGAGATGATTCTTTATAGTACAGCTTCTTTTAACTACATAAAAACTTAGATATTTCAGTTCTTTTTGACCTACAAGAACAATTATAAGGTACAAAATGGACAAGTCCAGTCCTGATAGTGCAGTCTGTAGCATACAGGACTTGAGAATAGGGGAAGGGGCACAGGTTTGAATCCCAAGCTTGGCAAATTTCTTTCCAAGAATTGATGATACTCATTGCGACATGATTCTTTCCTCTCTCATCGCTGATCATCGTTTGGACAATTGTTATGTGGGAAAGCAGCCAATGGCTTGGGAAAAATATTGTTCGAAGTACTAGTGACATGAACTCCAGGAAAGCATGGATAGATGCAATGGCCGCCGCAATATAACTGAAATAATTTTGAAAACAGTATTAAACTTAGATTCTAAAAGTACAGGGTGTCCGGAAAGTAGGGGAACACTTTTGTACATTTATAATATGGCTTTAAAGAGATAAAAATACACATACATGTATGTAAGATATGAGCCATGCTCTGATAAAAGGGGGCTTTATGCATCTTCGTGATACATGATACCTCGCAAGTCATCACCCGATCATGGATCCATAAAGTCTATTTTGTCTAACAACCAACTAAATCATGAGGTAGACTGGTCCATGGGTATACAGAAAATTGACCAATAGCAAAAAGGTTTGGCCTAGGTCAGCCTGAATGGACTGCGCAGACTGACCTTGGTCGATACTTTTAATTTCACACTTTGATACAAATTTCAAATTAGAAGTATCTCTCTTTACTAGACAGTCCCGACTTTTAACGATCTTGAGAAAGAAAGCTTTTGAAAACACTATTGGAAAAGGAGAAAATGCTGGTGGTTTTGGATTTCTATTCTGGAAATCCAGAGGTTTATTTCCAAAAGTGGCTGTAGTAAAGGTGGAGTGTGTAAGTATCCTTGGACAAGGTGAAATTCAGGAACGATTTCAGTGGCCAGTAACTATAATATTGTTGAAAGCAACTTAAAACCCTACTCAAACAGTTGAACAAACAATCAATCAAGTTTGTATAATTAAATTTTTTACATTAATTTACAGATAGTTTGGTTGGAGTTCACTGCACGCATGGAGTTAACAGAACAGGATACATGGTTTGTAGGTACGAGTATAAAATCAGAGACAGTTAAATCTAGAGTACTCACATATGAAGTGAAGCACACATTATCTGTACATTTTAATTTGTTACCAAATGACCAAAATTTAGATTCCTCCGAATTGAAAGTGTTTGCAGACAACAAATTAAGTGTGGGTCAGATGATGATACTTGTCTGTGAAAGGGCAGAAAACATTGTGGGAAAAGGAGGAAACGCTGGTTACCAGCATTTTCCCCTTTTCTCAAAATGTTTTCAAAAAGCCTCCCCAGGGTCGTTAAAACTCGTGATTGTGTGGTAAAGCATCAGCAAGCAGTTTGCTTCCACACCTATTACATATTCCCAAAGCTGCCAACCACAGAGGCATAAAAAGCTGTCATCAGCTTTTGCATAAATTGTATTTGTAAAGTAATGGGATAAAAATTTACATTCTCAGCAGACTCATAAATAAGTATAAAGTGGCAGAAAATGCTCAATATCTTGTCAGAATAACAACGTTGTGCCTAGGCTGTGCCATTGCAGGATTCCTGCAATTTTCTTGAAAATGTCCCTTTAAAAATGCGTACGTGCGGGCCGTAAGTTGAATAGTGGGCAAGCTCAAGTTCTTAATTTTCTTGTCACTTATCAATGTCCGATACACCCAGCACATACTCCATTCTGTTCTGTTCTATATTGGATAGCAAATCGTAGACCATGTCTCGATTTGTTCCACTAGTTGTCACACACAGTTTAGCATTATATTATTGACCAGTCTGTAGGTGTATGTAAAATTAGAAGACTGTGTCTCGATTTTTTCTAATTATTGTTGAATTGCAATTAGCAATATTCTGTTAAGCAGTCTGTATGCATCATGTAAAAGACGTCAGCTACGAATAAGCAATATCCTAATATCGGAAAGTAAAGTGAGGAAAGTAAGATTTCGTCAACTTTATTTGAAGTGGTCTTTGTCCCTCTGTTTTACAGAATATCCCCGAAGATTTTAACCAGGGAGACACTGGTGTCCCCCAATATTTTTGACTTAGGAACAACACTGAAATAAGTTGGTATGATTTTTGTTTCAATTTTTCTTTTCAGATACATGATAGAAAAACTTGGCAAAGATCCTGAAAAAGCAATTAAAGGTAATTATGATGTAAACCAAAAAATCTATGTCCCTAACCCTCAAGGTATGAAGGAGATGAGCCATGAGGGGTTTGATACATCTCTATGATCAGACCTCCGGATAAGAGGGAGTGATGGCATTCTAAATCCATTATTTCTATTCCAAACCCTATGTTGTGGATGAGTGATTACCATAATATTTTCAATTTTGAAATCAAAATCACTTCCTCTATCTGGAGCTCTCTGTGATGCATGATACCAAGCAAGTCATCAAATACTTATGGATCCATAAAATCCATTTTGTATAACAACTGACTAAATTCTGAGGTTGACTGGTCCTTTGACATGCATAAAATTGACTGGTAACTGCACAGACAAACCTGAGTCAATACTTTTTGCAGATACACTAGGCCCCTTCCCACAGAACATGGCTCAAATGAATTGGACAAAAAAATTATTGTGACCTGCTGTAAATGCTATGGAATTTGAACCATGAAAAAAAATTGTAATATGAGAATTCTTATTCTTGAAATAAAGGGAACATTTCAAAATGTTTTTCCGGCAATACCAAAGAGTACACACACCACAGATTTCAGAGACTGAAGAATGGTTCATTAAACCTTTAGCACACAATCCCAACTTGTAATGATCTTGAGGCAGAAGGCTTTTGAAAACATTGTGGGAAAAGAAGAAAATTCTGGTAGCCCGGAGCTTTCTCCTATTCCCACAATGTTTTCTTCTCTTTCTAAGACAAATCTCACAACTTTACCCACATTTGATATGTTGTCTGCAAATGCTTTGGATTTTAATCAGTTGAAAAATGTGTCATTTTATAAAGAGTTAAAAAATGCCTTCAGTTGTTGTGATCTTGTAGTAGATGCGTGTAATGAAAGTTTTATCATACCACTGAACAGTTCAACTTTTCACGCCCCTGATTTTAACAGCTTTTATAAACATTCCCACATTGTTTCCATACAGTTACAAAAAAAACTATATTTTTCTTTCCTTCAAATGGGTATCCTTTGTCTGATTTGTAACAGTTTTTAGTTGAACTGAAACTAACCTGCACAGTAAACATAGTAACAATTTTTGTCTGACAGGTTAAGTACTTTGTCATCATTACTAACTTATCCCTTTACCACACAATCCCGACTTTTAATGGAAGAAGGAGACTTTAGAAAACATTTTGGGAAAAGGAGAAAATGCTGGTAAACAGCATGTTCTCCTTTTGCCAATGTTTTCTGCCCTTTCAAAGACAAATCTCATCATTTGAACCGTGTTTAGTTTCTTGTCTACAAACGCTCTTATTACACGAGGGTTGTCCCAAAATTCAATAACAAATTTTATAAAGTAAACAGACCATTTTTAGCGTCAGGACATTCCTTCTTACATATATCATCTATGAAGATGTCATTTCACTTTGTATGAAGTCTTCAATAAAATGTTAGCTTTATTTTTACTTCAAATCGACATAATTGTTAGGGAGGTGTCATTTACCGGCGCACATCAATTTGCCCTTTTATGTTTTATTATTAACTCAAGTCATGCACAGATATTTTCAATATTTGATGTTATTTCTCCTAAATATCACACAGAGGTATCTTTCTGATACTTTGACGTCATCACAGAAAATTTGAATGTGATCATGTAAACAATAGATAATATACAGACAAACAAAAACAATCGATAGAAAATAAGAAATTTCAAATGATGACGTCGGAAGATCGCGGGGCGCAGCAGACAGTTCTAAAATTTTGTGCCGGTCTCGGAATAACACCCTCCCAGACTATAAAACAAATGTGCCTTACTGAAAACGTTTCTCTGGCACTGGTCTACAATGGCATAGCAGGAAAAGGTGAAAGCACGAAATGGAAGTCTGATTTCTAAAATTGAAGAATCATGTGATTTGGTAAAGAGATGCATTTTCGCAAACTGGAAACTAACAGGCAAGAGAGATTTTATTGTTACGACAAGGGAAAAATACTGATTTCATATTTTCTAACTCTTCAATTGAAGGTGGAAACAGTAGTTCCCGTGCACTAGTTACCTAGGTAAACAGCGCAATCCATTCAACCAGAGGGAAATGTGATGTAATTTAGGCGCACGTACCCTATATTTCTTGCGTTTCACGTAATATTGTAATGCGTTGTTATGTGAGGGAGGTACACCACGGGGAATAACCGAAAACAACTGTTCTGGATTTTGATGAAAGTCCCAATGAAAAAAGGGTTGGGAGCATGAAATAGATAGATTTTTTTTGTGTGAAAGATAGAAACTTATTTCATCTTGTGAACATCATCGGTAATATTTTCACGAGTGGTGCAGCCACACGTGAAAATATTACTGATGATGTTCACTCAAAGAAATAAATTTCGATCTTTCACTGGAAAAAAAAAAAAAAAAAAAATAAATAAATAAATATCCTCTATTTCTTACAATAAATTTTCCTCTAATCTTCACAGCCTATAATAGTGCTAGAGGATACGATATTGAAAAAAAGAACTATCTTGAAGATCTAAGGGAAAGAGGTAAGTACTTGTAGTGTATCGCCACTCTTGGTCCTTCATTGTCAATACAAATGCTCTGCCAGAAAGGGGGTTTAAGACATCCAGAACCAGTGGAAAACGATTTGTAATATATGAGTCACGCTCTGGCAAAAGGGGGATTAATGCATGTCCGCGATGGATGATTCCAAGTAAGTCATCATGTTACCATTGATCCATAAAATCCATTTTGTAGAACAACTGTCTAAATCATGAGGCAGACTGGTCCTTTTACATACAGAAAATAGACCAACAGCGAAAAGTTTCGGCCCAGTTCAGCCTGCGCGGACTGCTCTGGCTGACCTGAATCGATACTTTTCGCAGATGCATTAAGCCCCCTTTTCAAAGAGCATGGCTCTTATATATATATATATATATATATATATATATATGTGTGTGTGTGTGTGTGTGTGTGTGTGTGTGTGTGTGTGCGTGTGTATTTGGTGGTAATTGGGGACATTCGTATGAATACACACCTTCCAACCGGGGACACACATTAAACGGGGACGTCCCCGTTTGTACCTGACATTATTTTGGGAAAAAAATAGCAAGTATGACTGCTTTATGCATTAATTATTAAAAAAAAGTGGATATTTGAATAATGTTCCCATTTGCAAATGGTCCCACAGTTCAAAGTGTACACTCGCCGTTGAACGGGACTATAATATTTATACACACATGTCCCCGTTTATGCAGCATATTTTTATTCAATAATACACACTATTTTGTAGCAAGATTTAAAATGAACTGAATTGTAAATGAGTTCTTGATATTTGACCTCGACCTTGACAGATGACATTGATCTTGGCATCAGCAGATGTACCTACATACCAAATATGAGCCCTGTGACAAAAAAAAACAAAAAAGTTTAGGTGAAACAGGAAAATGTTAAGTTTTCATGTTAAGTTTCATGATAAGGGTTAAAATTTGACCTTTACCTAGGTCATATGACATTCAGCAGATGCGTAGAGATATACCTACAGACCAAATAAGAGCTTTGTAGGTTAATTAATTTTATAGAAACTCGCAATTGGTAAGTTTTCATGTTAAGGTTTGTGCAAACAGACAGACGGACGGACAGCCAAACGGTCAACGGTAAAACAATATGCCCCCGATCTACCGATGCGGGGGCATAAAAATGAACTATTTCGGCGTTCACTAGCTTCGACAATTTTTTAAACATGTCGTTTACGAAGATCTTAGAATGTTGCTATGAGTGTGACCAGTAACAAACAATAATGATTCTTTTCAAGTCAGCCTTGTTTTCACTTTCACTCCATTAAACCTGCACTTCAATTACCTCGAAGTAAGTGTATTTAAGAAATAAACACAGCAGTAAGATAACCAATTTCCAAAAAAAGGTTATTATTTCTCTTGCCACGATGTTAAAGAAGGCGCCCAAGACTTGATTTTACATAATAATCTTATTTCTAAAGATATGATTGCGCTATGCTTTAGTGCTGCTTTCCATAGTTTTAGCGCCGAGACCCAATAGCTCGGTTCGTAACCTTGTGCGCTGTTAATCCAGAGATAGGCAGTTTCGCGATGGTACGAATCCTACAACCTACCACAGTTTTATGGACATTGATAGAAATAAAAATCAAACAATGTTTTATCCCCGCATGTTTGTATTTATGTTAATCAATGAATTTGACATAAAAGGCTGTATACAACCACACTTTATCAATACTAATCACCCATATCCTAAACATCTGCTTTTGCTGCAAATCTAGACACAAGATCATCATAAACATCCAGAAATCTCAATCTTGTCGACTATTTCCGCTTTGTTTGATAATCATATGAAATAGTAATGATGACAACGAGTCAGTCATGTACAGGCAATAAGCTAAAATTTTATTGAAAAAATATCTGATAAGAATAATCCCTTCAGTTGTACATTGTAAGTAAAGAATAAGATGAAAAAAAAAAAAAAAAAAAAAAAGTTTTTGAAGGGCGGTCAATATCCGGCTTTAAACGAAAGTCAGAAAAACGAAATTTGGTCTACGAGTAGGCATTATGGTTCCAAACGCATAGAATTTTAAGATTAGTTGCAGAGATGTGGTGGTGTGCAAGCATTACGCCCAGTTGACTGGAATCTCCCTTTCTTAGTTTGTGAATAGTTAAGAAAAAATGTTCTTGTCAGACTGCTGAGCAGCACAAAACTTTCTAAAATGAAAGCTCAAAATTGATAGATGATGTCTGAAGCTCACCTGCAAGTGCTTGATTATGCTGAAAATTTTAGATAAAAATAAACACATAATTCTGGGGAAAAACACACTGATATTAATCCGTTACTACACAATCCCGAATTTTAACGACCTTGACAAAGAAAGTTTTTTCAAAACATCGTGGGAAAAGAAGGATGTGCAGGTAACCAGCAATTTTCAAAAATGTATTCTTCCCTCCCTGACTCATTTTTCTTTGTTTGAGCCTTTGCTCCAATGCATTGCAGGCATTTATGTCGTTTAAAGTAAATAAATACACTTCTTATAGAATATATACCACACAACATCTACGGAAATTTGATTAACAAAAACTCTATTGTATTTGGATCATCAGGAATATTTATATATGAAAAATTTAGAAATATGAAGATCTTTCCATAAATATCATCCGGTAACCATTTTATTAAAAAAGAATTTTTTTTTTAAACTGTTTCTAACAAGCGAGACTAAAGCATGCTGATTTCCGATTACCTGAAATGGCACCGTGATTGGCCAGGGGATGATATACACAGTTGGACAAATTAGATACGCAATACCTTTCTTCCGTGGACCAATGAGTTTTACAAAATATAAAAGCTGGGTTCCAATGCATTGCAACCATTTATATCGTTTAAAACCAGTAGAATCTGTATTTTATGGTTGTCCGTTTGTCAAAATGCTCTTCTGCTAACTTCGTTTATTTTTCTGTATATTTTAAAATTTGTTATTTTCATGAAGGAAGACGAAATCTTTATATATGTATATATATATCTATTTTTTTGTTTTTGTTTTTGTTCTGTTGGGATCATATGAACTATTTGTTCCCTTGTCAAAGACAAAGCAGGGACAGGTGAACAAGCAGTCCAGCCGTCATGGATTGATAAAAAATGATTTTTATCTCGCAATTTATTCCCACGACTTAAAAACCTAGTGGTTTTACTGGAGGGGGGGGATTGTTTATTTATCCACGATACTTATTTCTAAGAGGTTATAAAAAACGTGTCCAAAATTGTGTCGCAATGATTTAAGAATTTAACATGTCCCCAAAAGTATTGTGAAAATAAATGGTGTGTATACCATGTCCCAAATTCTACTAAAAATCAGATTTGTGTGTGGCCCCGTTTGCAATCTGAAAATTCAATTTCCTTATTTTCTTATTCTGAAAGATGCAAGTCATTTTCAATAACAGAATAACATTTCTTTTATATTCATAGCAGAGGATCAACAAATATAAAAATCAAAGACATGACATTGCCGGCTATTTTGTCATCCAGAGCTATACGTTTAAGAAATCATAAAACTCAAACACAGAGCGTAAGACTTGCACCGGTGAAATCATTTGATAATTTGTGCCAAGCACTCTAACACGATTTTATATAACAACCTGTGTATGATGGAAAAACCTGAATTATTTTTCGACCGTTCCATGCCTATTATTATCATCCTTTATACAAATATTACAAAGTATCCTGATGTTCCCTGTAATTAAGCTTTAATCATATATTGTGTATATATATATATTTACAAAGGATGATAATAATATAAGTTGAGTGACATTTTGCCATTATCGTTAAACCTCGCATGTACAGACATTGAAAGACATGTTTGAATAATGTCCCCATTTGCAAATGGTCCCACAGTTCAAAGTGTACACTCGCCGTTGAACGGGACTATAATATTTATACACACATGTCCCCGTTTATGCAGCATATTTCTATTCAATAATACACACTATTTTGTAGCAAGATTTAAAATAAACTGAAATGTAAATGAGTTCTTGATATTTGACCTCGACCTTGACAGATGACATTGATCTTGGCATCAACAGATGTACCTACATACCAAATATGAGCCCTGTGACCAAAAAAAAAAAAAGTTTAGGTGAAACAGGAAAATGTTAAGTTTTCATGTTAAGTTTCATGATAAGGGTTAAAATTTGACCTTTACCTAGGTCATATGACATTCAGCAGATGCGTAGAAATATACCTACAGACCAAATAAGAGCTTTGTAGGTTAATTAATTTTAGAGAAACTCGCAATTGGTAAGGTTTCATGTTAAGGTTTGTGCAAACAGACAGACGGACGGACAGCCAAACGGTCAACGGTAAAACAATATGCCCCCGATCTAAAAAATGAACACTGGCTTCGGCAATTTTTAATCGGGCCGTAGACCGATTACAGAGATGGAAAACTTCGGAAACCCGTCTACTCAGGGCAAACTGGTGTAACTGCAACGCGGAACAGCTTTAACTTACAGCATTTTAACTCTTATACCTGCTGTGATGACCTTATTACAAAAACTACTTTTGACCCAGATAAGCGCAGGAATAGTAATTAGCGGTAAACAGGCGTTAAGTAATGTCAAGTAATCCCATGATAACTTTTCAATTATGTAATAAACGGCGGTTACAATTTGTTTAGTATTGAAATATGTCATAATTACAGTATTATCAAAATCTCTGGCCAGCAAAAACTGGAGCAGTTTACTTTCAACACGATTATAAGAAATATGGTCAGTAATTAGCAGCAACTTTATGAATGAAACGAGTGCGAATCAAGTGTATTGGGTTTTGTGAACACATCTTGTAGTCGTTTGCTGTCCATGTCATTCGGCAAATTTCGAGTGATCCGTTGATAGTTATACGTAGTTACGGGATCGGCCGAGTTGTGACGAGTGTTCTCCGTATATGTAGCAGGTATTGAAAAGATAATAGGTCATTTTGGTCTTGAGAGGAATAAAATCGCAACAGAAAACATTGCTTGAAAAGAATTTGAAAATTTAGATTGCTCTGCCTAAGAGAAAACTGATGTAAATGCAACTCGTAACAGCCGTAAGTTTAAAATAGTAACCGGCTGGTCGTTTAATGTTAGCGAGGCGAAGCGTGTGAAGCTGTGGGGACAAAGGGTATAGAGTTGTGTAAAGGTTATGGCCCTCGCGGAAAGGCTATTACGTAAACATTTTCAGAATGGACTGGCGATTCATCGCTTGCAACCTTAGTACCCAGACTGTCCATTACTGACTGATCACGCATCTTTCTGCGTATGATATATTAACCCCTAGGCTGCTCAGTGCGACTCATTAACCTATTTTGCAGATAGTATAGATCAAGATCAGACTGCACAGAACGTGCAGTCTGATCTTGGATGTATACTGTCCAATAAGGAGATATTTCTTTTTCCAAAAAAGAATAAGTTTGACATAGAATTATTCGGGTTTTACCACCGGTTTGAAATTTCATTGCAATGTTTTAGCGGGATAAGGGTTGAATTGTTTTCACAGTCCCTTTTCCTCTCCTTCCAGCCATGGCACTACCATTTTACACTCACTTACATGTTTCTTCTTGGTGAGTTTCTACAGACTGGAATCAGTCTGTAAACCCTTGACCAACCAATCCTGTGTGGCTTTGAAAATATAGTTGGAAAAACTGTATGTATTCAGCATGTTCTCTTTTTTCCACAGCGTTTTTCACCCATTTAAAAGATTTTCGAAATTTTGTCAAATAGAACATTTTCATCGAGGATAAAAAAAAAAAAAACCCTGAAACGGTCACACAAATAAGCTCACTTACTGTTATATTCTCCATATCTGGATCAACGGACCAGGGAAAAAGTCTCTGCAGAGAGTGCAGATTCAGACCAGACTGCTCAGAACATGCAGTCAGATCTTGGATCTGTCATGCCAGTTTTCCGACTTATTCTACTCAAGACAGCAATGGTCCTGCAAGATTTAGGCTGCTTTTCTAAGCTTAACATTTCTATTTTAACAATTTAGCGCTCAAAGCGTGCAAATGTCAACAACATGTTTGTCTCATCAGCTATTCTACATTGGTCGATTCTCATCCTTTCCACATTTCAGATAAACAGATCAAGGCTACCACAGTTATGCTCTTACTGATTAGAATGACTCAAATACAATTACTTGTGTTGGCTATGGACAAGTAAAGTCGCTTTTGAAGACAATAAAAGATAAAGATCAGACTGTCCTTTGAACGCAATGCAGTTTAATGTCACAGACGTTCATATCTTAGATCTAATTGTCTGTTTATTTGGGATGTATATGGAGGAAAAAAAAACGACCATGATATTGAAGCCTAATGTTTGATATTGTTTTCCTGACTGTAAAAGGCTAGTCGATTAACTGAGTGTTTTAACTCTTAACCAAACTATCCTTTGTTAATGCCCATGAGAAAGAAGTTGAAAACATTGTGAGAAAAGGGGAAAATGCAGGTTACCATTTACTCCTTTTCCCATGTTTTTTTTTTTTTTTTTTTTTACCCTTTCAACGATTCAGATCATCATTTTGTCTACATTTAATCGTCATGTGCGGATGCTTTTGATTTGGACAAGTCTAAAATTTTATCATTTGGTAAAGAGTTGACGGTTAGGGAGCTATTGGGTATCTACATTCTTTGAAAGTATAATGTAGGAGAAATTTGCCAGCAGACGTTTGGACCGGGCGATTTGGCCCGCTAAAAAATAAGTAGGACAGTTTGTCAAAATGAATACGATGTCTTGGTCAAAATGGAAAAATGAAAGGCCTACAAGCAGCCAAAAGTAAACAATTCCAAAGTTATAATGCAGACATATGTTATACGGCTTTTATATTTTACAATACAGTTACCAAAGTTGCCAAAGTTACAGAAAGGAATATATGTATTTTTCACTCTTTTAAAGGGTTGGTAGGTACTGCTGTTCATGATGAGTGATATCTAAAACTTGATGATGGGTATTGCTGATCAGAATTGTCACATATCTTTTACGTTCTATTGCTGTCGGCTGGCAAACATAACTTATATTTTAACCAATCGTTAAACTACTAATTTGTAAAAGACAGTTTAAAAAAGTGGGATCCTACGTAGCTCATTTGTTACGGTGTAGGATATTTTGTCCAATACATAGTTCAAACATCTACCATCTGATTTGTGATTTCAAACAACTGTAATTATTCGGTGTCGACTGATTACAGTGCTTACAGCACTTTGATTTAAACATGTCGTTTACGAAGATCTACGAATGTTGCTATGAGCGTGACCAGTAACAAGCAATAATGAATCTTTTCAAGTCAGCCTTGTTTGCACCTTCACTCCATTGAACCTGCACTTCAATTACCTCGAAGTAAGTGTATTTAAGAAATAAACACAGCAGTAAGAATTGTAAATGAGTTCTTGATATTTGACCTCGACCTTGACAGATGAGATTGATCTTGGCATCAGCAGATGTACCTACGTACTAAATATGAGCCCTGTGACCAAAAAAAAAAAAAAAAAAATAGTTTAGGTGAAACAGGAAAATGGTAAGTTTTCATGTTAAGTTTCATGATAAGGGTTAAAATTTGACCTTTACCTAGGTCATATGACATTCAGCAGATGCGTAGAAATATACCTACAAACCAAATAGGAGCTTAATAGGTTAATTAATTTTAGAGAAACTCGCAATTGGTAAGTTTTCATGTTAAGGTTTGTGCAAACAGACAGACGAACGGACAACCAAACGGTCAACGGTAAAACAATATGCCCCCGATCTACCGATGCGGGGGCATAAAAATGAACTATTTCGGCGTTCACTGGCTTCGACAATTTTTTAAACATATCGTTTACGAAGATCTTAGAATGTTGCTATGAGCGTGACCAGTAACAAACAATAATGATTCTTTTCAAGTCAGCCTTGTTTGCACTTTCACTCCATTGAACCTGCACTTCAATTACCTCGAAGTAAGTGTATTTAAGAAATAAACACAGCAGTAAGATAACCGATTTCCAAAAAAAGGTTATTTTTTCTCTTGCCACGATGTTAAAGAAGGCGCCCAAGACTTGATTTTACATAATAATCTTATTTCTAAAGATATGATTGCGCTATGCTTTAGTGCTGCTTTCCATAGTTTTAGCGCCGAGACCCAATAGCTCGGTTCGTAACGTTGTGGGCTGTTAATCCAGGGATAGGCAGTTCGCGATGGTTCGAATCCTACAACCTACCACAGTTTTATGGACATTGATAGAAATAAAAATCAAACAATGTTTTATCCCCGCATGTTTGTATTTATGTTAATCAATGAATTTGACATAAAAGGCTGTATACAACCACACTTTATCAATACTAATCACCCATATCCTAAACATCTGCTTTTGCTGCAAATCTAGACACAAGATCATCATAAACATCCAGAAATCTCAATCCTGTCGACTATTTCCGCTTTGTTTGATAACCATATGAAATATGAAATAGTAATGATGACAACGAGTCAGTCATGTACAGGCAATAAGCTAAAATTTTATTGAAAAAATATCTGATAAGAATAACCACTTCAGTTGTACATTGTAAGTAAAGAATAAGATGAAAAAAAAAAATGTTTTTGAAGGGGGGGTCAATATCCGGCTTTAAACGAAAGTCAGAAAAACGAAATTTGGTCTACGAGTAGGCATTATGGTTCCAAACGCATAGAATTTTAAGATTAGTTGCAGAGATGTGGTGGTGTGCAAGCATTACGCCCAGTTGACTGGAATCTCCCTTTCTTAGTTTGTGAATAGTTAAGAAAAAATGTTCTTGTCAGACTGCTGAGCAGCACAAAACTTTCTAAAATGAAAGCTCAAAATTGATAGATGATGTCTGAAGCTCACCTGCAAGTGCTTGATTATACTGAAAATTAGATGTGAAATAAACACATAATTCTGAGGAACAAACACACTTATATTAATCCGTTACTACACAATCCCGAATTTTAACAACCTTGACTAAGAAAGTTTTTTTCAAAACATTGTCGGAAAAGAAGGAAGTGCAGGTAACCAGCATTTTTTCAAAAATGTTTTCTTCCCTCCTTGTCTCAATTTTCTTTGTTTGAGCCTTTGCTCCAGTGCATTGCAGGCATTTATGTCGTTTAAAGTAAATATATACACTTCTTATAGAATATATACCACACAACATCTACGGAAATTTGATCAACAAAAACTCTATTGTATTTGGATCATCAGACATATTTATACATGAAAAATTTAGAAATATGAAGATCTTTACATAAATATCATCCGGTAACCATTTTATTCGAATAAAAAAAAGGTTTTTTTTAAACTGTTTCTAACAAGCGAGACTAAAGCATGCTGATTTCCGATTACCTGTAAAGGCACCGTGATTGGCCAGGGGATGATGTACACAGATGGACAAATTAGATACGCAATACCCTTCTTCCGTGGACCAATCAGTTTTACAAAATATAAAAGCTGGGCTCCAATGCATTGCAACCATTTATATCGTTTAAAACCAGGAGGATCTGTATTTTATGGTTGTCCGTTTGTCAAAATGCTCTTCTGCCAACTTCGTTTATTTTTCTGTATATTTTAAAATTTGTTATTTCATGAAGGAAGACGAACTCTATATATATATATATATATATATATATATATTTTTTTTTTTTTTTTTTTTTTTTTTTTTGTTCTGTAGGGATCAGATGAACTATTTATTCCCTTGTCAAAGACAAAGCAGGGACAGGTGAACAAGCAGTCCAGCCGTCATGGATTGATAAAAAATGATTTTTATCTCGCAATTTATTCCCAAGACTTAAAAACCTAGTGGTTTTACTGGAGGGGGGGATTGTTTATTTATCCACGATACTTATTTCTAAGAGGTTATAAAAAAGGTGTCCAAAATTGTGTCGCAATGATTTAAGAATTTAATATGTCCCCAAAAGTACTGTGAAAATAAATGGTGTGTATGCCATGTCCCAAATTCTACTAAAAATCAGATTTGTGTGTGTCCCCGTTTGCAATCTGAAAATTCAATTTCCTTATTTTCTTATTCTGAAAGATGCAAGTCATTTTCAATAACAGAATAACATTTCTTTTATATTCATAGCAGAGGATCAATAAATATAAAAATCAAAGACATGACATTACCGGCTATTTTGTCATCCAGAGCTATACGTTTAAGAAATCATAAAACTCAAACACAAAGCGTAAGACTTGCACTGGTGAAATCATTTGATAATTTGTGCCAAGCACTCTAACACGATTTTATATAACAACCTGTGTATGATGGAAAAAACTGAACTATTTACGACCGTTCCTTGCCTATTATAATCATCCTTTATACAAATATTACAAAGTATCTTGATGTTCCCTGTAATTAAGCTTTAATCATATATTGTGTATATGTATATTTACAAAGGATGATAATAATATAAGTTCATTGACATTTTGCCATAATCGTTAAACCTCGCATGTACAGACATATGAAAGACAAGTTTGAATAATGTCCCCATTTGAAAATGGTCCCACAGTTCAAAGTGTACACTCGCCGTTGAACGGGACTATAATATTTATACACACATGTCCCCGTTTATGCAGCATATTTCTATTCAATAATACACACTATTTTGTAGCAAGATTTGAAATAAACTGAATTGTAAATGAGGTCTAGATATTTGACCTCGACCTTGACAGATGACATTGATCTTGGCATCAGCAGATGTACCTACATACCAAATATGAGCCCTGTGACAAAAAAAAAAAAAAAAAAAAAAAATAGTTTAGGTGAAACAGGAAAATGTTAAGTTTTCATGTTAAGTTTCATGATAAGGGTTAAAATTTGACCTTTACCTAGGTCATATGACATTCAGCAGATGCGTAGAAATATACCTACATACCAAATAAGAGCTTTGTAGGTTAATTAATTTTAGAGAAACTCGCAATTGGTAAGTTTTCATGTTAAGGTTTGTGCAAACAGACAGACGGACGGACAGCCAAACGGTCAACGGTAAAACAATATGCCCCCGATCTACCGATGCGGGGGCATAAAAATGAACGATTTTATATAATTTAGTTATGATTTTATATAACAACCTGTGTATGATGGAAAAAACTGAACTAATTACGACCGTTCCGTGCCTATTATAATCATCCTTTATACAAATATTACAAAGTACCTTGATGTTCCCTGTAATTAAGCTTTAATCATATATTGTGTATATGTATATTTACGTAGGATAATAATAATAATAATAATAATAACAATAATTATTATTATTATTAAATGAATACACAAAACGATCTGAACCTTTTAACAATTTTCAAATATAGGTACCTTAAATTGATACAAACGCATCTCATTTGCGCACTGAATATTGTGGCTCGATAGGTGTGAGAAATGACAGGAAAGCATGATAAGGTGCACCAACCTCCGCAATACAACTGCAAAATTGTTGAACGCGACGTTAAACCGCATACAAACAACCAACAATCATCTGCGCAGGGTCATTTAAAGAAAAGTATGAGAGGTACTATATGTGCTATATCGATACCATCTTGTCATGACGTCTGACGAGATACGCTAACATGAAATGAAAAGGTCACATTTCTTTAAATAACCGGCATAATGTTTCATTTCATTTTCTTAGATTTAGAATAATATGATATAATAATTAATCATCGGGCTAGATTATCAAAACTTCTTATTCAGATAAAGCTTCCACTACAATGAAATAGATCTAGGAAGATATACGTCTACTAATTGATTGATCATGAAAGTATAATTGCCGTTAAACATAAGAAAAAAGGGTTAACTAGTGTTACAAATACCAGCGTATTTAGACATTTGAAGGCTGGATTGTGGCAATATTCTTGCTTGCATCTGTCAGTATTACGGAATCCTAAAGTGGTCACCCGAAACCATGGATGTCTCAACCTGCGAGGTTTTACGATTTTGTCAAAACCTCGCATGTCTCTTAACGTATAGATGAGAGCTTTTAAAATCCTCGCGAGATAACAGGGGCGAGATTTTAGATTTAAAATCTCGCCCCTGTTATTCTAAAACCTCGCATGTATATAAGTTGAGTGACATTTTGCCATTATCGTAAAACCTCGCATGTACAGACATGCGGGGTTTTGAGTGACCATTTGCGTGACCGTACCATATACTAGTATATATATTGATAATTTCAAAACAACATCATTTGTCGGTATTTTAAAAAAAAATATGCAGCCTAAGAGCTAGAAATAAACATTAAAATCTAAAGCACTGTTAAAATTGAATCTAGCATGAATTTGTATTTTCTGTGGGTTAAATAATCGTTGGGGTCATTTTGAAATTATTCACCAGTTGCAACCTATCCTGGCTTCGACATCTTCTCCTTAAATTTGATTTTTGCCGTTTCAAGGTGATACCTATTAACCCTTTGTCGCACAATGCCGCCTTTTAACGACTCTGGGAAAGAAGCCTTTTGAAAACATTGTGGGAAAAGGAGAAAATGCTGGCAACCAGCATTTTCTCCTCTTCCCACGATGTTTTCTACCCTATCAAAGAAAATTTGCACTATTTGAGCCACATTAATATTGTCGTCTGCAAATGCTTTCAATTTGTACAAGGCTAAAATTTTGTCGTCTGGTAAAGGGTTAACGTGATTGGTCCTGACCTATTAGTGCACGAATGTGGGAAATGAAGGTAAATAGCGCATTGATGCACTGATAGGAACGGAATTGAACTGACATATATTTTTTGACGTATGAAAATTGTACACTGTCACAACACATATAGGCCTACATACAAAAAATGTAGTCACGCGTATAATATACATAAATCTGAATAATACACAAAAAGAAAACACAGAAAGAGAGGGGAAAAAAAAACAAGAAATCATCGCAAAAATGCAAATGGCAATAATAGAAGTACAATACACGTTTGTTAAGTTTCTGAAATGCTTCAGAATCGGATAACTTGAAGGACAGAAAAATCGAATTCGAAAGAGGATAAACACGAGTAATGATAAACTAATACTTTACAAGATAGGTCGATATCGCTCCCGGAAACCATCGTTTCACGGTGGTTAAGGAAGGACCAATTCTAAGTTACTGCTGTTTCTGATATCCAAATCTGAAGTATAGTTTTTACTGGCTAATTGCAATGTTATGGCACTATGACTGAGTCTAATATAACTTACAGGAAGGACTTGAACGCATTCTTCACCTCGATTGACTACAAAACAACATCAGCGAAGCGGGAGGGGCCGGATTCTCGGAATGGCCTTCGTCTGTCCATCCGTCTGTCCGTCCGTCTGTCCACCCGTCTGTCTGTCCGTAACACCTTTTTTGTCCGCTCCATATCATCTGTACGCCTGGTCCGATTTTCAAACTTTTTCACATACTTGTGAATCTTGATGAGACGATGTGCACAGCGAGTGATGCGGTGACCTACTTCCAAAGTCAATGTCACGACGGGACTATAAAGGTCATATACATTAATTTCGTGTCCGCACCATATCTCCTGAACCCATGGTCCAATTTTCAAAATCTTTCACACACTTGTGTGTTCAGAAACGTTTATTGAGTCCTTATGATTTTATTCATTAATTTATTGTAAAATAGCGTCCGTGCATCTAATATCAACTCAGCTTCGTTAATCTAATATCAATATTCCAACTCTCATTAATTTTAGATCGTCCGAAATTCTCGTAAATTTACAGATAAGTTGCAACTACAGAAAAGCATCTGAAAACTTGAAATGCATTGGATAGTAGACATTTCTATGAACGTATACGTTTTTAAAGGACTGATAACTAAGAAACTTGTACGCCATTCGGCAGCTTTTCTTATCTAATTTCCATATATTACTTGAGGTACGAATGTCTTATTTGTATTTTGGGGTGCAGTAGAGGTGATGGGCTGTCATCGAGCGAGAATGATGGGCCTGTATTACCCGGGTTGTAAGCTAACCCTGCTCTCTTTGACATTTGAAAAAAAAAAATATTGCGTCTGCAAAGATTAAACATTGTGTTGGTGCCAGTGCTTGAAATTCAATGAAAACATGAGTTAAATGTAGGTGAACAAGCCTCTATATGACCAAACCTTTTTGAAGGTTGAGTTAAATCCTGTCACATCTAATAAGAGCTAATTCACTATGCGAAAATATACTTTTTTGTGTCAGGCATTTTTGGTTCGAAAAAATGTCCCCAATTAAGTTGCAGTAATTCATTATGTGTATATGTCCTCGAAAGTAATGTAGCATTTAATGTTGTGTATGTCCCCGTTTCTCGTATAAACATTCAGGTACGAGTGTGTCCCCGGTTTCATTGTGAAAAATCAAAGTCCTTATTTGTTGTTTTTAACAACACAACTCACCATACAACAATTAAGATACATTTCTTTCATAAAAAATAAGCTTAGTTAAGCAAAATATACAGAAATAAAGAAGTCCCCGTTTATGGTGGATACAGTTGGTGTCCCCGATTAACACCAAAGACATGTATGTGTGTGTGTGTGTGTGTGTGTGTGTGTGTGTGTGTGTTTTCATATTGTAACATTAACATAGTCAATAACATGAGCGACACATAAATGAGCCATGCTCTGTGAAAAGAGAATTTAATGCACCCGCAAAAAAGTATTGACCCAGGTCAGCCTTCACAGTCCCTGCAGGCTGACCTGTGTTGGAACTTCTTGCTGTGGGTCAATTTTCTGCATGTCCAAGGACCATTCTACCTCATGATTCAGTTGGTTGTTAGACAAAGTGGATGTAATGGATCCATAATTATGCCATGGCTTGGTTGGTATGATTCACCACCAAGATGCATCAAACCCCCTTTTGCCAGAACATGGCTCAAATATCTTTCTCATGAAATTCTTTGAAAATTAAGTGAAGTGGTAGCTATTTTACCTTTTACCAAACGATCCCAAGTTTTAATGACCCATAGGAATACAACTTTTGAAAACATTGTGGGAAAAGGAGAAAATTCTGGTAACCAGCATTTTCTCCTTTTCCCACAATGTCTTCAGCCATTTCAAAAACAATTTCCATAGTCTACGCAACATTAAAACTATAGTGTACAACTGCTTTCAATTTGGATGAGTTCAAAATTTTGTCGTTTGGTAAAGACTTAAAAAGTGTAATGTATTTATTTGGTTGTGAAAGAAGTGTAATGTATTTACTTGGTTGTGAAAGAGTTAACACTTGTCTTTATTGTTATTATAGGAGGACCTCATCAGGTGAATTAAATAGGACGAACCCCATCAGTCAAGAATTGTTTTGTAGCCGTGTCAGTCAACAGGGGGGGGAAGAATATAGATACAACTATAAAAGTCACGGGGAAAGACCTGGGAAAGTCATGAACCTTTTTCTGTCACAGGATATAACCAAAGACCTCATTCTGATGGCACTTTTAGATTTTAGAAACAATTTGGAAATGTTAATGAGCAGGCTGAAAATCTGAATGACGGTTCTGAGTATTTTCAGCTCACCTGAGCACATAGTGCTCATGGTGAGCTATTGTGATTGTGCTGTGTCCGGCGTCTGGCGTCCGTCGTCCGTCGTCAACTTTTTACCTTGTGTACGCTCTAGAGGCCACATTTTCAGTCCGATCCTCATAAAACTTGGTCAGAATGTTTGTCTTGATAAAATCTCGGACAAGTTCAAGTTCATTTGAGGTCAAAAACTAGGTCAAATCTAAGAAAAACCTCCTGTGCGCTCTAGAGGCCAGATACTTGTGAAACTTGGTCAGAATGTTTGTCTTAATAAAATCTAGGATGCGTTTGAAATTGGGTCATGTGAGGTCAAAAGCTAGGTCACTAGGTTAAATCTTCGAAAAACCTTGTGTGCACTCCAAAGGCAACATTTTCAATCCCATACAAATGAAACTTGGTCAGAATCTTTGTCTTGATGATATCTTGGAAGAGTTTGAAACTGGATCACCTCAGTTAAAAAACTAGGTCGCCAGGTCAAATCTTCGAAAAACCTTGTGTGTCATCTTGAGGACACATTTTCAGTCCAGTACACATGAAACTTTGTCAGAATGTTTGTCTTGATAAAATCTCGGAGAGTTTGAAATTGGGTCATGTTGGGTCAAAAACTAGGTCACCAGGTCAAATCTTAGAAAACCCTTGTGTGCACTGCAGAGGCCACATTTTTCAGTCCCATACTAGTGAAACTTGGTCAGAGTGGTTGTCTTGATGATATCTTGGAAGAGTTTGAAACTGGGTCACCTCGGTTTAAAAACTAATCACCAGGTCAAATCATAGAAAAACCTTGTGTGCGCTCTAGAGGCCACATTTTCAGTCAGAAACTTGTGACACTTGGTCAGAATGTTTGTCTTGATAAAATCTAGTATGAGTTTGAAATTGGGTCATGTGAGGTCAAAAACTAGGTCACTAGATTAAATCTTCGAGAAGCCTTGAGTGCACTCCAGAGGCAACATTTCAGTCCAATACTAATGAAACTTGGTCAGAATCTTTGTCTTCGTGATATCTCGTAAATTTCGACACGGGATCAAGTCAGTTCAAAAACTAGGTCACCAGGTCAAATCTTCGAAAAACCTTGTGTGCACTCTTGAGGACACATTTTTAGTCCAGTACACATGAAACTTAATCAGAATGTTTGTCTCGATAAAATCTGGAATGAGTTTGAAATTGGGTCATGTGGGGTCAAAAACTAGGTCACCAGGTCAAATCTTAGAAAAACCTTGTGTGCACTCCAGAGGCCACATTTTTCAGTCTCATACTAGTGAAACTTGGTCAGAATCTTTGTCTTGATGATATCTTGGAAGAGTTTGAAACTGGGGCACCTCGGTTCAAAAACTAGGTCACCGGGTCAAGTCGTAGAGAAACCTTGTGTGCGCTCTAGAGGACACATTTTCAGTCCAATACACATGAAACTTGGTCAGAATGTTTGTCTTAATAAAATCTCAGACGAATTTGAAATTGGATCATGTTGGGTCAAAAACTAGGTCACTAGGTCTAATCTTAGAAAAACCTTGTGTGCACTCCAGAGGCCACATTTTCAGTCCCATACTAATGCAACTTGGTCAGAGTGGTTGTCTTGATGATATCTTGGAAGAGTTTGAAACTGGGTCACCTCAGTTCAAAAACTAGGTCACCAGGTCAAATCTTAGAAAAACCTTGTGTGCGCTCTAGAGGACACATTTTTTAGTCCGATACTCATAAAACTTTGTCAGGATGTTTGTCTTAATAAAATCTCGAATGATTTCGAAATTGGGTCATGTGGGGTCAAAAACTAGGTCACTAGGTCAAAGAAATACCTTGTGGGCACTCTAGAGGCCACATATTTCGCTCAATTAACTTGAAAATTCTTCAGAATGTTTGTCTTGATCAAATCTCGGATGAGTTCGAATTCGGGTCACCTGGGTTCATAAACTAGGTCACCAGGTCAACTTACAAAAATTCCCTGTGGGCGCTCTAGAAGCCACAATTCTTACTCAATTGACCTGAAATTTGATCAGCGTGTTTGTCTTGATAAAATCTTGGATGAGTTCAAAATTGGATCACATAAGAAATACCTTGTGGGTTACTCTAGAGGCAACAATTCTAGCTAAATTGACCTGAAAATCGGGCTACATATTTGACTTGATGATATCTCGGATCAATTAGAAATTGGGTCACTAAATCAAATTAAAGAAATGTATTGTGGGCACTGTAGAGCCCACAATTTTTGTCCAACTGACCTGAAAATTTGTCAGCATGTTTGATTTGATGATATCTTGAATGGATTTGAAATTGGGTCACAGAGGGTTATAATCTAGGTCACTAGGTCAAATAACAGAAATACCTTGTGGGCACTCTAGAGGCGGCAATTCTTGCCTAATTCACCTGAACCTTTGTCAACAAGTTTGTTTTTATATCTCGGATGAGTTTGAAATATGGTCACATAGGGTCATAAACTAGGTCACTTGGTCAAATTGAAGACATACATTTTGGACACTCCAGAGGCCACATTTTCAGCTCAATTAACCTGACAATTGGTCAGAATGTTTGCCTTAATATCTCAGATTAGTTTTAAATTGGGTCGTTATGACCCTGGAGTGAAATTTTGCCTATTGACTCAGGTGAGCGATCCAGGGCCATCATGGCCCTCTTGTCATGAGGAACCCAGGGAATCTACTGAAAGTGTTAGAAATAGAAAAAGAAACCATAGAAGAAAAAGAAAACCTGAACAGCAGGCTAGTAATTGAATTTAACCCTTTGCCACACAATGCCGACTTTTGACGACCCTGAAAGAAAAGGCTTTTGAAAACATTGTGGGAAAAGGAGAAAATGCTGGCAACCAGCATTTTCTCCTTTTCCCACAATGTTTTCTACCCTGTCAAAGCCAGAAATCGTTATTTTAGCTACAATCCATTTGTCGTCTGCATAATGCTTTCAATTCGGTCCTACCGAAAATTTTGTCGTCTGGTAGAGAGTTAATAAGCCCTGGCTTAGAAATGTTGCAAAACAATTTTCTCTTATTTTTTTATCACATACAATGCAATCTTGACACTTTAACTCTTCACCAAACGACAAAATTTTACGCTGGCGCAAATGGGAAACATTTGCAGACGACAAAATAAATGTTGCTCTAAACATGCATTTTCTCCTTTTCCCACAATGTTTTCTACCCTATCAAAGAAAAACTGCACCATTTGAGCCACACAGAAATTATCGTCTGCAAATGCTTTCAATTTTGACAAGGCTAAAATTTTGTCATCTGGTAAAGGGTTAATATGTTCAAACAATAACAATAGCATCGTCAATCACATAAGAGACACTTGAATGATCCATGCTCTGTGAAAAGGGGAATTTAATGCATCAGTAAAAAATATCAATCAAGGTCAGCCTGCGCAGTTCACGCAGGCTTACCCAGGTCAAAACTGTTTGCTGTTGGCAAATTCTCTGCATGTCTAAGGGGCATTCTTCCCCATAATTCAGGTGGTTGTTAAACAAAATGGATGGTATGGATCCTTAATTATGTCATGACTTGCTTTGTATAATGCATCGGGGACATCCTTTGAACCCCTTTTGCCAGAGCATGGCTCACATATCTTCTTTGAAAATTTTGTTAACCCTTTACCACATGACAAAATTTTAGACTGGTCCAAATCGAAAGCATTTGCAGACGACAGTGTAGATGTGGCTTAATTGATGGAATTTATTTTTGATAGGGTAGAAACATAGTGGGAAAATGAGAAAATGCTGGTTACAAGCATTTTCTCCTTTTCCCACTATGTTTTCAAAAGGCTTCTTTGTTAGGGTCGTTAAAACTTGGGATTGTGTGGTAAAGGGTTAATTCTGTAGAGGCCATGGACTTTCTATTGCAATGAAAATCATAACCATTAGAATTATATACACATGATTATGTGTTGAACAAATACCAGATTCATTCCTCTCTCATCACTGACCATCAAATTGAAAACGGTTATTTGGGAAAGTAGCCAGTGGCTTGGGAAGAATATTGTGCAAAGCAGTGGCAAAAGAAACTCAAAGAAAACATGGATAGATGCACTGGCTGCTGCGATATAACCAGAATAATGTTGAAAATGGCATGAAATACTACTCAAAGAAACAAATACAGATTACATGTATATTAGGAAAATTTGCTTTCAGTGTCACAAATGACTCTGCCCAAGGAAAAGTGTTTCAAAAAATAATGCTCCTTTTTCAAAGACACACGGCAATGAGCTGATTTTTTTCTAGCGTCATTTTGTCATCCTTTAAAATCATCGTTGAGATTATGTCCCTGAGGTTACAAATGGCATAACCATGCGTTGATTTGTATGAACTGATACAGGGAGCATGTCCAAGATATTCTTTAGACATTGTCAATATTTACAAATTTATTTTTTATAGACTCTGATGTGGTATGTTAGTAGACCGCGATGGTCATTGTGTTGCTAAATGATATCGTATAATGTTATTGTGTTGTTATTTGTTGTGATCTTTGCTGATTCCGGATATGAGCATAATAGTTTAAGTCTTTACCATACAATGCCGTCTTTTGACGTCCTTGAGAGAGACGGTCTTTGAAAATATTGTGGGAAAAGGAAAAAATGCAGGTAACCAGCACTTTCTCCTTTTCCCACAATATTTTCTACCCTATGGAAGAAGAATTTTGTGTTTTGAGTAACATATAAATTGTCGGCTGCAAATGCTTTCAATTTGGACAAGTCTAAAATTTGTCGTCTGGTAAAGAGTTTTACATGTATATGTTGATATACATGAGCTGTACATTGTCGCCGCACAAAAGTGTGTCCCCTGAAGGGTTTTATTTTTTTCGTTTTTATTTTCAAAAACTAATCCGCGTTAGACATAAATTAAAACGTGTATCAGTTTTACTTTCTCAACTCCATTTTTGTGGTCGGTTAGCTGGTGCAAAATTAGATGTATCCTGCATCAGACAACCATTTCTAGACTTGCCTACACTGAAAGCAATTGCAGACCACAAATTTTAGTAGGTGATTTATCTTTTAAAGAGTAGAAACTATTTTGGGCAAAGGGGAAAATGGTGGTTACCACCACTTTCTCCTTTACCAAGTTGTTTTCAAAAGCCTTCTTCCTCACTTGAAATTTTTCTGTATGAATCAGAGGGTTTCTTGCGGCTCTTTCCACCTCTAACTTCGAGCTTTCCCGTATTTAGTTTTTCCTTATTCAGCATTTGCATATGAGCCATGCTGTGGCAAAAGGTGGTTTAATGCATCTCCGTAATCAAGGCATCACGTAATCAGGGATCCATAAAACCCATTTTGCCTAACAACCAACTGTATTATAAAGTAGAATGGGCCTTTGACATACAGAAAATTGACCAATAGCGGAAAGTCTCGGCCCAGGCCAGCCTGCGTAATCCGCGCAGGCTGACCGGGGTCGATACTTTTTGCAGATGCAGATGCATTAAGCCCTATTTTCACAAAGTATGGCTCATGTTTTGCTCTGCCGACATTAGTTGATGAAATGTCAGTTTTGTCGATAGACTAGAGCTAAGATTTTTCTTGCAAGCAACATCATAATTATGGTAGTGTGTTGTGGTACTTCCTTTATCTGAGTATGTTTCATCATTTTTAGTCATCTAATGGAATCGTTGTACTCATACATTTGCTAAAGAAGTTGAGGGAAAAAAATGTGGCCTATTTAAAAAATAAAAAATCTGCGCAATTCCACCCCCCCCCCTCTCTCCCCCCACCACTACTACAGAATTACAAACAGTTTCTCAGCACTGACCTTGATTGCCTATATTATTATATGGTAACAATATGGCTGCATGGGCAAGTGCTCTGAACATAACAAGAAGTTGAAAACCAAATGACTGGTAGTCTGGATTACCTGCCCCTACCACTACGTTATAGTACTTTTGAGGTACGGCGGGGCACCAAACTAAATGACTGGATGATATTGACAATGGTCTTTTTGTGTGAAAATGATTACCTCTTTACCAGACGACAAAATTTTAGACTTGTCCAAGTTGAAAGCATTTGCAGACGACAAATTAAATGTTACTCAAAACATAAAATTTGGCTCTCATAGGGTGGAAAACATTGTTGAAAAAAGAGAAAATGGTGGTTTCTCCTTTTCCCGCAATGTTTTCTAAAGCGTTCTTTCTCAGGGTCGTTAAACGTCGGCATTGTGTTTTAAAGGCTTAATATTGCATTGCTAAATCTAATTTAATTCCCTATCTTTATGGCAAGTTGTTGGGTTTTTTTTTTTATCAGGCAAAACTGTGATAAAATCTCTCCGGCAGTTTCTCCTTTTGCCACGGTGTTCACATGTGTTCATGCGTTAAACACTGATTTAAGTTGGGCACCTATATTCTATTAGGGTGTTTTCTAACTTTCCAACGACAAATATGTTTCAGTGATTGACTGGATGGTGTTTAACGCCGTTTTCAACATTACTTCAGTTACATCACGGCGGCCAGTGCACCTATCCATGCTTTCCTGGAGTTTCTTTCACCAATACTACGCACAATACTATTTCCAAGCCACCGGCTGCTTTCCCACATAACCATCGTCGAAACAATGGTCAGCGGTGAAAGAGGAATGAATCCTGTCGCAGTGACTTTGGAAAGTAATTGGCCGAGCTTGGGATCGAACCTGCGACCCCCTATTCTTAAGTTCTGTACGCTACCGACTGAGCTACCGGGGCTCGGTCAATGTTTGCTGACCATTGTTTCGACAATGGCTATGTGGGAAAGCAGCCAGTGGCTTGGAAAGAATATTGTGCGGTGTGCGGAGTACTGGTAAAAGAAATTCCAGGAAAGCACGGATAGGTGCACTGGCCGCCGCGATATAACTGAAGTAATGTTGAAACTGCGTTAAACACCATGCAATCAATCAATCAATCGGCCAATGTTTTAGATCCAAATATGCTAACTATTGCTTCTTACAAACTTGCACATCTAACGAAGGTGCACATAATTATGGACCCATAAAATCAATTTTGTTTAACAGTCGTCTGAATTCTTTGGTAGAATAGGCCTTGCACATGCAGAAAATTTACCAAAAGCAAAAAGTGTGTAAACATTGTGGCAATAGGAGAAATTTTGTCTGGAAATGAAAATGTGGCGAACGGACAATTATCAGAGAAATTGCTTGGAATTTTCCTGTCACCACATTTGCATTTAACCCTTTCCCAAACAAGCCCTGGTTTTCACGTGTCTGCAGTACAAGTCTTTTGAAAACACTGTGGGAAAAGGAGAAATTGCTCGTAACGTAACGAGCAATTTCTCCTTTTCCCACAGTGTTTTCTACCCTTTTTGAGAAAATTTCTGCCATTTTCATCAAATTTAAAATTGTCGTCTGCGAACTCTTTCAATTTGGACCGCTGCAAAATTTGTCGTTTGGGAAAGGGTTAAAAAAAAAAAAATCTGCGTCAAGACGTCGTCTGCGTATGCACAGGTTCAAAGAACATGCAAAAAATGGTGAAATTAGTAAAACAGTGTTCAACAAAGAAAGCAACCTTTTTTATATTTGAGCCATGCTCTGTTAAAAAAGGGTGTTAATGCATCTGCGATAAGTATCGACCCAAGGCAGTCCGGGCAGGCTGACATGGGTCGTCACTTTGCCATAGGTCAATTTCCTGCAATTCGAGGGACCAGTCTACCCCATGATTCAGTTAGTCGTTACACAAAACAGATTTTATGGATCCATAAGTATATGGATCCATAAGTATATGATTACTTTCTTGCTTGGTATAATGGATCACGGAGATGCACTAAACCCCCTCTTGCCAGAGCGTGGCTCATATGAAAGATTATCTAACTTTAACTTTTTTGAATATTATAAATTTCAGACGAACTACGTATTCAACTTTCAAATCACGAAATAAGAGGAATTTTTGTGTATATTTCAGGCGAAATGGGCTTCAAACTGACGTTTTTGATTATTAGTTCACTTCTGTCATACGCGAGTGGAATAAAACTCTGTGACCTCGAAGAAGAATCCTGTATATACTCTGCAGAGTTCAACGAATACACATTTTCCACGATGATCAACGATTGCTATGGTGCAGTGAGAGACTATTTCGGATTTGGAAAAGACCTCGAAGAAACTACTACAGAAAGTGATACAGCTGAGAAATATGACATGAGCGAGGCAGAAATAGACGCATTTATTAAAAGAGCACAAGATATAACTACCATGCTTGCACAGGAAGATGGAATGGACGCAAAGGTTGAAAGATTTTCCGACATTTTAAGAGAAGCCCCAGACGCTGAGGTTGAAACTTCGCCCGAAGAACCGGGTGACTTTGAGTATCATCCAATGCATAAACTCGAACCAGGAACTGTCGGACAGGTTGAAACTATTGAATTGACTGATGGCAGAAAAACTACTTTGAAAACCTTAGCAAGACAGCCTCCTCTGTTTGAAATAGAAAACTTTTTAACGCATGAGGAGTGTGACTCCATGTTAGAAGCAGCTAAAAAGTTCGGCACGACGAGAAGCACTGTTTTTGTAGATTCGAAAGCCATAGAGAACGGGAAGCAAGTCAGTAATGTACGCGTAAGCAATTCTAGTCACCTAAAACCTCCTCAGATCGGGGAAGAGTTTCTGAAGGAGATACACAGAAGAATATCATCCATCACGAAAATACCCGTGTACATGATTGAGGGTAGTGAACCTCTTACTATTGGTTATTACGTGCCAGGTTGATTCTATTCCGCTCACCTAGATTCCAACGAGGCTCCCAGGAAAAAGATTCCATATTGCTTCCAGTCTGCCTGCAAGGATGAATCCGGGAAAGAACGCGAGGCGAACGATTGCTGTAGTATGTGTCGATACGCCACGTTTGTGTACTATTTAACGGAAGTGGAAGAAGGTGGTGAAACGGCATTTCCGTTCGCAGACATGACCATCAGCGAAATGCTGAAACGGCAGGAAGAATCCCCTGACTGGTCCAATCTAACGACAAAGTGTCATGATGCCACTGTTGTTGTGAAACCCTCCAAGGGAAAGGCGATTTTATGGTATTCCCATTTCTTGGACACTAAAGGTTATCTTAGCGGTGTGGACAAACGCAGCAATCATGGCGGATGTAATGTGACAAAAGGCTCCAAATGGATAGCGACAAACTGGATATCTTCACCGATATATGCTCATCGGCTTATACCAAGTCGATACCGAGATATCTCTTTGTCATATAAAGAATATGTATATTCACTGAAGTAGGCCTCATGTAAGCAACAGGTTGTGTTTTGTGTGTGTGTGTGTGTGTGTGTGTGTGTGTGTGTGTATGTGGGGGGTGTTTCCGGCCAAATATACCAAAAAGTCTGTATTGTTACGGTCGATCCAAGTGTTAGTCGCTGGCAGAAAAATGAATGCTAAAATCGGGTAAAAACTAGATAAAAGATAGAGCAACCTGGCAACTTTTGACCTAGTTTTAACAAGTTAACCCTTTACCAAACAACCCCGGGTTTTGACGACCCTGGCATTTCAGAAACGTTTACCTCTTTGTCTGCAAAAGCTTTCAATTTGGACAAGCCTAAAATTTTGTCGCCTGGTAGTCTGGGAAAGAGTTAAACTTGTACAAGGGTCACAAAGAAGAAATATTTTAAAAGCCAAAAATATCCTTTTTTTTCCCACTTCCATGATACTGAAGCGAGGAATGGAGCAATTGCTTATAGTAAGCAACAAAAAAAATATTGCTTCTTTTCCCACAATATTTTTAAACCTGTTGTTGGCAGGGGCGTAAAAAATCTTAGTTGCTATAGTATGGAATTCGATTCATTTATTTATATATGAACCATGCTCTGGTAAAAAGAGGGCTTAATGCATCTCCGTGATGCATTATACCAAGCAAGACATCACATAAGTAGGGAACTGTAATATCAATTTTGTCTAACAACATAAGGTAGACTGGTCCTTTGACATACAGAAAATTGACCAATAGCGAAAAGTTTCGTCCCAGGTCAGCCTGCGCGGACTGCGCAGGCTGACCTGCGTCGATACTTTTCGCAGATGCATTAAGCCCAGTTTTCACAGAGCATGGCTCATATAGATGTGTTACTATCGATGTATAGAAATGTACAGTATTTTATTTCTGTTTGGGCGTTGCGTTCGTGGTTGTGTCTGTGCGTTAGTGAGTGAGGTTCATTCTTATCAGTGCTACGATAATGTACACAAAGAATGGCTTGGGTCTTTTTTTATTTCATCGAGTGAACACCATCGGTGATATTTTCACGAGTGGCGCAGCCACGAATAATATTTCCATAATGATAATATTTCTATATGATGTTCACCAGATGACATAAATTTCGATCTTTCACCGTAAAAGAAAATCAAGTAGGCCTACATGTAGGCTTATTCTAGTTATTTCATGCTTCAACAACAAAAACAAACAAGTAGGCCTACATGTAGGCCACTTCTAATTTTTTCATGCTTCTAACCCCGTATTTGTTTGGATTTGTGAAGTACAAGGGAGCTCTTAGTACTTCGGTACCGGTGAGTTTATCAGTCGGTAAATTTACTGGTCGTTTGGGCGTTGCGTTCATGGTTATTAGTTTGGCGGTAGCTAGTATCATTCTGTTCAGTACTACGGTAACATCTCGATAGTCAAGACCGAGTATAACTACGAAAGTAGTTTACTCTTTACCACACAACAAAAATGTAAGAGTTTTTCAAGCCCAAAGCGTACGCAAATGCCAAATCAGGTGTGGCTAAAATTGTACCCTGTCAAAGACAACTGTCACGGAGAGAGGTTAGGTATATAAGCATTTCAAACCTGCCTTGCTGTTGAGCTAGCTTTTACAGCGGTGCGGTTTGGTGCATTTCTCTCCGTGGAATTTAAGCAGCGTGCATTAGGTTAGTGCCTGGATGGGTGAACAGGTCGTTGCACGTTACATTTGGTGGCAGAGGTGGGATAATGACAACTGCCGGACTGGAGTTGCCTTACTCACGTATATTCCGCTGGTTTATCTGCATATAGATACTTGTAAATAAGTCTCGGGGTCGAGACTTCTCGTAGGGGAGAGTAATGTCACGGAGAGAGGTTAGGTATATAAGCATTTCAAACCTGCCATGCTGTAGAGCTAGCTTTTACAGCGATGCGCGTTGGTGCATTTCTCTCCGTGGAAGTTAAGCAGCGTGCATTAGATTAGTGCCTGGATGGGTGATCAGGTCGTTGCACGTTACACAACCTTCCACAAGTTTAGCCACTTTGTCTAACAACTGGCAGAATCATGAGGCAAGCCACTTGGTCCTTTGACTTGCAGAAAATTGACCAATAGCAAAAAAGTTTCGTCCCAGGTCTGCTCTGGGTCGACACTTTTTGCAGATGCATTATGCCCCCTTTTCAACGGCCGGCTTTTTTCTGTCCACACAGCAACATTTCGACTATTCAAACAAACTAGATCTGTAGTTCGAAATTTTTCGTCTACTACAAACTGGAATTAATTTGCGTTGGGAAAACACTGTAGCAGGAGTTGTGATCGCTCATTCGAGCAATGGAATGAACAATCTTAACTGCTGTTTTTCGAGGGAAATAACTCTCGTGTTAGGATGGTATCACTGGGAGTGCTTATTCTTTAACTCTTTCACTGCCAGTGTCGCCTGGGAAAGCTTTTGCGGACGGCGTAGATCAAAGATCAGACTGCACAAAACGTGCAGTCTGATCTTTGATCTACACCGTCTGCTACCTGATGCTATCTAAACATTACAAAAGTTGTCTTCAGTTTCAATATATTTTTTTATGCTTCAGACCTCTAAGAGAAGAAGTCGAATCAGTTTAGTTGGCAGCCAAATCAGAGTGTGAATTAGACTATAATTAACCCTTTACCAGACGACAAAATTTTAGCCTTGTCCAAATTGAAAGCATTTGCAGACGACAATTTCAGTTTGGATCTAATGGTGCAATTGTTCTTTTGATAAGGTAGAAAACATTGTAGGAAAAGGAGAAAATGGGAATTGTGTGGTAAAGAGTTAAAGGCGTGAGCTTCTGTTCGATACTGCGATAATTTATGTTGCTCTCTAGATCTACTTTGTAGTTAAATGATCGAACATCTTCTGGATTATATTTGGGCTCGGGGAAAAGGGGGCTTAACGCATCTCCGTAATGCATTTTACATTATGGATGGATAAAATACATTTTGTTTAACAACCAACTGAATAATGAGGTAAACTTGTCTTTTGAGCAGCAGAAAATTGACCTATAGCAAAAGGATTCGATCCAGGTCAGCCTACGCGCTCTGCCCAAGCTGACCTAAGTCGATACTTTTTCGCAGATACATTAAACCCCTTTTCACAGAGCATGGCTCAATTACAACACTTATCATCATTTGGCAAAATCAGCTTGAATAAATAAATTGTTATAACTCATGTTCTTTTTTTCTGAATTTTACCCCTAGATTTCTAACTTTGGTAATTTGGTGAATATAGTATGTGGATCAAGACCAGACTGCACAGAACGTATAGTCTGATCTTGGATTTACAATACGGTTAGATTTTCAGACTAAAAGAACTTTTAAAATTTATCGCAATATTTGGATTTTGACAACAGGCTTCAATTTATAAAGTTCGCTACCTTGATATGTCATCTGCAAATGCTTTCAGCTTGGTCTTTTCCAATATTTTGTCATATGGTAAAGAGTTAAAATTCTGGAAAAATTAGTAGGGGTTGTTTCATTTGTTCCAATTTATGATTCCGGGACATTTCGGCCCATTACAATTTCGGCCCATAGTCTAAATACCAATTGAACGACACTTGAATGTTTCCCTGTTTGTTTGTCTGTCAGCTTGCATGCTCCGACCTGTCTTGCTACCACTCTTTGTGTTGATTGATTGCTTTTATATGACATTGTTTTAGCCGCTGGTCCTACACCTTCGAAGGTTTGCCAAACAAAACAGCCGCTTTGTGTACTGGGCAAGGGAGGATTAGTGTCATCGTTTGAGATAACACAAAGGCATTTCCAGACTTGTAAACTTGCCAATCACAACTAATTTCAATCTCAGTTTTAGCTGAAGAACGTATGTTTTCTAAGGATAGTTCATTATGCAGAGCCTTCATTAAGGACTAATTTCTAGGAATTTTGAAATTCCAGATGTCACCTTAAAATTCTTTTTTTTTTTTTTGATGAAAATTTGGGAAGTTATACCTACCTCGGCAATATCATAAAAACAAGTTTTTTCCCCCAGTTTTACCATGGAACAGATACAAGTGTTAATTTGGGCTTCAGCATGAAAAACGTTACCTATATGCAATCCTTCTAAAAACCCCGTGTTGTTTAGAATTATTACATGTAGATAAAGAGTTAGTACCCACGACATCGATAGGGTTAACTGAGGTCAGGAGAAAAATTAAGTGCTAACTAAGCAAATAATTCTTCTCTGATCTGGATGCTATAGTGAAATAAACTGAAAAACAGTTACCTGACCATATCTTTGAACTTTTTACCAAACGACAAAATTATAGACTGATCGAAATTGAAAGTAATTTCAGACGTCAAAGTTAATATTGCACAAAGTATGAAATCTGTCTTTGAGTGGGTAGAAAACATTGTGGTAAAAGGAGGCAAGGCTGGTTATCAGCATTTTCTCCTTTTCCGACAATGTTTTCAAAAGTCTCATTCCTTGGTGTCGTTATAACTCGGAATGGTGTGGTAAAGGGTTAAAAACATGAATTCTTGGTAAACAATCTATTATCACGAATAAAAACACACACACACACAAAACAAGACTTTATTGTGCCAATTATTATTGCATTTGAAAATAATTACTGAAGTTGCATCCATTCAATTTTTTCCCCCGCCTTGTACACAAATTTTAGAGCATTCACGCCGACAAGTAAACACCCCCCCTTTCCAATCTACGTTGTCCGATAATAGACTTTATTTCATAAGAAATTTTCTGACCTTTTTCGTAATAATTGATATTCCAGCTCTCCCACATTATGAATTATATAGCATTTATAAATGTGAGCCCTTTAAAGTTGTTATCTAGGTTAAAAATTTCAGTTTGAAGGGGCTATGATCGGACGATGTCAATTTGATACTAGGTTTGTCATTGGTTTTCATGCTTTTTATTTTTTTAACCCATGCCTTGTAGTATTTTTAAAAAGAGCATTTAGAACAGCGCGTTTTCATATATACACTAAGAATTGAAATCCGAATGAGATTGTGATACAAGAATTTCAAGACCCCAGAAAAAGTGATTTTGGGGGAGAAATTTAGCACAAAATTGTTACAGTATAGAAGTCAGGAACTTTGAAGTTCAATTGATATCAGTTGTCTTTGATCACCACTATTTTAGGGCAATTATGACAGTGTTATTACTAATTACACTGCTCCGTACTTCTAATTAGCACAATATCATTATAAAATACCCGTTTCACATGTACTTGGTTGTCAAGGAGACTAGATTCACAACACCCAAGATAATAAAACGCGACGAAGCGTGTACCTGAATTCGACGGATATCTTAGACGATATTATGACATTACGGATACTGGATGGTTTAAAGCCTTAACCCAGATTAGAGGACCCAAAAAAGAGAGTATGATTAAATTTGCCTGCAAAAAAGAAGGTAAAAAGATCAATAAACAACGGATTTAACTTGACCATTTCAGTTCCGACGGAGACCTAAGTATCCGTCGTGGAGGGCTTAAATCAAGATCATATTGTACTTTTAAAGTGATGAAAACTCTTCAATTTATAAAGTTCGCTACCTGATGCTAAACTTAGATAATTCAAAATTTAGGAGATAGGAAATTTAGTTCTCAACTCTTCCACTGTCGATGGCAACTTAGTATCGATTGTGGATGGCGTAGGTCTACACCGGATTAGACATGATATTTACAGTCTGATCTTCGATACCAACCAAGATTTAACGTCTGCCGTATGATTATATTGGTTTTCCTTTGCTCATATTGTACAATCTTTTACCATGTGTAAATATTCTACCGGGACGTAAAACAATACCCAAAATGTTTATTGATGCAAAACAAACAATATTTAAAAGTGCAAGTTTATGCACCAAACAGTTACTAACTGAGTTAGTAAAAGGACTCGTTATGTCGTGCAATATTTATGATGCACCAACCATGGGCCGAAATTGTATGGTCTGAAATTGTAATGGGCCGAAATGTCCAGTCACCTTTCCGGTAGATTCGTATATCGCTTACTTGTTAGACTAGCTAAGCTAGTCTATAGGCATCAAGATTGACCTAGAGTCAAAGTAAACAAAAAATCCCACAGTTGCCAAATACTGCCTCACAGAAAATACTTCTTTCTGGTAGAAATCATAATTCTGTTATATGTGACAATTTTGACAAAAACCATTAAATCTCTACCTCTCCAATTTGAACATGTCGTCTTACAAAGTAATAAACTGAACAAGATGTGATTTATAAGGTACAACATCTTTGCTTATATGTACATGTAAATTAAGTGACTTATGCAAAGCAGAGAATCACTTATTCCTGCACCACTGTAACATTATGAATGAATCTATTAATAGATACACCTAGGTAACTTGTTGCAAATCCCAGCTATATATAGTAACCCACACTGTCATTCCTTCAGTCATTCATTATTTAGACCATTGTGTACATTAAATTGTCATGTTAAACTTTTATCCTACGTCTTGAATATTAACTTTTTACCAAACAATCCCACGTTTTAACGACCACAGCCCTGGAAGAATCTCTTTGAAAACATTGCGGTAAAAGGAGAAAATCCATCATTTTCTCCTTTTCCCACATTGTTTTCTGTCCTTTGGGAATCAGCTTTCATCAGTTCAGCCACATTTACTTTATGGTCTGCTACAAGTTTAAATTTGGACAAGCATTTTTTTTTTTTTTGGTTTTTTTCGTTTTGTAAAGAGAGTTAAATAGATACCTACATCTTGTGCTATTGGATATTGACTAATTGATTGTATGGTGTTTAATGCCTTTTTCAACATTATTTCAGTAATATTGCAGCGGCCAGACCACCTATCTATGTTTTCCTGGTGTTTCTTTTACCAGCACTACCACGAATCAATGACATTTTGCGGGCAATGTGGATTAAGATCAGACTGCACAGAGCGTACAGTCTGGCTTGGACCTACACTGTCCGATAAGCGGATATATTTTCTCAAAAATGTAACTTTGAAATAACAATAATAGCAATATTCAGGTTTTACCATTGGCTTGAAAGTTTCATTTAACATTTTTTAGCAGGTTAAGGTTTCAACTTAAATTGGACTATAGTTTACCAAAAGCATGCATAGCCATGGCAGCTCAGACAGTAGCGTACAGGACTTGAGAACAGGAGTCGCTGGCTTTATCCCGGACTCGGCAAATTTCTTTCCGAGGATTGATGATAGTCATTGCGACAGGATTCATTTTTCTTTCACGTTTCGACGATGGTTATGTGGGAAAGTAGCCAGTGGCTTGGAAAGAATGTTGTGCGGAGTACTGGTAAAAGAAACTCCAGGAAAACATAGATATGTGCACTGGCTACCGCTACATAACTGAAATAATGAAAACAGGGTTAAACACCGTACAAACAATCAACCAAACAAATTCGCTAGTCTGTCAGTACTTTGATATTTTACCTTTCTCTCGAAAACCCAATGTGCGTTGTCTGTGCATGTCATATTCTTCGAAGTATTTGAAAATACCACATAGCGGAAGATAATACATGGATCCGTGGAAATCGATATTCGACCAATCAGGTCATCGCACTTATTCGGCCCGATGTGCAGCCTTGCTGTCTGCTATTTCGGCTCACTAACAAGCGACTGTTAATGATGGAGAAGTGCGATATTATGTGTGTTTACAACGCCTGAATTTTAGGAAAAAGTTTAAAAGATGTGCTTTGCGATCGTGTACTGCTTACATGAGATATACGAAGAGATTATAAGTTTGCATTATGATTATGATTGACAATGGGACATGAGCAAAGAGTTTGATCAACGCTATATTACGCAATGGATTAATTAATGTTAGTTTTTTTCCCCTGAGACTCTCCGGAAAAAACTTAAACTGCTTTACAGTGGAAAACAAAGGTAAACTATATGAAATACTAATAAAGAGAAAGTACATTCACTCAAATAGTTAATCTTGTTTAATAACATCTGCACATCCAAAAAGGAGCACGTGTCATCAATGTTTAAGTTTGACGTTAACATTAACCCTTGGTGCGTGAAGAATGCTGAATATGTAGATACAGATCAGAGTGCAAAAAAAATGCAGTTTATTCTTGGATTCAAACTATCTGCTACTTAAATTAAGTACATTTACGTGTATTCTTACTGAAGTTACATGTAGATTTCAATTATGAAACAGAGTAAGTTCTGTTGTGTACAATTTTTGAAGTTCTACTCGATGTTATGTCTACAAGTGTTACTGATACTTCTGAGAAGGTTAAGATTTTGGAATCAAAAATTTCCGAGCTTCAGAGCGAAAAAATGAAATCTGAGCAGGACAAACTTTCTCTCAAGGAGGATATTATTGACTTGAAATGTCGCTCTATGCGGGATAACATGATTCTTTTCGGGTTGCCCGAGCCCACGGGTTCGATCCACGACATGCCCGGCGAGAGTAATGCAAATAACCCAGCGAGCTCTACTACTAACCGTAATATTGAAAACTGTGAGGAAAAAGTGCTCGATTTTTGTGAGAAAGTCTTAAAAGTAACAAATCCGAGAGAAAGTATTAGCATAGACAGAGCACACAGGATGGGAGGGAAAATAGCCAATAAAACTCGTCCAGTGGTGGTAAAATTTAAAGATACCAATTCAAAAATGAGAGTGAAAGATGCCTTGAAAACGGTCAACCTACGCGGCTCGCAGTAAAATGTTTCGGAGCAATTTCCTCCTGAGGTCCAGGCAAGACGCAAGGAACTCTTCCCTGTTTTGACTGCGGCTCGTAACAAGGGTAGCAGAGCAGTTTTGGTGCGCGACAAACTTTACATCGACAATAAACTGTATGTTGCGAAGGATAACAATAACCGTGATTAGCAAAATGGAGAAAAGTATAAACTGAGTATTATTTCATGGAATGTAGAAGGGTCATCTAACTGTCTGAACGATTCGGATTTCCTTAATGTTGTTCAAAATAATGATCTTATTTTTTGTTCTGAAACCTGGGAAAAGGGTTATGATGATTTTTGTTTACAGGGTTATGAAAGTGTCCTGGTTCCTAGACCCGAATGTTTAGTAAACATTGTGAAACGAGGCCATGGTGGTGTAGGTCTTTTTTATAAGTCTTCATTAAAGGAAGGGATAAACATTGTGGAAAAGGATGAGAAGGGTCTGATTATTGTGCAGCTAAAGCATGGCTTTTTCAGTATTACTGACGATATGTATATTTGTTTTGCTTATGTTCCCCCGAGCAGTTCACGTTATTTTGATTTGAATGACACAGATTATTTTCAGATTCTTGAGGAAAAATGCCTAAGGTATTCCGACTACGGCAGTTTTTGTATTATTGGCGATTTAAACGCACGTTGTGGCGAAAGATCAGACTATTTAGAGGATTTGACCGTTTTGGAGGGATATTTTGAAAACAATGAAACTTGTTCGTTACCCAATGACAAACTCCATAGATATAGTTTAGATAAAACAGTAAACGCGTCGGGTATAAAACTTTTACAGTTGTGTAAAAACACTAATTTGAGAATAGTTAACGGTCGCGTAGGGGACGATTCGGCCGTTGGCAATTATACATATATGTCTACTTTGGGTTCTAGCCTAATCGACTATGTTGTATTCCCTTGTGACTTATTTCCATGTATCAGTAATTTCATTGTACACGATTTCCAATCTTGTTCATCTCATACACCTATACAATTAATTTTAAACGTGTTTCATATTGAGAACAATAGCGTCGATTCTAGCGCCCATAAGTATTCGCAATGCGATTACAAAGGTATAAAATGGAAGCCCGAACTTGCTCAGGATTATTACAATCTTTTATTTTCACAAGTATGTGACGTTAACTCCATTATTGAAAAAAATTACTCGTGAGGAGCTGAATGTAGATAAGGGTATCGATGAGCTGTCTAATCTTATCTATAATTGCGCATTTACCATATTTGGTAAAAAGGGCGGTACTGGCCCTTGTATAAACAGTCGGAAACTCAATAGCCCGTGGTTTAACGGGGCTTGTGAAATAGCTCGCCGCGAACTTCGTTTTTCATGTCGTGCTTACAAAAAATGTAAATCCTCTCGGAATAGAGAAGTGATGTTAACTTGTCGCAATAATTATCGTAATGTTAAAAAGATTGCAAAACTTAAATACAACTATGAAAAGAAGCGTACCTTGCATAATTTGTCACGCGAAAGTCCACAAAAATTTTGGAACGAAATTAAGAAAATGAGATCTCGCGACATGAGTCCAAAAGCCGACATTTCGTCTATGTATCAACATTTTAAAAACTTATTTTCTAACGACAACTTTTTCACGAACCCTTCCACTGAATCTTTTTTAAATGACAGTGACTCTGAAACTATTAGTGTTCCGGCGCTTGATAATGACTTTACCCAGGAAGAAGTAACGTCAGCTATTAATTCTTTAAAAAAGGGAAAAAGCGCAGGGTTCGATAATTTATTACCGGAAATGTTTATCGAGTGTAAAACATTCATGAGTCCTATTTTGTGCAATTTATTCAATTTCATATATACAAATAGTTTATATCCAGTAAGCTGGACTAAGAGTATCATAGTTCCCGTCCCTAAAAAGGGAGATTTGAGTGATGCAAATAATTATAGATGTATAACTTTAACCAGTATCTTTTCAAAAATATTTTCTATAATGCTTGATAACCGTTTACGAAAATGGGCAGAATCTAATGATATTATTCATGATTGTCAATACGGCTTTCGTCAAAAGCGTAGTACAGTTGATCTCGTTTTCATTCTTAGTTCAATTGTAAACAAAGTAATTAAGCAAGAGAGGAGAAAGCTGTATTCCTCTTTTGTCGATTTTCAGAAGGCATTTGACTTAGTTTACAGAAACGGCATTTGGCAAAAACTACTTACTTACGGTGCATCTACCAAAATTGTGAAGATGTTAAGGGCTATTTATCATACAGTAGAGTCTTGCGTACGGTCGAATGGTACATATTCAGAATTCTTCGCGAGTAATTCAGGTGTCAAGCAAGGCGAACCCTTATCACCATTTCTGTTCATTTTATTCATAAACGATATGTATGAAAACATCGTGATACAAGATAATGATGCATTTACCATAGAGGACTTAAAGATTTTTATACTGCTATTTGCTGATGACACAGTTTTGTTATCATATACCCCGGAAGGTTTACAAAGTCTTTTAAATCAATTACATAGTTATTGTGTTAAATGGGGCATTAGCGTCAATGTTGAGAAAACGGTAGTTATGATATTTAAAACGGGACCTCGACAAGAAAATATACAGTTTTATTATAACGGTAAACGCTTGAATAATGTTTCCAAATTTTCATATTTAGGCGTAACCTTATCGAGCAATGGTAGTTTTTATCAAGCACAAAAGTCTTTATCAGAACAAGCCAATAGAGCAATTTTTTCTTTGTACGCTCTTTTTAACAAAGTAGACTTTGATATTAAGGATAAACTTAAGTTGTTTGATTCTATGATAAGCCCTATATTGTTTTATAGTTCTGAGGTGTGGGGTTTTCATAAGTCACCTGACATAGAAAAAATATATTTGAAATTTATGAGAAACATTCTTCGGCTAAACCGTAGTGTTTCAACTGCGGCTATTTATGGAGAATTAGGCCGTTTTCCTTTATACATTATGCGTAAAGTTAGAATTATAAATTACTGGTTTAAAGTTACCCAGTCTCCAGACAGTTTAATGTCTAAGATTTTGTTTGGGTGTACTAATGATAATGATACAAATTTCTGTAAAACATGGGCTGGTAATATTAAGCAATTACTGTACAATCTCGGTTTTCAATACTTGTGGCGCAACACTGATGTAAATAATGCACATATATCCGCTGTAACACAGCGAATATATGATCAATATTTACAACAGCATTTTGGTGAAATCCAAGCGTCCAGCAAACTTGATTCATATTTACTTTTTAAAAATGATTTTCTATTTGAGCACTATTTAGCATGTGTTTCAAATTCAAAACATAGACAGGCGTTATGTAAATTGAGATGCTCAGACCACAATTTAGCAATAGAGGTTGGACGTCGTCATGGTATTCCACGTAAAGAAAGAATATGTACAAAATGTAATATGAATGTTGTTGAGGACGAGTATCACTTTGTTTTAGTTTGTCCGCTTTATCGACAACTTAGATTGGAAATATTACCAAAGTATTACTGTAGATGGCCTACAAAAAACAAATTTATGCGTTTATTAACCAGTACATCGACTGTATTGCTTAACAAACTGGCTAAATTTGTTTATATTGCTTTTGATCTACGTCAGACCATAAATTGATTTATTTAACATATTTGTAATAATACAATTACCTTTTCTCTTCTTTTTCCAAATGTACATTATACTTTTCTCGTAATTGATAATATACCATGCATATTCATGTTCTGCCTTTGCATAAGGCAATAAAACACAATGTTTTTCGCCAAATAAAGGATTTGACTTGACTTGACTTGACTCAAAAGCCAATTTATGTTAATTAAATCAGCTTTTGCCTTAGCCATATTTAGGTGGATTAGCACATCTGCCATGTCGGTAAACTGTTAACTGATAAGATGTGTGTTTGATTGCCGCTGTAATCTTCAGTATATCATAAGACAAAACAAACTACCGCCAATGATATTAACAAGTTTGTTAATTGACAGCACACTTTACACTTTTTTAAAATCGTCAGGCAACCATTTTCCCTTAACTCGAAATTTAAACATTTCTCAGACTTCCACCTCTCTGAATGAGACAATCTATAAATATTTCAAAATGTTTGTAATATAGTGTAATTTATTATCGAATACGATGTTGAGACAACCTAACAAGCCTTAAAAAATATTAATCATCTTTAATTCTATTATTTTTAAGCAAAACTGCAGAGGAGTACGAGTTGTTTCATTCGTTCGTATAGAAGTTCAAAACTTTGCTGGCACATGTATTACATTGTCCGTAGCCCCTGAAATTCACTCTTTTTGTACAAATCCTTGTGTAAATAAGTTCAAGTATCCATATATTTCTTGCCGAGAATCCATCGTCGGCAGAAACATATGAGAAAGATTTTTTTTCCGGAATTTAATCGAAAGAAACGGGCACGACGGCACGATTTAAGTAGCCTTTCTGCCATACTGTATATCAATGTATTTACTGCGTTTGTTTGTGAGCCCTTAACGACGGTAACCAAGGAAGTCGGTTTATCTCATCGCCACGGAACCATGTATGCCCAATGTGAAAACGAAAGTACCTGGGAAATTTATTGATGACGAGTACAAAAAAGATGGCGACATCAAATTCTAATGTTCCTGACAGGTAAAAACAACGTATTTCAAGCTTTTATCTATTTAAGACACATCTCCAACTGCTGGCTTGTTTTATAAGTTAGAGATGATGATCAAAAGGGCGATAAGGGGTTACAGGCGTCCCCTAGAGAAATCATCTCCCGTGGATGTCGTCGTTTCAGGAAGCTAATTGCACTTGTTTTATGCAATAACAAACTTTTCTTGAAACTAGTTTCATAGATTTACATAGAATGGCCCCGTGTTTACGTATGAGCTTGTACATGGGTTTAATAGCCTAATTCGAGTGGAACAATTTGTATGTATCAAGTCTCCTCTTAATCTCCTTTCCTTCAGGGAATACATATTCAGAACCTTGAGCCTTTAAAAAAACATTGTGTAACAAGGACACAATGCTCGTTAACAGCATCTCCTCATTTTCGACAATGTTTTGTACCCTATCAAAGACAAAGCCCATTTCTTAAGCTACATCGAACTCTTTCCCAAACAACAAAATTTTAGACTGGTCCAAATTGACAAATTGAAAGCAGAAGACAAATTGAAGGTGGCTCAGTTGACGAAATTTGTCCTTGACAGGGTAGAAAACATTGTGGGAAAAGGAGAAAATGCTGGTTACCTTTTCCCACAATGTTTTCAAAAGGCTTCTTTCTCGGGGGTGTTAAAAGTCTGGATTGTGTGGTAAAGGGTTAACTCTTTCCTAAATGACAAAATCCTCGACTTGTCCAAATTAAATGCAAAATTATGCAGATCACATGTACCTTAACTGGTGGGATTTGTCTATAATAGTTTTGAAAACATAGTAGGAAAAGGAGAAAATGCAGGTTACCGGCATTTTCTCCTTTTCTTACTATGTTTTAATAAGGCTTCTCATTAATGGTCATTAAAATTCAAGATTGTGTGGTAAAGGGTTATCATATGCAAAGGGTCATCTAGTAAAGACTTTAACAAATTCTTATATGGAACTCTTTACCAGATAACAAAATTTTTACACCTTTCCAAATTGAAAGCATTTGCAGACAACATATTCAGTGCAACTCGAATGATGGGATTTGTCTCTATAAGGGCAGAGAACATTGTGGGAAAAGGAGAAAATGCTGGTTCCCAGCATTTTCTCCTGTTCCCACAGTGTCTTCTAAAGTCTTCTATCTCAGGGTTGTTAAAATTAAGTTTTGTTTGATAAAGGATTAAACAACTGGCCCTACCATCATTTCTAAAACCTTTAACCCACATAGGAAAAAGCATTTCTATTCAGAGAGAAGTTTAGTATTCTTTTACCTCATAGATTTTTCATTTCTACTTTACCTAGGTGGATGGATTATTCCAATATAGGTGAAGTCATAGAAGGAACACGGTTTATAACATTTAAAGTGCCTTTGAAGGAAGTAAGTAATGTTCAGAGCCAGTATAGGCTGTATAGCAGATCAGTATTTCCATCCTGTAGTACTTATGTGTAACAGTTTTACTAGAAAATATTGAAACTTCGTAACCCCTAATTCTTTACAAAACGACAAAAATTTAGACCAATCAAAATTGAAAGCTTTTGCAGATGTTGTTACTCAAAAATTGAAATTTGTTTTCGGAAGAGAAGAAAACATTGTGGGAAAAGGAGAAGATGCTGGTTACCAGCTTTTTCTCCTTTTCCCACAATGTTTTCAAAAGGCTTTTTCCTCAGGGTCGTTGAAAGTCGGGATTGTGTGTTTGAAGTAACAATTTTCGGGTTTTCACTATCGGCTTGAAAGTTTTATTTATGTTATTAAGCAGGATAAGGGTTAGTAGTTCCTCTGGCAGACGGCCATCCGGCACAGTAGGTAAACTGATATTTTTTAATTCCTTTCTTTGCCTCCTTCGTGTAACATGGTGGTTTTGTGGATATGTAGAACGAAATATGTTCGCACGGAATGGCAAGGCTGATAACACTGAATCACTGATTCAGGAAGGGCACATGGTCATGACAAAAGCTGCTTATGCTATGTATCTGTCTTGCATCAGTGTGTACTTTTAACTCTTTACCATTGCTGGTTGCCAACATTTTCTCTTGTTCCCACAATGTTTTCAAATGGCTTCTTTCTCAGGGTTGTTAAAAGCCAGGATTGTACAGTAAATAATTAAAGGGCTAAAATATAACAAAGGAAGATGTTCAGATTGATACCGTCAACATTTTTGTTACTTAGTTATATGATTTTATATGATTTTCTTGTCTTCTTTACAGACAATATCTGTTCCAGAAGGCCAGGAGTAAGTATTTACATACACACAAAAAAAAAATGATTAACTTGCTTTTCCTTTAGATTTTTTTTTTTTTTTTTTTGTGTGTGTGTGTAGAACAAGACCAGTTCTGGAAACACTATGGCCAAAGGAGAAAATTATCATCAAAATCAATTGCTCTTTTTGGCATTGCCATGTGTATTAACGCTTTACCAAAAAGTCCCGAGTTTAACGACCCCCAGAAAGAGGGCTTTTGAAAACTTTGTGGAAAAAGAAGAAAATGATGGTGACCAGCATTTTCTCCGATATCCACAGTGGTTTCTAAACTTACCAGCAACAAGTTTCAATTTTTGAGTCACATTTATTTTGTCGTCTGCGATTGCTTTCAATTCGAACAAGTCTAAAATTTTGTCATTTGATAAAGACTTAACCCTTTCCCAAACAAAGAATTATAGACTCTTCAAAATTGAAAGTGGCTGCACACAATAAATTCAAAAACGTTACAAATGAACAGAAGTTCTCTGAAAGGGTGGAAAACATTGTGGGATAAGAGAGAAAATGCTGGTTACCAGCATTTTATCCTTTTTGCACAGTGTTTTCATAAGCCTTATACATCAGGGTCATGAAAACATGGTATTGTTTGGTAAAGGGTTAAATCTCAATTAATGATGATTGTCCATATTTTATGAGGATATTTTCAAAGTTGTTGGCTGTAAAGTTGGTTTCGGATGCAACTGCAGAAGTGTTCAGATTTCACATAATGTTTATTGATTGATTGAATGGTGTTTAACAACGTTTTCAACATTATTTCAGGTATATCCTGGCTGCCAGTACACCTATCCATGCATTCGTGGAATTTCTTTTACCATTTCCATGCGCAATATTCTTTCCAAGCCACTGGCTGCTTTCTTTCATAACCATCGTAGAAACAATGGTCAGGGGTGAGAGAGGAATGAATCCTGTCACAATGACTATCATCAATCCTCGGACAGAAATTTGCCAAACCAGGGACCCCCTGTTCTCAAGTCCTGTACACTACTGACTGAGCTACCAGGGCTCGACAGATTTCACATAAGTTTGAAATAATCACCATTGAAATTTTTAAGGTTTAAAATTCACTTTATGTGAAGGTTGGACTAGTTTAGGTTTGCGTTGTTATCTCAAAAATAGCCTTATAAAAGAGCACAAAAGAAGATAAAACTTTAGTAATGTACCAGCCAATCATGTGGCAAGTCTTGAATTTAGAAACATTATTTAGATCATATAGGAATAAACCCTGGACATGCATGTTCCAAAGTAACACATTCTCAGTCTTGGTCTGTATTCACCAACCATTCTTAGGAACACTCTTAGTTCTATTCTCAAGCAATTTGTAACTTTGAAAGTAACACAACTTCTGATTGGCTAAACCATTTAGATCAAATGTTTTGTTTCTTTCTAAATCTAGAATAAAAACTAAGAATGAAACTAAGAATGGTTGAATGGATACAGCCCTAATTATCTTAGTAACAAAATTAGCCTTGTGTCATGATTATTCACAGGTTCACACCCACGATACTTTTTGAAACATTGTGGGAAAAGGACCTTACACTTGGACTCTTGGTTGATTTGACGAACACAACAAAATATTATGAAGAGACAGAGGTGGAGCATGCTGGCGTCACGTATGAAAAAATATTTGTGCCAGGTTGTGATGTACCTAAAGATGACAAATTTAAAAGGTAAGATGAAGTGAATTGTCAAATATTCTATCGTCTGATATTATTTCTTGAAAATATATTTTCAGCACTGGCTGAAATTGAAAAATAAATAATAAATAAATAAGGTATGGCACAAGTATTGATTGCTAATGAGGGGCGAAGTTGTTCACTGTCAGAAAGATTTGTGCCTAAACCTTTTGCCACACCATCCCGACTTTTAACGACCCAGAGGGAAAGGACTTTTGAAAACATAGTGGGAAAAGGATAAAATGCTGGTAACCAGCATTTTCTCCTTTTCCCACAATGTTTTCTACCCAGTCAAAGACAGAAGTCATCACTTGAGCTGCAATTAAATTGTTGTCTGCAAATTGTTGTCTGCAAATTTGGATGAGTCCAAAATATTGTCGTTTGGTAGACTTAAAACTAATCAGCATTGTCTCATAGGGGCAATCTTAATAAGTACTGATACCATATTTTACAACATTAAAGATACATGTACCTCCTCACAGCCAGAGGAAAAAAAACTGTTAAAACTTGAAAGTGTGTAGAATGGCTCAGAGTTTGGTCAGCTTTGTAAACATAGATAAATTATCAATATATATGCCGTTAGGGACAGGGAAATTCAAGGGATATGTCCCCATTTAAAACCAAGAACAACAACAGTGATTTATGTGAAGGCTGCCAAAAAATGAAATGCATTTTCTACCCTTTGTAATCTGTGCAATCTTGCATCAGTCAGGGGCAACATTTGGCATGAAGATACAAGAATGATTACAGTTTCATAAAATAAAGATGAAATGGGTCAACTCTTTACCAAACGACAAAATTTTAGACTGGTCCAAATTGAAAGCATTTGCAGACAACGAAGAAAATGTGATCGAAAAATTGAAATCTGTTTGGGGAAGGGTAGAAAACATTTTCTCACAATGTTTTCAAAAGGCCTCTTTCTCAGAGTCGTTAAAAGTCGGGATTGTGTGGTAAAGAGTTAAAACTGGCTGAAAATGAGTGAAGATGTCTCTTTAAAATATAGGTTTGACTCTTTAACACCTGACAAAATTTTTTATTTGTCAGAATTCAAAGCCTTTGCAGGAGACAAACTAAAAGTGGTTAAAATGGTTGATTTGCTTTTGAAAATCGAGAAGATGTTGTTGGAAAAGGAAAGAAAATACTGGTTTAAATACCAGTATTTTCTCCTTTTCCCACAATGTTTTTGAAAGCATTCTTCTTCAGGGTCGTTACTCGGGATTGTGTGGTAAAGGGTTAAAGGTTTACAATACCGAGGGCCAACATTTTATAACATTTTCAATCACTTCCTTTTTTCCCCCTGGCTATCATTGCTTTTAAACGCATTGTAGGAAAAGGAGAAAAATTCTTGTTGCCAATATTTTCTTCTTATTCCACAATGTTTTGTATTCTTTCATGGATCAATTCCATCATTTTACCCACAAAAGATTTGTTGCAGCATAAAATCCTTTCAATTTGGACGAGTCTTAAAGTTTGGGATCTGATAAACAGTCAAGATGTTTGGTTAACCCTTTACCATGTGATCAAGAGTTTTAATGTCCCTGAGGTAAAAGGCATTTGCAAACATTGTGGTAAAAAGAGAAAATGCTGGTAACCAGCATTTTCTCCTTTTCACAGAATTTTTCTGTCCTTTCTGATACAAATTCCATCATTTGAGTATAATTTTATTTGTTGTCTGCAAAGGTCTTGAATTTGGAACAGTCTAGAATTTTATGGTATAGTAAACAGTTGATTCATCTTCTGAGCTGTCTAAAAATACAGTCCTTACACGAATTATTCTTTGATGACTGACTTATTTCCCCCTATTTTTCTACTTCTTCTTTATTTCAGCTTCAGACGTGCAGTAGACTCATTTTTGGAGCGGGATGGTGGTGAGATGATTCTTTATAGTACAGCTTCTTTTAACTACATAAAAACTTAGATATTTCAGTTCTTTTTTACCTACAAGAACAATTATAAAGTACAAAATGGACAAGTCTAGTCCTGATAGTGCAGTCTGTAGCATACAGGACTTGAGAATAGGGGAAGGGGCACAGGTTTGAATCCCAAGCTTGGCAAATTTCTTTCCAAGAATTGATGATAGTCATTGCGACATGATTCTTTCCTCTCTCATCGCTGATCATCGTTTGGACAATTGTTATGTGGTAAAGCAGCCAATGGCTTTGGAAAAATGTTGATCGAAGTACTGGTGACATGAACTCCAGGAAAGCATGGACAGATGCAATAGCCGCCGCGATATAACTGAAATAATTTTGAAAACAGCATTAAACTTAGATTCTAAAAGTACAGGGTGTCCGGAAAGTAGGGTAACACTTTTGTACATTTATGATATGGTTTTAAATTTCAGATGAAGAGATAAAAATACATGTATATAAGATATGAGCCATGCTCTGGCAAAAGGGGCTTTATGCATCTTCCTGATACATGATACCTCGCAAGTCATCACCTGATCATGGATCCATAAAGTCTATTTTGTCTAATAACCAACTAAATCATGAGGTAGACTGGTCCATGGGTATACAGAAAATTGATCAATAGCAAAAAGGTTTGGCCTAGGTCAGCCTGAATGGACTGCGCAGGCTGACCTTGGTCGATACTGTTCATTTTACACTTTGATACAAATTTCAAATTAGAAGTATCTCTCTTTACCACATAGTCCCGACTTTTAACGACCTTGAGAAAGAAAGCTTTTGAAAACACTATTGGAAAAGGAGAAAATGCTGGTAACCAGCATTTTCTCCTTTTCCCACAATGTTTTCTACCCTTCCCACTGCAAATTACAATTTTTGATTCACATTTATTTTGTCGTCTGCAAATGCGTCCAATTTGGACCAGTCTAAATATTTGTTGTTTGGTTGTAATGATGTTCTCTCACTTCCTGTTGTCAGGACATGTTTGTACACAAAATATGTGGTTTTGTGCACATGAACAACCACACTGTTTCACAGATAGACTGCTGTAAAGTGAAAAGCTAACTATATGGTGTGTATTGTTATGTTCCGATGTTATGGGGCTATAAAACTCCTGGTTTATGCAGGATGGTGCTACGGCACACACATCTAATACTGTGATTGACTTTTTATTCGATATGTTAGGTGATAAGGTAATATCAAGACAATATCCATAAAAAAAGTTTGAAATGTCGTGGCCTGTGCACACGCCTGACCTCAACCCTTGTGACTTCTTCCTTTGGAGTTATTTAACCCTTTACCGCACAATGCCGCCTTTTAACGCCCCTGGGAAAGAAGCCTTTTGAAAACAGTGTGGGAAAAGGAGAAAATGCTGGTAACCAGCATTTTCCCCTTTTCCCACAATGTTTTCTACCCTATTAAAGAAAAAATATTCCATTTGAGCCTCATTGAAATTGTCGTCTGCAAATGCTTTGAATTTGGACAAGGCTAAAATTTTGTCATCTGGTAAAGGGTTAAAGGCAAAGGTCTACAATCCAAAGCCAGAGAGCACATACATGTTTTTAAAGAACATTAAATGTGAAATCAAGAAGATTGATATTGGAATATGTGCTAAAGTGATTGATAATTTCATCATGCTTGTTCGGTATGGAAATGGCATAAAAGGCCATCACATTGAAAATGTTGTTAATTGCTAAAATGACGCCAGTCACTAAAAGGTTCGCTTGATTTGAAATTTGTATAAAAGAGGGTAATATAATGAAAATTATATGAAATTATCACACAAAATCTTAAATATTTTATATACATGTATACATATTTTTATCTCTTCATTGGTTTGTAATGGAGTTTAACGCCATTTTAACAGCTCAGGTCATATCACGGTGGTCAGTGACGCAACCATGTGTTTCCTGGCTTTCTCACACCAGTACTGACACAACTTTCTTTCCAAAACCAGTGCCTCGACCGGGTATCAATCTCGAAACCCCCACGTCAACCTATGAGCTACCTGGGCAGGCCCTTTTTATTTCTTCAACTGGAAATAAAAGCTATATTATAAATGCATAAAAGTATTACCTTGCTTTCCGGATACTAAGGAGTTCAGAAGTAGCTAGGTCACTCTATCTTTTGTTTTCTTTTTACCTGATTTTCTTCCAGCAACTAACACATGGACTGCCTGTACAATAACAGATTGTTATATTCACAATTATTTCCATGCTTCAAATGCTATGATTTAAATTTCTATTCATTTTACACTGCCTTGTTTACTTTTGATTGCTATTGGGGCTTTAAGGTTTTGGATTTCTATTCTGGAAATCCTGAGGTTTATTTCCAAAAGTGGCTGTGGTAAAGGTGGAGTGTTTAAGTATTCTTGGACAAGGAGAAATTCAGGAACGATTTCAGTGGCCAGTAACTATAATATTGTTGAAAGCAACTTAAAACCCTACTCAAACAGTTGAACAAGCAAGCAATCAAGTTTGTATAATTAAAATTTGTACATTAATTTACAGATAGTTTGGTTGGAGTTCACTGCACGCATGGAGTTAACAGAACAGGATACATGGTTTGTAGGTACGAGTATAAAATCAGAGACAGTTAAATCTAGAGTACTCACATATGCAGTGAAGCACACATTATCTGTACATTTTAACTTGTTACCAAATGACCAAAATTTAGATTCCTCCGAATTGAAAGTGTTTGCAGACAACAAATTAAGTGTGGGTCAGATGATGATACTTGTCTGTGAAAGGGCAGAAAACATTGTGGGAAAAGGAGAAAACGCTGGTTACCAGCATTTTCCCCTTTTCTCAAAATGTTTTCAAAAAGCCTCCCCAGGGTCGTTGAAACTCGTGATTGTGTGGTAAAGCATCAGCAAGCAGTTTGCTTCCACACCTATTACATATTCCCAAAGCTGCCAACCACAGAGGCATAAAAAGCTGTCATCAGCTTTTGCATAAATTGTATTTGTAAAGTAATGGGATAAAAATTTACATTCTCAGCAGAGTCATAAATAAGTATCAAGTGGCAGAAAATGCTAATTATCTTGTCAGAATAACAATGTTGTGCCTAGGCTGTGCCATTGCATGATTCCTGCAATTTTCTTGAAAATGTCCCTTTAAAAATGCGTACGTGCGGGCCGTAAGTTGAATAGTGGGCAAGCTCAAGTTCTTAATTTTCTTGTCACTTATCAATGTCCGAGACACCCAGTACATACTCCATTCTGTTCTGTTCTCTATTGGATAGCAAATCGTAGACCATGTCTCGATTTTTTCCACAAGTTGTCACACACAGTTTAGCATTATATTATTGACCAGTCTGTAGGTGTATGTAAAATTAGAAGACTGTGTCTCGATTTTTTCTAATTATTGTTGAATTGCAATTAGCAATATTCTGTTGAGCAGTCTGTATGCATCATGTAAAAGACGTCAGCTACGAATAAGCAATATCTTAATATCGGAAAGTAAAATGAGGAAAGTAAGATTTCGTCAACTTTATTTGAAGTGGTCTTTGTCCCTCTGTTTTACAGAATATCCCCGAAGATTTTAACCAGGGAGACACTGGTGTCCCCCAATATTTTTGACTTAGGAACAACACTGAAATAAGTTGTTATGATTTTTGTTTCAATTTTTCTTTTCAGATACATGATAGAAAAACTTGGCAAAGATCCTGAAGAAGCAATTGAAGGTAATTATGATGTAAACCAAAAAATCTATGTCCCTAACCCTCAAGATATGAAGTAGATGAGCCATGAGGGGTTTGATACATCTCTGTGATCAGACCTCCGGATAAGAGGGAGTGATGGCATTCTAAATCCATTATTTCTATTCCAAACCCTATGTTGTGGATGAGTGATTACCATAATATTTTCAATTTTGAAATCAAAATCACTTCCTCTATCTGGAGCTCTCTGTGATGCATGATACCAAGCAAGTCATCAAATACTTATGGATCCATAAAATCCATTTTGTATAACAACTGACTAAAGTCTGAGGTTGACTGGTCCTTTGACATGCATAAAATTGACTGGTAACTGCACAGACCAACCTGAGTCAATACTTTTTGCAGATACACTAGGCCCCTTCCCACAGAGCATGGCTCAAATGAATTGGACAAAAAAATTATTGTGACCTGCTGTAAATGCTATGGAATTTGAATCATGAAAAAAAATTGTAATATGAGAATTCTTATTCTTGAAATAAAGGTAACATTTCAAAATGTTTTTCCGGCAATACCAAAGAGTACACACACCACAGATTTCAGAGACTGAAGAATGGTTCATTAAACCTTTAGCACACAATCCCAACTTGTAATGATCTTTAGGCAGAAGGCTTTTGAAAACATTGTGGGAAAAGAAGAAAATTCTGGTAGCCAGGAGCTTTCTCCTATTCCAACAATGTTTGCTTCTTTTTCTAAGACAAATCTCACAACTTTACCCACATTTAATATGTTGTCCGCAAATGCTTTTGATTTTAATCAGTTGAAAAATGTGTCATTTTATAAAGAGTTAAAAAATGCCTTCAGTTGTTGTGATCTTGTAGTAGATGCGTGTAATGAAACTTTTATCATACCACTGAACAGTTCAACTTTTCACGCCCCTGATTTTAACAGCTTTTATAAACATTCCCACATTGTTTCCATACAGTTACAAAAAAAACTATATTTTTCTTTCCTTCAAATGGGTATCCTTTGTCTGATTTGTAACCGTTTTTAGTTGAACTGAAACTAACCTGCACAGTAAACATAGTAACAATTTTTGTCTGACAGGTTAAGTACTTTGTCATCATTACTAATTTATCCCTTTACCACACAATCCCGACTTTTAATGGAAGAAGGAGACTTTAGAAAACATTTTGGGAAAAGGAGAAAATGCTGGTAACCAGCATGTTCTCCTTTTGCCAATGTTTTCTGCCCTTTCAAAGACAAATCTCATCATTTGAACCGTGTTTAGTTTCTTGTCTACAAACGCTCTTATTACACGAGGGTTGTCCCAAAATTCAATAACAAATTTTATAAAGTAAACAGACCATTTTTAGCGTCAGGACATTCCTTCTTACATATATCATCTATGAAGATGTATTTCACTTTGGATGAAGTCTTCAATGAAATGTTAGCTTTATTTTTACTTCAAATCGACATAATTGTTAGGGAGGTGTCATTTACCGGCGCACATCAATTTGCCCTTTTATGTTTTATTATTAACTCAAGTCATGCACAGATATTTTCAATATTTGATGTTATTTCTCCTAAATATCACACAGAGGTATCTTTCTGATACTTTGACGTCATCACAGAAAATTTGAATGTGATCATGTAAACAATAGACAATATACAGACAAACAAAAACAATCGGTAGAAAATAAGAAATTTCAAATGATGACGTCGGAAGATCGCGGGACGCAGCAGACAGTTCTAAAATTTTGTGCCGGTCTCGGAATAACACCCTCCCAGACTATAAAACAAATGTGCCTTACTGAAAACGTTTCTCTGGCACTGGTCTACAATGGCATGGCAGGAAAAGGAGAAAGCACGAAATGGAAGTCTGATTTCTAAAATTGAAGAATCATGTGATTTGGTAAAGAGATGCATTTTCGCAAACTGGAAACTAACAGGCAAGAGATATTTTATTGTTACGACAAGGGAAAAATACTGATTTCATATTTTCTAACTCTTCAATTGAAGGTGGAAACAGTAGTTCCCGTGCACTAGTTACCTAGGTAAACAGCGCATACCATTCAACCAGAGGGAAATGTGATGTAATTTAGGCGCACGTACCCTATATTTCTTGCGTTTCACGTAATATTGTAATGCGTTGTTATGTGAGGGAGGTACACCACGGGGAATAACCGAAAACAACTGTTCTGGATTTTGATGAAAGTCCCAATGAAAAAAGGGTTGGGAGCATGAAATAGATAGATTTTTTTGTGTGAAAGATAGAAACTTATTTCATCTTGTGAACATCATCGGTAATATTTTCACGAGTGGTGCAGCCACTCGTGAAAATATTACTGATGATGTTCACTCAAAGAAATAAATTTCGATCTTTCACCGAAAAAAAAAAAAACCAAATATTCTCTATTTCTTCCAATATATGTTCCCCTAATCTTCACAGCCTATGGTAAAGCTCGAGGACACAATATTGAAAACGAGGACTATCTGAAAGATCTAAGGACAAGAGAAGCAGGGTAAGTACTTGTAGTGTATCCCTATTCTTGGTCCTCATTGTCAATACAAATGCTCTGCCAGAAAGGGGGTTTAAGACATCCAGAACCAGTGGAAAACGATTTGTAATATATGAGCCACGCTCTGGCAAAAGGGGGGCTTAATGCATCTCCGCGATGGATAATTCCAAGTAAGTCGTCATGTTACCATTGATCCATAAAATCCATTTTGTAGAACAACTGTCTAAATCATGAGGCAGACTGGTTCTTTGACATACAGAAAATAGACTAACAGCGAAAAGTTTCGGCCCAGGTCAGCCTATGCGGATTGCTCTGGCTGACCTGAGTCGATACTTTTCGCAGATGCATTAAGCCCCCTTTTCACAGAGCATGGCTCATATATATGTGTGTGTGTGTGTGTGTTTTCATATTGTAACATTAGCATAGTCAATAACATGAGCGACACATAAATGAGCCATGCTCTGTGAAAAGGGAATTTAATGCACCGGCAAAAAAATATTGACCCAGGTCAGGCTTCACAGTCCCTGCAGGCTGACCTGTGTTGGAACTTCTTGCTGTGGGTCAATTTTCTGCATGTCCAAGGACCATTCTACCTCATGATTCAGTTGGTTGTTAGACAAAGTGGATGTAATGGATCCATAATTATGCCATGGCTTGGTTGGTATGATTCACCACCAAGAAGCCTCAAACCTCCTTTTGCCAGAGCATGGCTCAAATATTTTTCTCATGAAATTCTTTGAAAATTAAGTAAAGTGGTAGCTATTTTACCTTTTACCAAACGATCCCAAGTTTTAATGACCCATAGGAATACAACTTTTGAAAACATTGTGGGAAAAGGAGAAAATCCTGGTAACCAGCATTTTCTCCTTTTCCCACAATGTTTTCAGCCATTTCAAAAACAATTTCCATAGTCTACGCAACATTAAAACTATAGTGTACAACTGCTTTCAATCTGGATGAGTTCAAAATTTTGTCGTTTGGTAAAGACTTTTTAAAAAGTGTAATGTATTTATTTGGTTGTGAAAGAAGTGTAATGTATTTACTTGGTTGTGAAAGAGTTAACATTTGTCTTTATTGTTATTATAGGAGGACCTCATCAGGTGAATTAAATAGGACGAACCCCATCAGTCAAGAATAGTTTTGTAGCCGTGTCAGTCAACAGGGGGGGGAAGAATATAGATACAACTATAAAAGTCACGGGGAAAGACCTGGGAAAGTCATGAACCTTTTTCTGTCACAGGATATAACCAAAGACCTCATTCTGATGGCACTTTTAGATTTTAGAAACAATTTGGAAATGTTAATGAGCAGGCTGAAAATCTGAATGACGGTTCTGAGTATTTTCAGCTCACCTGAGCACATAGTGCTCATGGTGAGCTATTGTGATTGTGCTGTGTCCGGCGTCTGGCGTCCGTCGTCCGTCGTCCGTCATCAACTTTTTACCTTGTGTACGCTCTAGAGGCCACATTTTCAGTCCGATCCTCATAAAACTTGGTCAGAATGTTTGTCTTGATAAAATCTCGGACAAGTTCAAATTCATTTGAGGTCAAAAACTAGGCCACTAGGTCAAATCTAAGAAAAATCTCCTGTGCGCTCTAGAGGCCAGATACTTTTGAAACTTGGTCAGAATGTTTGTCTTGATAAAATCTAGGATGAGTTTGAAATTGGGTCATGTGAGGTCAAAAACTAGGTCACTAGATTAAATCTACGAAAAACCTTGTGTGCACTCCAAAGGCAACATTTTCAGTCCCATACTAATGAAACTTGGTCAGAATCTTTGTCTTGATGATATCTTGGAAGAGTTTGAAACTGGATCACCTCAGTTAAAAACTAGGTCGCCAGGTCAAATCTTCGAAAAACCTTGTGTGTCATCTTGAGGACACATTTTCAGTCCAGTACACATGAAACTTTGTCAGAATGTTTGTCTTGATAAAATCTCGGAGAGTTTGAAATTGGGTCATGTTGGGTCAAAAACTAGGTCACCAGGTCAAATCTTAGAAAACCCTTGTGTGCACTGCAGAGGCCACATTTTTCAGTCCCATACTAGTGAAACTTGGTCAGAGTGGTTGTCTTGATGATATCTTGGAAGAGTTTGAAACTGGGTCACCTCAGTTCAAAAACTAATCACCGGGTCAAATCATAGAAAAACCTTGTGTGCGCTCTAGAGGCCACATTTTCAGTCAGAAACTTGTGAAACTTGGTCAGAATGTTTGTCTTGATAAAATCTAGGATGAGTTTGAAATTGGGTCATGTGAGGTCAAAAACTAGGTCACTAGGTTAAATCTTCGAAAAGCCTTGAGTGCACTCCAGAGGCAACATTTTCAGTCCAATACTAATGAAACTCGGTCAGAATCTTTGTCTTCGTGATATCTCGTAAATTTCGAAACGGGATCAAGTCAGTTCAAAAACTAGGTCACCAGGTCAAATCTTCGAAAAACCTTGTGTGCACTCTTGAGGACACATTTTCAGTCCAATAGACATGAAACTTGGTCAGAATGTTTGTCTTGATAAAATCTGGAATGACTTTGAAATTGGGCCATGTGGGGTCAAAAACTAGGTCACCAGGTCAAATCTTAGAAAAACCTTGTGTGCACTCCAGAGGCCACATTTTTCAGTCCCATACAAGTGAAACTTGGTCAGAATGTTTGTCTTGATGATATCTTGGAAGAGTTTGAAACTGGGGCACCTCGGTTCAAAAACTAGGTCACCGGGTCAAATCGTAGAGAAACCTTGTGTGCACTCTAGAGGACACATTTTCAGTCCAATACACATGAAACTTGGTCAGAATGTTTGTCTTGATAAAATCTCAGATGAGTTCGAAATTGGATCATGTTGGGTCAAAAACTAGGTCACTAGGTCTAATCTTAGAAAAACCTTGTGTGCACTCCAGAGGCCACATTTTCAGTTCCATACTAATGAAACTTGGTCAGAGTGTTTGTCTTGATGATATCTTGGAAGAGTTTGAAACTGGGTCACCTCAGTTAAAAAACTAGGTCACCAGGTCAAATCTTAGAAAAACCTTGTGTGCGCTCTAGAGGACACATTTTTTAGTCCGATACTCATAAAACTTTGTCAGGATGTTTGTCTTAATAAAATCTCGAATGAGTTCGAAATTGGGTCATGTGGGGTCAAAAACTAGGTCACTAGGTCAAAGAAATACCTTGTGGGCACTCTAGAGGCCACATATTTCGCTCAATTAACTTGAAAATTCTTCAGAATGTTTGTCTTGATCAAATCTCGGATGAGTTCGAATTCGGGTCACCTGGGTTCATAAACTAGGTCACCGGGTCAACTTACAAAAATTCCGTGTGGGCGCTCTAGAAGCCACAATTCTTACTCAATTGACCTGAAATTTGATCAGCGTGTTTGTCTTGATAAAATCTTGGATGAGTTCAAAATTGGATCACATAAGAAATACCTTGTGGGTTACTCTAGAGGCAACAATTCTAGCTAAATTGACCTGAAAATCGGGCTACATATTTGACTTGATGATATCTCGGATCAATTAGAAATTGGGTCACTAAGTCAAATTAAAGAAATGTATTGTGGGCACTGTAGAGCCCACAATTTTTGCCCAATTGACCTGAAAATTTGTCAGCATGTTTGATTTAATGATATCTTGAATGGATTTGAAATTGGGTCACAGAGGGTTATAATCTAGGTCACTAGGTCAAATAACAGAAATACCTTGTGGGCACTCTAGAGGCGGCATTTCTTGCCTAATTCACCTGAACCTTTGTCAACAAGTTTGTTTTAATATCTCGGATGAGTTTGAAATATGGTCACATAGGGTCATAAACTAGGTCACTTGGTCAAATTGAAGACATACATTTTGGATACTCCAGAGGCCACATTTTCAGCTCAATTGACCTGACAATTGGTCAGAATGTTTGCCTTAATAATATCTCAGATTAGTTTTAAATTGGGTCATTATGACCCTGGAGTGAAATTTTGCCTATTGACTCAGGTGAGCGATCCAGGGCCATCATGGCCCTCGTGTCATGAGGAACCCAGGGAATCTACTGAAAGTGTTAGAAATAGAAAAAGAAACCATAGAAGAAAAAGAAAACCTGAACAGCAGGCTAGTAATTGATTTAAACCTTTGCCACACAATGCCGACTTTTGACGACCCTGAAAGAAAAGGCTTTGAAAACATTGTGGGAAAAGGAGAAAATGCTGGCAACCAGCATTTTCTCCTTTTCCTACAATGTTTTCTACCCTGTCAAAGCCAGAAATCGTCATTTTAGCTACGATCCATTTGTCGTCTGCATAATGCTTTCAATTCGGTCCTGCCGAAAATTTTGTCGTCTGGTAGAGAGTTAATAAGCCCTGGCTTAGAAATGTTGCAAAACGATTTTCTCTTATTTTTTATCAGATACAATGCAATCTTGACACTTTAACTCTTCACCAAACGACAAAATTTTACGCTGGCGCAAATGGGAAACATTTGCAGACGACAAAATAAATGTTGCTCTAAACATGCATTTTCTCCTTTTCCCACAATGTTTTCTACCCTATCAAAGAAAAACTGCACCATTTGAGCCACACAGAAATTGTCGTCTGCAAATGCTTTCAATTTTGACAAGGCTAAAATTTTGTCATCTGGTAAAGGGTTAATATGTTCAAACAATAACAATAGCATCGTCAATCACATGAGAGACACTTGAATTTTCCATGCTCTGTGAAAAGGGGAATTTAATGCATCAGTAAAAAATATCAATCAAGGTCAGCCTGCGCAGTTCACGCAGGCTTACCCAGGTCAAAACTTTTTGCTGTTGGTAAATTCTCTGCATGTCTAAGGTGCATTCTTCCCCATAATTCAGGTGGTTGTTAAACAAAATGGATGGTATGGATCCTTAATTATGTCATGACTTGCTTTGTATAATGCATCGAACCCTTTGAACCCCTTTTGCCAGAGCATGGCTCACATATCTTCTTTGAAAATTTTGTTAACCCTTTACCACATGACAAAATTTTAGACTGGTCCAAATCGAAAGCATTTGCAGACGACAGTGTAGATGTGGCTTAATTGATGGAATTTATTTTTGAAAGGGTAGAAACATAGTGGGAAAATGAGAAAATGCTGGTTACAAGCATTTTCTCCTTTTCCCACTATGTTTTCAAAAGTCTTCTTTGTTAGGGTCGTTAAAACTTGGGATTGCGTGGTAAAGGGTTAATTCTGTAGAGGCCATGGACTTTCTATTGCAATGAAAATCATAACCATTAGAATTATATACACATGATTATGTGTTGAACAAATACCAGATTCATTCCTCTCTCATCACTGACCATCAAATTGAAAATGGTTATTTGGGAAAGTAGCCAGTGGCTTGGGAAGAATATTGTGCAAAGCAGTGGCGAAAGAAACTCAAAGAAAACATGGATAGATGCACTGGCTGCTGCGATATAACCAGAATAATGTCGAAAATGGCATGAAATACTACTCAAAGAAACAAATACAGATTACATGTATATTAGGAAAATTTGCTTTCAGTGTCACAAATGACTCTGCCCAAGGAAAAGTGTTTCAAAAAATAATGCTCCTTTTTCAAAGACACACGGCAATGAGCTGATTTTTTTTTTCTAGCGTCATTTTGTCATCCTTTAAAATCATCGTTGAGATTATGTCCCTGAGGTTAAAAATGGCATAACCATGTGATGATTTATATGAACTGATACAGGGAACATGTCCAAGATATCCTTTAGACATTGTCAATATTTACAAATTTATTTTTTATAGACTCTGATGTGGGATGTTAGTAGACCGCGATGGTCATTGTGTTGCTAAATGATATCGTATAATGTTATTGTGTTGTTATTTGTTGTGATCTTTGCTGATTCCAAATATGTACATAACAGTTTAAGTCTTTACCATACAATGCCGTCTTTTGACGTCCCTGAGAAAGACGGTCTTTGAAAATATTGTGGGAAAAGGAGAAAATGCTGGTAATCAGCATTTTCTCCTTTTCCCACAATATTTTCTACCCTATGGAAGAAGAATTTTGTGTTTTGAGTAACATATAAATTGTCGGCTGCAAATGCTTTCAATTTGGACAAGCCTAAAATTTGTCGTCTGGTAAAGAGTTTTACATGTATATGTTGATATACATGAGCTGTACATTGTCGCCGCACAAAAGTGCGTCCCCTGAAGGGTTTTATTTTTTCGTTCTTATTTTCAAAAACTAATCCGCGTTAGACATAAATTAAAACATGTATCAATTTTACTTTCTCAACTCCATTTTTGTGGTCGGTTAGCTGGTGCAAAATTAGATGTATCCTGCATCAGACAACCATTTCTAGACTTGCCTACATTGAAAGCATTTGCAGACCACAAATTTTAGTAGGGGATTCATCTTTTAAAGAGTAGGAACTATTGTGGGCAAAGGGGAAAATGGTGGTTACCACCACTTTTTCCTTTACCAAGTTGTTTTCAAAAGCCTTCTGCCTCACTTGAATTTTTTCTGTATGAATCGGAGGGTTTCTTGCAGCTCTTTCCACCTCTAACTTCGAGCTTTCCCGTATTAAGTTTTTCCCTTTTCAGCTTTTGCATATGAGCCATGCTCTGGCAAAAGGGGGTTAATGCATCTCCGTAATCAAGGCGTCGCGTAATAAGGGATCCATAAAAACCACTTTGCCTAACAACCAACTGTATTATAAAGTAGAATGGACCTTTGACAAAGAGAAAATTGACCATTAGCGAAAAGTCTCGGCCCAAGTCAGCCTGCGCAATCCGCGTACGCTGACCTGAGTCGATACTGTTTGCAGATGCATTAAGCCCCATTTTCACAGAGTATGGCTCATATGTTTTGCTCTGCCGACATTAGTTGATGAAATGTCAGTTTTGTCGATGGACTAGAGCTAAGATTTTTTTGCAAGCAACATCATAATTATGGTAGTGTGGTACTTCCTTTATCTGAGTATGTTTCATCATTTTTAGGCATCTAATGGAATCGTTGTACTCATACATTTGCTAAAGAAGTTGAGGGAAAAATGTGGCCTATTTAAAAAATAAAAATCTGCGCAATTCCACCTCTCTCTTTCTCTATCCCTCTCTCTCTCTCTCTCTCTCTTTCCCCCACCACTACTACAGAATTACAAACAGTTTCTCAACACTGACGTATCTTGATTGTCTGTATTATTATATGGTAACAATATGAATGCATGGGCAAGTGCTCTGAACATAACAAGACGTTGAAAACCAAATGACTGGTATTCTGGATTACCTGCCCCTACCACTACGTTATAGGTACTTTTGAGGTACGGCGGGGTACCAGACTAAATGACTTGATGATATTGATAATGGTCTTTGTGTGTGAAAATGATTACCTCTTTACCAGACGACAAAATTTTAGACTTGTCCAAGTTGAAGGCATTTGCTGACTACAAATTAAATGTTACCCAGAACATAAAATTTGGCTTTCATAGGGTGGAAAACATTGTGGGTAAAGGAGAAAATGCTGGTTTCCAGCATTTTCTCCTTTTCCCGCAATGTAATCTAAAGCCTTCTTTCTCTGGGTCGCTAAACGCCGGCATTGTGTTGTAAAGGCTTAATATTGCTATGCTTAATCTAATTTAACTCCCAATCTTCATGTCAGGTTGTCTGTTTCTTTTATCAGACCACGCTTGAGAAAGCTGGTAAAATCTCTCCAACAGTTTTCTCCTTTTGCCACGATGTTCACATGTGTTCGTGCGTTAAACACTGATTTAAGTTGGGCATATATAGTTTACAGGGGTGTTTTCCAACTTTCCACCATCAAATATGTTTCAGTGATTGATTGTATGGTGTTTAACGCCGTTTTCAACATTATTTCAATTTCATCGCGGCGGCCGGCGCACCTATCCTTGCTTTCCTGGAGTTTCTAAAACCAGTACCAATGTTTTTTCCAAGCCACCGGCTGCTTTCCCACATAACCACCGTCGAAACAATGGTCAGCGGTGAGAGAGGAATGAATCCTGCCGCAATGACTATTATCAAATCTTCAGAAAGCAATTGGCCGAGCCGGGGATCGAACCAGCGACCCCCTGTTCTCAAGTCCTGTACGCTACCGACTGAGCTACTGGGGCTCGGCTAATGTTTTAGATCCTAATATGCTTACTTTTACGTCTTACATTCTAGCACGTCTGTCAAATCGTGATATAAAAAAATAACCCGGTTTATTCCTTAGGACTGATCAATTTTTGAAAATTGATCAAATATTTGTAGGCCTACTGTAGGCCCTACTTCGTTGTTTGACACTATTGTTTTCACCTCGCATGGAATAAGGATGTGAACTGTAGGCCTATTTGTATTGCAACACGTGAAGACTGGACAGTTTTCGTTTAGTCGAGAAACTTAAACAGTCAATCTATCAAAAGAAAAGTAGAAAAAATATTTCTGAATAAGGTAACAAGGAAGTCAAAATGAACGCGTAACAACCTTAGGGCATTGTACCACGTGGTTTTAACGTTTCGATGTAGCTTCCGGTTTGGCAACGTTCACGTTATGCCCAAGTGAAATGCAACACAATTAACCGATTTACAATAGTACACCAAATCAAGAGGTACGTGTATTTTTTTTTTTTTACTTTTATACATTAATTTCGTTCATTTACATTAATTCACTCAGTTCTTATATATACATTCAATCAGTAATGATATTTACTTAAATGTAGACGTATTTTGTTTTGACGAATTTTCTATTATTAAACTCATTTATGAATCATTTTCACTTTTCCTAAGTAATATTTTATTTACTCTGATTAAAACTCTTTACCAAATGACAAAATTTTGGACTGGACAAAATTGATAGCATTTGCAGACGACAAATTAAATGCATCTTAAATGGTGATTTATGTATTGGATAGGGTAGAAAATATTGTGGGAAAAGGAGAAAATGCAGGTTACCAGCATTTTCTCCTTTTTCCTCAAGGTCGTTAAAAAGCGGGGGGGGGGGGGGTAAAGGGTTAACTGATAAATTTTGTTTACCCTTTGAGCGCAAAATGCGCGTTAGCGACTCCAATTTCAAGGGTTTTTTTTTTTTTTAATGTCAGATTATCTACCATGTACTAGTAGATTCCATTATCAGGATCCGTATTCCCCCACCATTCTTAAAAGAACTGTCTTATCTTGTAGTTTTATTCTCAAGAAATTTTCTACATTTGAAAGTAAAACAAAGTCTGATTGGCTAAACCGAATGAGCCATGCTCTGGCAAAAGGGGTTTAACGCATCTCCATTATGTATATTTACCCAGCAAGTCATTGCATGTTTCATCCTCGTTGACCCAGTTCCCATGTATTCCGTAAACTACTTTCATCGCGGTGATGAATGGTAATACTTCACACCTGGGTTAACGAGGGTGCACATAATTATGGACCCATAAAATCAATTTTGTTCAACAGTTGTCTGAATTCTTTGGTAGAATGGTCCTTGGACATGCAGAAAATTTACCAAACGCGAAAAGTGTGAAAACATTGTGGCAATAGGAGAAATTTTGTCTGGAAATGAAAATATGGCGAACGGACAATTATCAGAGAAATTGCTTGGAATTTTCCTGTCACCACATTTGCACTTAACCCTTTCCCAAACAAGCCCTGGTTTTCACGTGTCTGCAGTACAAGTCTTTTGAAAACACTGTGGGAAAAGGAGAAATTGCTCGTAACGAGCAATTTCTCCTTTTCCCACAGTGTTTTCTACCCTTTTTGAGACCTTTCTGCCATTTTCATCAAATTTAGAATTGTCGTCTGCAAACTCTTTCAATTTGGACCACTGCAAAATTTATCGTTTGGGAAAGGGTTAAAAAAAAAATCTGCTCCAAGACGTCGTCTGCGTGTGCACAGGTTCAAAGACCATGCAAAAAATGGTGAAATTAGTAAAACAGTGTTCAACAAAGAAAGCAACCTTTTTTTTCTATATTTGAGCCATGCTCTGTTAAAAAGGGGTTTTAATGCATCTGCGATAAGTATCGACCCAAGGCAGTCCGGGCAGGCTGACATGGGTCGACACTTTGCTATAGGTCAATTTTCTGCACATCGAGGGACCATTCTACCCCATGATTCAGTTAGTCGTTACGTATTCAACTTTCAAATCACGAAATAAAGAGGAATTTTTGTGTATATTTCAGGCGAAATGGACTTCAAGCTGACGCTTTTCATTATTAGTTCACTTCTGTCATACACGAGTGGAATAAAACTCTGTGACCTCGAAGAAGAATCGTGTATATACTCTGCAGAGTTCAACGAATACACATTTTCCACGATGATCAACGATTGCTATGATGCAGTGAGAGACTATTTCGGATTTGGAAAAGACCTCGAAGAAACTACTACAGAAAGTGATACAGCTGAGAAATATGACATGAGCGAGGCAGAAATAGACGCATTTATTAAAAGAGCACAAGATATAACTACCATGCTTGCACAGGAAGATGGAATGGACGCGAAGGTTGAAAGATTTTCCGACATTTTAAGAGAAGCCCTGGACGCTGAGGTTGAAACTTCGCCCGAAGAACAGGGTGACTTTGAGTATCATCCAATGTATAAACTCGAACCAGGAACTGTCGGACAGATTGAAACTATTGAATTGACTGATGGCAGAAAAACGACTTTGAAAACCTTAGCAAGACAGCCTCCTCTGTTTGAAATAGAAAACTTTTTAACGCATGAGGAGTGTGACTCCATGTTAGAAGCAGCTAAAAAGTTCGGCACGACGAGAAGTGCCGTTTTTGTAGATTCGAAAGCCATAGAGAACGGGAAGCAAGTCAGTAATGTACGCGTAAGCAATTCTAGTCACCTAAAACCTCCTCAGATCGGGGAAGAGTTTCTGAAGGAGATACACAGAAGAATATCATCCATCACGAAAATACCCGTGTACATGATTGAGGGTAGTGAACCTCTTACTATTGGTTATTATGCGCCAGGCGGATTCTACTCCGCTCACCTAGATTCCAACGAGGCTCCCAGGAAAAAGATTCCATGTTGCTTCCAGTCTGCGTGCAAGGATGAATCCGGGAAAGAACGCGAGGCAAACGATTGCTGTAGTATGTGTCGATACGCCACGTTTTTGTACTATTTAACGGAAGTGGAAGAAGGCGGTGAAACGGCATTTCCGTTCGCTGACATGACCATCAGCGAAATGCTGAAACGGCAGGAAGAATCCCCTGACTGGTCCAATCTAACGACAAAGTGTCATGATGCCACTGTTGTTGTGAAACCCGCCAAGGGAAAGGCGATTTTATGGTATTCCCATTTCTTGGACACTAAAGGTTATCTTAGTGGTGTGGACAAACGCAGCAATCATGGCGGATGTAATGTGACAAAAGGCTCCAAATGGATAGCGACAAACTGGATATCTTCACCGATATATGCTCATCGGTTTATACCAAGTCGATACCGAGATATCTCTTTGTCATATAAAGAATATGCAGATTCACTGAAGTAGGCCTAATGTAAGCAACAGGTTGTGTTTTGTGTATGTGTGTGTATGGGGGGGGGGGGGGGGGGGAGGTGTTTCCGGCCAAATATAAACAATGTCGGTATTAAATGCATTTAAATTTACATCATACTTTGTACAAGTATGCAAAATAATTTTGAAGATGACAATCTGTTATTGTACGGTCGATCCAAGTGTTAGTCGCTGGCAGAAAAATAAATTCTAAAATCGGGTAAAAACTAGATAAAAGACAGAGTAACCTGGCAACTTTTGACCTAGGTTTTAAGAAGTTAACCCTTTACCAAACAACCCCGGGTTTTGACGACCCTGGCCTTATGAAAACATTGTGGGCAATGGAGAAAATACTTGTGACCAGCATTTTCTCCTTTACCAACATTTGAACAATGTTTTCTAGCCTTTCGAAGACGAATTGTGGCATTTCAGCCACGTTTACCTCTTTGTCTGCAAACGCTTTCAATTTGGACAGGCCTAAAATTTTGTCGTCTGGTAGTCTGGTAAAGAGTTAAACTTGTACAAGGGTCACAAAGAAGAAATATTTTAAAAGCAAAAAATATCCTTTTTTGTTTTTTCTTCAATGATATGGAAGTTACAGCGAGGAAAGGAGCAGTTGCTTATAATAAGCAACAAAAAATATTGCTTCATTTCCCACAATGTTTTTAAACCTGTTGTTGGCAGAGGCGTAAAAAATCGTAGTTGCTATAGTATGGAAATCGATTCATTTATTTATATATGAACCATGCTCTGGTAAAAAGAGGGCTTAATGCATCTCCGTGATGCATTATACCAAGCAAGACATCACATAAGCAGGGAACCATAATATCAATTTTGTCTAACAACACAAGATAGACTGGTCCTTTGACATACAGAAAATTGACCAATAGCGACTGCGCAAGCTGACCTGAGTCGATATTTTTCGCAGATGCATTAAACCCAGTTTTCTCAGAGCATGCCTCATAGATGTGTTACTATCGATGTATAGAAATGTACTGTATTTTATTTCTGTTTGGGCGTTTCGTTTGTGGTTGTGTCTGTGCGTTAGTGAGTGAGGTTCATTCTTATCAGTGCTACGATAATGTACACAAAGAATGGCGTGGGTCTTTTTTTATTTCATCGAGTGAACACCATCGGTGATATTTTCACGAGTGGCGCAGCCACGAGTAATAATATTTCCATAATAATGATAATATTTCCATATGATGTTCACGAGATGACATAAATTTCGATCTTTCGCCGTAAAAAAAAATCAAGTAGGCCTACATGTAGGCTTATTCTAGTTATTTCATGCTTCAACAACAAAAACAAACAAGTAGGCCTACATGTAGGCATCTTCTAATTATTTCATGCTTCTAATCCCGTATTTGTTTGGATTTGTGAAGTACAAGGGAGCTCTTAGTACTTCGGTACCGGTGAGTTTATCAGTCGGTAAAGTCACTGGTCGTTTGGGCGTTGCGTTCATGGTTATAGTTTGGCGGTAGCTAGTATCATTCTGTTCAGTACTACGGTAACATCTCGATAGTCCAGACCGAGTATAACTACGACAGTAGTTTACTCTTTACCACACAACAAAAATTTAGAGTTTTTCAAGCCCAAAACGTACGCAAATGCCAAATCAGGTGTGGCTAAAATTGTACCCTGTCAAAGACAACTGTCACGGAGCGAGGTTAGGTATATACGCATTTCAAACCTGCCTTGCTGTTGAGCTAGCTGTTACAGCGATGCGGTTTGGTGCATTTCTCTCCGTAGAATTTAAGCAGTGTGCATTAGGTTAGTGCCTGGATGGGTGAACAGGTCGTTGCACGTTACATTTGGTGGCAGAGGTGGGATAATGACAACTGCAGGACTGGAATTGCCGTACCCATGTATATTCCCCTGGTTTATTTGCATATACATACTTGTAAATAAGTCTCGGGGTCGAGACTTCTCGTAGGGGAGAGTAATGTCACGGAGAGAGGTTAGGTATATAAGCATTTCAAACCTGCCATGCTGTAGAGCTAGCTTTTACAGCGATGCGCGTTGGTGCATTTCTCTCCGTGGAAGTTAAGCAGTGTGCATTAGATTAGTGCCTGGATGGGTGATCAGGTCGTTGCACGTTACACGACCTTCCACAAGTTTAGCCACTTTGTCTAACAACTGGCAGAATCATGAGGCAAGCCACTTGGTCCTTTGACTTGCAGAAAATTGACCAATAGCAAAAAAGTTTCGTCCCAGGTCTGCTCTGGGTCGACACTTTTTTGCAGATGCATTATGCCCCCTTTTCACAGAGCATGGCTCATACTTAGGATTAATTGACGTTCAACGGCCGGCTTTTTTCTGTCCACACAGCAACATTTCGACTATTCAAACAAACTAGATCTGTAGTTCGAAATTTTTCGTCTACTACAAACTGGAATTAATTTGCGTTGGGAAAACACTGTAGCAGGAGTTGTGATCGCTCATTCGAGCAATGGAATGAACAATCTTAACTGCTGTTTTTCGAGGGAAATAACTCTTGTGTTAGGATGGTATCACTGGGAGTGCTTATTCTTTAACTCTTTCACTGCCAGTGTCGCCTGGGAAAGCTTTTGCGGACGGCGTAGATCAAAGATCAGACTGCACAAAAGGTGCAGTCTGATCTTTGATCTACACCGTCCGCTACCTGATGCTATCTAAACTTTGACAAAAGTTGTCTTCAGCTTCAATATATTTTTTTATGCTTCAGTCCTCTGAGAGAAGAAGTCGAATCTGTTTAGTTGGCAGTGAAATCAGAGTGTGAATTAGACTATAATTAACCCTTTACCAGACGACAAAATTTTAACCTTATCCAAATTGAAAGCATTTGCAGACGACAATTTAAGTGTGGATCTAATGGTGCAGTTTTTCTTTGATAAGGTAGAAAACATTGTGGGAAAATGAGAAAATGCTGGTTATCAGCATTTTCTCCTTTCCCACAATGTTTTCAAAAGCCTTCTCTTACAGGATCGTTAAAACTCGGGATTGTGTGGTAAAGACTTAAAGGTGTGAGCTTCTGTTTCGATACTGCGATAATTTATGTTGCTCTCTAGATCTACTTTGTAGTTGAATTATCGGAGCTTTTCTGGATTATATTTGAGCTCGGAGAAAAGGGAGCTTAACGCATCTCCGTAATACATTTTATATTATGGATGTATAAAATACATTTTGTTTAACAACCAACTGAATAATGAGGTAAACTTGTCTTTTGAGCAGCAGAAAATTGACCTATAGCAAAAGGATTCGATCCAGGTCAGCCTACGCGGGCTGCTCAAGCTGACCTAAGTCGATACTTTTTCGCAGATGCATTAAACCCCTTTTCACAGAGCATGGCTCAATTACAACACTTATCATCATTTGGCAAAATCAGCTTGAATAAATAAATTGTTATAACTTATGTTCTTTTTTTCTGAATTTTACCCCTAGATTTCTAACTTTGGTAATTTGGTGAATATAGTATGTGGATCAAGATCAGACTGCACAGAACGTGTAGTCTGATCTTGGATTTACAATACGGTTAGATTTTCAGACTAAAAGAACTTTAAAATTTATCGCAATATTTGGATTTTGACAACAGGCTTCAATTTATAAAGTTCGCTACCTGATGCTAAACTTAGATAATTCAAAATTTAGGAGATGGGGAATTTAGTTCTCAACTCTTCCACTGCCGATGGCAACTTAGTATCTATTGTGGATGGCGTAGGTCTGCACCGGATTACACATGATATTTACAGTCTGAACTTCTATACAAACCAAGATTTAACGTCTGCCGTATGATTATATTGGTTTTGCTTTGCTCATATTGTACATCATTATTCACCAACCATTCTTAAAAATAGTCTTATGATGAAGAACTCTCTGAACTTAAAAGTAACACAACTTCTGATTGGCTAAACCATTTGGTTTAAATCAAAAGTTGTGTTACTTTCAAATCTAGAAAATTTTAGAGAATTAGACAAAGAGAGTAGTCGTGTTACTTTCAAGTTTGGAAACCATTTTGTTTAGCCAGTCAGAAGTTGTGTTACTTTCAAATCTAGAAAATTTTGGAGAATTAGACAAAGAATATACTTTAAAAGAAAGGTTGGTGAATACGGACCCAGCAGGTTTACCCAGATACACATCAATTCGTTAACTACATTCATGCATGAAGTTAAAGAAATGACTAGAAGCGCACCTGGGTTAACGAGGACGGAAATGTCCGAATATCGAAAGAAAATTGACATCTTTGTCAGTAAAAGCAGCACATCTATATGTCCAATGCACTGCTGTATTCGACAGCATATATCACAAATTATCTGATCGTGTACAAAAATAAATAATTAGAAAATCTTCTGTGCAGTCTGATCTGAATCTACACTGTTCTTCATTTGCATGCGCATTCGCTATATACAATCATAGAACACGATGAAGAGTTATTCCCCTTATTCCCAAATAAAATCTCGGTGAAGTACGGCGGGATACCAGACTATCTACGGCGTAGCAGCATATTGGATTTCTCCAAGAAATGTCCAAGCCTGTCAAACAAGTGCCGAGTATGATATTCGAAGCATCTCTAGAACAAGACAGGGTCCCAATCACAGGTTGTGTAGCTTTCAAAGTTAGAAAATCTAGGACAATTAGACTAAAAATGTTTTCAAGAACGGTTGGTGAATGCCAGGGATCGTATATACGATCCCTGGTGAATGCAGACCTAGGATAGCAATAGCAGACATGTACTTTCAAATACATAAATGTGTTATCTACTTGTGTACCTAGAGGTCTGCTTTGTGGATTACGGTTAGCCAGAGATCCTCCACTTAATCCACGATTAATCCAGTTATATTTTCCTGATGGGGCCCGTGTGTATCTTATGTAGTCTGGATTACCTACCACTACGTTATACTTTTGAAGTACGGCGGGATACCAGACTATATCTTATGAGGATAGTATGTCTTTGCTCTCTTCCTTTATTTTCTCCCTTTTCATGTTTATATACAACAAACACTATATTTGCTTCAAAAAATCTTTTATTTATTTATTTCAACACGTGTACGTTTGTTTTTTACCAAATCTACATCGTTATAAATCCATACAAAATTGGTACAAAACTAAAATAAAACGATGTTAGAGTCTTGTCACTTTCGAAAAATAGAGCTTGAAAACATACAGATCAACTATCTTTATCTCTATCTCTCTTTATCTCTATTCTCTAACCCCGGATCAGATTATGGTAGGAGTTCTTCAGGGTTCGATGTCTCCAGGGTACGTGTTCTCCAGCAGACTCTTTTTAATTTCCCGCGATTAAAGATGTAAACTGGTTCCCGTTGTGTCTCGCGTAGCCGTCCGAAAGACACAGAATACAGCAGGCTGCCAGTTTAATAAAGATGGCGTCAATTTACAGAAAGTGCGAATCAAACAAAGTTTGAGGTGAAAGTTTGATATATTGGATTCACTTTGTTACTTCTCCATTTTATGACCTGACGAAGAGCCATAGACTATAGTTTTTCATGCTCCTGTTCATTTGATTCATTTTGCAAGCTACCACTATGCATTTTAACCTTGGTTGCAGATGAAGTAGCAAATTTTCGCATATAATATACGGCCATAATATACCGGCAACTCCCACTCACTGTATCGCAAAAGTCCATGGAAATCAAAATTATGCACCAAAAAACTTGTGGGAATCAACTGCATTAAACACATTATAGGCCAATGGAATGAAATAGAACATTTCGTTCATTTCTATCATTTCACACAAAACAATGCCAGCGCAAGCAACTGTTGTAATCGGCATTGGGTGGACACATGACCAGTTGCCCGTCTAGCTCAGTTGGTAGAGCTACAGTACTATTGTTCCGAGGGTGGTGAGTTTGAGTCCCATGTCAGGCACACTTTTCTCCTCTGATTTACTTAATTGGCGATGAGATCAATTGGTGAGCACAGGAATGCGGCACCAGCGGTCCATAGGGACCGGAGGGGGATTTGTTGACTCCCAAGAAATCAGATGGGGGAGGAGTGTTGTAATCGGCGTTTGGTGGACTCGCAGCCAGTTGTCTGGCTAGCTCGGTAGAGCTGCGGTACTAGTGTCCCGGGTTTGTGGGTTCAAGTCCCACGTCGGGCACACTTTTCTCTTCTGATTTACTTCACAACCTAGCAAGAGTTTGGTAGTTTCGGATGTCTGTCATTTTAACAGAAACACCAGAATAACCTTGAACCCTTTACCACACAATGCTGACTTTTAATGACCCTAAGGATGAAACTTTTGAAAACATTGTGGAAAAAGGAGAAAATGCTGGCGTGTAGCAATTTTTCCTTTTCCAAAAAAGTTTTCTACCCAATCAAAAAGAGAAATCGTCATTTAAGCAACATCTAATTTGTCATCTGCAAATGGTTTCAGTTTGGTCAAGTTTTATACAAATTGTCACAAAGTCAGAGGGTAGAAACATTGTTGGATAAGGAGATAATGGCAGTAAGAAGCATTTTTTCCTTTTCAAAGAATGGTTTGTTCCAGATCAAAGAGAGAAATAATCATTTAAGCAACATTTGATATGTCATCTGCAAATGCTTACTGTCAGCAGCTTTAAATAAAATATAATCTAAAATACATGTGACTCTTTACCAGGTGACAAAATTTTAGCCTGACCGAAATTGAAAGCATTTGCAGACGACAAATTAAATGTTACCCAAAACATAAAACTTGCCTCTCATAGGGTAGAAAACATTGTGAGAAAAGGAGAAAATGCTGGTTACCAGTATTTTCTCCTTTTCCCACAAAGTTTTCCTAAGCCCACTCCCTCAGGGTCGTCAAAACTTGAGATTGTGTGGTAAAGGGTTAATCAATAAGTCATTCCCCTACGATACATATTTACAAGGACTGGTGCAGTGCTTTCATTAATTCTTGAACAAAATTATGAACAAGCCGGGATTGTGTGGTAAAGGTTTGACTCTTTACCGAACGACAAAATTTTAGACTTGTCCAAATTGAAAGGAATTGCAGACGACAACATAAATGCGACTGAAAAATTAGGAATTGTTTTAGGAAGGGTAGAAAACTTTGTGGAAAAAGGAGAAAATGCTGGTTACCAGCATTTTCTCCTTTTTCCACAATGTTTTCAAAAGGCTTCTTTCTCAGGGTCGTTAAAAGTCGGGATTGTGTGGTAAAGGGTTAAAGTACATTTTTTCCAAAGTTTGAGCTGTATTTGACACATCGACAATTCAAGTTTTTTTTTTTTTTTTTTTTTCTTCATTTCAGGAACTAGTCATGTTAATGATTGATTGGTCTGAAGAAGGCTTAGTTGTGAAGTTGATCATAAACTATGGAAGAGTAAGTGGTTTCCATTTCATAATGTGACCGTCAATGTTACTACAAGACTCAACTTCGCTATGAACCATTCCTTATCATTTTATGCTGGGCCAAGGTCTTGAATCTTGATACACTGCTAAGTACAATGAATAAACATTATTGCTCCTTTAAAATACAAGTAAGAAACGCTCTGAGAAGGGGGCTTAACCTTTTACCACACAATCCCAACTTTTAACGACCTGAATGAGATGGCTTTTGAAATCATTGTGGGAAAAGGAGAAAACGCTGGTAACCAGCAATTTCTCCTTTTTCCACAATGTTTTCTTCCAGATCGAGGGCAGAAATCGTCATTTTAGCAACATTTAATTTACCGTCTGCAAATGCTTTGAATTCGGTCCAGTCCCAAAAATTTGTCGTTTGGTAAAGAGTTAATGCATCTGCAAAAAGTATTGACCCATGTCAGCCTGCACAGTCCACGCAGGCTGACATGGGTTGAAACCTTTTGCTACTGGTAAAATTTCTGCTTGTCCGAGGACCATTCTATTTCATGATTAAGTCAGTTCCTAGACAAAATGGATTTCATGGATCCATAATTATGTGATGATTTCCATGGTAACATGCATCCCTGGGTTGCATTAAAACCCCTATTGCCAGAGGATGGCTCATCCACAATGTTTCACACGTCTGCAATTGACAGAAGCATGTTGGAAATGAAGCAGTTGTTTGTTACAAGCTATTACTTATTTTTCATCTTGTTTACCTCTTGTTGATACAGTGTTCCCACACACATCTCTTTTTGGGAGTGCATGCATTCCCTGGAATACAAGTTTGGGAGTGCAAGAGAAATTCTAGGAGTGCACTTAATATTGACAATTATTAGAGCATCTATGGAGGACAGGAAGGGTTTGTTGTATTGAAAATTTGTTTTGATGAGTCTTACTTTGCAATCAGCTGCTCTTGAAAACAATATGGGTAATCTAAAAAAAAGAAGATGCTTGTTATAATTTCCTTACTCACAGGACCAGTTTCAGAGGTACAACTTACAGCCTGATTGCCAGTAGAATTTCCCATTTCACTGTTGATTTCAGACACTAATTAGGTTTCACTTACTGTTTTATAGAGATATTTAGGTAAATTTACTGTTCAAAGTCATTGATAAAACTGAATAGACAGTTTGAAATGCCTATGATCGGACGATGTCAAACCAATTTTTGTTGTGTCATTGGTTTTCACGTTTTCTTGCTGCAATCTTTTTGTCATGCCTGTTAAGTTTTGGAGTAGTAATTCCACATGATTTGACATAGATTTGTCAATAAGAATAGCATGTAACTTCAAAACCTTTAATTTTACACTGGAAAAGCGGATTGATACCAAGTTTGATTAGTGGTGATAAACAGTGACTTTCACACTTTTTAACTTGTCCCAACTGGCGCCACTGGTGATCGACAACGGGAGCGCTGAAATATGTGCGTGCATGCACATTTCACTTCATATTTTTTTGCATGATTGTTCAATTCAGTGCGTGAATCATGCACATATGTGCGTGAATGGGAACCCTGTGATAATCTACAGGTATAGTTTTCTTCTCTTTAAGATGTATTTGTTGTTATCATTATTATCCCACGCTGAAGGCGAGGGATATAGTTTTTGCCTTGTCTGCGCGTATGTTGGTCCTTTTGTCCATAAGGACAGATATCTTATAAAATCCATGACAAAAATTGATGATGTGTTCTGTATGATAGTCTGCCGGTTTAATTTTTTCTTTTTATAATTGAAGCAATGTCAGGGAAAAGGGAACTTTTTTCGGTGGGGGATATCATTTCAATGAAACACTTTTTCTGGTTTTTTGTAGGCCTATAGATAGCCTGGTTAGTATTGGGTTTTGGGTTGTCTCCACCAGAGCTCAAGGTAGAAGAAGTGATTTTGATTTCAAAATTGAAAATTAATCGCTTTCCACTAAACCCTATGTTATGGGTGCTCATTAGAACTGTCTCATTGAGATGATTCTGAGTACCCACAACATAGGGTTTGGAAGAGAAATAATTATTGTGGCCTTTTTGTTATTGGTCTATAATAATTATTATATTAAGTCCCCTTTTTTCCATGACGTGGTATTTCATTAAATAAAAACAAATAATAATTGTCTGTGGCTTATGATAAACAATATAAATATGAAGTTTCATAAAATTTTATCCAGTATTTAAAGACATACTGGTCCATAATGGAAATATGTATCAAGCCCCCTTTATCCGTGACACAGAATTAAAAGATGTATCAGCAGACTATCATAAGGAACACATGTATGAAGTTTTGCCATGCCAAATTTCGTCAAGGATTTTAGGAGATACCTGTCTGGATGGATGGACAGACAGACAGACAATGCAAAAACCATATCCCCTAGCCTTGGGCGGGGTATAATGATTGTGAAGATGACAATCTGTTATTGCACGGTTGGTTCAAGTTTTATCCTGTCACCTCCTATAAATCCCGTTGTATAACACAGGGTCATATAAACTTGGTGACATATGGTCACTTGACCACGTGACTAGGTTTATTATGTCAGTTGGTCACATGATCAAGGTTCATTAGGCTAGTTAGTCATGGGACCAGCCGGAACTACTTTTTTAGGGTGCCCGTACACAAAATCAGTATTTTACTGTAAAATTATCGCTTAAAATGTGACGCCTGTGTTGATTTTTGTTATTATTTAAGATGATACTAGAAGTCTCCGCCACAAAGTTCTTTCGGGGGTAAACATCATGTTTATGACATAGTCAATATCATTCATAACATCATTATTGCAGCTGCATATCCAGAGCATTTTACACAGTTCGCCATTTGTATGTGTGTTTTTTCTCATAGCGAGAAAGGTGACAATAAGTCATTAATTTCAAACGAAATATTCTATCTAGTCGGATTTTGGATTGTAAATGAGAAACTGAATAAATAGAATTGTGTCTTGGATTAGGAAAGTTGAAGAATAGATGGTTAGTGTTTTGGATTGGGAAAGTTTATCGGGCTCGGCGCTGGAATTTGATGGTATTCATCAGTATCATAATATACCGAATAAAACATAATGGCCTTTATATCAATGTTTGCTTTTCATTTTGTGTTGTTCTTTTACAGTGTGTGACAGGATAAATAGAAAAGATACTTAGTGTCTTGGATGGTTTAAGTTTATCGGGGTCGGCTCCAGAAATTATCCAGTTCGCCTTTGGCTCACCAGATAAATTCCTCCGCCTTGCCTGATAAACTTAACCCATCCAAGATACCAACCATCTATTCTCTATTTAGTTGCTGCCAGAAAACTGAATTTTAAAACCAGGAAAAAAGTAAACAAAAGATTGAAAGACCTGGCAATTTATTACCTACTTTTAAGATTCATTATTCTGCCAGCAAAGCCTTTTGAAAACATTGTGGGAAAAGGTGAAAATGCTGGTTACCAGCATTTTCTCCTTTTCCCACCATGTTTTCTACGCTTTGAATGACACATTTCATGTTTTAAGTAACTTTTAATTTCTTGTCTGCAAATGCTTTCATTTTGGAAAAGGCAAAAATTTTGTTATCCGGTAAAGGGTTAAAGATACATGTATATATCTATACTTGTTTTCATCCAGTTATTAACCAAATTCATCTTTATTTTATGAAACTATAATTATTCTTGTATCTTCATGCCAAATGTTGCCCCTGACGGTTGCAAGGTTGCATAGATTATGACGGATAGAAAATGCATTTCATCCTCTGGAGGCTATCAAAGACAAGATTGTGGCAGTTTCCAGTTTTAAAATGGAAGACAAATCCCCCGAGTTTTTTTATCCCATACACCTTATCTATTTTTAGCTCCACTGGCCGAAGGCCAGCGGGCTTATGTCATGGCCTGGTGTCCGTCGTGCGTCCGTCCGTCCGGTCGTCCGTCCGTCCGTCCGTGCGTTAACTTTTATTTCAGACATCTTCTTCTCTGAAACTACCCATCCAATTTTCATGAAACTTCACAGAAATGATCCTGCCATGGTCCTCTTCAGAATTTCTTGAAAGAATTTGATTCCTTCAAAAACTCTGGTTGCCATGGCAACAAAACTGAAAAATATTGGAAATCTTTAAAAATCTTCTTGTCTGAAACCATAAGGCATAGGGCTACCAAATTTGGCATGTAGCTTTATGTAGTAGACCTCTATCAAGTTTCTTCAAATTATAGCCCTGGGGTCAAAATTGGCTCTGCCCCAGGGGTCACAAGTTTTACATAGGCTTATATAGAGAAAACTTCAAAAATCTTCTTGTCTGAAACCATAAGGCAATAGGGCTACCAAATTTGGCATGTAGCTTTATGTAGTAAACCTCTATCATGTTTCTTGAAATTATAGCCCTGGGGTCAAAATTGGCTCTGCCCCAGGGGTCACAAGTTTTACATAGGCTTATATAGAGAAAACTTTAAAAATCTTCCTGTACTTGTGCCATAAGGCCTAGAGCTACCAAATTTTGCATTTAACTTGATCTAGTTGGGGTCTACCAAAAGTGCCCAAATTATAGTCCTGGGGTCAATTTGGCCTCATGCTGGGGGGGGGGGGGGGTTCACAAGATTTACATAGGCTTACATAGGGAAAACTTTTAAATCTTGGTGTACATAGCCATAAGGCTTAGGCTACCAAATTTTGCATAATTATAGCATTATCTAGTGGACAACTACAAAGAGGGCCCAAGTTACAGCCCTAGGATCAAGTTTGGCTCTGCACCAGGGTTCACAAGTTTTACATGGGTTTATTGAGTGAAAAGTTCAGAAACCGTCTTGTTACTAGCCATAAGGCCAAGAACTCCCAAATTTGGCATGTTATTCTTCTAATACACATATTCCCCATTTAGTCCGACTGTAGCCCTGGGGTCAAAGTTTTATGAGGGCTTATATAGTAAAGACTTCTCTTCATGGTTTATATTTATAAGCCAGTGGAGCGATACAGGGCCATCATGGCCCTCTTGTTTTATCTATGTTTACACAGCTGACTAGATTCTGTAGTGAAACTGCTTTAACTTGTCATTTAATAAATACTTCGTTTTTTTACGTGAACTATTTATAGACACCCACCCCAGCCCTCTACCCTGGAGAAATTTACGATTTATAGGAAGTTTACTTCGGGATAATATGTCCATGTATTTTACCCCTACACCATGGACACTGCAACAAAGTGGGTTTATTGTACAAACATATTAACTCTTATCCTGGTAAATCACTTCAATGAAACTTTCAAGTCGATAGTAAAAAACAGAATAATGCTATTTCAAACTTTTTTTTTTTTTTTTTTTTTTTGAGAAAAGTATCTTATCAGATAGTGTAGATCCAAGATCAGACTGCACATTCTGTGCAGTCTGATCTTGATCTACACTGTCTGCAAAAGGTCAGTGAGTCGCACTTAGCAGCCTAAGGGTTTAACATTTGAACTCCGTTTTGAGGGAGCCTTGGTAAATATCGGAATAAACCGAACATGGTCATGGAAACAAAGTGACAAGTGAAAGCGGTTTCACAATACACATTATCAAGTATTAACCCTTTACCAAACGACAAAATTTTGGCCTTCTCCAAATTGAAAGCATTTGCAGACGACAATTTCAATTTGGCTAAAATGGTGCAATTTTTCTTTGATAGGGTAGAAAACATTGTGGGAAAAGGAGAAAATGCTTGTTACCAGCATTTTCTCCTTTTCCCACAATGTTTTCAAAAGGCTTCTTTCCCAGGGGCGTCAAAAGGCGTCATTGTGCGGTAAAGGGTTAACATCATTTGTTTACTGTGGCTGTAAAGATGTATCATTGATAGGTATTAACCCTTTCCAAACGACAAATTTTGGACTGGTCCAAATTCATAGAGTTTGCAGATGACAATTTTAAATTTGATGAAAATGGCAGAAAGTTCTCTAAAAGGGTAGAAAACACTGGGAAAAGGAAAAATTGCTCATTACGAGCAATTTCTCCTTTTCCCACATTGTTTTGAAAAGACTTTGAAAAGACAAAATTTTATCCTTGGACAAGTTGAAAGCATTTGCAGACAACAATTTCAGTGTGGCTCAAATGGTGCATGTTTTCTTTGATAGAGTAGAAAAAATTGTGGGAAAAGGAGAAAATGCTGGTTACCAGCATTTTCTGCCTTTCCCGCAATGTTTTCAAAAGCCATTTTCAGAAGGTTCATTAAAAGTCAGGATTGTGTCTTCGAGGGTTAAATGACCCAGAGAAAAAAAAAAGCTTTTTTAAAACATTGTGGGATAAGGAGAGAATGTTGGTAATCTAACATTTTCTTTCTCCTTTTCTCACAATAATTTCTACCCTTGAATGACAAATTTATGTTTTAAGTAACTTTTTATTTGTCATCTGCAAATACTTTCATTTTGCACGAGGCTAAAATTTTGTCATCTGATAAAGAGTTAACTGTTTACCACACAATCCCGACTTTTAACGACCCTGAGAAAGACGTCTTTTGAAAACATTGTGGAAAAAGGAGAAAATGCTGGTAACCAGCGTTACCAGCATTTTCTCCTTTTTCCACAATGTTTTCTACCTTTCTCAAAACAAATTTCAATTTTTGAGTCGCATTTAATTTGTCATCTGCAACTGCTTTCCAGTTGGACCAGTCTAAAATTTTGTGTGGTAAAGAGTTAACAGGGTTCCCATTCACGCACATATGTGTGTGATTCACACACTTAATTGAATAATCACACACAAAAATATGAAGTGAAACATGCATGCACACACAGATTTCAGGGCTCCCGATGTTGATCACCAGTGGCTCCAGATGGGACAAGTTAGAAAAATTGTCTCCAAAACTTAAGCACTGGCGAATCTACTGGCAACAAGTAATGTCATTACACGATACTTAGAAGATCTAAACTCTGACAACGATAGGTATCAAGTATGAAGGTCACTGTGTATAACCGCTAATCAAGCTGTTATGTCATTTATTTAAAAGTATTTTTAGTATTAATCCGCTTTTCTAGCGTAAAATTACAGATTTGGAATTTACATGCTACCCTAATTGACAAATTTATGTCAAATAATGGGGGATTACTACTCCAAAAATTAACTGGCATGAAAAAACAGATTGCTGCAAAAAACATGAAAACCCATGACACAACAAAAATTGGTATGACATCGTCTGATCATGGGTATTTCAAACTTTCAAATCAGCTTTATTAATGCCTTTAAATCGTGAATTTATGTAAATATCTGTATAAAACAATAAGTGAAAGCTAATTAATGTCTGAAATTAATCTCTGAAATTATTAGTGTACTGGACTAGCCATCAGGTTGTAAGTTGTCCCTCTGAACCTGGCCCCGTAAGTAAGGAAACATTACAAGCAACTTTTTTTTTTTAAATTATCTATATTGTTTTCAAGAGCAGATGACTGCAGAGTGAGACTCGTCAAAACAAATTTTTATACTCCCGCAAACAAAGTTTGTGGGGGGTATACTGGAATCAGTCGGTCGGTCGGTCGGTCGGTCGGTCATGCAGTCGGTCGGGCGGTCGGTCTGTCTGCAAAATCTTGTCCGGACAACTCCTCCGACAGTTTCTGTCTGATTCACGTTAAACTTGGCAGAAGTGTTCATTAGGAGCTGTAGATGTGCAAGACACACATTTTGTAAAAATTCCATCAAGAATTACTGAGTTATTGCCCCTGATTTGACTTAAAAATGCTTTTCCGGACAACTCCTCCTACAGTTTCTGTCTGATTCACTTTAAACTTGGCAGAAGTGTTCATTAGGAGCTGTAGATGTGCAAGACACACACTTTGTAAAAATTCCATCAAGAATTACTGAGTTATTGCCCCTGATTTGACTTCAAAATGCTTGTCCGGACAACTCCTCCTACAGTTTCTGTCTGATTCACTTTAAACTTGGCAGAAGTGTTCATTAGGAGCTGTAGATGTGCAAGACACACATTTTGTAAAAATTCCATCAAGAATTACTGAGTTATTGCCCCTGATTTGACTTCAAAATGCTTGTCCGGACAACTCCTCCTACAGTTTCTGTCTGATTCACTTTAAACTTGGCAGAAGTGTTCATTAGGAGCTGTAGATGTGCAAGACACACACTTTGTAAAAATTCCATCAAGAATTACTGAGTTATTGCCCCTGATTTGACTTCAAAATGCTTGTCCGGACAACTCCTCCTACAGTTTCTGTCTGATTCACTTTAAACTTGGCAGAAGTGTTCATTAGGAGCTGTAGATGTGCAAGACACACATTTTGTAAAAATTCCATCAAGAATTACTGAGTTATTGCCCCTGATTTGACTTCAAAATGCTTGTCCGGACAACTCCTCCTACAGTTTCTGTCTGATTCACTTTAAACTTGGCAGAAGTGTTCATTAGGAGCTGTAGATGTGCAAGACACACATTTTGTAAAAATTCCATCAAGAATTACTGAGTTATTGCCCCTGATTTGACTTCAAAATGCTTGTCCGGACAACTCCTCCTACAGTTTCCGTCTGATTCACTTTAAACTTGGCAGAAGTGTTCATTAGGAGCTGTAGATGTGCAAGACACACATTTTGTAAAAATTCCATCAAGAATTACTGAGTTATTGCCCCTGATTTGACTTCAAAATGCTTGTCCGGACAACTCCTCCTACAGTTTCTGTCTGATTCACTTTAAACTTGGCATAAGTGTTCATTAGGAGTTGTAGATGTGCAAGACGCAACTTACGTGAAAATTCTATGAAGAATTAATGAGTTATTGCCCCTGATTCACATTTAAAATGCTTGTCCGGACAACTCCTCCTACAATTTCAGTCCGATTCGCTTTATACGAGGGACACTTTTTAAGTTCGTAGAGTAAGCCTATAACTTTTTAACGCGATTATGAAGTTGCACGATTTTTTACACAGAACTTGCGTAATCATTCCTCTCTTGAACGGTGTCACGGTATGCGGCGCACGAGGTCCACGTGCGCGCTGCGCTGGGTATTTTCAACACGTGGTTTTATACACTATAGTAAAATATAGCGTTCAATATGGATGGAAAAATCTCTGAACAGAGGGTATATTGTAAGATTCGAGCACAGCTCGGGTTTCCGCCAACAGAAATTCATGCTGATTTGCAAAAAGTTTATGGGAATGGTGCTTTAAAATATGCTACAGTTTGCAAGTGGGTACGTCGTTTTAATGATGGTCTGGAGTCAATTGAAAATGACCCTCGGGTGGGTAGGCCGGTTTCCGTTTTGACGGAAAAAAACGTTGCTACTGTGAAAACGTTAATTGAGGAAGACGCACGTTATACCGTGCAAGAGATAGAAGAATTAAGTGGCATTCATTCGTCAAGTGTTTTGAAGATCTTACGTGAACGACTTGGGCTACGTAAGATCTGCGCGCGCTGGGTGCCCCATTTGCTCACTGACGAGCAGAAACAAAGTCGGGTTAGACTTGCATCGCAAGTTATAGAAAAATATGATAAATGTGACCCACGTCGTTTGGAAGAGATAGTTACAGGTGATGAAACCTGGATCTATCATTTTCAACCCGATTCTAAGGCTAAAAATAAGGTTTGGGTTTCATCTGAGGGCGACAGACCTGTCATTGCGCGCCGTTGCAAAACATCAAATCGCATGTTGTATGCGATATTCTTTGATTCGAAAGGTCCAGTCCTTCAAATTCCAGTCCCGAAAGGTAGCTCTGTCACTGGAAAGTTTTACAGAGAAAGTGTTCTTACTCAACTTGTTGATTTCTATCAGAAACGCAGACCGCGCACCGGTGTCCGCGGAATCAAATTACTCCATGATAACGCACCGGCCCATAAATCCGCTACGGTACAGGAATATCTGAAAGAATCTGGGCTCGATGTCTTAAATCATCCTCCATACAGCCCTGACCTGTCCCCCTGTGACTTTTGGTTGTTCCCAAGACTAAAGGAAATGCTGGCAGGGCACCGTTTTGAATCCCGTTGTGGTATAGGCAGTGCGGTCTACCAGTGTCTGCAACATATACCTAAAGAGGACTACTGGGCGGCGTTCCGGAAATGGGTAGATCGGTGTAAAATGTGTGTGGAGGCAGACGGGGCATATTTCGAAGGTCTTAGATAAATAAAATTTTGATATTTCAAGCGGTTTTAAAAAGACCGCCCTACTCTACGAACTTAAAAAGTGTCCCTCGTACTTGGCAGAAGTGTCCATTTGGAGTTGTAGATGTGCAAGACACACATTTTGTAAAAATTCCATCAAGAATTACTGAGTTATTGCCCCTGATTTGACTTCAAAATGCTTGTCCGGACAACTCCTCCTACAGTGTCTGTCTGATTCACTTTAAGGAGGTCTTTTCTGTCATATGTATAGTTGGCCAACATTATGGGAAAAGGCACCTTTGGACATTTGCAACAAGTTTGGATCCAGACCAGCCGCTGTGTCTCAGACATATTATCAGATCATGGTCTGCACTTTTTTACACTCATTTAGTTTTGTGTCCAATTAAATTGATACTTTGCATAAATATTCACCAGGAGCAGTAGAGGTTCAAGATGCATTTTTCTCAAATGTTTGCCAAATTAATTACCCCTGAATTTACTCAAAACTTCTTGTCCAGAGAACTATTCCTTCAGTTTAAGTCTTATTCACTTGATATTTGTCATGATATTCACCAGGAGCAGTAGATGTGCAAAGCACAAATTTCATGAGTGTTGGCCTAATGATTACGGAGTTATTGACCCTAAATTGACATTGCAGAGTTATTGCCCCTGTGACATGAAATATAGGGGCGGGGGTATTTATCACCTTTAGTGATAGTTATTCTAGTTTAATACAACATACACTTAATTTCCTCCATAGAAGCTCTAAAATTGTCATTATTAAGTGCACTACTAGAAATTCTCTTGCACTCCCAAACTTGTACTCCAGGGAGCGCATGCACTCCCCAGAAAAGATGTGAGTGGGAACACTTGTTAATAGGTACAACCAGGTGTAATACAGAATTGCACAGTTATTACCTCCATAGAAATTTGCCTTAACCCTTTCCCAAACAAGCCCTGGTTTTCATGTGTCTGCAGTACAAGTCTTTTGAAAACACTGTGGGAAAAGGAGAAATTGCTCGTAATGAGCAATTTCTCCTTTTCCCACAATGTTTTCTACCCTTTTTGATAACTTTCTGCCATTTTCATCAAATTTAAAATTGTCGTCTGCAAACTCTTTCAATTTGGACCAGTCCAAAATTTGTCATTTGGAAAAGGGTTAATTATGGGCATTAGTGATCAAGTTACAGCTGTGTCACTCATTCTAGGCTAAAAAGTTTCATATTTCTGAATAAAATAGTGGTAGATCCATAAGATTATACAAGTAATAACATTGACATATTTACAAAAAAAAAAATAAACTACCAGTGATGGCTAGGAGGCAGTTTATGTGTAAAACAGTGTCTTAGAAGTTTTGAGCAGTTACTCTTGCCTAAAAAGTACAATACAAGAAGTTTGAGCAGTTACTCTTGCCTAAAAAATACAATGCCCCTTTTCCCCTCCACCCATTTTTTTTTTTTTTGTGAGGCAGCAGCAATATTGATTTGTCAAAGAAAGTAGAGCAAGTCATACTCAATTTAACTCTTTACCAAACGACAAAATCTTAGACTTTTCCAAATTGAAAGCATTTGCAGACGACAAAAGAATTGAAACTTAAATTAAAATTTGTTTTGATAAGGGAAGAAAACATTGTGGGAAAATGAGAAAATACTGGTTACCAGCATTCTCTCATTTTCCCACAATGTTTTCAAAAGCCTTTATCTTGAGGGTTGTTAAAACCACTCAATTCAGACTTTTAACAACCCCGGGGAAGAAAGGGTTGAAAACATTGTGGGAAAAGGAGAAAATTTTGGTAACCCAGCATTTCTCCTTTTCCCACAATGTTCTCTACCCATCAAAGAGAGAAATCACCATTTTAGCAACATTCAATTTGTCATCTGTAAATGCTTTCAGTCTTGCCCAGTCCAAAATTTTGTTGTTTGGTAAAGAGATAATTGGGTAGAAAACGGTAGGAAAAAGGAGAAAATGCTGGTTACCAGCATTTTCCCCTTTTCCAACTATGTTTTCAAAAGCCTTCTTTGTTAGGGATTGTGTGGTAAAAGATTATCTCAGGATTCTGTTGTGAAGGATTAACTTAGACCATAAATTTGAGCCATGCTTTGTGAAAAGGGGGCTTAATGCATTTGGGAAAAGTATCATCCCAGGTCAGCCTGTGCAGTCCACACAGGCAGACCTGGGCCGAAACTTTTCGCTGTACGTCAATTTTCTGTATATCCAAGGACAAGTCAATCTCATGATGAAGTAGGTTGTTTAACTCTTTACCACGCAATCTCGAGTTTTAACGACCCTGAGAAAGAAGCTTCTGGAAAACATTGCTGGAAAAGGAGAAAATGCTGGTAAACAGCATTTTCTCCTTTTCCCACAATGTTTTCTAACCTTCCCAAAACAAATTTCAAGTTTTCAGTCACATTAATTATTTTATCGTCGACAAATGCTTTCAATTTGGACCAGTCCGAAATATTGTCGTTTGGTAAAGGGTTAAAAAAAAAGTGGTTATCATGGATGCATAATTATGTGATGGATTGACTGGGTATCATGGAGCACAGAGATGCATTAAGCCCCCTTTTGCCAGAGCATGGCTCATTATTTAATACATTTATTATATTTTGTCTTTTTTTCCCAGGACCTATAAACAGCCTTTGTTAGGCTTTGAAACAGCATTCCACTCCTTATTGCATAGAAATCAGTTACCAGGACAAAACCAGAATTTGCCTAGCTCATCCAATGAAAGCACAAGTGTTTCCAGTCTGTCTCAAGGGCCAACCTCTGTGGTATCACCAACAACCTTTCCTCCTATGATGCTGCATCACAGCACCCATAAAGGGTCGGATTCAACAATAACTGTGTCATCACCTACAACGTTTTTTGAAGAAACAGAAAATGGACCTTGTCAAGTTACGATTCCAGCATTAAGTCAAAGAACAGCACCTCAGTCTACCAGTAATAGCTGCACTCGGTCGTCTGCGTCAGTGTTGACTCAGCAGTCAGTTAATGGTACTGACCTTCAGATGGCATGTACTTGTGCTAATTTGGGAAGATTTAGTGAAAGCCACAACAATGATAGATTAACTGAAGGATCTAATTGTGCAACACAGGAACTTAGATCAACTGCTGTCACTGATCCAAGTCTAATTAATACACAAGTTAAAGCAGATATTACCATGCAGTCAAATCTTCCAACCAATCACACCATCTCTGCAGTAAGTAGTCACAATAGTTTAATTGATACACAAGTTACCGGAGGCATGATGCTGCAGCAAAATCAAACAAACAGCCAGACAATCTCTGTCGGAATTCCTCAAGTAGACAGTCAAGTAGATAACATAGAAATTATCTTTTATCCTCCTGCAGAAGACATTCAACAAATGCAGATGAACAGTTCAGCCAACAGCCTGGATTTCAACCGTAATACAAGCCTCTCACCTGTATTAGGTACTGCAGTAAACAATACTGATAACCTTTCTCATGATATAGATGAGAATATTTTATCTCAGAACCCCACGATCCATCACATTCTAAATAATGAGCCAATCAGCAACATCCTTGATCAGTTTGAGGATAGGATTGAAGAAAGTAACACTTTAAGAATGAAAAAGAACCTTCTTGAAAAGGTGAAAGATAAACATCATTTCACAAGTATAGTAAAGCCTTATAAAAGAAAATATTCTAAACCAGAATATTCTAAGGATAAATCATACTGTGGTCTTAACTTTCTTAGGACATGTGCATGTTCAGACAGTGAGGATCGAGAAGAAGTCCCAGACGACCAAGTCTTCGTAGTTCAAGGACAGATGTACAGGCTTCAGGAGGCCACAGTCATCAAAATAGGACACTTACAAATGCATGCTTTTCTGAGAAATGGCTCATTGTATGTTCCAATGTGTATGCTATGGCACCTTCTAGATATTGACTCACAGAAACGCTTGAAAAGAGCAATGTTAAAACATAAAGGTATCAAATGTGAAGAGTTGTTGGAAAATGACCGTCAACTTATCAAACAGAAATATAATTTAAGCCTGAAAAATCCCAGGCAAAAGATGATCGATGTTGTTGGTGTAAGAGCATTGGCAAAATCTATCGTTAAAGAACATGACAATGATATTTTGAAAACTCTGGCATATCAACCCTTTAAGGTTAAAGTGTGCAGTTCTGAGATGAAATGTGTACAGTGTGGAGGCACTGTGTCCAAACCTAGTAATTTGGATGACTACGTAACATTAGATCTAAGCTCTTTCCAGGCAGAAGATGATAACTGCACTCAAGATTTTTTAAACGGCAAATCATGTGAAAATACTTTTGAACAAGTTAATGTCACAATTGGAAAATTATATCTACATAAGACAAAGTTTGTAGCCTTTGAACTGAAAAATAAGATTTATATTTCTGTGAAGGAATTTGTGGCATACAAAATCCTACCACTTGAAAAACTTCGGAACAAACTTGAAAAGCTACAGTATAGACCTATCACTGCTCCCCCAGAATTAGAAAATATATTTCTACAAAGTGATACACATGTCTATAAGTCTCTGTGGATGAGTCTAGAAAAGGTTATTGCTGTATGCAAAACAAGTTACTCTGAGGATAGCAAACGCCATGATGTATTGTTACATTTTACGTTGCAGAGTTTTTCCTATGAAGCCAGTATTCAGATAGTGGCTTCAGATACAAGTATGATTGAGGGCTCTTCTTCTGTGAGTGAGGTAAAGGTAGAAAACACTTCTGTAAGGAATCAGTCATTTCAGATATCTGGTGATGCACAATCAATGGGAAACTCTGGATCCAATGTACTTCTTGAACAGTATGAAAGTACATGTACCCTGCAGGACTTACAGAATAGGTGTCAGGAAGGGAAGTCCCTGCAGCAGACTGAAAAAAACCCTTATCTGAATCAAGACAACGTAACTTTGCCTGAAGCACTGAGTGCAGACAAGTATCAAAGTCCGAACACTGAAGAGAACAATGCCAATGAAGATATTGCCGGTAAAGGAAAATATGAGACTAATACCAATATAGAGAATACACATACTGATACGGAGGAAAAGATTGATAAAGTAACAATAGAAATAGTAGAGAATGAAGTAGTCCTAAACAATGACAGTGAGTATGTTAAGGAGTCCTCACATGTACAACAAGACAGTTCTGCAGCTTGCCAAGACAAATATGATATTGATATTGACAAATCTGCACTAATAACTGGAGAAGAATACATTGTCCAAGATATTGAGCTGTTTCAAAAAGACGTACTTGCAGGTAAAGTAAAATGCTGTTTAAAGAATGATCCAAATGTTGTCAACATTGTGAGGTATCTGGATCTTCACTTGACTAAAGCGGTAGAAAGCGAGATAACAAAATATTCAAAGCAATCAGACGTTGGCAGAGAAACTTTTAAGAAAGACAAAAATCAGAATGAGATCTTGAGAGAAAACAATGAGAATAAAGACATGACTGATACAAGGAAACACATGACTGATAACAGTACAAAGAAGCAGCAGAATCAAAGTGATAAGGAAAATTGTATTAAGCAAGGTAAACAGCTTGTGTTGAATGAAATTGATATCAGCACTAACATCGGCTTTGCAAAAAATGTGACATGCATACAACAAGATCTTTCTACAGTTTGGTCAGGCAGAACTAATGATGACACTGGCCAGTCTGTTCTGCTAAATGGTGAAGAAAACATAGTCCAAGACAATGATTTCTTCAAGAATGCAGGTCTAGCTGGGCAGATAAAGTCGGGTTCAAGGAGTGATGCAAACACTGTGAACATGGAGAGATACTCAGACCCTCACTTGAAACTAGTGGGGCTAGGAGAGAGAACAAAATATTCAGAAAATGAATTGTCTCAACAAGAAAGAGCTGTACATGTCAATTCTGTAACATCTGATACAAATATTGTTCATTCACCAGAACAAAATCTTTCTAATGATGGAAAGCACGATGGTGTATCAGGGAACAAATCTCCAGTTAAGAGAGATAATACACAGCAAGCTTCTTTTGAAACAAAATCAGTGAATCACACGGAATCGAAGACATCAACCTCGCCTGTAAAGAGTCCAGCATCTAGAGTGGAGAAAATATGCTCCAAAATAGCTTCAATGATGGTACCGAACTCTACAAATGATTCTGTCTCACCGTTAAATATGTTGGCAACTATTGCCACTACAGAGGAAATTGAGAGCGACCTGGAAGGTGACACTGGAAATAATGTGAGTGGAAATATTGTTAACTATGTATCCGAACAGTTAGAATATTCGGAAAAGGAGAAAAGTGACGTGGAGGAGAAGATTAAGCAGTTCATTGTATTTGCTCCGCATGGAAAACATCTTGTGTTCAAAAGATTCAAGGAAGGTGCCGTACATGCATTTCCAGGTAGTTATTACTTCTTAGCTGGCTTGTCCAAATATATAGCCCTTTCCCACACTATCCCAACTTTTAACGACCCTGGACAAGAAAGCTTTTGAAAACATACACCATACATGCATTTCCAGGTAGTTATTACTTCTTAATTGGCTTGTCCAAATATATAGCCCTTTCCCACACTATCCCAACTTTTGACGACCCTGGGCAAGAAAGCTTTTGAAAACATACACCGTACATGCATTTCCAGGTAGTTATTATCTCATAACTGGCTTGTTCAAATATATAGCCCTTTCCCACACTATCCTAACTTTTAATGACCCAGGGCAAGAAAGCTTTTGAAAACATACACTGTACATGCATTTCCAGGTAGTTATTACTTCTTAACTGGCTTGTCGAAATATATAGCCCTTTCCCGCACTATCCCAACTTTTAACGACCCTGGGCAAGAACGCTTTTGAAAACATACACCCTACATGCATTTCCAGGTAGTTATTATCTCTTAACTGGCTTCTTCAAATATATAGCCCTTTCCCACACTATCCCAACTTTTAACGACCATGGGCAAAAAAGCTTTTGAAAACATCATGGAAAAAGGAAAAAATGCTGGTAACCAGCATTTTCTCCTTTTCCCACAATGTTTTCTGTCTTTTTCCAGAAAATCTTCGTTATTTGAGGCACTTTTATTTTTGTCTTCTGCAAATACTTACACTTTTGATGAGCCTAAAACATTGTGTGCTAAAGGGATAGAGGATATTTGTTTGGTTTTTTTTTCGGTGAAAGATGGAAATTTATTTCATCAAGTGAACATCCTCGGTAATATTTTCACAAGTCCTGCACCCAGGAGTAAAAATATTACCGTATGACGTTCACAAGATGTAATTAATTTCAATTTTTCACTGAAAAAAAACAAATATTCTATTTATTGTATGTATCTAACCCTTTTTTGTTGGGACTTGCAAAGTACAGGGGAGCTCTTGGTATTTCAGTACTGTTGGGTTTATCAATTGGTAAATTAATTCAGTGGTTGGAACAATGAAGTTGTCAAATCATAATCCACCATTATTTCCTGATAAACCACTGAAAAGCATGAAATAACAGTTTATAATGAGGGGTTTGGGGTTTGTATCCTGGCTAGTCCATAATTTTGTTCAAGCATTGCACAAGTCCTTGTAAATATTTATCGTAGGGGAATGACTTATTAATTAACCCTTTACCACACAAGTAGATGTAATATTGAGAGGGAGCGGACAAAATGCCATTGCACCCTTTGACCCCTTATCTTAATTGGGTATTTCCCCGCATCACGACCCCAACGACCTCATCATCTTCACGACCCCAACGACCTCATCATCTTCACGACCCCTACGACCCCTACGACCTCATCATCATGGCAACAAGGTCATCATTCCTTACGTTAGCGTCATTATCCCGAAAATTGCCCATATAGCTATATGAACAAAAAACCTCTTCATTTAAGTAAAATATTTATTTTGGTATCCTATGATGCCCCAAAGCAAGCGTATGAATTCCATCTTGCAAAATAAACCTTTTATCGTCATTCGCACTTAATGCTATTTTTGTAATTTCTTCTGTATAAAGTTGATGTTTATAACTTCTTATTATCGACATTTTTCTAAGTTGTATATCATTTTTTTCTAAACAATTCAGATAATCCTGATGCGATATGGTTTTTGCAATTATGTTTTTCTTAATTCCTTTACATTTTTTTTTTATTTTCATTCTTATGGTCTTCATCCATTTTAATACTATACATTTTAGCTTTTAATCCAACATAGTCTTCTATTTCCTTTCCTTGTGTTTCATCCTTAAACATACCAATTACCTTTTTGTTTATACCAACTGGAATACCAGAACGATGATTTTTTGGATAATCACTTGTATCAAACTTATCTTTAACATCATTGGAAATATCTTTATAAAAATCTTCTGTTTGTATCTCATATAATAAACTATCTGTATCAGTAAGTCCTAAAGTTGCTTTATCCCCATATTTTACTTTAATATAATTATAATGAAAATCATACATCAAAGTTTTACTTAATTCAAGAATGGAAAATCCTACATAAATAGGCTTGTTAAATTTTACTTGCGTTCTCCCCATATGAATGCTTACCAAATTTTCATTAAATATTTCTAAATGCTTAAAGTTTGGTTTGTTTACAAATTTTCTAGCTGATTCCCTACTTCTAGCAAGTCTAACATTTACCCTTTTTCTTATATTTTCCATAGTTTTACCAAATACTGAATTATTCATTAACTTATAAAAATCCTTTTCAAATTCATTTTTTGCTTTTGTTCTTAGCTGCGTGTTTTTATTAATGTATGGCTTTAACCAATCACTCTCTTTAAACTTAAGCCCTTAGTGTATCTTTTCTATCTTTAAACCAAGGTTTAAACACTGGTTCAAACTTTCGTAATGAGTAATATAGTTTTTTTTATCACCTAAATGCGGTATTAGTTTTTCAACTTTATTAACTACAATTTTCTCCGCAGCAGGAGGTAGCTCATTTAAGTAATCATGCAGTTCTTTTGAAACAGTCAAATCAACTTCTAAAAAACAAGGAATTGATTGCCAATTTTTTAATTCATTTTCTGTCATCCATCTAAATCCACCAGTTGGAAGTTTCTGACTCATAGCCCAACCATACAAGTTATTACAATCTAAATATTTGCAAAATACTGAAGGTTTTTTTGGATCATAATTTCTTAAATATTTGTTATTTGCTTTTATATGCCTTTTAACAATCATCGAAATTCCCCCTCTGATACCCCTTTCAATAAATTGGATTTTATTTGGATCTCTAATCAGTTTTAGCTTAACACCAGTTAATTTTAATGCTGCATCCCAAGCTAAACCAGGTGCAGTAAAATACCAAGCAGGATCTAATTTATAAACTTTATAACAAACTTTTCTAAAGCTTTCAAACACATCGGCTAAAAGAAGAACATCTGTTTTTAAATATAAATCAAGATATTCACCAAGGGTTCTAATTTTAAATACCTCCCATACCCTTTTTGCATGTTTATAATCTTCTTTTGAAATTCCTTCTTCGACAAGTGTTGAATAAAATTTTTCAATAGGTGGTAATTGTGTTTCATTTAACCTTTCTAAAGAATCAATATATTCATATGGAAAAACTCCCTTTCTTTTTAAAAGTTCAAACTCATCTTTATTTGGAAATTCTTTTTTTAAGTTTATGAATTGATCATCATTTAAATTGTCTGCTAGTTTTGCTAAACTTTTATCCATAAATTTAAAAGTATCTATAAACCTGATATCCTTATAAATATCTACAGTTTTACCATTAATTTCAACCTGCTTTATTAAGCATTTCTTTGTAAAACTTATATATTTTTCCTCATTAGCTGGGATTACATTAATTTCTCCTTCACTAACACCAAGACTTTTAATAAACAAATGGCTATCATACCCTAACAAATTATGAAAGCAAAAAGGGATAAAGTTTGGTTTTCGAAATTTAATATTACAGCTATTATGTGCTGCTCCTCTATAAACACCAGTAAAATGACAGTGATCTCTCACTTTTTTCCATTTATCCTTTTTATTCTCCTCTTTTTTCTTTTTTTCCTCCTCTGGATCTTCTTCAACTCCATCCTCTTCTTCCTCCTCTACATCCTCTTTTTCTTCCTCACCAAACTTTTTATTACAAAGATAACAAGTGTCTGTCTTTTTAAAATTTTTTTCATCCTCTTCATTAAATATCATATCTTTTTCTGGTAAATTAAAACTCTCTCTAGTTATGTTTTCTGCTTCTTCCACAAACTTTTCTGTGGCATCCTCCCCCAGATGTAACAATAATCTTGACTCAACAACATCTTCATCAAAACTTTTTAAATAGAAAGAATAAGCTATTGGCACATGCATATTAGTTGTTGTTGTTGAACTTTTACTTGGGTTTTGCTTTGCATGTTGTATTGGTATAAGAGCTGTTTCAAAATCACCATAAGCAACAAACGGTAACCATTGTGTTTTTACCAAGTTTTTAAACATTAGTGTACTCTCTTTTTTTGAAGGCATTTTAATTCTTACAGCATCTTCTTTATAGCAAAACTCCCTATGTTTTTTAAAAACACTTTCACTTGTAAAATGACCTAAACAGCTCCAACAAAAAAACTTTTTTCCGTTATGTTTTGATATTTTTGCTCCTAATAGTACACTTGGATCTTTTATCCAAACATAATGCCCATTTTCTTCCTTATCTTTTATTAACAAAAGAATCACTAAATGTTCCCTACCAAAAGTTTCTTTTCTCTGCCTTCTAAGGGGGTATAATCCATCTTTCTCATCATAACCTATAACAACAACAGAAAATGAAGGATTTTGATTTTCAAACTTATTAATATCACGCAATTTAACGGGGCATTCTATTCCTTTCATATTTAATTCTTTTATTTGTTCTTTTAATTTTTTATCAACTCTTTCTGGATGGATTTTTTTTGGATAAGCCACCCTCATTGCACAATATAAAAAACAATTATGATCTTCTTTGTTTTGAATATTAACAAGCCCATTTCTATTATTTTTTCTTTTTAATCCTGCTGGTAAAGGTAACCATGAACTTGCTAACCCCTCCCATAATGGTCTATTTTCTGCAACATACAATTTTAACCTAATAACCCTTTTAAAAACCCACCCACTTTCTTTTAGTAAAAAATTCTCAAAATTTTCCATAACTCGTTCTACCATTTTATCATATACTTCATTTACATCATTTTCTATTGTAATAATTTCATTGTGTGATTCAAATCGGATTTCAATCCTTTTTATTTCATCAGAATTTGCTACTGCCTTAACAAATTCACAAAAGAATGCTAACTTTACTTTTATATTTCTATGGTTTCTTAAATATCTTGTTATACTTTCTCTGGCTCCCTCTAAAAAATCATTTGGCCCCAATCCATCTATTCCATCCATAACTTGTTTTATTGCAAATCCTCTCAATGCTGACATTTCTTCTCTTAATTCAAAGTTTGGTCTTGCATCTACTTCCTCTTCTACGCCAACTTGCTCTTCTCTCCCAGTTGCCCAATTAATAAAATTAGTTGCTCTTCTTTTAACACCTTCAGGGATTACCGCAGAGACGGCTCTTTTAACTCCGTTGTAAATATTAGATCCGATTGTTAGACTAACATCTGTTAATCCATTAATAAATCTTCTCGTAAATGAATTAAACATTTTTTAAAAGTAAGGATTTTTTACTTAAATAAAGTTTTATTATGATTTTTTCCCCCATAATAAAACCTATAATACATTAATTTTATATTTCTCGTTCCAGACTTTCTCATTCCAATTTTCAACCGTTTGCGGGCATTTTTTTATAAACTTACCTGCTTTATAAATTGATGGAAATTCATGAATTTCTCCTGTTTCTACATCCTCAAAAGTAACTTTTCTTGGATTTTGTTTAATAGTTTTTAATCTTTCATGGTTAGGAACGCTACCATCTTTATTTAATATTTTCTTTTTTTTAATTGGCTTAACTTCCTCCTCAGGATATAATCCATTCTCTTTTACTGTATCAACAAGCATTTTCTTATCCCAGTAAGAGTAAAACTTAATATTATTATCTTTCAAAATTTTTTTTAAATCTTCAGTGTTTATCATTTTTTATAAGAAAAAATTACTTAAAAGACAACACTCATTTTATTTCCATCAGACTGAAAGCTAATTAATCTATCACTAATGATTACCGCAAAGGCCTCTGTATTAGCAGGAACATTTGCATGAAATTTTGCCTTAACTTGAATATCAGTAACAGAATACTTTAACTTTTCACTCTGTTTCGTCACATCAAACAAAAACAAAGGAAATAGAGTTTTATAATCTGTGGGAGTAATACCAGGGTTAGATACTAACTCATTTAAGTGGGCAAACTTTGATCTAAACAAAGCAACATCACCATATACTCTACTAATTTGATTAGCAGGAAAAGATAAAACATAATCAGTTTCTGGATAACGCCTTGAGTTTAACATTGCGTAAATATTTTCAATGTTTAAATTGTCAAATATAGATGGGTTTTCTTCTTGGTTATTACTTTTTCCAGTTTGAAAACCGACAATTATAAAACGTGGAACTTCAGGAGATGATTTAACTGATAGTCTCCAATTAAATGATCTTGATTGTGGTACAGAAAAAGAGTCACATTGTATCATTCTATATCCAACTGGAAATTTTTCTTTCTTTTCTATAAATTTATAAAGTTCCAGTTTTGGTTCATCTGATGGTAAAACATGAGGAATAAACCAAGATATTTTAAGTAAATTAATTCTACCATTATCAACAACAGGATTACCTGCACCATCCCTAGCATTGCTTTTAAAAATTGCGTCATTGTCATTATTTCTTGTTAAAGTGAGAGTTTGTTTCATTCCATATAAAACTTTGTCATAATCTTCACAAAAACCAAATATATGTTTCATGGGTATCCTAAAACTAAAGGTCCCAACTGGATTAGAACTAAAAATATACTGCTTTCTTATAGCAAACCCATTATTAGTAGCACTATCTGCTTGAGTTCCACCATCCTTATACCACAGTTGATTTAATCCATGAGATTTATAAAAATCATCTGGATATTTTAACAAACCAAGCATTGTTGTAGCTTGACCGGGATATGCAATAGATTCTATCTCTTGCCCACTAAGTTGGTACTTAATATTTTTAAATAGATGCATCAATCCATTGTTTGTTAAGGTAACCTCATTGACAGCCCCATAAGCTGTTCCGTCATTTTTTACTAATTCACCTATAATTTGTAAATATGACTCAGAAGGATGAGTAAAAAGGTCTTGTGTTTCAATGTTAATTCTAATATCCCCTCCTGCATTGTTAAGATTAGTTCCCGTGATAGGTTCATACTCAAAATACTCATATTGATCAATACCATTAACATTTACAATTGGGTCTGTGATTTTTAAAATATCTTCCATTTTTTATATGCAATTATAATTTTTAATTGAGTCATAAAACTTTAATTCCAGAACCAGTATTTATTTTCTTAACTAAATCTTGTATAGTAATTGCGCTGCCATCTATCAAAGCATTAATATTTTGTGGTGCTGGTTGTGTTGATGTAGTAGGCGGCGCATATTTTTCTAAAATTTTTTTTGCTTTCGGAGTTAGTGCCTTTTGAACCAACTTCTTACCTGCATCAACCGCTGCTGTTTTACCTATCTCTAACGCTTTCTTTGCCCCTTCCTTTGCCACACTTTTACCAACATCAGCTGCTGAAGATGCTATTTGTTTCATTGCACCACTAGTAAATAGTTTTGTAAGAAAATTAGCAAAAGTATCAAATATCCCCTTACCCCCATAAGCATATTTTTTTTTTTAATCCTTTATTTCTAATTATAAGCATTTTTATAATATACTCATAATATTTTTATAAGCATTTAAATAAAAAATACCTTGCCTTTTTAATTCATCACAGATGGAGATAAGCTCATTTCTTACTCCAGTGTGTCCAGCTTCTTTACTTGCCATCAAAAGGTCTAATCTTTCTAATAGAGCATTAGGGTCAGAGGGGATTACAACAACTCCTTCTCCTTTTTTATGTTTTTTTTGTATTTTCTTTATATCCTCATATATAGGTTTAATAAAAACATTGTATTTAACTCCAGAACTGCTTCTAGGTGGGTTTTTAGGGTTGTTTCCACGAAAAATAGCATTGGTTTGAATTAATATTTTTTCATAATTAGCAAGATCATTATTTAAAAAAGTTTCCTTCTTACTTGGATTTTTTGCAATAATTAACTCCCATAATGCATTTGTTGCTGGATATTTTTCTGCTCCAATCCAAATATTTTCACCATCGTAATCAATCATACTATCGCCTATATAGTGGTTAAGCCCTTTCCTTTTAACACCAAATGTTTCATCAATATTTCCTTCATATACATCTTTTAATTCACTAAGTTTTACATCTAATTGTGAATACCCAACATAATCATCTTCCTCTTTAGAAATTAATTGTTCAGGCAAATGTTCAATTCCCTCTTTAATAGGTATTAACCCTTCTATAATCTCCTTTGCTGTAGTTTTTTGTGTTTCTGTAATAGGTCTATAAAACTTTGAAAGGTCTTTTTGTAATTCAATTTCTCCTGTTTTCTCTGCAAGTTGACTATCACGTATTCTCTTTTTTGTTTCAAGATATTCTTTTACAATTTGGTCTCTTTTTTCAGGATTTTCTACTTTTAAAAAGCTCATTTTATTTACAAAACATTTTTTTTTAAGTTTTTAACAAAGTTTTTAACAAAGATTTTAAGATATTTCACACACACAAGAACATTTAAACTTTGGACATTTAATACGGAAGGGTGCCACCATGATTTTTCTCAACGAGCTTCCGAAAGGACTCCCTCGCTTCTTGCCTCCCCCTTTCAATTAAACTTTCTTCCTCTTCAGTCTTAATCTTTTTCTTTGATTTTGTTCTGATATCTTCTCTCATCACCTTATATTTTTTCAATTCTTCCATAATTAAAGTAAATTCAGAATGGTCTATTTCATTGTCAGAGATGGCTTTTGATATATGAGTAAGTAATGTGTTCAACTTAGAATCTGCTAACATTTTAATCTTAAGATGTTTTTCTGATTTTGTTCTGGTTCTTCTAACAAAAAACTTGCCAGCCAATGCTGCGACACCCACTACTAATGCACCAACTTCTAATGCTATTGTTGCCGGAATTGCCACAACGGTAGATAGTAAAGCGATACCACCACCAGCAGCAGCAAGGGCCACCACTGTTAATCCTGCCTCCACATTGTCTACTGTCTTACTAATGTTTGTGTATTTTTTAGCAAGTTGTTCCCTAACCTTAACTTCATTTTCAAGAAGTGTCTGAATTTCTGATATTCTTCGCAACCTAAAGGATTTACCATTATCCTCCACCTCTAATACTGGTGCATTTGGCACATTTCGTGCTTCCGGTAAAACTGGATATATCTTTTCTTTTAACTCCATTTTATTAATTGCAGATATTTTTTTTAAACCGTGTAGCAAAGACGAGCCAAAAAGGTATTTTCCTCAATTTTAAATAGTTTACTAGAGTTGTTTGTAATTGTGATAACCGCATCAGAGGTTTCCTCCAATACTACTTCATTTGTTATACTTAACTGGTTGACTTTTAAATCATATGAAAGAGAAATTAACACTACTCCTTTACTCATTGAAAAACCAAAACCTAAAACAATGGTTTTAGTTTCACCACCTTTTAATATTAATGGCTGCTGGGTATAAACATCCCAAGTAACAGGATTGACTTTTTTAGCAGCATATTTAACTTTGACTGGTTTCCAGAAAATTGTTTTTGGTTGAACCATCTTTGGCTTAACTCCAAATTTAAAAACATTCATCTTTTTCTTTTTATTTATAGCGTTTATAATATTGCACCTAAAATAGGAATATTAGCAAACGGGCTATTAGGACCAAGAAGAAGACCACTTCCATCATAAAATTTACCTCCTTGTTTTAAAAACAACCCATCACCAACAGAACATAATCCTTTTCCACTTGCAGGGCCAAGGTATAAGCCTTCCCCATCAGTTTCTACACGGGACACACAACCACCTTTTTTAAGGTAAAGGCCGCTACCCATTGCTTTTTGTACACCTGAAGAGGCAAGCCCTGATAATGCACCAACTCCTAATGCTGGCAATACAGTCCTTGCTATTGCAGGTAGCGCAGCTGATGCAAGGCCAGCTAACATTCCAAGAAAACCACCCTCTACTTTTTTGTTGTCTCTTAATTGCCTGACGCCCATTCTGATTGTAACGCCTTTTTTATTCTCAAATGCGTTTGCAATCTTTTTTGCTTGTCTTTCGTTAATTGCTATAACATCATTACCTTTTAAATCATCATATCCTAAACGAATACTTGCTGAGCAACCTGCTTTGACTGCATGGTGAAGTTTCTCTTTTTGCCCATCAGATATATTTACTTTAACAGTAGTATATTTCGTCATTTTATATATTTTAGATTTTTATTTATCTCGCTTCTCGTATATGAAATCTAATTGTTAAATTTTCACCTCTTAAATTTAATAAATTACCATCTTGGTCTGTGATTGAAATGTTGAGATTGCTTATTGTATCTAATGTTAAAGGTAGGTAAACCAGATTTACAGGATTTTCTATTATTTTATACCCTGGTGAAACATTAGGGAAAAATGAGTAAATTGTATTTTTTGTGGTTCCATTAACATAACTTCCAGAGATAGCATCAATGTTAACAAGCGAACTATTAATACTAAGAATATTTACAACATTTTCTGATTCATGAAAACCTGCTACATACTTTGCCCGAGTAAATCCTAAAACTTTTGCAATAGAATTTGGTATATTAAAATCAACTTGATACCCATTATCAAGAGTAAGAACAGACTTAAGAGTGTTAGTGTTTGCTGAGATATTAACAAAATACTCTTCATTAACTTTGTCATAATGCTCTTTTTTTCTCATTTCTTGTTGGATTGTGTCATTAATATCAGCAAGGTCATAACTTCCTTATGGTATTTTTATTTTTACCCATGTTGTACCATTATCAGGGGAATAAACAAAAGTATCATTAGTATGGTCAATATTTGGGAATGAATAGTAAGTTTCAAGGTTAACCAATGCAATTTCATATACTTTATCCTTTTCTAATTCAAGAGGTGGAGTAAATTTTGTGTTAAAACGTGTCTTGTTGTCGCTTACTATCAACTGAAAAGATGTTTTATGTTCTGTATTCTTAGCAATTTTTTCTAACAATTTTTCCATTTTTATAAGTAGTAAAAAGATTATTTAAGAGAGCGCCGACTTTGGAATATAAAAGCTATCAAAACCATTTCTATATTTACCATTATCTTTTTTGCTAGATAAATCAATTATGACAAAACCAAAAGGTTTATCCCAGCATGTTTTACAAAATTCACGAAATTCATTCTCTGACATATCATCACCAATATGGTCGCCGTAGATGTGCCTAAGATTTTTTAGATCTTGTCTAAATAGGCAAATAAAATTCGCATTTTCCCTAATAGTTTGTCTTGGTAATCTAAAATAATTTTGTGATAAATAAAAACAATCAACATTACTATACCTTCCTCTAATGTAATAACATTCGCATTTGTTTTGCTTTTCTAAAAGTAAATCATCAAAAATCATTAAATTTTTGTTTTCTGGTTTTAATTCTCTTGGGTCAGGTACATCACTAGCATTTTCAAAAAATTCACAATTAATATCAGACTTTTCTTTAGTTGCCCTGCCACACTCTTCAACTAGTGCAGTAGGTGAAACGTCACAATCAGAAATTTCATCCCTAATATGCTTTCTTTAGGTATTCTTTCTTCAAAGGCCTTTTTAAGTACACGATATTCAGGTTGAAATAAACTTTTACCAAAGACAGCTAAGTGGTTGTAGTCTAGCCAGCCAGGCCTTAATAAAAGATTAAGCAAAAGAGTTGTTTTTCCACATCCAGATTTGCCAACTATTATCCCTCTAATACTATTAGGTAAAAGTGGATGGTTATGTCTCTTTTTTACTGATTCATTCCATGATAAATTAACAATATTCATTTTATTTATATTAAAATTTTTTTATTTAATATAAAATGTACTGCGTTAAATGTAGAAAACAAACAGAAACAAGTGATATAACACATGCTGTAAGCAAAAATGGGAGAAATATGAAACGGGGTAAATGTGTAGTATGTGGGACAACTAAAACACAATTTGTTAAAGGACAAAAAGGTGGTTCATTGTTAAACAAATTTATCAATAACGTACCTGTTGAAATGCACCTTATCGGTCATAATTTTACGGGTCCCAGCACTAAGTTAGAAAAAAGATTAAACGAAGATTTAACTCCGAAAGAATGGTCAAAGCCTATAAATCGTGTTGATGAAGCAGCATATCATCATGATATTTGTTATCTAAAACATGATGATACGGCAACAAGAAATTCTGTTTGTGATACTAATATGCTAAAAGAGTTAAAAGGAATTCACAATCCTTCTGTTAGAGAAAAAATGGAAAGAGGTTTAGTTTCCACTTTGATAGGGACTAAAAAAAGATTTGGAATGGGAATTAGTGTGCGAGCCACTGCGAGTAATGATGTGAGTAAAAAAAAAAAATTTGACATGAAAGATTTAGCAGAAGAATTACACAAACCAGTAAGAAGAAAATTTAGGAAAAGGAAAGTTTTGGTAAAAGGTTTGGATAAGATATGGGCTGCAGATTTGATAGACATGCAAGCACATTCTAAAGTTAATAATAGAGTAAAATTTCTTCTTGTTGCCATTGATATCTTTTCAAAGTATGGATGGATTATTCCATTAAAAAACAAAAGTGGAAATTCAGTTGCAAAAGCGTTAAAAAGTATTTTTATCCAGGGAAGAAAGCCATAGAAATTATGGGTTGATAAAGGAAGAGAATTTTATAACAAAGATGTTAAGAATTTAATAGAAATATATTCTACTGAAAATAAGGAAAAATCAAGTGTTATTGAAAGATGGATTAGAACAATGAAGGAAAAAATGTGGAAATATTTTACTGCTAATGCAACAAAGAGGTATATGGATGTATTAGAAACTCTTGTAAAAGAATATAACAATACAAAACATTCTTCTATTAAAATGGCACCAATTGAAGCAAGTAAGAAGGAGAATGAAGATAAAGTTTTTAAAACATTGTATCCTGATTATAGCGAGGTAAAGGGGGAGTATACTAAAACAAAGTTTTCTGTTGGTGATAAAGTAAGGATAGCTGTAGATAAAAAGCATTTTGAAAAGGGGTATACCGAAAGATGGACTGATGAGGTTTTTATAGTTTCAGAAGTAAGATATACATCACCTGTAACATATAAAATTAAAGACCATGCTGGGGAAGAAATAATAGGGACATTTTACGAACCAGAATTACAAAAAACTAAGCAAACCTCATTCGAAATAGATTATATTGTTGCAAAAGATAAAGATAATAAAAAATCGTTAGTAAAATGGAAAGGTGACCCTGCTATATTAACTTGGCTTGATGATAGAGTTATAAAAAAAATGATGGAATAAAAAATGTCAATAGAAAAAGATATTGCAATTGAAAATATAATTTTACCAAACAAACCTTTAAGTAATTTTGAACTAGAGGAAGCAGCAAAAAAATTAGAAATAAAAAATTTTAGGGGAGTATTTTTAAGAGAAAACCTACCTAAAAAAGTAAAAAACAAAGAATGTGGTATATTAAATCTTGATGATATGGGCAGCCCTGGCACGCATTGGGTTGCATGGTTTAAAAATGGTAAAACAAAAATCTATTTTGACAGTTATGGTATTCAACCACCTCTTGAAATCATAGATTATTTAAAAAGTCCAATACATTACAATACTGACCAATTGCAGCAGGCAGGGCAAGTAATTTGTGGACATTTATGTTTATATGTTCTTAAAGAGTTGAGTTTAGGTAGCGAATTTCAAGATGTATTAAATAAACTTTTTTAGCAATATTTAAAAATGCCAGTTGATAAATTTGGTGGAATGGATGAACAAAAAACAACAAGTGGCGGTGTGTCACTTAGTTACATAAGTAATAATTTTTTACGTAAAGATGGAACAACTATCATTACTGGTTCTTGAAATATGAATGGTAACACATTAACTAGGGTTAGTAATCCAGTAAATCCACAGGATGTTGCCACAAAAAACTATGTTGATGGCGCTAAAGGGTTGATAGATGAGAATGGAGGATAAAATGTGCAAGGATATTTAAATATGAATTTTAATACTATTAAAAATGTTAAAGAACCGGTATACTCTAGTGAAGTTGCTACTAAAAATTATGTTGATAGTAGTGGTAGAGCTATAGTTCAACAACAAGATGGTTCTTTTTCTGCTGTTAGTGATATAAGTATGCGGGGATATACTTTAACTAATGTAATAGACCCTGCTGAACCACAGGATGTTGCTACTAAAAATTATGTGGATGGTGCTAATAGGGCTTTTGTACGTGGGCCTGGAGGTTATTTAGCAAGTGGTGATGTTTCTATGGGCGGGCGAAGAATCACTAACCTTGGGACACCTATAGAAGATATTCAAGCAGTTAATAAGTATTATGTAGATGCGTTTGTTAATGCAGCTACCACAGATTTAGCAACAAAATCCTATGTGGATAGAAAAGTATCACTTCCTTCTCTCATTGGTCCTAAACCTATTATAAGCATTCATGCAGAGGAACAGGGGGCATTAGCAAATGGTGAATATGAGTTTTCTTTTGGTAATGGAAGCTCAGGAAGAGATCATGGGATAGGAGGTTATTGTATGGCTGCCCCTGGTAGAATTATAAGAGGGTCTTTAATGGTGGTTGCTAAAGGTAATAGGGTTTTACAGGAAGAGGTAAAAGTTAACATTGTCATAAATGGGGTTGAACAAATTGACTACTCTATAATAAAAAATGCACAAGAAAAATGTAGTTGTGCTGTTTTTCCACAACCTTTAGAAGTAGACCAATGTGATGTTATAAACTTTATAACAAGGTCAGATAACCCTAAAGCAAAAAACTCGTATCTGTCAATATTGATAGAGTTGGATTTGTAAAAATATTTAACCTAGTAAAAAAAAGGTTAAATATTTAATTTAAGTAAAAGAAACTATATTTCTCTTATAATTTCATTTATCTTTTTACAAACAGGGCATTTATCACTGTTGTATAAAGAAAAACAATCTTTACACAAACAAATGTGGCCACAATTGCAAAAAAGAATGTTGGGTTTTTCATCTTCATTAGAACAGACAACACAAGATTCGCTTAAAAAGGTTTTATCTTCATTTATAATTATCCTTCTTTCAGCCATGTCCTCTTCTTGCTCTGTTTCCTCTTCTTGCTCCCTTTCTATCCTTTGCTGCCACTGTTCAAACAGACTTTGTTGCTCCCATTGAATATATCCATCAGCCATTCTTCTTGCTTTTTCTTTTATAGTTGCATCTGATCCAGTATCAATGAAACCAAAGCCTGGAACGCAATGTGTAACTTCACTATAGAAAATGTAGCTTTCTTCCAAAAATCTAATTTTTCTAAAAAATTTCCATAAATTACCTATTAAGGATAAAGTAAAAGAATTAGTAAAGGGAAGAATAAGGTTAGTATCAAGAGCATTAGAAAAGGGAAAAATAACTTCTTCATCAAACATTAAACAACTTTCATCGTTGCTAAAACATGTAAAAAATGAAAAATTAGCTTCAACTTGGCTAATTCCATGAAAACCACATAAAATATCAAATCCCATTTCCTTTCTTAATTTTTCCGCTATTTCAAAAAAGCGACCTTCTTCTGTTCTCCTAAAACTACCAAAAATAATTTTTTTCTTATACTCCCCAATGCGAAAAAATTTTTTTACCTCCATAACTAAACCTAAATAGAGGGTAAAATTCTCATATAATTTTCTTTTTTTACTCCAATCATGAAATAAAAAATTAAAAAAATCATTAGTATCTTCAGCATTGTTTCTAGAAATTTTATATTTATCATATATTCTAAATAACCCCTCTTCTTTAAAACTCTTAAACATTAGTTTTTTCTTTTCTGCTTCTTCAATTTTACTTACATTTCTTAATTTACCAACTTCCATTTTTTTATTTAAAAAAAATTATTTAATATAAAAAATGGCAAATTATAAAGATATTCTTTCATTAATAAATGAATGTAAAATAACAATAACTGATGATGAACTTGAAACAATTAAGCAAATAGTTGATTACTATCTATGGCGTTATTATGATTTTGTGCCTTCCGAAATTATTTTCAAGGGAGTAATGTTGTTTATTGCAGGAAAGCATATTGAGATATTTAGATTCTATCATTACATAAAATTGTTCAAGTTGATTGATGAACAAGTGCTTAAGTATCTTCAAGCAGATAAAGAGGAGAAAAAAAGACAAGTACAAGAAATCACACAGTGTATGAAACAAGAAACTGAATCATCATATGAATCCTACTCCCAAGGTAGTGAGTCCACGGTACAACTGAGTCAAGAAGATGATGATGAATGGGAATACTACTCTCAAACAACAGAGTCAGAATATTCACAAAATTAAAATATTTAATCTAGTAAGAAGATTAAATATTTATATTTTTCTTATAATACTATTTTCAGTTCTGCATATGGGACACTTAGTATCTGATCTTAAGTTGTTACAACCAGCGCATAAGCATAGATGGCCACAGTTGCAAAATAGGATATTTGGTTTATTTTCTATGCATATAACACAATTTGTTTCGTTAAAAGTTTCACCTAGGTTTAATATTGGTTCATTATTTCTATGATTGAATATTCTTTGTGTTCTTATTATAAAACTATGTATGAAGGGGGGTAGGGTAGAATTTGGTACATTATCTGTTTCGCCATCTGGTTCGCCATCTGACTCACTATCTGGTTCACTATCTATTTCATCATCTTCTGTGTTACTAAAAGGGTGTCTTTGACTGTATGGTAATCCAGTTAAATTTTCATGTCTTGTGGCAAATTGAACATAAGGAAATAATAAAAAATTTGGATTATCACAGTTAAAAAAACCAGGATGATGTTCTGGATCATTATAACAACTTTCAATTTCTGTTTTAAAACATCTAATTTTTTCTTCTTGATCCGGCCTAACATCTAGCCAAAAATATCCTGTTCTTCTATGACTTCTATCAGCTAATCCTAACCATAAGGTTGTAGCATAATTCGTTTCAGTTAATCTCTTTGATAATAAATAATAGTAAGCAGGTATACCTTTCATGAGATTAAAATAAAAAGCATTCTTTCCTTCATCACCTTCAAAATAATAACCTGCATCTTGTGGAACATTCAAAAATATAGTATCACAACCATTAATGTGTGTGGGAAAAAAAGTTATATGTTTTTTTATTATTACATCCTTCAAATTTTCTATCTGCTCTTCTGTTAAATTATCTAATACGCTCATCTTTTTTTTCTTATGAAAATATTTACTTAAATCATTTTATTTTCTTAATTGTATTTTTTATTCTACAAACAGGACATGTGTTTGAATTACCATTTAATGTATCGCATTTGTCACATAAGCATAGATGACCGCAGTTACAAAATAGGATATTTGGCTTTCTTTTAAAACAGATAACACAATCTGGTTCGTAAAATGTTTTCGTGGGAAGTACTGAATCTGTGTCAACTCTTTCAATTTTAGAAATTCCATCACTTGTAAAGTCTATTGTGTATGCCCCCTCTTGAAATAAACTTTCATTGTTACACCAAAATGTTTCAAAATCTTGGTTAGTAAAATTTTCACTCATCTTTTTTACTTAAGAAATATTTTACTTAAATGAAGAGATTTTTTGTTCATATAGCTATATGGGCAATTTTCGGGATAATGACGCTAACGTAAGGAATGATGACCTTGTTGCCATGATGATGAGGTCGTAGGGGTCGTGAAGATGATGAGGTCGTTGGGGTCGTGAAGATGATGAGGTCGTTGGGGTCGTGATGCGGGGAAATACCCAATTAAGATAAGGGGTCAAAGGGTGCAATGGCATTGTGTCCGCTCCCTCTCAATATTTCATCTACTCACACAATCCCGAGTTTCAACAACACTGAGGGATTGGGCTTTGGAAAACTTTGTGGGAAAAGGAGAAAATGCTGGCGACCAGCATTTTCTCCTTTTCCCACAAAGTTTTCTGTCCTTTTACTCACAAGTTCCATCATTTGGGCCACATTTAATTAGTCATCAGCAAATGCTTTGAATTTGGGCAATTCCAGAATTCTGTCGCTTGGTACAGGTCAAAATGCAAGAAGTGCTAATGACATGCTGTGGTTTCTTTTAAGAGGCCTAAATTTTTCAATATGAAGTCTGTATATTATATACAATTACATGTAATTAATTATACATACTTCTCCCCCATCTCCTAAAAGAAACTTAAGTTTGGTTGTTGATCTGGAATTGAGTTGTTTGTAGATGCAATTATATGTCAATATCTCCTTCCAGTTTCGCCTGGCAGGGTAGCTCAGTGGCTAGCACATCTGACTTGTGACCAGGTGGTTGTGAGTGTGATACATGATTGAGGCTAAATTTTTTTGTGGTGATTTTTTGCCTCTCACCTCTGTTGCATGTGAGAGAAGTAATTAGTGTTAGTACTGGTGTAAGAATGCCAGAAAATAGATGCTTAGATGCACTGACCTATGTGAGATGACCTAAGCTGTTAAAACGGTGTAAACTCCAATAGAAACAAACAAAGCCTCTACCACACAATCCCGAGTCTTAACAACCCCGAGGAAGAAGCCTTTTGAAAACATTGTGGGAAAAGGAGAAAATACAGGTTATCAGCATTTTCCCCTCATCCCACTATATATTCTACCAAGTCCTTATCAATGACAAATTCAATCATTTGAGCCAAGCTTAAATTGGCGTCTGCAAATGCTTTGAATTTGGACAAGTCTACATTTTTGTTGTGTGGTAAAGAGTTAGCCCTTATCCTCATAATCCAAGGTTTTAATAACTCTGAAGACAAATCCTTCTGAAAACATTGAGGGATAAGGAGAAAATGCTTGTAATCTTCGCCACAATGTTTTCAAAAGGCTTCTTCCTCAGCATCGTTAAAAGTCAGGATTGTGTGGTAAAGGGTTAAATTGTATTCCTGATCCAGTTTGGAGATAGTGGTAGAGTGTTTGGTTCTCACACCAAAGGTCGTGGGTTTGACATCTTAACTCTCTATCAAACGACAAAATTTTCGACTTGTCCAAATTAAAAGGATTTGCAGACGACAAAATAAATGTGGCAGAAAAGTTGAAATTTGTTTTGGGAAGGGTAGAAAACATTGTGGGAAAAGGAGAAAATGCTTGCTCCTTTTTCTACAGTTTTCAAAAGGCTTTGTCCTCAGGGGCATTAAAACTAGGGATTATGTGGTAAAGGGTTGAAGTTTTCAGGAAACAATTATCGAGGCTGATTGATGTAAGTTGTAAGAACTTGTTTCACAGTCGGTGTAAAATAAATATGTTTAAACTAATTCCTGAATCACTGACAAAGCAACCAGTGGAGATGATACTAGAGGTTTTAGAGCTGACCCTGTCTTTGTCCTTCCACAACGAACCGGCTAGCAATCCAGGGACCATATTCACCAACCTTATTGGACTCTTTATCCAAAGACCTGTGTTTCAAACAGTTACCAGACAGTCCTGAGTTTTGACTACCCTGAGAAAGAAGCCCTTTGAAACACTGTGGGAAAAGGAGAAAATGCTGGTAACCAGCATTTTCTCCTTTTCCCACTATGTTTTTTACTCCATTATAAACAAACTCCATCATTTAAGCCTCATTTAAATTGTCGTCTGCAAATGCTTTCAATTTGGACAAATCTACATTTTTGTTGTGTGGCAAGGTATTAATGACCTTGTGAAAGAAGGCTATCAAATCTTTACCAAACAAAAGAAATTTTTGACTTGTCCAAATTGAAAGCATTTTCAGACAACAAATCGCAACAAGCTAAAACTGAGGGTTTTGTCTTTGATATCATAGGATAGAAGATGTGCTATAAGAAGAAAAAGAGAAGGCTTTTGCAAACATTGAGGGAAAAGGAGAAAATGCTGGTAACAAAAAAAAAATGTTTTCTACCCTATCAAAGACAGAAATCATCAGTTAACCCTTTCCCAAACAAGCCCTGGTTTTCACGTGTCTGCAGTACAAGTCTTTTGAAAACACTGGGAAAAGGAGAAATTGCTCGTAACGAGCAATTTCTCCTTTTCCCACAGTGTTTTCTACCCATTTGGAAAACTTTCTGTCATTTTCATCAAATTTAAAATTGGACCAGTCTAAAATTTATCGTTCAGGAACGGGTTAAGCTACAGTTAATATGCCCTCTGCAAATGCTTTCAGTTTGGTAGAGTTAGAAATTTTGTCATCTTGTGTAGGGTCACGTCATTATATATCCTTTACATCTGAGAATATTCTCTATTACAATTAACTACTTACTGGACGAGAAAATTGTAGACTGGTCCAAATCCAAGGCATTGGTAGACGGCAAACTGATTTGCACAAATGATGGAATTCATATCAGAAAGAGTTGGAAACATTGTAGGAAAAGGAGTCATGCTAGTTATCAGCATTTTCTCTTTTTCTCACAATTAGTCAAAAGGTTTCTCTATCATCATTTAAACATGGGATTATTTAGTAAAGGATTAAGTTCCCTTTATTTTTTAGCACTGTTTAGTCCTTATCCAGATCATCCTATGGCGAAGGATGCTCGAAGAGAGTTCATTGCAGCAGTTTCACACTGGGTGAATGCCAAATTTTCCGGTAGTAAACAGAGCAGTGAAAATGCAGAAAAAGCATTACCTGATGGTCCATTAGACATAACCAATAAATTCTCTCAGACTACAAGCAAGAAAGATTTAACAAGAGAAGACATTGAAGTGAAAAGTAGGCATTCAGATTCGATAGGAAAGGACAATCATCAAAATTATATGGTAGAGCAATTAGAAACTGTGTCTTGTGGGGTTAAAGGGAACAAAGTTTCCAAAGTATGTGTTGATCAGACACGTGTTGGATCCAGTGGTGTTGTAGCGAGACCTAATGGTTTGACCAACGATCAAAATGATGTAACATACAGTTTGAGTAAAATTGATGGAGTAGTGTTTAATAAAGTTAGTGATGACACCACTGTAACTAAAGATGACCATAACAGCACTGATTTGGAAGGAAATACAGCAGACACTCCTGATGACTCTACTGGACTGGAGGATAAATCAATGGAAAGTGAAAGCATTCTTGCTGATTGTTCCTCTGTCTCATTAAGTTCTTGTAACACCTCAGTTGTAAGGGCAGCTAAATGTGAAATACCAGCAACTGAATCTGAGAGTTATGAATCGCAATGTGAAAGCTGTGAATCGCAATGTGAAAGCAGCCAAACAGAACGTGGAAGGCTTATTTCAAAATGTCAAAGTTCAGCTACCAAATGTGAAAGCTCTAAATCAGAATTTGAAAGTTGTTCAACAGAATGTGATAGTAGCCAAACAGAATGTGAAAGCTGTGCTTCAAAATGTGAAACTTCTGATACAAATAGTGAATGCAGTAAGACTAGATATGAAAGACACATCACCGATTGTGGTATTAGTGGTAGTGTAATTAATACAGGCATCACAGAATATGAAACTACAAGTGTAAAGCAGAGTAGTAAAGAGATTAGAAGAAAAGTTAAAAAAAGTAATTGTAAAGAAATAGTGAAACGGGAAATAATTAGATGTAAAACAGACACCACTAAAGATGAATCTGGCCATCATAGTACAAGAAAGACTCTAACAGAGGATAATGTTTCAGATGAAAAGCGAAGTTTTTCCAGGAAAAGGAGAAGAAAATTTGATGAGAATGAAAATATCAGAAAAGAAAAGAGAGGATCTAAGAGATTGTCATCTAGAAATGAAAAAGAAGCTTCAGGGAAAAGTAATAAAGATACAAATGATGTAGTAAGTGATACAAATGTCTCTGAGTTAGAGTGTGAAACTAATGCCGATGTAGAATTCAGTACAGAAAATACAATGGATGAAACGTTAGTGAAATCTGAACCTTCATATAAAATTCAAGTGAAATTGAAAACTGTGCAAAGCAAACATAGAAATCAAAATGGTGCTTTTACCAGGAGCTCCCGTCTGAAACATTCTAAAACTAAAATCAAAGAAGGCAATGATAAGAAATCTGCCACCAACCTTTTACACATAAAGAAAATACCCAAGAAAAGAAACAAAATAGCCAAGCAGAAAGACACTGTTTTAATGAAAAGCAGTGTGGCAAATAATGAAACATGTGGTAATGAGCTTGAACATGTTGAGCAGATCAGTTCATTTTCTGTGATGCCAAGGTCCAAAACAAATACAAGATCAAAATTGTCAACATTTAAACCCAACAGAGTTGGTAAAAGAAAACTTAATGAAGCAAGCAGTGAATTAAGGAATGAGACTACTGAAACTGATGTTGAAACTAAAAGTGCTGATAAAGCTGGATCCACCCATGTGATGCAAGTTGCTACAGACAATATAGGGAATGAGACCTCAAAGAAAGGTTCATGTGAAATTGAGACAGAATTCAAAACATCGCAACACATACAAAATAAAAGTCCAAGTACTGCTTTGACTGATAACAGTCGCCTTAGGAAAACAAGAATTGAAAGTCATCCGAATCATAAACAGAAATCTGTTACCTGTAGTTCAAAACAAATACCAAAGAAAGAGAATAAAAACATAGAGCTAAGAAAGAGTGTAATAAAGCAGTCAGCAACTCAAACTGCATTATGTAGCAATACTGAAAGGTTTGTGGTCGACAAAGAATGTTCTAAACTTGTTAGTTCATCTGATGTGAAACTGACATCAAAAATTGGAGAGAAGTCAATGAAGAGAAAGGCTTTGGCTGATCTATGTTATGTTAAGTTAAAAAGAATTAAGTTTCTTGATGATGTTTTCAAAAAATAGTTTAACCATGCTCTGTGATTAGGGGGCTTAATGCATCTGCGAAGAGTATCGATCCAGGTCAGCCTGCGCAGGCTGACCTAGGCCGAAACTTTGCTATTGGTGAATTTCCTCTATTTCAAAGGAACAGTCTACCCTATAATACAGTCGGTTGTTAGACAAAATGGACTTTATGGAACCATAATTATGTGATGACTCGCTTGGTATCATGCATCACGGAAATGCATTAAGCCCCTTTTGCCAGAGCATGGCTCAGTAGTATTTGATATTGGTTTATCTACTTTTTAGCTCACCTGAGCACAAAGTGCTCAAGGTGAGCTTTTGTGATCGTGCTGTGTCTGGCATCAGTTGTCCGTTGTGTGGTCGTCAACATTTACCTTGTGTGCGCTCTAGAGGCCACATTTTCAGCCAGATCCTCATGAAACCTGTTCAGAATGTTTTTCTTGATAATATCTCAGACAAGCTCAAAATTGGGTCACGTGGGGTCAAAAAGTAGGTCACAGGGCCAGATCTTAGAAAAACCTTGTGTCACTCTAGAGGCTACATTTTCAGCCTGATACTCATGAAACTTGGTCAGAATGTTTGTCATGATAATATCTCAGACAAGTTTGATATTGGGTCACATGGGGTCAAAAAGTAGGTCACTGGGCCAAATCTTAGAAAAACCTTGTGTGCACTCTAGAGGCCACATTTTCAGCCTAATACGCATGAAACTTTGTCAGAATTTTGTCTGGATAAAATCTCGGACAAGTTTGAAATTTGGTCACGTGGAATCAAAAAGTAGGTCACGGGGCCAAATCTTAGAAAAAGCTTCTGTGCAATGTAGAGACCACATTTTCAGCCTGATACTCTTGAAACTTGGTCAGAATTTTGTCTGGATAAAATCTTGGGCAGGTTTGAAATCTGTTTATGCTGGGTCAAAAAGTCACAGGGCAAAATCTTAGGAAAAGCTTGTGTACAATCTAGAGGCCACATTTTTAGCCTGATACTCATGAAACTTGGTCAGAATGTTTATCTGGATGAAATCTAGGACAAATTTAAAATTAGGTGACATCAGGTCAAAAAGTAGGTCACTGGGTCAAATCTTAGAAAAACCTTGTGTACACTCTAGAGGTCACATTTCAAACCGTATACTCATGAAACTTGTTTAGAGTGTTTGATTTGTTAAAATTTTGGACACATAGAAAATTGGGTCATGTCGAGTCAAAAAGTAGGTCATTGCGCTAAATCATAGAATAATTTATTGTGCACTCTAGAGGCCACATTTTCAGCTTGATATTTATGAAACTTGGTCAGAATGATTGTCTGGTTAAAATCTTAGACTATTTTGAAATTGGGTCACATCAGGTCAAAAAGTAGGTCATGGGGCAGAATCTTAGAAAAAGCTTGTATGCACTTTAAGGGCCACATTTGAAGCCTTATACTTATGAAACTTGGTCAGAATGTTTGTTTGGATAAAATCTCGGACAAGTTTGAAATTGGGTCACATCGAGTCAAAAAGTAGGTCACAGGGCCAAGTCTTAGAAAAACTTTGTGTGACTCTTGAGGCAACATTTTGAGCCAGATTAGATATTCAAAAATAGGCTAAACCAGTAAAAAAGTAGATTACTTACACTTGTGCATTTTACATCATCATGACCAGGATCTTTTCAGTCTAACCAGTCCTAGATGACCTTAATCAGGTGAGCGCTTTAGGGCCAATGGCCTGCTTGTTGTCTATACCTTAATCAGTGGACTGTTTAACCCTTTACCACACAATGCTGAATTTTAACAACCCTGAAAGGGAAGGCACTTGAAAAAAATTGTGGGAAAAGGAGAAATTGATGGTAACCAACATTTTCTGCTTTTTCCACTATATTTTTATACCACCCTCATTTTAAGTACATTTGATTGTCTGCAAATGCTATCAGTTTGGACAAGTCTGAAATTTTGTCATACAGTAAATGGTTAAGACATTCCAACTAGTACAAGTCTGATTCTGCTTAACCCTTTACCACACAATCCCGACTTTTAACAACCCTGTGAAAGAAGCCTTTTGAAAACATTGTGGGAAAAGGAGAAAATGCTGGTAACCAGCATTTTCTCCTTTTCCCACAATGTTTTCCACTCTTCCCAAAACAAATTTAAACTTTTCAGTAAAATTTATTTTGTCATCTGCAAATGCTTTCAATTTGGACCAGTCCAAAATGTTGTTGTTTGGTAAAAAGTTAATACATTCCAACTAGTACATGTCTGATTCTGCTTAATGTTCTTTTGAGGAACTGAGCTTTGAAACTTTTGTTTTGCATTCGTATATAAAGGGATTTTTCCATTGAGTGAACATTAGACTAGCTGGTTTGAGCCCTGCCAAGGTTTTTTAACTCTCTACCAAACAACAAAATTTTAGACTTGTCCAAATCAAAAGCACTTACAACAAATCAAATGTGCATCAAATATATCATTTTTACACAGTAGAATTTCGTTAGTTCCCTCCTCCCTGGTTCACAGCTATATATTGCTTTCTTGAAAGTTTTACCTTTGCAGAATCATTTTATTGCCTTGCCAGATAGCTTATTGGTCAGCATATCTGACTTATGGCCTGGTGGTTGTGGGTTTCATACACAGTTGAGCCAAACTTTTTTTCCAGTGATTTTTTGTCTATCACCTCTGATGGATGTGAGAAAAGTAGTCAGTGGCTTGGAAAGAAAGTTGTGTCAATACTGGTGGGAGAAAGCAAGGAAACACGTGTGTAGATGCCCTTACTGCTGTGATATGGCCAAAGCTGATAAAACAGCATTAAACATCCAATACAAACAAACATGAAGTTATTTACATAATCGAGTAAACAGGTTTCCTTCAAAGTGAAATGTACTGGCTGTTATCAGACTGTAGAGTGATAAATGCGCTCTTGTTTGTAGTCTGTGCTACTATTTTGATGTATGTGTATGTTAACATTGTATCAAATATGATACAGAAATATGTTTCCTTTTGGCTTAATCAAATATGATACAGAAATATGTTTCCTTTTGGCTTAATCAAATATGATAAAGATATATGTTTCCTTTTAGTTTAATCAAATGTGATACAGAAATATGTTTCCTTTTGGTTTAATCAAATACAGGGTGACCCAAAATGAATGCAACCCGTAAAAGTACCCACAACTTCTGCAAATGGGAATGGATTAAGTTTATTTTTTACACACATTAATGCAAGATGATAACAATTAAGTTCTGTAAGTTTGAGTTATTTTGGTTGGGTGGTCTACATGTTAGCAACGTTCAAAGATATGCTCCAAATGTCCACCGCTTTGACAGAGGCACTCCTGAATGCGCCTTGCAAAATTGTCCACCACGCGGACACACTTTGCCCCTGGAATCTCCCTGATCCTTGCTGTGATTGCAGCTTTCAAGTCCATGATTGTCTGGGGGTTGTTCTCATAGACGTGGTCTTTCAAATAACCCCACAGGTAGAAATCTGGGGGGTTAAGGTCAGGTGAGTGCGGACCTCAGCAGTGTCTCTGTCAAAGCAGTGGACATTTGGACGTCGCTAACATGTAGACCACCCAACCGAAATAATTCAAACTTACAGAACTTAATTGTTATCATCTTACATTGATGTGTGTAAAAAATAAACTTAATCCATTCCCATTTGCAGAAGTTGTGGGTACTTTTACGGGTTGCATTCATTTTGGGTCACCCTGTACATGTATGATACAGAAATATTTTTCCTTTCTGTTTAATCAAATATGATACAAAAATATGTTTCCTTTTGGTTTCATCAAATATGATACATATGTTTCCTTTTGGTTTAAACTGAAGGAAAGGGGTTTTACTCTTTACCACACAATCCCAACTTTTAACGACCCTGAGGAAGAAGGCTTTTGAAAACGTGGGAAAAGGAGAAAATGCTGGTAACCAGCATTTTCTCCTTTTCCCACAATGTTTTCTGGCCTTCCTAAAACAAATTTCAATTTTTCAGTCACATTTATTTTCTCATCTGCAAATGCTTTCAATTTGGACCAGTCTAAAATTTTGTCGTTTGGGTAAAGAGTTAATGTAGTTTAAATTCATGGAAAGTGTAAGAGAAAGCGTCTCATTATTATTCTTTTATTTCCTCACATAAAATAAATGAATAAGTTTATTTATAAGTAGGCTTGTGATTCTTTTGGTTCTGTACTATTTAACCCTTTCCCAAACAACAAATTTTGGACTGGTACCAAATTGAAAGAGTTTGCAGACGACAATTTCAAATTTGATGAAAATGGCAGAAAGTTATCAAACAGGGTAGAAAACGCTGTGGGAAAAGGAGAAATTGCTCATTACGAGCAATTTCTCCTTTGCCCACAGTGTTTTCAAAAGACTTGTACTGCAGACACGTGAAAACCAGGGCTTGTTTGGAAAAGGGTTAACCCATTACCAAACAACAAAAGTTTGGGCAGGTCCAAACTGAAAGCATTTGCATGCAGACAACAAATTAAATGTGACTTGAAAAGTGAAATTTTTCTTTGGAAGTGTAGAAAACATAGTTGGAAAAAGAGAAAATGCTGTTAACCAGCACTTTCTCCTTTTTCCACAATGTTTTCTAATTTCTAAATTTTTTTTTTTTCTCTCACAGGGTCATTAAAACTTAGGAATTTGAAGTTAAGGGTTAATCTTGCCTGAGCACCAAGTGCTGAACATGAACTATTTTTAGCTCATGTGAGCAAAAAGTGCTCAAGGTGAGCTTTTGTGATCAGGCTGTGTCCATCGTGCGTCGTCCAGGCGTCAACAATTACCTTGTGTGTACTCTAGAGGCTACATTTTCAGTCATATACTCACAGAACTTGGTCAGAATGTTTGTCTTGATAATATCTCCGGCAAGCTCGAAATTGGGTCATGTCGAGTTAAAAAGTAGGTCACTGGGCTAAATCTAAGAAAAACCTTGTGTGCACTCTAGAGGCCATATTTTAAGCCTGATACTCTTGAATCTTGGTCAGAATGATTGTCTTGATTATATCTTGGACAAGTTCAAAATTTGATCATGTTGGGTCAAAAAGTAGGTCACTAAACCAAATCTTAGAAAAACCTTGTGTGCACTCTAGAGGCCACATTTGTAGCCTGAAACTTGGTCAGAATGTTTGTCTTGATAATATCTTGTACAACTTCAAAATTTGGTCATGCCAGGTCAAAAAGTAGGTCACTGGCATAAATCTTAAAAAAATCTTGTGTGCACTCTAGAGGCCACGTTTTCAACCTGAAACACATGAAAGTTAGGTAGAATGTTTGTCTTGATGAGATCCGAGTCAGGTTCAGAATTGGGTCATGTTGGGTCAAAAAGTAGGTCACTGGGCTAAATCTTTAAAAAAAATGTTGTGTGCACTCCAGAGGCCACGTTTTCAGCCTGAAACTCATGAAAGTTGGGTAGAACGTTTGTCTTGATAGTATCTGGGACAAGTTCAAAATTGGGTCATGTCCGGTAAAAAAATAGGTCACTTGGCTAAATCTTAGAAAACCGTGTGTGCACTCCAGAGGCCTCATTTGTAGTTGGATACTCAAGAAACTAGGTCAGATTGTCTGTTTTGATGATATCTCAGACAAGTTTGAAATTGGGTCATGTTGGTTGAAAAAGTAGGTCACTGGGCCAAATTATAGGAAAACTTTCGGTGCTCTATAGAGGCCATATTTTCAGCCCTATACTGATAAAGATTGGTCAGAATGTTTATCTTGTTGATATCTTTGACAAAGTTTGAAAGTGGGTCATATTGGGGCAAAAAGTAGGTCACTGGGCCAAATCTTTAAAAAAACCTTAGCACTTTAGGGGCCACATTTTCAGCCTGATTCTCATGAAACTTGGGTCAGAAAGTTTGCCGTGATAATATCTTGGACAAGTTTCAAAGTGGGTCACATCTGGTCATAAAGTAGATCACTGGACCAAATCTTTGAAAAACCTTATGTGCACTTTAGAGGCCACATTTGTAGTCTGATACTCATGAAACTTGGTCAGAATGTTTGTTTTTTGATATCTTGAACAATTTTGGAATTTAGTCACATTGGTTAAAAAAGTAGGTCACTTACACTCATGTGTTTTACATCATTAAAACATGGATCTCTTCAGCTTTATCAACTCTAGATGACTTTATTCAGGTGAGCGCTTTAGGGCAGTTTCAAATCTCCATGAAATGGGGACAGGGTCCTCAGTTTAGACAAAGTTTAAAACTTAACAAAGGTTAACTCTTAACCCTTGACCTCACAGTCCCAAGTTTTAATGACCCTGAGGAAGAAGTCTTTTGAAAACATGGTTGGAAAAGGAGAAAATGCTGATAGCCAGCATTTTCTCCTTTTCTCACAATGTTTTCTACGTTATTAGAGATTGGTCATCTGCAAATGCTTGGAATGTGGACAAGTCATTTGGTAAAGGGTTCAAGATATTATGGTTTTTATGACAGCTTATGGATACGTAGACTTTCTTAGCGAATACAAGCATATATTCTCTTGTAAGCACTACAGACTGTTTCGCCTGTTTTGTCACAACTTTATGCTGGTGTTCTAGTATAATGTAAGGCCCAACCGCGTACCTCAGTGGTTACAGGCTTGTATACTTGGTTGAGTCAAACTTTCTTTCCGCCAATTCTTTGCTTCTCATGTGAGAAAAGTAGCTAGGTGCTTTGAAAGAAAGTTATGTCAGTACTGGTCTGAGAAAGCCAGGAAACTTTAACACATGTGTAGGTGCATTGACTGCTGTGATATGATCTAAGCTGTTAAAACAGCATTAAGCTCCAATACAAACAAACGAAAACTCATGTAACTTAAATCCTTACCACACAATAAAATTTTAGACTGGTCCAATTTGAAAATATGGCCCAAATAGTGGAAATTATCTTCAATAGGGTAGGAAACATTATGGGAAAAGGAGAAAATGCTGGTTACCAGCATTTTCTCCTTTTCCCACAATGTTTTCAAAAGCCTTCTTTCTCAGGATCATTAAAACTTGGGATTGTGTGGTGAAGGGTTAAGGATCATGGTGCCTATAATACTTTTTTATATATCTGTCAACAATGGGTTTTTGAAACAACATGTGGAGAATATCAAATTTTCATTAAGACGAATTTGCAATTGAATCTGTTGATTCATGTTTTTTTTTACTGCTTTGTATACCAGCAGTTTACCAAATGATCTTGGAATTTAACAACCCTTTTGAAAACATTGCGGAAGAATGATGGTGACCAGCATTTTTTTCCACAATGTTATCTACCCTATCAAGATGTATCATCATTTAATTGTCATCTGCGAAAGCTTTCAGTGTGGAATACGGTAGTCTAAATTTCTGTCAATTGGTTAACCCTTCACTACCATGAAATGACTGTTCAACGCCCCCGCAGCATATGACTTTTAAAAATATTCCCAAGAAACAGTGGTTAGGCGAAAATGAAAATGCATGTAGTATACAGTTTAAAGAGAACTTTTGGGAGCTCAGTTTAGACAAAAGATCTTGGATTGCTATTAAAAGGAAATATATGTAAACAGGACATACAGCCAAAATATTGCTCGTTCAGGGTCATCTTGCCCAGCACATGTACCAAAGTAACGGACAGCGTAGATCCAACATCAGACTGCACGTTCTGCGCACCATCCACAGCAACTTAAGCCTGTTCCAGCACCTTAACCCTTTACCGCGCATTGGCACCTTTTGAAAACATTGTGGGAAAAGGAGAAAATGCATTTTCTTCTTTTTCCCAAAATGTTTTCTACCCTATCAAAGAAAAGTTGCACCATTTGAGGCATATTGAAATTGTCGTCTGCAAATGCTGTCAGTGTGGACAAGGCTAAAATCTTGTCGTCTGGTAAAGGGTTAAGGGTCCATTTGAATTCCCGACGTGGAATTTCATCATCATTAGGGTACAGTTACAGCATGGCTGTCGCTTTTGCTTTTGTATGGAAAATGAATTTCTAACCAGAATATTCAAAATTTGAAAGCTTATGACCACAAGAAATATTCTTATTACCATAAGAAATATGTAATATTTTCCATACTGCAAGTACAAAAAAGAAAGAGTTTTCTTTTTTTTACCATAGTAATCTCTGGGTGCACTGATTGACTAACCTTTATCACACAATCCCTACTTTTAAGGATGCTGAGGAATGAGGTTTTTAGAAAACGTTGTTGGAAAAGGAGAAAATACTGGTAACCAGCATTTTCTCCTTTTACCTTAATGTTTTCTACCCTACCAAAGACAGAAAATGTCAATTTACTTACAACATTTAAATTGTTGTCTGCAAATGCTTTCAGTTTTGACCAGTCTAAGATCTTTTTGTTTGGTACAGAGTTAACTCTTTACCAAACGTCAGAAGTTCAGATTTGTGATAGTTCAAAGCATTTGCAGATGACAGGTGTAGTTATAATGATGGAATTTTTCCATAAAAGGGTAAAAAATGATTGTGGGAAAAGGAGAAAATGCTGGTAACCAGCATTTTCTCCTTGTCCTACAATGTTTCTAAAGCCAGCTTTCTCAGGGCTGTTGAAACCCAGGATCATGTGGAAAGGATAAGTGCTAGGGATTGACAGTCAGAGGGAAAGTGGAAGAACATGCATGATTCACCTTTGCCATAAAACATAATAATAGAATGGTTCGCTGTTGTCACATAACAATAATAGAATGGTTTCTTTTGCCACAAAACATAATACATGTAATAGAATTGTTTCGTTTGCCACACAACGTAATAATAGAATGGTCTCTTTTTCCTTTGCCACATAACTTAATAAAAGAATGGTTTCTCTTGCCACATGACATGAGAATAGAATGATTTCTTTTGTCACATAACATAATAATAGAACAGTTTCTTTTGCCACATAACATAATAATAGAATGGTTTCTTTTTGCCACATATCATAATAGAGTGGGTTCTTTTCCCACATAACATAATAACTGAAAGAAAATTTCTTTTGCCACATAACATAATACTAGTAATAGAATGGTTTCTGAAAACTAAAATGCTACATCTCATTAACTCTTACCACACGTTAAAATTTAAGACATGTCCATATTGAAAGCATTTGCAGACGACAAATGAAATATAATAGAAGTGATGGTAATTGTGTGTGAAAGTGTAGAAAACTTTCGGGAAAAGGAGAAAATGGTGGTTACCAGCATTATCTCCTTTTCCCACGAGGTTTTCCAAAGGCTATTTCCCCAGGATTGTGGTAAAGAGTTAACCTTTTACCAGACAACAAAATTGTAGACTGGTCCAAATTGAAAGCATTTGCAGATGACAAATTCACTGTAGCTCAAATGGTGACTTCTGTCTTTGATGGGATAGAAATCATTGTAGGAAAAGGAGAAAATGCTGGTAACCAGCATTTTCTCCTTTTCCCACAATGTTTTCCATCCTATCAAAGATAAATCTCACTATTTGAGCAACATTTAATTTGGTAACCAGCATTTTCTCCTTTTCCCACAATGTTTTCTATCCTCTCAAAGATAAATCACATCATTTGAGCAACATTTAATTTGTCAGCTGCAAATGCTTTAAATTTCTCCTTTTCCCACAATGTTTTCTATCTTTTCAAAGATAAATCTCACTGTTTGAGCAACATTTAATTTGTCGGCTGCAAATGCTTTAAATTTCTCCTTTTCCCACAATGTTTTCTATCCTTTCAAAGATAAATCTCGCCATTTGAGCAACATTTAATTTGTTGGCTGCAAATGCTTTAAATTTCTGCTTTTCCCACAATGTTTTCTATCCTTTCAAAGATAAATCTCACCGTTTGAGCAACATTTGTCGGCTTCAAATGCTTTAAATTTCTCCTTTTCCCACAATGTTTTCTATCCTTTCAAAGATAAATCTCACCATTTGAGCAACATTTAATTTGTCGGCTGCAAATGCTTTAAATTTCTCCTTTTTCCCACAATGTTTTCTATCCTTTCAAAGATAAATCTCGCCGTTTGAGCAACATTTAATTTGTCGGCTGCAAATGCTTTAAATTTCTCCTTTTCCCACAATGTTTTCTATCCTTTCAAAGATAAATCTCACCATTTGAGCAACATTTAATTTGTTGGCTGCAAATGCTTTAAATTTGGACCAGTCTACAATTTTGTTGTTTAGGATAGAGTTAATGCAAGGACATTTGACATCTGATTGGCTAAATGGGATTCTTCTTCTACCAATCAGATAGCTAGTGTTGTAATTTAAAATTAGAACAATGTTAAGATGTCTGTTTTTTTGCAAAAACATCCACAGCAAGCTGTAAATCGTTCCAATTTAACTCTCTGAGAACTCGGTTATCTCGAATTCGCAACACCCACCCTTCCCCTTCCAGAAACAAATTTGCAGCTAATGGCTTGTAAATCTTTACCTAACAATCCCAACTTTTAACGACCCTGAGGGAAAAGGAAAAAGGCTGCTGAAAACATAGTGCTTGTAACCAGCATCTTCTCTTTTTCCCACCATGTTTTCTACCCGTCCAAAAAAACAATTTAATTTTTGAGTCATGTATACAATATTGTCTGCAAATGCTTTCAATTTGGCAAGTCTGAAATTTTGTCGTTTGGTAAAGGGATACACTGCTTTTTAAAATATGAAGCGATCATCATAGAATTAAGTATGATACATGAATGAAAAGATTGTGGCGAAAGAGAGAAAATACTCTTTAGGTGTGGTTTGTCCTCGAGCCTTCTTTGTTTCAATAACGGACTGCGCCCAGACGAAAAAACACTGCCTGCAGAAGATAATTAGTTAGATATTCGACTGCAATAGTTAGATATTCGACTGCAAGTTGGAACCAGAATTTATGTCGAATAATTAATGTAAAGGGCGCTTCATAAGCTGTTAAGAGATCCTGCGTGGCTCAGTGGTAAAGTGCAGGGCTCGTATAATAACTTATGTTATACTAATAACTTGCCTTCTCTGGACCCCAGGTAAGACATCGGCTTCTAAAGGCCATCTGTTTGGTTTATACCTCTGTTTGTTGGGAGTACCCAGGGTTCTTCGGGAGAGTGTCCTTGGGCAAGACTCTTCAGAGCCCTGGTCTAGTACTGGGGAAACCCATGACATACATGAAGAAGCGAGGTGTACGCCGTAATATGATTGAAATAATGTTGAAACTACATTTAACACCATTCGATCAAACCATAAGTTACACGATTTTAATATTTGATGACCTTTTTCATCGGTATTTGGTTTCAAAAGAAGTTAAAAAAAAACAGGAAAGGGAAAAAGACTCTTAGACCAGATGCGTTGACGTCTGTATTTGACTTGTGTATTAAATTAGATGTTTGTACATGTATATAGAGAGTAGATGCGAATTGCTGTTTTCAACTAATGCCAGTTTTAAGTTATAAAGAATTGTTAGACATTGTTTTGAGATGTCCCTCACCTGTCAGAAAAAAAGACGTATATTAGAGTACCTGGTTTGATTCTTTTGAAAGGAACTGAAAATTTCTCCAAGGGAATGATTGTACATTTTCACTTGATTCGGAACTAAACTTTTTCATAAACGAGTTGCATACAGCACAAGCTTGAATGGTATGTATTTAGCGACGACCTGCATTCTGATGGGGTGGCGCCGTCTCACTGAAACCAAACTAGTGTCAAACAGGTAAATGTTTGGTACATTAAAAGAAATGAGCAGAAATAATAATCTCTGAACCGTGCTGTTTCCCCCCGCCCACACACACACACAAAATGGCGGGAGTTTCGCTGATCATCTCATTATGCCCTTTAGAGAAGGGTTATAGGTTCTAGGTCTACTACGACCAAAAGCAGTCCGTTCTAGTCTAATCCAAGTAAGTTGATCCGGAAGCAATCAGTCTTTCTCTCTGTATTGAAAATAGGACGAAATTCACCATCTTTGACCCTCTATTGTACCTTTATTGACAAACCCACAGCTTTGCTGTTTGCTTCTGTCAAATACCCGTATGAATATCCAGTGGCCTACACAATATGCTGAAAAAAAAAAATGGCACTTCAACCGATTGCGTTTTTTCCTATTCCACCTCAAACATAACTGCCCTTGAAAAAAAAAAATCGTACCCTGCCGGGTGGTAGACTTTCTCCATGTGGACACAGGCACAAAATAGTTCCCTGAGAAATAATAAGCTTGCACTCAGTTTGCACAGAAGTCATCAAATAAACACCAGATATACATTTTAGAGCTGTCCTTCCATTGTTCTCTGATAAAACAGTGCAGCAAGAGTGCTTGCTTGCAAAATTCCAAATAGGACTACTTTTTACCACTACGACCCGGAAGGAGTTCACAGTGGTGTTACGTAATCCGGAAGGAGTTAGCAGTAATGTTACATCATTTACTTTGCGGAGCTAGAAGAAAATCTATTTACAGAAGACGTCAGTAACTGTGATTGTTCACTTTTTGTATTTACTGAGTAGTGTAGAGAAGATGGATCCAACCACAGCAGCTAGAATTGGCCACGAAGACAGATTTTCTTCGGTAACCACTATTCAACACCCTCAAGATTTACCAGTACATCTCTAAATCACATGTTCAGATTTTACTGGTTTTTTTTTTACAGAAATTCTACATCAAAGGCCAGAGAATACCAGATTCTTTTTATCAATTAACTTTATCTCCAGAATAATCTTTAACGTCATACGAAAACATGGGCCCCTACATGTACATGCGCGTGGAGAACCTACGCATTTGTTTGACATTCAGGATACTTACATGAGAAGTCGAGGGCACGGAGGCATGGGTGGCACACCACCATTATTTTGATGGAAGACTTAAGGCTTATCCTCCAATATTTAACTCTTAACGCCTATCAGACATGTTCATCGTAGATGTACGATTCAAATAATTGCAATTTCATGGTTGCTTTCGTCTACAGTGTTTCAGCAAAGCGGATAGTGTAGATCAAAGATCAGGCTGCACGTTTTGTGCAACCTGATCTTAATCTGTATTGACCGAAAAGGCAACCATAGTCGTTTAACCCTTTCTCAAACGACAAATTTTGGACTAGTCCAAATTGAAAGAGTTTGCAGACGACAATTTTAAATTTGATGAAAATGGCAGAAAGGTCTCAAAATGGGTAGAAAACACTGTGGGAAAAGGAGGAATTGCTCGTTACGAGCAATTTCTCCTTTTCCCACAGTGTTTTCGAAAGACTTGTACTGCAGACACGTGAAAACCAGTGCTTGTTTGGGAAAGGGTTAAGGCGCTTTAAGGGTTAAACCATTTATTTTCAGTAACACTAAATGCGTCCTTTTCCATGCTTGACAAGGAGTCATAAACATAGGCTTGGGGATACGGTGTGCACAAGTGCCAGTAATATTGATGGAATGCCAAAGCCCCGTATATTTGAATATGAACTGTTAACCCTTTCCCAAACGACAAATTTTGGACTGGTCCAAATTGAAAGAGTTTGCAGACGACAATTTTAAATTTGATGAAAATGGCAGAAAGGTCTCAAAAAGGGTAGAAAACACTGTGGGAAAAGGAGAAATTGCTCGTTATGAGCAATTTCTCCTTTTCCCACAGTGTTTTCAAAAGATTTGTACTGCAGACACGTGAAAACCAGGGCTTGTTTGGGAAAGGGTTAAACTTTTCCAGAGCCCTTTTTCGAGCAAGTTTTTTTTTATTCAAATCGCCCAAAATTGGTTCCGTATCTCCCCTCATCCATGTTAACGCAAGCAACAGAATGAGGCATCCGACACACATTGCGCATGTATCTATGCGCGACTCAGTGGGCTTGTGCGGGCAATGCAGATCAAGATCAGACTGCACAGAACGTGCACTCTGATTTTGGATCAACATTGCCTTATACGATGAAATTTTTTGAAGTGAAAAGAAATTTGACGTGGTAAATTTGGATTTTTACCTTTAGCTGGAAATTGAGGGTGTGCTGGCTTTTGACATACTTTTTGGTTCTGATAACAAATGAATAAATAGAAATTTGTGATTGGTAAAAAATGTAGATATTTTTATTCTAAGGGTCCCTGTGGTAAAAAATTAAGACATGTTAAGGGCCCCTGCCCACTTCCTGGCAAATCTAGGCCGTCTATCTTTTTTAAAGATATTTCTTGTTGTTTAACCTTTTTAGTAGCTTTAGTGTTACCATGGATTCATATGATTTGTCCTGAAGAGGTTAGAAAAACATTGTGGGAAAAGCAGAAAGTATACCAGTATTGAAAATTGCACATTTTTCATGTACTCATTCAACTCGAACCGGCTGACCTCAGCTGAAAATTACGCTGCTGTGTATACAAGGAACGTGCAGTCTGATCTTGGATCTACGCTGTCCGATAAGGAGATATTTTTCTCCGAAAAATGTAAGTTTGAAATATCATTTTTCGGCTTTTTACTATTGACTTGAAAGTTTTATTTCACTTATTTAACAGGATAAGGGTTAAAAGTCGTGCAGCTATATATGGTGCCCTTGAATTCAGAAGTCAAATAATGCCAGAGTTGCTCTTTATATCGTGTGCCATGTTTTAACTCTTTACCAAACGACAAAATTTTAAACCAGTCCAAATTGAAAGGATTTGCAGACGACAAAATAAATGTGACTGAAAAATTGAAATTTGTCTTGGGAAGGATAGAAAACATTGTGGGGAAAAGAGAAAATGCTGGTAACCAGCATTTTCTCCTTTTCCCACAATGTTTTCAAAAGGCTTCTTTCTCAAGGTCGTTAAAGGTCGGGATTGTGTGGTAAAGGGTTAAAGATAAACAAGTGAATGATTTCGTTATTACATGGTCGTAAAAAATAAATGAGAAACAGGGAAGAAACACAGTGTTTATTTGAGTTCCTGAAAGAAGAGATCACGATTTTCGAATAAATTGTTTATGTGAACCTCAGTACCTATTTGACCTTCCTAGTGCGGACCCAAGTTGTTACCCAGTAACCCTTTACCACGCAATCCTGAGTTTTAACGACCTGGAAAAGAAGGGCGTTTGAAAACATAGTGGGAAAAGGAGAAAATGCTGGTAACCAGCATTTTCTCCTTTGCCCACAATGTTTTCTATCCTTTCATAAATAAATTTCTTACTTTGAGTTTCATCTGATTAGTCGTCTGCAAATGCTTTCAATTTGGACCAGTCTAACATTTTGTCGTTTGGTAAAGGTAAAGGGTTTACTAATAAATAAGACATTTGAAGCCCCCCCCCCCCCCCCCCCCCGGCAAAAAAAACCAAAAAAAACCAGCTGTTGCTTCTAAAGAGGTCTGTGCTCCTTTTTCAAACTTTTCGATTTTTTTTCGGGCCATCAAACAATTTCCTTGCATTCTGATATTTTTTCCTGTTTTGAGATATACAAGGATGACTGAAAATCACCCATATGGTAATGAACCTTGTTACTATTGAATTCCGTGCACGTGATTTTATTTGTATAACTGTAAACATCGTATAGGATACTTTTCGGCCGTATTTTCTGCGTGAGAAAGATTAATTTTTATTCATTTTATCGGCCAATGACTGTTATTGTCCATTTTTCTTGCCAATAAAATTGCTTTTTCATCGTAAAACGAGACGACATTTAATCGACTAGAATACCATATATTGCGTGTACCGCCTGTGTTTTACACCACACCGTATATAGAATTCCTCCAAGATTATCAAATTACGGTGATTCAAATTAAACCTTTTTGAGGCACGTGACAGAAGACCTTACAAATGAAGACAAAAGGTACTGCTACACTGTTGCTGAGTGGGAGTCTTGACAATAAAAAATAATTTACCATGGTTCAGGAAGAAGCGACTGAAGTTAACCCTAAGAGCGACGAATGAACCCAGCAGACATTTTCAGTCTAGAGGTAAGATCCAAGTTACTTTGCAATTTCATAGTCACTTTTACCTTCAGAGTCTAAGCTAAGCGGATAGTGTAGATCAAAGATCAGACTGCACGTTTTGTTTCTAAACTTTTCAAGATTTGTTGCCTTTGTCTGTACATAAGTAGCCTACATTACCACTCTATCGCCATATGTAAAATCAGGAGCCGTTGCGGTCGGCAAATATCGAGATCATACTGTACAGAACGTGCAGTCTGATCCGTATTCACCGACAGTCTTAGTGTTGATCTCGAGATTTTTTTTTTAATTTGAAAGTAACACAACGTCTGATTTTTTTATTTGAAAGTAACACAACTTCTGATTGGCTAAACCATTTGGTTTAGCCAATCAGAAGTTGTGTTACTAGACCGAGAATGTCCCTAAAAAAAAAGGTTATGAGTACGAACCCAGGGCCCTTATTTACCAACCATTCTTAACAACATTCTTAGTCTTATTCTCTAAATTTTCTAAGTTTGAAAGTAACACAACTTCTGAATGGCTAAACCATTTGGTTTGGTTTAGCCATTCAGAAGTTGTGTTCCTTTCTAACTCTAAAATTAGACAAAGAATGTTCGTAAGAATGGTTGGTGAATACGAACTTGGATCTATACCGACTGTTTGTTTAGTGAATCCTGTGTAACCATCAACAAAATATGTGGGTTTTCCGCCATCGAAATCTTTCGGCCGAGTTAATGTATTTCGTCCGAAAGAGTTAATTATGTTACATAAAAGAATCATACATGTACACGGCATCGACAAAATCAGATATTTAATGTTAGGTGATAATGTAGAATAAACAAGAGCACCGCATGCGGGTGCCGACGCTCGGCTGCGGATGCTTAATTTTCAGTAAAAATTCTAAGTCGAAGAAAGGGGCATAACTCTGTCAGAAATACTTTGGTGGTTACCTGCCCTTGTTGTACAGGTTTCCCTTTTGATAATTAAAGATACAGCCAGAGAGAAACAAACGATGATACAACTTGAAAGTGAGTAGATGACCGTAGTGATTTCTTTGAAGGCCTCCCGAAAATGAAATATATTTTCTATCCGTCGTAATCTGTGCAACCTTGCAACCGTCAGGGGCAACATTTGGCATGAAGATACAAAAATGATTATAGTTTCATAAAATAAGTTTGAAATGGATTTAAAAAAAAAAAAAAATGGCTGAAACGAGTATAGATGTATCTTTGAACTTGTTCAAGTTTGAAGCAAATATTTTACAGTTTTTAATAGAGATATTGTCAGATGCAAAGGTTTTCGCGCGACAACGCAGACGACAATGACGGCGCCAGGGATACGACAATACCTTGATGTTTTCGTCGAAAACAGCCCAGCTGATAAACTCACTTCAGAGAAAGAAAACTTATAAAGGCTTTATTGATAAACTCACTTCAGAGAAAGAAAACTTATAAAGGCTTTATTGATAAACTCACTTCAGAGAAAGAAAACTTATAAGGGCTTTATTGATAAACTCACTTCAGAGAAAGAAAACTTATAAAGGCTTTATTGATAAACTCACTTCAGAGAAAGAAAACTTATAAAGGCTTTATTGATAAACTCACTTCAGAGAAAGAAAACTTATAAGGGCTTTATTGATAAACTCACTTCAGAGAAAGAAAACTTATAAAGGCTTTATTCCGTATAAGGTTTAGACAAAATATAAGTAAGACAGAAGTTCGAATTCTTGAAGTGACTTGGTTGCAGCACTACTTCATAATTATTTTGATGTTTCTGTGTTGAAGTTGTTGATCCGTTGGTCATAGAAATTAATATGATCCATACTCTGACGAAAGGGGGTTTAATACAATTCCGTGATGCATGGATGTGATACAAAGCATGTGATCATTAATTATGGATCTATAAAATCCATTTTGTCTAACAGCTTACTGAACCATTTGGTAGATGGGTCCTTGAGCATGCAAAAGAATTACAAATGGCAAAAAGTTTCGACCCATGTCAGCCTGCGCGGACTGCGCAGGCTGACATGGGTCGGAACTTTTTGCCAGATGCATTAGACCCCCCTTTTCACACAGCTAGGTTCATTTTTAAATATATTCGCAGTTCCAATTTCTATTTCGATAAGAAGTCTTCATACACAGGTTGTGGTTCAGCGTTTTTGTCCGTGGCTCTATTTCGGCAGTCTTGTAGTCGCCTCAACTCAGACTGAAAATTTAGAGAGATATGCAATAAAATTTTATCACACAATCCTGAGTTTCAACGGCCCAAAGGAATTTGCCTTTTGAAAAAATTGAGGGAAAAGGAGAAAATGCTGGTAATCAGCATTTTCTCATTTCCCCACAATATTTACCACACAGTCCAAAGTTTTAACGACCAAAAGGAAAATGCCTTTTGAAAAAATTGAGGGAAAAAGAGAAAATGATAGTAACCAGTATTTTCTTCCTTTCCCACAATGTTTTCTATCCTTCAAAAGGTGAATTTCTATGACTGAGTCAGAGTTATTTTGTCTTCTGCAAAAGCTTTGAATTCGGACAAGGCTAAAGTTTTGTTGTTTGGCAAAGGATTAATTCATATGCCATGGCGACAAAAAGAAAACAGACCACAATGGCAATCCCACAATTCATGGGCAAGCAGTTGATTCAAACAAACCATGTTTAGTTCTCTATCCCCACCCATCCATACAATAAAATTGATATAACAATGAAGATTCGTTCACGAGGACCAATTTAGTATCATTTATGTTATATCGTATTTTACGTCATATGAGTTTTATTGCAGGATAATACGTGTAATTTTGAAATAAGAGGTTTTGTAAATCTGTAAAAATACGACCGCACAGTTGCGTCAACTTGCCGTTCACATGGTAGCATTGACTGAACGCCTCCATGGTTGAGTTCGGTAGTTCATCCACCAATATAACATTGGTTCAGTTACACAATTAGTGCAACATTTTCGGTCATTGTATGCTTGCGCACTGACAAATAGGATCTGGCATGAGTCGGTGTTCGAGATAAAATTTTAAAAACGAGGCTACAAAAATGGTATTAAGCGAGCCTTTGGCGAATTTGATAAATTTTGCCTCAAAAGCCAACGGATATCAGATTCTTTGTATCGCATAACTGTATATAAAGAATTATGGTCCATAATGTGTTAAAACATAGCAGTGCATATACAATGTGTAATGAAATTTACAGGTAGCCTTTTCGCTCTTGACAGGTACATTACGAACGAAAAATAGTTCCAAAGAAACTTGCATATATATATTGATTTTGAATTGAATCTAAAAGTGATTAAATTTGCTACTTCATCATGATTACCAATTTTGACCGTTAATTTCACTCAGGAATCTAGGTCAGCAATGTTTTAGAAATGAAGTGTATGATTACAGTGTACTGACCAAAATACGGCACTATTTTCTTATCTCAAACTTGTGAGAGACAAGAAAGTTCGCAATGGCCATAATATATTGAAAACAGGGGGAGGTATGTGATACAAAGTTGTTTGAACCATATTGAGGACATCACTGCAAAAAATATCATTTAAAATCCTTCACTAAACAAGTCCCTCAGGAAAACACCTTTTGCAAATATTTTGGGAAAAGGAAAAAAAATGCTGGTAACCAGCGTTTTTCCTTTTCACACAGTACATGTATTTTCCACGCTGTCCAGGTTTTATAAATCCCAATAATTTCAGCAACATTTATGAAATTGAGTGCCATACCAATTATCTGCGATAAAAAAAAACATAATCTAATAAACTTGCATTCAGTTTTCCCCATCATTTATTTATCGTATTGATTTCATATTATCGGTGCTAGGTGTTCAAAACAATTTAATCCTTAAAATGACGAATGCAGTGTCAGGGGATGCTGTATGCATTGTTTTAGGACCAGAACGTTCACGAAGAACTGGGTCCGAATCCACTGACCATTCTTAAAACCACTCTTTGTCTTATTCTCCAAGATTTTCTAAGTTTGAAAGTAACACAACTTCTGATTGGCTAAACCACCTGGTTTAGCCAATCAGAAGTTGTGTTACTTTCAAATTTAGAAAATTCAAGAGAATAAGACTGAGAGCCTTCTTTGAAATGGTTGGTGAACACGGGTCCTGATCTTGGATCTATACTGTGCAATATATTGTGAGATACTCAACCAAAACGGTACTTTTAGAGACTGGGCTATAATTACATCTATTCTATCGTCATGAAATGGCTATTTTATCGATTCAGCAAGTCATGAGCAACTTTTAACCCTTAACCCGCTAAATTAACTACAATGCCTGATCTTGATCTACACTAACAGTCTCAGGGTTAACCCTTAAGCTGCTAAGCGCGACTCACTGACCTTTTGCAGACAACGTAGATCAAGATCAGACTGCACAGAACGTGCAGTCTGATCTTGGATCTATGCTGCCCGATAAGGAGATATCTCACCTCCAAAAATACCTTTGGAATAGGAAAGTTTGTATTTTTACTATCGGCTTGAAAGTTTCATTTCTTTCATTCAGCAGGATAAGGGTGAATAGCAATGGAATATGAAAATAATATTATGTTGCCATCCGAAAATTTGACAAAATATTTTCCACGGTAAACATCATTACACTAAAACAAAAAAGAAGATCGGATGATGAGAACATGGGTTTTGTTTTGACATGACCCTTGATGCCATGAGGCACCAATCAAAGTACGGACATTATTGAAACTTTTTTTTCTTTTTTAAATTGTAAGAGCTATGATATAAGCTTCTAAATTTTAGATTAAATTTTCCCCTCCTCAGATATAAGCTGATATTGCTTTAAAAAAATTATTTCATGAACCGCATGACAGATAAACTTAGTTGAAACACTACAGTTTGTTGACGCCATTGCACCACGTGGGCCCTACTTCCTGTTGAATGTCATATGAAAATGACTTGAAAAAAAGCTTTGGCGGAAGTGCCATTCCATTAATCCCTTTATTGGACATAAATGTAAAGTATTAACATATTCTTATTAAAACTGAAAGGGTTGTGATTATTTTCGTTTTTTTTTTTAATATTTCAAACGATATTCAGTCGCTGATGCGTTTGTGTCGATTTAATATTGAATTGTCATTTTACTTAAGTCGTTTATCGGCGTTTATTGACCAACGTGAAATTACTATTGACCGAATGGTTATTTATAACTTAATATTTTAGTCTCTGTTTTACCTGGAACTGTGAAACAGGATTAATCCTGGAAATTGCAAGTTCAACTTTGGTTCGGTTTGCTGACTGTAGATTAAGATCACACTGCACAAAATGTGCTGTCTGATCTTGAAAATATACGGTCTAATATTTGGTAGATTTAGATTTTAGAATTTTCTAACGAAAAAAAAAAGGAACTTGCAACGCTTTACGATTTTTTAACGAATGCATATGTCGATTTTCAATAAATAACAATATAGGGATAAAGTCTGACATTAACCCTTAAGCTGCTAATCACGGCTCACTGACCTTTTGCGGACAGTGTAGATCAAAGATCAGACTGCACGTTCTGTGCAGTCTGATCTTTGATCTACACTGTCCGATACAATAATTTCTTTCCGGTGAAATCAACTTTGAAACCGCAATGTTTGAGCTTTTAGTATTGAATAGAAATTTGCGTTTCATTTATTCAGCAGCTTAAGTTTTAAAGTAAAATCAGCATGTGTTATTTACACTTAGTTGTCGTCATCAGAAAACAAGGGTTATTTTCTCAAATTCCAAACTGAACAAATTAGAAAAATAATATATGAGTAATGCTCTGTGAAAAGGGGGTTTAATTGACTTGCAAAAAGTATCGATCCCGGTCAGCCTACGTGGACTGCGCAGGCTGACCTGGGCCGAAACGTTTTGCTGTATGTCAGTTTCCTGCGTGTCAAAGGGCCAGTCTACCCTGTATGATTCAGCCGGTTGTTAGACAAAAAATTCAGCTACGCCGGGAAAAAAAAAAGCACACCCATAATTCACGCACCACTATCGAAAGCTTGACTTAACCCCGTTACCTGATCCAGTGTTTTTAAGTTCCCTAAGAATATATATTGTATAGTGTTTAACGCCGTTTTCAACATTATTTCAGTTATATCACGGCGGCCAGTGTACCTATCCATGCTTTCCTGGAGTTTCTTTGACCAGTACGATATTCTTTCCAAGCCACTGACTGCTTTCCCACATAACCATCGTCGAAACAATGGCCATAAGGTCCCTAGGAAGTAGCACAGATCTTGAGTTTTCAGGTTTTTCGGCGTAGCTGAATATGCCCGCTTTTGACCTACTTTTTCGTATTCATAACAAATTAATAAATAAAAATTTGTGCTTGGTCAAAAATGTAGACATGTTTATTCTATGGGGGCCTGCCTATTTGCTGGCAAATTTACGTCGTCTATCTTTTTTAGCGTCATTTCTTGTTTTGTGTGTCGACAAACATGTGTACCCATATATAATTCACGTAATATAATTGAGCCATGCTCTGTGAAAAGGGGGCTTAATACATCTGCGAAAGGTATCAACCCTGGTCAACCTGCGCAATCCGCGGACCTGGGCCGAAACTTTTCGTTACTGGTCAATTTTCTACGTGTAAAAGGCCCATTCTACCTCATGATTCAGTTGGTTGTTAAAGAAAGTTGCTATTATGGATTCATAATAATGTTATGGCTTGCTTGGTATAAGTTAGCTTTCATCTTGTCACTAACATTAAATTTTTTCGCAATCGCAGAGATATGTACAGAACAATAATTCCAATCAAAGCGTAGCAGATCTCGTCTGTTCGTATGCACGTACGCCTGTATCCAGCTTAGAGTATATGAGGCATGCTCTGGCAAAAGGGTGCTTAATGCATTTCGGTGATGCATTGTACAAAGTAAGTTACCACACAATTATGGATCCATTGAATCAATTGTATGTGTCAACAGACTGAATCGAGAGATACGCTGGTCCTTTGACACGCAGAAAATTGATCAATAGCAAAAAGTCTCGACCCAGGTCAGCCTGCGCGGACTGCGCAGGCTGACCTGGGTCGATACATTTTGCAGGTACGTTTAGCCCCCTTTACACAGAGCATAGTTAAATTATTTTGACATGTGCTATACTGTTGCTTCATTAAACACAAGAAATATATTTAAAAAAGATAGACGGTGTAAGAGAAACTGGAATAAGAATATTGAAACTCTTCTATTGCTCAGTATGAAGTAAAGTAATTTAAATTAATTTCGCGAGAAATTGCATCCTTTTCCTCACCGTTTTTCATTTTCTTGAAAAGGAGTATTTATTGGGTCACTGGGAAACGCTTATGAAATATTAAATGTCCAAATAGTACAAAAAACGACCACTCTCTGTTACATTAATTTGCTACGATATGAATCAAGGCCCCTGGGTATTGATTAGCGGTAGCAACGCGTGTAAATAGTGGTTTCACCAATGTGCGAGCAGATATGCCGGCAGGGGCCCGCTGAATAAACATGTTCATATTTTTGACCAATGCCAAATTACCATCTATTAATTCTATATCAGTACCAAGAATTAGGTCTAATGCCAGTGCATTCAGCGACGCCGAAAAACATGACAATGTGTAGATCAGCTTACCTCTATTAGGCGTTTAATAATCTGCAGTACAACGGGGTTCGGTGAACAAGTATCGATTTTGGGTTGTATAAGTGAGCTGGTGAGTGCACTGTGTGAACGTTTACCATAACCAGCTCCGCCCCATCCTAACGTCTGGGACCACTGCGCATGCGCGATGTAAGGCAATGTTGCAAGTTGTAACAAGAGAAATAGTTTCGTAAGAGTGAGTGTAGATATCGTAAATCTGAAAAAGAAAACAAATAAAATATAACTTATATGACTTTACGATAGTCTTACAATAAATCCCCGTTTTATAAAACATCCAGGGTCCGTATTCACCAACCAATGTTAACCCTTAGGCTGCTTATCGCGACTCACTGACCTTTTGCGGACAGCGTAGATCAAGATCAGACTGCACAGAACGTGCAGTCTGATCTTTGATCTACACTGTCCGTTATGGAGATATTTTTCCTCCAAAAATCCCTTTGAAACAGGAAAGTTTTGGGCTTATGCTATCGACTTGAAATTTTCATTTCTGTTATTCAGCAGGATAAGGGTTAAAAACATTCTTAATGTTCTTCTCCAAGATTTTCTAAATGTGAAAGTAAAACGGTTCCTGATTGAGTCAATAGTTTAGCCAATCAGGAGTTGGGAACACATCTTCCAAATTTACAAAATCTTGGAGAATAAGTTTTCGTGTTTATGGGCCAAGCCCCCGTAGCTCAGTCGGTAGCGTACAGGACTTGAGAACAGGAGGTCGCTGGTTCGATCTCCGGCTTGGCCAATTTCTTTCCGAGGATTGATGATAGTCATTGCGACAGGATTCATTCCTCTCTCACCGCTGACCATTGTTTCGACGATGATTATGTGGGAAAGCAGCCAGTGGCTTGGAAAGAATATTGTGCGTAGTACTGGTAAAAGAAACTCCAGGAAAGGATGGATAGGCACTGGCCGCCGCGATATAACTGAAATAATGTTGAAAACGGCGTTAAACACCAGACAATCAATCAATCAATCGTTTCGTGTTTATGGCCTTTAGTGATGGTGATCACGTTAAAAAAAAACACTCACACAGTTCGGGTAGAACTTAAAAGAAATAAGAAAGATAAAAAGGACGCCATGAAAATGGAAATAGACATCCATAAAATGCAGAATAGGGTTATCCGTTACAGTAAAACGCCGACTTCTCGACAAGGTAGTCAAACTATAGATAACACTTGAACCGTGCTCTGTGAAAAGGAAGTTTAAAGCATATGAAAAAACTATCTAAATAGGTTGGCCTGCGCAGTCCACTCAGGTTGACCTGGGTCGAATTATTTTGCCATTGGTTAACTCTTTCACTACTAACTCCAGAAATTACATGTTTTTCCTTAGCTCTAAAAATAGATTTCCACTGCCATTTAAAACGACATTCATCATAGTTTAAAAATAGAGTAGCGGACAGCATAGATCAAGATCAGACTGCACGTTCTGTGCAGTCTGATCTTGATCTACGCTGTCCGCAAAAGGTAGACAAGTCGTCATTGGTAGTGAAAGAGTTAATTGGTCAATTTTCTGCATGTCCAAGAGCCATTGTATCTCATGATTCAGTTGCTTGTTAGACAAAATGGATTACATGTATCTATAATCATGTAATGACTTGCTCGGTACATTCTATAATGCATCACGGAGCCCCCTTATTTCAATAAATGGTGCTGAAGATTTATTTCTTGTCGCAGCAGATTATTCTGTCTACAGCGATGCACCCTACATTTCTGGTTGTACATGGTAACGGTAGCAGACTAATGCTGTGCTGGTGATAAGTAAAGTATATTTCACGGAACTCGTAGCTTGTGCTTGATTTTAAAAGTAGTTTCGATTTATCATATCTTCGCTAGCCAAGGGTGACGATCACTTCGTTGCTGTATTCACCCTTAGCTTATCGAGTCGAAATTTGTAATCCCTGCGATACGCCGCCAGCTGGATCTTGATAATTATCCGTACCCTAGAATTGCATAATCGAAAACCAATCAGACGTTGCGTAACATAACCCTTTGCGGAAGATCGTATTTTGACAGCCCATTATGTGGGGTTCGAGTGTATCCTTAAACTTCATGTAACTGATTTGTTTCAGAGAATGTTAAAATAATTATTGTTTGTCTTTTCTCTTAGTAATGATTCTCAGCGTGATATCCAACAATTCTCTTTTGTGGTTGCTGTTTGGGTGTAGCTGAATGAGCTGGTTTTTGACCTAACTCTTGGTACTAATGAAGAATGAATAGATGGTAATTTGGGATTGGTTAAAAATGTGCACATGTTTATTCGGCGGGCTCCTGCCGGCGTATTTGCTCTCACATTTATGAAACCACTATTAACAAGCGTTGCTACCGCTAATCGATACCCTGTGGCCTTGATTCCTACCCTAGCACACCAAGGTAGTGGAGAATGATGCTTTTCTTGTGCTAATTGGAAATTTAATATTTTCATAAGCGTTACCCAATAACCGAATACTAATTTTCAACAAAATAAAAAACAGTGAGGAAAAAGAGGCAATTGCTCGTGTGGTTACATTTCATTATTTCACTTCATACTGAGCCACAAAGGAGGTCCAGTATCCATATTTAAGTATCTTTTATGCCGTCTATCTTTTTTAAAGGTATTTCTTGTTTTTAGGTTTAGCTGATGATGTATAGCAAATGTAACGTGCTGCTTGTCTGATGCTTTTAGAACAGACTGCAACCAATAATTACGCTTTTATCGAGGATCACAAATTTCGCCTCGATCAGCCAAGGGTAATTACAGCAAATATAGTGATCATCACCCTTGGCTAGCGAAGGTGGATTTATCAATTCGAAACCGTGCGAAACTTGGAACCAACGCTGAATAGGTCTACGGAAATTGAGTAACATAATAACCTAACAGAAACAATTAATATTAAACACTGTTCATTTATAAGCAAGCAGAAATACATGTACTTTACCAAACTTTCAGAACTCGAATCACAAGGTACATTTTTAATGAAGCACACACATACAAAATATCGATAAACTAGACATAAAAAAGGACATAAAGCGGTGATTAACGGTGAGAACGGACTGATTTCGTACATGATCTACATGGCCCACCATAACGATGGTAGTCACATCAGTGTAAAATAAATAACCACGACATACAAAATTTGTAATTGAATGAATCTATGGAATAGTCTGTTAGAAATAAGAATTTGTTATATTGGCTGACTATGGTTATTAACCCTTTCCCAAACGACAAATTTTGGACTAGTCCAAATTGAAAGAGTTTGCAGACGACAATTTTAAATTTGATGAAAATGGCAGAAAGTTCTCAGAAAGGGTAGAAAACACTGTGGGAAAAGGAGAAATTGCTCGTTACGAGCAATTTCTCCTTTTCCCAGAGTGTTTTCAAAAGACTTGTACTGCAGACACGTGAAAACCAGGGCTTGTTTGGGAAAGGGTTAAATGGCATGAGCATTGGTAAAGAGTTCTTTCTTTTAAAAAATTAGTTGTTTTTGTCGTACTGCAAGCAGTAGAGGGTGGGGAAGTATAGTTTTCATACGATACTGGATTCCACTCGCAATGAAATGAGGTAAAATCACATATCAAATGACGGTGTACTTTTTCCATGTAACGTTAATGACCTCCTGGCCACGTGCTCTGAATTTCTCTGGTAGTAGATCTTGTCTTTCAACTATTAGGCTGCTAAGCGCGACTCAAGGACCTTTTGCGGACAGTGAAGATCAAGGTCTGACTGCACAGAACGTGCAGTCTGATGTTGGTCTACACTGTCCGATTTATAGATATTTTTGCCTAAAGTACGCCCTTGAAATATCAACATTTGGGTTTTTACTATCGGCTTGAAAGTTCATTTCATGCATTTAGCAGTTAACCTTTTACCACACAATCCCGACTTTTAACGACCCTGAGAAAGAGGCCTTTTGAAAACATTGTGGGAAAAGGAGAAAATGCTGGTAACCAGCATTTTCTCCTTTTCCCACAATGTTTTCTAATCTGTCAAAGAAAAATTACACCATTTGAGCCACACTGAAATTTTCGTCTGCAAATGCTTTCAATTTGGATAAAGCTAAAATTTTGTCGTCCGGTAAAGGGTTAAAAGTTAATTCATTCGCTTTACTTCCATTTGAAGAGCGTGTCCTATTGATAATAATGGTGTCACGGTTAGAATTTTGACATACAGCGCTTAACCCGTTACCAAATAATCAACTTTTTACGATCCTGAGGAAGATGACTTGGGAAAACATTGTGGAAAAAGAAGAAAATGCCAATCAACAGCATTTTCTCTTTTCTACACAATGTTTCGTGCCCAAATAGAAACAAATATTATCATTTGAACCACATTTAATTTGTTGTTTGCACATGTTGTTAAATTCGACAAGTTTAAAATTTTGTCGTCAGATAAAAGGTTAAACCCAGGCGTGTTGGACATTGTCTTTCTGTAGAAGTAATGTAACGTTATAGTCTCAGCTACATGTACCTAGTAATCGCCTTGTTGCATGCATACATGTCTTTGCTTGGAAGTAACGTTACGGTGTACTCTTAGTGTCTGATTGGGTTACCCAGCCACCCAGTAATCGGTTTGGTAGATTCATACATGTCTTTGCTTGGAAGTAACGTTACGTTGTACTCGTAGTGTCTTATTGGGTTACCCAGCCACCCAGTAATCGGTTTGGTAGATCCATACATGTCTTTGCTTGGAAGTAACGTTACGTTGTAGTCGTAGTGTCTTATTGGGTTACCCAGCCACCCAGTAATCGGTTTGGTAGATGCATACATGTCTTTCCGTAGAGAGGTAACGTGACGTTGTAGTCGTAGTGTTGGATGGGTTTAGCCACCTAGCTACGAGTAATCGGTTTGGTAAATGCATAAATGTCTTTCCGTAGAGAGGTAACGTTACGTTGCACTCGTAGTGTCTAATTGGGATACCCAGTCAGTAATCGCCTTGGTACATGCTTACATGTCTTTCCGTAGAAGTAACGTTACGTTGTACTCGTAGTGTTGGATGGGTTTAGCCACCTAGCTACGAGTAATCGGTTTGGTAAATGCATAAATGTCTTTCCGTAGTACTCGTAGTGTTGGATGGGTTTAGCCACCTAGCTACGAGTAATCGGTTTGGTAAATGCATACATGTCTTTCCGTAGAGAGGTAACGTTACGTTGTACTTGTAGTGTCTAATTGGGATACCCAGCCAGTAATCGCCTTGGTAAATGCTTACATGTTTTTCCGTAGAAGTAACGTTACGTTGTAGTCGTACTGTTTGACTGGGTTACCCAGTAAGTATTGCAGATTGTAGTTAGTGGAAAGTTACAGCCCAAATAGTGGCCAAAAGTAAACAATGCAGATGATAAAATGCAATTAAATAATCATACAACTGAAAGTATGGAAATTATTGTGAAGATGATAATCTGTATTGTACGGTCGGTTCAAGTGTTAGCCGCTAAAATGGATTTTAAAACTAGCTCAAAAGTTGCCAGGTCGTACCAACTTTTGTTTACTTTTTACCTGGTTTTAAAATTTATTTTTCCGCCACCGACTAACACATAGACCGATCCTACGACAACAGATTGTCACCTATACAATGATTTCTATACTTTTAAAAGATATGGCTTAATTCCAAATGCATTTTATCACATGCATTGTTCACTTTTGGCCGCTATTGGGCCTTTAATTGCAGTTGCTGAGATTAGAATTTTTCCCTCTGATATTGTGTTTTATTCCAGATAAGACTGACTTACCCATTAACCATTTTCCACACAATACCGACTTTTAACAACCCTGCCGAAGAATCCTTTTGAAAGAATTGTGGGAAAAAGGGAAAATACTGGTAGCACGCATTTTCTCCTCTTCCCATAATGTCTTGTACCCTTCCAAAGGTGAATTCAGTATTTGAGATTCAATTATTTTGTCAACTGCACAAAGCTTTCAATTTGGACAAATTAAATGTTTATTAGATTGGTAAAGGGTTAACTTGCAACCAGATAGAAATTTTAAACCTATGATAAAAGCCAAAAAGCGCATTGAGTCGCGCATAACTGCTTTACCCTTCATGGTAAAAATCTAGACCTATCCAAATCCAAAGCATATGCAGACGACAAATTAAATGTGATTTAAATGGCATAATTTGTCTTTGACCGAGTAGAAAACATTGTGAGAAAAGGAGAAAATGTTGGTAACCAGCATTTTCTCCTTTTCCCACAATATTTTCAAAAGTGTTCTTGTTGAAGGTCGTTAAAACTGGGAATCGTTTGGTATGGGTTAAATCATTTTTGAGGGCTAGCTATAACAGCGATGCCGATTGGTGCTTTATTTTTCCGTTGTTGCTAAGCAACAAACTACGGACTACCTACCTTAAACCTTACATTAATTCTTTTTTCGGCGTAGCTAAATGTGCTGGCTTTTGACCTATTTTTGGTACTGATAAAAATGAATAAATAGAAATTTGTGATTGGTCAATAAATGTAGACATATTTATTTTAAAGTCCCCTGCCTATTTTCAGGCAAATTTACGCCGTCTGTCTTTTTTTAAAGATATTTCTTGTTACTTTGAATCTTTTTCCAATGTATAACTAATTTGTTATTGTATAATGTAGGTCTGAAAACAGCCTGAGTTCATAAATTTGCGTCTGCCTTCCGTCCGTCCTCCATCCATCAAATAGTAGGTATACATCCGTTTGTTCCGTTATATATCCATGCGCCCATTTATCTGTCCCTCTGTCCTTCATTCCCCCGTCAATCAATCAACCCATCTATTTCCAATCCTTGCCTATTGATCTATCTATCCACCCATCTTGCATTGATCCATCGATCGATCCATCCATCCGTCCGTCCGTCCATCCGTCCGTCCATCCATCTATATTTCTCTCTCTCCTAAATTCATTATTTATCTATGTAAACCTAGATTTATATCACTGTTTCAAACAGCATGTACGTCAAATGACAGCGGCGATTTCTTTCCCCGTTTTATTTTTCCTATTACAAAAGCTGTGTGGTTTAGGGAGTCAACTATCCATCCATCCATCCATCCATCCATATTTCTCTCTGTTCTAAATTCATTATTTATCTATGTAAACTTAAATTTATATCACTGTTTCAAACAGCATGTACGTCAAATGACAGCGGCGATTTCTTTCCCCGTTTTATTTTTCCTATTACAAAGGCTGTGTGGTTTAGGGAGTCAACTATCCATCCATCCATCCTTCCATATTGCTCTCTGTTTTGAATTCATTACTTGTCTATGTAAACCTAAATTTATATCACTGTTTCAAACAGTATGTACGTCAAATGCCAGCGGCGATTTCTTTCCCCGTTTTATTTTTCCTATTACAAACGCTGTGTGGTTTAGGAGTCAACTATCCATCCATCCATCCATCCATCCTTCCATATTGCTCTCTGTTCTGAATTCATTACTTATATATGTAAACCTAGATTTTTTATCACTGTTACAAACAGCACGTACTTAATTGGCAGCGGCGATTTCTTTCCTCGTTTTATTTTTCCTATCATAAAAGCTGTGTGGTTTAGGGAGTCAACAATCCATCCATCCATCCACCCATCCATCCATCCATCCATATTTCTCTCTGTTTTGAATTCATTACTTATCTATGTAAACCTAGATTTATATCTCAGTTACAAACAGCATGTACTTCAATTGACAGCGGCGATTTCTTTCCCCGTTTTATTTTTCCTATTACAAAAGCTGTGTGGTCTTAGGGAGTCGTCAGTCGCGATTTAATTAATATATCGAAGATAAAAAAACAGACCCCGTAAAGCAATCATATCATCTCGAAAATTAAAACGAGCCCTGATTGTATTCGATATGAGCCATGCTCTGTGAAAAGAGGGCTTAATGCGTCAGCAAAAAAAGTATCGATACAGGCCAGCCTGCGCAGTCCGCGCAGGCTGAACTGGACCGAAACTTTTAGCTATTGGTCAATTTTCTGCATGTCAAAGGACCAGTCTACCTCACGATTCAGTCGGTCGTTATACAAAGCGGATTTTACTGATCTTTAATGATGGGATGACTTACTTGGTATCATGCATTAGAGAGACGCATTAGACCGCCTTTTCCCAGAGCATGCCTCATATGTATTCCGATTATTCACACCTCTACAGAAAGATAAGATTTTTCACGTCTAAGTCAGACGTTGACTTCTTCTTTTTCCCCCCATTTTACCTCATTAGAATTATTATTCATGTACATGTATTTCTTTTTACATAATCCGCCCACCTACCCAATTCTGATGTCGCATTAGATGTAACTGACAGAAAATAAAATGAACCATGTGATCTAAAATACGTGGCTTAATGCATCTGCAAAAAGTTTCGGCCCAGTTCAGCCTGCGCATTTCGCGCAGGCTGACCTGGGCCGAAATTTTTTGCTTTTAGCAAATTTTCTGCATCTCAAAGGACCAGTGTACCTCATGATTCAGCTGGTTGTTATACAAAATGGATTTTTATGGATCCATAATTATGTAATGACTTGCTTGGTATCATGGATCATCATGATGCATTAAGCCTCATTTTGCCAGAGCATGACTCAAATGTATTTCATTGTACATAGTGTTTGGCTATTGTTTGTATAACAACAGGCTCGTAACCGTGGGGCGGAATCATTACGCACTCCGAACTAAGAGTGCTGGTTCAACCTTTAGATGCTAAGCGCGACGCAATATCAGTAATTATCATCAATGTTAATACTGTGAATATTATTTCACTTACATTATGTCGGCCAGTGCACCTATCCATGCTTTGAATGTCGAAGTTGGTAGACATCAAAATGTTGATTACCATCTCAGATTTTGAAAACTTTGTATTGATATTAATGTGTACCTTGTGGAAGGTGAATTTCATTTTTCGGCGTAGCTGAATGCGCTGGCTTTTGACCTACTTCTTAGTACTGATAGAGAATGAATAGATAGTAATTTGCGATTGGTAAAAAATGTGCACATGTTTATTCGGCGGGCTGCTGCCGGCATATTTGCTCGCACATTTATGAAACCACTGTATACAAGCATTGCTAACACTAATCGATACTCCGGGGCCCTGGTTCATACTATAGCAAAGGAATGTAATAGAGAATGGTCCTTTTCTTGTGCTGTTTGGAAATTAAATATTTTCATAAGTGTTACCCAATAACCCAACACTAGTTTTCAAAAAATCAAAAAACGGTGAGGAAAAAGAGGCAATTGCTCATGACGTTACCTTTCATTATTTTACTTCATACTGAGCCACAAAAGGGTTTCAGTTTTCATATTTAAGTATCTCTTACGCCGTTTATCTTTTTTAAAGATATTTCTTGTTTGTTAGTATGTCCAATGTGTGAAGAACTCCGCAAACTATACTTTCAAGCCTTGTTGAAAGATGGAAAAGGGCATATCCATACAAAACATTATTTTACGAGATTATACAAGACAACAGACCCTTACATGTAAAGTCACTGGTAAAGTGTCTCACTGAAGCATTTAAATTTCTAAAGTCGTTAGTAAATGATGATATGTAATTCGAAAAACATCTGGAAAAATGTTACCTTTATTTCAAACGTAACTTATTTAATTTGACGTCACTCATGTTTGTTACTATTTATGTATTTACTCGTATAATAGCCCGGAGGCCTTTACTGCAAATAAAGAATTGTCATTGTCATTTTCTGGATTTTCTTTTGCTAGTACTTCTCACAATATTATTCCTAAGCCACTGGCTGCTTTTCTACACCTATTCGTCATCAAAACAATGATCAGCGGTGAGAGAGGAATGAGTCCTGTCGCAATTAGCCTACTATCATTAATCTTTGGAAAGATATTGGCTGAGCCGCGGATTCGAACCAGCAACGCCCCTGTCTCAAGTCCTGTACGCTACCTCTGTAAATAAGTGATCTACATGTTATAAATAACTGTTGAAAATATGAAAATATAAGACATTTGAAATAAAGAAAACATTATTGGGAATGGGATTGGCAGAACCGGAAGTTCCGGTCGTATCGTAAATAGTACAAGTCTGGCGAACTTTACCGAATGAGCTATCCGGGCTCGCCTGACTACATAAAGCAGTGCTCAAGTGTAAAGATATGTCAACCGATGGGTCTACTTTCGGATTATTTTTTTAGGACAAACTACATCCAGATCAGGATCAGTATTCTTAGTCTGATTCTGAAGAGTTTTCTAAATTTGAAAGTAACGCAACTTCTGATTGGCTAAACCAAGTGGTTTAGCCAATCAGAAGTTGCGCTGCTTTTAAATTTAGAAAATTCCTGGGAACAAGACCAAGAATGTACTTAAGAATGGTGGGTGAATACGGACCCAGACTGCATAATATGTGCTGTTTGATCTTTACCCGTATTGTCCGATATTTTGTAAGAAATTCTTACAAGATCAGCAGTCATACTGGATTAACTGGCTTTATTGCTGTAAATGAACATGTTTATTTCATTTATCTCGCTCTCTCTGCCATAAACTTTCCTTCAGATTCATTCCGATTTCATCCGCTTTTTTTTTTCCAGTTCATTTCGTTCGTTGTAAAAAATCTTATTTATATGATTACTGCTTATATATCTTCAAAGGAATCGGTGTAACAAGATTTGATACTGACATTAAAAGATCGGGATTTTATACATGTAATTTCATCCATCTTGAATTTCAAGGCCAAGTAGACGGGTATTCGACCCCATGATCTCATGTACTTTTTTGACTAGCGAAGCTAGTCTATAGGCATCAAGATTGACCTAGATTCAAAACCCCACAGTTGCAAAATACTGCCACACAGAAAATACTTCTTTCTGTTAGAAATCTTAATTCTGTTATACATGACAATTTAGACATAAACCACTAAATCTCTGCCTCTCCGATTTGAACATGTCGTCTTACAAAGTAATAAACTGAACAAGATGTCATTTATAAGGTACAAGATCTTTGCTTATATGTAAATTGAGTAACCTATGCAAAGCAGAGAATCACTTATTCCTACACAACTGTAACATTATGAATGAATCTATTAATAGATACACCTAGGTTAACTTGTAGCAAATCCCAGCTGTATCAACCCCCACTGGACAGGGAACTCTTGTCATTCCTTCAGTCATTCATTATTTAGATCATTGTGTACAGTTGAACTATTATGTTAAACTGTTTTTCTATTAACCTTTTACCAAACAATCCCAGGTTTTAACGATACTGGGGAAGGGTGCCTTTGTAAACATTGTGGGAAAAGGAGAAAATGCTGGTAACCATCATTTTCTCCTTTTCCCACATTGTTTTCTGCCCTTCTGGAGTTATTTTTCATCAGTTCAGCCACATTTAATTCATGGTCTGCATCAGCTTTGAATTTGGACGGATGTAAAATTTTTTGTTTTTTAAGGAGAATTAAATAGTTAACTACATCTTGTGCTATTAGATATTAACTAATTGACTGCATGGTGTTTAACGCCGTTTTCAACATTTTTTCAGTGATATTGCGGCGGCCAAAGCACCTGTCCATGCTTTCCTCGAGTTTCTTTTGCCAGCACTACCGCGACTCAATGATGTTTTGTGGACAGTGGATTAAGATCAGACTGTGCAGAGCATGCAGTCTGATCTTGGAAAATGTAACTTTGAAATAGCAATATTCAGGTCCCATCAGCTTGAAAGTTTCATTTAACATTTTTAGCAGGTTAAGGGTTAAACTTAAACTGGATAGTTAACCAATAGCACGCATAGCCCTAGCAGCTCAGTCGGTAGTGTACAGGACTTGGGAACAGGAGGTCGCTGGTTCGATCCCCGACTCGGCAAATTTCTTTCCGAGGATTGATGATAGTCATTGCGACAGGATTCATTTCTCTCTCACGTTTCGACGATGGTTATAATATAAATGTGGGAAAGCAGTTAGTGGCTTGGAAAGAATATTGTGCGGAGTACTGATAATAGAAACTCCAAGAAAGCATGGATATGTGTGCTGTCCACTGCTACATAACTGAAATAATGTTGAAAGCAGGGTTAAACACCATACAAACAATCAATCAATCAAATTCGCTAGTCTGTCAGTACTTTCAGTACTTTGATTACTGAAAATCCCTATAGCTGCCAAAAGTAAACAATATGGTTGTGAAATGCATTTAAATTTAAATCACACCATCTAAATGTATGGAATTTATTGTGAAGATAACAATTTGTTATTGTACGGTCGGTCCATGTGTTAGTCGCTGTCAGAAATAAAATGAATTTTCAATCAAGTAAAAAGTAAACAAAAGATAGAGTGACCTGGCAACTTTTAACCGAGTTTTAGATTACATTTTTCTGCCAGCGACTAATTCTTGGGCAGACCGTACAGTTACAGATTGCCATCTTCACAATAGTTAGCCTACTGTTTAATGGTATGATTTAAATTAAAATGCATCTTAACACATGTATCGTTTAATTATGGCTGCTATAGGGCCTTTAATACCGATCGACGTGTAATGCTGCTTCAGTAACCAAAAATCTAAGTACTGGAGGTATCCAGAGTCAGAATGTTATATAGGTTAGTTTTATTACGCATTGCCTTCGTGAACAAATTTGCAACAACGGAATTTTAACTCTTTACCAAATGACATTTTAGATTTATCCAAATTGGAAGCAGTTGCAGACGACAAAAATAGGGTGACTCAAAAATTGATTTGTTTGTGGAAGGGTAGAAAATATTGTGGGAAAAAAAGAAAATGCTGTTCACCAGCGTCATTGGACAAGTTTGCACTTTAGCAGGGGCAGATCAGCCATATTAGTTTGTAACCTCTATTTTGACCACTGACATTCTATTTTACTATGGAACAGAATAGAACAGAACAAAAGATACCAGTAGAACAGCGAAAATGGGGGGGGGGGACAGTCTCCATGCGGAAAGCAAAACGAAATAACAATTGATTGATTGATTGTATGGTGTTTAACGCCGTTTTCAACATTATTTTAGTTATATCACGGCGGCCAGTGCACCTATCCATGTTTTCCTGGGGTTTCTTTTTATCAGTACTCCGCACAATATTCTTTTTAAGGCACTAGCTGCTTTCCCACATAACCATCGTCGAAACAATGGTCAGTGTTTAGAGAGGAACGAATCCTGTCGCAATGACTATCATCAATCCTCGGAAAGAAATTGGCCAAGCCTGGGATCGAACCAGCGACCTCCTTTTTTCAAGTCATGCACGCTACCGACTGAGCTACGGGGCCTGGCACGAAATAACAATAAATTAAACTTGAAATAAAATTTCCAGGGTCTGCATTCATCAGCCATTCTTAAGAACATTCCTGGTCTTACTCTCATGAATTTTCTAAGATTTCTAAGTAACGCAGCTTCTGACTGGCTAAACCAAACCATCGGTTTAGCCAATCAGAAGTCGCGTTACTTTCTTACTTTTGAATCAGACTTGGAATGCAATTAAGAATACATGTAGTTGGCGAGTACGGATCTGGGGCTATCACTAAGGGACGTGTCAGATGCACAGACCTGTATATGAGCCGCGCTCTGTGAAAAGGGGCTTGATGCATCTGCGAACAGTATCGGTCCAGGTCAGCCTGCGCAGTCCGTGCAGGCCGACCTGGGCCGAAACTTTTCGCTATTGGTCAATTTTCTGGATGTCAAAGGACCGGTGTAGCCTATGAATCAGTCGGTTGTTATACAAAATGGATTTTATGGATCGACAATTATGCAATGACTTGCTTGGTATCGTGGCTCAAGGAGATGCATGAAGCCCCATTTTGCCAGAGGATGGCTCATATTATTTCGGCACAGAAGTAAATGATCGTCGTTTCTTGTGCCCACTAAAGTGCAGTTGTCCAATTTGTCATGAAATATTGATGAATGACATAAATCAAGAAGATAATTCGAATTAAGGGTCAAGGTCAAGGCCAGTGGTTAGTAAACTAAACACTTAATTAACCTTCTAAATGAATTAAGTAAAAATTCTCAGTCAAGGTCAGGGCCAGTTATGAGTAAACTAAACACTTAACTTGCTGGAAGAATTAAATAAAAAAAAAATCTCAGCCAATACGTAAATCTTTTACAAAATATCACAGTATCAACTTTCTTTCCACTGGAGAAAAATCCCTCAGTATCGGACAGTGTAGATCCAAGATCAGACTACACGTTCTGTGCAGTCTGATCTTGATCTACAATGTCCGCAAAAGCGCATTAGGTTCGCGCTTAGCAGCCAAAGGTTTTCTCATGCTCAACAGAGTACGAAACTTTTAAGTTGCCTGCATTTTATCCAAGACTTCTCTTACTGTAAATTATGAAGTTTTACCGTGTTGGCGTCTGACGCTTTTGCGGACGGTATAGATCACGATCAGACTGCACAGAACGTACAGTCTGATCTTGGATCTATACTGTCCACTTGTTTAGTCAAGCCTGTATAAGATAGAAAACTGTCTGAGTTTCAATGGATTTTATTTTTCCAGTCGTCGACAGAGGCTGAGTTTGTATATTTGACGCTGAAAGTATTTAGCCCTCTTCTCTCTCACATTCTGATTCAATCAACTCTGTGTGGTCACAGGACCCGTATTCACCAACCATTCTTAAGAATATTCTTAGTCTTATTCTCCAAGATTGTCCAAATTTGAAAGTAACACAACTTCTGATTGGCTAAACCAAATGGTTTAGCCAATCAGAGGTTGTGTTACTTTCAAATCCAGAAAATGTTGGAGAATAAGACTAAGAATGTTCTAAAGAATGGTTGGTGAATACGGACCCTGATCTTGAAATAAACTGTTTGCAATTTTTAAGCGCACTGATTCGCCTTTAGCAGTCTCAGGGTTAATTTTACCAGGGTCTGTATTCACCAACCATTCTTAAGAATATTCTTGGTGTTGTTCTCCAAAATTTTCCAAATTTGAAAGTAACACACCTTCAACCATTTGGTTTAGCCAATCAGAAGTTGTGTTACTTTCAAACTTGGAAAATCTTAAAGAATGAGTCTAAGAACATTCTTAAGAATGGTTGGTGAATACGGACCCGGGTTGATAATCTCTGCAACTCTTGCGGAACAGTGTTCACTTTGTTCATGCCAAAATGCATATATGTAAAATGCAAATGTCGCCAGGTACAGGTATTTGGTGATATATCGTGCGGCCGTATCGACATGTGGTTCGGTAGCTCAGTTGGTTAGAGTGCAGGAACGGTATTCCTGAGGCCCTGGGTTCGAACCGCGGTCGAGCCATGATATTTTCCACCACCTGTTAAATTTGGCGCCCAACGGGGGACAACCCACGATGTGCATGGCTACTGCTTAGGCACCTCGAGAACGTTTCACAATGTTTCTCTGTCTCTAGAATTTGGGACGAATTCTAAATTTGGATGGGGTATTTGTAGCCAGGTACAGGTATTTGGGGATATATCGTGCGGCCGTATCGACATGTGGTTCGGTAGCTCAGTTGGTTAGAGTGCAGGAACGGTATTTCTGAGGCCCTGGGTTCGAACCCCGGTCGAGCCATGATATTTTTCACCACCTGTTACACAAACATTCAGTCTGAAAAAAAAGGGGGGCCATATACATAGATAAATGTGTCATGCTCTGTGAAAAACGGGTTTAATACATCTGCACAAAGTGTCGATTCAGTTCAGCCTGCGCAGTTCGCGAAGGCTGAACTGGGCCGAAACTTTTTTGTATTTGGTATGCATTACTAAGAACCATCCTATTTCATGATTCAGCTAGTTGCTCGACAAAATGGATTTTATAAATCTCATAATGTATAATAAATAGATCGTGGAGATCCGGAAAAACCGAACGTCACGGTTTTGTTTGTTATATGGCCCGCAACATGCGAAATGAGACCTTCTGACATTTGCGTAAAGTGTCGTCCCGGATTAGCCTGCGCAGTCCGCGCAGGCTAATCCTAGACGGCATTTTACGACTACATAAGATTGTTTCATACAGTAGACTTTCGTGAAACAGAAAATCGCACAAAAAACGAGGAGTGTCGTCTCGGATTAGTCACAGACTGCACAGGCTGATCTGGGACGACACACTTTTACGCATATGTCCGAAGGCCCCTTTTCGTGTGTTGCACGACATATAATCGTGCGTTATATAATCAGTGAAGATCCAAGACAGCAGGTTATATGTAGTCTGATCTTGATAAACAATGTCTACCACAGCAACAGAATCCACCTAAAGCGCATACCGGTGTAAATAAGTTTGAGGTTTCGATATCATTTTTGAATCGCTTTCTTTCTTTCTTTTCTTTCTTTCTTTCTTTCTGTCTGTCTTTCTTTCTTTCTTTCTTTCTTTCCTCCTTCCTCCTTCCTTCTGCATTTATTTCTACACGTTTTTATTTGTTTAATTCTATAGTTCTAATTTTTCATTTCGTTTGTAGTTTTCATTTACTAAAGTTTACTTATTTTTCCTGCCTACTCAACACTTGACATTGAAAAAAAAATATCCGCGGGAATTTACTCACAGGTATATTTGCAATTTCATAAACATAGGCAATATAGCACCATTGTTCGATCAAGCTCAAAGCGCCAGTACCAGCACTAGCGCCGACAATTACCCCATCGTTACCTATCTTTTCATTCTTTTTATCACATAAAACAGCATTCGGCATACCTCGGGTGATCCGGTGATCAAATCCCTCGGCTGTATCACGTAGCTTGATATGCGCCTACACGGTACATTTCGCACATCTCCGGAAGCACACCGCTTTACCGTTATTGAAATTGTAAGGCTCCTCTTTAGAAAGAACACATGATTAAATTTTCTATCGTTATCTTTCTAAGAGTATTTCAGTCGGCAAACAGTTTGTACATTCAATTTTTAGCGTGGTTTATCGATTCCGTTAGGAGCTTTCATCGACAGATCGATAGAAGTGAATAACTTCACAGTGGTTGTTCATGTCGTCACTAAGCGACCCACAGGGGCGCCGCCATGTTTAAGATCATGTGATTGGTAGTTCAAAATGGAAGCCTCCTTTATACAGACGAGGTTAGATGTAGGTACGGAATCGGCCGAGTTGTGACGAGTGATAAAACAGGGGTAACAACCTACGTCATAGCATACGTCATCGGAGACATTTTAAATCCGCCATTTTCGTTTTAAAAGGTAAGTTTTTCAGCTTGTACATTATTGTTATTGAAGATCTGTCCAAACAAAGCAGTGCATATGATACCTGACAACTTTCTTCGTTAGTACACATTAATATTTTGTTCATTAGTTTCGTTGATTTTGCAATTACCTCCGCACAATTTTCGAAGCCGGTGACACATGTGCGATTTAACAATAGATGTCGTATACACTTCAATTGTGTTGAAGTGTTTAGAGCTACAACATTGTTTCATGGCATTTTGATTTCACGAATAGGACAAATATATTTACCGTCACCAGATGAAGTAGGTATTCTAAGTAAATTTTGGATACATATATCTTTTTAAAGTAATTAATCTGCACCTTGCGCTCAAAATGGCGGCTATTCAAAATGTTTCCGACACCTCTGCTATGGCGTAGGTTGTCACCCTTGTAAAACCTCCTCCAGCGGTGTATTAAGCCCAAGACTTATTTTCGATAATACACTAGTGTATTATCGTTTTTTGGGTCCCGGTTTTGGTCAGTTTTTAGTCATGAACGCTTGAAGCCGAAGAAACCAGCCACAGCATGTGCCGGAATTTATACTACTACGGCGTTTCGCTGAAAAATGACGTCACTATTGCTAAGGCGTATACGCGTGAAAAGTTTTTCATTTTCACGTGTAATAAGAACCAAAGAATACAGCTGAAGTTTTTTGAAATCAACAAAATTGCGGAAATAGGTGGAATTATCCCCACTAGAAACTGTTTCATTCTAATTTCGGTGTAAATGTCAAAGAGCTGTCTACTTGTGTATGTAGGGTATACACATTTGAAACCGAACTACAACTGTAAACATGGACCCGTGAACGGTATATAGGCTGAAGGCGATGAAGCAAGACACTGGGCATGCAGAAAATTTTCAAAAAGCAAAAAGTTTCGACCCATGTCAGCCTGCGCAGACTGCGCAGGCTGACATGGGTCGAAACTTTTTTGCAGATACATTAAACCCAGTTTTTACAGAGCATGTCTCACATATGTACCCTATATGTGTCTCGTGCTTAAAAGTCGATATTGTGTCTCTTGTATTATATAACATCTCCTATTCCCACAGTGTTTTTCATTCTATCACAGACAAATCTCACAATATGAAAAATTGCTTGATTTGTCGTCTGCAGGCGTTTTCGATGCAGACGAGTCTAGAATTTCTTCATGTGGTAATGACTTAAAAAATTTATTTAAGGTTTATTTTATAAATTTCCGCCAAGAAACCATTTCAAGGGGTAAACACGAAACTATTCCAACGATGTGTTTTGGAAAATTTTACAGAAGAGGGAAAAAAAAAACTTCCCATTTCTGTGAAAAGCATTGTTAGATCATTTTGTTTAGATGTGTTGAATCCATTCACATAATTCAACACATCATACCGGTATCTAGACAATGCTTTTCACAGAAATGAGTTTTTTTTTTCTCTTCTGTAAAAATTTTCCAAAAACGCAGATGGAATAGTTTCGTATTCACCCATCGATTTGGTTCAATCCTTATTAAGTTACAGACTATCGCCGATATACTATACTTGTTCTTTTTTTTTTTAAAAGTCGTAGGCTGCGAATTTGGTTCAAGAGAAAATGGGTAAACTCAGCATAACAACTTAAAAAAAAAATATTTTTTTCGCAACAAACAAATTATATAAAATGTTTCCCCCTACCTGTTATATTTATAGATGGACATTTTGGAGGCACGATAACCGTTCTGCTCTCCTCTGACTATATCGATATGATTTCCACTCCGCAGTGTCGCCCTCTATATATAGACATACGTCGTGCAACATCATTCTTTCCCTATTAACTCTTTCGGCGCCAAATAAACAAACTCGGCTTCTTTTGATGGCTGTAAATAGAATCCACTGAGTCTCCGGAAGATTTTTATAATATAGGCTTGACCAAACAAACGGAAGGTATAGATCAAAGATCAGACTGCACGTTCTGTGCAGTCTGATCTTGATCTATGCCGTCCGCAAAAGTCCCTGTTTTCGCCTATGGCGCTGAAAGGGTTAATCCTGAAGCTGCTATATAAGTGAAATGAAACTTTCAAGCCGACGGTGAAAACCCAAGTTATTATGGGGGTGAAATATCTCTTTATCGGACAGTGTAGATCAAGATCAGACTGCACGTTCTGTGCAGTCTGATCTTGATCTACACTGTCGGCAAAAGATCATTGAGTCGGGCTTAGCAGCCTGAAGGGTTAATGCCAGAAATTTCCATCTTTTTCTAGGTCCAAAAGTAGATTTCCATTGCGATAGAAGGTGACTTTGGTCTTAGTTTAGTATCAGGTAACAGACAGTGTAGATCAGAGAGTAGACTTTGCGTTCTATGCAGTCTGATCTTGATCTACGCCGTCCACAGAAAGCTATTGTTAAAGTCTCCATTGACGCAGAAAAGAGTCAACGATTAAAGTGCCAAATAAATAAATCAGACTTTTTCAACTCTTTACCAATCGACTAAATTTTAGACTTTTCCGAATAGAAAGTTTTACAGACGAAAAAATAAATGTGACTCAAATGATGAGTTATGTCTGGTTACCAGCATTTTCTCCTTATCGCACAATGTTTTCAAGAGCCTTTGCCCTGAGGGTCGTTAAAGCACGAGACTGTGTTGTGAAGGGTTAATCAGGAACATTGATTGTTGATTGATTGCGTGGTGTGTAACGCCGTTTTCAACATTATTTCAGTTATATCGCGGCGGCCAGTGCACCTATCCATCCTTTCCTGAAGTTTCTTCTACCAGTACTCCGCACAATATTCTTTCCAAGCCACTGGCTGCTTTCCCACATAACCATCGTTGAAACAATGGTCAGCGGGAAGAAAGGAATGAATCCTGTCGCAATGACTATCATCAGTCCTCGGAAAGAAAATTGGCCGAGCCGGGGATCGAACCAGCGACCTCCTGTTCTCAAGTCATGTAAGTTACCGACTGAGCTACGGGGGCTTGACGTTAAGCAGGAAGACAGACCAGTACCTTGTAATCTCAATGGTGTTTTTGCTGGAATATTTAAAAAAAAAAGCTGACAGTGTGTGGCTTCGAGCCTTCAAGTACTAAAAAAAAGGGGGGGGGGGGGGGAATCCATATTCCATAGAGAAAAATCTAAAAGTACTTTTTTTCCACAATGTTTGTCGCCGCTTGTAGTCAGTTTCTTGATACGCGTTGTCCTCCTGTGACCAAGTCTGTTCATTTTATTCATTAGTAGTATTTCATTTGTTATGTCCTATTTATTGATTTGTTTACGTGTTCATCATCTATTTGAGTCTTCTCTGTGAAAAGGGGGATTAAAACATCTGCAAAAAGTATCGACCAGTGTCAGCCAGCGCAGTCCGCGCAGGCTGACCTTGGTCGATACTTTTTGCTTTCTATAAACTTCTGCATGTCCAATGACCTCTCTGCTTCATGATGCAGTCGATTGTTACACAAAAATGGAGATTATGAATACATAATCACGTGATGACTTGCTTAGTATAATGAATCACGGAGATGCATTAAACCCCTTTTCCCAGAACATGGCCTATTTACTTATAGAGTAATTGCTGCTCTATTTTTTGTGGGAACCAGCAAAGACTTGAACTCTGAAACTAACTTTGACGAAAATGAACCCAATCCATCTTCTTATTAGCCTGTTCGTTATGCTTGCAAAAAAGAGGGTGGGGAAAAATTCAATCTGATTAGCTAGTACAGTGATGTTGACAGTAATGGATAACAAGCACTTGTTTTTTGACAGACTTCGCCCTATATAACTTAATATGCAAGACTAGGATGCACAGTTTGTCCAAACTGGGTTATAGAGAGCGCAGTATGTCTAGACTGAGATATGGAGAGTGCAGTTTCTCCACACTAAGATAAAGTGATCGCTGTTTGTCCAAACTAAGATATTGAGAGAGCATGTGGTCCAGACCAAGATCTAGAAAGCGCAGTTTATCCAGACTAGGATATAGAGAGCACAGTTTGTCCAGACTAGGATATACAGACCGCAGTTTGTCCAAACTAGGATAAACAGAGCGCAGTTTGTCCAGACTAGGATATAGAGAGTGCAGTTTGTCCAGGCTGGAATATAAACAGGACAGATTGTCCAGACTAAGACATAGAGAGTGCAGTTTGTCCAGACTGGGATATAGAGAGCGCAGTTTGTTCAGACCAGGATATACAGAGCACAGTTTCTCCAGACTAGGATATAGAGAGTGCAGTTTGTCCAGACTGGGATATAGAGAGTGCAGTTTGTCCAGACTAGGACATAGCGCAGTTTGTCCAGACTAGGCTAAAGAGCGCAGTTTGTCCATGCTAGGATATAGAGAGTGCAGTTTGTCCAGGCTAGGACATAGAGAGCGCAGTTTGTCCAGACTAGGATAGAGAGAGTGCAGTTTGTCCGGACTGGGATATAAGGAGTGCATTTTGTCCAGGGTACGACATAGTGAGCGCAGTTTTTGCAGACTAGGATAAAGACCGCAGTTTGTCCTGGCTAGGATACAGAGAGCCCAGTTTGTCCAGACTAGGATATAGAGAGTGCAGTTTGTCCAGACTGGGATAAAGAGAGTCGTAGTTTGTCCAGACTAGGATATAGAGAGCGCAGTTTGTTCAGACTGGGATATAGAGAGTACATTCTATCCAGACTAGGATATAGAGAGCGCAGTCTTCCCAGACTATGATATAAAGAGTACAGATTGTCCAGACTAGGATAAATAGAGTGCAGTTTGTCCAAACTGCGATGTAGAGAATCGTAGTTTGTCCAGGCTAGGATATAGAGAGCGCAATCCGTCCAGACAAGGATATAGAGAGCACAGTTTGTCCAGACTGGGATATAGAGAGTCGTAGTTCGTCCAGGTTAGGATATAGAGAGCGCAGTTTGTCTAGACTAGGATATAAAGAGCACAGTCTGTATTGACTAGGATATAGAGAGCGCAGTCTATCCAGACTAGGATATAGAGAGCACAGTCTGTCCATACTAGGATATAGAGAGCGCAGTCTATCCAGACTAGGATATAGAGAGCGCAGTCTATCCAGACTAGGATATAGAGAGCGCAGTTTGTCCAGACTAGGATATAGTGGGTGCAGTTTGTCTAGACTAAGATATAGAGAGTACAGTTTGTCTAGACTAGGATATAGAGTGTACAGTTTGTCCAGACTAGGATAAAGAGAATACAGTTTGTCCAGACTAGGATATAGAGAGCGCAGTTGACCTGACTAGGATATAGAGAGCGCAGTTTGTCCAGACTAGGATATAAAGAGCGCAGTTGGACCAGACTAGGATATAGGGAGCGCAGTTTATTCAGACTTGGATATAGAGAGCGCAGTTTGACCAGACTAGGATATAGAGAGTACAGTTTGTCCAGACTAGGATATAGAGAGCGCAGTTTGTCCAGACTAGGATATAAAGAGCGCAGTTTGATATAGAGAGTACAGGTTGTCTAGACTAGGATATAGAGAGTGTAATTTGTCGAGACTAGGATATAGAGAGCACAGTTTGTTCAGACTTGGATATAGAGAGCACATTTTGTTCAGACTAGGATATAGAAAGCGAGGTTTGTCCAGACTAGGATACAGAGAGCACAGTTTCACCGGACTAGGATATAGAGAGCATAGTTTGTCCAGACTAGGATATAGAGAGAGCAGTTTGTCCAAACTGGGATATAGAGAGAGCACAGTCTGTCTAGACTAGGATATAAAGAGCGCAGTCCGTCCAGACTAGGATATAGAGAGCGCAGTTTGACCAGACTAGGATTTAGAGAGAGCACAGTCTGTCTAGACTAGGATATAGAGAGTGCAGTTTGTCCGGACTAGGATATAGAGAGCGCAGTTTGCTCAGACTGGGATATAGAGAGCGCATTTTGTTCAGACTGGGTTATAGAGAGTGCATTTTTTTCAGACTAGGATATAGAGGTGCAGCTTGTCCGGACTAGGATATAGAGGTGCAGTTTGTCCGGACTAGGATATAGAGAGTACAGTTTGTTCAGACTAGGATATAGAGAGTGCAGTTTGTTCAGGCCAGGATATAGTGAGTGCAGTTTGTCCGGACTAGGATATAGAGTGTGCAGTTTATTCAGACTAAGATTTAGAGAGCGCAGTTTGTCCAGACTAGGATATAGATAGCGCAGTTTGTCCAGATTTAGAGAGGATTTAGCGAGGTTTGTCCAAAAACAAATCAAGTGTCTATCCTGAAGGTCAGAATAACAACAATACAGTTGTCCTTTTTATTGCTATTACTGTCATGCTGTTCCATTTTTATAGAGGCATATATCATACTAAGTAATAATCACCCCCACGACGGTTCCGTACGACTAACCGGTATCACAGGGCAAAATTATTTTTTTCTATAATAGGTAGGTAGGTTATATACATGTAGGTGCTTTCGTCAAGGAAACGAAATTTGTACAAGTTACTAGATACTTTGTTTTCCAATCTGTTTATTTAAAATATTCGTGCCAAATACGCGAAGTCAATATAAATGAAATATTGTTCAAAGTACGTGCATTGGCACTTTATTGATAGAGGTCAATCAACCCTTTACCACTTAATCCCGATTTTTGACGACCGTTATGAAGGCTTTTGAAAACATTGAGGGAAAAGGAGAAAATGCTGGTAACCAGCATTTTCTCCTTTTCCCACAGTGTTTGCTAACCTCTCAGAGACATAAATCATCAGTGTAACTGCATTTGGTATGTCGTCTGCAAGTGCTTTCAATTTTGATGCGTCTAAAATTTTGTCGTTTGGTAAAGAGTGACTATATAAAAAGAAAGGTAAAAAACATCGACGTTTGAGGTATGAGAAACATAATGAGAGCTCGTTAATCCTTAATAATTTGCGGGTGACTTTTTTTTTTTCTTTATCTTTTTCAGCAAACTACTTTTTTAAGACATTGTGGCAAAAGACATGCTGCTATCGAACATCTCCTTCGTTCGCCTTGATGCTTCTACTATATGCATAACCTGAGCATGTACTAAAGCTGGATTCATGTTGATTTTTTTCGTCTGTTTGAAATGATATTTTCAAAGATGTCTACTGAAAATCCGAAAGATATGAAGATACTGACTTAACTCTTTACCAAGCAACAAAATCTAAGAGTCATCTAAAGTCAAGGCATTTGCAGACGTCTAATCAAAGGTGGCTCAAATGATGGAACTTGCATGTGATAGAGTAGAAAACATTGTGGGAAAAGGAGAAAATGCTGGTTACCAGCATTTTCTCCTTTTCCCCACAATGTTTTCAAAAGCTGTTTTGTTCAGGGTCGTTAAAATTCGGGATTGCCTAGTGAAGGGTTAATAAATCTATGAGAAATAAACACGAAGAACAGGAGCTGAAATGCATAGATAACATGGGGAAGGATTGCATACTAATGGCCGATAGGGATGTCAGAAAAAAAAACTCGCAAAAAGAAGACACTCTCTCACTCTCTCTCTCTTTCTCTTTGCATCTCCCTGTGAAAAAGTGAATAGGATGTTTGTATTTGAAGGGGGGGGGGGGGGCGAGAAAATTATATCACTCATCTGAAGTAGACAACGTCAAAGTAAAGAGTCTCGGGAGAAAAAAAAAGCAAAAAAGCTGTTTTTACGAACATGAAGGCTATGATGGCCTTGTATCGTTAATCAAAAGTTGTGACTTTTTTTTTTCTCTCTTTTACATTTTTACCTTAACCCTTGCGCTGCTATGCGCGACTCGCGGACCTTTTGCGGACAGTGTAGATCAAGATCAGACTGCACAGAACGTGCAGTCTGATCTTGGATCTACACTGTCCGATAAGGAGATGTTTCCGCAACGCCAATAACTTTGAAATACCGGCATGCTGGTTTTCACCATCGGCTTGGAAGTTTCATTTAACCCTTTACCGGACAGTCCCGGGTTTTTTTTTTAACGACCCGGAGGAAGAAGCCTTTTAAAAACATTGTGGGAAAAGGAGAAAATGCTGGTAACCAGCATTTTCTCCGTTTCCCACAATGTTTTCTGACCTATTAAAGACAAATTCAAACATTTGAGTAACATTTAATTTGTCGTCTGCAAATGCTTTCTATTTGGTTGAGTCCAAAATTTTGTTGTCTGGTAAAGAGTTATGTTATATAGCGGGATAAGGATTAAACAGTCTATTTTTTCCACTAGTCCCTGATATAATCCCCTAAAACAATCTGACCTTGAACACTACACAGAGGATCTTACATGAGTGTTTATGTATTATCATTTTGATCAAACGAGTATGACGCGAGTCTTGACGAGCGTCAAATACATTTTAGTCAACGAGTTTGATAAAAATGATAAATCATAAACGCGAATGTGAGATTCTATTTATCACATAAAACAAATGAGAGTCAAAAAATAATCCTGCGTCATCACCTTTAGTTTATACACCATTTACGGGTCCATGTTTACAGTTGTAGTTCGGTTTCAAATGTGTACATACATAAGAAGATAGTTCTTTGACATTTACCCCGAAAGTAGAAAGAAACAGTTGCTAGTGTTGGGGGAGTGGGGTTAGTCCACCTATTTCCGCAATTTTGTTGATTTAAAAGACTTCCTCCGCATTTCTTGGTTTTTATCAAACATGAAAATCAAAAACTTTCCACGCGTATACGTCCCAGCAACAATGACGCCATTTCTCCGCGAAACGGCGTAGTAGCACAAATTCCGGCACGTGCTTTGGCTTGTTTCTCTGGCTTCACGCGCCCATCACTAAAAACTGACCAGAACTGGGACCCCAAAAAAATGATAATAAACTAGTGTGTTATCAAACATACGTCATGGGTTTAATACACTGCCGGAGGAGGTTTCATGTAATAAAAAATATTATGACTTCTACAACGCGCACAAATTTTCCTAGGATTTAATCAAGTGACCTATGTTTGGTCCGTGGCAAGTTATTTGACAGTCGTGCTAGATACCAATACAATTTCCGACTAAGTTTCATAGAAATAGGTATAAAAATATGGCCTTTCAAGCACATACAGGGGTTATCTTAAATTTGAACAATGCTCCTTCTTTATAAAAGTGGTCATCGCCGAGTTGGGGCCAATTTCGACCCTTGGTAAATGATGCAAAATACACAGTATTTTAGTTTGAGATGATTTTGTAAAAGATTTCATAAGAAGCATTCCTTAAACTTGTGATACCCCTCCCCCCCCCGGAGCAAAGCCGTTTTAAAATATAAGGGCTTGATCAAAAGGATCTCGGTTGAGATCCACTCAATGGATCTCCATCTGATTGGAGATCCATCGAGGAAGTTCTGTCCTGGTGTATCAGAATGGAATAAAAAGCTAGAGACTGAATATAGAAATTCATATCGGTAATGTGGCTCCTGGTTAAATGTTTAAGGAAATGAAATAAACGACAAAATTTTGGACCTCACAAAATTGGCAGCTCTCTTGCAGACGACAAATCAAGTGTAGCTTGACGACTGTTCCTTACACGGTAAAAGACATTATAGGAAAAGGGAAAAAAGTGCTGGTTACCAGCAATTTTTTTTTCCTTTTCCCACAATGTTTTCAAAAAGCCTTCTTCTTCAGGGTCTTTAAAACTCAGGATTGTGTAGTAAAGGGATACGCTTATACAAAGATTTTAGAAAAAAGTAATTGCGTACACGTAAAAACTCTTTTGAATTGTGAAAAGGAATTAACAATACCGATTGTTTCGAGCCATGATATAATAACATTATTTTGAGAAACCTATAATTAACTTCTGACATTTTATTTCTAGTATCATTTATTTATGGCTAGAGCCTCAAATTACCTCCCTTTTCGTTTCTAAAATTCCTTTTATTTAAAAGCCATTTATGTCTTCATTACTCCCTCGTAAAACAGATTCTATACCCTGAAAAAAAAAATCGCAGCAGCTGAAGCTTATAGTAAAAACACATTTGTGATAGACAAAGAAAAAACACTTCTCTTAAAGTACGAGGGCTGATTGTTAAGGTTTGAACTTTGTACTGAAAGAGGTAAACTTTTATCAAACGACAAATATTTAGACTGGTCCAAATTGAAAGCAACTGCAGACGACAAATTAAATGTTGCTGAAAAGATGAAAAGTGTATTTGATAAGGTAGAAAGCATTGTGGGAAAAGGAGAAAATGCTGGTTACCAGCATTTTCTCCTTTTCCCACAATGTTTTCAAAAGCTTGATTTTCAATGGTCACGCGGGATTGTTTGGTAGAGGGCTAAATAGGGATGTCCTTTTTCAGCCCGACTATTCCCCGACTACTTTAGACTTTGCACCCAAAGACTGGTGTCATTGAGTTAGTTCATTTCGAAAAGGTAACACTTTAAATTAAACAATCAGTGACCTTTACAAAACAGACAAAACCGCTGAGAGAAGCAGTGATTCAATATTTCTATAATAAGGGTCTAGCAACTAAGAATATCCATACTGATATGGTAGAAACACTGGGGCATGATGGCCCTTCATATGCTACAGAGAAAAGGGAGGTGGCAGATATTGAATGGCAGGCAGAAGTTTGAGGATGACGCTCGTCTTGGAAGGCCTGTCTCTGTTACAATCTCAGAAAATGGTCAATTAAGTCCATGATATTATGGCTGACAGGAGAGGTACAGAGACATATAGCCAGTACTATTGGAAATGCACAGAAAAGAGGCCATTCCATCTTTACGGAAAATCTTGCAATGAGAAAGCTCTCAGCCCGTTAGGTACCAAGACTTCTGACAGTTGATCAGAAGCACGCCGTACGGACTTTGTCGCGTGCTAATCTGAACCTTTTAAAGGGAAATCCTGCTAACTTTCTGCAGAGGTTTGTGACTATGAATGAAACATGGGTTCATCGTTTCACCCTAGAGGCCAAATAATCGTCTATGTAATGGAAGCACCCTGGTGCAGCCCCAGCAAAGGAGGCAAAGACTGTCCTTTAACCCTTTCCCAAACGACAAATGGGCAGAAAGGTCTCAAAAAGGGTAGAAAGCACTGTGGGAAAAGGAGAAATTGCTCGTTACGAGCAATTTTTCCTTTTCCCACAGTGTTTTCAAAAGACTTGTACTGCAGACACGTGAAAACCAGGGCTTGTTTGGGAAAGGGTTAACTGAAAAGGTTATGGCCTCGGGTTTCTAGGATGCTGATGGCATTCTGATGGTATATTATCTGCAAAATACACAGACAGTCACCGACACATATTGTGTATCAGTTCTTAGACAATTAGAGGAAATAATAAACTGAAGCGCCGCGGAAAACTCGGTAAATGTGTGTTGTTATACCAGGTCAATGCCCCTGTTCACAAATCTGTCATTGCCATGGCTGCCATTAACGACTGTGGTTTTCAATTAGTCGAGCATCCACCTTATTCCCCTGATCTTACCCCGCCTGGGTCCGTATTCACCAACCATTCTCAAGAAAATTCTAAGTCTTATTCTCCAGATTTTTCAAAATTTGAAAGCAACACACCTGATTGGCTAAACCATTTGGTTTAGCCAGTCAGAAGTTGTGTTGCTTTCATATTTGGAAAATCATGGAGAATAAGACCCAATTTCGGTCAGATAATGACGCCATATATACAGTTGAGGACTGTCTGGACGGTAAAGAAAAGGAATTTTAAAGGTGGCATTGAGGCCCTTAAGCATCGCCGGCACAAGTGTATAGACACTGAAGGGGGTTTTGTTGAAAAATAATGCAATTTGTCCGCCAGAAGTCAAATCTTTACTTATAAGGCTCACAACTTATCAATCAACCCTCATACGTCATATGTTTACCAAGCAAGTGCCATTGAAAGAGTGTTGTGCAAAATACTGGTAAGTGGAACACTAGAAACAAATGGGGAGGTACGCTGGTTGCTGTGATATCACTGAAATAATGTTGAAACGGCCTTAAACACCAAATGTCGAGTGTAAACTTGTTACCTGTCGATGAAGTATGCCACTGCTTCTGACAAGTAATTTCTATCATTACTTTGATGTTTTCACATGTACATACTTATTAAACCACAGGCCTTTGAAGCTGCATAGGTCTATCACGAAACACCGAAAATTACATGGCTCGATCGTCCGGCCGTTACTAAAAATAGCACATTTTCGCATCGCCTCTATATCTTAGATTTACACAATACAGAGGCAATGCGTCAGTGTGCTATTTTTAGTAACGGTGCCCGATGATCAAGTATTGAAAAGTTTGGTGTTCCGAGACAGATGTCAGTGGCCGATGATTCAACAATATTTTTTCTTGGTTCTCCTTGTTTACCAGGATGTTGAAGTCATTTGCCATGAAATTCGCTCAGTGTGTTACACCTGCGCCAATTTTCGTTTTTGAAATGAGAGGGCTATGATGGCCCTTGATCGCTCAACTGATAACATATTTTGTGGAGGTATAAAACCTTTTCTTTCTCTTTCAGAACTTTACAGATTATCAAAATGTATCAATCAATAACAGTTTAATTTTGTATGGCAACATGTAAGTGTACTATGTTCATATTTCCAATCTTAGTTATTCCCTATTTAATAACAGAGAACTAGACTTTCACCTAAGCAATAAACTTAATGTATACACATAATCTGTACGTAAAATTCTATTCATATGCAAAATCTCACATATTGCTCAAATATTACAGAATGAGTGCTGATTAAAATTGAGCCATGCTCTGTAAAAAAGGCCGTTTACTGCATCTGCAAAAAGTATCGATCCAGGTCAGCCTGCACTGTCTGTGCAGGCTGAACTGGGTCGAAACTTTTTGCTATTAGTAAATTTTCTGCATGTCAAAGAACCAGTATACCTAAGAAATTAAACAGCTGTTAGACAGAATAATAGATTTTAAGGATCAATATAAACATGTGTTGACTGGCTGACTTGCATGGCATAAAGCATCCAAAAGATCACAGTAACCAGTATTTTTTTTTTCCTTTTCTCACAATGCTTTCTAACCTGTCAAAGATTAATACCAGCATTTGATCCATGTTTACTTTGTTGTCTGCATAAACATTCCCTATGGATAGGTCTAAAATTTCATTGTCTGGAAAAAGGTTAAAGAAACTGTAGAGACAGGAAGCACAACAAAAATACACATGCTGATGGATGCTTCATAAATGACTTTGTTGGTTTGTATTGGAATTTAACACCGTTCTAACAGCTTAGGTTATATCATGGCAGTCAGTGCACCTATGCATGTGTTTCCTGGCTTTCTCAAACCAGTACTACCAAAACTTTCCTTCCAAGCAACTGACTGCTTTTCTCCCATGCATCAGAGGTGAGAGGCGAAAAATTGCCAGAGGGAAAGTTTGTCTCAACTGGGTATCGAACCCGCAACCACAAAGTCCAGGTCAGATATGCTACCCCCCCCCCGAGCTACCCAGCCGGGCTATAAATGACTGGTCACAGTAAATTGCCCATAAGTAATACATGCTAAGACCAGCTAAAAAGCTAAAAGCAGCACAAATTAGAAATGAATAAAGACCGTTTGTAACTTCCTGTTTCTATTTAGCACTTTTATCATATGTACAATCATCATGTAGATACAGAGTAAAATATTAACTAATTGATATACAAGGAGGAACAAGAAATGAATTCAAATTATTGGTGCACATTTATTATTAAACAAGAGAACTGCATGCCAATGCCACCACTCAGTTTCAGTCCCTCTTTAGAAATAGATCAATTTTCAGTGGAATTTCCTAGTTGAAAAAAGGGCCATAACTGTGTCAATATTTTGAAGTTTACCTGCCATACTGGTATAGGTTCCCCTTTTGATAATTAACAACTGGTCTGAGTTTGAAGTAAATATCTTCAGTAATGGCAGAGTTACTGTAAAATGTGTTTTACACCAGCACAACAATGACAAACTATGACAATATGTCAACATTTTCTTCAAAAACTGTCAGGCTAAAACAGATAAAAAAAACTTAAAACACTGGAAACTGAAGTATGCGTATCAGTACAATCTACACATATCATGCCCTTTAGTCCTCATGATACTTCTCTTACAGAAAACAGAGCAACAGCAATTAAACTTTTGCATACCAGTCCCTCATATTTATTCATTGTACTTAAAATATAGTGGTATTCTGTAATACTGTTTTCTAGAACAATGTATGTCTAAAAAAAAAACTGTGTGGCAGTTGTCTTAATGAAATGCTTGGCATCAAATCATTCAAGAAACAAAGTATCTTATATTCAATTTGGTAAAAGAAAAATAAATGCCATGCTCCATGAAAAAGGAGCTTATTGCATCTACAAAAAGTATTTACCCATGTCAGCCTATGCAGTCTGCCCAGGCTGATCTGGTTCGTAATTTTTTGCCATTGTTAAATATTCTGCATGTCAAAGGTCCATTCTTCCTCATGACTCAACGGCATTGTCAACAAAAGGATCCCTATTATGCAGAAACTCATTTAATATTGTGCATCAGCAAGATTCATTAAGCTTTTACCAACCAAACCCAACTTTTAGCGACCCTGAAAAAAAAAGGCTTTTGAAAACATAGTGGAAAAAGGAGAAAATGCTGGTTACCAGCATTTTCTCCTTTTTCCACAATGTTTTCCACCCATCCAAAAACAATTTTCAATTTTTGAGTGACTGATTTTTGTGGTCTGCGAATGCTTTCAATTTGGAAACTTCTATAATTTTGTTGTTGGTAAAGAATTAAACTCCCTTTTTCTAGAGCATTTTTGAGTAATTTATTTTTGTCTGCAGTTGCTTTCAATATTTGGAAGTTTCTATAATTTTGTCATTTGGTAAAGAGTTCATCTCCCTTTTTCCAGATCATGCAAGCCCTGTACCTCAGTCAGTAGTGTACAGACTTGAGAACAGGAGGTCCCTGGTTCGATCCCCAGCTTGGCCAATTTTTTTCCGAGGATTGATGATAGTCATTGCGACAGGATTCATTCCTCTCTCACCCATGACCATTGTTTCAGCGATGGTTATGTGGGAAAGCAGCCAGTGGTTTGGAAAGAATAGTGTGTGGAGTACTGGTAAAAGAAACTCCAGGAAAGCATGAACAGGTGCACTGGCCAACGTGATATAACTGAATAATGTTGAAAACAGCATTAAACACCATACAATCAATCAATCAATCAATCCAGAGCATGACTCAAATGTAGCTTTATCATGACTCTTCATCCATGGCACATTTCCCATACTCCCAAATATCTTCTCTGTCTTGTCTGTCTTTTCTTCTTTTTTCTGAAAAAAAAAAAAGTTGGCATTAGGTAAAAAGTGCAAAATAATTATTTTTGTTCTAATCTTTAACTCTGTACATGATGACAAAAATTTGGACTTATCCAAATCCAAAGCATTTGCAGATGATGAATTGATTTTAGCTAAACTGGTTGAAACTCTTTTAAAAACAGAAGAAAACATAACGGGATGTGGAGAAAATGCAATCCCTACAGAGACTTTTTTTCTGATCTTTCTCATTTGTCAGAGATTTCTGATGGCTATCTGTCTCCCGTGTCCCAAAAAGAGGAGCTTGAAACAAACAATCTTGTATTTCTATAAGATTACATATGGCTTGCAACACACGAAAAGGGGCCTTTGGACATATGGGTAAAAGTGTGACGTCCCAGATCAGCTTGTGCAGTCTGTGACTAATCCGAGATGACACTTCCTGTTTTTTGTGCAATTTTCTGTTTCACCAAAGTCTACTGAATGAAAAAATCTTATGTAGTCATAAAGTGCTGTCTTGGATTAGCCTGCGCAGGCTAATCTGAGATGACACTTTACGCAAATGTCTGAAGGTCTCATTTCGCATGTTGCGAGCCATATCATAACTTAATAGTGTTATATCAAGTTTAAACAAATCGGCACAGAAATGTATATCCCTCTTAACCCGTTCATTACCACTTAAGTAGCTTTTGTGGATGGCGAAGATCAAGATCTGAATGCACAGAATGTGCAGTTTGATCTTGGATCTACACCATTTGCCACCTGATACTAGTTTATGACCCAATTCAGATTCAATCTACTTTCAGATCTGGAAAAAAATTCTAATCTCTTGTGTTGGTGGTGAAAGAATGAATGAATGAATGAATGTATGGTGTTTTATGGCACACTGACATCTATGGTCATTTAGCCCGCAAATAAAAAAGGTAGTGAAAGGAATAAAAAAGCCAGTAATAATGCGAGTAATGAGGTAGTGAAAGAGTTAAAGGGAGAAAAAAAAAAAAAGTGACAAAATATGAGAATTCTACCTTTTGCCTCTTTCAACTGCTGTCTCTCCCTTTCTCTTTTCTCTCTAGAAACATTGGTTGCTATACCTAGAGCACCAGCAACAAGCCGTCGGGCTGCAGTAGCGGACGTTTCTGGTCTGGGTTTGTATGGCTGTAGAAATTCTGTTGACAGAATAACCAAATTGGCTTAACCCTTTACCGCACAATCCACCTTTAACGACCCTAAGAAAGAAGCCTTTGGAAAACATTGTGGAAAAAGGAGAAAATGCTGGTAACCAGCATTTTCTCCTTTTTTGACAATGTTTTCTACCCTATCAAAGACAAATTGAACCAACTGAGCCACACTGAAATTGATGTCTGCAAATGCTTTCAATTTGGACAAGGCTAAAATTTTGTTGTCTAGTTGAGGGATTAACTCTTTACCATACAAAATTGTAGATTTGTCCAGAAAGGAAAACTGGCAGACGGATAAATTCATGCAGTTAGTCTTCAAAAACCTAGAAAACTATGTGGGTAAAGGAGAAAAAGCTGATTACTAGCATTTTCTCCTTTTTGACATTGTTTCCAAAAATATTCTTCTTCAAAGTCGTTTAAAAATGGTATTGTATGGTATTACAGTTAGTAAAAAAGCCAAGATGTTGCTGTTGCAAACCTTAACCTGTTATATTTATTAAATGGAAATTTCCAACCGTCAGTAAAAACCTGAAATAATTTTAAATCCTTTTATTTGTTTGTATTGGAGTTTAAAGGCTTTTTTAACAGCTTAGGTCATTTCACAGTGGTCAATGCACCTACACATGTGTTTCCCTGGCTTTCTCAGACCAGTGCTGACACAACTTTCTTTCCAAGTCACTGACAACGTTCCTTACATGCATCAGAGGTGAAAGGCTAAAAATCGCCGAAAAGAAAGTTTGCCTCTACCAGGTATCCAACCCGCAACCACCAGGTTATGAGTCAGATACCCTAATCTCAGAGGTACCTGGTTGGCAATTTCAAATGCAAACAGCATGTTCTGTGCAGTCTGAGCTTACTCTACACTGTCTGCAAAAGCGCACAGAATTGCATTTGGAAGCCTAGGGGTAGAAGCTGTTTCATATAGAATGTCTCATAACACATCAGACAAGAGAGATGCAACATCAAGCTCATCTTGTGTACCATCTAATCTTGATCTAAACTATGTTTATCGGCTGGGTTATGATTAACCCTTTACCATACAATCTCGACTTTTAATGACCCTGAGCAAAAAGCCTTTGGAAAACATTGTGTGAAAAGGAGAAAATGCTGGTAACCAGCATTTTCTCCTTTTCCCACAATGTTTTCTACCCTATCAAAGACGAATTTCATCATTTGAGCCATATTCAATTTTTCGTCTGCAAATGCTTTCAATTTGGACAAGTCTAAAATTTAGTCGTTTTTTAATTTTCATTTTTAGCTCCAATGGGAGGAAATCCTCTAAAAGGAGCAAAATTTATACTCCTGCAGTCAGCTTTTTGAGCAACTAAACCTGTGGTCAGCACTTTAACCCTTAACCACTCAATCCCAAATTTTAATGATCCCAGGAAAATGGACTTTTGAAAATATTGTGGGAAAAAGAGAAAATGCTGGTAACCAGTATTTTCTCCTCTTTCCACAATGTTTTCTAGTTTTTCAGAAACAAATCCAATCATTTGAGTCACATTAAATCTGTTGTCCTCAAACGCTCTCAATTTGGACCAATCTTAAATATTGTCTCGTGGTAAAAGACTTACGGTTAAAACTTTTATCAAAGAATCCAGTGTTTTAACGACCCCAACATAGAAAGCTTTGAAAACATTGTGGGAAAAGGAGAAAATGCTGATGACCAGCATTTTCTCATTTCCATCGGATGTTTCTAGTACTTCCTGGTACAATTCCCATCATTTGTGCAACATCTGTCATCTGCTTTCAATTTGGACTGGTCTCAAATATTGTCTTGTGGTAAAGATTTATGGTTTAAATCTTTACCAAACAACAAAATTTTGGACTAAACCAACTTGAAAAAATTTGCAGACAACTACTTAATTGTTGCTTAAATGATGATTCCTGTCTTTGATAGGGTAGAAAACTTTGTTGAAAAAGTAAAAAATGCTGGTTACCAGCATTTTCTCCTTTACCCACAATGTTTTCAAAAGCCCTCTCTTTCAGGGTCGTTAAAAAGTCGAGACTGTATAGTAATGGGTTAACTCTTTACCACACAATCCTGACTTTTAACGACCCTAGGGAAGAAGCCTTTGGAAAACATTGTGGGAAAAGGAGAAAATGCTGGTAACCAGCATTTTCTCCTTTTCTCACAACATTTTCTATTCTATCCAAGACAAATTGGTTATTTGAGTCACATTTTAATTGTCGTCTGCAAATGCTTTCAATTTCAACAGGTCAAAATTTTTCTTGTGTGGTAAAGCATTAAATGACTATGTACATGTATATAATACCTGAACATCTCTTTGCTTTAATCCTGGACTGACGGGAAGCTTGGGACAGAGGTCTTACTTTGATTAAAGGATGAATGAGGCCAGCAGCATCTTGTGCTGAAAAAAAAAACAAAAAAAAACGAGAAGTCTGTCTATTGTACAACTGTGAAATAATACTAAATTATGATAATTCTACAAGCAAACAGACTAGAAGTGTCGATTTGAACACCAGTTGAGGGCAAAAAGATACTTACCCATCCCTTTAGAAACAAGGTACTACACACACACACACACACACACGGAAACAGAAAAGTCGGCAAATGCCAGTCCGACACAAGGTTTAGTAGGTGAACTGTGTTATTAAACGTCACACGCCTTTCATTATTTTAAATTTATTGAACTGTATAAAAAACCAAACATGTTTCGGCTAACGCCTCATCAGTGGTTGTGTAACTATATGTGTATATGCCATGCTCTGTGAAAAGGGGGTTTAATGCATCTGCGAAAAGTATTGACCAAGGTTAGCATGCGCAGGCTGACGCGGGCCAATACTTTTCGCTATTGGTCAAGTTTCAGACCACATAAAGTTAAAAGCTCAATAGACACCAAAAGTAAACATTGTGGGAGTGGGTGTTAAAATGCATTTAGATTTAAACCATACCCTTTAACCCTTTACCACACAATCCCGACTTTCAACGACCCTGAGAAAGAAGCCTTTTGAAAACATTGTGGGAAAAGGAGAAAATGCTGGTAACCAGCACTTTCTCCTTTTCCCACAATGTTTTCTACCCTTTCCAAAACAAATTTCAATTTTTCAGCCACATTTGTTTTCTCGTCTGCAAATGCTTTCAATTTGGACTAGTTGAAAATTTTGTTGTTTGGTAAAGAGTTAAAAGTATGGAAACTGCTGACAGGAAAATGAATTTTGATATCAGGTAAAAAGTAAACAAAAGATAGAGTGATCTGGCATCTTTTGACCCAGATTTAAAAATCATTTTTTGCCAGCGACTAACATTTGAACAGACTGTACAATAGCAGATTGTCAGTGTAATCTTCCTAAAAAAATTCCATACTCTTAAATGGTATGGTTTAACCCTTTAGCACACAGTCCTGACTTTTAATGACCCAGGGCAGGAAAGCCTATGAAAACATTGTGGGAAAAGGAAAAAAATGCTTGTAACCAGCAATTTCTCCTTTTCCCACTATGTTTTCTACCCTTTTGTAGAACTAACCAACTTTTAAATTTATCATTAGCAGATGTTTTGGATTCTGAAGAGTCTAAGAATTTGTCGTTTGGGAAAAGGGTAAAATCTGATTGCATTTTAACAAGTGCATCGTTTACTTTTGGCCCCCATTAACCAACAGACTGACAGCCAAGTCTGACAGACATTGTCTATTGATAAATGGGTTTGATTCACACCCTTTAACTTTGCTGCCAAAGGGTTTGAAGATTAAAGTTTATATCCTATTACACGGTACAATTTTGCAATATTGCAGTTTTCTAATCTTTCAAAGACAGATCCTATCATCTGAGTAATATTTCATTTATCATGGTCAGATGCTTTCAATATGAGCCATGCTCTGGCAAAAGGGGGCTTAATGCATCTTCGTGATGCGTTGTACCAATCACGATATCACATAATTATGGATCCATGAAACCCATTTAGTCTTGCAACTGACTGAATCATGAGGTAAACCAGTCTTTTGATATACAGAAAATTGACAAATAGCGAAAAGTTTCGGCCCATGTCAGCCTGCGTGGACTACTTCTCGCAGATGCATTCAGCCCCCTTTTCAAAGAGCACAGCTCATATGAATGAGTCTAAAATTTTGTCTTGTGAAGACTTAAACATCATACCTGCAATGGCACTGCCAAAAATTCCTAAAGCATGTGTATCGTCCACCCATTTCAGATCAAATCCACGACTTCTGTGAAAAGAGAATCAATTCAGATGAATGATTGAGACAATACCTACTAATAAAACACTGAAAATTATCAAACTTTGACCAAATGATCTCATGTTCTTATATGTAAAAAGAAAATGAAAGGCTTTCACAAACCACTCTAACAGCTTTTATCTGAAGAATTTACAGTATGCAGGGTGTGTTCTAAAGTGTGTCCTTGCTGCATGTTTTTCATCAATGGCAAATCAAAAATCCTGTTCTTCATAAGGTGTAAATTCCATTTAGAGAATATGTTCTCAGTTTCACACTATTGGAGAATCCAGTGCAGACAACAATATGTGTTCAGGAGACTCTCACTGGTTATTTCGATGGGTGTGTCACCCATATTATCAAATCCACTGTTTTGTTTGGCATCAGACTCCTTTTGAAATTACATGTATTGTGGTAAACGGAGAAATTGTCCCCATAATTGCCTTCATCATTATCAACAATAGTAATCATTTTTTAAATCTTGATTAACTTTTTACCAGACGACAAAATGTTAGCCTTGTCAAAATAGAAAGCATTTGCAGACAACAAATTAAAAGTTACTCAAAACATAAAATGTGTCTGTCATAGGGTAGAAAACATCATAGGAAAAGGAGAAAATGCTGGTTACGAGCATTTTTTCCTTTCCTACAGCATTTTCAAAGGCATTCTTTCTTAGAGTCGTTAAAAGTCGGCATTGTGCGGTAATGGGTTAATATTAATAATTTATATCAGACAGATGTTTTAACCCTTTACCAGATGACAAAATTTCAGCCCTGTCCGAATCGAAAGCATTTGCAGACAACAATTTCAGTGTGGCTCAAATTGTGCAACTTTCCTTTGATAGGGTAGAAAACATTGCGGGAAAAGGAGAAAATGCTGGTTACCAGCATTTTCTCCTTTTCCCACAATGTTTTCAAAAGGCTTCTTTGCCAGGGGTGTCAAAAGGCGGCATTGTGCAGTAATGGGTTAAATGTCCTGCGCAGCAAAACTATCTCGGGAGCGAATGAGATACTTCTGTGCCAGAAGACAAAAATGTAGACTTGTCCATTTTGAAAGGGTAATTTTGTTTTCCTACAATGTTTATAAAAGCGTTATTCTATAGGGTTAATAAAAATCGGGATTATTTGGTAAAGAGTTAACTGTTAACCAGACAATCTTGGCTTTTATTGACCCTAACAATGAAAGCTTTTGAAAACAATGTAGGAGAAGGAGACAATGCTGGTAATAAGCATTTTCTCCCTTTCTTACAATGTCTTCTACACTATCAAGGACAAATTTTGTCATTTGGGCCACCTTCAATTTGTAATCTGCAAACACTTTTAAATTGGAAAGCGTGAAATTTTGTCTTCTGTAAAAGAGTTTAAAGGATATGAAAACATATATATATACATGAGTTATGCTCTGGCAAAAGGGGGTTTAAATGCATCTCCATAACGCATGATACCAAGCAAGGCATTAATTATAATGGATTTATAAAATCATCTTTATCTAACAACCCACTAAATCATGAGGTGCACTGGTCCTTTCACATGCAGAAAAATTACAAAAAGCAAAAAGTTTCAACTCGGATCAGCCTGTTTCGACTGCGCAGGCTGAACTGTGTAGATACTTTTTTTTTTTCCTTCGCAGATGCATTAAGCCCTCTTTTCACAGAGCATGGCTCATATGCAATGACTATATACTTACAGAAAAGGTTGAAAAGCAGTTATCAAATCCCGGGTCACAAACTCAGCCGGGAAGTCATATATCTCTATGATATGTCCATACTCTGAGGCAAAAAAAAAAAATAATTGAGCTGTGATCTGTGAAAAGGGGCTTAATGCATCTGCAAAAAGTATCGACCCAGGTCAGCCAGCACAGTCAACGCAGGCTGAAACTTTTTGCTATTGGTCAGTTTTCTTAAAGTCAAAAGACCAGTGTACCTCATGAATCAGTCGATTTATACACAAAATGGATCTCATTGATCCATAAATATATGATAACTTGCTTTGTATCGTGGATCAGTGAGATGCATTAAGCCCCCTTTTGCCATAGCATGGCTCCAATAAACAATATTATGGTTTCATACCTCCTCCATACAGCATTATTTATCAGGTATCTCAAAGTTAGGCAACTTAGAGATAACATCACAAGAAATTTGACAGGTACAGTGATAGATCCAAGTGTGATGTAGATAGATACACTGATAGATCCAAGTGTGATATAGATAGATACATTGACAGATCCAAGTGTGATGTAGATATATACATTGGTAGATCCAAGTGTTATATAGAAACATTGACACATAGATCAAAGTGTGATGTAGACAGATACATTGATAGATAGATCCAAGTGTGATGTACACTTCATCTGTAAATTTACATTACTGTAAGTGGAACAGCCTTAACGTTTGTGTCAAAAAAGTCATATGTTCCCTAGTCTTGCATTGTGATATTGACCTGAGCAACCAAAAGACTTTACCCTTTACCACACATTAACAAGTTTTAACGCCTCTGGGAAATTAGACTTTTGAAAACATCCTGGGAAAAGGAGAAAATGCTGGTAACCTTCTCTCATGATGTTTTCAAACCTTTCAGAAACAAACCCTATCATTTGAGCCACATTCAGTGTGTTGCCTGCAAATGCTTTGAATTTAGGCCAGTCTAAATTTTATCAATGGTAAAGAGTTCAGTGGTTCAAAGTCAAGGTCACTGCACCTACCTGTTCACTCTTTACCACATAATCCCGACTTTAACCCTTTCCCAAACGTCAAATTTTGGACTGGTCCAAATTCAAAGAGTTTGCATACGACAACTTTTAAATTTGATGAAAATGACAGAAAGGTCTCAAAAAGGGTAGAAAACACTGTGGGAAAAGGAGAAATTGCTCGTTACGAGCAATTTCTCCTTTTCCCACAGCGTTTTCAAAAGACTTGTACTGCAGACACGTGAAAACCAGGGCTTGTTTGGGAAAGGGTTAAATGACCCCGAGAAAGAAGCCTTTTGAAAACATTGTGGGAAAAGGAGAAAATGCTGGTTACCAGCATTTTCTCCTTTTCCAACAATGTTTTCTACCCTATCAAAGACAACTTCCACAATTTGAGTCACAAAGTTTTCTACCCTTCCCAAAACAAGTTTCAATTTTTCATCCACATTTATTTTGTCATCTGCAAATGCTTTCAATTTGGGCTCGTCTAAAATTTTGTTGTTTGGTAAAGAGTTAAAGGCATGTATTTGTCCAGATGTATAGCTCTAGCTTCTAGAAGAATGAATGATTACTAACACTGCAATAGAAGTAAAATGAGATCTCACCACTGTAATCCAGTTCTGCTTTATCTTTAGCTTGATAGTCTAGATAGTTAATTTTCTTTGATTTCTGTATTTTCACTTTACCAACAGTCTTTGTAAGCTACAATGTAGATAAATGTGTATATGAAATCTTGTACGGGTTAAAAAAAAAACATGTAGTTACGCGTATCAAATTACTTCCAACAATCATTTTCAACTGACTCTTTACCAAACTGTCCTGTCTTTTAACCCTTTACCCAACAGTCCTGACTTTTAACGACCCTCAGAGAGATATCTTTTGAAAACATTGTGGGAAAAGGAGAAAATGCTGGTTACTAGCATTTTCTCCTTTTCCCACATTGTTTTCTACCCTATCAAAGACAGCTTCCACAATTTTGAGTCACATTTATATAGTCGTCTGCAAATGCTTTCAGTTCGGGCAAGTCTAATTTTTGTCATGTGGTAAAGAGTTATGGACCCTATAGAAAAAAACACTTGGAACCATTGTGGGAAAAGGATAATATGTTGTAAGCGGCATTTTCTCCTTTACCCATAGTGTTTTCTGTCCTTTCAAAGAAAACACTGTAACCTGCAAATGATTTCACTTTGGATCCGTCAACTGAATTGTTGTCTTCTGACGTTGGTTTAACCCTTTACCACACAGTAACATTTTGGACTAGACCTAATTGAAAGCATTTTCATGCAACAAATCAAATGTGGTTAAACTATTTGAAATTTTCTTGACAAGTTTAAGAACATTGTAGGAAAAGGAGAAAATGCTGGTTACCAGCATTTTCTCCTTTTCCAACAATGTTTTCAGAAGGCTTCTTTCTCAGGGTCATTAAAACTCGGGATTGTGTGGTAAAGGGTTACCCAGTACAAATAAGTGGTGCTATAGTAAAAGGGTGTTTAATGCATCTGCATGTTTTATGACACCAAGCAGCACATAATTATGGATTAAAACAATCCATTTTGTATAACAACCAACTGAATCATGAATTGCACTGGTACTTTGATATGCAGAAAATTGACCAATAGCAAACAGTTTCAACCCAGGTCAGCCTGCGTGTACTGCGCAGGCTGACCTGGGTCGATACTTTTTGCAAATGCAATAAGCCCCCTTTTCACAAAGCATTGCTCATTTCCTTTTAGCCACTTGCACTGAGCAGTGGTGTGTGAAGAAATAGCTTGGATAATAATGGCTTCATAGTTTTACCTCTTCCATGGCTGAGGGGTCAAGACAATCACCTTCTTCATTAAACATACTGTCCCATGTATCTTCCTCTGCTTCAACTTCCATGCCATCATCTTTAACTGATTCCTTGTCTACAATGTTCTTGTCTGTGTTATCTGGCACTGCTTTGATGTTACTCTCAGTCCTAAAATCAACAGCAAGAAAGCAACCACATGAATTCCCAAACAAATTTTAAAGCCATCTCTTTCATTTTTACTTTTGTTAAATTGTCATACAGCAGTTTTCTGTTCCTTTTTGGTAGACTAGACTTGTGAAAACGTGGGAAAAGGAGAAAATGCTGGTAACAAGCCTTTTTCTCCTTTTCCCACGATGTTTTCTACCCTATCACAGACAAATTCCATCATTTACACCACATCTGAATTGTCAAATGCTCTCAATTTGGACAAGTCTACATTTTTGTCCTCAGTTACAAAGTTAAATCCATCTCTGTGATGGATTATACCAAGCAAGTCATCACATAATTATGGATCCATAAAATCCATTTTGTCTCATAACGGACTGAATCATGTGGTAGAATGGTCCTTGGACATGCAGAAAATATATCAGTAGCAAACAGTTTCTACCCAACTTAGCCTGTGCATAAAGTTCTCTATTCACAGAGCATGGCTTATTTATTAGTAATATTTCTCACTTGGTACTTACTCTACTAGGCTATCTTTGCAGCTTGTGCTAGCTTCACTCATTTCTCTTTTGTCCGTAAAAACATCTGTTTGCTTAACTTTCCCTTCAGCATCATCTGCAACTGATTCCATCTTTGTTTCATTATCATGACTTGTTAGATCTTTTGTTTTCATCATCTCATTATGATTTGTTTCAGAACTTATTACATGTGTTTCAACATGACCTTTCTTTGAAATGACTGAAGTGTTGCTAGAAGTTTTATTTTTTGAGGATAGAACACTCGCATCAGTTTCCAAAGAGTCCGAATCACTTTCAGGTTGAGCAACTGAACTAAGCACATTCTGATGCTGCACAATATTTTCAGCCAATTCTGTTTCTTCAATGGCCATTCCTCCATCATCAGCACATATATCAACACACATATCTATATCCTGAAGCTCACTTGACAGGTTTAGAGTTTTGTTCTCTGTATCTGGTATTTTGTCTAGAAGTTTGTCGCTAACATCTGATGCTGAAGCTCCAGTACAAACCACAGGAAAATCAGTTTCTGTTTTACAATAGCTTGAATTTATTAAGCTATTTTCATCATCATCATTAACACTGTCATGATCTTCTGATACTTCAGATTCCTTGTTCGATGTTTCATTTGTGTTTTTTAGCATAGCACCAGATTCATTTTCATTATCAAGAACTGAATTCGATGATGAGAATGAGATTTGAAAATGTTCACTTTCATTCGATTTTTTTTCATCAAATTCATTTACAATTGCACTTTTGTTTCCACAGTTGTCAGATAATTTGTTTTCTACTCTTGTGGTTGATTCATCTGTAATGTTATCTAATGTGAAAGTCCTATCTTGAACATCTTCTATAGAATTTTGGTGATCACTGGTCTGCTTTTGGTTATGAACAGTATTTGATGTTAGACAGGACTGAGATTGTTCAGATAAGCTTAGATCTCCCGATTCTTTGCTTTGTTCGTAACTTCCTGAAATGCTGGCTTTATCAGAACCACCACTATGTTCAGTTTCTGAACCTAACCTTGACTCCCTGAAATCTTCCACTTGATCACAATTAGTGTTTGCCCCATCTTTATCATTACATGTCACAGCAACACTTATGCCTGATTCAAAAGAATTCTGGGTAGATGGGAGACCAGTTTTTGTGTTATCCTTGTCATCACATTTCATAACAACATTTCTATCCGATTTAAAAGAATTCTGGGTAAACGTAAGATCAGTTTTTGTGTCATCCACAGGAAGATTTTCTCCTTCTTTTTCTTGTCTCTTATCAAAGGTCTTTAATTTTTTATTCATTTGACGCTGCCTATCGCTCTGTGTATTTGTAGCAGAAATCACAGGTGTATTTTGATCAAACGTATCTATGTTACTGCTAGTAACTTGTTGGTTAGGGGATACAAACTCTGAGGTAGTGCTGCCGGCTGGACTATGTACAGAACTCTATATACAAAAAGGAACAAAAAATAAATGTATCTTTTTCAAGTAAGTTGTATGTGAAAATATCTGTAAAAATAAGCATCCTGATTATTAGTAGTTCTTTACCACACAATAATAACTTTTAACAACCATGAGAAACAAAGCTTTTGAAAACATTGTGGGAAAAGGAGAAAATGCTGGTAACCAGCATTTTCTCCTTTTCCCACATTGTTTTCAACCCTTCCCAAATCAAATTTCAATGTCTGGGTCACATTTATTTGGTCGTCTGCAAATGTTTTCTGTTTGGACTAGTCTATAATTTTATTATTTGGTAAAGAATTGAACTTTGATTTGAAAATTCTGATTAAATCTTTACAAGATGACAAAATTGTAACCTTGTTCAAATTGAAAGCATTTGCAGATGACATTACTAAAAACATGTGATTTGTCATTCAGTGAGTAGAAAGCATTGTTACCAGCATTTTCTCCTTTTCCCACAATGTTTTCAAAAGCTTTCTTTGTCATGGTCATTAAAAGTCAGCACTGTGTGGTGAAGGGTTAACTCTTTACCAGATGACTAAATTTTTAACTCAGTATATAATGAAACCTTTTGCAGACAACAACTTAAATGCAGCTGAGATGATGAAAGCAGTTTTCGTAAAAGCTGAATACATTGAAGGGAAAGGAGAATATGCCAATTACCAAAATTTCTCCCATGTTTCCGTGTGACACTTGTTTATTCATCATTTTTGTTTAACAGTCAAAATACTTAAAATAAAGTTCACACAACTAGTTAAAAAAATAGCTTGTCAAAGTGTGTAATATTCCCAAACAATCTGTTTTTGGTCACCTTTGCAAAATAATTGGTTAGACAACAGTCCAATGGTACATAATCGTAACAAAATCACGTGACTCCCTTAACTTAGCTCAAGACAACAAGATTTACCAATGAGATACAAAGGAATTGTAAATAATAAGACGAAATTGACGATGTTTACCATATAACATGGTAGGGACACTTTTAGGTAATCTTCAACAGAGCTGGGAATTTTTGGCCTTACAATTCATGATGACCTAGATGCTATGCATCTATATTTTCAGGGTTTGTTATTTTATCACTGGTCCAAATAAAACTACAGGGAAAATATTTCGAGGAGAGGAAAAACATAGCTTAGCTATCAATTGTACAGAAAACACTGTGTGAAGAGGAGCAATTGCCAGAGAAGCAACCATTAGTTTACAGACACTTATTCCTTTTCCAACAGGGTTTGCATATGCTCCCTTCAGGCAGGCCTTGGAAAGTCAAATTTACATGATAATGATTTAGGATCTGCTTTTGGAAATCATTTCTAACAGAGGAGCAGGGCCTGGATGGAAGACAGTGAGACTAAAAGATAGACATGCGCTTACCATTTTATTTAAGGAGGATGTGTTCGAAAGACTTTGGGAATTTCTATCGTCAACAAAACTTGTATTAACTTTGTTATCCTGAGATCGTCTTGCTCTTGGTACATAAACCTGAATATCTGGGCGTTTATTTCGAGATCTTGGCCTGAATAAAATAATATGATGACGATCTATAGTCTTCCATTGTTTCAAAACTGCACATCACTCAGAGCTCCAGATAAGAAGGAGTGATGGCATCCTAAATCCATTATTTCTCTTCCAAACCCTATGTTGTGGGTACTCATTACAATTGTCTCAATGAGACAATTGTAATGAGTACCCATAACATAGGGTTTAATGGAGAATAATTAGTATTTTCAATTTTGAAATCAAAATCACTCCCTCAATCTGGAGCTCTGATACTTATATAGAAGGTTAATTGCATCCAAATTTTTAAACTTGCATCTTTGCAGGCCAAAACTAATAACATAACATGATACAGATAAGGTAAGGAACATAAAAGACTGTTGCATGGCTAGCGAAGGTATGTAATATTTTAACATGTATATAAATAGTTTTAACTCTTTACAAAACAACAATTTCCAGAGTCCTTCAAACTGAAAGAATCTGCAGATGACAAATTCGACGAAAGTTGTACAAATGAAGAGAAGTTCTTTGACAGGGTAAAAAATATTATTGGAAAAGGAGAAAATTCTGGTTACCAGCATTTTCTCCTTTTCCCACAATGTTTTCCGAAAAATTTCTTACTAGGGGTCATTAAAACTCAGCATTTGGGAAAAGGATGAAAGCAGAGAACAAGTATTACTGCGCAGGCTGACCTGGATCGATACTGGGTCGATACTTTTCACAGATGCATTAAGCTCTCTTTTCACAGAGCATGGTTCAAATATGTATGTACATGTAAATATGTTGCAACAAAAGCATTAAAATACGAGAAGATTCACTTTAACCCTTTCCCAAACCATGAATTTTAGACTGGTCCAAATTGAAACAGTTTGCAGACGACAATTTTAAATTTGATGAAAATGACAGAAAGTTCTCCAAAAAGGTAGAAAACACTGTGGGAAAAGGAGAAATTGCTCGTTACGAGCAATTTCTCCTTTTCCCACAGTGTTTTCAAAAGACTTGTACTGCAGACACGTGAAAACCAGGGCTTGTTTGGGAAAGGGTTAAAATAAACAATAAAAAGGGCCATACCTGTCTGTTGGTTTAGATATTTCTGGAGGTGATTTGGTATCTGAAAAGTCAGCGTTAGACCTAGATTTGCTGAATGATACATTCTCTCTCATTTCCCTGTTGACAGGAGAATTCCTTTCACTAGGTTTGTCTCCAACATCTTTCTCAGTGTATTCTAACTCGTGAAATCTGTCATGGCTCCATCTATCTGATGATTTACACACATCTGAAATATTAATACATATAAATGCAAGTGTACAGAAAAATCTTCATACATACAGGTATACATTTGTTTGTATTGGAGTTTAATGCCATTTTGACAGCTTAAGTCATATCACGGCAGTCAGTGCACCTATGCATGTGTTTCCTGGCTTTCTCATACCAGCATTGACACAACTTTCTTTCCAAGTCACTGACTACTTTTCTCACATGCATCAGAGGTGAGAGGCAAAAAATTGCCGTTAGGAAAGTTTGCCTCAACCAGGTATTGAACTCGCAACCACCAAGTCAAGAGTCAGATTAGCTAACCACTGAGCTACCCGGCCGGACACAGGTATACAATAAAATCTTCATACATTCATGTATACTTTTCAACACTACTAGGCTAGGACTCTGAAGTGTCTTGCCCAAGGACACTCTCATGAAAAACTAAGTGCTTCCAGTGAGGCAGGAACCCAAGATCTCCAGGCTATGAGCCCTAATCTTTACCACTAAGCCATACAGCACTCCTAAATTTCTGCCTGAAATAACTTGGTAAATAAGGGAAATCAACACAAATTTAGGTTTGATATACATGTACAAGCAAACAAGAAAACATTGATGAAAAAAAGAAAAAAAATGATAGCTATAAGAAATGTCTTCTTTAAGTCTTTTCAAAAGTGGCTTGCTGCAAGAAGGTTGTAGGTGCCTGTAGGTGATAATGTTTTAACCCTTTGCTGCCAAGCCCCCGAAGCTCAGTCGGCAGAGTACAGGACTTGAGAACAGGAGGTCACTGGTTCAATCCCCGGCTTGGCCAATTTCTTTCCGAGGATTGATGATAGTCATCGCAACAGGATTCATTCGTCTCTCACCACTGACCATTGTTTCGATGATGGTTATGTGGGAAAGCAGCCAGTGGCTTGGAAAGAATATTGTGCGGAGTACTGGTAAAATAAACTCCAGGAAAGCACTTATTGCAATTGCCTCCGTGATATAACTGAAATAATGTTGAAAACGGCATTAAACACCGTAAAATCATTTAACCCTTTGCCAGACAACAAAAGTTTAGCCTCGTCAAAATTGAAAGCCTCTGCAGATGACAAATTAACTCTTTCCCACATGACAAAATTTTAGCCTTGTCCAAATTTAAAGCATTTGCAGATGACAATTTCAATGAGGTTCAAATGGTTAATTTTTCTTTGATAGAGTAGAAAACATTGTGGGAAAAGGACAAAATGCCAGCTTTTTCTCCCTTTCCCACAATGTTTTCAAAAGGCTTCTTTCCCAGGGTCATTAAAAGGCAGCATTGTGCAGTAAAGGGTTAACTGTATCCAAAGCATTTCAGACTTGTCCAAATTGAAAGCCTCTTCAGATGACAAATCAACTCTTTCCCACATGACAAAATTTTAGCCTTGTCCAAATTGAAAGCATTTGCAGACGGCAATTTCAATGTGGCTCAAATGGTGCATTTTTTCTTTGATAGAGTAGAAAACATTGTGGGAAAAGGAGAAAATGCTGGTTACCAGCATTTTCTCCTTTTCCCATAATATTTTCAAAAGGCTCCTTTCACAGGGTCGTTAAAAGTCAGGATTATTTGGTAAAGGGTTAAATGTGGCTGAAATGATGGGATTTGTCTCTGAAAGGGTACAGAGCATTGTGGTAAAAGGAGAAAAAGCTAGTAACCCGCATTTTCTGTTTTCCCACAAGGTTTTCAAAAGCCTCTTCTGTTGGAGTCATTAAACTCGGGACTGTGTAATAATGGCTTAAATTTATGCTAGTTCCACATATCTCCTGACAAAAGCATTCATAATCCTATATTTCAACATGTATACCTGTAAATTTCTGCTGAGGGCTGTCTCTTATACCTGGGCTGTTGCTGTCTCTATGACGCCCCCGACCCCGACCCCTCATCACTGGGGGTCGGTACACAGACATGCTTGCACCACTATCACTGTAGAAAATTTTTTATTATCATTAATTTGACAAATATTTTCAACAAATAAAAAAAAAAAAAAAAAAATTGCTGTTGTAGTTTCTACGCAGATTTTGACAGAATTTCAGAAAAAATGTAGGCCACCAGCAGGTCAAAGAACAGCACATTCTGTGCAGTCTGATCTTGATCTATGCCATCTGCAAAAGCATTGAAATCTATCCTTGTTATTCTAAACATTAGTGTTGTCTGTCATGTTCAGGATATTCTGGTCCAGGTCTGTCTTGGAATTGTACATTTTGTTTTACTCTTTACCAGATGAAAATTTTAGACTTGTCTCTTACTCTGTGTTCCTAAATTTGCAAAAAAGCAGAACCATTTGGCAGAGAGTTAAAAATTACATATCCTAAGCTTTGACTCTTTACCGCACAATCCCGAGTTTTAACAATCCTAAGGAAGAGGCCTTCTGAAAACATTGTGGGAAAAGGAGAAAATGCTGGTAACCTTTACCACAATGTTTTCAACCCTATCTAAGACGAATTCTACCTTTTGAGCTATAATTAAATTGTTGTCTGCAAATGCTTTCATTTTGGACCAGTCTTAATTTTTGTCGTGTGGTAAAGAGTTAAGGCAGTATTCAGCTGAGAAAACTTCATCATCACACTTTTGGGCCCATAGTCACTGATCATTCTTAAGAATATTCTTAGCCTTATTCTCCAGAATTTTCTAACTTTGAAAGTAACACAAGTTCTGGGTCTTTATAAACCAACCATTCTTAAGAACATTCTCTGTCTAATTCTAGATCTTGAAAGTAACATAACTTCTGATTGGTAAAACCATTTGCTATAGCCAATCAAAAATTGTGTTACTTCCAAATTTAGAAAAACTTGGAGAATAAGACTAAGAATGTTCTTGAGAATGGTTGGTAACTATGGACCCTGATTCGCTACACCACATGGTACAGCCAATCAGAAATTGCATTACTTTCTCAATCTAGAATTAGTTCACACACGTAGCAGAAATTAAATACCCCGGTCCCACAGGAAAAAACCCTCATACAGTAGTAAGCAGGAAAAAGTCAACTCTTTACCAGATGACAAAATTTTAGACTGGTCCAAATTAAGAAGTATTTTGTAGATGACAACTTAAAAGTGGCCAAAATGTCAAAATTTGTTCTTTATAGGGTAGAAAACACTGAGGTAAGAAAATAATGCTGTTTACAGAAGCCTTCTTCCTAAGGTTTGTTAAAACTCTGGATTCAGTGGATTTTCTGGTAAAGGGTCACTTTTCGCTGACTGACACTTACCATTTACAAATTTCTATGCCCTGTATTGAGGATATTTTTTTTTTTTCGGTGACAGATCGAAATTTAATTCATTGAGTGAATATCAGTGGTAATATTTTCAAGAGTAGTGCAGCCATCAGTGAAAATATTGCCATATGATGTTAACGAGATGAAACAAATTTCAATCTTTTACCAAAAACAAATAAATATTTTATTTATTTCATGCTTCAAACCTTTTTTTCTTGAGACTTGTAAAGCACAGGGAAGCTCTCTGTATTTCCATACCAGTGAGATTTTCAGTCTGTAAATTCACTGGTCAAAATGGTGAAATTATCAAACCAGAATCCACCATTATTTCCTGACACACTACCAAAAAGTATGAAATAAAAGAAACTACTACCTGATAAGAGCCTCTTTCCAGCACACAACTGTCTGCCGGCCTGACCCCTCTCCCACAGAAAAACTATGTAGACCAATATAATCTTCCACTGTTTTATGAATCAGCAATCTAAGGTAGTTATTGACTGGAGGAAACAAAAGAACCCTGAAAGATAATGACACATGTATATCTATACCTTCCCTTTAACCCTTTCAGCGCCAAATATATTTACTTGACCTCTTCAGGTGGTTGAAAATACAATCCACTCATACTTAGAAACATTTTTATCTTATAGGCTGAATGGAACAAGCAGGCGGTATAGATCCAAGATCAGACTGCACGTTCTGTGCAGTCTGATCTTGATCTAAGCCATCCGCAAAAGTCCCTCTTTTCGCCTATGGCGCCGAAAGGGTTAAATTAACACTTTACCACTCTGCAAAGTTTATGACTTACCCAAATTGAAAGCATTTGCAGATGACAATTTAAAGGTGGCTCCAAAGACGAAATTTTGTTTTTCACAGAATAGAAAACATAGTGTGGAAAGGAGCAAATGCTGGTTACCAGCATTTTCTTCTTTTCCAACTATGTTTTCAAAAGCCATCTTCTTCAGGGTCGTTAAAACTCAGGATTGTATGGCAAAGGGTTAAACACAAAGTAATTGAATGTGAGTGGCTCTCTGGCAAAAAGGAGTTTAATACTGTTATACAGTAAGTGCTTGATTTTTGATATTGGACAAATCAAGTACATGTACATCACTTTTGCAACTTTTCACACGTAAATGAAAGCATGCTGTTGAATTTTATGTACTTTACAAACAATCTTCTTTACAGCATTATGATGTTTCTGCAGTCAAACTTATGGCAAGTGCACGTACATGGCACTTCGATAGTCAACATTTGGTAGCAGAGATAAAAATCCCAATAAAATTCATCATAAGCAATACAAAAGAATGCTATCTACAGGAAACAAACATTTCTATTTATTTTATGTTCACCTGCATGAATGAATCACAGCCTTTACCTATCCTTTGAGTGTTTATCACTTTCTATGTATACCTGCATAAATGAATCACAGTCTTTACCTATCCTTTGAGTGTTTATTACTTTCTATGTTCACCTGCATAAATGAATCATAGCCTTTACCTATCGTTTGAGTGTTTAAAAGTGATAAACTCCTCTAAATCTGATTGCACTTTCTCAACAAAAGTTGCATCTTCTACAGAGAGGTATCTGTCATCAAGTAGGCGAGCCAGTTTGCCTTGTACTCCTGAAAAACAATGTTGCATAAAACTATACCCTTTACCAAAAAAGCCTGACTTTTAACGAGCCTGAGGAAAAAGGCTTTTGAGAACAATGCGGGAAAAGGAGAAAATGCTGCTAACCAGCAATTTTCTTCTTTTCCCACAATGTTTTCTACTTTTCTAACACCAGATTTCAATTTTTGAGTAGCATTTATTTTGTTGTCTGCAAATGCTTTCAACTTGGACACGTTTAAAAATTTTGTCATTTGGTAAAGAATGAACAATAGTAGTCCCATAGATGGTAGACGCTTTTTGGCCTTGGACACAGTCATACACACACTTAAAGTATATTGTGCACAGGTCTTGCTGATATCAATAAATGTGCATGTCACCTACTGAGTATTGATATTGAACACCCATTGCCGACCTTGGGAAAGCAATTTTAAATTTTCTATCTGTAGATCTTGGGACACTTTTGTTTCAGTAACATACTTGTTTTGGTAGTTGTGTATCTTAAGGGCCTGGACATGGATGTCTCTACCCACTGTCCAAACACTTCCTTAAATGTATTACCACACTGAAAGAGAAACTGCCCAAATCTACTTCCATGAAAATGAACAATCATCTAGTTTGTAACTAAACAGGAATGCAATCCAAACGTGCAATCAAATAATGACTACCACTTGGTGCACATATTAACCTTTTACTACACAATGCCGCCTATTTACAATCCCGGGAAAGAAATATTTTGAAAACATTGTGGGAAAAGGAGAAAATGCTGGTAACCAGCATTTTCTCCTTTTCCCAAAATGTTTTGTACCCCATCAAAGAAAAATTGCACCTTTTAAGCCACACTGAAATTTTTGTCTGCAAATACCTTTGATTTGGAATAGTCTTAAATTTTGTCAGTAAAGGGTTAATGATGGTTTAATGTTGGGACAGGTTTCCTGTTGGACTTTGTCCAAGTGCAGGAAAAACTGGTCTAACTTAAGATCTCAATATCTATGGTCCAGTTCACAAATAAATGTGACGTTCAAACAGTGAGATGATATAAGCATATCTGGGGGGGAAATGGGGGCGTTTTCACCCAAAGAAGGTCATTTTTATATAGTATGTTTAGACCGATGGTTGCTTTAACCGGAGACCACCACAAAAACTGGTCGGTCCATCGTAAGAAAGGGATTTAAAGTTGGCATACATTAGATCGGAAAGGTAACAAGAAATTTGTCACTAAAACGGTCTTTTTATATAAACATGCACACTTCCGTTTTCTGTCTCATTTCTTGAAGTAACAGCAGTGTAAACTTAGGATATTTTTTTCGGGTATGTCGAGGATATTTCATTAAGGTCAATCTCCGTATTCAGAGGTATTTGTCACTTCAGAACTACCAAAAATATATCATAATTACACGTAAAATTTGCTAAAATAGATTGCTTTGAGGCAGAATTCACAGAAAACAATCGCTGTCTTTCGTCTGACTGAATGTTTTCACTTGATGAATGTGAAAAACGTCATTGATCTGTTCGAGGTCGGTAAACGCTTTCTCTTCACTCGTCATAAGTCGGCCGATTCCGTAACTACTTCATCAACATACCATCTGAGGTTTGCCGAATGTTTTTCCACTGATTCGGCAAGCCTCGGGTAATCCGTTGATAAATTTAGTTGAAATTACGGAATCGACCGAGTTATGCCGAATATCCCCCTAATGTGTTCTAATTTAAACAAGCTTCCCGTTGACAGGGTTTGTTGACAAATGACGTAATCAGTTCCTGAGGTCTTCAAAATGTCAACAGGTGGGAAACTTAAACAAAACATGTGTCTTATTCTGAAATAATTTTGTTTTTGGTCTTTTAGCGAACGTTCCAGTAATCAAGTTAACAAAACTGAATCTTACTATTACAGTACTTATGCTTGTCAAACGTTTGATCTCGGTGTATTCGATTTCTGATTCAGTGAAACATTCGACCCCAAACGACGATGCCAATCCCATTGAAGGATTTGTTTACAGTTGCCAGATCAAATTTCGTTCGAATTTTCTTTTGTGTTGACATTTAGTCCTGTTGGACTTAAGACAAATTCAAGTTTTATCAGTAAGATTTATAATTTACTATTTACATCAATGGACAAAAAAAATTTAGACATTGAAATTAAGATCTTTTATAATATTAGTCGGTAACTTTGACTTGCATAGAAAAATTATTAAATTTTTTGGAGCCTGCCCAGGTAGCTCAGTGGTTAGCGTACCTGACTCACCCTGGTTGTTGTGAGTTTGATACCTTGTTGAGGTGAACGTTTTTCCGGTGATTTTTCGCCTCTCGCCTCTGATGCATGTAAGAAAACAATCAGTATGGGAAAAATAGCTATTTAAAGACCGAAATTCCTGTTCCTTGTTTACGCAATAAAGGCTGCGCTTGTGGTCGGATTTGTCAAAACTTGCACAGTTGTGTTGTATCATCAACAGCTTGAACGCTATTGATTTTGAAAAACAAAATTGACAATCAGTATGGGAAAAGTAGCCCTTTAAATTTGAAAATTTACAATTCTAGAATGAAAAAAATCTAGCAATTGGTTTAGGAAAAGCAGCCATTTGATGACTTAGTATTTGTTTACTCAACACAGTCCACATTATTAGTCACATTTCTTTGAAACTTGCAGGGATTGTTTAAAACAATGAGTACTGAAATCCTATCAAATTTGGCTCAGTTCCCAGCAATTGGTTTTGAGAAATTGTACTTCATTTTTTTTTCTCACAATTTGTTCAATTCACCATGCCTCCTTGTGCTGTCTGTGTGGGTTCAAGCCCAGCTGCAACAACCTCTCCTCCCATTTTTTTGTGTGCTTGTTTTTTTTTTCCTTTTTGCATCATGAATTCATTACGTATGCTAGGAAAAAAGCAAAATCATGCCAGTAGAGCGATTCAGACCCTTGTTTCAAACAGAGGTTTGTCCTAGAATAATTTATAGTTTTTCTCAGAAGAGTTTTTTGTGTTAGAGAAATCACATGTTTGAATATGTGCTTTTGCCAACTTCCCCGTTTAAATCTCATTTTTCTGTTATTCTTGCAGACAATAAGAACATCAGTGAACATTATGACAGAATCAGCCTCAATTTCAATTAATTTACCACACAACTAAATTTTAGACTGGTCCAAATTGAAAGCGTTTGCAGCCAACAAAATAAACATGAATGAAAAATTAAAACTTGTTTTGGGAAGTATAGAAAACGTTGTGGGAAAAGGAGAAAATGCTTGTTATCAGCATTTTCTCCTTTTCCCACAATGTTTTCAAAAGGCTTCTTTCTCAGGGTCGTTAAAACTTGGGAATGTGTGGTAAAGGGTTAAGCACCATGTGACTGCTGAGGAAAACAAATTGGTTACAAAATTGGATATATATTGTGACTTTAAATGATTTGATGAAACTCTTTACCAGACAACAAAGTTTTGAAATTGTCCATCTTGAATCATTTTTTAAGGAGAAGGAAACACTGCAAAAAGCGAAAAATGCCTTTCCCAAATGACATATTTTGGACTCTTCCAAATTGAAAGCATCTGCAGACAACAAATTTTTAAAGTGGTACGAATGAACTTGAGTGTTTTGATAGGAAAGAGAAAATTGTTGGAAAAGGAACATTTTCTCCTTTTCCCACAATGTTTTCAAAAGCCTTCTTCCTTTAGGTCGGCAAAAGTTTGGTTTGTGTAGTAAAGGATTAACTCTTTACCACACGGCAAAATTTTAGACTAGTCCAGCAGTTGGAAAGCAGTTGCAGACGACAAATTAAATGTGACTCAAAAATTGAAATTTGTTTTTGGAAAGGTAGAAAACATTGTGGAAAATGGAGAAAATGCTGGTTACCTGCATTTTGTCCTTTTTCCACAATGTTTTTGAAGGGCGTCCTTCTCAGGGTTGTTAAAAGTCGGGATTGTGTGATAAAGAGTTAATTTGTTGTCTGAAAGTCCAATAGATTTGGACAGGTTTAAAATTTTTGTTCGTTGCTGTTTGCAAAACTTCGCATGCACTGAACTAATTATTACATCCAAGTAATATCATAACAGGATACCTATGATTTTAGATGATTCTGACACAAGACTGTTAGGTGTGAACTTGCTGACGGATGTCTCCAGAGAAAAATCAACAAATTTAGGAGTGTGCCTGGTTTCCCAAGATGTCTACCAGAATCTTACCGCAAGAGACTTGAAAGAACAAATTAAAGCACAGCTGACTGCATGTCCGAGAAAGTTTGCCATTTGTACCAAGGATGGGTAATTTAAACTTATTTTGAGTTAATCTATTCGTTAATCCTGCAGCAGACATTCAGACCCTTCCACTTTGGAAGCATTATGCAAATCGCAAATTATGTCCGACTTAGATTTGTCTTTGAAAGAGAAGAAACAATTGTGGAAAAACACGGGATATCTCTGTGAAAGGGAAGAAACCATCAAGGAAAATGAAGAAAGGGCTGGTGACCAGCATTTTCTCCTTTTTCCACAATGTTTTAAAAACAATTTTCTTTACCTTTTACTAAACAGTCCTGTGTTTAATAGCCCTGAGGAAGAAGGCTTTTGAAAATATGAGTAAAAAAAAACATGCTTGTGACTATCTTTTTTAGCTCACCTGAGCACAACGTGCTCAAGGGGAGCTATTGTGATCGGTCATCGTCCGGCGTCCGTCCGTCCATCCGTCTGTCCGTCCGTCCGTCCATCTGTCCGTCCGTCCGTTAACAATTTCTTTAAAAATCTTCTCCTCCTAAACCAGATGGCCAATCTTGATAAAACTTGGCAGGAATGTTCCTTGGGTGAAGGTCTACAAAAATTGTTAAAAGAATTTAATTCCATCAAAAACTCTGGTTGCCATGGCAACAAAATGGCTGAAAATTGAAAAAATCTTTAAAAATCTTCTTGTGACAAACCATAAGGCCGAGAGCATTCATATTTTGTATGAAGCATCATTTGGTGACCCTTTACCAAAATTGTTAAAATTATTCCCCTGGGGTCGTATTTGGGCTTTGCCCGGGCGCACCATATTTTACATAGAAACAAAGAAGGAAATCTTTAAAAAATCTTCTGATGACAAACCATAATGGCTAGAGCATCCATATTTGGTATGTAGCATTATCCGATGATCCTCTACCAAAATTGTTAAAATTATCCCTCTGCGGTCATATTTGGGCTCTGCCCGGGCGCACCCTAAATTAAAATCTTTAAAAATCTTCTTCTGACAAAACATAAGGCTGAGAGCATTCATATTTTGTTTGAAACATCATTGGGTGACCCCTTACCAAAATTGTAAAAATTATTCTCCTGGGGTCATATTTGGGCTTTGCCCGGGCGCACCCTATTTTACATAGAAACAAAAAAGGAAATCTTTAAAAAATCTTCTGATGAAAAGCCATAATGGCTAGAGCATTCATATTTGGTGTGTAGCATTATCTGATGATCCTATACCGAAATTATTAAAATTATCCCTCTGGGGTCATATTTTGGGCTCTTCCCGGGCGCACCCTAAATTAAAATCTTTAAAAATCTTCTTCTGACAAAACATAAGGCTGAGAGCATTCATATTTTGTTTGAAACATCATTGGGTGACCCCTTACCAAAATTGTTAAAATCATTCCTGTAGGGTCATATTTGGGCGCACTCTATTTTACATAGAAACAAAGAAGGAAATCTTTAAAACTTCTTCTGATGACAAACTATAATGGCTAGAACATTCCCATTAAGTATGTAGCATTATCTGATGATCTTCTACCAAAATTGTTAAAATTATTCTTCTGCGGTGATATTTGGGCTCTGCCCAGGCGCATCCTATTTTAAAATCTTTAAAAATCTTCTTGTGACAAACCATAAGGCGGAGAGCATTCATATTTTGTTTGAAGCATCATTGGGTGAGCCTTTACCAAAATTGTTGAAATTATTCCCCTTGGGTCATATTTGGGCTTTGCCCGGGCACACCCTATTTTACATAGAACCAAGAAGGAAATCTTTAAAAAATTTTCTTCTGACAAATCATAATGGCTAGAGCATTTATATTTGGTATGTAGCATTATCTGATAATCCTCTACCAAAATTGTTAAAATTATCCCTCTGCAGTCATATTTGGGCTCTGCCCAGATGCACCCTATTTTAAAATCTTTAAAAATCTTCTTGTGACAAACCATAACGGCTAGAGCATTCATATTTTGTTTGAAGCATCATTGCTTGACCCCTTACCAAAATTGTTGAAATTATTCCCTTACGGTCATATTTGGGCTTTGCCCGGGCACACCCTATTTTACACAGAAACAAAGAAGGAAATCTTTAAAAAATCTTCTTCTGACAAATTATTAATGGCTAGAGCATTTACATTTGGTATGTAGCATTATCTGATAATCCTCTACCAAAATTGTTAAAATTATCCCTCTGCGGTCATATTTGGGCTCTGCCCAGATGCACCCTATTTTTAAATCTTTAAAAATCTTCTTGTGACAAACCATAATGGCTAGAGCATTCATATATTGTTTGAAGCATCATTGCTTGACCCCTTACCAAAATTGTTGAAATTATTCCCTTACGGTCATATTTGGGCTTTGCCCGGGCGCACTCTATTTTACACAGAAACAAAGAAGGAAATCTTTAAAAAATCTTCTGATGACAAACAATAATGGTTAGAGCATTCATATTTGGTATGTAGCATTATCTGATGATCCTCTACTGAAATTCGTAAGATTATTCCTCTGCTGTCATATTTGGGCTCTGCCCGGGTGCACCCTAATTTAAAATCTTTAAAAATCTTCTTCTGACAAAACATAAGGCTGAGAGCATTCATATTTTGTTTGAAACATCATTGGGTGACCCCTTACCAAAATTGTTAAAATCATTCCTGTAGGGTCATATTTGGGCTTTGCCTGGGCGCACTCTATTTTACATAGAAACAAAGAAGGAAATCTTTAAAACTTCTTCTGATGACAAAATATAATGGCTAGAACATTCCTATTAAGTATGTAGCATTATCTGATGATCTTCTACCAAAATTATTAAAATTATTCCTGTGCGGTCATACTTGGGCTCTGTCCGGGTGCATCCAATTTTAAAATCTTTAAAAATCTTCTTGTGACAAACCATAAGGCGGAGAGCATTCATATTTTGTTTGAAGCATCATTTGGTGACCCCTTACCGAAATTGTAAAAATTATTCCCCTTGGGTCATATTTGGACTTTGCCCGGGCGCACCCTATTTTACATAAAAACAAAAAAGGAAATCTTTAAAAAATCTTCTGATGAAAAGCCATAATGGCTAGAGCATTCATATTTGGTGTGTAGCATTATCTGATGATCCTCTACCAAAATTGTTAAAATTATCCCTCTGCAGTCATATTTGGGCTCTGCCATGGCGCACCCTATTTGAATCTTTTAAAATCTTCTTGTGACAAAACATAAGGCCGAGAACTTTCATATTTTGTTTGAAGCATCATTAGGTGACCCCATACCAAAATTGTTAAAATTCTTCCCTTTGGGTCATATTTGGGCGTATATCCGCCCTGCAGTGAAAAGAATAGCCTGCCCTTAATAGACCATATAGGTTACAAATATACTCAGGTGAGCGATATAGGACCATCATGGTCCTCTTGTTTTTTTCCCCACATGTTTGTGTCTGAATTTTTTAAAAGGGTAAAGAGCAAGAATCATTCTACAGGTTTACATAAGTGAAATTGACAATTTCATTCCATAATGAACAATGACATTTCTCTTCTGCAGATTAGGTAATATTAACTTTTTAACAAACAACCCCGAGTTTTAATGACCTTATAGAAGAAAGCTTTTGAAAAGATTGTGGGAAAAGGAGAAAATGCTGATAACCAGCATTATCTCGCTTTTCCCACAATGTTTTCTACCCCATCAGAATTTTTTGGTCAGTTTTTAGCTCACCTGAGCACAAAGTGCTCAAGGTGAGCTTTTGTGATCGCCCAATGTTCGTCGTCCGTCGTCCACAATTTCTTTAAACATCTTCTCCTCCTAAACCACTGGGCCAATCTTGATGAAACTTGGCAGGGATGTTCCTCAGGTGAAGCTCTACCAAAGGTGTTCAAGAGATTGAATTCCACCCATAACTCTGGTTGCCATGGCAACCAAAAGGAAAAAAATAGCAAAATCTTTAAAAATCTTCTTCTCTGAAACTAGAAGGCATAGAGCTTTGATATTTGGTATGTAGCATCTTCTAGTGGACCTCTACTAAGTTTGTTCATATGATGTCCCTGGGTCAAAACTGGCCCCGCCCCGGGGGTCACAAGTTCATACATAGGAACAAAGAAGGAAAACTTTAAAATTCTTCTTCTCTGAAACTGGAAGGTGTAGAGCTTTGATATTTGGCATGTAGTATCTCCTAGTGGACCTCTACCAAGTTTGTTCATATGATGTCCCTGGAGTCAAAACTGGCCCCGCCCCGGGGATCACAAGTTTCGAACATAGGAACAAAGAATGAAAACTTTAAAATTCTTCTTCCCTGAAACTGGAAGGCGTGGAGCTTTGATATTTGGCATGTAGCATCTTCTAGTGGACCTCTACCAAGTTTGTTCATATGACGCCCCTGGGGTCAAAACTGGCCCCGCCCCGGGGGTCACAAGTTTCAAACATAGGAACAAAGAATGAAAACTTTAAAATTCTTCTTCTCTGAAACTGGAAGGCATTGAGCTTTGATATTTAGTATGTAGCATCTCCTAGTGGACCTCTACCAAGTTTGTTCATATGATGTCCCTGGGGTCAAAACTGGCCCCACCCCGGGGGTCACAAGTTTCAAACATAGGAACAAAGAAGGAAAACTTTAAAATTCTTCTTCTCTGAAACTGGAAGGCGTGGAGCTTTGATATTTGGCATGTAGCATCTCCTAGCAGACCTGTACCAAGTTTGTTCATATGATGTCCCTGGGGTCAAAACTGGTCCCGCCCCGGGGGTCACAAGTTTCAAACATAGGAACAAAGAATGAAAACTTTAAAATTCTTCTTCTCTGAAACTGGAAGGCGTGGAGCTTTGATATTTGGCATGTAGTATCTCCTAGTGGACTTCTACCAAGTTTGTTCATATGACGCCCCTGGGGTCAAAACTGGCCCCGCCCCGGGGGTCACAAGTTTCAAACATAGGAACAAAGAATGAAAACTTTAAAATTCTTCTTCTCTGAAACTGGAAGGCGTAGAGCTTTGATATTTAGTATGTAGTATCTCCTAGAGGACCTCTACTACGTTTGTTCATATGATGTCCCTGGGGTCAAAACTGGCCCCGCCCCGGGGGTCACAAGTTTCAAACATAGGAACAAAGAATGAAAACTTTAAAATTCTTCTTCTCTGAAACTGGAAGGCATGGAGCTTTGATATTTGGCATGTAGTATCTCCTAGTGGACCTCTACCGAGTGTGTTCATATGACGCCCCTGGGATCAAAACTGGCCCCGCCCCGGGGGTCACAAGTTTCAAACATAGGAACAAAGAAGGAAAACTTTAAAATTCTTCTTCTCTGAAACTGGAAGGCGTAGAGCTTTGATATTTGGCATGTAGCATCTCCTAGTGGACCTCTACCAAGTTTGTTCATATGACGCCCCTGGGATCAAAACTGGCCCCGCCCCGGGGGTCACAAGTTTCAAACATAGGAACAAAGAAGGAAAACTTTAAAATTCTTCTTCTCTGAAACTGGAAGGCGTAGAGCTTTGATATTTGGCATGTAGCATCTCCTAGTGGACCTCTACCAAGTTTGTTCACATGATGTCCCTGGGGTCAAAACTGGCCCCGCCCCGGGGGTCCCAAATTTCGAACATAGGAACAAAGAAGGAAAACTTTAAAGTTCTTCTTCTCTGAAACTGGAAGGCGTGGAGCTTTGATATTTGGCATGTAGCATCTCCTAGTGGATTTCTACCAAGTTTGTTCATCAATTGACCTGACAATTGGTCAGAAATTGGATTATGCACGTTGAGTGAATTTCGCCTATTGACTCAGGTGAGCGACCCAGGGCCATCATGGCCCTCTTGTTTTTTTTTGTCATCTGTGATTGCTGTCAATTTGAACAAGTCTAAAATTTTGTTGTTTGGTAAAGAGTTAACTCTTTATCAAACAACAAACCTTTAGGCTGGTTCAAATTGAAAGCATGTGCAGCCAACAAATTGGATGATAAGATTTGTCTCTGATAGAATAGAAAATATTGTGGGAAAAGGAGTAAATGCTGGTTACCAGCATTTTCTCCTTTTCCTTTATTTGTTTTCCAAAGGTTTTTTCCTAAGGGTCAATAAAACTCAGGTTTGTGTGGTAAAGGGTGAAAGGCCCAATGTGTTCGTAACATTAACTCTAGTTTTGATATTCATTGTTCTGCAAATGACTGGGACTTTGACCATACAGATTATTAGACTTATGAAAACTACCATACGTTTAATTAAAATTTACCTGTATTTTATATACAGAATTGTTTACATTTGGCTGCTATTGGGCCTTTAACATAAAAAAAGAAGACAGTGATATTAGAAAGTCTAGTTTCAAGATCTTAGTTAAAGCAGTGTACTGTAGTCTAATTTTGATCTACACTGATTGCAAAAGTGGCAAAAGTTGCACTTAGTATTGTGTAAGTTAATGCTTTACCACACAGTCCGGACTTTCAATGATCCTGAGGAAGAAGGATATTGAAAACATTGTGAGAAAAGGAGAAAATGCTGGTAACTAGTACTTTCTCCTTTTCCCACAATGTTTTCTACCCTATGACAGACATATATTGTGTTTTGAGTGACATTTATTTTGTTGTCTGCAAATGCATTCAATTTTGACCATTCTAAAATTTTGTTGTCTGGTAAAGGGTTAAGTTCTTGGCCTGTTGACCATATGACAGAGTGTTTGACTTGTCCCTGTTGAGAGCATTTGCAAACAACAATAGTTCTGAAAATGTGGCTCAAATAATATGGAGTTTTCTTATAGAAAACATTGTGGTTCTCCCTTTTCCATGATGTTTTCTAAAGAAATGTGCCTTAGGTTTGTTCAGAGATAAGATTTGGGTTAGAGTTGAATGATCTTGATCTACACTGACCTAAAATGTTGTTTTCAGAATGTTAACCCTATACAACACGATGCTGACTTTTAACAATCCTGAGAGAGAAGGCTTTGAAAACATTTTGGGAAAAGGAAAGAAAACATTTTAGGAAAAGGAGAAACTGCTGGTAAGCTACGTTTTCTTCTTTTCCCACAGTTTTCTACCCTTCCAAAAACAAATTTCAGTTTTTCAGTGACATTTATTTTGTCGTCTGCTAATGCTTTCAATTTGGCCTGGTCTAAAATTTTGTTGTTTTTTGGTAAAGAGTTAAAAGTTAACCCTTAACCACAGGACAAAATGTTACCTTTCTTAATTGAAAGCTTTTTCAGATAAAAGGATACATGCACCTCAAATTACCAGTATGTGAGTTGTCTTTGTAAGGGTAGAAAACACTTAGGAGAAAATTCTGTTTACCCTGATTTTCTCCATTGCACAGAATGTTTTCAAAGAACTTTTACCACAGGGTTTTAACCCTTCACCACATGACAAAATTTGAGACCTGTCCATATCCAAAGCATATGCAGAAGCCAAATTAAAGGTGGCTAAAATTGTTGAAATTTTCTTTTATAGGGTAGAAAAGAATGTTGAAAATGGAGAATATACTAGTTACCAGCATTTTCTCCTTGTCCCACAATGTTTTCAAAAGTCCTGTTTCTCAAGGTCATCAAAAGTCAGCATTGTGTGGTAAAGGGTTAAAAGTACATGTACAATGTACTTGAATGTTTGTTAACCCATTACCAAACGACAAAATTTTGGATTGGTCCAAATTGAAAGCATTTGCAGACGACATTATAAATGTTACCGAAAAATGGAAGTTTGTTTTGGGAAGGGCAGAAAACATTGTGGGAAAAGGAGAAAATGCTGGTTACCAGCATTTTCTCCTTTTCCCACAATGTTTTCAAAAGGCTACTCCCACAGGGTCGTTAAAAGTCGGGATTGTGTGGTAAAGGGTTAAGGGGCTAAAGTGCATTTTGAATTGTATGTATTTTGTAATTTACCTGTAACAGCTGGAAAATCAGTGATTCACAGGAAGGCAAACTTAAACTGGGTCAAATAGTAACAGAGGATGGATGTGTGCTTATACAGATGCACCATGGTAACTCATTTTCTTTCTCTGTTTTTTAGCTCACTGTGAGCACAAAGTGCGCAAGGTGAGCTATTGTGATCGCCCTATGTCCGGCGTCGAAACCACTGGGCCAATCTTGATGAAACTTGGCAGGGATGTTCCTTGGGTGAAGCTCTAAGTTGTTCAAAGAATTGAATTCCACCAATAACTCTGGTTGCCATGGCAACAAAAAGGAAAAAAATGCAAAATCTTTGAAAATCTTCTTCTCTGAAACTTGAAGGCTTAGAGCTTTGATATTTGGTATGTAGCATCTCCTAGTGGACCTCTACCAACTTTGTTCATATGATGTCCCTGGGGTCAAAACTGGCCCCGCCCTGGGGGTCACAAATTTGGACATAGGAACAAAGAAGGAAAATTTTAAAAACCTTCTTCTCTAAAACTAGAAGGCATAGAGCTTTGATAGTTGGCATGTAGCATCTCCTAGTGGACCTCTACCAAGTTTGTTCATATGATGCCTTTGGGGTCAAAACTGGCCCCGCCCCGGGGGTCACAAGTTCGGACATAGGAACAAAGAAGGAAAATTTTAAAAATCATCTTCTCTGAAACTGGAAGGCATAGAGCTTTGATATTTGGCATGTAGCATCCCCTAGTAGACCTCTACCAAGTTTGTTCATATGATGCCCTTGGGGTCAAAACTGGCCCTGCCCCGGGAGTCACAAGTTCGAACATAGGAACAAAGAGGAAAAACTTTAAAAAGTCTTCTTCTCTGAAACTCTAAGGCATAGAGCTTTGATATTTGGCATGTAGCATCTCCTAGTGAACCTCTACCAAGTTTGTTCATATGATGCCCTTGGGATCAAAACTGGCCCTGCCCCGGGGGTCACAAGTTTGAACATAGGAACAAAGAGGAAAAACTTTAAAAATCATCTTCTCTGGAACTGGAAGGCATAGAGCTTTGGTATTAGGCATGTAGCATCTCCTAGTAGACCTCTACCAAGTTTGTTCATATGATGCCCCTGGGGTCAAAACTGGCCGCGCCCCGGGGATCACAAGTTCGAACAAAGGAACAAAGAAGGAAAACTTTAAAAATCATCTTCTCTGAAACTGGAAGGCATAGAGCTTTGATATTTGGTATGTAGCATCTCCTAGTGAACATCTACCAAGTTTGTTCATATGATGCCCATAGGGTCAAAACTGGCCCGCCCAGGGGGTCACAAGTTTTGAACATAGGAACAAAGAAGGAAAACTTTAAAAATCATCTTCTCTGAAACAGGAAGGCGTAGATCTTTAATATTTGGTATGTAGCATGATGACTAGCATCTTCTAGTGGACCTCTACCAAGTTTGTTCATATGATGCCCTTGGGGTCAAAACTGGCCCTGCCATGAGGGTCACAAGTTCAAACATAGGAACAAAGAAGGAAAACTTTAAAATTCTTCTTTTCTGAAACTGAAAGGCGTGGAGCTTTGATATTTGGTATGTTGCATCTCAGAGTGGACCTCTACCAAGTTCGAACATTGGAACAAGGAAGGAAAACTTTAAATTTCTTTTTCTCTTAAACAGGAAGGTGTAGAGCTTTGATATTTGGAATGTAGCATTTCCTAGTGGACCTCTAAGTTTGTTCCAAGGATACTGCTTAGGTCAAAACTGGCCCAGCCTGGGGGGGGGTCACAAGTTCGAACATAGGAAAAAAGAAGGAAAACTTTAAAATTCTTTTTTGAAACTGGAAGGTGTAGAGCTTTGATATTTGGTATGTAGTGATTCTCTTCTAAGTTTGTTTGCCCATCTAAGCACAACAAGTTCATTGAGTTCAAAATTGGGTCATCTTGGGTCATAAACTAGGTCACTAGGTCAAATTAAAGAAATGCCTTGTTGGCACTCTCGAGGCCACATTATTTGCTCAATTGCCTTGAAAATTGGTCAGAAAGTTTGTCTTTATAAAATCTCACATAAGTCTGAATTTGGGTCAACTGGGGTTATAAACTAGGTCACTGGGTCAAATTAAAGAAATACCTTGTTTGCACTCTGGAGGCCACATTAATTGCTCAAATGACCTGAAATTAGGCCAGAATGTTTGTCTTGAAGAAATATCAGATGAGTGTGGATTTGGGTCACCTGGAACCATAAACTAGGTCACTAGGTCAAATTAAAGAAATACCTTGTGGGCACTCTAGAGGCCACATTATTTGCTCAATTGCCTTGAAAATTGGTCAGAATGTTCGTCTTTATAAAATCTCACATGAGTCTAAATTTGGGTCAATTGGGGTCATAAACTAGGTCACTTGGTCAAATTAAAGAAATACCTAGTGGGCACTCTAGAGGCCACATTTATTATTCAGTTGATTTGAAAATTGGTTAAAATGTTTCCTTTGATAAAGTCCAAGACCAGTTCAAATTTGGGTCACCTGGGGTCATAATCTAGGTCACTAGGTCAAATTAAAGAAATACTTTTAGGGCACTCTAGAGGCTACATTTTTTGCTCAATTGACTTGAAAATTGGTCAGAATGTTTGTCTTTGTGAAATATGAGTTTGAAATTGGGTCACCTGGGGTCATAAACTAGGTCACTTGGTCAAATTAAAGAAATACCTTTAAGGCATTCTACACAGGTGAGTGATCCAGGGCCATCATGGCCCTCTTGTCTTTCAATGTTTTTTTATCATAAAGTTGGCGATACAATGATCGAGTAAAAAGTTATAAAAGATTAAAAAAACACCACAAAATTGTAACTGGCACATGACATAAGGCCACCTTGACATTGCTTTGAAAAGTCAGCTTGAACTTTTTCCATGTAGAGGGATAATATAAAATACATTGTAAATATAAATGAGCCATGCTGTGACAAAAGGGGGCTTAATGCATCTCCGTGCATAATACCAAGCAAATCATCACATGATCATGGATCCACAAAGTCCATTTTGTCTAACAACCGACTGAATCATGAGGTGGACTGGTCCTTTGACATAGGGAAAAGGACAGGCTGACCTGGGTGGAAACTTTTCGCAGATGCATTAAACCCCCTTTTCACAGAGCATGGCTCAAATATAAATATTAGTGTTTTTCCATCGTTCGCACAATCTTTCTTTTATCTGTGAAAAATAAATGTACTGTTGTCTATGTATGACATAAACTGAGTCCAGTTTTATTATGATACACTGAACTCCTCACCTTCGATGAAGACAAAAGTGTGTAAGTCTGGCGGGAAACACATGTTTGTGGTCCCAGGAAATACCAAGGCATGCTGCTACTGCACAGAGAACCAGACAGATAGACAATTAATTTGTCGTACTCCAGTAAGGTAGACAGAATGCTCCGAAATCCAAAATTGAGACTGTTCCCATTAACAGAGCCTGTCAACTGTTTCAACTCTTGCTCACTGCCACGTAGATTAAAGGGCCAGGATTCTGACATTGCACAAGATGTCATGACGTGCAAACACTGATGATTGCATCTTCCCTTCTCTCGATAAACACTTTCTACAATGCCACATACAACAAATGTACTGCATCTCATACAAAATGTATACATGCTGGTGATGACTGCATGGAAAAAGTTTAAGATGACATTTCAAAGAGATGTCAAAGTGGTCGTATGTCGTGTGCCAGGTGTTAGTAGTATTTTTAAATCTTTTGTAAGTTTTTACTCAATCATTTTATTTTGATGAAAGTAGCATGTATCAATAACACACCCAATAATACGTCACCAAATTTTGTTATGAAAATGTTGATAAATAGTCGAGTTACGGGAAAAGTCTACATACGTGTTGGACAACCTTTGTACTTACAAATCAATTCTTTTTTCAGATAATCCCAAAGTTGGTATTAAAGACAGCAAAGGCAGTGTGATAGGTTTTGTGTTTGTGCCATATGACGTAAATTTACTGACCCTGCGACAGCTGATTATTAAAGAGGTAAGTCTTACCTTCACAAAATATAATAGCCATGCCCTGGCAAAAGGGGGCTTAATGCATTTCCGTGACGTATTATTCCAAGCAAGTCATCACATAGCTTTGGATCCATAAAATCCATTGTGTCTAACAACCGAATGAATCATGAGGTAGAATGGTCCTTTGACATGCAGAAAATTGACCTATAGCCAAAAGTTTTGGCCCAGGTCAGCCTGCGCGGACTGTGCAGGCTGACCTGGGTCGATACCTTTTTGCAGTTGCATTAAGCCCCCTTTTCACAAAGCTTGGCTCAACTATTGTATGACTTATCCCATATCCCAGAAGTTATTTAACCCTTTTCTGCACAATGCAGCCTTTTGACGCCCCTGAGAAAGAAACCTTTTGAAAACATTGTGGGAAAAGGAGAAAATGCTGGTAACCAGCATTCTCTCCTTTTCCCACAATGTTTTCTATCCTATCTAAGAAAAGTTGCACCATTTGAGCCACATTGAAATTGTCGTCTGCAAATACTTTCAGTTTGGAAAAGGCTAAAATTTTGTCGTGTGGTAAAGGGTTGACTCATGGTTTAAGCAGAATGATCCATGTTTTTTAAAGAATTCTTTTAGTAGATAAAGAACTTCTTATGGGAGGATATCATACCTCTGAAAGTTTGTTGTATTTGATACTTAACTCTTTACTAGACGACAAAATTTTAACCTTATGCAAATCGTAAGCATTTGCAGATGACAAATATAAAGTTACTCAAAACATAACATTTGTCTTTCATAGGGTAGAAAATATTGTGGGAAAAGGAGAAAATGCTGGTTACCAGCATTTTCTCCTTTTCCCACAATGTTTTCAAAGGCCTTCTTCTTCAGGGTAGTTAAAAGTCAGGATTGTGTGGCAAAGGGTTAACTTAGGGTTTGTGCAGAGTGATCCATGTTTTCCAAAGAATTCTCTTAGTAGATAAAGAACTTTCAACGAGAGGATGTTGTTTCTCCACACTGTTTGTTACATAATCAGAAATGAATGATTTAACTGATTCTAAATGATAACCAAAAGATGCTGGAAACAAACAAATTTACCTTCCAAACCATCGTCCTCTGAAAATTTTGAAACCATTGAAATAATAAAAAGAGTTGAAGTAACATAATGAAAATAAACAACGGAATATTATCAGTTATTACAGAAACACTGTAACAGACATTTTAAGGAATTTTACTATTAACTCTCTGTCACAGAATGAAATTTAAGACTGTCCAAACTTGAAGCATCTGCAGTTTCAGTGTACTGGTAACCAAAAGAAGACTTCTGTCACAAATCCTGAATTTCAACGATCCTAATGGAGGAAACCTTTGAAAACATTGTGAGAAAAGCAGAAAATGCTGGTTATCAGCATTTTCTCCTTTTCCAGCAATGTTTTCTACCTTGTTAAATTTAAATCCCATCATTTGAGCCAAACTTAATTTTTAGAGGGGGGGGGAGTTAGAAAACATTGTTGGAATTGGAAAAAAAGCTGGTAACCATTTCTACAATGTTTTCAAAAGTCTTCTTTTTCAGGGCCATTAAAACTTGGGACTGTCTGAATAAATTATTTAACCCTGTATCACACAATCGAGAGTGTTACCAACCCTGAGGAAAAGGACTTTTGAAAACATTGTGGGAAAAGAGCTCTTTTCCCACAGTGTTTTATATCCTTTTAACTCTTTACCAAACGACAACATTTAGACTGGTCCAAATTGAAAGCATTTGCAAATTAAAGTTGGCACAAAGGAGGAAATTTCTCCCTGATAGAGTAGAAAACATTGTGGGAAAAGGAGAAAATGCTGGTTACCAGCATTTTCTCCTTTTCCCACATTGTTTTCAAAAGACTTCTTCAGGTTCATTAAAAGTCGGTATTGTGTGGTAAAGGGTTAAAGAGAACTTCCAATATCTAAGCCACATGTAATTTGTCGTCTGCAAATGTTTTCAAATTGGACAATAATAAAATTTTGTTGTTTTGTAACAAGTTAAAGAGAGAGAAAAAACTGTTTGAACATGTCATTTTAAAACAAGAATTGTATGTACTGTTTATATCTGATTAAGATGATTTAGTACTTTTATACAGAAGGAATTGACATGAAATCATTATATCATTAATTATGGTTTATTTATGGTTTTATGGAATTTGATACTGTATTTCTTTTTGTTAACTGTCATCGTTTACATAATTATCCTTAGTGACTGACATGTATTATGGGGCAGAATTTAATTTGAAGCTATCTGTGTTTTCAGCATACTCTGCATTGAGAATATGTCAACAAAACTTATTTTTCAATTATGTATGAAGCAACATAAGTGGTTTTTTTGTATCCCAAGTTTTAATGACCCAGCAGGAGAAGGCTTTTGAAAACATGGCCCAGCAAGGAGAAAGTGCTGATAACCAGCATTTTTTCCTCTTCTCACCACGTTTTCTAGTCTTGTCAAAGAATTCTAGTTCGTTTGTATCACTTTCAAATCAGTTGTCTGCAGATGCTTTCAATTTAGAAGAGTCTAGAATTTGTTGTTTGGTAGAGTTAAACTATGATTTGTTTCTTTGAATTAAGGTTCTTGAACCACGTGGTTTAGCAGAGACATTCCAGCTTCTTGAAGGCAACCATTGGCCAATCAGCAGTGTGCAAGAGAGTCACATGACTGTATCAGAGATTATGGTTGGCTCATGTGTTAACACCAACATTGGCAACAAGCATTTACATACACCAGATTTTTCTCCTCCCCATCCTCCATTTAAAAAACACAAAGTGTAATTATATTTTTTTTTGTCCCTAGCTCTTAACCCTTTACCACACAAAGCCGACTTTTAACGACCCTGAAAAAGAAGCCCTTTGAAAACACTGTGGAAAAAGGAGAAAATGCTGGTAACCATCATTTTCTCCTTTTCCCACAATGTTTTCTACCCTATCCAAAACATAAATCACCATTTTAGTTACAAAGAACTTGTCGTCTGCAATTGCTTTCAATTTGGACCAGTCTAAAATTTTGTCGTTTGGTAAAGAGTTAATCAAAAAAACTAGTAAGTTACTCATTGCATGAATGGAATTGAAAGGCAATAAGGACTTTATAGGAAAATAAAACTGTAGACTTGTCAATATCAAAAGGTTTTGTCTAGTACAAATTTAATATGGCTCAAATTTTGGTATTTTTCTTTGATAGAAAAGACAATATTGTGGGAGAGGTGAGAAAGTACTGGTCACCAGCATTTTCACTTTTTCCCTCAATGTTTTTAATTACCTGCTTCCTGAGGGGTGTGCTGCAGATACACAGCATATCTTCCCTTCTCCCGTGATGTTTTCTATCCTTATATGGACATACAGTATCATTTGAGCAAAAATTCATTGTCATCTGTATTTGTTTTGATTTTGGAAAAGTCTGAAATTTGTCATTTGGTAGAGTGTTAGTATATCATGAACAAAAAAAAATGCTCTATAGAAATGAATTATAATAAATTGTGGTTGAGTACATTATTCATCAATGAAAGCTTTTGCTTTAACCATAAATTTCTGGATTTTTTTTTTCTTTTAGTTTTGAATAGCCACAACATGTTGATTAGAGCAAGAATACTTTTTATCCTGTGGTTTTTTACGTATGATTATTTCAGCAGGACGAAAGAGCTATCATTCAGATCTGGTAAAGATTTGTGTCGACTAACAGAAACAAATGGATCGCCAAGTTTATCAAGTGCCAAACAAGTTCTCATTAGTTATGTCAGTGTGGAATCAGCCAGCAATGCTTTAAAACTGAAAGAAGAATTGACATCTCTACAGTTTAGTGTTTATTTGGTAAATTACTTCGATTTTAATTTTGTGAATCTGCTTGGTGATTTCTCATTTATCCATACAGTCATCCAAAAATTACTATTTTCTGCAACTGTCTTTATTTGCTTAACTCTGTACGAAACAGCAACATTTTACATGTGTCTGAATTGAAAGTGTTGGCAGACAACAAATTAAATGTGGCTAAGAGGTTGAGATTTGTTTCTTGAAAGTTCAGAAAACATTTGGGGAAGAAGGAGAAAATGCTAGTTACCTGCATTTTCTCCTTTTTCCCCACAATGTTTTCAAATGCTTTCTTCTCAGGGTCTTTAAAATTTGGGATCATGTGGTAAAGGTTTAACCCATTACCACACAATGCCAAGTTTTAATGCCCCTGGAAAATTATACTTTTGAAAATATTATCGGAAAAGGAGAAAATGCTGGTAACCAGCATTTTCTCCTTTTCCCATAATGTTTTCCAACCTTTCAGAAACAAATCCAATCATTTGAGCCACATTTAATGTGTCGTCTGCAAATGCTTCGAATTTGAACCAGTCTAAAATATTGCCGTCTGGTAAAGAGTTATCTTGTCATTACCTAAAGGAAAATTGCAGCAGACTACTTTGAAAATATCCTTATCCTAGGAACAATCATCTTGATGGTTTAATACATTAACTCTTTACCAAACAACAAAATTTTGGATTTACCAAATTGAAAGCATTTGCAGACGACAAAATAAATGTAGCTCAAGAGATGATTTCTTTCTTTGATGGGGTACCAGCGTTTTCTACCTTTCCCACAATGTTTTCGGATGATCTTTTCCTCAGGGTGAGTCCCCTTTTTTCACATTGTTTTGAAAGTTGTCTGTTGCAAGATGGAAATTGTCATCAGCAGGATGTTATGAGATAAATCACTAAGGTTTTTAAATACGTGTATATACAGGATGAACATGAGATAAATTACCAAAGATTCATTGAATGTATACAGGATTGCCCTGAGATAGGTTACTAAAGTTTTTGACTATATACAAGATGTTACGAGATTACCGGTAATTACTAAAGTTTTTTTTAGTATATACATGATGTACATGAAATAAATTACTAAAGTTTCATTGAAGATATACATGATGTACATGAGATAAATTACTGAAGTTTCATTGATTATATCTGGGATGTTAAGAAATAAGTAAAGTTTTTGACTATGTACAGGATGCACAAGAGATAAAGTAAGGTATTTGAGATAAATTTCTAAAGTTTCATTAAAGAAGTACAGGATGTACATGAGATAAATTATGAAGGGTTCATTGAATATATGCAGGATGTTATAAGATAAATTAACTAAAGTTTTTGACTACATACATGAGACACAGTCAGGTGTTATGTAAATTACTAAAGTTTTTGACTATATACAGGATGTACATGAGATAGAGTCAGGTGTTATGAGGAAAATTTCTAAAATTTTTGACTATATACAGGATGTACAAAGGATACAGTCAGGCATTATGAGATAAATTTCTGAAGTTTTTGACTATATACAGGATGTACATGAGATAATTTACTAAAGGTTTTGACTATATACAGGATGTACATGAGATATAGTCAGGTGTTAAGAGATAAAGTTTTTGACTATATAAAGGATGTACATGAGATACAGTCAGGTGCTATGAGATAAATTTCTGAAGTTTTTGACTATATACAGGATGTACATGAGATACAGTCAGGTGTTGATTGGCAAGACTCTCTCAATGTTGCTGTCAGTGACTGTGAAGTATTTGTTCCCCTGGTTACACAGAAATACGGTGAAACACTCTGGACTAACAGAGAGGTATTGTGTAGTTATGTTGTAGAATAGCAGTAAATATTCTAACCCTTTACCACACAATCCCGAGTTTCAATGACCCTGAGGAAGAAGCTTTTTTGAAAACATTGTGGGAAAAGGAGAAAATGCTGGTAACCAGCATTTTCTCCTTTTCCCACAATGTTTTCTTACCTATCAGAGAAAACTCATATTATTTGAATCAAATTTAAATTGTTGTCTACAAATGCTTTCAATTTGGACAAGTCTAAATTTTTCTTGAGTGGTAAAGAGCTTATGTGGCAAAGGATGTTTTTAGACCTGTCCAAAAAAATGTTACAAATTACTCTAATGAAAAACATTTGAGGAAAAGGAAACTCTCATTTTTATTGGCGGCTTTTCAGATTTTTATAATCTCACCAAAGTTCAAAATGATCTATCATTGAATGAAGCAAAATTGTTAATGGCTTACTATCAGAAAAGAAGGAAGACAAATGTAAGAAAAGAATATTTTCAGTAGTATGCCCTTAATGGGCTATGTTGTCTCTTGAGGGTTAAATGCTAGAATTTTGCGAAGGTTTGTGGTATTGTTTGTTGGATCATGTTCATATGAGTACAATTATGCCATATTCTATCTCATAAAAACAGAGAGATGGGGTATCATTTGCAAAACAAGTTCAGTGATATTTGGTGTAAGTGATACTTGATTAGACCTGTTAGTATTCACTGTCAGATATCATCTATGCATTTGAAAAACATAAGATGCTTGGCTATTTTGTCTCTGAAAATTTACCGCCATACAGACTTCTTATGATTTAACGTCTCTGTCAATGCTGATTAAAGTGCATGATATATGTATTTAAAAAGGCAGTGGAGCAATATAGGGCCATCATGACCCTCTTGTTTATGATATCATCATCCTGTCTTTACTCACTCCCTGTTGATTCCATTTGCAATAGAAGACTCTAAAATTATCTTTGTAAAATACAGTTTGTGAATATTGATTAAGGTTTGATATATCAATACAAAAAGCTTTACGGCAACAGAAAAAATTTCTTGTCACTTGTCATTCCCACTTTGCCACAATCTTTTGAAAAGATGTCTGCTGCATGTTCAGAAAGACTAAAAGTGGCTCCATGAGGTTGAGAGTCCAGAGGCTTTTATGTAGAGAGGCAGTCTGCCACCCGTATTTTGATATATATTCCCCAGTTACATGTCTCAAACCCCACCTTCCTTATGACCTTTGATTTTATGTGTATTTGTGGCCAAATGATGTTACTGATATAGACACTTTGATTCTTTGTGTACCTATATTCCAGTCTTATGGTGATTTTTCGTTTTGGCCTGTCAGTCAATGATTAGTGTTTGTTTATTAACCCTTTTAGCACCATAGGCAAAAACAGGGACTTTTGCGGATGGCACAGATCAAGATCAGACTGCACAGAATGTGCAGTCTGATCTTTGATCTATGCAGTCCGCTTAATTAGTCAAGCCCCTACGATAAAAATCTTTCTAGGTCTCTGTGGATTGCATTTACAGCCACGGAAAGAAGTCGAGTTTATTTATTTGGCGCCGAAAGAGTTAATACCTTTCATCCTAGGGTTTTGAGAATTGGTAATTTGGGGATGGGGATATATGTATATACAGTTTGTTTAATGTTGTTCTAACATTTTGTAAAGAAGTACTAATCATGGCATTACCAAACATTTAACACATGCTATTTCAGGTGAAGCTGGCCGATGTGTTGGGTAAATATATCTTACCTGTCAACTTTTTAGACGAATGGCCACCTCGATGTCTAGCCATACAGTTTGCTACCACACAGTTCATACCTTGGGTGGCTCAAGAAATCAATCAAAGTAAGTCAAATAGAGTGTTCCCCTGTAATATGAGTACTCTTGGCTAATTTACCCTTTACCAAACAACAGAATTTTAGTACCTGTCCAAATTTAAAGCATTTGCAGACGACAAAATTAATGTAGCTGAAAAATAGAAATTTATTTTGGGAAGAATGGAAAACATTGTGGGAAAAGGAGAAAATGCTGAATAATTTCCTAAGGCTTCTTTCACAGGGTTGTTAAAAGTCGGGATTGTTTGGTAAAGAGTTAAGTGATTGGCCACTTTTTACCAAAAGTTGATTGGTGAAATTATTGTTTCCACAAGATTTAACTCTTCACCAAATGATAAAGTTGTGCATGCAACCAAATTGAAAATAAATGTAGCTTATGATGATTTTTGTCTTTGATAGGGTAGAAAATATTGTGGGAGAAAAAGAAAATGCTGCTTACCAGCATTTTTCTCTTTCTTCACAGTGTTTTAAAAAAAAAATCTGTTTCTAAAACTCGTGATTCTTTAGTAAAGAGTTAAAGTTTCAAATGTAGAGAAAAATTTGCAGAGTTTAAAACAAAAAAAGGATGTCAACAAATACATGGCTCAAATACAAACTGCCTCAACTAGGATTTTAACCCATGCAGCAAAGATGCTTGTTTTATCAAGGTTTAAAAGACCGATATACTTACCATTGAGCTAAAGAGAATTCTCCCTAACGCAGTTGTCAGGTATTAATTTTATGTGGGAAGAAGCTATACCATAAGGAAGGAGTGATCTCCCGTACCACATCCTCTCTTAAGAGATATCATTTTGATGACGGAAATCCTCATTAGGCAGTAAGTCTGTTGTTTAGATAACAGATGGCTCAATGGCCAATCTTGGGCAATTTTTGTAGACAACAAATGGCTCAGTGGCCAATCCCAGACGAGCCCCTATCTTACGAACATGGAACTTCGCAACAAATGTTATGCTAAAATATAAAAAGCCTAGGCTTGAATTCGAACTTGTATGGCAAAGATCCTTGTTTATCAAGGTTTAAAAGACCAGTACACTAACCCCTGAGCTAAAGAGAATGCTCCCTAATGCAGTTGTCAGGCATTGATTTTATACGGGAAGAAGCTATGCTGTAAGGAAGAAGTGGTCTCCCGTAACAATTGTTGCAATTGATAGAATTTTGTTGTGTTGGTATTTCAACTTTGTTTTACACAGGCCATTTTCAGATGAAACAAAAATATTATGATGTATGTTCACAAAAAAGAACATTAGAAGGTAGAGAAAATAAACACATTTATATTTATTTTTTTCTGCATTGTAGAAAAATGGGAAAAAGAGCGTTCGATTTAACTATTTACCAAACAACAAAATTTTAGACTGGTCCAAATCAGAAGCATTTGCAGATGACAAATTTTATGTAGCACAAATTATGAAATTTGTCTTTGAAAGGGTAGAAAACATTGTCAGAAAAGTAAGTGTTTTCAAAAGCTTTCTCTCTGAGGGTCATTATAACTCGGGACTGTATGGTAAAGGATTAAGCCACCATAGCTCCTTGTGTGACAATTTTTTTCTAAAAATATCAGCTGCAGGGGCATAAAAAGTTGTACTTGTACAGTTATGGGATACTCTTATTACAGATAAATCTTCAAATGATGCTGCTTTAATTTGGAAGACAGAGGATGTGAAAAAAGTTGCACAGAGAATCGCGGACCGCATCAAGGGATTATCTTTAAATTCTAGACCATCTTTGGTCAGAAGAGTAAGTAAATAGAGTTTGTTTTTTTCCTCCATGGTTTTTTGTTTTGTAGATGTTTGCCTAACTTCATCATGGTTTGTTTCACCCTTAACCACACAATCCAGAGTTTTTAACGGCCTTTATGAAATGACCTTTTGAAAACATTGCGGAAAAAGGAGAAAATGCTGGTAACCAGCATTTTCTCCTTTTCCCACAATGTTTTCTGCCCATTCAATGACAACTCCTATCATTTGGACCACATTGATTTTGTTGTCTGCAAGTGTGTTCAATTTGGGCATGTCTGTTGTTTTGTGGTTTGGTAAAGGGTTAACTTATTTCCACTTGAAACAAATGTACAACAGACAACTGTTAGAACACACATGTTCTTGTACAATATGGATAATCAATATGAGCCATGCTCTGTGGAAAGGGGGCTTAATGCATCTCTGCGGTGCTTCGTACCAAGCAAGACATCACATAATTAGGGATCCATAAAATCCACTTTGTCTAACAACTGATTGAACCATGAGGTAGACACAGGTCCTTGTATGTACAGAAAATTGACCAATAGCAAAAAAGTTTCCGCCCAGGTCAGCCTTTGCGGACTGCACAGGCTAACCTGGGTTGATATTTTTCACGGAATGCATTAAGCCCCTTTTCACAGAGCATGGCTCATACAAACTTGGGTTTGACGTATATATACATGTGAAAAAATATGGCAAAAATATGAAAGAACTAGACAAGTGTTTGTTGATCTCTTCCACAAAGAAGGTGCCTTTAATTAGAAAGGCTTTGGAAAACAGTGTGACAGCTACTACTCAAAAAGAGCAATTTGATAATTGGTTAAATCATTTTATAGTTTAACATCCCAGTTTGTACATGTAAATAAGGTCTTTTCTCTAGAAAGCTTTAACACTGATACACATAAGTAAATTTTCAATCTGACCACAGACAATTGACTAGATCTGGAGGTGGTATGGTCCTTAGACATGTAGAAATTTTACCAGTAGCAAAACGTTCCGACCCATGTCAGCATGCGTGACTGTACAGGCTGATATGGGTTGATATTTTTCCGCAGAGCATGGCTCATTTTAATCATGGAAGTGACAGTTGCCCCAATGGCTACTTTAGTAGAGTCACTAGGCGTGCAGTGCATAGTACTGGTAAATGTGAAAAAATATGAATGCATGGATAGGTCTGCTGGTGCAGTGACGTGTCTGAAATACTGCAAAAAAAATGTGTGAAACAAGGCATATTGGGTAAAAAATGTATGTTCACTATTACAGACAACCATTGTTAAAAGTTGTCCATGTGTACCAGAGGATAACCAGTTAGCCATTACATCAAACAGAGATGGAAAACCTCTCATAATGATCTGTCTCCACCCTGACCAGGAATCTTTTGTAAGTAATTATCATTGTTTATGAGTTTGCTCAGTACCTTCTGAAACACATTTGTGGCAGAGAACTTAGAAAAAAAATCCTTGTCAGATATTGATATTCAACTTCAAATGAGATGTAAAGCATGAATAATAATGTGTGCAGCAACAGGAGAAGATGGTCATAAGGAGCATTTTATTAGCTTTACTGGCTGTAAGCCAACAGAGCTTATGTCATGGCGTGGTTTCCTTCATCCATCCATCTGTCTGTCCATAAAGTCTGCATTTGTGGTTGGATTTTCGTGAAACTTGCACAGTCTGTTTATCTCATCAAAAGTTTGATCCCTATTGATTTTGAAAAAAAATCTGACAATCAGTATGGGAAAAGTAGCTATTTAAAGATAAAAAAAAAAAAAAAAAAAAAATTGACAATCAGTATGGCAAAAAGAGCCATTTAAAGTTGAAAAGTTACATTTCTTGTTTATGCAATTAAGCTGCATTTTTTATTCAATCTTTTGAAACTTGCAAAGATTATTTGTATCATCAAGGGATTGAACTCTATTAAGAATGAAGAAAATATAGCAATCAGTTTTGGAAAAATAGCCATTTGATGACATAGTATTGTTTACTCAACACAGTCCACATTATTTGTCAAATTTCTTTGAAACTTGCAGGGATTGTTTAAAACAATGAGTACTGAAATCCTATCAAATTTGGCTGGATTCCGAACAATTGGTCTTGAGAAATTGTACTTCAGTTTTTTTTCAGTATTTGTTCATTTCACCATGCCTACTTGTGCTGTCTTTGTGGGTTCAAGCCCAGTTGCAACAACCCCTCCTTCCATTTTTTTGTGTGTTTGCTTTTTTCCTTTTTGCATCATGAATTCATAATGTATGCTAGAAAAAAAAGCAAAATCATGCCAGTGGAGCAATTCAGGCTCTCAACGGCCTGTAGTTCATATTGTCTCCATATTTTCAAAATATTTCATTTATTTCCAGTATTATCCCTTAGAGTGCCGAATAAACCAAGTAGGTATTTTCCGAAATGTCGAAATATCCATTGTTTGATATATGAGTCATGCTCTGTGAAAAGGGGATTTAATGTGTCTGTGAAAAGTATCAACCCACGTCAGCCTGTGCAGGCCACAAAGACTAACATGGGTCTAAACTTTTTGCTATTGATTAATTTTCTGTTTGTTGAAGGACCATTTTTACATACGATTCGGTGGGCTGTGAGACAAAATGGAATTTATGGATCCATAATTATGTGATGACCTGCTTTGGTATAATGCTTCACAGAGATGCGTTAACCCCTTTTTTTTCTATAGCACTGCTCATGTCTTTATTGTTTTCAGGCAGCAGAACTGATAGACCTGTTCAAAGACGAACTTTTTGAAGTATGGTGTACAACAGAACTGGGTAAAGATCCTATAGCATATTTAGATGGACTGGCAAGTAGCCAAGATGGTAATTATATTATGTGCTTGTTCATGCATGTACAATATTTTTAACATTGGTCCTTATTTATATTTCATGCTTTTTGGTAGTTTATCGAGAAATGATGATTGATTATGGTTTGTTATTTCATGGTTACGACCAGTGAAAATACCAATTTCATAATGTGTAACTCTTCAATTGAAGTCGGAAACAGTAGTTCCCGTGCACTAGTTACCTAGGTAATCAGCGCGTGTCATTCAAATGGAGGGAATTATGACGTAATTTATGCTGTATTTCTCGCGCTTGACGTAATATTGTAATGTGTTGTTGTGTGAGAGGAGTTCGCCACAGGGAATTGACGAAAACAACTGTACTGGATTTTGATAAAAGTTCTAACAAAATAGGGGCTAGAAGCATGAAATAAATAGAATGTTTGTTTTCTTCGGTGAAAAATCAAATTTATGTCATCTCTTGAACATCATTGGTAATATTTTCACTCGTGGCTGTGCCACTCGTGAAAATATTACCGATGATGTTCACTCGATTGATGAAATAAATTTTGATCTTTCACCGAAAAAAAACAAATATCCTCTATATATTTTACCTATATAAATGTAATTTATATCTATCCTCCACAGCTGTAAGGTTTTGTTTTCACTACTCCTGTATACTAGACTTTAAAAAAAGTAGCCGAGTCAGGAATAACCTGAAGTTTCCTCCTCTGTTTGGTTGTGTTTCTCATTTGCACAACTGAAGTAATTGAATCATGCTCTGGCAAAAGGGGGCTTAATGCATCACCGTGATCCATGGTACCGAGCAAGTCATCATGTAATTGCAGATCCATAGAATCCTTTTCCTGTAACAACCGACTTAATCTGGAGGTACACTGGTCCTCTGACACGCAGAAAATTGACCCAAAGCAAAAAGTTTCGGCCCAGGTCAGCCTGCGCAGGCTGACCTGGGTCAATACTTTTTGCAGATGTATTTAGCTCCCTTCTTACAGAGCATGGCTCAGTTACACATGTGCAGTATAGGTGGACTGGAGTTAGGCTACTAGCTGAGCCAGAGACTTTCGGCTGGGCTCCTTTTGTCTTTTTATACTTGGTTTACTTTAACCCTTTCCCAAACGACAAATTTTAGACCCTTCCAAACTGAAAGAGTTTGCAGACGACAATTTTAAATTTGATGAAAATGGCGGAAAGTTCTCCAAAAGGGTAGAAAACACTGTGGGAAAAGGAGAAATTGCCCGTTACGAGCAATTTCTCCTTTTCCCACAGTGTTTTCAAAAGACTTGTACTGCAGACACGTGAAAACCAGGGCTTGTTTGGGAAATTGTTAAACATCTTGCAATCATCATCAGCTTAATATGTGATGATGGTATACCTGGTAATGCCTTCTATATATGTGTTTGAAATATATGCAAAACCTTAATGCCAATGACATGCAGAGAGAGATTGGATTGATGAGATAGGAGTTGATGATTATATTGTTGTATGAACACATGAGCAAAGTGCATGGATAATTGTGGACGGATACCATATAATACAACTGAAATGATCTTTACATTTAGAGCTCCAAATAGAGGGAGTGGTGTTCATTTCAAAATTGAAACTGATAATCACTCTTTCCACTAAACCCTATGTTATGGGTACTCATTAGAATCATCTCATCGAGACGATTCTAATGAGTACCCACAACACAGGGTTTGGAAGAGAAATAATGGATTTAGAATACTATCACTCCCTTTTATCTGGAGGTCTTTACATTGTTTGAGAGCAATTAACCCTTTCCCAAACAAGCCCTGGTTTTCACATGTCTGCAGTACTAGTCTTTTGAAAACACTGTGGGAAAAGGAGAAATTGCTCGGAACGAGCAATTTCTCCTTTTCCCACAGTGTTTTCTACCCTTTTTGAGACCTTTCTGCCATTTTCATCAAATTTAAAATTGTTGTCTGCAAACTCTTTCAGTTTGGACCAGTCCAAAATTTGTCGTTTGGGAAAGGGTTAAGAAAATAGCTGTCTTTTTCCAGTCATTGAATCAGTAGTTTTTCAGAAACCAAAAGCAAAATTTGAACTTAGCATCTCATTAATAAATGACACTTTACCATCAAATTAAACTTGGAAATGGATACAAAGAAAACAATGATGACAACCATATATGGTCCAAAATATTTGACAGTTGTAATGGAACTTCAGTTTGCTTGTTGAGAAAGCAAACCAAACAAAACTTGCTGTAAATGTATTTCATGCAGAAATGATTATCTTGAGTTCAATGTCTAAAAATCTTAGGTTTATTTTAGGGGAGAGTTACTGTAAAGTAATTGAAAACAGTTCCCATGACAACCAGCTCTTGCAGAGCGTGCGGACATTCCAGGATAAGGCAGATGATGCCAGTGTGGTCCTTTTTGTCCTATCCCAATCCTTTGCCAGGTCAAGAACATGCCAACAACAGGTATATAAAATTAAGCCATATGTAATTTGTATGTAGGGGCTGCATTCAACAAGCAGTCTAAGGTCAAGTCAACTTTAACCCATAACCAAACAATCTTGAGTTTCAACAACCCAGAGAGAGAAGACTTTTGAAAACCAACATATTCTCCTTTTACCACAATGTTCTCTAGGCAATCAAAGCCAGATTCCATCGTTTGAGCCAAATCTAAATGCAAATGCTTCTGCAAATGCTGTCAATATAGACAAGTCTACATTTTTGTCATGTGAGGAATAAGGAATAAGCATGCTATAGACCCTAATTTCCATGTGACACTGTGAATGGCTGGTGGTGAATCACCGTGACAAATTAATCATAAATATGGTGAAAAAAGTGGTTGTTAGTGAGAAAAAATATATCATAAAGGTCAGTTAACCCTTTACTACACATTCCCAACTTTTAACAATCCTAGGAAAGAAGCCTTTTGATAACAATGAGAAAAGGAGAAAATGCTAGTAACCAGCATTTTCTCCTTTTCCCACAATGTTTTGTACCCTTTTAGAGTCAGGTGTCATTAATTGAGCCACATTTTATTTGTCGTCTGCAACATCTTTGAAATTGAACAAGTGTAAAATTTTGTGGTTAGGTAAAGAGTTAAGGAGTCCTTAGACAAGGCTGTACACCGCCCCATCCTAGTACTTGTAAAATAAGAAAGATTCAAATAAGTGAAGTATGGCACAGATATGATGAAAATACTTTTACCCTTTACACATGATCCCGAGTTTTAACGACCCTGAGGAAGAAGGTATTTGAAAACACTGTAGGAAAAGCATTTTCTCCTCTTCCCACAATGTTTTTAACTCTATAAAAGGAAAAAAATCATCAGTACAATTTAGCCACATTTAATTGGATGATAATCAATTCAATTTGCCTTTGGAAGGATAGAAAACATTGTGGGAAATGTAGAAAATGCGGGTATTGTCGTAGCCCTGACGATGTTACCGTCTTCTGCACTGTTTTTGTCTGTGTCTTCATTTAAAAACATCAACATTTTATTATATCTCTGTCATTACTGAAGATATTGACTTCAGACTCGGACTGGGTGTTAACTACCAAAAGGGGAAGCTATACAACAGGGGCAGGCAACCATCAGAGTATTTTTGACACAGATATGCCACTTTTTGACCTAGAATTTTGAAAAAGCTTTGACAATTTATAATATCTCTGTCATTTTGTAAGATATTTACTTAAAACTTGGACTACAGTTGTTATTAACTATCAAAAAGGGAACCCTATACAACAGAGAGAGGTAACCTTCAAAATATTTTTGATACAGGTATGCCCTTTTTTTGCCTTACAATTTTCTCGTAAAGCAACTGTAATGGAACATCAGCACACATATGTGGTGCTCTTGTTTGTATAAGTATGTATTTGCCACAAAATGGTATTGGATTTTATAGCATCACAATAAGCAAAATTTTATAAATACTGTGGTTTTTAGGTTTTCTACTGTGAACACAGAAAGAGGGTGATTCCTATTTTGTATGAGGAATTTCAAATGCCAGACTGGATGACAATGCTGATGGGATCTTCAAGGTTGGAGGTAAATTTAGTTTCCCTTGTTTCAAAGATTAACCTTTTAACACAACCTTGAGGAAAAAGCTTTTTGAAAACATTGTGGGAAAAGGAGAAAGGCAGGTAACCAGATAATTTTTTGCAAGTTTTTTCGAAAATCTTAACAAAGACTTGCAAATTTCGTTCATGTGCAACGAATGCTTTAAAATCAAAACATGGATAGAAATATACGTATATAGAAAACATGAAGAATTACTGCGTGTTATATATTTTTTACTGTAAAATGTATTGTATAACAAGGGATAAGGACATTTTTTTTTTTTTTTAACGCAGGGAGGTATCAGTCACTCCCATTGCTCTGATAGTAGAGTCACTGATTACTGTTTTGATGGTTGTGGGTTCAAGTGTTACTGGAGGCAATTTATTTTCCCTAGCATTTTTTATAACCCCCAACATCCATCCGTAAATCCATCTGTTTTTCGTTTGCATGCACTCAAAAGCCGTTTGACATAGGACCCTTAAACTTCATACAAGTGTTGCTCATCACTGAAGGAGGTGCCCTGTTGTTTTAGGGTCAAAGGTCAAGGTCTCTGATGGTCTTTGTTTTTAAAATCATTCCTGTTCTGTAATTGTGCTGCTTCAGTGACAAGATTGGTGGGGGGGGGGTGTAATATGTATTAACTTTCTCATCTGAAGAAAATTACGGATCAAAATCAGGCTTAAGGCCCCTCTGACCCTGTACCACACAAGCCTGAGTTTTAGTGACCCTGAGGAAAAAGCCTTTTTGAAAACATTGTGGGAAAAGGAGAAAATGCTGGAAACCAGCGCTTTCTCCTTTTCCCCAATATTTTCTACCCTTTCAGAGATTGAAACTATCATTGTTGTCACATTTAATTTGTTGTCTGCAAATACTTTCAATTGGAACAAGTCTAACATTTTTCCGTTTTGTTAAGAGTTTACCGTTTACCACATGATAAAAAAGATTCATCCAGAATGAAAGCATTTGTAAACGTCTGATAAAATGTGGCTCAATTGATGCAACGTGCCATTAACCCTTTCCCAAACAATAAATTTTAGACTGGTCCAAATTGAAAGAGTTTGCAGACGACAATTTTAAATTTGATGAAAATGACATAAAGTTCTCCAAAAGGGTAGAAAACACTGTGGGAAAAGGAGAAATTGCTTGTTATGAGCAATTTCTCCTTTTCCCACAGTATTTTCAAAAGACTTGAAATGCAGACACATGAAAACCAGGGCTTGTTTGGGAATAGGTTAATAGAGCAGAAAATATTGTGAGAAAAGAAAAAAATGCTGGTTACCAGCATTTTCTCCTTTTTCCGCAATGTTTTCAAAAGACTTCTCCCTCAGGGTTGTTAAAAGTCGGAATAATGTGTTAAAGAGTAGAATGATTCAAAAGTTATTGAGAAAAATCTACTCAGACATATGGCTTAAGTGTAAAGAGAGCTATCTATGGTACTCTGTCCTATGAACTGACTGTGATGTGAATCTCCTTTGATACTGAGAAAAAATGCTTGTGAAAGAATTGTGGAAAAAATAAACTGAAAAATAGCTATATTCCAGCATTTTGTCCTCTTCCAAAATAATTTCCTACCCATTCAAAGACAAATCCCATCATTTGAGCCACTTTTAACCCTTTCACTGTTAAATAGATGAAACAAAAATTTCCACTCAATAATAAAAAACCCAAATATTGCATTTCACAAAGTTGATTTCACCAGAAAGAAAATACCACATTGAACAGTGTAGATCATAGATCAGACTGCATGTTTTGTGCAGTCCAGTCTTGATCTCCACTGTTCACAAAAGCATCCATAGTTACGCTTAGCAATCTAAGGGTTAATTTATCGGGTGTATAATGCTTTCAATATGGACAAATTTAGTCATTCCATCTGGTGAAGGGTTAACCACACAATCCCGACTGTTAACGACCATGAGAAAGAAAGCTTTTGAAAACATTGTGGAAAAAGGAGAAAATGCTGGTAACCAACAGTTTTTCCTTTTTCCACAATGTTATCTACACTATCAAAATACGGAAATCTCCATTTAAGAAACATTTAATTTGTCATCTGCACATGCTCTCAATTTGGTCAAGTTCAAGATTTTGTGGTTTGGTAAAGAAATAAATATTACTATGTTTCAGAGTAGGAAGGATGAGAACTTCAGAAGTATTTTGATGCAGCATATCAAGGTTATGACAGACCCAACCTATAGATTAAGAAGGACGTTATCCAATCATAGCCAATCTCCCCTGACTGTTACACAGAAATGGTCACCTGGTCATGATGATGTGGATTCAAGCGTAAACATTTCACCGAAGAATGGCGAAGCATTACCATCAAAGAGACCAAGTCTGTTATCTCAGGAGACTGTCTTACTTTGACTCTGTGTGTCACAAATGTTATCTGTAATTTTTATCAAAAGAATTGATTAAAATTATTGAGCCATGCTCTGGCAAAAGAGGGCTTAATGCATCTCGGTGACGCATGATAACAAGCAAGTCATCACGTGATCATGGAAAAGTCCATTTTGTCTAGCAACAGACTGCTCAAATCGTGAGGTAAACTGGTCCTTGGACATGCAGAAAACTGACCAATAGCAAAAAGCTTTGGCCCAGGTCAGCCTGTACGGACTGCGCAGGCTGACCTTGGTCGATACATTTTTTTTTTTCGGATTTAACTCTTTACCACACGACAGGATTTCAGATGTGTCCAAATTCAAAGCATTTGCAGACCACAAAATAAATGTGGCTCAGAAATTGAAATTTGATTTGGAAAGGGTGGAAAACATTGTGGGAAAAAGCGAAAATGCAGGTTACCAGCATTTTCTCTTTTTCCCACAATGTTTTCAAAAGGCTTTTCACACAGGGTCGTTAAAAGTCGGGATTGTGTGGTAAAGAGTTAAGCCCCCTTTTCACAGAGCATGGCTCATATGATCTGAGCCTTGGTAAGCACCATATACATTCTAGACAACAAGTTTGATAAAAATGATAAGTCACAAACACACAACATATTCTATTTATCATATATAACAAGTGACAAACAACTATAGAACCAATAACAGACAAACAAGTATCCTGCATCATCACTTTTAGCCTGTATACCATTCACAGGTCCACTCTTACAGATGTAGTTTGGTTTGAATTGTGTTCATACACAAAAAGTAGCTCTTTGACTTTTGCACCAAAAGCATAATGAAACTGTTTATAACGGGAGTAAATTGAAACATTTCCACAATTTTGTTGATTTTAAATAACTTTCTCCACCTTTGCTGTTCTTATTAAATCTTTGCACGCATATGCATCATAGCAACAATGACATCATTTACATGTAAAATGGCAATATAGTACAAATTTCGGCACATGCTATGCTTGGTTTCGCTGGCTTCACATGCTTATAACTACAAATTAACCAGAACCAGGTCTAAAAAAAAAAAATGATAAAACACTTGTGTATTATTGAATATAATTCATGGGTTTAATACACTGCTGGAGGAGGTTTTATGTGATAAGAAATATTGTAGCCGGGTACAGGTATTTGATGATATATCGTGCGACCGTAACGACATGTGGTTCGGTAGCTCAGTTGGTTAGAGTGCAGGAATGGTATTCCTGTGGCCCTGGGTTCAAATCATGGTGGAGCCATGATATTTTTCACCACCTGTTACATTTGACGCCCACCGTAAATAACCCACGATGTGGATGGCTACTGCTTAGGCACCTCGAGAACATTTCACAATGTTTCTCTGTCTCCAGAATTCGGGACGAATTCTAAATTTGGAGGGGTTATATGTAGCCGGGTACAGGTATTTGGTGATATATCGTGTGGACGTATCGACATGTGGTTTGGTAGCTCAGTTGGTTAGAGTGCAGGAACGTTATTCCTGAGGCCCTGGGTTCGAATCCCGGTCGAGCCATGATATTTATCACCACCTGTTACAATATTATGTCTTAGTGTAGGTCCTGTAAACATTTGTCTGTCTGTACTTCTATTGATCAATTTTCTTGTCATGTAATTGACATCTACTTTTTTTTCTGTATGATTCTTGCAACCTCTAGGCTGTTTTGCAGATGGTGTAGATCAAGATCACACTGCACAGAATGTGTTGTCTGATTTTAGATTTACACTATCCAACACAGTCTCAGATTCGCGGGTGAAATGAACTTTAAAATGGCAAAATTTAGGTTTTAACTATTGGCTTGAAATTTTCCTTTGATTTGTTTAGCCATTTTACCCAATACCAAACAAACCTGTCTTATCAACCCTGAGGTAGAAAGCTTTTGAAAAAGGATAAATCCTAGTAATCAGCATTTTCTCTTTTTCCCACAGTGCTTTCTACGGTATAAAAAAACAAGTTCCATCATTTCAGCCACATTTAAATTGTCGTCTGCAAATGCTTTCACATTTTGCAAGTCTACATTTTACTCTTTACAACACAATTAGTTAACTCTTTTCAACACAATTCTGACTTTTAATGACCCTGAGAAAGAAAGTTTTCGAAAACATTGTGGGAAAAGAAGAAAATTCTAGTAACCATCATTTTCTCCTTTTCCCTCCATGTTTTCTACCCTTTCCAGATCAAATTTCAGTTTTTGAGTCACATTTATATTGTCGTCTGCAAATGCTTTCAATTTGGACTAGTCCAGAATTTTGTCGTTTGGTAGAGTTGAGAGTCAAAATGTAAACAGACCATTTGTATAATCAAGGGATTGAAATCTTGTTTGAAGACAAAGTTTCTGTGATCAGTGTTAGAAAAAGTGCCATTTTATTAAATAGCAAAATTTTGGTCTTCCAAATAATTTTTTAAGTCCGTCAGAAACTGAATTATCAATATTCATCATTACATATGTAGCACAGGAAAACATGTATGTGATATCTCTGTAATACAGTATACTAAGTAAGTGATCATGATCTCATAATTATGGAATTATAAAATCCATGTTGTCCAACAACAGACTTAACCCTTTCCAAAACAAGCCCTGGTTTTCACGTGTCTGCAGTACAAGTCTTTTGAAAACACTGTGGGAAAAGGAGAAATTGCTCGTAATGAGCAATTTCTCCTTTTCCCACAGTGTTTTCTACCCTTTTGGAGAACTTTCTGTCATTTTCATCAAATTTAAAATTGTTGTCTGCAAACTCTTTCAATTTGGACCAGTCTAAAATTCATCGTTTGGGAAAGGGTTAATCTAGGGGTAGACTGCTTCTACATGCAGAAAATTGACCAGTAGCAAAAAAGTTTCGATCCAGGTAGGCCTGCGCAGTCCGCACAGGCTGACCTGGGTCAATACGTTTCTCAAATGCATTAAACTCCCTTTTCCCAGAGAATGGTTCATTCATATTTGGCCAGGTTGTCACCAAAGTTTTAATGCTTCTCTAAGTTTGATTTGATAACCTTAACCATTCTGCCTGTAAAATTGATTTTACTCATTTTTATTTAAACACAACTTAATGCCTATAAAAGACAGTTTTTGAAAACATTGTGTTAAAAGAGGGTTTCCTTGTTTTATGTAATTGCTTCTTTCCCAACATTTTCAGTACAATTCAGAAATTGTGTGTTCCTGTCTTTCAATTGTTTCATTTATTAGTCTCATGTGTTAGTTGTTAGATGGTCTTAACCCTTTACCACACAATCCTGACTTTTAACGACCCTGAGGAAGAAGCCTTTTGAAAACATTGTAGGAAAAGGAGAAAATGCTGGTAACCAGCATTTTCTCCTTTTTCCACAATGTTTTCTACCCTATGAAAGGCAAATTTACTCATTTGTGCCACATTTAAATTGTTATCTGCTTTCAATTTAGACAAGTCTAAATATTGTGGTAAAGAGTTAAATTGGTCTAAACAATAATGGGTTGAATAGAATGCAATTTCTCCCATTCGTTTGGCATACCATGTGACCAAAAAACTCAAACAAAAGAAATGAGTCATGCTCTGAGAAAAGAGTCATCAACCCAAGAAAGCCTGCACAGTTCACACAGGCTCTTGTGATTAATCAATTTTCTGCACATCCAAGGACCAGTGTAGCACATGATCCAGTGGGTTGTTAGACAAAATGGATTTTATGGATCCATAATTATGTGATGACTTGCTTGATACAGTGCATCATGGAGTAGCCCCCTTGTGCCAGAGTGTGGTTCAAATTGTAATACTGTAATGAAGTATTTAATATGGGCATTATGTCTCAATTATACTGCATTATTTTATTTTTCTCCAAAACTTTACCGATCGTTCCCTTGAAATTTTTTTTCTTTTTTTTTTGCTCATAAATATTGGGAAATCTTCATTTCAGAATACTGTTTGTCAGTATACATCTATATTTGATTTGAATGATGATTGATCAGATATGCTTGTATTTATTGACATCATCTTGGCATGTGAAAAAGTTAAGACCTTTTTCAGTTAGGATCATTTTCTCAATTAAATTTTATTTCAATATAGGCCTCTTACGGTTAAATGTCTCTGACAATGTCAAATATGTGTATGAAATATTTGTTTATAAGTTAGTGGAGCGATACAGGGCCATCATGGCCCTCTTGTTTTCCTTCCATCATATGATGGCCCTCTTGTTTTCCTTCTATCATAAGAAGTTTTAAAGTTTCACTTTAATAATTGTTAAGCATTTGGAGGTCTTTTTTTTTACTGATATTGATTGTCATAATTATTCATTTGCTATGTTTACATTTCTCTTACTTTATTTTTTGCTGCTTTTTTTACTTATTATATGAAAATATACAACTTTGATTAAAATATGTTAAGAAGTTATGTTTTGATTTTTATGTATTTTATACCAGAAGTGGCTAAGGAATTACTTTGTGTGCTTAAAACATGGTCATACATTTAGACTGATGTTCCAGATTTATTTTGTGTGTTGACCTTTGAGTCATATTTGTGTTTAGACCAAATAGTCATATTTAGAAAAAAAAGTACAGAAATACTTTTTGTGCTGACCAAAATAGCCATGAATTAGATAGAGGTTACAAGTATTGCTAGCTGTGGAGTTTAAAGAATTAAATGTGCTGGTCATCTTTATTTCAAGTCAATTTGAACCATGCTGTGTAAACACAGGGCTTAATGCATCTGGGAAAAGTATTGACCCAGGTCAGCCTGTGCAGTCTGCACAGGCTGACCTGGGCAGAAACTTTTCACTGTTGGTCAATTTTCTGTATGTCGAAGGACCAGTCTACCTTATGCTGCAGTCGGTTGTTAAACATAATAAATGGATCCCTAATTATGTGATGTCTTGCTTGGTATGATGCATCACAGAAATGCATAAAGCCCCCTTTTGCTCATTTTCAATTTCAGTGTTCTTCCAAAAACCTTAATAAGAGAGAGTGATGTGTGCTGTTTACATATTAATCAATGCTGCTGATAATGGCAACAAAGAACATAGTAGAGTTTTTATGCCCCATCCATGAAATGGCATTGGGCATATTGTGTTACCCCTGTCCATGTGTTTAGTATGTATGTGTGTGTGTTTGGTAAAAAGGGGTCTTTGTGTTCAGCCAATAACTTCCAGGTGCATGGTCTGATTCTAAAATATTTGGCACAAATGGTCACCATGGACACATGACATGTCTCGTGCAACAACATTGTCATCAGCTCAAAGGTCAAGGTCACAGTGCTTGGTTGAACTTTGTCAATATTTACTAAAATTACAGTGATGAGCTGTGTTCTTGTTCCTCCCATAAGTGTGACATGCATATTTGGATTTCTGAATGATATGGTACAAATGATCACTATGGATAGATGATGTGTCGCGTGGGAAAACCATTTCATTTACTGAAAGGTCAAGGTCATAGTGCACAGTTGAACTTCACCAAATTTTGCTACATTTATAGAAGTGATGGTTGTTTGTATCCAGCCTACTTGAATAGAGGATGTGTCACATGCAAGAACCATTTCACCAGGTTAAAAGTCAAGGCTCTCAGTTGACTCTATGACTTATCTCCCATGGGTGTTAAATTTTGTGCAGGCCATAACTCATTAACCCGTCGACATGTTATCATACTTCATCAAGCTGTAAAGGTGATTAAGCAGGTATGTCACATACAAGAAAGACAACTGAGTCTATTTTTGACATAACTCCCATGGTTGTTAAATTTTCTAAAGGTCAAAACTTCTCTCTCTTGAGATATTTTGCTCATACTGAATAGGCATGCTTAGGACATCAAGAAGGAGAAATGCATTTAAGAATTATAACTGGAGTACATCTATTTTCAGTTCTGATTCAGAATTTTGTTTTTATTTGTATGACTGCAAAACTACTTTGGCCAGTTATTAGGGCTTAGGTGAGCAATCTAGGGCCATCATGGCCCTCTTTGCCTTTTTTTTTTTTTTGTTATTAATTGAAAATCGTGTAACAGCATGTAAGATTTTTTTTTTTCCCTTTTACCCCAGGTGTAGTTAATGCTGTCAAACCAGTAAGTTGGTCTCCTGGTTGAAAATTTTAGGACATAATTATGTCAATATGTTCTGTGTTTCTTGAGAAACTGTCATGTGATGAAAAGAATTACTTTTTTTTATGTCTTTGAGATAAAAGCTTAACTGGTCCAGAGAAAATGTTATTGAAATTGCCAAAGGCTCTTCCAACATTTTTCCAGGCTTAGTTAACCCTTTACCACACAATCCCGACTTTTAACGACCCTGAGGAAGAAGTCTTAAAAACATTGTGGGAAAAGGAGAAAAATGCTGGTAACCAGCATTTTTCTCCTTTTCCCACAATGTTTTCTACTCTTCCCAAAACAAATTTCAAATTTTGAGACACATTTATTTTGTCATCTGCAAAAGCTTTCAATTTGGAGCAGTCTAAAATTTTGTCGTTTGGTAAAGAGTTGATAAAGTTGAGCCATCATCTGTGAAGTATTGACCCAGGTCAGCCTGTGCAGGCTAACCTGGGTCAAAAGTTTTGGTTAATTTTCTGCATGTCCATGAACCATTCTACCCCATAATTCAGTACATTGTTAGACAAAATGGATTTTATGGATCCATAATTATGTGATGACTTGCTTGGTATCATGCATCACGGAAATGCATTAAGCCCCCTTTGCCAGTTATTTATCACATAACAACCTATATTATATACCAGTCAATTTTCCGGGTCAAATACAAGCGTCGCAAGGGAATGAAATAACACACAACAGACGCAACACACAAAACAAAATCTGTATCTACACACCGTGGAATCTGGTTCCAAATATGCTATGATGGCGTAACTCGTGCACAGACTAAGCATGCATTGATTTGCGATTTGATTAGTCGAAGTGTTACATTATAATATTCATCTGCCATTCATAAAAATAAAGCTGCTACTTTCTGCACAATTAATTGTCTCATTTTAATTGCTGTTTTCTAATAAAATGTCAAAAATTGTAAAATTAATTTTTTGTCGTTTAACTCTTTACCAAACGACAAAATTTTGGACTCAACCAAATTGAAAGCACTTGCAGACAACGAATTAAATGTAGCTCAAATGATGATATCTGTATTTGATTGGGTAGAAAACATTGTGGGAAAAGGAGAAAATGCTGGCTACCAGCATTTTCTCCTTTTCCCACAATGTTTTCCAAAGGCTTCTTTCACAGGGTCGTTAAAAGTCGGGCTTGTGAGGTAAAGAGTTAAAGTTGTTGGTATATAATAAAAGGAGTATTATGTTGAAGTGACTTTCCTGGTGCTTGTATTGACTTCTCGCAGCGTAAGAAAATTTTGTCATCTCATTCAACCATCGGACACGCGCGATATCAAATTTTCTCACGCTGCTCGAAGTAAATACAAGCACCAGGAAAGTTACATGTACAACAACATTATATTCCATATTTATTCCCAGTGTAATGCAGCTATTACAAGTTTTCTTACGTTACACATGTTTGAAATAAGCAAATAGCGCCATATTTGGTCAAAGCTCAGTCATGATGCACCTCATTTCTAAAACAGTACTGACCCAGATTTTTCTGTTAATTATCCCTTTACCACACAATGCTGCCTTTTAATGACCCTGGGAAAAAGCTTTATGAAAACATTGTGGAAAAAGGAGAAAATGCTGGTAACCAGCATTTTCTCCTTTTCCCTCAATGTTTTCTACCCAATCAGGGATTTTAGCCACACTGAAATTGTTGTCTACTAATGCTTTCAATATAGACAAGGCTAAAATTCTGTTTTCTGGTAAAGGGTTAAAGTGTTTAAACTGATGGTTGTGACAAACCTGTGAATTTAACCATCATAAAATATGAAAAACAACATCATTATATCCAAGTTTTATTATCCCCCGCCGAAACGGCGGCAGGGGATATGGTAATAGTCTCCGTCCGTCCTTCCGTCCTTCCGTCATTCCGTCCTTCTGTCCCACATTTTTGTCCGGAGCATATCTCCAAAAGTATTTGAGATATCAACTTCAAACTTCACAAGTGGATAGATCTCATTAAGGAGGCGTGCAGTGTACAAGAACCATTACTCTATCTTCAGTATTTTTGGAGTTATTGCCCTTTGTACATTTTTTTTCTGGAATTTTTGTCCGGAGCATATCTCCAAAAGTATGAAAGCTAGGAACTTGAAACTTCACACACATATAGAACTCATTGAGGAGGCGTGCAGTGCACAAGATCCATTACTCTGTCTTCAGTATTTTTGGAATTATTGCCCTTTGTACATTTTTACTTTGAATTTTTGTCCGGAGCATATCTCCAAAAGTATAAAAGCTAGGAACTTGAAACTTCACACATATATAGAACTCATTGAGGAGAAGTGCAGTGCACAAAACCATAACTCTGTCTTCAGTATTTTTGGAGTTATTGCCCTTTGTAAATTTTAACTTTGGATTTTTGTCCAGAGCATATCTCCAAAAGTATGAAAGCTAGGAACTTGAAACATCACACGCATATAGAACTAATTAAGAAGAAGTGCAGTGCTAAAGAATCATAACTCTATCTTCAGTAATTGTTGAGTTATTGCTCTTTGTAAATTTTCACTTTGGAATTTTGTCCAGAGCATATCTCCAAAAGTACAAAGGCTAGGAACTTCAAACTGTATACACTTATAGAATTCATTAAGGAGAAGTGCAGTTCACAAAAACCAAAACTCTGTCTTCAGTAATTTTTGAGTTATTGCCCTTTGTTAATTTTTACTTTGGATTTCTGTCTGGCGTATATCTCCAAAAGTATAAAAGCTAGGAACTTGAGAAACTTCACACACATATAGAACTAATTGAGGAGAAGTGCAGTGCACAAGAACCATAACTCTATCTTCAGTATTTTTGTAGTTTTTGCCCTTTGTAAATTTTTACTTTGGATTTTTGTTCGCACATTTCCATTCAGATTCACAGGCTTTTTTTGACTGATTACCCTTTGATGAATTTATCCTGTTCTGGGACAAGTGCTAGTTTATTTTTCATACTTATTATCCCCCTGGTGGGGGGTGGGGGTGGTAATAGTCTCTGTCAGTCCCTCCTTCCGTCCCCCATTTTTATCCGGAAGATAACTTAAACAGTATTTCAGATACCAACTTCAAACTTCGTAAGTGGATAGATCTCATTAAGGAGGAGTGCAGTGTACATGAATGACAACTCTGTCCTTCAAATTTTTGGAGTTATTGCCCTTTGTTATTTTTCAGGCTAAATTTTTTTGTCCAGAACATAACTTGAAAAGTGTTTCACATATCAACTTGAAAATTTGTATGTGTCTAGATTTCAATAAGGAGAAGTGCAGTGCACAAGAATAATAACTCTATCTTTCATAATTTTTGAGTTATTACCCCTTCTTATTTTTCAGGCTTAACTTTTGTCCAGAACATAATTGAAAAACTATGTTCCACTGTCCAATACATCTATTAACAACGGAGCATCGGCGCTGGATGGCCATGTCAACATGGTAATCTGACATGAATTTTAAGAAAATTATCTCCCTTTTTTGACTTTAAAATTGCATAGTTTGGTGTTTTTCTCAGAAACTACTATGGATAATACATTGAAACTTCACATATTCTTTTATGATTACCATATGATGTCTTTAGCCATTTTCCATAACTCTTGCATGAATTTTAAGAAAATTATCTCCCTTTATAACTTGAAAATTTCAATGTGGGGCTTCTTTCTCAGAAACTACTATATTGATTTGAAACTTCACATATGCTTTTTTGATCATTAGATGATATTCTTGGCCAAGTTTCATACGTATGGCATGAACACAAAAAAGTTTTATAACTCTTGTATGCATTTTAAAAAGAAAAAGTGTCTTTTTTTCTTTTTCAGAAACTTCAATATTGATTAAGTTTTAATGTTTTGTAGTTATTATATCATGTTAATGCCAACTTTCATAACTTGGACCTGTATTTGAAAAAAGAAAATATGCTTGTTTTTTTATCTTCACTTCAAGCTCTTATTTCGGTGCTGTGTTAGAAAAAGCCCAATCGGCGGGGGATCTGGTGCTTGAGAAGCACTTGTTAAAACTACTTTTGGTCTGAGATGTACACACCTATCATAGACGCAAATAGTGTTCATGCAAATTTCAATACACATGTGAACCTATGTTTTAACCCTTTACCAAAATGACAAAATTTTGGACTGAACCAAATTAAAAGCATTGCAGGCGACAAGTCATATGTAACTAAAATGGTGATTCTGTCTTGGACAGGGTAGAAAACATTGTGGGAAAAGGAGAAAATGCTGGTTACCAGCATTTTCTCCTTTTCCTACAATGTTTTCTAAAGGCCTCTTTCTCAGGGTCGTTAAAACTCGGGATTGTGTGATAAAGGGTTAACACATTATGAGCTAGATCTATAATTCTCAAGATGCAATTATGTGATAAAAAAAAATCGGACATTTGTTGACCTTTGAGGTAAAATTTTCTCAAATGTGTTCTACAAAAAATTTTATGGTTCTCACTAAAGATTTGCTTAATAAAATTTTTTCTAGACTTGTTTAGTAAAATTTTATCTTTAAATGCCAACTCAGTCAGATCCTATATATCTCAAACGTTGTCTTATGGACGACAACGATATTTTCATAGGTTATATGTGGGTTAGGAATAAACCATGTAAACCATGTATACCATATGAAAAGAACAAATTTCGCAACATTAAGAAAAAAAAGAGTTTATTGGTACCAATCCCGTTATAACGTATTTTCTGGTGGATTTACAAACCCCTTCGCCTCATGGCGATACTCATTACACGTCGGTCAATTTCCGTTGTTATTCGAAGTTTGCCGAATGTTTGTAGCAAACTTTGGGTATTAAGGTCCACAGGTGAATGGTGAGCGACAATGTAAATCCTATATTACACACTAATATACTGATATATTGGTATATTAGTGTGTAACATAGGATTTACATTGTCACTCGCCATTCACCTGTGTTAAGGTCGAATAGTTCTGACATTGTATATATTATCATCATATCAAATATTTGTTTTTAATGTAAGGATTCTTTTTATCTGTGTAGAATAATGAGCATCAAAGGTACGATGACGTGAAAAGCAGTGGAAAAATGTTATAAATTCAGAGTAAATCCGGTTATAAAGTTTGATCCGGTCTATTCCTGTGAATTTACCGACTGCACTCGTCACAACTCGGCTGATTCTGTACGATCACCAGATCACCCGAGGAATGCCGAATGATGCGACTGCTGTCACAATAAGGAGTTTTGATACAATATGTTACCTGCGTTTAGACACTAAACTAGACCAAATTACAAAACTTTTTAAACGAAAAAATGGGATCTACATTTATTTTTCTGGGTAAATTTGATAGACAATGTGATCTATCTTTCTTTGGTATATTTTTATGCATTTCCACATGGGAGTGGTTGATTCGTGTCAACTCGTCCCTGAGTCAACTCGACCGGACAATCTCCCATATCGATAACTTTCAGAATGATTAATGATATTTAGATATATTTTATTTGTTGAATGCCTTGCTTACATCCTTTATTGTTACCTTCACACTCGTTTCAGTTGCTTGGGACATAGTATACATCACGAGCATTATTTCAACATGAAAAAAAAAACACCAACATTGCATGAGGTAATCTCCTAATTAGTCAGGGTGATACAAGCCAGCAGTATTGTTTGCAGTTCTTGGTTTATTTTTTTATTCAGTGTAAATATGATGTGTAAACAAAGTGACATGTTTTAAGTGTTGTGCAAGCCAGAAGTGTCAACCATTACAGCATAAGTATAGATCTGGGGAAAACGACCATGAAAAAGGACCTATAGAAGCATCTTGCTTATACACTGAGAAGTGTATCAGGTCTCTAGAACTATGTGAACTATGTGAACTAATTGGACATTTTAATTTCCTTACATTTTCTGCTCAAAGTTAACTCTTAGAATGCTGAATTAATATTATGGAGCTCTTTAAACAGGAAATGCCATTTGAAATATTGTCACTTCACACTTGTTTTGGCCAGAATGTGCAAAAAATCAGTAGACAGTGAAGATCCAAGATCAGACAGCACATTCTGTGCAGTTTGATCTTGATCTACACTGTCCACAAAAACAACTTAAGTCGGTTCCAGTGCTTTATGGGTTAAGCCTTAACGCTTCATCACACAACAAAATATTTTATCAGTCCAAATTTAAAGTGTTTGCAGATGACAGATAAAATGGGGCACAAACGACAGTACCTGTCTTTGAAATGGTTGAAAACATTGTGGGAAAAGAAGAAAATGCTGGTCAGCAGCATTTTCCTCTTTTTCCACAATGTTTTCAAAAACCTACTTCTTCAGGGTCATTAAAATTCAGGATTTTGTGGTAAAGAGTTAAAGCACCTTTCATGACAATGGTTGCCTCTGCAGCCAGTTTAGTTCATGATCTGACTGCGCAAACTGAGTAGTCTGATCTTTGATCTACACTGTCTGCTTTGCCGGGACATTCTGGAGAACAGTAACCTTAACACTGCAATTATTTTAGTTTTATTATTAGGCTGTAAATGTTTCTTGGGTTCATTTGGTGCTCTAAGGGTTAAGCAGTTGATAAGATCGTTTTTCTAGAGAAAAATTTCTAAAGTAAAAGATTGTTTGACTCAAACACATTGAAAGTATTTGCAGACAACAAGTAAAATGTGGTTTGATTTGGTTTGTCTCAGGTGGTAAAGATTGTTGAAAAAGGAGAAATTACTTGTCACCACCATTCTCTTCTTTTCCAAGCTAGATATTTTCAAAAGCCTTCTTTCTCATAGTTGTACAAACACATTTTCAGCTGAAGTCATTCACTTTACAGTGTGTGCAGTCATGTACTAATTTACTTGATTCACATTGGGGAAAAAAAGAAATCGCGTACAATTATTTTATGTAATACATTCTGGAACAAACACTTGCACAAAAGAAGAACTATATGGATTTCTGAAATATCTGGCTGTGAAATGTTTACAATGGTTCCATTTTAGCCAAGGTTTGCCAATTCTAAAAATAAATCGTAAACTGGCCCCCTGTTTCAGTCTTGTCAATTGTCAGATGGTTACGGGAGATACACAGAGTACCTGTTTACTAAACCAGAACATTCAGAATTATTTCTCTTGAAGTTGCTTTGTATCCAAATTGTAGTGAATGGTCAAAGTGCTATTTTATTACAGGGAAAAACATGTAACTAGCATTTTCTCATTTTCCCACAATGTTTTCTGTCCCTTTACAGACAAATCTCACCATATGAGTCATATCTAATGTGTCTTCTGCAAATGTTTTCAGTTTGGACGAGTGTAAGATTTTGTCCTGTAGTAAAGAGTTAATATAACAGGGAAAAACATGTATTCTTTCATCTTAGTTTTTTCATAAACACTGGCTTTAAAATCAGGCATTTTAAGAAAAGGAGAAAACAATTATTACAAGCACTTTTTCCTTTTTCCACTATGTTTTCAAAAGCTCATAACCATGCATCTGGGAAAACTGGTACCTGTTCATTATGGCATGAAAGCATTTAAACTAAGTAGTAACAAGTGGTCAATTATTGGGCCTTTAACCCTTTACCACACAATCCCGAGTTTTAATGACACGGACAGGGCTTTTGAAAACATTTTGGGAAAAGGAGAAAATGCTAGTAACCAGCATTTTCTCCTTTTTCCAAAATGTTTTCTACTCTTTCAAAGACAAATGTCATTATTTGAGCTACATCTGTCATCTGCAGGTGCATTTAATTTGGACTAGTCAAAAATTTTGTTATTTGGTAAAGAGTTAACTTTGAGTTGGTAAAGGAGAAAATGCTGGTTACCAGCGTTTTCTCCTTTTCCTTCAATGTTTTCGAAGGCATCTTCCTCAGGGTTTGGAAAGGCTTCTTCCTCAGGGTCCTTTAAACCTGTTCCTGTGTGGTAAAGGGTTAAAGCAGATTGCAAAATATGTTGGGTTTTTTTTTTTTCAGGATCTTCAGTTCTGGTTGTTCTTCTTGCTGGATACTGGGCTCAAAGATACCTCCCTCCTCCAAAACCTAAAATTGTAGGAATTGATCTAGGTATGTAATCTACATTTAAAGTGACAAGTGATATATATATATATGTGTGTGTGTGTGTGTGTGTGTGTGTGTGTGTGTGAACCATGCTTTGAAAACAGAGCTTAATGCATCTCTGTAATGCTTGATACCAAACAAATCGTCATAAATTACAGGGAAAAAGACTAACTTATTTCCTACAGGGACCATCTGGGCCCCCAACTTAAAAATCCAGGGGCCAAGCCCAAAATCAATGGGCCCCGTAAACATCCGGTAGAGATAAGGACAGTCGGAATACGGTAAAGGACACACTTTAGGCACAGAAATACGAGAATCTGCTTGGATATGAATAATACACTGGACAGATACCTGACTTCGGTCACTCTTTTGTCCGAAAATTTAATAAATTTGAAAACTCTTCCTATTTTGGGGGATCGCCACCTGGGCCCATGACAGGCCTTTTCGGCTCGCCCAGCTGAATTTCTGTTTGCCATGGGCGAGTGGGCGAGCAGTAATATTATTCCTTGAATTACAGATTCATAAAACCCATTCAGTCTAACAATTGACATAACCCTTTACCACACAATCCCGATTTTTAACGACCTTGAGAAAGAAGCATTTTGAAAACATTGTGGGAAAAGGAGAAAATGCTGGTAACCAGCATTTTCTCCTTTTCCCACAATGTTTTCTGCCCTTCCCAGAACAAATTTCATTTTTTCAGTCACATTTATTTTGTCGTCTGCAAATGCTTTCAATTTGGACCAGTCTGAAATTATGTTGTTTGTTAAAGGGTTAATCAGGAGGCAGAACAGTCTTTAGACATGCAGAAAATTTTAAGGTAGCAAAAAGTCTCGGCCCATGTCACTGACGTCACAGACTGTACAGGCTGACATGGGTCGATACTGTTTGTGGATACATTAAGCCCTTTTTTCACAGAGCATGGCTCATGTGTATATGGACATATGCCAGAACACATTTAAGAGTTACAGAGTAAACTTTTATCTTAATTTTGCAATTTTTGTATTCTTTTAACAAGTATTGCTCAAATAAGTGAATATTTCATTACCTTTTCAGCAAATGATGGGTGATTTACAGATGCTTATAGAAGGGATCCCTTCCTTAACAAGATAGCAGAATTTTGGAATTGTCCAAATTAAAGCATTTTCATATGACAAACTTAACCCTTTAACCACACAACAAAAATGAAAACCGTCCAAATTGAAAGTATTTGCAGATGAAACTTTCAATGTGGCTGAAATGGTGCAATTTTTTGGTTACCGACATTTTCTCCTTTTCCCACAATATTTTCAAAAGGCTTCTTTCCCAGGGTCGTTGAAATGCGGCATTGTGTGGTAAAGGTTAAATGTGGCTGAAATTATGGTAATTCGTCTCTGAAAGGAAACACTTTTGGAAAAGGAGAAAATGATGGCTACCAAAAGTTTCTCCTTTTCTCAAAATATTATGAAATCATTCTTCCTCTAGGACATTCAAATTTAGGATTGTTCTCTAAAATGCTTGTAACCAGTATTTTCCCCTTCTACCACAATGTTTTCTAACCTACCAAAGACAGAAATCATCATTTGAGCGACATTTGATTTGTCATCTGCAAGCACTTTCAGTTTGGTCCAGTCCAGAATTTTGTTGTTTGGTAAAGAGTTTTGAAAAAATCCCACATTTTGAGCTACATTAAAGTTGACAGTTTTGACACTTTATTTTTGTTGTCTGTTATTAGCTTGGCTGTTTTCAAAGAAAACATCAAGGTGTTGCAGTGGCCTTGGCATCCACGTCGTGCGAAAACGTTGAAATTTTATAATATCTCTGTCATTACTGAAGATATTTGCTTCAAACTTGGAAAGAAGCAAATTACCAGATGGGGAACCTATGCAACAAGCGCAGGTAACCATCAAAGTATTTTTGACAGAGTTATGCCCCTTTTTCAATGGAAAATCAAGCATCTGCAGCCATGCGTTGGCATCCAATGCTGTGCTCTTGTTGAGTTTTAGTGTGTATACATCAAGTCATTTTGAACATGTAAGCTTGTTACTGTCAAATAAAATATCAGTTCTAATCTGTTCTGTATTACAGGAACAACATATTCCTGTGTAGGGGTTTACCATGCCGTATCCGGGAACGTGGATATACTTCCTGTACAAGAAAAACATAAATGTATACCAAGTGTTATTGCCTTCAGGTAGATTGTTTTATTCTATTTCTTGTGTATAGAAGTTACTTTTTCACATTGATTAACTCTCTGCAAAGTGAAAAAATTCTAGACTTGTCCAAATTGAAAGTTTTTTTTGCAGATGACAGAATTTAATCAAAAGTGGTTTAGTTGATGAAAGTTTTCTTTAAAAGGATAGAAAATACAGTGGAAAAAAGAGAAAATGCTGGTTACCAGACTATTGTGAAAACATTACATTCCAAAAGAAGTCATTTTTGTGAGCAATTTCTCCTCTTGCTGCAATGTACGAATGTCTCAGCCTTAATTCATGTAACAGGTCTATCAAAGTGATCAGATGCCATTTTTTTTACTTTTTAAGAAATTATTAAATATACTTATTATGCTTGTAAATTCAACTTGGTGTTTTTTACTTCCTTACTTTATACAAAGTCTTTCATAATACTCTATTCACTGGGAAATCAAAGGTGGCTATTCAAAGTTTTTCGGCATGAATGTGCTGGCTTTTGACCTACTTTTTGGTACTGATAACAAATAAATGAATAGAAATTTGCAGTTGGTCAAAAATGTAGACAAGTTTATTTCAAGAGCCCCTGCCCATTTCCTGGCAAATTTATGCCATTTGTCTTTTTTTTTTTAAAGATATTTTTGTTTAATCTCATCAAACTTCAAAAATGATTTATCACTGAATTAAGTCAGGCGATATCTGGCAAACCATCAGTACAGAAAAAAGACATATGCAAGAAGAAGATATTTTTCAGTGGTTTTTCCTATATGGGCTACATAGCCCCTTAACTCTTTACCAAACAAGAAAATTTAGAACTGGACCAAATTGTAAGCATTTGCAGACAACAAATTTAATGTTGCTAAACTGACATTTTCTATCTTCGATAGGGTAGAAAACATGGTGGGAAAAGGAGAAAATGCTGGTAACGAGCATTTTCTCGTTTTCCCACAATGTGCTCAAAAGGCGTCTTTCTCAGGGTCGTTAAAAATTGGGATTGTGCGGTAAAGAGTTAAGGAATTTTATATTTCATTCAAGAATTTCGCAAAGGTTTGTGGGAAAGTCACATGATTGATTATAGACATCGATTACGTGGGATCATATTCAAATAAGTACAGTGACGTCATATTTGTGCAGTCCGCGAGGACTGACTTGGTTGGAAACTTTTTGCTATTTTTATCTTTTTTGCTTGCCAAAGGCCAATCCTACCTCAGAATTCGTTGAGTTGTAAGACAAAATGGATTTTATAGATCCATAGTAATTTGATGACTTGCTTGGTATAATGCACTTAATGCGGAGATGGATTAAACCCCCTTTTGCCAGAGTTGGGCTGAAATATTGAATACTCTGACAAACGATTTTTTGAACTGCAGTGAATCGGGATCCGCCCTTGTTGGATATGATGCAGTAGCTCAGGCAGAGCACAATCCCCAGAACACCCTGTATGATGCTAAACGATTCATCGGTAAAGTGTTCACAGATGATGAATTGAAAGAAGCTCAAAGAAGATATCCTTTTAAGGTAACAATTTGATGGTATTTAACCCTTTACCACACAATCCTGACTTTTAACGACCCCGGGGGAAGAAACCTTTTGAAAACATTGTGGGAAAAGGAGAAAATGCTGGTTTTCTCCCCTACCCAAATCAAATTTTAATTTTTTTTAGTCACACTTACTCTGTCGTCTGCAAATGCTTTCAGATTGGACTAGTCTAAAATTTTGTTGTTTTGCAAAGAGTTAACTCTTTACCAAATGGACAAATTGAAAGCATTTGCAGAGGACAAGTTAGATGTGGCTCAAATGATGAAATTTCGTCTTGAAAGGGTAGAAAACATTTTGAGAAAAGGAGCATTTTCTCCCTTTCCCACATTGTTTTCAATTCTTGTCTTTCTCAGGATGGTTAAAACTTGGGATTTTGTGGTAAAGTGTTAACCCTTTACCAAAGTATTCTGAGTATTTACAGTGCTGAGGAAATGTATCTCAAAAACATTGTGGGAAAAAAAAAGAAAATGCTGGTAACCGTTTTGCACAGTTTCTTTTAAATCTATAAAGACTTATCCAATCTCTTCAGCCACATTAAATTGCTCACCTGCATTGTGCTTTCAAATTGGAACAAGTCTGAAATTTCGCTGTGAGAAAAGGAGTTAATGCCCTTATCAGTAGTATTTTAGAACCTTGAAGTAGCAACATTTTCATTTTGATTTTCACTTCCTACTGAAAATATTTATTTTATTTATTTCGCAGTTTCAGGGTTAATATTATTATTCTAAGCATTGTTGGGTGCATTTTGGGACAAATGTAGAGTTTGGCCATGATGATTAGTGAAATCGTAAGTCTGTACAGTACTTTGTGAATATTTTGTCTATAATGATGTAAAATTCACAGCAAATATTTGGATCTCTCCAAATGACTTAAAATATTTGTCAACTTGAGTATTGCTGTCTATAGGTTGAAATTTCTTTCATATTCCAGATCAAAAGAGATGACAACAAAATGGCGTATTTTGAGATTGTTGTGAATGGGTCTATACGGGTGTTATACCCAGAGGATGTTGGGGCTGTCATTATAACTACCCTGAGAGAGGCTGCAGCCCATAATTTAACTGCCCCGGTGACAAAAGTGGTTTTATCTGTACCAGCAGAGTTTGATCAGAGACAGAGGAACTTTACAAAAAAAGCAGCTACCCTAGCTGGTATGGCAAAAAACTTTTTTATTGTGCAATTATGCGTGTAACTGCCACATAAAGCCAGCCAAAATATCATGAACTAGATATTTCGCAGGTATTTTCAGAACTGGTATTGTAACAAGTTATGTTCTTTTACCATCATGCATCACCGCTCTATGTTCTTTAGCCTTTTACCACACAATTCAGTGTTTTAATGACCCTGAGAAAGAAGCCTTTTGAAAATATTGTGGGAAAAGGAGAAGATGCTGGTAACCAGCATTTTCTCCTTTTTCCACAATGTTTTCAAAAGCCTCCTTTCTGAAGGTGGTTGAAACTTAGGATTGTGTGGTAAAGGGTTGATTTAAATTGATATCCATGGTATGAAGTGAATTTTTTCACTTTCGTCTGCTGCAGATTGTTTCAGGGCATTTAACTCTTTACCAAACAACGAAATTTGAGACTAGTCCAAATTGAAAGCATTTACCGAAGACAAAATAAATGTGACTGAAAAATTGAAATTTGTTCTGGGAAGGGTAGAAAACATTGTGGGAAAAGGAGAAAATGCTGGTTACCAGCATTTTTTCATTTTCCCCATAATGTTTTCAAAAGGCTTCTTGCACAGGGTCGTTAAAAGTCGGCATTGTGTGGTAAAGGGTTAAAAATGAGTTGACCTGTACCAAACTTTCAATTTTGAGACTTCTAGAAATTAAGAGCCCTTCCCTGTGTTACCATTGATGGTTTGATTATAGGAACAGAATATAAGTTTTATTAGTACTGAAAACTTAACTTACCGTAATTTTGTAGCCATGCTTCTTAACTCTTTACCAAACGACAAAATTTTATTAGTTCAAATTGGAAGCAGTTGCAGACGACAAAATGAATATGACTGAAAAATTGAATTTTGTTTTGGGAAGGGTAAAAACCGTCGTGGGAAAAGGAGAAAATGGTGGTCACCAGCATTGTCTCCTTTTCCCACGATGTATTCAAAAGGCTTCTTTCTCAGGGTTGTTAAAAGTCGGGAATGTGTGGTAAAGGATTAATCCTTTACCAAATAACCCTGAGTTTTAACAACCCTAAAGAAAACTACTGTTGAAAACATTGTGAAAAAAAGGAGAAAATGCTGGTAATCAGCATTTTCTCCTTTTCCCACAATAGTTTCTACCCTTCCAGAAACAAATTTCAATTTTTGGGTCACTTTTATTTTGTCGTCTGCAAATGCTTTCAATTTGGACGGGTCTAAAATTTTGCCATTTGGTGAACAATTAATCTTTCTGCTGCAGTCTAATCTGAATGCATTTATATAAAGGAAAGAACAACTTTAACTCTTTACCAAACAACAAATTTTTAGACTAGCCCAAATTAAAAGTATTTGCAGACAACAAAATAAAAGGAACTCAAAAATTGAAATTTGTTTTGGAATTGGTAGAAAACATTGGTGAAAAGGAGAAAATGCTGGTTTCCAGCATTTTCTCCTTTTTCTACGTTTTCAATAGGCTTCTTTCTCAGGGTCATTAAAAGTCGGGATTGTGTGGTAAAGAGTTAATATTACTGGTTTTTGAAGAAAATCCAAATGCACTGTAAACACTACAGATATCATAATCATTGACTGCTTTCAAAATGAAGTGGAGAGCTGTTATTTTAAGGTCTTCACACAGATTCTTCTGCTGGTTACCAGCATTCTGTCTTTTTCCCACAATGTTTTCAGAAGGCTTTTCCCCCAGAGTCGTTAAAAGTCAGGGTTATTGGATAAAGGGTTAATCAAGTTATTTGGCAGACCTCCAGATGGGGGGGGGGGGGGTGATCGTATTCTAAATCTGTCATTTCTCTTCCAAACCCTTTGTTGTGGGTACTCATAACATAGGGTTTAGTGGAGAGTGATTAATATTTTCAGTTTTGAAATCAAAATCACTCCCTCTATCTGGAGCTCTGATTTGGTTTACACTTTTAGGTCTAGAGGTGATGAGGATCATAAATGAACCAACTGCAGCAGCATTGGCCTATGGTTTACACAACAAGCTGGGCTTACAAAATGTCGTAGTTGTAGATCTTGGGGGCGGAACCCTTGACGTTTCTGTCCTGAATGTGCAGGGAGGGATGTTCCTAACCCAGGCTATGGCAGGTATGTGAACACTATACAGGAGCCATGCCCTGTGAAAAGGGGACTTAGTGCATCTGCAAAGTGTATCAACCCATGTCAGCCTGCCGGATCAGCACAGGTTGATATGGGTCGATACTTTTTGATATTTGTTAAATTTCTGCATGTTTAAGGACCATTCCACCTCAGGATTCAGCCGGATGTTGGACTAAATGGATTTTTTTTGATCCATAATTATGTAATGACTTGCTTAGTATAATGCATCACAGAGATGCATTAAACCCCCTTTTGCCAGAGCATGGTTTAGCCTACAGATAAAGGGGATTTTAGGATGTTTCGAAGGCAATAAAGCCCTTCTTGATGGTACTCCTGTGAGAGGGGCTGCTGCTAGGCTCACTGGTAAAGTGTTGGACTCGTAGCTGGGTGGCCCCGGTTTCAATCCTCACTTGCAGCACTGGGTTTTTTTGTGGGAGTGTCCTTGGGAAAGACACTTCAGAGCCCCAGCCTAGTACTGTTGAAACCTAGGACACACATGAATATGTGAGACGACACTGTAATATCACTGAAATAATGTTGATAGCCGCTTAAAACGCCATTCAATTAATCAATCATTAGCGCAAGGGATTGCACAGCTAGCGTCAAAATGTTCTTTTTGGTTTTAATCAACTTCAGTGTGTTTGTATGTGAGCCATGCTTTGTGAAAAGGGGGCTTAATGCATCTGTAAAAGGTATGGTCCCAGGTCAGCCTGCACAGCACTGCAGGCTGACATGGGTCAAAACGTTTTGCTAGTGGTCAATTTTCTGCATGTCAATAGAAAGTCTACCTTATGATCTACTGTGTGTTGTATGACAAAATGGAATTTTATGGATCCATTATGATATAATGACTTGCTTGGTATAATCATGGAGATGCATTAAATCCCCTTTTCACAGATTATGGCTCATATGATGACAGTAGACACAGTTTGGTTAAATGATTGAAAAAATGCTGTTCAATGTAAGGTGACAATAGAGATTAGTGCTGTATCACACAAATCCAAGTTTTAACGACCCTGAAGAAGAAGCCTTTTGAAAACATTGTGGGAAAAGGAGAAAATGCTGGAAACCAGCATTTTCTCCTTTTCCCATGATGTTATCCATCCTATCACAGACAAATATTATTATCCTTTCAATATTTAATGTGTCATCTGCAAATGTTTTCAATTTGGACCTGTCTAAAATTTTGTCATTTGGTAAAAAGTTAATGCCATTTATCTGTACTTACAGGTAACAACAGGCTGGGTGGCCAAGATTTCAATCAAAGACTGTTGTTATATCTAAAAGACAAAATAGAGGCACACTTCAATCAACCACTGGTCGATAAAGAGGACCTGCAGACACTTCTGCTCCATGTAGAAGATCTAAAAATAAACTTGACACATTCACATGAAAGCGAGATATTTATAAAGTTACATTCTATGGGACAATCTGGCAAGGGAGGTAATGTCTACAGAGAAATAGTGACAAGAACATTGTTTGAAAATATAAATAAGGACTTGTTCGCTAAGGTGATAGAGCCTATAGAAAAAGTTTTAGAAGCTGTTGAATTGACTGTTGAGGATATTGACGAGATTGTTCTCGTTGGTGGCTCAACCAGGATACCAAAGGTTCGAGAGTTGATTGGTCAATATTTTGGAAAGGACCCAAATACATCTGTTGATCCAGAACTTGCGGTGGCAACAGGGGTCTCTATCCAGGCTGGGATTATTGGTGGAATGTGGCCGCTGTCTGTTAGTGCAGTTGAATTACCAACGCGTGTTGCAAAAATACATATTAATTAATCCTAATGCTTTGTAATGTTTTCTCCTGACCACCAAAATTATGAAAATCTAAATCCTTTCAAATCACGCGAATACTGTTGCATGAGATGATATGTTTTGACAGATTGATCTTATTCTCAGAGTGCACAGTGTACCAATTTGTCATCCTGTTTTCTTGATTCTTTGTTTCTTCTAAATGGATGTCTTTATCGTAACATTTTACCAAACTATCCCCTGCTATCACGACGCTGGGGATTAAGGCTTTTAAAAACATTGTAGGAAAAGGAGAAAATGTTCTCCTTTTTTCCACAATGCTTTCAACCCTTTTGAAGAAAAACCCACCATAAGAGCCATATCTAATTTGGTGTCTGCAAAATTCTTTCCAATTGGACCAGTCTAAATTTTGTCATGTAGTAAAGAATTAACCCTTTACCACATGATCCCGACTTTTAACAACCCAGAGAAAGAAGCCTTTTGAAAACATTGTGGGAAAAGGAGAAAATGCTGGTAACCAGCATTTTCTCCTTTTCCCACAAAGTTTTGTATCCTTCCCAAAACAAATTTCAAAATTCATTTGCAAAAGCTTTCAATTTTGACTAGTCTAAAATTTTTTTCGTTTGGTAAAGAGTTAAGGAATTTGTGCCATCTGAAGCTTAGCTGTTTTCGAAGAAAACATCAAGATATTATCCTGGCCCTGGCATCATCATCGTCTTGCAAAAACTTTGACATTTTAAAATATCTCTAATTTTACTGAAGATATTTACTTCTTACTGAAACTATTTGTTAACAATCAAAAGGGGAACCCATACAACAGGGGCAGGTATCCATCAAAATATTTTTGACACAGTGATCCTCCTTTTTCAGTGTAGAATTTTCAGAAAACTTTGACACTTTATGATATCTCTGTCATTGCTAAAGATATTTACTTCAAACTTGGACTAGCTGTTAACTTTCAAAAGGCCCCAAACAACAGGGGCAGGTAACCATTGAAATGTGTTTGACACTCTTATGCCCCTTGTTCAAATTAAAGTTTTCACAAAAAGCAGCAGAGTTGAGTGTTGGCACCTGCATGCAGTGCTCTTGTCTGTGTCATGGCCTTGTGGGTGTTTGTTGAGAGTGTGTACATGCTTAACTTGCGTTTTAAACATGGCTGAAACGTTGAAAATATATTGTTGCATGAAGAACACTGGTTGCAATGCTAACAAAACTGAAAAAAAAAAAAACAAACCCAAGACCCCTAAGAAATCTTCTCCATATCTTTAGGTTGGAGTTTTTTGCAACTTTGTGTGAATAGTACTAGGATAGGGCTTTTTTAGATTTTTTTTTTTTTTTTAATTTTTCAAACAATCATTTGATCCGTCAAAAAAGATGGCCACCATGTGTGTCTTTTTGTTTCAGCTGGATACAAACTATAGAGAAAACTTGGAAAATTTGCAACCGCAACTGAGCATTGGCACCTGCATTCAGGCTCTTGTTTTTTATAATTCTTGATTTATCTCAGTTTCTGAAGTATTTATTAAACAATGTCGGTTGATCATGAACTAAAGTTAATTTACTCAGTCTGATTTGCTGAGATATTTTTTATCATACAGTGTGATATTTTATCTTGGCCAGTTTAATGAGATGGCTTCTGAATATAGAAATTATGTCAAACATGACCCATGGTTTATTTTTTCCTGTAAATCATGATTATATTGCAAGTGTGTATTTCAAAGTCAGCAACAACTGACGATAAATCTCTGGACATTTTCTTATCTCGATTAATACAATCGGCAATCTCCATTCTCTTTTTAGCTCCACTGGCCGAAGGCCAGCGAGCTATTGTCATGGCGTTGTGTCCGTCGTGCGTCCGTCCGTCCGTTCGTCCGTGCGTGCGTCCGTAAACTTTTTCTTTAAAAAACTTCTCCTCAGAAACTATTGACTGGATTTTTACCAAATTTCACAGGAATGTTCCTTTGGTGGTCCTCTTTCAAATTCCTTCAAATAATTGTGTTCCATGAAGAATTCTGGTTGCCATGGCAACCAAAGTAAAAAACCTTTAAAAATCTTCTCCTCCCAAACCGCTATTTGGATAGCATTATTATTTTGCAGGAATGTTCCTTAGATACAGGTTTACAGAATTCCTTTAAAAAAAAATGATCTGTCAAAAAACATGGCTTTTATGGGAGACTCATTTTCCTTTTATGGTATAAAGTAAAATCTTTGAAAAATTTCTTCTCTAAAACTCATTGTTGTTTTGCAGGTAAGTTCCTATGGTGGTTGTCTGCCAAATTGTTTCTATGGTGGTTGTATACCAAATTCCTTTTAAAAAAATTATACACCTAAAAACACATTTTTTTATAGACAAGGCTTATATTTCAAAAAAATGTTCTTCTCCAAAACTATTTATTGTGTTAGTTTTATCGACTAACAAAGAAAAAGGAAGAAAATTGGATTGACTTGACCTAGTCAGGGCTGTCCTATTTAAGCCCACACATTTTCCTTGGTATTAAGATCACAATTTACTCCAGTGATATGCTATTAGTTAGTACTAGTAATGAAATATCACTGGCCATAAATAAGATAAAAGCTTGAGCACCTTTCACAACTTGAGCTTTTCAATTTTGCCTTATTACTAAGCCTGAGTAACCATGCCAAGATAAAAAAGAAAAAGTATTTCAATAACAAAACCCCCATGTTGTAGGTACTTTATAGTCCTTTTGATATAGAACAAGAGAACCTCTGCACTTTTATTAGTTCTGGTAAAGGTTTGTTGACCTACTAATGAGTAAATGCAGAATGGACAGAGAAGGGGTGTAAATCCTGGTGACCTGGTACACAGTGGGACAGGGCTTTACATTTGTGATTAGGCATTAATGTTACCCAGTCAAACTGATCCCGCAACTTCAGTACACCAGAATTAATCTGTGCCCTGGAGCAGGATATTTGATTTATGTAAATGCATTTGTAGACCATTTTGTGTTGTTTGCCACAGAAGACATTCTAACTGTGAAAAGTTGATTATTAGGGATTAGGTGTTCATTGTATGCCAGCATATTTCATTCTATCTGGTGTATTGATGTAAGTTGATCTATATTGCTATAACATTCATTCATTTGCCCTCCTAGCTGTTCTTTTAGATTACCCCTTTACCACACAATCACAACTTTTAACGACCCTGAGAAAGACATATTTTCTATATTTTGATGTTTCCCCACCCAAAATGGTTTGTGAAAGGACCTGTTGCAGACAACATATCTTCAAATTAGTAAGACATATATAAAAAAGGATAGAAATTATTGTGGGAAACTAAGAAAATGCTGGTTACCATTTTTTTCTTCTTTTCTCACAAGTTTTTTCCATACCTTTTTTCTTTAGTGAGCTAAAATGCAGGATTGAATGGTAATTGTTAAAAACTTCTTTTTCGCCATTATAGAAATATCAGGCCTGTGGAGCGATACAGGCGCTCAAGCGCCTCTAGTTGAGAGTATGTGTTTTAACCCTTTACCACACAATCCCGACTTTTTACGACCCTGAGAGAAGAAGCTTTTGAAAACATAGTGAGAAAAGGAGAAAATGCTGGTAACCAGCATTTTCTCCTTTTCCCACAATGTTTTCTACCCTTCCCAAAATAAAATTCAAATTTTGAGTCACATCTGATTTGTCGTCTGCAAATGCTCTCAGTTTGGACCAGACAAAAATTTTGTCGTTTGGTAAAGAGTTAATTATGTACATGCCTTGTGTCTGGGACACAATTTATCAATAGTTTGTCAACCTGCACTCTAGCATGTTTTTCACGAAAGTAATAAATGACAATAAATCATGTTTAACTATTGACCAAGGGACAAAATTGTAGACTTGTCTGAATTCGAAAGCATTTGCAGAGGACAGTCTAATAATTATAGTTCAGATGATGAAATTTGTCTTTGATAGGCTAGAAAACATGGTGGGAAAAGGAGAAAATGCTGGTCACCAGCATTTTCTCCTTTTCCCACAATGTTTCCATAATCCTTTTTTAGGGTCATTAAAACTCAGGACTGTATGGTAAAGGGTGAGCACTTTGAGTGCAAAATATACAAACTTGACCTCTTTTAATGGCAGAAAACACAATCCTGTCAAACTCAGAAAGATTTTTATCTTACAGGCTTGATTGAAAAAGAAGTCATTATAGATCCAAGATCAGACTGCATGTTCTGTGCATTCTGATCGTGATCATTGCAGTCTGCAAAAAGCCCCTAGTTTCGCCTATGGGAGTAAAAGGTTTATCAAGGCTGTTTTGGCATCAGTCCTTAACCAGTTTACAAAGTAGGTCCCAAGTTCAGGCAGCTCATTCAATGTAGTGGTTTCTCGATTGATGCAAGTTCTATTATTGTCCGTAATCTTTGAAAATATTGTAACATAGAATTTTTTATTCTGAATTCAGGGTCATATTTTAAGGAATTGACTCATTATTGGCATGACCTAACCAATTTTTGTGGCATTTGTCGAAGTATTTTGAAAATCGTGTATCGTATTTTGTGCAAAACCATAGGAAGTAAACCCAATTAAACTTAATTTTTCTAAGACAAATAAGTGTCTATGTAGCACTCAGATATATAATTAACAACGGCATATTAAAGTAAACTGGATTATGCCATCGATCATGGGAATACTTCTTTTTTTATTGAAAATGTCCACACTCGCTACGGCTTTCTATTGGCGCAATCATACACACAACCTGACCGTGTTGGTCCCAAAACCAGTTTGACCCTGGGCTTGTTCATCCATTGGCTTGTTTGTCTGGGCTTATTCATCCCACATTATTGTTTGTTTATTTTTCAAATTATTAACTCCAGGCAATGGCTTCCTTGACAGATGGCACACCAGTGCTTTCAACTTTCAATGGTTGATTGTTAGACTACATGGATTTTATGGATCAATAATTACCGGCATGTGATGACTTGCTTGGTATAATTCATTAAACCCCCTTTTGCCAGAGCATGGCTCAGTTTTACAAACATTAAAAACCATTATTTTACCTTGAATAGTGTATACTTGTAACTTGTTTCTGTATGCATTCAAACAACAATGACCCATTTTCAAGTATCTATAGAACTGTTTGTGAGCACTGTATCATATCATGACTTGTATACATAGATAAACCGGTGAAGATTACAAAAAGGGGCTCTCTCAAACAATACAACTGGACAGTCCTAACCCTTAGGCTGCTAAGTGTGACTCACTGACCTTTTACAGACAATGAAGATCCAGGATCAGACTGCACAGAACGTGCAGTCTGATCTTGGATCTACAGTGTCTGACATAGAGATATTTCTCTCATAAAAAAATGAGTTTGAAATAGCAACATTTGGGTTTTTACTATCAGCTTGAAAGTTATCATTTAACTTATTTAGCAGGTTAAGGGTTAACTCGGCAATATTTAAATGCAAATTGTCCAAAGTTTTGTTTGTGTGGTAATTTTGAGTGGTGCCTTGGGATAAACAATGATTTTCCTCAACAAGCCTGCCTATATTCATACAACTCCATTTACAGTTATTTAGTAAAGGGACCAATGAAATACATCGAGGAATGCGTAAACCTGTAGCGCTGATGATATATGGCGTGCAACACACGAAAAGGGGCCTTCGGACATATGCGTAAAAGTGTGTAATCCCAGATCAGCCTGTGCAGTCTGTGACTAATACGAGATGACATTTCCCGTTTTTGTGCAATTTTCTGTTTCACGAAAGTCTACTGTATGAAAAAATCTTATGTAGTCGTAAAGTGCTGTCTCAGATTAGCGTGCTCGGACTATGCAGGCTAATCGGAGACAGCACTTTACGCTAATGTTCGAAGGTCTCATTTCGTATGTTGCGGGCCATATCGTAGAATAAGACCAAAATGTGGATTGCATAGAAATATCTCAATGTATCAAAACACAGGCATTTAATCGAGAATACAGGATTGTACTGATACACACTGAAAACGTGTGGAACATACCCATACATATAAATTGGAAAGCGCTGTCAAAAGACCTGAGCACACTCAAAATTACTCGATTGAAATAGTTGTGTTTGTTGACAATGTGAATATGTTTTTTTGTTAACGAATGTATTTTACACAGCTTTCAAATGTTTTTATCATGAATAAAAGATACCTGACCTATTCATGTGTTCCTTTGATTTCCCCACTACTCTTCTTCATAGTGTCCTTCATAAGGATGTCCCATTTAGCTAGCAGAGCTAGCCGGGATAATCTAGACAGTGGGCCTATACCAAGCTTGGGGGGAGGTTGTGGCGAGGAACCAAATATATAAAGCAAGATGAGGGGAGGTTGGGGCGCGAGGAACCATAAATCCAAGGGCTACCAAATATGGGAGGGAGCTTCATCTAGTTGATCACTACATGTACCAGTTTTATTCAAAATTTAGCCTTGGAGTCAAATTTGCCCACCCCAGGGATCACACATGGTACAGTGGCACTATATTATGGAAACTTTAAATATCTTCTTGTTTATAACTATTTGGCCTAGGCATATATTATCTGGTATGTAGTTTCATCCAGTCAACCTCTACCAGGATTCAACTAATTGTAGACTTTGGGTCAAGAATGACCTCACCATGGGAGTTAAACTTTCATATGGGCTTTAAAAAAAAAATCAGAAATCTTCTCACCCTCTTGTTTGAAATTGCCTGCATTGTCAAAATAACCTATGTCAGAAAAAGCTAGAAAAAAATGTGAGAAAAGGAGAAAATGCTGGTTATCAGCATTTTCTCCTTTTTCCACAATGTTTAGAAAAGCTTGAAAAAACTTGAGATTTTGTGGTAAAGGATTAAAAGGCTCAGTAACAAGTCATGATGGTCATAGTAATTTATTCCCTTCACCATAAAATCCTCTGTTTTAATGACCCCGCAGAAGCAAATGTAGGCATTTTAAAACATGTTTGGGGAAAGGAGAAAATGCTGATGGCATTATTTGTTCCTTTTCCAACAGTATTTTCTAGACATGCTTAGCGGAACAAACCCTGTTATCCTAGCCACAATTGATTTGTCATCTGCAAAGACTTTAAATCAGTTTACACCGCCAAAATTTTGAGAACAGATTTAATTTTAAAAGGGTTTGAATGGTATTTCATGTGCATCCTGATGTGTTCTAGTATTTCTAGAAATGTAATCAATAATTTCCTCCACATTCCGGGATTTTCATGAGCAGGTTCCGGTAATTACAATTTTATTCCCCCGCCCTTTTTTTTTTTTCAATAATCTGCTGTTTTCTGGTATTGGTCGTGCGTTCCGGTATTTCAATAGTGGCATAAGAATTTCCGATTGCATTCCAGTGATTCGATGTTTTCCGGTAGTTGTTTGCACTGCTAAATACGTCACATACCACGTGTGTAGGGAAGTCGCCATTTTGTGGCTGAAAAAAAAAAAAGACTCCACGGTATCATTTGGAAGGACATGATATTCATTCACGTCTATGTTTGAACAGATTGGCTAAATTTTTCAGGCATAGAATAATCGGCTTTCAAGATGCCGACTTACTTCCAGAGACCGGAGAATGCTCTCAAGCGAGCAAATGGTAAGTTTTGTAACAATATGTCTTGATTCTATCCTGTCACGAGACTCGACCCCAAAAAGATTCGCCCCCCCCCCCACAGCCGAAATGTAATGTTTGAGGAGATTCGACTATGTATTTAAGTAGATCCATATTCTGACTTTGTTTTGTCAGAAAAAATCTTATAGCGGTTCTTATGTATCGCAGTTATTAGTATTTTCCAGATCTAGACCTAGTCCAAATATTTAGACGTATACACGCTTATTTACCTTTCAACATTTATCATCGGACATTTCACATTTTATTTTTCTTATTGCATGTAACGTCTAAACGGGTCCCATTCAGTTCAATCTAGCAAATCTGATCTCTCTAAAACCAGTATTATAACGAAAGAGAACTTCATTTACCTGTAGAAAATATTCAGCCGCTGTCTTGATAAATAATGGGCAGATTCATTCAGAATTCAATAAAATCACTCGCAAGTGGGATTGCCGACAGAGTCGCCGCCATGTTTTTCAGTCATGCAGACGGTTGCATAACAAATAAGAATTGACGTTAAGTTTATGAACGAAATCTATTACAATAATCAAACAAGACCGAAGCAAACAAAATTTCGTTTTAAAAAAAGACATAATACCATTCTGTAAGTTGCATTGACCCGCACATGACGTTTCATTCGGAACAATCATATCTCTTCCACGACAATTCATAACAAAACAGAGTGGTGTTGAATCGGAATGGATTTAGCTCATAAATAGGCAAGTTTTGGACAAATATCCTTTTTCAATCGAGAAATTATTCATTTATCTTACTTCTGATGTAAATTTTATGGAACAAGTTCACTTGAAAGTATCCAAATTTGCTGTTCAAACAGCAACAAAATTTGATGTCGGAGTTTGCTGAAGGAAACTATGAAGGAGCCGATAAGACTCTACGTACACGATGAATGTCAGAATGAAAAATAACGTACGTAGGGGCTTATAAATAGGACTAATCTAGACCATGTTATTGCCATCCAACCCTGACTGTTTGGCCCAGATATATACTGATGTTTCAGTAAAAATTTCGGTAATTTGGACTCGTACAATAAACTGATTGGAGGTGTCAGTGACAAAGACAATCTCGGTACAAGTTCTTCACTTAAAAAAAACAAAATTGATGTTGTGGAAACTTCACAGTTTTGTTTATTCTTTAACTTTAACGACAAAATATTAGAGCTTTTGCAGACAAAAGTGGATCAAAAACTGAAATTTATAGGACAGGTAGAAAACATTGTGGGAAAAGGAGAAAATGTTGATGACCAGCATTTTCTCCTTTTCCCACAGTGTTTTCAAAAGGCTTCCTTTTCAGGGTCGTTAAAAGTCAGGATTGTGTGGTAAAGAGTTAATAGCCTTGCTAAAAACATCCATTTGACAGCGTTTTAATTGAAGCCTTTCATTTGCCACAGTAAGTTACAAAATTCATTGTATGACTGAACATATTGATATTTGGTGATTTCGGTAAAATACGAAAGAAAGAATATCGAAAACTTGTTTATTCATTATATATTTGAAAATGGCATTAAGAAATTTGACCCCCAATTTTGACCACCAAAATTTCTGGATAGGGGATCAAAATGACCCGCAAAATTTTACACCTGGAGAAAACACTTGATATTATACATGGATAAGGTGTCAGTTTTTTAACACTCTACCACACAATCCCGAATGTGAACGACCCTGACAAAAAATGCTTTTGAAAACAGTGTTGGAAAAGGAGAAAATGCTGGTAGTCTGGATTTTCTCCTTTTCCTGGAATGTTTCTACCTTTTCACGAACAAATTTTAATGTTTGAGTCATTTATTTTGTTGGCAGCAAAGTCAATGGTTTCAATTGGGACAAGTCAAAAATTTTGTCTTTGGTAGAGTTAATCGTCTGTTGTACACATCTGTGTTTACTTAAACATACATAATTTCCAAAGGAAATAGATTTCTTAAGGAAATTGCCAAAGGCGATGGGATATAGTTATATTTTTGCGTTATTTGTTTGTCCGTCCGTCCGTCCAGACAGATATCTTCTAAAATCTGAAACAAAATTTGATGAAACTTCATACTTGTGTTCCTCATGATGATCCATCAAAATATTTTTTTTTGTTTTTTGATTTAACCCTTAAACTGCTAAATAAATGAAACGAAAATTTCCACTCAACAGTAAAAACCCAAATATTTCGCTTTCAAAGTTTATTTCACCTTATTGGACAATGCAGATCAAAGATCAGACTGTACATTTTGTGCATTCTGATCTTGATCTACACTGTCTGCAATAGTTCAGTAAGTCGTGCTTAGCAGCCTTAGGGTTAATGCCATGCTATGGAAAAATGGGGCTTTTGTCGGCGAGGAATATCATTTCAGTGAAATTACTTGTTACAATTTGCTTTTTCCTGTACTCTCATCAGGTAACTTATGTAGAATTTTAACTTTTTTGTTTCTGCTTTCTTTAGAATTTATTGATGTTGGAAAGAAGCAAAGAGCTTTGGATGCTCTTTATGATGTTATCAAAAGCAAAAAGCACAGAACATGGCAGAAAATCCACGAGCCCATCATGGAGAAATACCTGGAGCTGTGTGTAGAGCTTCGAAAAAGTCACATAGCAAAGGAAGGGCTGTATCAATACAAGAACATCTGTCAGCAGGTTAGTGGTCAAATACTGATCGACTAAGAAACTTAAATGTGCATATTTAACTCTTTACCACACAATGAATGCTGGGTTTTAACGACCCTGAAGAAGAAGCCTTTTGAAAATATTGTGGGAAAAGAAGAAAATGCTGGAAACCAGCATTTTCTCCTTTTCCCACTAAGTTTTCTGACCTTCAAAAACTAAATTTCATTTTTTGAGTCCTATTTATTTGGTTGTCTGCAAATGGTTTCAATTTAGACAAGTCTATAATTTTGTCGTTTGGTGAAGACTTGATGTGGCGTAAGTGGCCGTGGGAAAAAAATATATGGCATAGTTGGTCCATAGGCATAGTTGGTCCATACAAGATGCATAGGCGTAGCGCCCTTAATGTATTTGGGAAAAAAAGTGGATCACAGAATGTTCTTTTCGTCACATCAGAGAATACTGTTATTCTCATCATTTAATATTGGTTTGTATGAGATTGAAGAAAAATGGTCCAATCAGATTTTCTGCCTCCTATTTTGTCTTCCTACCATCAATCAAGCTTGAGCAGCTATATGTACAACAGAATACTCACAAAAAAAATGATAAACATGTAGCAAGAGATCATGTCACTTTAGCCTGTGCTTCCTGGTTAGCTGTTTTCGAAGAAAAGTCAAGGTATTATTGTAGCCCTGGTGTTGTGTCTGTCGATGTGCAAAAACTTTGACGTTTTTTAAGATCTCTTCTTACTATGAAGATATTTGCTTTAAACTTGGACAAGTTGTTAATTATCAAAAGGATAAACCTGTAAGACAAGGAAGGATAATCATCAAAGTATTTTTGAGAGAGTTATGCCCCTTTTTCGACTGGAAATTTTTTACTGAAAATCAGGCATCCGCAGCTGAGTGTTGCATTGCTCTTGTTTGTCTTCGGACTGTCAGTCAAGCTTGTGCTATGTGTACAACAGAACATTCACAAAGAAAATTGATGCTTGTGTAGGTTTAGCAATAATTTTCACAAAATGTCGTAAAAATTTCACTGTCCCTGAGGACAAGTTGTAAAAATGAAAGAAGTATGAGGCTTTCACCTTTTCCCAAACGATAAATTTTAGACTCGTCCCACTGTCAACAAAGAAAAGATCTCAGGATTTAATTGCCAATTATGCTGAAATTTCACGTGCAGCAGAGTTCCAGATAGAGGGAGTTTTTTTATTTCAAAATTGAAAATATTCAAAGCTGTTGGAGACAACAAATCAAATGTGGCTTTTTTTGTAAAGTTTATCTCTTTAAGGATAAAAAACATGGTGGAAAAACGACCAGCATTTTCTCCTTTTCCCACAATGTTTTCAGAAGCATTCTCATCAAGGGTTGTTGAAACTCGGGATTGTGTTGTATAGGGTTAATTGATGTTGTGTGTCCTGCAGGTGAATATCAAGTCCCTTGAAGATGTAGTTAGAAAGTATATCGGGCTTGCCGAGCAGAAAACAGAGCAGGCAAGGACAGAGTCACATCAAGTTGTCATCGATGTGGATGACCTTGAAATGCCAGACACTCCAGAAAGGTATTTATTTTGCTCACCAGAGCTTGTATTGTCCGAATTTATCCTTACCTAACGACAAAATTTCAGAGTGGTCCGAATTCAAAGCGTTTGCAGACGACATAATAAATGTAGCTCAAATGATGATGATTTCTCGGGTGTCAGGGACATTAAAAGTCTGGATTGTGTGGTAAATGGGGGTCCTGCGTGGCTCATTGGTAAAGTGTAGGACTTGTAACCTGGGTCCGTGTTCACCAACCATTCTTAAGAACGTTCTTAGTCTTATTCTCCAAGATTTTCTAAATTTGAATGTAAAACAACTTCTGATTGGCTAAACCAATTTTCTGAATTTGAAAGTAGCACTTCTGTTTGGCTAAACCATTGGTTTAGCCAATCAGAAGTTGTCTCCTTTGTAAATTTAAAAAATCTTGAAGAACAAGACTTAAGAATGTTCTTGAGAATAGTTGGTGAATGCGGACCCTGAAGGTCCCACATTCTAGCCTCACTGGATCCATGTGTTTTTTCAGGGGAGGGCAAGATACTTCAGAGCCCAAGCCTAATACTGATGAAACCCTGGAAATACATGAATATGTGAGCTGTTGCTATGATATGACTGAAATATGTTGAAAGCAGTGTAAAACACCATTCAACCATGTGTGGTAAAGGGTGAAGCTTAACTCACTCAACTGTCAATGTCAGCTGAAATAACTCCTAATAAGTTATTAGTCCCCTACCGGCAAAGCCGGAGGGGACTTTAGGTTTGCACTCTGTCCGTCTGTTCATCTGTCCGTCAGTCCGGCAATTCAGTTTTCCAGACTTTTTTTCTAAACGCTGGTACATATTGAGCTGAGTTTTGGTATGTAAGTCACCCACCATCACTTACAGATCAAGTTCGACTTTCGTTCCGGTCCACTGGTTTTTCACAGATTTACAGGCCTTGGACTTACAAAATTTCACTGATAAATCAGTTTTCCAGACTTTTTTCCTAAACGCTGGTAGGTATTGATCTCAGATTTGCTGTGTAACTCAACCACCATGACTTACAGATCAAGTTTGACTTTGTTCCGGTCCACTGGTTTTTCACGAATTTACGGGCCTTGGACTTACAAAATTTCACTGATAAATCAGTTTTCCGGACTTTTTTTTCTAAATGCTGGTAGATATTCATCTGACTTTAGCTGTGTAAGTCAACCACTATTACTTACAGATCATGTTTGAGTTTTGTCCAGCTCCACTGCTTTTTCACACATTTGCGGGCCTTGGACTTGCAAAATTTCACTGATAAAACATTTTTCTGCACTTTTTTTCTAAACACTACTACATATAGAGCTGATTTTTGGTGTGTGCATCAACCACCATGACTTACACATCTAGTTCGAGTTTCGTCCTGCTCCACTGCTTTTTGACGCATTTACGGGCCTTGGACTTTCAAAATTTCACTGATAAAACATTTTTCCGCACTTTTTTTCTAAACGCTGCTACATATAGAGCAGATTTTTGGTGTGTACATCAACAACCATGACTTACACATCAAGTTGGAGTTTCGTCCCGCTCCACTGCTTTTTGAAGCATTTACGGGCCTTGGACTTTAAAAATTTCACAGACATGCCAGCGATACATACGGCCGGTAGGGGACTGTGTATTGCTATGCAATTCTATCAGAATGCTTGTTTGTCTGGTCGCTTCAGTGTCAGTATATGTCTTGTGTCCCACTGTTGACAAAGAAAAGATCTTCTCAGGATTTATTTGCCAATTATGCTGAAATTTCACGTGCAGCAGAGTTCCAGATAGAGGGAGTTTTTTTATTTCAAAATTGAAAATATTAGTTATCCTCCTCTAAACCCTATGTTATGGGTACTCATTAGAATCGTCTCATCGAGCCGATTCTAATGAGTACCCACAATATAGGGTTTGGAAGAGAAATAATGGAGTTAAAGTACCATCACTCCATCTTATCTGGAGCTCTGATGTGCAGTATAAGATCACAGCAGGATGGTGGAAAATAGTGGTCTCAGTCATGTTGCCTGACTTTCCTCCTTTGGTTTCATTTGAGTTAGAAGAAAGAGAGTACACTAATGACATTCTACAAGAATGATTCCGAAAGAAGGACTGCTGCAAATTACAGGATAATTTGTTTTTTTCTGGGTCCGTATTCACCAACCTTTCTGAAGAAAATTCTTTGTCTAATTCTCAATAATTTTCTAGATTTAAAAAGTAACACAACTTCTGATTGGCTAAATCGTTTTGCTGACTTGTTCAAATTGCAAGTATTTGCAGATGACAGTTAGATGTGACTTAAGTGATGGGATTTGTCTGGGAAAGGGCAGAAAAGATTGAGGGAAAAGGAGAAAATGCTGGTTACCAGCATTTTTTTTCCTTTTCCCACAATCTTTTCATAAGGCTTTTTCCTCTGGGTCATTAAAACTAGGGATTGTGTGGTAAATGGATAAAATACTGATCCACACATACTTGCAGCTTGTTGCTGAAGGCTGTGAGTGGAGAGGACACTCAAGACAGGACAGATCGTGCTATACTGACACCATGGGTCAAGTTTCTGTGGGAATCTTACAGGCAGTGTTTGGATCTTCTTCGTAATAATTCTAAGGTGGAGAAGTTGTACCAGGATATTGCACAACAAGGTAATTCTCAATTATCTGGCTCGGCTGTTTTCAAAGGAAATGTCAAGGTATTGCCATAGCCCTGCCGTTGTCTGTGTGGTCAGGCAAAAACTTTGAAATTTTGTAATTATCTCTTTCATTGCTGAAGATATTTACTTCAAACTGGGATTGGTTGTTAACTATCACAAGAGGAACCCATATTGGTTGGTAACTGTCAAAATGTTTTTGACACAGTTATGCCCCTTTTTTGACTTAAAATTTTCTCTTTTTATCAGTCTATTTCTAAAAACAAGTGCAGACTAGCAATGTTTTCTACCCCCTCAGAGAGCTTAAGCTCATTTTATACCAATTTTGAATTTGTCGTATACACAGAATTGAAAGGAGTCTACAATTTGTTGTGTGGCAAAGGGTTATGGATCCCCATACAACTCAAAAAAGATATGACTTTTATCAGGAGAAGTTAGTGGATCATACCTTTTGTCATGAGGACCTACTGGTGTAATTAATATTGACATTTTCATTTTGTTTCTTTGTAATTTTCAGCTTTCAAGTTTTGTCTGAAGTACACACGTAAAACAGAATTCAGAAAGCTGTGTGATAATGTAAGTAAGAAGGAACCATTTGCTCACTTGTTCTTTTCGCTGAACCGAACAAATTGTGTTTAAACAACCCTAAGGAATTTAAAACAATTATGGGAAAAGTAGAAAATGCTGGTAACCAGCATTTTCTCCATTTCCCACAATCTCTTCTATCCTTTTGTTGAAAAATTTTCCTGATCTGTGCAACATTAAGACTGTCATCTGCAAATGCTTCCAATTTGGACCAGTCTTAGATTTTATCAAATGGTAAAGAGTTAAGTAGATGGAGATGCTATTATCAACATTGGCTGAATTGGAAATGCATCCTTCTTAACCCTTAGAACGCCAAATAAACCTGTCAGACATTTTCATCGTAGAGACAAGACCCAAATAATTGCAGTTTCGTGGTTGCTTTTGTCTACAGTGATTCAGCAAAGCGGACAGTGTAGGTGAAAGATCAGGCTGCACATTTTGTGCAGCCTGATCTTGATCTACACTTGCCGCAAAAGCAACTATAGTCGTGAAAGGTGCTTTAAGGGTTAAGTTCCTAGAGATTTTTCACTAGTGCTTTGTACTAGACTATATACAAGTGCTTGGCAGCTTTCCTTCTTACACATTTTGGGAAAAAATGTTCAGCATTCAAAGAAGTAAGTAGCAATCAATCATCATTCTTAAAAAGTTCAGCAGTGCTGGGATTCAAACTTGACCGCTGAATTACTATTCTTGTATCTGACTGACTAGCTACCGGGCTTCACATATTTGAGTCATATTCTTGCAAAAGGGGGCTTAATGGATCTCCCTGACACACCATACCAAGCCAGTCATCGAATGATAATGGATTCCTAAAATCCAGTTAGTCTGACAGTAGATTGAGCCATGAGATAGAATAGTCCTGTGATATGAAGAATATTGAGCAATAGCAAAAAGTTTTAACTCGGGTCAGCCTACTCAGGATGAGCTGATTACCTGCATTTTCTCCTGTTCCAACAATGTTTTTAAAAGCCTTCTTTCACAAGGTCATGGAAGCCAGGGACAGTTTGGTAAAGGGGTAAATGATATTTAATCTTTGTTTTTAAATTTTATACAAACAGTTGAGGACCCATCTTGGTCACATACATAAACACCAGCATCAGCAGACTGCGATCAATCTAAACAACCCAGACTCTCAAGCAATGCATCTAGAGACCAGGCTAGTACAGCTGGACAGTGCTATCCAAATGGAACTGTGGCAGGTGAGATCATGTTTTGCTCTGCAGGTCAAAGGCTGTGAAGATTATGTTTTTGTGGGTCAGTTTTGCATTTGTCAATGCATGAATCTATCTCTATGTGTGTTTTCGCTTTTTCTTCAAACATTGTCTTCAAAGAATCTACTTGGCAACCAGAGTTGAATTTCTTGAAAGTGTTTTTACCATGTTCTTCCTCATACAGTTACTATGAAAAATCAGTCTTAGAGCACTCTGGTTGCTATGGGAACAATACTGAAAGACAAAAACATACAAAACCAAGAAACTTTTAACTGTACAAGATTGCAGGTCAGATATCTTTGTGATTTGGTATAAATTATTCTTGGCTATTACTCTGTCAGATACTGTGATAGAATCTAGATCCATCGAATATGATGACTTTTGTCATGGCATATTCTCACGAATACACAAGATGTTTTGCAATCTTTGAAATTTGTTTTAAAAATTTAGTAAAAGTCATTAATACATGCATGAATTATACTTTGGTGGACTTTTTTTTAGAATTCATTATAGAATTTTAATCTGTTAAAACCATGGTATGGCCTTTTTTATTTATTGTCTCTTAAAAATCTTCTTTTCAAAAAGTGTATTTGAAAATTCATTGATATTTGGCATGAATCATCATAGAATTCAGGTCTACAAGATTTCTGGTTCTGCGCTGTCCATGTCTTAAAGCTAAAGCAAATCTTTGTAAATCTTATACCATGGCTGTTGGTCAGGAATGATTTATATATTGAGTGTTGGAGTCCTTCAGTTAACCTCATTTAGATTTCTTGAATAACTTTATCTTTCAAAAGCATGGCTACCATGGGCAAGCCTACTTTCGCTGTATATGTCCAGTTTTTAGCTCCACTGGCCGAAGGCCAGCGAGCTATTGTCATGGTGTTGTGTCCGTCGTGTGTCCGTCGTGCGTCCGTCCGTTCGTCCGTTCGTCCGTGCGTGCGTCCGTAAACTTTTTCTTTAAAAAACTTCTCCTCAGAAACTATTGACTGGATTTTTACCAAATTTCACAGGAATGTTCCTTTGGTGGTCCTCTTTCAAATTCCTTCAAATAATTGTGTTCCATGAAGAATTCTGGTTGCCATGGCAACCAAAGTAAAAAACCTTTAAAAATCTTCTCCTCCCAAACCGCTCTTTGGATAGCATTATTATTTTGCAGGAATGTTCCTTAGATACAGGTTTACAGAATTCCTTTAAAAAAAAATGATCTGTCAAAAAACATGGCTTTTATGGGAGACTCATTTTCCTTTTATGGTATAAAGTAAAATCTTTGAAAAATTTCTTCTCTAAAACTATTCATTGGATTTCATTGTTGTTTTGCAGGTAAGTTCCTATGGTGGTTGTCTGCCAAATTGTTCCTATGGTGGTTGTATACCAAATTCCTTTTAAAAAAATGATACACCTAAAAACACATTTTTTTATAGACAAGGCTTATATTTCAAAAAAATGTTCTTCTCCAAAACTATTTATTGTGTTAGTTTTATCGACTAACAAAGAAAAAGGAATAAAATTGGATTGACTTGACTTAGTCAGGGCTGTCCTATTTAAGCCCACACATTTTCCTTGGTATTAAGATCACAATTTACTCCAATGATATGCTATTAGTTAGTACTAGTAATAAAATATCACTGGCCATAAATAAGATAAAAGCTTGAGCACCTTTCACAACTTGAGCTTTTCAATTGTGCATTATTACTAAGCCTGAGTAACCATGCCAAGATAAAAAAGAAAAAGTATTTTAATAACAAAACCCCCATGTTGTAGGTACTTTATAGTCCTTTTGATATAGAACAAGAGAACCTCTGCACCTTTATTAGTTCTGGTAAAGGTTTGTTGACCTACTAATGAGTAAATGCAGAGTGGACAGAAGGGATGTAAATCCTGGTGACCTGGTACATAGTGGGACAGGGCTTTACATTTGTGATAAGGCATTAATGTTATCCAGTCAAACTGATCCCACAACTTCAGTACACCAGAATTAATCTGTGCCCTGGAGCAGGATATTTGATTTATGTAAATGCATTTGTAGACCATTTTGTGTTGTTTGCCACAGAAGACATTCTAACTGTGACTGTGAAAAGTTGATTATTAGGGATTAGGTGTTCATTGTATGCCAGCATATTTCATTCTATCTGGTGTATTGATGTAAGTTGATCTATATTGCTATAACATTCATTCATTTGCCCTCCTAGCTGTTCTTTTAGATTACCCCTTTACCACACAATCACAACTTTTAACGACCCTGAGAAAGACATATTTTCTATATTTTGATGTTTCCCAACCCAAAATGGTTTGTGAAAGGACCTGTTGCAGACAACATATCTTCAAATTAGTAAGACATATAAAAAAGGATAGAAATTATTGTGGGAAACTAAGAAAATGCTGGTTACCATTTTTTTCTTCTTTTCTCACAAGTTTTTTCCATACCTTTTTTCTTCAGTGAGCTAAAATGCAGGATTGAATGGTAATTGTTAAAAACTTCTTTTCGCCATTATAGAAATATCAGGCCTGTGGAGCGATACAGGCGCTCAAGCGCCTCTAGTTTGAAATCTACCGAAAACTGTCTTTTGGGTGAAAAATGGCACTATATCAGGGGTGATATGTCTTACATTGGAAAAAAACACAAAGATCTTGCGGGGAACTAAAGGATCTATGGCTTTTCGAGGTCTGCATTTTTAGTGTTCTATCATTGTCCTCTTCAGAGATGTAAACCCTTCAATAAAAAATCCAGTCAGCATTTTCTCCTTTTTCCCACCATGTTTCCTTGACTTTTAAAGATGAATACCATGATTTTTGCATGTTTGTCATCAGCTAATGCTTTCAATTTAGACAAGTTTTGTAAGTTTGTTGTCTAGTAAAAAGTTCTAACAGTTTTCTTGTAAGTCAAAAAGGTGTTACATTACACCCTGTGTGTGACCAGGCTCAGCTTTCGAAAAATGTGGGGTCCAAATTTGACCCCTGGTTTCAATTATCACCATAATTATAAATTTTTTCTTGTCATTACTGGTGAGTTTTGTAGGAACTTCATAGTCCTCTTGTCAATGATTTGTCATTGAGAGAGAGGCTCTGAAAGTAAGCTTCCTTTCTGCAGAGCATCATTAATCATATACGATTTTTTTTCATGATTAAAGGAAGCGTTCAAGGCTGTGGAGGACATTCATGGACTGATATGTTTATCTAAGAAAAATCCTCGACCCTCACTGATGGCTAACTACTACACCAAGCTAGGTCTTGTGTTCTGGAAATCTGGAAATCATCTGTTCCATGCTTGTACTCTAACAAGACTGTTCCATCTGTCAAAGGACCAGAGGAAAAATCTTTCTCAGGAGGAACTCCAGAGGTAAATTTCTACTTATATCTGTGAAAAACCTTAGAAAAGCTGTTTACCCTTTACCACACAATCCCGAGGTTTAACGACCCTGGATAATTGGACTTTTGAAAACATTGTGGGAAAAGGAGAAAATGCTGGTAGCCAGCATTTTCTCCTGTTCCCACAATGTTTTCTGTCTCTTCTGAATTTTGAGTCATGTGTATTTTGATGATCTGCAAATGCTTTCAGTTTGGTTGAGTCTAAAAGTTTGACTATTGATAAAGAGTGAAAGAATAGCTTAAGTGTTTTCCTCTACGTGCCAAAGTCCAGGGGGCTAATTATGATTAGATATTTGTTGTACATCTGTTGTTGAGTAGGTCAAACTTTTTGTCATCTTGAGCGATAGATGCTACATTCTTTGACATTGCTGTAAATACTACATGTATCTATCTGCAAAGAGGAAGGAAATTACTTTTGAAAAGAAGCTGCTTCAATAAATGGTTTAGTATAACAATGATAGATTGTGAAAACATGAAGAACAAGTTGCTTGAACTTTCAGCAAGGTTGGCTCAAAACCATTCGGCACCACTTTTGACCTTTCAGTTTTTGTAAAAATTATTAGTCTCCCCAATTAAAATCTGCTGTTGGTTAACCTAGCGCTCAATTGTGAAACAGCCTGTCCGGGTAGCTCAGTGGTTAGCATATCTGACTCGTGACCTGGTGGTTGCGAGTTTGATACCCGGTTGAGGCAAACTTTCTTTGCGGTGATTTTTCGCCTCTTCACCATTGATGCAAGTGAGAAAAGGAGTCAGTGGCTTTGGAAAGAAAGTTGTGGTAGTACTGGTGTGAGAAAGCCAGGAAACACAAGGGTGGGTCACTGACCGCCATGATATGACCTGATCTAATGACTATTACAATTTTAACCCTTTACTGCACAATCCTGACTTTTAATGACCTTGTGAAAGGAAACCCTTGTAAAACATTGTGGGAAAAGGAGAAAATGCCAGTAACCAGCATTTTCTCCTTTTCCCACAATGTTTTCTACACTATTGAAGAAAAATGGCACTGTTAAAGCCACATTGAAATTGTCGTCTGCAAATGCTTTCAATTTGGACAAGGCTAAAATTTTGTTGTCTGGTAAAGGTTTAAAATAAGCTATGCATAAAGTCTATCTGACCTAGTAACCATTAAAACTATGTTAAGTCTTTACCACACAATCACGGGTTGTAACGACCCTGAACAAAAACCCCTTTGAAAACATCGTGGGAAAAGGAGAAAATGCTGGTAACCAGCATTTTCTCCTTTTCCCACAATGTTTTCTACCCTTCCCAGCACAAATTTCAGTTTTTGAGTCACATTTATTTTGTCGTCTGCAAATGCTTTTAATTTGGACTAGTCTAAAATTTTGTCGTTTGCTAATGAGTGAACTCTATATCAGCATCAAGAATTTAAAACAAAATATAAGACTTGTCTGTATAGAGTGTATTTGCAGACCACAAATTGAATGTGCCTGAAATGATTAGGTTGGCTCTGAAAGGTTAAAAAAGACTGAGGCTGACTTCTTTTCCCATGATGTTTCCAGAAGGCACAGGGTCATCACAATGCTGCATTTTATTGGTAGGGATTAATGACCATTCACTGGGGAGTGGTCCTGCATGGCTCAATGGTAAAGTGTAAGGCTCGTAACCTGGAAGCCCCAGGTTCAGGCCTCACTGGATCCACTGGGTTTTTTGTGGGAGTGTCTTTGGGCAAGACACTTCAGAGCCCTAGCCTAGTACTGGTGAAACCCAGGAAATACATGAATATTTGAGCTGTAGCCGTGGTATGACTGATACAATGTTGAAAGAGGCATAAAGCACCCTTCAATCAATCAACCATTCACCGGGTATTGATGACGGTAATGTCCTTATTCACAGAATGGCTTCTAGAGTCCTTTGTGCCACCCTGGCCATTCCAATACCTGCCTCAAGAAATGCGATTGACTCGCTCTTGGAGATCGGAGAGGAGACCATCGAGAAACAGAGACGTCTTGCTACATTGTTGATGCTGACAAGCCCACCAAAGCGTCAGACACTTGTCAGTGATATAGCAAAACACAACATCGTACAGTATGTCTACCCTGAGTTGAAGAGCCTGTACAATGCTTTAGAGGTGGAATTCCATCCACTTAAGTTGTATGAGAAGGTCAAGGCATCCATTGATTTCATTGGTCAAAATGACGAACTCGCACAGTATGTACCAGCTTTGGAAGATATTATTGTTACCAGAGTTCTGAAACAGGTTTGTGCTCTAGGTTTTTGAAATTGCTTGCAGTTTTTTATCATTTTTTTTTTAATCCATGCAGTAAAAAATAAATCTTGTCATAGTTAGAAACAAGAAAAACAGCTTTGTTGTTACCTTCAACCAAGGTGAGCTATTTCAGGCTGTTGGGGAGCTTCTTTCGTTGATATTTTTCACTCAATTGAAAGGCTTATTACCTTGAAATCAAATGATTTAGCCAATTAAAGTTGTGTTACTTTCAAATTGAGACAATCTTGGAGAATAAGACAAAGAGTGGTTGGTGAATTCAGACCCTGGATTTGATTTCATTCATCTGTTGGTGCTTCCATCAGAGTATGTTCACGCAAGACACTTTATTTATTTATTTATTTATTTATTTATTTATTTTTTTTTTTTTTTTTTTTTAATTTTTATTATTATTATTTTTTTTTTTTTTGTTATTTGCCAGTATGATGAAATAATGATTTTGTCTTCTAGTTCATTGTCAAAGTTCATTCCACCTAGACTGTCCTACTCCCTTCATCTCTGTGTTTCTTTGTTTCACAAAACTGCCTTGCTGCACTTGATGCTCGTACTTTAATTTTTTAGGTGTCTCAAGTCTATCAAACCATCGAGATATCCAGGTTTTCAAGCCTCGTACCATTTGCTACAAAGTTTAGGATGGAGAGAATAATAGTTAATGCTGCAAGACAGCTAGAGTTACAGGTACTTATGATTTTTACTTTGGCTTGTAGAACTCAAGGTGAGCTATGGTGATCAGTCAGTTGTCCATTTTCCATCTGTGTGTGCCTGGCCAGGTAGCTCAGTGATTAGCATATCGGACTTGTGGTTGAGAGTTCGATACCCCGTTGAGGCAAACTTCCTTTGTGGCGATTTTTCACCTCTCATCTCTGATGCATGTGAGAAAAGTAATCAGTGAATAGGAAAGAAAGTTGTCTCACTACTGGTGTGAGAAAGCCAGGAAACGTGTACATACTTGCACTGACCGTCATAATATGACCAAAGCTGTTAAAAATGACGTTAAACTCAAATACAATACAAATCCGTCTGAATGTGTTATGGGTTGCTTATCAATAGTAACTCGATTCTTTACCAAACAACAAAGTTTTGTACTGGCCCAGATTGAAAGCATTTGCAGGCAACATGTCAATTATGTCTAAAATGGCGAAATTTGGCTTTGGTAGAGTAGATAGGCAGGAGTTAATTGTGACTTACTGAATCTAAAGGTTATATAAAGTCCCAATAGCAGCCAAATGTGAACAGTTCTGTGTATAAAATACAGGTCAGTTTCATGCATACCATTTAACTCTTTACCACACAATCCCAAGTTTTAACGACCCTGAGAAAGAAGCCTTTAGAAAACATTGTGGGAAAAGGAGAAAATGCTGGTTACCAGCATTTTCTCCTTTTCCCACAATGTTTTCTACCCTTCCCAAAACAAGTTTATTTTTTCATTCACATTTTATTTTTTCGTCTGCAAACGCTTTCAATTTGGACCAATCTAAAAGGTCGTGTGGTAAAGAGTTAAATGTATGGCCATTATTGGAAGTCTTACAAGTTTTTAACCCTTTCCCAAACAAGCCCTGGTTTTCACGTGTCTGCTGTACAAGTCTTTTGAAAACACTGTGGGAAAAGGAGAAATTGCTCGTAACAAGCAATTTTTCCTTTTCCCACAGTGTTTTCTACCCTTTTTGAGACCTTTCTGCCATTTTCATCAAATTTAAAATTGTTGTCTGCAAACTCTTTCAATTTGAACCAGTCCAAAATTTGTCGTTTGGGAAAGGGTTAAAGTAAGGTTGGTCAAGGTTCTAGTGACTGGTAGAGCATTGACTGTTAAAACTAGAAATTATGTTGCCAACTGTAGCAGCCATGTTGCCTTGAAATCTTGGCTGTGTTATTTAGCATTATCTAAAGATTGAAGTTGTGAACTGATGTGCCATGGGACAAAAAGTAAAAAATGGCGGCATTCAACTTGTCTGCTGCTAATGCTTTCAATTTGGAAAAGTCTGAAATTATGTTGTGTAGAATTTTTAAATATCGGTGCCAAATATGAAGGCAAAATTGATGCTAATTGTCTCAGGTGAGCAATTTAGGACTTGGGTTATTTTGTTAACTCTATACCACACAAAAATGTAGACTTGTTCAAATTGACAGCCTTAGCAGACAACTTTCCAAATGATGAAATTTGTGTTTAACCCTTTCCCAAATGACAAATTTTGGACTGCTCCAAATTGAAAGAGTTTGCAGACAACAATTTTAAATTTGATGAAAATGGCAGAAAGTTATCAAAAAGGGTAGAAAACACTGTGGGAAAAGGAGAAATTGCTCGTTATGAGCAATTTCTCCTTTTCCCACAGTGTTTTCAAAAGACTTGTACTGCAGACACGTGAAAACCAGGGCTTGTTTGGGAAAGGGTTAATAGGGTAGAAAACATTGTGGGAAAAGAAGAAAATGCTGGTAACCAGCATTTTCTTCTTTTTCCCACATTGTTTCCAAAAGGCGGCTTTCTCAGGGTCATTATAACTAGCAATTTTGTGGTAAGGGGTTAATTGATTTGTGTGAAACTTCAGGTGAGGATTGACCATAGAAACTGCTCGATGAGTTTTGGAACAGATCTGGGGGTTTCACAGAAAGAGGACATACCTGAGGGACCTTGCATTCAGAAGATGCCAAGTGAACTTATCCGAAATCAGCTCACCCATTTAGCAGTTGCTTTGCAAAAAGCAGTCAGAACATTGCAACAAAGAGATGGAGAGGTAAGAACAAGCTTCCGTATGATTCTTCTGGGATTTTTTGTGAATTATCTGAAAATTGCAAGACTAAAAGAGGGCCAGTATTCACCAACCATTCTTAAGAACGTTCTTAGTCTTACTCTCCAGAATTGTCTATATTTGAAAGTAACACAACTTCTTATTGGCTTAACAAAATGGTTAGCCAATCAGAAGTTGTATTACTTTCAAACTTAGAAAATCTTAGCGAATAAGACTAAGAATGGTCTTAAGTATGATTAGTGAATACAGACCCAGGGTACTTCAGTTACTAACTACTGCCCATGTAGGTCTCAAGAACGGGGACACACTTTGCTATCCATTTGTCAATTTTATATTATGTGTTTGTGTGTGTATGTGCGTGTGTATGAACGTTGTCCATATATTTATTTTTAAAAAAAAAAAATGTTTGTATTGGGGAAAAAGAGGGGAGATAACAAAACAGTTATGAACGGTATGCTATGTAATATGGGCCAAAGGCCTTAACTACAAAAATAAATGTTCTGAGTTCTGAGTTCTGTCTGCCTGTCCATCCAACTGTCCCTCTTAATCTCCCCTCGTATTAATGATAAAACAAAAACTGACACCATTATGAAATTTCTTAAACCTTTACTACACAATGCTGAGTTTTAACAACCTTGAAAGAGAGGGCTTTTTAAAACGTGGTGGGAAACAGAGAAAATGCTGGTAACCAGCATTTCTCCTTTTCCCCCAGTTTTTTCTATCCATCCAGTTAAAAATTTCATCTGAGTTACATTTGCAGTGTTTCAGCCAGGACGCGCCATCGCAGGATTCCCGCAAAAAAAAAAAAACGATTCCCGCACATTTCCAACAATGGCACGCCAAAACTGGCGCAGAAAAATCGTGTCTGTCCCCAGAAATTCATTTTCGCGTATATAAACGCGCCAGGGTACGAAAGACCGTGGGACGAATCGTATTGGTACGAAAAGTAGGAGGACGAAAAATATATAGGACAGGGTTACAAGCAGTATTGAAAATTAAACTTTTTGCATCAAATCTTTATGTACTTCACTAAACCAGTCTGGAATTTTCATTCCTGGTTCCCCAATTATATGTTCTTGGTATGTGAATGCGATCTAAAGCCGGTAATTATATCTACGCAACGCTTTTCAGACGATTTTGTCTTCGTAAAAATTTTACAAAAATGAAAAGAATCACTGGCTTCTTCCCCTGCCCGAATCAGGGCGAGAAACAGACAGAACCTTCAACTGCCAGTCCCAGCAAAGTAGCGAAAACCACCGGGGATCAAGACGGAACATCAAATCAGTCTTGTGACACGACGAAAGTTCAGCCGGGAAAAAAACAGTATGCTCACTCATTCCAAGAATCGTGGAAACGCGAATACTCATGGCTCGATTATGACAAAGAGAAAAATGTTTAACACCCCCCCCCCCCCCTCCCTCCCCCCATGACACAGGTGATTGGCCCCTATTTAGGACTCAAGGGGGCCAACTGGCCCTCTTCTGAGCAATCCTAGCTGAAACACTGAATTTGATTTGTCGTCTGCAAATGCTTTCGATTTGGACATGTCCAAATTTTGTTATTTGGTAAAAAGTAAGTTGTATCCAATCAGAAGTAATACAACTTCTGATTGGCTAACCATTTTGTTTAGCCAATCAGAAGTTGTGTTACTTTCAAATATATTTATTTCAGAGTATGATGGCCACTCTGCAAACCCAGAAAGAAGAACTGAAGTCGCAGATAGTCAACAATTACAAACTGACGGCAAAGAAAGAGCACTCCAGAATACTTCAGCGCAGGCAAATTATAGAAGACAGAAAGGAACAGTTGGAGCACTTGAATGATCAGAGGGTAATAGCATAGAATAATTATACCCCCCAACTACGTAATAAAGGGGAGTATACTGGTATCACCATGTCTGTCTATCTGTCCGTCAGTCTGTCCATGTTTTCATTTCTGTGCTCTAACTCAAAAGCCGTTTGACCTAGGACCCTGGAACTTTATTCAAATGTTTCTTTTGACCCAAGAAGGTGTTGTATTGTTTTTGGGTCACATGGGTCAAAGGTCAGGTCACAGGTTAACTTGGTTTTCTCCGATTGTGCAGCTTCAGTGACAAGGTGCTGGTGAGGGGGTATTTGTCCGCTTTGCAACCATTCTAGTTCCATCATATGAAGGGCTTTTGTAAACTTCTACTACATTATGAGAAAAAATATCAGATATTGTCAGAAGGGTTAAATATTTTTCAAGTGTTTTGGGCTTTAATTACAATGGACAGTTCAGAATACCATTCCATGTTTTAATAAGTTAAATTTTGTTGACTAGTTAAGAATGAAATGTCTTCAAGCATTGTAGAGTTTAGTAACTGAGGTAAAAAACAGTCAACAATAGGAGAAAAATGAAACTAGTGAACATTTTCAAAATGCAACACAATCCCAGGTTTTAACGACCCTCAGGAAGAAGCCCTTTAAAAACACTGTGGGAAAAGGAAGAAATGCTGTTAACCAGCATTTTCTCCTCTTCCCACAATGTTTTCTATCCTTCAGAAGATGAATTTCGATGTTTGAGTAATGATAATTTTGTTGTCTGCAAAAGCTTTCAATTTGGGCCAGACTAAAATTTTCTCATTTGGTAAGGGTTAACCTATTCAAAATTATTTTGTTGCTTGTTATTGTTTTTGATCAATTTAACCCAGTACCAAATGACAAAATTTTAGATTTGTCCAAATTCAAAGCATTTGCAGACTACATATTTAATGTGGTTCAAATGACAGAAATTGTCTTTGAAAGGGTAGAAAACATTGTGGGAAAAGGGGAAAATGCTGGTTACCAGCATTTTCTCCTTTTCCCACAATGTTTTCAAAAGGCTTCACTCTCGGGGTTGTGTATTAAAAGGTTAATTGAGGTAGAAATTTGGACCTGGCAGGGAATTAGTGGCATTCAACTTTATGAGTCATAAACTGGCTAAAATCTTAAGAAATCTGTCATTGCAATTTTATTTTCTTTCTTTGTGAAGGAGAGAGAAGAGTATGAGCAACAGGAAGAAGCAAGGAAAAAAGCAATTGAAGCTGAAATGGCAAGATTGGATCGTGAAGCAAAAGAAAGGGAAAAGCAAAGACAGCTGGCAGAGCAGAGAGATATACAGAAGAAACATGCATTGGAAAGGATTGAGCAGTTAAAGAAATCCGAACTTGGCGCTCGTGTTGTTCAGAATATTGATGAAGAGGTGAGAATATTCATGTATAATTGTATTAGAATATGAATTTCTTAATAATTATGTAATAAAGTATTAATCTGATTGATTTATTGATTGTACAGTATTTTAATGCTGTTTTCAGCATTATTCCAGTGCCAGTGCACCTATCCATGCTTTCCTGGAGTGTCTTTTAACCAGAGGAATGAATCCTGTTGCAATGACTATCATCAATCCTGTGAAAGAAATTGGCTGAGCTGGGGATTGAACTAGCAACCCCGTTCTCAAGCCCTGTATGCTACAGACCGAGGTACGGGGGCTTGGCAGTATTAATCTGAAACGCCCTGTCTTTTAATGAAAAATGATGCCAATGTATCATCTTGTAAGGAGTTCTAATTTTCCTTCCCAGTCTTTATCAAAACCTTTACATAAAATATTACAGCTTTTTGAAATCACAAATGATTGTGTACCATGATTTGCATGCTACTTTATTACAAGAGAAAGCCAATAGTTTTTTAAAAGTGAATTAAGTGTGATAAAAAAAGCATTATTGTTACTTCAGCATAAGAACTTTTAACATATCAGCCTGACATGCCAATATCTTGAATTATTGATGTTTGAAACAATGAACTGTACAAGGAGAGTGGTCCATATAAATGAGCCATGTGTGTGTGAAAAGGGGACTTAATGAATCTGCAAAAAGTTTTGACTCCTGTCAACCTGCGCAGACTTTTTGCCATTGGTTGATTTTCTGCTTGTCAAAGGACCTTTTTTACCTCTAGGCCAAGCCCCGTAGCTCAGTCGGTAGCGTACAGGACTTGAGAACAGGAGGCCGCTGGTTCGATCCCCGGCTTGGCCAATTTCTTTCCGAGGATTGATGACAGTCATTGCGACAGGATTCTTTCCTCTCTCACCACTGACCATTGTTTCGACGATGGTTATGTGGGAAAGCAGCCAGTGCCTTGGAAAGAATGTTGTGCGGAGTACTGGTAAAAGAAACTCCAGGAAAGCATGGATAGGAGCACTGGCTGCCGTGATATAACTGAAATAATGTTGAAAACGGCATGAAACACCATACAATCAATCAATTTTTCGTTATCATATAAAATCAGGATCTTGCAAAGATGGATGTGGATGACATAATGGCCAGGCAAGTGGAACAGCTGGAAAGAGAGAAGAAAGAATTGAGCGAACGGCTTAAAAATCAAGAGAAAAAGGTATTCGTTTTAATACAATGAAGAGAGATGAATCTCTTAATGCTTAAACTCACAATCCCGAGTACTAATGACCCCAAGGAAGAAGGCTTTTGAAAACATTATGGGAAAAGGAGAAAATGCTGGTAACCAGCATTTTCTCCTTTTCCCACAATGTTTTCTACACTTCTGAAGAGAAATTTGAGTGTTTAATTCACATTGACTTTGTCCTCTGCAAATACTTCCAGTTTAGACAAGTCTATTAATTATTTTGTTGTTTGGTAAAAGGTTAATTTCTTTTTGTGAATTCCTTCAGTACCAGTCTATATTGATGCTTTTGTCTGCATCTTATCTTACAGGCTTACTGTATCTAAGTACAAAATTTTAGACTTGTCCGCATTAAAAACATTTGTAGGCAATAAAGTAAAGGTGGCTCAAATGATTGGCTTTGAAAGAGTAGAAATTATTGTGGGAAAAGGACAATGTTTGTTGCCATATTGTTTTCAAAAGCCCTCTACCTCATAGCAGGTAAAACACAAAATCATCTAGTTAGGGGTTAGTACTGTTTGCATCCCAATGAATATAACATCTGTCTAATGATTAACATTAATGTTTTCTGCAGTCCTTAAACATTGACATTTCTGTTTTAGAGATCATGGTCAGTTTCATTTGCACAAGGCCGTTGTGCAGAAAAACGCTGAAGATTTTGATTTGTCATTCATCCAAAAATGTATTCTGTTAAAACTCAAGTATCACATAACAGATTATGAAAAAATCTTGACAATAATCCTGGCTGTTATGTTTTATGAACAGATTGATCACTTGGCTAGAGCCAAACGATCCAGAGAAATACCACTGTTGGAGAAGCAATACGAAGAGGAAAGGATAAAGTCAAAAGAGTTTTGGGAGCAGCAGGAGCTAGCCAGGGTAGGTGGTCTATCCATGACTCCCATTTTCATCTACGTGCGATTGGTAATCAACAAGTTTTCGGTTTTATCCCCATTGAGGCAAAAGTCTTACATGGAAGAGTCCTTGCCAAGGCACTTAGCCATATACAATTGAAATCCAGGAAGTAAATATAGAAGTGAGCTGTGATATGACTGGAGTAATACAACTGGCAGAAAAAAAGCAAAGTATAAGACTATAGAGCAGGGTGTGAAAGTATAAGTTTCAACAGTTATTTAAGTTCCTTTTTTCGTTTTCTTACATGGTTTAATAAACACACAACAAAGACAGGTCTGGTCAAAAACAAACAAAAAAAAATGAAACAAGAAAGAAATCCACATAACGTTGTGAAATTAAGCCTTACCCTATGACAAAATTTTAGACTCATTCAAATTGAAAACATCTGAGCCATGATTTGGCAAGAGGGGGCTTAATGCACCTCTGTGATCCAAATGAAATGCCACTACAGTAATTGAATTTACTTTTGAAAATGCAGAAAACATTGTGGGAAAAGGAGAAAATTCTGGTTACCAACATTTTCTCCTTTTCCCTTAATGTTTTCAGAAGGCCTCTTTCTAAGGGTCGGTAAATGTTTTGGTTGAAAACGATAATTTGTCTGATTACTAAAATCATTCACGACTAGCCCTGTGAACAAGTATCTAACTCATTAGTTGTGATTGAAAGGTGCTGATAGGCCCTAATTTTGATAAACTGTCCTTGCTCTCATCCTACACAAATTGAACATACCCAAGAGAGTACCTGCTTTCATCTTAACTCTTTACCACATGACAAAAATGTAGACTCTTCCAAATTCAGACCATTTGCAGATGACAAAATGAATGTAATTGAAATTTGTTTTGGAAAGGGTGGAAAACATTGTGGGAAAAGGAGAAAATGTTGGTTACCAGCATTTTCTCCTTTTCCCACAATGTTTTCAAAAGACTTATTCTTAGGGTCGTTAAAAGTTGGGATTGTGTGGTAAAGAGTTAAGAGATACTATAATTGTCATATGGAATTTGTGCTTTTGAAATGTTTAATTTAGTTTGAAAGATTTGAGCCATGCTCTGGCAAAGGGGGATTCAATGCATCTCTGTGATGCATTATACATTTATTAAGTCATCATATTTATAATCATGGATCCATAAAATCCACCTTGTCTAACAACTGACTGAATCATGAGGTAGACTGGTCCTTTGACATGCAGAAAATTGACCAATAGCGAAAAGTTTCGACTCAGGTCAGCCTGTGCAGACTGTGCAGGCTGACTTGGGTGGATACTTTTTGCAAATGCATTAAGCCCCCTTTCTTCACAGAGCATGGCTCTTGTGTAGTGTTAAGTGGTAAACCTAAATTGCTTACACAATTATTTTCTAAAATAACTTACCAAACAGTTTTTTGTCATTTAGTTCTGCCAGTGCTTGCTTTCATTCTTATTTTGTTTTGGATAAAACTTGTTTTGTTGTTAAAAATAGATTCAAATGCTGAAGGAAGAGCATGACCTTCAAATTTCCACCAGGGACAGAATGACTCGCATGAAGAAAGATAGCTTGGAATTCCTTGCCCAACTGAAGGACAGAAGGAAGAAACAATACAAGGTATTTTTTTGTCACATTAATCTTCACTTTCACTTCATTTTCAGTTCAATCAACGATATTCTAGATTAGTCCAAATTTCAAGCATTTGCAGACGACAAAATAAATGTGACTCAAAAGCTGACGTTTGTTTTGAGAAGGGTAGAAAACAGTGTGGGAAAAGGAGAAAATGCTGGTTACCGTGTTTTCTCCTTTTCCTTTTTTCAAAAGCTTACTTTCCCAGTGTCATTAGAAGTCGGGATTGTGTGGTAAAAGGTTAAACATCTTCACTGCTGGGCCAGTCTCAGAGTTAATACAAAATGTAATTATCGTTGGTTGCCTTTCTGAAATTGAGTAACCTTTTGCCAGACGACAAAACTTTAAGACTTGTTGAAATCCAAAGCAATTGCATGACTCAAAACTTGTGATTTGTCTTGGGAAGGGTAGAAAACATTCTGGGAAAAGGAGAAAATGCTGGTTACCAGCATTTTCTCCTTTCCCACAATGTTTTCAAAAGCTTTCCTTCTCAGGGTTGTTAAAAATTAGGATTGTTTGGTAAAGAGTTAACTGAGATATTGAGTAACACTGATTCATGAGTTCAGTGTTATTATATTTTAAAATTAGATGAAAAGATCAGTATTTGAAAATTGTATGAAAAGATCAATACAGTTACAGCATGAAAATAACCTTTATGTATGACATTGTCCAGAAAGCGTTTATGCTTTTTAAAGAATGAATTTTGTGTTTCATTATAGGAGAAGCTTGCCAGTTTTGAAAGGAAAATTGCAGAGGAGCGCAAGTTGCGACTTGCAGAAAGAAAACAGCAGCGTAAAGAGGAGAGACGTAGTAAATGGATGAAAGAAAAGGAGGAGGAAGAACAGAGAGCTCGAGATGAAGCATTAAAGAGAGGTGAGTTGTACATGAGGGAATGGCTTTTATGATCAAAATTATCCAGAAGCTTTAAAAATCATTTACGGTAACTTTAGCTGCTTTTCTGAAGAGCATGGACTCACCCTAGGCTTAACCTGTATCTTGCTAGATAACTTAAATGAAACTTCCAAGCCGGTGGTAAAAACCAAAATATTGGTATTTCAAAGTTATTGGGACTGTGAAAATATCTCCTTATTGGGCAGCGTAGATTTAAGATCAGACTGCACATTCTGTGCAGTCTGACCTTGATCTACACTGTCCGCAAAAGGTCAGTGAGTCAGGCTTGGCAGCACAAGGATGAAAGTTGTGTATTAGCTTATTTGTTTGTCTCGTTACGAAACAATTCCATTCACCTTGAAAAAGTAGGCTTTTGAAAACATTGCAGGAAAAGAAGAAAACACTGATAATCGTATCTGTCGATGCTTTTGATATGGGAATGCCTGAAATTTTGCCATTTGGTAAAGAGTCGCAAGGAACTGGATCAGCATTGTGAAGATAGCCCTTTACCACACAATCCCAAGTTTAAACAACCCCAAAAAAGAAAGCTTTTAAAAACATTGTTGGAAAAGGAGAAAATGCTAATAACCGTATGTGCCAATGCTATTGATATGGGAAAGTCTATTTTTGTCGTTCGGGAAAGAGTCATAAGGAATTGGCTTATTAGTCTGAAGATAGCCCTTGACCATACAGTCTTGAGTTTAAACAACCCAGAAGAAGAAAGCTGTTAACCCTTAGAGCACCGAATAAACCCTATAGACATTTTCATTACAGAAATATGACCAAAATAATTGTAATTTAATGGTTGCTTTTCTCTACGATGTTTCAGCAAAGCGGACAGTGCAGATCAAAGATCAGGCTGCATGTTTTGTGAAGCCTGATCTTGATCTACTCTGGCCACAAAGCCAACTATTGTCGTGAAAACCAGCATTTTCTCCTTTTCCAACAATATTTTCTACCCTACCAAAATGAAATTTCAATTTTTGAGTCACTTTCCTTTTGTCTTCTGCACATGGGCTCAATTTAGATCAGTCTAAAATTTTGCAGCCAAGAAGACAATGAAGGTGTTAAAATGCATTTAAATTTAAATCATACCATTCAAAAGTATGGAAAATATCGTGAAGATGACAATCATTGATTGGTTGGTCATTCCAATTGTTGGTCGCTGGCAGAAATATGAATTTTAAAATCGGGCAAAAAGTAAACAAAAGATAGGGTGACCTAGTTTTAAAATTAATTTCTCTGCCAGCGACCAACATTTGGACTGACCATACAATAACAAATTGCCTTCTCCACAATAATTTCCATACTTTTAAATGATACAATTTTAAATTTAAATGCATTTTAACACTTGCTTTGTTTACTTTTAACAGATATTGTTACTTTAAATAGCTCCAGTTCAGAAGGTTGTCCATCTAGAATTATGTTGATGATTGTTTTATAAAACTCCTGCTTTGCTAAAAAAGTGGAAGGGATTAAGGTTGTGATAGAATGAAAGATACTGTTTGCTTTTAATCAATAGAACGGGAAGAAAAGGAGAGGGTAGAGAGAGAAAAGAAGGAAAAGGAAGAGAAAGAGTATGAAGAAAAACTCGCAAGGCTGGAGGAGATGGCAGCTAAACAGAGGCAAAGAGAGGCAGAAATTGAAGAAAAAGAAAGGAAGAAACGAGAAGAGGCAAAGAGGGAAACTGAAAGGCAAAGGTATGACATAATTTTATGTTCAACAGACAACTATAGAAAATGAATTCCATGAACACCGTATGATCCACAGAATAGTTATAGAGTAAAATTGGGATAATGGGAGTCACTGTTTTCTGAGAACTATGAAATTTCCGAGTGAAAATGTAGAGTCATGTTTTTTACCCAGTGTGGTTGAACCAAACAAGCATGGAACCCGGTGTACCAATTTTACTTTACCAACTACTAGATTCTCTAATTAAAAAATTGGAAAAACGGGGCTTTTTTCGGTGAGGGATATTTTTTCAACGAAATTGCTTGTTGTCCTAGTCCTGGCGCCATTTGCGTTGTTGTGCAAAAACTTTGGCATTTTATAATATCTCTATTATTACAAATGTAATTTACTTCAAAGTAGGACAAGTTTTTCACTTTAAAAAGGGCAAACTATACAACAAGGGCAGGTAACCATCAAAGTATTTTTGATGCAGTTATGACCCTTTTTCAACTTTCACTGAAAATCAAGCAACCACAGCCAAGCGTTGGCACCAGCATCCGGTGCTCTTGTTTGATTCTGACAGTTAAGCTTAATGATCTGGTTAAGAGTTTAGCAAAATGTTTATCCCCTATTTCAATTACAGAGAACCAAGGGGAACTCCATCCAGAGATGAGGGAAGCTCATGGAGGAGGGGAGGTGATACTCCTCGCGAGGGGGTTCAACCCCCTGAAAGAACTCCATGGAGACCTGGTGGTCAGACTGCTGGTGGATGGAGAGAAAGAGAAAAAGAGAAACATGACAGCTGGAGAAAAGATCCTGATAGAAGGTACGATCTTTTCCATGTATTTGAACTTTCATTAAGTTTTGTGCAAGACTGCATCTTGCATAGGGCAGCTTAATACCTGTCTGTGATGCATTTAGCAAATCATCACATAATTATGGATCCATAAAATCCATTTTGTGCAACAACAAAAAGAATCCCGGGGTAGAATGGTCCATGGACTTGCAGAAAATTTAACATTAGCAATAAGTTTCGACCCAGTTCAGCCTCTGCAAATTGTGTAGGCTGACCTGGGTCCATACTTTTTGCAAATTCTTTCCTTCTGTATAAATTTTCTTTAAGGTTTATGCAAGATCGCATCTACGTGTTATGCGCAGAAGGGGCAATCAGCAATTTTCAAAATTTCTGGAAATTAGATTTGTTTGATTGTATGGTATTTTATACCATTTTTTACATTATTTCACTTATATTCTGTCCATGCTTTCCTGGAGTTTCTTTTGCCAGAAACAGTGATCAGTGAGAGACAAATGAGTCCTGTCGCAATGACTACCATCAATTCCCCCAAAAACATTTCGCCAACCTTGATTCAAACCAGTAATCCTCTGGTTTCTAGTCCTGTAAACATAGACTACTCAACCAGGCTCAGCAGGAAATCAGAAAAACAAGGTTGAATTTTTCTGACATTTTTTTTCATGCTTTCAGAGAGAAATCTTATCATTTTAGTAGAGCATTTCTTTGACATATCATCTGAAAAGAAAGCAAACATTTATATCTTTAAGACACGTCGAAAAATTAGGGGTCTAGTTTCCAAAACAAAAGGAAAGGGGGGGTTCAGGGAAAACCAGGATTTGAGCCACATTTTGTGGTTTGGATCTGCTTTCAATATGGAAAGTTTAATATTATGTTGCCTGCCAAAAATTTGAAGTTGACTTAATAACAGCTTGTAACTGCCCATTAGATGTGTAATTGAGCCATGCTCTGGCAAAAGATAGTTTAATGCTTTACCAGACGACAAAATTTTAGCCTTGTCCAAATTGAAAGCATTTGCAGATGACAATTTCAGTGTGACTCAAATGGTGCAACTTTTCTTTGATAGGGTAGAAAACATTGTGGGAAAAGGAGAAAATGCTGGTTACCAGCATTTTCTCCTTTTCCCACAATGTTTTCAGAAGGCTTCTTTCCCAGGGGCATCAAAAGTCGGCATTGTGCAGTAAAGGGTTAATGCAAATCAGCGTAATCCAGAGGTAGAATGGTCCTTGGACATGCAGAAAATTTACCAAAAGCAAAAGGTCTACCGCAAGTCATCCTGTGCAGACTTGGCAAGCTGACTTGGGTCAGTACTTTTTTGCAGTTGCAATAAGCCCCGTTTTCACAGAGCATGGCTTGTATGTATAATAATCGAACTGAAAGGAACTTGTGTAACATTAGTAAGAGACAAGGACTGTTGTTTAACACAGGGTAGATGATGAAAAACGACTTGATGACAGGATGAAAGACGACAGGCCTTCAAGTTGGAGGGACAGAGAAAGAAATAGAGATGACAGACCCAGGTAATCTTTGTCCTAAAAGTTTCACCTATCAATATGTGAAGTGAGTGATAGACAATGCCATTTAACCTGTTACCAAACTAACCCGCATTTTAATGACTCTGAAAGAGAAGGCTTTTGAAAACATTGTGGGGAAAGGAGAAAATGCTGGTGACCAGCATTTTCTCCTTTCCCCACAATGTTTTCAACCCTTTCACACACAAATCTCATAATTTGAGTCACAAATTAAAGTGTCAAGCACTTTCAATTTGGACAAGTTGGAAGCAGCATACATCATATGATGAAACCCAGGAAAAGCAAACAGCGAGTTGTTGCCTTGGTATGACTGAAATATTGTCCTCTGTGTTGTGCAAAAACTCTGACATTTTATATCTCTGTTATTACTGAAGATATTTGCTTCCAACTTGGACAAGTTGTTGATAACAAAGGGGAACTCATACAACAAGGGCAGATAACCATTAAAGTATTTTTGACACAGTTATGCCCCTTTTTCGACTGAAATTCAAGCAACGGCAGCAGAGTGGTGGCACCAGCATGTTCTTGTTATCAGTTACCTGATATTTTTTCTAATCTGTGTATAGCAATGTTTATGGTGTAATTGTTACTTTATGGCCCACCAATTACACTGTAATATTCTCTTAGCAAAGATTAACATATATTTCATACTTTGACAATTCCGCAATTTTGTCAATTGAAAAAATGGAAATTTTACCCTTTACCAAATGTTCTTTGCGCTTCATTCAGTATGTACCATTTATACATGTCAATTTTTTATTGAAAATGACAGGTTGTATTTAGATTATGTGCTGAAAATATTTGCGCTGTAGTTACAGAATCTGAATGAGTAGATTGTTTACAGTTTTAGCGACGATAGATCTTCACGTGATGAAAGGCGAGGTGACAGAGATGATCGCGGATGGCGTGATCGAGGTTCATATCGTGATGACAGACCTTTCAGAGATGATCGTCCACGTGATTCATGGAGAGACAGGGAAGGAGGACGAGATCGAAGGTTTGATAATCGGGATATCAGGCTGGATCAAGAGGAGATGGGTCGTTTAAGTGAGGAAAGAGAACGGCTTCAGAGAAGTAGTCCTCGTGACGACAGAGGAAACTGGAGGCGTGGTGATGGTAGGAGAGATGAGGGTACATGGAGACGGGGTGGAGACGATGGACCAAGGCGTGATGATGGTCCGAGGAGAGAGGGAGGAGGAAGGGGAGATTCTTGGAGAGATGGTTAGTGCTTTAGATTAACCCCTTTACCAAACTTCAAAAATTTTGGACTTTGCCCAAAGCATTTGCAGATGACAAATTTCATGTGGCTTAAATAGTATGATGTGTCTATGAAAGAGTTGAAAACAATTTGGGAAAAGGATAAAATGCTGGTTACCAGCATTTTCTCCTTTTCTCAAATTATTTTCAAAAGCCTTCTCTGTCAAAAGGTCGTTAAAACCGGGTTACTGTGGTAAAGGGTTAATGAATTTTTTTTTTGTTCCGTTCACTTTTTTTTTTCCCTTAAAAACTTCATATAGAAATTTTCAAATTTGTCACTGTTCTCTTGAAATTTTACATGATGGCATTCAAAGGCCATTATCTATCATGATTATATACTGTTCTGTTGAATTTAGACATTGCTGGATGAGTTGTAACCTTACGTCACTGTAAAATGTGTAACCTGTCATGGTAGGGGTTCTGCATGGCTCAGTGGTAAAGTTTAGGACTGGCAACCTTGAGGCCCCGGGCTCGAGCCTCACTTGATCTACTGGGTTTTTGGTGGGAGTGTCCTTGGGCAAGACACTTCAGAGCCCTATCATAGTACTGGTGAACCCAGGAAATACATGAATATGTGAGCTGTCACCGTGATATGTCTTAAATAATGTTGAAAGCAGAGTAAAAAACACCATTCAGTCAATCAACTTCTCATGGTGGCCCACTACTCATACAGTAATGCTTTTGGTTTTGTGGTGGCCACTACTCGTACAGTAATGCTTTTGGTTTTAGTTCAAAAGAGTGTTAGTGGTCACCAGCATTTTCTCCTTTTCCCCACAATGTTTTTAAAGCCTTCTTCCTTGTTGTCCTTAACAACTGAGTTTGTTTGTTTAACCCTTTACCACACAATCCTGAGTCTTAATGACCCTGAGGAAGAATGCTTTTGAAAACATTGTGGGAAAAGGAGAAAATGCTGGTAACCAGCATTTTCTCCTTTTCCCACAATGTTTTCTAAACTTCAAAAGACAAATCCAATCACTCTAGCCATGTTTAGGTTGTCGTCTACAAATGCCTTCACTTTGGACAGGTATAAAATTTTGTCATTTGGTAAAGAGCTAAGGATGAATATTAAATATCTGCTTGTAACAATGGACTAATAAGGTCAGTTTTGAATATTAACCGCAGGTGGAGGAGGAGGAGGTGGGGGTTGGAGAGACAGAGATAGGGATCGTGGTAGGGACGTTAATGGTGGAGGTGGATCTTGGAGAAAAGGCGGAGACAGCAGGGATGATAGACGAGGTGGACCTCCCCCAGATAAAGATGACTGGAAAAGGGGTATGTCCTTAACCATTTAAGACACAGACCCGAGGTTTAATGGCCCTGAAAAAGAAGACTTTTGAAAACATCGTTGAAGAAGGAGAAAATGCTGGTAACCAGCATTTTCTCCTTTCCTCACAATGTTTTCTGTCTGTTTAAAGACATTTCATGATTTGAACTACACTGAATCTGCTATCTACAAATGCTTTCAATTTAGACAGGTCATGGCAAACAATTAATAATGCTTCTGTGATTACCTCATTTGACGGACCTATTTACCAAGTAGATACCATCTACTTGTTAACCCTGAAGTAAATGACAAAGCTTGAGACATGTTCGAATTGAAAATATTTGCAGACAATGAATCAGTTTGACTCGGATGAAAAAATTATAGTAGTGAAAGGGTAGAAAACAGTGGGAAAAGGAGAAAATACTGCTTAACCAGCATTTTCTCCTTTTCTCACAATGTTTTCAAAAAGCATCTTTCACAGGGTGGTTAAGACACAGGATTTTTTGGTACAGGGCTAAATGTAGATGATCGGGCCTTTGACAAATAAAAAACCAATCTTATGATGTATTGAATGAAAGACTTTCATTGTTTTTCTTTCAGATGCCCCACCTAGAGATAAGCCCAGGGACAGTGGACAGCCTCAAGGTAAATCTGCTATTAATTTTAGCCCTTTCCCAAACAAGCCCTGGTTTTCATGTGTCTGCAGTACAAGTCTTTTGAAAACACTGTGGGAAAAGGAGAAATTGCTCGTAACGAGCAATTTCTCCTTTTCCCACAGTGTTTTCTACCCTATTGGAGACCTTTCTGCCATTTTCATCAAATTTAAAACTGTCGTCTGCAAACTCTTTCAAGTTGGACCAGTCCAAAATTTGTCGTTTGGGAAAGGGTTAAACATAGTTATTGCAATTAATTTTAAACATTTATTTTACATCAAAAGAGAAACAAGTTATGTGTACGGTAAATATGTTCCTCAAAGAAAAAAACCACACTTTTGTCAAATTTACTTTGTGTGTGTTCCAGAGGCCATGTTTTTGCTTGATCGTTGTATAGTGTTCATTACCATTTTCAACATCATTTCAATTATATTGCGGTGGCCAGTGCACATGTCCATGTTTTCCTGGAGTTCTCTTACCATTACTTGCATGATATTCTTCACAGCCAGTGGCTATTTTCCCATATAACTATGGTTGAAACAATGATTAACTGTGAGAGAGGAATGGATCTTATCGCAATGACTATAATCAATTCTCGGAAAGAAATTCGCCAAACTTGGGATTCAAACCAGAGACCCCATGTTCAAAAGTCCTGTATGCTTCCAGCTGCGCAACTTTGCTGGGCGCTTTTGAAAACATTGTGGGAAACAAGGTGACCTGCAGTATTGCTTGATTGATTTTAAATTTGTTGTCTACAAAAGCTTTCAGTTTGGACAAGTCTTACATTTTGTTGTTTATTCGAGACAAGGCTTTTTAGGGATAGCTACATAATTATTATGTATTTTTCAGATGATGATGGTTGGACAACAGTCAGAAGATAAACATTGGTGCAGAGACAAGTGTTGCAAATTATTTAAATCAGACAGAGGACTCTTGTACCATTTTATTTCAGCAAAGCATGAAGGGCTCACACTGTTTTCAAACATTTTGGATATCACGTCACAACAAACCTCATTGCAAATCTCGTCGTATATACTGATTATCGTCTTTGATGTAACTGATTCCAACCTTGTCTTGGAGATTTCCGATGATGACTAGGTCACTATTTGACAAATTGCTGAATATGTTTTACTTTTGGGTACACATGTTTAACTTTTTACCACACAATCCTGAGTTTAAAAGAACCTGAAGAAGATCACTTTAGAAAACATTGTGGGAAAAGGAGAAAATTCTGGTAACCCTTACAGCATTTTCTCCTTTTTCCACAATAATTTCTACCCATCCAGAAACAAATTTCAACATTTCCGTCATATTTATTTTGTCCTCTGCAAATGAAGTACATGTATAGTCGAATGTAGTCTAAAATTTTGTCATTTGGTAAAGTATTAATGTTAATTGTGAAAAAAAATCTTTTTGGTTTGGCACAGTAAGGACTAATGGTATGATATTTTACTACTTAGTATATTATTAGCAAATGGTCATCACTCAATTTGTGTACTATCGGTGAAATATTGGGCTGTCATTTGGGTGGCAGACTTTACAATGATGTACGGGGAAGAAAAAAACCTTTATAAAAAAAATGCAGGCAATGCAGAATCTATCTTGGTATTTTGGGGGACTATTTCAGTAAAATATTGGACGTAATAAAGTTATGTAACTGTCAACATTGTTTCAGCCTGTTTGTTACCAATGTCATGTACATGTTTTCTTATTTTCTCCATTATGAAGATGTAGTGCTTGAAATAAAATGGTAAATTATAACATTTTCCTTTTTATTTTCATTTGCTCACCAGAACACAATATGCTGTAGGTAAGCATTTGTGTTCACCCATTTTCTTTCGCCCGTGCATTGTGTCAAGGATCTTGAAAGTATTGGACTACAGACTCAAAATTTCGCGTGAAGCCTCCCTAAGTTGGAGAGAAAATACTTATCAGACCATCCAACTTTTATCACACAATCCCGAGTTTTAACGATCCTGAGGAAGAAGGCTTTTTAAAACATTGTCGGAAAAGAGGAAAATGCTGGTAACCCTTTACCACACAATCCCGAGTTTTAACGATCCTGAGGAAGAAGGCTTTTTATAGCATTGTCGGAAAAGAATAAAATGCTGGTAACGAGCATTTTCTTCTTTTCCCACAATTTTTCCAACCCTTCTAGCCGAGTTCATTGTGTCGTCTGGCTGCTGTTACTTACTAATGAATAGAGAAAAAAAATAAAGTTATTTAATACTTTTCCTCCTGTATCGTAAGACCGGTAGACACGAAAGTTGGCATGGAAAATCAGCATCTATAGTAAAACATGTCCAAATAAATCATGTACCTTCCACTTGCTTAACCCTTTCCCAAACAAGCCCTGGTTTTCACGTGTCTGCAGTACAAGTCTTTTGAAAACACTGTGGGAAAAGGAGAAATTGCTCATAACGAGCAATTTCTCCTTTTCCAACAGTTTTCTACCCTTTTTGATAACTTTCTGCCATTTTCATCAAAGTTAAAATTGTCGTCTGCAAACTCTTTCAATTTGGACCAGTCCAAAATTTGTCGTTTGGGAAAGGGTTAACCCAATACCAAATAATCCCGTGTTTTAATCACTGAGAACTGATTGATTATGTGGTGTTTAACGCCGTTTTCAACATTATTTCAGTAATATAGCGGCGGTCAGTACACCTACATGTATCTGTGTTCTGCAATTTCTTTTACCACTACTTCACATTATATTGTTCCCAAGCCACTGGCTACTTCCCCACATAACCATCGTCGAAACAATGATCAGCAGTGAGAGAGGAATGAATCCTGTGATAATGAGTATCATCAATCCTCGGAAAGAAATTAGCTGAGCTATGGGTTCGAACCAGCGACTTCCTCTCGAATCCTGTACGCTACCGACTGCGCCACCGGGCCTCGGCAAACAGAAAAAAGGCTTTGAAAACATGTTACCACAATATTTCATATCCTTTCACAGACGAGTCATTATTTGAGCTCCACGATTTATTTGGACGAGTCTGAACTTAAGTCATCTGATAATGAGTAAAATTATGCATTCACACCTTTCAGCTTACTACAAGACTGACAACAAACGAACTCTTTCGACGGTGACATCGATGCAGTGAAACTGCATTTTTAATTTATACCCCAGTGGTCATAAATAGTACTCTCGGAAAGATTCATTTGCACTTTTGTGAATGTTTAAGATGAACGTCGAACTAAAGGGCTAGTTTATTTTGTATAGAATTATCTAATGGTCCTTTATCAAAGTTGCTCTAATTGTGTCCCTAGAGGGCAAATAAAGGGCGGGGTGACCAGGGGTCCCTATTCCTCTGAATTTCCTAATTTTCAAGGTAACCATTTTGGTTTAGCCAATCAGAAGTTGTGTTACTTTCAAATTCAGAAAATTTTGAAGAGTAAGACTAAGAATATTCTTAAATCAAAGTCCTGGATTTGTGGAGTAGCATAAAGAAGTTATATGTTGTAATATAAAATAACGTCACATACAACACATGTGCATTTTAAAATGGAGTAAGCAAGGGGAGGGAAAGACAAAATTGTTCTGGAGCGCGGGCCGCGCAGTAACTGTTATTCTATTACTGTTTAAGGAGTGGTGATTTGATCCGTCAATCTTACGCAGTTTTTTGCTTGTATCAGATTTCTGAATAAATATGTATACATGTGTAGGACAGTATATACGATAGTAACAAAAGCGAGGTTGAGTTCTATTAGCTAAAACTGAAAGTAGAATGAGCGCAAGCATGAATGACAGTATATTTGTTTCAGGTCAAACCGACAACATGGTACAGTGTAAGCGCGCATGCGTCGTTACGCATGATGTATTTGGTTCCGGTCAGAACGATCACAGTAAGCGGATTTGCTATACAAATCCGCTAAAAATGGTTGGTGAATACAGACCTGGGATTCACAAATAGGCAATATTCACAAATTTGTTCGTGTAACTCGGGTGAACTATACAGGATCACCAGAGGCCTGTTCTTTATGTAGGCATGTAGTTGAGTGTCAGCGTTCAGGATCCTCGATAGCTCAGTGTCTAAGGTACTGGATTTTATCCTTTGCTTCTGTGCTGGTCACGTGGGAGAGTCCTTTAGTCCTTTACCACACAGTCCCGAGTTTTAACGACCCTCTGACATAGGCCTTTTGAAAACATTTTGGGAAAAGGAGAAAATGCTGGTAACCAGCATTTTCTCCTTTTCCTACAATGTTTTCTACCGACCCAAAAGCAAATTTCAATATTGGAGTCGCATTTATTATGTTGTCTGCCACTGCTTTGAATTTTGACGAGTCGGGAATTTTGTCGTTTGGTAAAGAGTTAAGCCTGTGCCAAACACTACCGTGTTGTAGCACCGAGCACGTTGGCGATTCGGCAACGCATTAGGCTTGAAACTAGGGGACCGCTGGTTTGAATCCGCCAAACGGTCAAATTTTTTTTCCGAGGCTGGATGATATTCATTAAGACAGGAATCATTTCTTTAAATCACTGACCTTTGTTACGACAATGGCTGGTGGCTGTATGGGAAAGTAGCTAGTGGCTTTGGAAGAATGTTGTGCGAAGCACATGAGCTGGGTACAGCAAATTCCAGGAAAACATGACCCATGCTCTGTGAAAAGAGGGCTTAATGCATTTGCGAACAGTATCAATCCCGATCAGCCTGCGCAGTCCGCACAGGCTGACCAGGGCCGAAACATTTCGCTATAGGTCAATTTTCTGCATGTCCAAGGACTAGCATACCTCATTATTCAATCGGTTGTTAAAAAGTGGCTATTGTGGATCCCTGATAATATGAATGTTTGAATGGTCCGATGCATCACGGTAATGCATTATGCCCCTTTCTGCCAGAGCATGGCCGATATAGATGGATACGTGTAACTGCACACAGCGTCGAACACCAAACAGAAAGAAAAGTGTGTTGTAACGAGCCCGTAGAACAATGTTTTTAAAACACAGTGCGATGACTTGCTTGGAAGGCCTATCATGCATTACAGAGATGTATTAAGACCGCCTATGTCAGAGCATGGCTCACATAATATCTTGCGCTGTTGTGCACAGATGCCAGGCTTCTTTGCAAGCTTACTATTGCTTATATAGTGGATCGACGGACAGCTACGGGAGTCTACATATCTGTCTGTTTCTTCTTGTGGTTGATTTCTGGTAACTTGGTGCACAGCATTACGCGGTTAATTTGCTAGGATGGTATATCCAATTATTTATTTGGACTATTTATAATGTAATTTATATTAGGTGAAAGGATAATTTGGACTTGGCAAAGAATGCCATGAGTCAACTGTTCTACCTGAATGCTAGATGGTCGTACGTAATTCAGTTTCGAATAACTTTTTTTGATGGTTTGGGTTGTTCCCTCCAGTTCTATTATAAGTTAACGCGACACGTTTACGATAGTTGGAAAAGAAGTGATTGCTATAAATGAGTAATTGCTCATTATCCCACCGTGGATGTTACTCTTCCATACGTAGAAACCGAGTGTTTCTCGTATGTTTGAAATAATTCACACAATAATAGACATGATGTCATGTTCTAAGTTAAACTTCCTTCTTGCAAAGCGGATGGTAGTAATTCGTCTTTACAGATGTTTAACCCTTTACCAGACGGCAAAATTTTAACCTTGTCCAGATTGAAAGCATTTGCAGACGGCAATTTCAATGTGGCTCAAATGGTACAATTTTCTTTGATAGGGTAGAAAACATCGTGAGAAATGGAGAAAATGCTGGTTACCAGCATTTTCTCCTTTTCCCACAATGTTTTAAAAGGCTTCTTTCTCAGGGTCGTTAAAAGGCGGCATTGTGCAGTAAAGTGTTAAGTATTATCATCTTTAACCTTTACCTGGTGTATCTTTGTCTGCACGATTGTATGATAACCGATTGTATTACCCTAGGTACTTTGGTACAGACTTTCAATGCACATGCGCAAAGATGGTGTAATGGCGGAAGCAACACCCAGAAAGTCAGCGACCGAACATTGGAAAAGACTTGATTCTGTTCAGGACGCTGAGAGTTTAAGACAAGAGTCAATTAGCGCTAAACATGAGCATCTCATTACAGAAATCGAGACTTCTGACGGACCTCTGGCAACAACGCTCCGGTAAAACATCTCAGACTTTAATGTAAACAAACGGGGCAAGACCAAATTTTCAAGGCTCGGTCTGCGAGACGTCCTGCAAAGAAAACTACGCGTTCTGTTATCTGATAATTAGACAGTACTGTCTCATTTTCGTACATACATTGAGGATGCCTGGAAAATTTAAAAGCGGTTAGGTCGGCGAAACGTTTTAAGATGAATCTTTGAGCAGCTCGAACCAGTAAGTTCGGCCCATTACAAGCTCGAGCCAAATTTGTGACAGATCCTGTTTATTACCAAACGACAAAATTTTTAAAGCAGTCCAAGGTGGAAGCATTTACATTCGACAAAATTATTGTGACTTAAAAATTGAAAGTCATTTTTGGAAAAGAGGAAAACACTGCAGGAAGAAGAGAAAATTCATTTAGTTCTGGTTTGGTTGAGCAGATATCCAGTTAAATTTCAACTCGATGCCTTTGAGTAGTAAGCTATGTTTTTACTGAAAAGGCAAATGTTGAAATTGGCTGCAATTGAGTACTTTTGTCAGACAACCATGTCAGATAATTTACTTGTCATGGCCAATATGTTACTCAAAAATATGAGGGGACGACAAGTGGAATTTTTGTACTCTGCTCTATAGAGTTCGATAATCACAATAATAAATCACAAATGATAAAGCCAGTTTACTATGCTTGGTTTTTTACCCTTCATCATCTCATCTGAACCCATTACTGCATAATCCAGTTTAAATGACCTTGAGCAGGAAGGTTTTTAAAAACACTTTGGGAAAAGGAGAAAATGCTTGTAACAAGCATTTTCTCCTATTCATACAATGTTTTCTGCCTATTACAGAACATAGGATCATTAGTACCATTTTTGAATTTGTTATCTGCAGATGTTTAATTGTTTTGAATTTAGAAGAGTCGAAAAGTTATCATTTGGGAAAGGGTTAAGTCAAATTTAAAGATATTTGATGTGAGTTCTTCACCCATGTTGCCTTGAAACTCTTCAGTGTTGATGTAATTTTTGTAGAGATTTGAGCTCGGCTGTTTTCAAAGAAAACATTGTGTTAATGTCATAGCCCTGGTGTCGACTGTGTCTTTGTGCAAAAAGTGTGACAGTTTATAATATCTCTGTTATTACTGAAGATATTTACTTTAACCCTTTCCCAAACAAGCCCTGGTTTTCACATGTCTGCAGTACAAGTCTTTTGAAAACACTGTGGGAAAAGGAGAAATTGCTCGTAACGAGCAATTTCTCCTTTTCCCACACTGTTTTCTACCCTTTTTGAGAACTTTCTACCATTGTCATCAAATTTAAAGTTGTCGTCTGCAAACTCTTTCAATTTGGACCGGTCTATTCTAAACTTTATCCTTTGGGAAAGGGTTAAACAAGCTGTTCATTATCAAAAGAGGAACCCGTACAAAAGGGGCAAAGCATTTTTGACACAGTTATGCCCCTTTTTTGACTTAGAATTTTCGCTGAAAATCAAGCAGCTGCAACCAAACGTTGGCACCCGCGTGTGATGCTCTTGTTCATTTTTATCAGGGCCGTATATGATGACAATGAACTGGGAAAGTTTGTTGAAATGCTGGATACGAGGATCAAGTTCCATGACAGAGAGATAGAAAGGATGTGTAACTATCATTACCAAGGCTTTATTGATTCTGTGAGAGAACTCTTACAAGTCAGTACAGATGCAGCCCACTTGAGGGTATGTATCACTTATTGATATACCTTTGAACCTGTATCCAATAATCTTCAATTTTCCAGTTGAACACAGTAATTGTAGATACAACAGAAGTAAATTACAGTCGAATCTGAGTTAGCGGTCATATGTGAATAGCGGCCAATCTGTGATTAACGGTCAGTTCAGGCCCGCCCGTGGAAATTAGCTCTTTAATGTCCTTTAATTAACGGTAAATTGTGATATGTGGTCAGCGGTCACATTTGAAGTACTTAATTACACTTAAAGCATATCCCATAAAGCGGTCACGCGACCCGACTAATCGCTAGCAGGTGGTGTGTAAAAAATCAATAACACGTCTGGCTAATCGTGTGCATAAATCGCGTCGCTTTACCAATCAACATGTGTGATAAACGGTTAAACTTAATAGTGCAGGTGTACACTTTATCGGGAGAAATTGAATTGTTTGTCTTTTATGATTTAAAGTCAATAAGTGCCGAGGTATTTTGATTAATACAATCAAAATTAATTAATAATTAATTAGGTTTGAAAGTTTTGTAAAACTGCGAAGATAGGGTGCTTTATAATGGGATTGATCACACGATACTTCCTATTCTTCGCTATCATGTCTCAGAAACGCAAGTGTTTAACGTTAGAGGAACGCGTCAAAGTTCTTCAGCTTCTTGATTCCGGTCGCTCGTCTAGGGTCATCGCTTCCGACTTTGGCGTCGGACGCACTCAAATCCAAAATGTGGCAAAACGTAAGCGCGAAATCATGGATGAATATGAAACTGGGAATCCTGAAACTAAACATGTTAAACGTACTGTGTCTTATGACAAAATTGACGATCTTTGTCACCGTTGGTTTTTGGACGCTACCTCTAGACAAATCAATGTGTCAGGACCTTTGATTCGCGAGAAGGCATTGAAATTCGCCAGTGAGCTCGGACTTAACGATTTCAAGGGATCTTGTGGGTGGCTGGAGTCTTTCTTGAAAAGACACAACATTGTTTTTAAGAAACAAAGTGGTGAGCGTGGCTCTGTGGACAAAAGTGTAGTGGATGACTGGAAGTGCAAATTGAAAACAGTTTGTAATGGATATAACCAGTGTGACAAAAACACAGACAAGGATTGATGTTTTTTTTTTAAGATGAGTAGGTCAGGAATAAGAAAACATTGGGTATTGAATGTTAACCTCTGAAGGGGATATCTTTCAATTGTCCAATGTTTTCTAGTTGCACTGTCTCCTTTTCCCTTAATGTTTTCTACCTATCAATAAACAGTTGCACCATTCAAGCGACATTGAAAATATGGTCTGCAGATGCTTTCAATTTGGACAGGGCTAAAATTTTTGTCTTCTGGTAAAGAGTTAACATGATCAACTGATTGATTCTATACTGTAATTTATTAATAAAACAGAGACCCAAAATAAACTTTCATTAATTAAAACACTTGTTTATTGTTTCTTTTGTTTTATATTAGGCGGCCAGTCTAATTACACTGTGACCACTCTGTGGTAGAAAATACTGATCTGTGTTAAGCAGCCAACTGTCGTATGCAGCCACTTTTGGCTTGTCCCTTGGTTGGCTGCTTAAGACAGTTTCGACTGTATATAGTTTTGTACCTTGAAAGCACTGTGATAAAAGTAGTTATCAGTGGCTTGTTATGAGCACTTTATTCATTGATCCATGCTGCAGATTCAGGATCAGTGTAAGTCTAGAGTGTCTGTATAAATGAAAAAAAATAAAGGATAATTTTTTTAAGGTATTTTTTTCAAGTAGTTTAATTCATGATTTTCTAAGCTCAAATGTAGTTGATATTACAGTACTCAGAGCTCCAGATAAGAGGAAGTGATGGTATTCTAAATCCATTATTCTCGTCCAAACCCTATGTTGTGGGTACTCATTAGAATCGTCTTGATGAAACGATTTTAATGAGTACCCATAACATAGGGTTTAATGGAGAATAACTAATATTTTCAACTTTGAAATCAAAAACACTCTCTCTATCTGGAACTCTAAGTACTTATACAATACACTCATTGCTGGAAATTACTCTTTTATGTCAGTAAAAGTGAAACTATCAAACATTCCATTTTTTTTCCCCCAAAATGACTCGGTTTATAGCATAAAGATATGGATCCAGATGATTTCACTGTTGACAGATTTGGAAAAAATTCTCTGTTAAGCTTCAACTGGTGTCTTGTAGAATATATCTATCCAGTATCTTAACTGCCCAATCATTTGTCAAAGTTTTATCCTTCCAAGTTGAGTGTGTCTGTAGACAATAATATCAGAATTGATATCAGTTACCTGAAGATGTCTAATAGGGTAGAAAACAGTTGTTGGAAAATGAAAAAGATTTAGTTATTGGCTCATGTTCTCTTTTCTTATTGTTTGCAAAAACCCTTACCCTCAGGGTTGTAAGCACACGGGATTGTTTTTGTAATGTGTCAGTAAGCAAACCTGGCTTTTGTGGGTAGTCTTTATCAAAACCATACTGTACAGAATCAGTTGTCTGATCCTGGATTCACTGTTTACATAATAGGATTTGCTTTGGATAGGGGAGAATCTCACATGAAAAAGAAAAATGGTGGTCATAAACATTTTCTCCTTTTCTCGAAATATTCTCCAAAGCTCTTTTTTCATTAGAGTTCTATAAACATTGGATCATATGCATGTAAGGTGAAGGGTTAACCCCTATGCCACACATTGTCTAGTTTTAACGATCCTGGGGAAAGAGGCTTTTGAAAACATTGTTGGTAAAGGAGAAAATGCTGGCAACAAGCATTTTCTTCCTTTCCCTTATTTTCTACAATTTCAAAAACAGCATTTTTCTTTTGAGCTACAATAAATTTGTTGTCTGCTCATACCTTCAGTTTGAATGAGTCTGAATTTAGTTGTGTTGGAAAGGGTTACCTAATGTTTGGGAGAAAGAAAAATGTTGTCTTTCAATAATGCAGGGAGAGATAGATGCCACCAATACAGCTTTGCAAGTGTCCTGTGAACCTCTCCTGCAGAAGGGTGACCACCTAGTTCGCTGTCGACGAGTTCAGAAAAATATAGCTTCTGCAATTGAAAAGCTGTCTCTCTGTTTACCTGGTATGCTTTCGGTTGACATAATGAATTTAAATTTATGATGGGTCTGTTACTTTTGTGAGGATAAACCTTAGTCTGTATTTACAACAGCATATTTCTGTCTTGTATTATATTGTTGTGATTAGACCTGTCCCAAGACCAGTGCTGAACCCCAGTAGGGCAGTCGATAGCATACAGGACTTTGGAACGGGGTCTCTAGTTCGAATCTCCAGCAGGGCCAATTTCTTTCCCAGGATTGATCATAGTCACCGGGACCAGATTCATTCCTCTCTTACAGCTAATCATTGTTTCAACCATGGTTATTTGAGAAAGCAGCGAGTAGCTTGGGAAGAATAGCTGCAAAGTATGGTAAAAGGAACTCCAGGAAAGCATGGATAGGTGCTCTGGCCATGTAACTGAAAAATATTGAAACTGTGTTAACCCTTAAGCTGCTGATCGCGACCCACTGACCTTTTGCAGACAGTGTAGATCAAGATCAGACTGCACAGAACATGCAGTCTGATCTTTGATCTACACAGTCCGATACGGTATTTTCTTTCCGGTGAAATAAACTTTGAAACTGCAATGTTTGGGCTTTTAGTATTGAGTAGAAATTTGGGTTTCATTTATTCAGCAGCTTATGTGTTAAATGTCACACAGTCAATCAACCAGGCCAGTATGTTGTAGCTCACTGATATGCCTCCATTGAGTCACCACCTCTCCTGATATTGTCTAAGTCCCGTGTACAGCTTACCCATACTTAACCCTTTACCAAATAATCCCAAATTTTAATAATCCTGAGTGGGACAGATTTAGAAAACAATCCGACAACGTTTTCTACCATTCCCAAAACAGATTTCAATTTTGGAGCCACATTTGATTTGTCATTTGCATATGCTTTCAATTTGGACCAGTCTAAAACGGTGTTGTTTGGTAAAGAGTCAATATTTATTGCTATTTTTCAGTTCTAGAGATGTATTGCAAACTGCAAGATCAGATGAACAGTAAAAGGTATTTCTTTCAATATCAGTTGTTTATAATATTATATGCTTAACCCTTTCCCAAACAAGCCCTGGTTTTCACGTGTCTGCAGTACAAGTCTTTTCAAAACACTGTGGGAAAAGGAGAAATTGCTCGTAACGAGCAATTTCTCCTTTTCCCACAGTGTTTTCTACCCTTTTTGAGACCTTTCTGCCATTTTCATCAATTTTAAAATTGTCGTCTGCAAACTCTTTCAATTTGGAACAGTCCAAAATTTGTCGTTTGGGAAAGGGTTAATCTTCTCTCTCCTTTTTCATAACTTCAAATAAAACTTGACTAAAGTAACACAATTTTGGTTCATATACCAACTTAACGATTTGTTGTTTTCATTTGCAAAAGGTGTAAGCTTGTCAATGCATGCATGACTTTTCGGTTCAGTACATTTTACCACAATGTTTTCTATTACAAGAAAGATGAATCAATTATTTTACTCTTCACCACTCAACAAAATATTAGACTGGTCCAGATTGAAACCATTTGCAGACAACAAATTAAACGTGACCCCAAAACTAAAATGTGTCTTTGGAAGGGTAGGAAACATTGTGGGGAAAGGAGAAAATGCTGGTAACCAGCATTTTCTCCTTTTCCCACAATATTTTTAAAGGCCTTTTTCCTCAAGGTCATTAAAAGTCGGGATTGTGTGGTAAAGAGTGAGACCTTTTTGCAAATGCTTAGGATATCCACTGGTCTAAGCTTGGTCATGTAATATAGGGTGATGGAAGGATGATGTTTTAATACAAGTCTATATGAAAGAAATGATTTTTAAAATACCGGTATAATTCACTCTTTAGCAAACAAAAAAAAATATTAAGACTTGTCCAAATTGAAAGCATTTGCAGACATCATTTTAAATGTTACTCAATACCTAATTTTAATATATAATTAACTGTTTACCAAACCATAAGATTTAAGAGTTCTACAGATTGAAAGTATTTGCCGACAACATTTTAAATGTTACTGAAAATATAAAATTTGTCCTTCAAAGGGTAGAAAACATTGTGGGAAATGGAGAAAATGCTGGTTACCAGCATTTTCTTCTTTTCCCACAATGTTTTCAAAGCTTGTTGCCTTAGGGATTGTTTGGTAAAGGGTTTTGATTGGAGTTCTGGGAAAAGGGGATTAAATGCATCTCACAATCCGTTATACAAGCAAGTCATAACACAATTCTTGATCCATAAAACCCATTTTGTATAAAAATCAACTAAATCATAAGGTAAACTGTCCACTGACACGCAAACAATTGACCAAAAGCAAAATGTTTTTATCCAGGTCAGCCTGCACAGACTGCACATGCTGACCTGGGGCGGTAGTTTTTAGCTCCACTGGCCAAAGGCCAGCGAGCTATTGTCATGGCGTTGTGTCCGGCATGCGTGCGTGCGTCCGTCCGTCCCAATGTCCGTGCGTGCGTCCGTAAACTTTTTCTTTAAAAAACTTCTCCTCAGAAACTATTGACTGGATTTTTACCAAATTTCACAGGAATGTTCCTTTGGTGGTCCTCTTTCAAATTCCTTCAAATAATTGTGTTCCATGAAGAATTCTGGTTGCCATGGCAACCAAAGTAAAAAACCTTTAAAAATCTTCTACTCCCAAACCGCTATTTGGATAGCATTATTATTTTGCAGGAATGTTCCTTAGATACAGGTTTACAGAATTCCTTTAAAAGAAAATGATCTGTCAAAAAACATGGCTTTTATGGGAGACTCATTTTCCTTTTATGGTATAAAGTAAAATCTTTGAAAAATTTCTTCTCTAAAACTATTCATTGGATTTCATTGTTGTTTTGCAGGTAAGTTCCTATGGTGGTTGTCTGCCAAATTGTTTCTATGGTGGTTGTATACCAAATTCCTTTTAAAAAAATGATACACCTAAAAACTCATTTTTTTATAGACAAGGCTTATATTTCAAAAAAATGTTCTTCTCCAAAACTATTTATTGTGTTAGTTTTATCGACTAACAAAGAAAAAGGAAGAAAATTGGATTGACTTGACCTAGTCAGGGCTGTCCTATTTAAGCCCACACATTTTCCTTGGTATTAAGATCACAATTTACTCCAATGATATGCTATTAGTTAGTACTAGTAATAAAATACCACTGGCCATAAATAAGATAAAAGCTTGAGCACCTTTCACAACTTGAGCTTTTCAATTTTGCCTTATTACTAAGCCTGAGTAACCATGCCAAGATAAAAAAAGAAAAAGTATTTTAATAACAAAACCCCCATGTTGTAGGTACTTTATAGTCCTTTTGATATAGAACAAGAGAACCTCTGCACTTTTATTAGTTCTGGTAAAGGTTTGTTGACCTACTAATGAGTAAATGCAGAGTGGACAGAAGGGGTGTAAATCCTGGTGACCTGGTACAAAGTGGGACAGGGCTTTACATTTGTGATAAGGCATTAATGTTATCCAGTCAAACTGATCCCGCAACTTCAGTACACCAGAATTAATCTGTGCCCTGGAGCAGGATATTTGATTTATGTAAATGCATTTGTAGACCATTTTGTGTTGTTTGCCACAGAAGACATTCTAACTGTGACTGTGAAAAGTTGATTATTAGGGATTAGGTGTTCATTGTATGCCAGCATATTTCATTCTATCTGGTGTATTGATGTAAGTTGATCTGTATTGCTATAACATTCATTCATTTGCCCTCCTAGCTGTTCTTTTAGATTACCCCTTTACCACACAATCACAACTTTTAACGACCTTGAGAAAGACATATTTTCTATATTTTGATGTTTCCCCACCCAAAATGGTTTGTGAAAGGACCTGTTGCAGACAACATATCTTCAAATTAGTAAGACATATATAAAAAAGGATAGAAATTATTGTGGGAAACTAAGAAAATGCTGGTTACCATTTTTTTCTTCTTTTCTCACAAGTTTTTTCCATACCTTTTTTCTTCAGTGAGCTAAAATGCAGGATTGAATGGTAATTGTTAAAAACTTCTTTTCGCCATTATAGAAATATCAGGCCTGTGGAGCGATACAGGCGCTCAAGCACCTCTAGTTGCAGATGTATTGAAGCCCCTTTTGCAGATGTATTAAACCCTGTTTTCACAAAGCATGGCTTATTTTTAGATTTTATCCTGCCCTAAAGACTCTGGAACAGTTAGAGCACACATATTTGCCTCGAGTCTGCACCCACTGGTTCTCCCAGGCAATGGCTGAAGCTATACCACAGTTGCGAAATAAAATCAAAGAGGCTTCAATGACAGATTTGAAAGACTTTCTGGAAAATATTCGAAAACACTCAGCCAAAATAGGAGAAGTTGCAATGAGACATGTAAGTATTGTTTGTCTGGGCAAAAATTAGTTAACCCTTTCCCAAACAAGCCCTGGTTTTCACGTGTCTGCAGTACAAGTCTTTTGAAAACACTGTAGGAAAAGGAGAAATTGCTCGTAAAGAGCAATTTCTCCTTTTCCCACAGTGTTTTCTACCCGTTTTGAGACCTTTCTGCCATTTCCATCAAATTTAAAATTGTCGTCTGCAAACTCTTTCAATTTGGACTAGTCCAAAATTAGTCGTTTGGGAAAGGGTTAACCTTTATCCTGCTAGATAAGGTAATTGAAACTTTCAAGCCGATAGTCAAAATCTGAATATTGCTATTTCAAACTTGTTTTTTTTTTTTTTAAGAAAAATATCTTTTTATCGGACAGTGTTGATAGGAGATCAGGATCCGTATTCACCAACCATTCTTAAGAACGTTCTTTGTCTTGTTCTCCAAAATTTTCTACATGTGAAAGTAACACAACTGCTGATTGGCTAAACCATTTGGTTTAGTCAATCAGGAGTTGTGTTACTTTCAAGTGTAGAAAATCTTGGAGAATAAGACTAAGAATATTCTTAAGAATGGTTGGTGAATACGGACCCATACTGCATGTTTTGTGCAGTCTGATCTTGATCTTCACTGTCTGCAAAAGGTCAGCAAATCGATTTTCGCAGCCTAAGGGTTAATATAAAGTAACTTTTTTCCATTCACAATGTTCATTCTTATGTACATCTCAACCCTTACCCTACGATCAATCTATTGAGCTACTATCAACTACCACCATAGGTAGTATTATATCATAGGAAGAACTATACAGACCATTTTATTACACATTGTGTGAAGTAGACGGGAAAAAAAAAGAGATTTTATTCATGTCCTGAGAAATGAAAGATCAAAAAGCCAATAAAATAGGTAGTAGACAAATACTGTATAATTGGAATGTTTTTGCGATGTGGAAATTTTTTGCGATTTCTCAAATTTGAAAAATTCGCAAGCTTTTGTTTGCATATTTTACCACAAGTATACCAACAAATAACGGGTGTCTTAAATTCGCAAACATATCCATATGCAAAATGTCTGTAATCAGTAATTCGCAAATTTTTCGACACACATGTAAATCCATATATACAGTATGGCTTTTGCTTGAAGAGGGAGACCTTACAATGTTTTATCTCTGAACCCCACATCAGTCTCCAAAACAAAAATTACTGAATGTTTTCTGATAAAGGAACTTTTAGAGAGACTGCAGACATACAAATCTTTGAGTCAGTACAAGTAACAGTGACTGAACAAGTCAAACCTGCCACATTTTCAGGCTGCTGAACAGAATAACATGGATCCATCTATAGTGAGAAAGAAACCCAAAAAGAGAAAGGCCCCTGCCCCTCCAAACCCTTTCACACTTGAGAAGGATGTAGAAGAAGAAGATGAACTTGTAGCACTAGATATCACTACAGAAGAAGAGGTGAACCTTTTGTTTGCTACTGTCTTTCATTTAGATTAGTTTAACCCTTTACCACAAAGTCCCACATTTTAGTGATCCTGAGAAAAAAGCTTTTGAAAACACTGTTGAAAAGGGAGGAAATGCTGGGGACAATGTTTTCTACCCTGTCAAAGACAAAGATTATCAGAAATTATGGTTTATTTATATCATCAATAGCTTGAACGTTACTGATTTTGAAAAAAATCTGACAAGGGAAGAGTAGCTATTTAAAGCTGAAGTTTATATTTCTGAAGAAAATCCAGTTCTCAGTTTAGGAAAAGTAGCCACTTAATGACTTACTCATGTTTACTCAACAAAGGGCACATTATTGTTTCCATTTCTTTGAAACTTGCAGGTATTGTTTAATACAATAAGTACTGATACCCTATCAAGTTTGGCTTGATGCCAAACAATTGGTTTTGAGAAATTGTACTTTGATTATTTCACTATTTATTGAAGTCAGCATTCCTACTTATTATGGTGTCTTAGTGGGTTCAAACCAACTCGCAACAAGAACAACAATACCCCCATTTTGTGTGTGTTTGTCTTGTTCCTTATTTGCATCACAAATTCATGATGTATTCCAGAAAATGAGCAAAATAACTTCTAGTAGAGCCATTCAAGCCCTCAAAGGCCTCTAGTCTTAAAATGTAATTTGCAACCTTTTCAGTAACACCCCCCCCCCCCACCCACCTTGAAACAGCGCTATTTTGGTAAGAGACCATTTTGTGGAGCGACCATTTTTCCCTTGCATGGTCATTTAATACAAGATGAACTGTATGTATGCATACATCTTTTTTTTTTTTTCTACACAGGATGTGAGTGCACAGGATCTAATTGACTTTTCTCCTGTCTATAGATGTCTGCATATTTATACTGTTTTGGTAAGTAGGTAGCAAGTTGAAATTGCCATGTCTCTGATGAATAAGACTGTGGTTCTGTGTTGATCACAGGTGGAGGTGGAGGATTTGCAATCATGAGGTCCTGAGTGTAATAACCCATTTAACTCTTTACCAAATGCCTACACTGTAGACCAGACCAAATTAAAAGCATTTACAGATGACAAAATAAGTGGCTCAAAATCTGAAACTTCTTTTTGGAAGAACAGAAAACATTGTGGGAAAAGGAGAAAATGCTGGTTACTAGCGTTTTCTCTGTTTCCCACAATGCTTTCAAAAGCCTTTTTCTATTAAAACTGGAGATTGTGTGATAAAGCGTTAAGACTTTTTGTGGGAGTATACTTGGGCAAGACTGGTTAGAGCCCTGGCCTAGCACTGGTGAAACCAGGGACATGAATAGGTGTTCTGACACTTTGGTATGACTGAAGAAGTGTTGAAAGAGAGACAAATGAAATAGTCTGCAATTAGGATGGTTTACAGCATTTATTAAGCCCTTTGCAAGAGTTGGCGAAGATAGCAAAAGTTTCCATCCTGGTTTATAAATATAAAAACAAGGACCCTAGCCTGACAACATTATGAAGAAAGTAATAAAGTGGGAGCACAGCAGAGTAGACATGTCAAAATAGTTATGTATGCCATACCAATGTATAAATAGTATACTGAAAATCTCTTTCAAAATCCTTTTTCCAAGGGGTGTTGTGTCTTGAAAAACGTGTACAGTCAGACGCAAATACTTTCAAGGCCTGGAATCATATCTTTTCGGAAAGTTAGTGAGGTACAAATAACCTGCTAGTGTTGCCACCTCTTTCAAACAGCCCTCAAATGTCAGTATCTTGCCTCAGCAAATATGCAGTCTGCATATTGATCCACCTTGTTCAATTTCATGGTATATATGCTGGCAAAGCAACCACCTTATTGCGGTATTAGTGGGACAGCTGTTAACCCTTTACCCTGTACCAGACGATAAAATTTCAGACCAGTCCAAATTGAAAGCATTTGCAGACAAAAATTTAAATTTGGCTCAAATGCTGGAATTTGTCTTTGATAGGATAGAAAACATTGTGGGAAAAGGAGAAAATGCTGGTCACCAGCATTTTCTCCTTTTCCCACAATGTTTTCAAAAGGCTTATTTTTTAAGGTCATTAAAAGTCGGGATTATGTGATAAAGAGTTTAAGCTGGTAAGCGTATCTCACTGACCTCTTGCGGATAGTGTAGATCGAGATCAGACTGCACAGAACATGGATCTACACTGTCTGATAAGGAGATATTTTTCTTTAGAACTTAAGTTTCAACTAACATTATTCTGGTTTTTAGTATTGGCTTGAAATCTTTATTTAACTCTTTACCACACAATCCCGAGTTTTAAATGACCCTGAAAGAGAATGCTTTTGAATACACTGTGGGAAAAGGAGAAAATGCTGGTAACTAGCAATTTCTCTTTTTCCCACAATGTTTTCTAGGATTTTAAAGACAGAAATTATCTTTTTATCTAATTAGCTTTGTCGCCTGCAAATGTTTCTTTGTGGACGACTCTAAAATTTTGATATGTAGCAAAGAGTTAAGTTAATTAACAGGACACGGGTTAAAAAGATAAAGAAAATTGTGTCGCTTAATTAGTGTTCTTTGAGTACATAAAGCTTACATATTTGTCATTAGGCTGACAGAGAGCATTTTGAAACCTACTATAGGAAGCAGAGAAGAAAACAAGCTAGGCTATCATTACAACCACCATCAAATATGGTAAGTATGGTCATAGTTTCCTAAATGATTAAAAAATGTTTGTTACTTAAGTTTACTTCACTAGAGTTGAATTTATACTGTCCAGATATTTTTCTCCTTTCCTCTGCTGCATATAAAGGCAAATCTGTTGCATATTGAGTCTTACATCAAAGCCTTTTTTACTATTTTTTTAACTATAATCTTAAGGTATAAAGTACAAGCACAGGATGTGACTTCATTGGTTAATATTATTTTGTTGTTTAGCAGTTCATTTTATAACTTTTTTTCTTCATTGCAGCATGAATCAATAGATAGCTACAAGAAATATTTTCATGACATAATTGGGTGAGTATGTGCTTGACTTTTTATCAGCGTGAGGGAATGATTTAATTTTATTGTTTGTGAGAAAGCACTCTCGATGTCACAATATTTCAGTTAGTGTGTGCTCTGACGTCATTTATACCTGCACATGAGGGAAAGGGTTTGAATGCTAATGGTCTCACTCCGTCTTTTGTCTTGCAGTCTTGTTTTTTCTGTAGAGACAAGTGTGATACAAGCTGAAATGCTCATGCCCTTTCCTGAAAGCAGGTCCTTGAAGTGAGACAATTAATTATTTATCAGCCTGTGTTTTATTTTAGCATTTTTCCTACAAGACACCATGAGAATATTTGTATTAGAGAATGACTTTACTATCACATTTGATGTGGAAAGTTGTTGGTTCATGGACCTTAAGAATGCCTATTCTCTGTCTTATGCCCATGCTTATGAAATTTAAATCCATACTCAACTGAGTTTGTGCTCAAACTGTACAGTCTCATTTATGGTTAAGACAGTATGAAAATTTGAAGATTTTTATTTGATAGGTAGACACAAAGAAAAGCTCAAAAGTAAAGTTTATCAGACTGAATTTATACAACTTTGAAATCGCCTTCTCAGCTGATTTGTGCACAAAAAAAGTTTTTTGAACATTGACCTAGCTGGATGACTGCCATGGTCTGTATTCACCAACCATTCTTAAGAATGTTCTTAGTCCTATTCATCAAGGTTTTCTAAATTCATAGTAACATAACTTCTGATTGGCTAAATGGTTTAGCCAATCAGAAATTGTGTTACTTTATACTTTTTCTGGGGAATAAGACTTACAATGTTCTCAAGAACGGTTGGTGAAAACAGACCCTGGATGACTGTTAGATTCTTGCAGAAGAAAATGGCTTCACTTTCAGCTTTCATATTTTCCTTTGAACATTTCAGGTTTTTTGTGGTTGAAGATCACATCCTTAGTACTACACAAGGACTCGTCAACAGAGCATACATGGATGAGTTATGGGAAACTTCTGTCAGTAAAATTGTGGCAGTTTTAAGAACGAATTCTGTAAGTAGTTATTATGTCAGTGTTGTCAATCTTTGAAGTATTTATATTCTGCTATTACATTATTATTATTAGGGCTGTCACGATATACCTGTATACTGGTACAAACTGCACATACCGGTTTTTTTTGCGATATTTTCTAGTTTTGATGTACTTTCAGTTTATTTTGATGTGTTCGTTTGTAAAACGTTGCGGTCATGCAAACGCTTGTCATTATCATAATTGTAGTGTGTATGAAAGTAAACTAGCAGCCTGTTGTCCATCAGACAGTTACGGGTACCTGTTTAGTATGAAAGCGGACTAGGGCATACTCTGATTCGTGATTGTCAATATTTTATGGTCACAATCAGTTCGATCCAAACCACACAATGCTGAGTCTCCAACATGATGTTTAAAACATCAAAAGTTACAGATTTTTAAAAACAGGAATACAAGAATAAAATTCATTAATACCATAGTTAAATTAATGGAAAATGTGTGCAAATTATACTGAAGTATTTTCTTGTAATCCTTCTTGATTGCCTCTGCATTTTCTGAATCGAGTATGACCATATCAACAATGGCTGCCAACGTTAATGCTATAGACGCGACCGAGGACGGTTATGGTAAAATAACAAATAAGAAGGCAAAATCCGATATTTGGAATCACTTTTGTTGAGATTGGATGATTTAATTGATTCACCTTCACTTTTTTTCGAAGAATTAAACATGAATTATGAATAGCCAAGGTATTTTTTTAAAAAATTTAATTTTAACATGGACGCGATATATTGTGGTATGTATCGCAATACGGTTTCTGTGTATTGCAATACAGTCGAATCTTGTTAGTCCGAACGTCGCTGATTCGCAGCTATGTGTTCGTTCGAATGCCCTCTCCGGTCCCGATATTTTTCCTTCTTTATCATTGTTAAATTTCTCCGAATACTTCGAACGTCCGTGCTCTGTAGTTCGTAGCATATTTCATGTCCCCAAAGTATCAATCTAACACAAATACATCCCTTTAATTCGTCGATGAATTAATCCGCTCGCAAAATGACAAAGGTGTTAAAACGTGTGACCAACCTTGATTTTCACACCTGTTGATTGACGATGTCGATAAGGACCAATCAACGGTTAACTTCGAATGTAATTAAAGGCACTGTTTGCCTTTTAAAGTCAATTAATCCTCTCAATTAATCAGCAGTTAACTACGAAGGTAATTAAAGGCGTTGTCTGGTTTGTAACGTTAATTAATCCATTCAACTAATGAGCGGTAATGTAATTCAAGGCGTTGTTTGGTTTGTAACGTTTATTAATCCATTCAATTAATCGATCAAAGTGACAATGAACAATTCCGAAATTTCTTAAAACAACCTAACTGCTATAAATTCTCAGACGAAACTTTCGATCGTCCTATTTTTGTATCAACATGACTTCGCTACACACAAGACTTCGACAACGTCTATCGCTTTAGCCACAATTAAAGTGTCGTCTGCAAATTCTCTCAATTTGGACAAGTCTACATCTTTGTAACGTGACAAACAGTTAAATTAACAAAGTGACATGTGTACAGACGATAAAGGTGTGAAGTCCTCTGAGTGATTTGATCTCCAGAAGGGGAAGTCACTCCGATGGACTTCAGCAAACAAAAAACAACAGATACTTTTTTCCATATGTTTATTACGATACCTTTACATGTATTTATAGATGGATGAACAATAAAGATAAGTATTTTTCCATTTATTACTTTCTTGAAACCATTTATGTACCTACTATGCTGTATTTGGGACTTGGATCCGAAAATATTTAAACAATATCTATGGAACTAAGCCCCAAATAGAGGGTGGAGAAAGACATGCTACGTAAATCCTAATTTGTCTATTTCCGTAACCTGCTACGAAAACATCCGAACACAAGCACACTTGTTGGTCCGTACTACGTTTAGTTCAAATAAAAATTTCTGGTCCCTTGCGCTACGAACTAACAAAGTTTTACTGTATATTGTGGTACACTTAAGGCGTATCGTGACAGCCCTAATTATTATTGATACTCAGCAGCTAAAATAGACTGATCATAAAATAGTATATAGCCCTTTAATTGGAAAAAAAAGAGAAATGGATGGTTTGACACGTTGCTTCACAATCCTGGGTTTTTACATAGAAGGCTTTTGAAATCATTGTTGGAAAAGGAGAAAATGCTGGTTACCAGCATTTTCTCTTTTTTCAATTATGTTTCTACCCTTTCATAGGCAAATCCCGTCATTAGAGTCACATTTAATTTGTCATCTGCCCGCACTTTTGGTGAAGAGAAGTCTAAAATTTTGTCATCTGGTTAAAGAGTTAAAGGGGTCCTGCTAAATTAACCATACTGTATTTACTATTAAATAATGATTACTTGAACAGTGGATTATTATTGTGGGTAAAAATTTTATGAATTACCAAATACTGACCCTATGCATGTTTTAATTTCTGTGAAAGTTAAGTACAGAATTCAAAAATTTCTACTCTAACTGTGCACTGTAAAACGAACTTATTATTCAATTCGGTAAATCTGCATTTTTACACTAGAAAATGATTGTTTTGTTAAATATTTTGTAGGCTGCGTGTAAAGAAGGTTCTATGATGTTGGAGATTAAGAAACTCATTGTGCTTTTCTGTCATACTCTAAAGGTGGGCAAAATTACCTTTGTTTGTCATATTTCAAAGAATGAAAATTACCAGAAAAACTTCCTGTCCTTTGAATTATTAGCTCAGCTGTTTTGGAAGAAAAAGTCAAAAGTGATTGTTGTAGCGTTGTCATCTACATCTGTGCTGTTTTGGTGCAAAAACTTTTACATTTTATAATATTTCTGTTATTACTGACGATATTTCCTTCAAACTCGGACCATTTTTTAACTATCTAAAGGGGAACCCATACAACAGGGGCAGATAGCTATCAAAGTATTTCTGACACAGTTATGCCCCTTTCTTACTTAAAATTTTCACTGGTAATCAAGCAACCACAGCATAGCATTGGCATGGTGCTCTTCTAGTATTATTCAGTCAAACATAATTAGTTGACCCTATACCATATGGTGAGAGACAGTGGTATAGCCACAGTGTCAGACTCTCATGTCAGAGGTTCTTGGTTTGATTCCTGTGATTAGCAAGCTCAACTTTTAAAGCCACTGCTACACAGGGCGTGTACTGGTCAACCCTTTAGCACACAACAAAATTAAGGAATCGCTTAAAAGCATTTTCAGACAACTAATTAAATGTTCAGTAAATGATGATTTCTCTCTTCAATAGGGTAGGAAACAATGTGGGAAAAGGAGAAAATGCTATTTACCACCATTTTCTCCATTTCTCACATTTTTTTCAAAAGCCTTATTCCTTAGGGTCGTTAAAAGTTGGGATTGTGTGGTAAAGGGTTAAGGTTTCCAGGAATCAGTAAGTGAGAGTGATTAATATAAATTTTCTGATACATTACAAATAGGTCTAAAAAGTACCAAATGACAAATTGTCTACTTGTCCGGATTGAAAGCATCTGAAGATGACAAATTAAAAATTTTTGCGGTTGTCAAACATATCTAATAGGGTAGCAATATTGTGGGAAAAGGAGACAGTGTCGGTTTTCAGCATTTTCTCCTATTCCTGTAATGTTTTCTACCCTATCAAATACAATAATCACCATTTAAGCTACATCCAACTTTTTGTCTGCAAATGCTTTCAGTTTGGTCCAGTCCAGAATTTTATTACATGGTAAAGAGTTCTGGTTTGAATGTACTCCTTTTATACCACACTGATTCAGAGAATGCTTCTTGTCCCCAACAATTTATCTGTTTATGTTTGAAGTTTGTTTCGGAAGAGTAAAAAACATGGTGAGAAAAAATGAAAATGCTGGTTACCAGCATTTTCTCCATTGTCCACAATGCTTTTAAAAGCCTTTTTCCTCAGGGTTGTTAAAAAGTCGGGAGTGTGTGGTAAACGGTTAATACTGGTTGGACTGTACTTCTTTATACCACACTGATTCAGAGGTTGTTTCCTGCACCCAGCAATTTATCTCTTTATGTTTGAAGTTTGTTTGGGAGAGTAAAAAACATGGTGAGAAAAGGAGAAAATGCTGGTTACCAGCATTTTCTCCTTTTCCCACAATGTTTTTGAAAGCCTTTTTCCTCAGGGTCTTTAAAAGTCGGGAGTGTGTGGTAAACAGTTAATACTGGTTGGACAGTACTTCTTTATATCAAACTGATTCAGTGATTGTTTCCTGCACCCAGCCACTCAAAGAATTTTACTTTTTATATGAGCCATGCACTGGCAAAAGGGGGCTTAATGCATCGCCATGATGCATTGTACAAATCAACTCTACCACATAAATATGGATCCATAACGGCCACTTTACATTTAACAACCGACTGAATCATGAGGTAGACTGGTCCTTGGACATACAGAAAATTGACCAATAGTGAAAAGTTCTGCCCCGGTCAGCCTGTGCAGAATGCACAAGCTGACCTGGGTCGATACTGTTTGCAGATGCATTAAGCACCCTTTTCACAGAGCATGGTTCATATTTTTGTTTATGTTTACAGGGATATGGATTCAGTGTAGGACACCTTTTAGAGTTGCTGTTAGAACTGAGGTAAGTGATGTAAATCTTTGTCAGAAAAGTTGAGAAACTGTGTGGGAAAGGAAAACCTTTCTCCTAATAATAATGATGCATTCATATCTATGTCATTTACATACAGTGCTTGTCAACATTAAGTTGTGTTGGTTAAACCTAGTTTGACCAAGATTCTGTCTGATATATAAGGTTATGGCATTGCCATGGGATCTCTCATGAGATGTTAGTCACCATTTTCTCCTTTTCCTGCCCGCCTGGGTGGCTCAGTGGTGAGCGTGTCGGACTCATGACCTGGTGGTTGTGAGTTCGATACCCGGTTGAGGCGAACTTTCTTTCCGGCGTATTTTCGCCTCTCACCTCTGCTGAAGCATGTGAGAAAAGTAGTCGGTGGCTTTGGAAAGAAAGTTGTGTTAGTACTGGTGTGAGAAAGCCAGGAAACACATGTGCGTCACTGACCGCCATGATATGACCTTAGCTGTTAAAGTGGCGTTAAACCCCAATACAACCAACCAACTCCTTTTCCTATATTGTTGTTTTGTACCCTTTAACTTTTTACCACACAATGATGAGTTTTAATACCCCTGGGTAATTAGACTTTTAAAAATATTATGGGAAAAGGAGAAAATGCTGGTAACCAGCTTTTTCTCCTTTTCTCATCATATTTTCTAACCCTTCAGAAACAAATCCAGTTATCTGAGCCACATTTAATTTGTTGCCTCTAAATGTTCCCTGAATATGGGCCTAACATTTTGTCATCTGGTAAGGAGTTAAACAAATCCCAAACAAGCCCTGGTTTTCACGTGTCTGCAGTACAAGTCTTTTGAAAACACTGTGGGAAATGGAGAAATTGCTCATAATGAGCAATTTCTCTTTTCCCTACAGTGTTTTCTAACCTTTTTGAGAACTTTCTGTCATTTTCATCCAATTTAAAATTGTTGTCTACAAACTCTTTCAATTTGGACCAGTCCAAAATTTGTCGTTTGGGAAAGGATTAAACAAATTTCATCATCTGAGAAGCATTTATATTATGGTCAGCAGACTTGGTCTTTCAAGCTGGACAAGTCTGAAGTTTCACCATTTGAGAAAGGTTTAACAATGTTTCAGTTATGTGACAGCAGGCAATTCATTCCTATACATAATGCACTGAGAAACTTTGCTAACATAATTATCATGCTATTAATAGTACTCAAAAGCCATTGGCTTGCAAGTCATTACAGTACATGTAGCTAAAAGCGTAATAATCAATTTGTTTTTCATTAACTCTTTACCAAACGACAAAGTTTTAGACTCGTCCAAATTGAAAGCATTTGCAGACAACAAAATAAATGTGACTCAAAAATTGAAATTTGTTTTGGGAAGAGTAGAAAACATTGTGGGAAAAGGAGAAAATGCTGGATACCAGCATTTTCTCCTTTTCCCACAATGTTTTAAAAAGGCTTCTTCCTCAGGGTCGTTAAAAGTCGGGATTGTGTGGTAAAGGGTTAAGCCTCAGAAAGAATGAACACAAAGAGTAGGTTAAACTCATAACCTCTCTATTCCACATACTGAAGAGCCAGGTTAGCTCACTGAACCATTAGAATGCTACATTTATCACATAAAACCTCCTCTAGCAGTGTATTATTTAATGACTCGACAATAAGGCGGACAAGCAATACAGGAACAAACTTGTTTTACTTAGTTTCCAGTGTAAAAAAATTAGCAATATAATGATAATGCATAAAAAAGGTGGCGTAAAGATCGTGGCTTAGAACGGCAGCACGGCGGAGTGTTACCAGCCCTGCTGCCCGTTGAGATCTCCAAGTAAGCATTAAACTGTACCCGCACAAAGCACGCCAGAAACCCCCCATTAAAAACGGTTTTATTACTTCTCAAAGCGAGTTTCCGCCGGCAACCTTTATTTAACAAAAACCACTACGCACTGCACCTTACGGCAATCCGTGGCACGCAAATCGAACGCGTAACTCACGGATACCTAGCAGTACTTACTTGCATGCGTGTCGACAGAAGACACCGACTAGAAAACATTTGTGATACACTGCGGGAACGTGTAGCTTCTACACCCCAGGTAAATACAGATAACACTACCAAAGAATTGTAGGCAGCACTCCTACAGGTGAACACTTAAAACACTTTGCGGGAACGTGTAGCTTCTACACCCCACGTAAATACAGATAACACTACCAAAGAATTGTAGGCAGCACTCCTACAGGTGAACACTTAAAACACTTTGCGGGAACGTGTAGCTTCTACACCCCACGTAAATACAGATAACACTACCAAAGAATTGTAGGCAGCACTCCTACAGGTGAACACTTAAAACACTTTGCGGGAACGTGTAGCTTCTACACCCCACGTAAACACTGAAAAACACCACCCAAGATGTGCAGCCCTGCACCACTTAGGGGGTACCCACTTATCAAACCGCCTGGGAATTGTTGCCCTTCACTATTTCAGGTGAATACTAACACACACAGGATCACATACGGGTTGTCAGATCGGTACCTCACTTGTATCTACCCAGTAATATACACAAAAACTTTTTTTTTTTTTGCATCCGGAAGAAAAAACACATTGAGCGAACGGAGAGTGCTAATGCCCAGAAACGCCCACTGCGTCTTTTGGTTCCCACTTGAAGAATTTGGCATAACTAACTGCTTACTTGGTGGACTCGTATAAGTCTTGCATTGATCCAAGCCACGACAAAGCGATAATTTTGCCTCTTAAAGAACTGACGAACATGGAAATATACACATAGCTAAGGCTTATATGCACTATATACACAAATATGAACTTAGATATCTAACATTAAATATTACTTGTAACTCTGTTACAGTGTTCATCGGGTTGACACAATATTATTAATCTTAAGGTCATTGTGAGAAGAAAAGTAGCTGTGAAGCGGCCAGAGTTCAACTTCAAGGTCGATTGTCTGCTGATGAAAGATGGAGAATTACGTGGCTGGTTCCCGAGAGTCCAAGATCACGTTGATGGAATTTAACAGGAGTCTCAGATTAATTCAGAAATCCTTTGACCCGAACCACTGTATGATCCGTACACTTGACAGGAGAAAGAAATGGAATTGAATTAAGATAGAACTGTATTCAATAATACCAGCATTATTCAGTAATTAACCATCACAGTCTGATCTGTAACTCCCGAACGACGGGTGGGAGAATTGAAGAAAGAAATGAATACAAGTTTTCTGGAAGGGAAATGTAAAAGTACCATATATGGAAATTAGACGACATTTACCTACCATATTAACAGAGCTAGATATGGGTCATGCTTAGTTGAATGAGGCTGATAAGCAGGTGACTGGGGGTATGGGTGGGAGGGTTAACGGTTGACGAACTACCAAACTATGTTGTAAGAGAGCGTGTCCGACAGCTGAGCACGGGCTTTTATACCAGCCAGCGATCTTTTTTGATTGGTTAAAGATATCAAAACAACTACGTATCTTTATTCCACCGTAACCAAGGTAAACAATGAAACTCGGCAACGGTCGTCGCATAAATAATGATTATTATTTTTAATAGCTAAAAATAATAATACTTATTTAATGACTCGACAATAAGGCGGACAAGCAATACAGGAACAAACTTGTTTTACTTAGTTTCCAGTGTAAAAAAATTAGCAATATAATGATAATGCATAAAAAAGGTGGCGTAAAGATCGTGGCTTAGAACGGCAGCACGGCGGAGTGTTACCAGCCCTGCTGCCCGTTGAGATCTCCAAGTAAGCATTAAACTGTACCCGCACAAAGCACGCCAGAAACCCCCCTTAAAAACGGTTTTATTACTTCTCAAAGCGAGTTTCCGCCACAATAAATTTCTGTTCAATGCACGAAATTTATCCGCCAAATCTCGCATGAGAAGACATGCAGACGACAAGCTATTAGATATACATGTATATTGCATAATCTGCAGTTTAAATGTAATTATGCTTCAGCAATATTTTTGTAAAGCCTCCTGAAGAGAAAAAAGATACATTTCTAAACCCACATCCGACAGGTGAACCCCATCGGAACGGTAAAAACCTGGCGTCTCCATATCAACGTCCACACACAGCAATTCGAAATGAGGATGTAAGGAAGCCTGTTGTCGACCGAACCTATTAATCCGCTTACGCTTCCTTTCCATGATTGCCATGGAGTAATTGGGTGTATTCCATTTGCATCTTTGCAAAATGTCGACCCAAATAATAGTAGAGTCCGGAATTGCTTCACGAAGGTAAGCGAATTCCCGTTCCATTATGCTGCGTATGGACGACAACGATGAACACGCCAGGTCATTACCACCCAAATGCAAAACCATAACTTTAGGCTGGGGGCGCAGCAGAATATGGCATTCCACCTCATGACGAAATTGCCACCAACCCATACCCCTACGGCACCACCATGCAACCCACTTTTCGTTTGGCAGCTTCAAATTATCTCTATCAGTCTGGTGAGCTCTTACGCCAGCCCAATGCGGTATGGAATCGCCGACAATCCAGATGTCTGAAGTTGAAAACGTAATATACAATTATTAACGAATATAAATTCTGAAAGCATTTGATTTCCATCTACCTAATGCCATGATTGAATCGCTGCTTAAACCTGCAAGAGCCAAGTCGGACGCACGACCGATACGAAAACTATGGGTCTTATATGACTCAAGTCTGTACGCTGTTCGCGAAATGCATTTAGCGAGTACTGCGGCGAATTGACTGCGGGTGACGGGTGAACCGTCAGCATGACAAAAAAAAAAAAAAGGAACCCTCGCCCTTGACCCTTACGTTCAAGTATGCTTTCAGAGACTGTATGGGGCAAAGACTGGAATTTTCAGCAGGGATTTTTAGAATAGTGGGAAGGCCCGTTTGGTTTGTTTTGCACTTACTCAATTTTACCGCAATGAACTTGCCATTCACGGAAAAGGTTACATCTGACTGCTGGAGATGAACATTTGGCATATGCCTATTGGTTAAAACAATTCGCTCACCCGAAATAAATCATAGTAAGCTAAAGTCCACAAAGCCGTGAACAACTTGATCTCATACGAATCGTAACATACATAGCTTAACTGATCCAAGATGGCTCTCAATACACACATAGTAATAGGTGCCCTGTCATCAACCTTATTACGTAATCGAGAACAGCCTTCCAACATCTTGCCTATTATAAAGACTCGACTTATATCCCACCAGCCACACATTTTGTGCCAGTAATTAACACCTGCTACATAAGTTTTAATTTTACGGGGAAAAAATCCTTTGCTGAAGCAGTAAGATATGAATAGAAGTATTTGACCTAGCTCCGCTGGCCATGCTGCTACCGAATTGTAATCGCTGCGGAATTTAGAAAAAGCATTGATAGCTGTGTTATAGGTTAATCTCGAATTCACTGCGAGGCCTGCTGTAAGAAGCTGTTGGGCTCCACTTTGAAGATTTGCCAAAGGTATTCTGGGATTGGTGTGGGGTCCAGATCGGCGTCCGGTGCAAGAGCTCTGAACCTGGCGATCTGAAAACGGGACAATGCATCGCACACAGAGTTAGACACGCCTGCAACATGCTTTGCTCTCAACACAATGTTATGCTGCAAGCATTTGAGTACAAGGGGTCTGATTAGATTCATAACCCTGTCGGATTTAGAAGAAGTAGAATTCAAAATGTGGACGACGGCCGCATTGTCACAGTGGAACCTGATTTTTTTTGTTAGCCAGGTTAACCCCCCATAAGTGCACTGAAACTAAAATTGGAAAAAGTTCTAAGAATGTTATATCCTTGGTTATTAGCGATTTGTGCCAAGACACAGGCCACTCAGCCATGCACCAGTGGCCCTTGTAATAAATACCCATGCCACGGCCAAAACCACCGGCACTGTCAGTATAAAGATTCTCATCAATGTTAGAAGACCAAAATCGGTCGTTGAAAACTGAAATACCATTGTGGTTATCAAAAAAAGTCAACCACATAGAGAGATCAGACTTCACTGCTTTCGTGACATGTATATGATGATGAGGTTTTTTAAGGCCGCAGATGGAGTTTACCAAACGGCGGCAAAAAGGACGTCCCGCCGGAATAGCGCGACAGCAGAAATTCAGCGAGCCAATCAACGATTGCATAGCTTTTAAAGTCGTACGCTTCTTACCGAGAGTTTCCTTAATTTTGAGGACTACTTCATTAATTTTTGCAACTGGAATACGAACTTCCATTCTAACGGTGTCGAGTTCGAGACCTAAGAAACACAGAACTTCAGACGGCCCCTCGGTTTTTTCATCTGCCAAGGGGACATTGAGTTCATTCATACAGTCAGAAAATACTGACATGAGAGCGAGGCAATCTACATTAGTTTTATCCCCTCCTAGGAAATCATCAAAATAGTGAATTAACTCACCGGATGTCATGCGCGACTTAACAAAGAACTCTAAAAACGAAGAAAAAATCTCAAATGTCTTGCAACTAACCGCTGCCCCAAAAGGAAGGGTTTTGTCCACAAAAAATTGACCTTCGAAATAAATAGCTAACAATTCGAAATCTTTTGGGCGAATCGGTATTAAACGGAAGGCATTTTTAAGATCCATCTTAAACAATTTACAACCTTTCCCTAATTTTTGAATCAAATATACTGCTTCGTCAAAACTAGTGTACTGGACGGAGCAATATTCACGAGCAATGCCGTCGTTAACAGATGTACCCTCAGGATAGGATAAATGATGAATGAGTCTGTATTCGCCGGCGGCTTTCTTTGGCACCAGGCCAACTGGTGAAACAATGAGATCAGAATAAGGTTTCTCTTGAAACGGGCCAGCCATTCTACCTGCTACAATTTCTTTTTCTAATTTCTGACGGACAATGGCCGGATTTTCAAATGCAGACTTAAGGTTTTTGCTTAATCGCGGAATTCTCAGACCGGTGTAATGTAAGTCAAAACCATTTTTAAAACCGTCCAGAAGTACCTTTGCATTCTTGGAATCATATTTTCTTAGTATATGTTCTAAAACTTCCAGCTTAATTGGTGAAGGAGCTAAATCTAAACTCAAATTGCAAGCTGGCCAGTTAACGACGTGGCGGATTGGAGTTTGAAACCTGGCGACCACGGCTGGCGGCTGAATTGCTGCGAAAAGTGTTATTGAACTGAGAAGCAGTTGGCTTACTTACGACGGTGTTTTTGGTTGGACAGAGAGCTGCTGGGTGGGGAAGGTCACAGAACGAACAAGCATGGCGAAAACGACAATGACACCAATTACACACGGATTCATTAAAGAAGTTGCATGTGGTTTGCAGAATTGGTCTAGAGCTTGGTTGGGAGGGTGGTTTAAAAACCACTTGAATGCACCTCCACCAAAGATCTGGGTTAAGTTTAGCCCATGACAATGGGTTTATAGCTTGACGTAACCTAAACTGTTCGTCATACTCGCGCCAAACAAAACCACCCTGGCGAGCCGCGCACTCACGAATCGACCACATGTAATGTAATAACTCGTGCGTTTTGTCCGGGTGGGCCGATAAATAAACCGATGCATAAATCAAAAAGGCGTCGGTCCACTTTTCAATGCTAGGAATTTTTTCCTTTAATTCTTTAGGCTTTGACTCTAACGAGCCGGAGGCCGAAAGTTCCAAAACCGAACATCTCGAATAATTGTCAAGTTCGATTGCACCCTTAAGCATTAAAGCTAGATTAATATATTGGCCTTGGCAAATTTGCCTCTTCAGCGCACTTGGGACGTGTGAAGCCAAGTCTTCGTTCTGAAGTCTTAAAAGCTCAGGCCCTTGCCTGTTGGTACACGTAGGTTCAAATAAGGTCGGCAACGTATTAAACTGAGGTTGTGGTGAAGCAGTGGGACTGGGGGAATCAATACCAGCCGGGGTAAGATGAGTTGTAGAAACGGCCGAATTTAGCAATGTGCAAGTGGACGACGTGACTGCCACGTCACAACAATCCGGGGAATTTTTTTTCGCAGACAATGTAATGGACTGAGGTTGTGACGCAACTTTGGGACTGGGAGAAGCAACACAAACCGGAATAAGGGGAGTTGACGAAACGGCCGAATTACGCAAGGTACAAGCAGACGACGTGACTGCCACGTCACAACAACCAGGGGCATTTTTTTCCGCAGGCAAAATATTAGCAGCTGAAATAATTTCTTCAAAGTCAATCACATTGCAAATATTACCTAAACCGAGAGGGGGTAATATACCTGCGTCCGGCTCTAGTAGCCGTGAACTAGAGTTGTCTTCTGCCTTTCTCTTGTTACATCTCCGTTTCGGCGCCATCTTAACGGTTGACGAACTACCAAACTATGTTGTAAGAGAGCGTGTCCGACAGCTGAGCACGGGCTTTTATACCAGCCAGCGATCTTTTTTGATTGGTTAAAGATATCAAAACAACTACGTATCTTTATTCCACCGTAACCAAGGTAAACAATGAAACTCGGCAACGGTCGTCGCATAAATAATGATTATTATTTTTAATAGCTAAAAATAATAATACTTAAACCCATGACTTATTTTTGATAATACACTAGTGTATTATCGTTTTTTGGGTCCTGGTTCTGATCAGTTTTTAGTCGTGAGCGCGTGAAGCCGTAGAAATCAGCCACAGCACGTGTCGGAATGTGTGTGACTATGCCGCTTTGCAGAAAAATGACGTCATTGTTGCTAAGGCGTATATGCGCAGAAAGTCTTTGATTTTCATGTTTGATAAAAACAAAAAAATGCAGCGAAAGTCTTTTAAATCAACAAAATTGTGGAAATAGGTGGACTTATCGCCTCTAGAAACGGGTTCATTCTACTTTAGGCATAAATATTAAAGAACTATCTACTTGTGTATGTACACATTTGAAACCAATCTACAACTGTACCCGTGAATTGTGTATAGGGTAAAGGTGATGATGCAGGGTATATTTTGCCTGTCATTTGTTTTATGTGATAAATAGAATCTCGCATTCGTGTTTATGTATTATCATTTTTATCAAACTCGTTGACTAAAATGTATTTGACGCTCGCCAAGGCTCGCGTCATACATTATTAGTCAACTCATTTGATAAAAATGATAATACATAAACACGAATGTAAGATCCTCTATGTATATGATACCTATATTTTTAAGTTGGTAAAAAAGATCCATCTATCCCAGAATCAAAGGTGCTTTAGCCACAATATTTTGCCTAATTCAGATACAAGATCAGACAGTACATTTGTAGCACAAAGCAATTTAATCAGCTGTTAAACAAAGTGGATTTTACGGATCCATAATTATGTGATGACTTAACCCATTACCACACAATCCCTACTTTTGACGCCCCTGAGAAAGAAGCCTTTTGAAAACACTGTGGGAAAAGGAGAAAATGCTGGTAACCAGCATTTTCTCCTTTTTCCACAGTGTTTTCTACCCGTCCCAGAACAAATTTCAATTTTTCAGTCACCTTTATTTTGTCGTCTGCAAATGCTTTCAATTTGAACCAGTCTAAGATATTGTCGTTTGGTAATGAGTTAACTGATATAGTGCATCATAGAGATGCATAAAGCCCTCTTTTGCCAGAGCATGGTTCATATATATGTATTACAGAGACCAGTATAGTGATACATTGACGAGACAGTGGGTAGGGGTATTTAATGGAATCTTCGCAGAGGACAACTATACACCTATTTATATTGAGAATGAGGCTGAATTTCTGTCTGTGATAACTCAGTTTCCCTTCCAAGATGAGGAATTGAAGCAGGTAAACCTCGATCTATCATTGATGAGTTAGCATTGTGTATTGTCGAGCACCTGCATGTTTGATCTTGGTGTGAGAGTGCTAGATAAATGACTTGTTTAATGAATTACATGCAGCAATATCGCTATTTTGTGGTTGTTTTTTTTTGCCACTGTAAGTAGCCCGTGGCTACTTCTAAGTGCACTGTGGACTTCTAAATTTGCTTTTTATTATTACTGGAAATTTCCATTTAACCCTTTACCACACAGTCCCAAGTTTTAATGACCCTGAAGAAAAAGCCAAGCCTCGGTAGCTCAGTTGGTAGCATACAGCACTTTAGAACAGGAGGTCTCTGGTTCGATTCCTGGCTCAGCCAATTTCTTTCTGAGGATTGATGATGGTCATTGCGAAAGGATTCGTTCCTCTCCTATTGTTGACCATTGTTTTGACAATGGTTATGTTGGAAAGCAGCCAGTGGCTTAGCAAGAATATTGTGTGGAGTACTGCTTAAAGAAACTTCCGGAAAGCATCGATAGGTGCACTGGCTGTCGCAATATAACTGAAATAATGTTGAAAACAGCGTTAAATACCAGGCAATCTATCAATCAACAGGTTAAGAGAAAGTTTTTGACAAACAAAATGCTGGTAAGCAGCATATTTTCCTTTTCTCATAATGTTTTCTGACGTTCCAAGACACATACCATCATTTGATCCACATCAAATTTGTCCTCGGCTAATTTAATACTCTCATGTTGGACAAATCTTCAATTTTGGTGCGGTAAAGACTTAACCCTATACCACACAATTCCGAGTTCTAACGATCCTGAGAAAGAAAGCATTTGAAAACTTTGTGGGAAAAGGAGAAAATGCTGGCAACCAGCATCTTCTTCTTTCCACACAATGTTTTCTACTCTTTTACAGCCAAATGATTTGAATTTGGACAGGTCTAAAATTTGGTCGCCTTTGTAAAGAGTTAATAAAATTAGACAAATTAGACCTGGTTTATATGATAGAGTTTGTCATTGAAAGGGCAGAAAACATTGTGTGGAAAGGAATAAATGCTGATAACCAACATTTTCTCCTTTTTCGTCAATGTTTTCATAAAACCGTTTTCTTTGGGGTTGTTGAAACTCGTAGTTGTTAGGTAAAAAGTTAAGAGCTAACAAAGCACTGGACAGGAAAGATTTTGTTCTTGATCTAGATCTGAAAAAGCAGCTTTGGTTGTCATGTACTCTCTTAATCTTTACCACACAACCATGAAGAAGAAGGCTTTTGAAAACACTGTTTGAAAAGGAGAAAATACTGGTATAACCAGCATTTTCGCCTTTTCCCACAGTGTTTTGCATCCCTTCAAAGACAATTTCCACAATTTCAGTCATGTTTGATTTGTCATTTGGGAAAACTGTGGACTTTTGAAAAGTCCAAAATTCTGTTATTTGGAAAAGAGGTAAGGAGTTAACCATGGAGTAGAACCCAACTTTTTGCATACACTTTCTGTTCTTGTTTGTCATTACAGGCTCCTTTTCCGAAGCGGTTCCCATTTTCAGAATTTGTCCCAAATGTGTACAACCAAGTAAAGGAGTATATTAATGCATGCTTGAAGTTTTCTGCTGACCTGCATTTAAGGTATGTATGTAAGGGTTTTTATCCATTTAATTGGTAATATTGTTGATGGTTTTTGGTTAACTTTTAAATGCCTAAGCTAATCTAAGGTTGATGTTTTAGATTACTCTTGAAGATCAGACCACTATTGCTAATGGGTTAGATCAGGGTCAGAATATACAGAAATTGCAGCCTGATCTTGGAGTTACAGATTCTACTCTATCCTTCTTTGTGTGAACAGTCTGGCAAAATCTCAAAAAAAAAAAGTATGATATTCTTTAGGGCGATCAAGTTCAAGAATCAAATTTTAAAGCTTTTTTGCATACTTTCCCCGCACATGTATCTGTCCTTTTAAAATATCATGATGTTGCTTGAAGCTTTTTTGATGATTCATGATATATTTCATGTCATGTCATGCTTGCTCAAATTTGATCCATCAGTATTTTACAGGTATTGTATTGGACCTGCTGGCTTATTTAGCTGTTTAAGATACATCTATACTCATTTTCAGCCAGTTTTTATCTCATTTCATTTTTACTTTATCAAACTTTAATCATTCTTGTATCTTCATGCCAAATGTTGCTCCTTAACATTGCAAGGTTGCATAGATTACGACCAATAGAAAATGCATTTCATTTTCTGGAGGCCGTCAAAGAAATCACTGTTGTGACGTTTCTGGTCTTAAAGATTTCTGAAATACATATATTTGTCCCTTACACCATACATATTTCGGTAATTTATCTATATTTACACAACTGACTAAATCATTTTACAATCTACCATATTTTAACAGCAGGTTTTCTCTCTGGTTGTGAGGATGATTGTATCTTTAAAATGTGATGATTTGATCATTGTTGTAGTCATACAGAAATTGATGATATGATAAGGAAGTCAACGAACTTGCTGTTAACGAGAACGTTGAGTGGATGTCTGACATCGTTGATCAAGAAACCTAGTCTGAGTCTTTTACAGGTAAAGTTTATTGAGGTGTTACTAGCACATTTAACCCTTTACTAGTCAATACCAACTTTTAACAGCTCTGAGGAAGAAGGCTTTTGAAAACATTAGGGGAAAAGGAGAAAATGCTCGTAACCAGCATTTTCTCCTTTTCCCACAAGGTTTTCTACATTATCAGAGAACTTTTGATCATTCGTATCGGTTTCAAAATTTGTGGTCTGCAAATGCTTTCAACGTAGAAGAGCCTGATATTTGTCATTTGGGAAAGGGTTAACTCTTTATGAAATGACAAAACTTTAGACTCATCCAAATTCAAAGGTGATGGCAGACAACAAATAAATGAAGGTTCAAGTTCCTGAAATTGTATCTGAAAGGGTAGAAAACATTGTGGGAAAAGGAAAAAATGCTGGTTACCAGCATCTTGTCTTTTTCCCACATTGTTTTCAAAAAGCATGTTCCTAAGGGTTGTTAAAACTCGAATTGTATGGTAAAAGGTTAATCTTTTTTATTTTCTGCTGTAGCAAAATTTACGTCGTCCAGAAAAGCATTAGTTTGAGTACTGTTTTATGTAGACTCAAATAATACCATTTTTATGACTAGGAGTGAAAGCCTTGGAAACTATTGTGATAGTAGGAGAAAATGTCAGTAACCACACGGCTGTTTTATAGGCATGTTCCATTTTAGGAGCATTATTTGATTTTGGTGTGCAGGGTCTCTCAATTTGAATAAATCTATAAAATTTTATATAGTCAATTTGAACCATTTGTTGGAATGGACATGGCTTGAGACAATGGTGTAGCAATAGGTCGAGTTTTCAAATGGTCGCAGATACACTATTTCCTGAGAAAGGGAATTTAAGCCACATTTAATTTGTTGTCTGCAAATGCTTTGAATTTAGAAAGGTAAAAAAATTAATCATTTGGTATAGGGATAATACATGATTGTGTTGTCTGATTTTGATATACACTGTCTGCAAAAATATGGCATGCTGTATTTGAAGCATAGGGTCAACGTGGTAGGATAATGGATGGTTGAGCCTTTGCTTTGTAGTAATTGTAAATTTTTTTTTTTTTTTTTTTTTTTTTTTTTTTTTTTTTTTTTTGAGCCATGCTCTTTGAAAAGGGGGCTTAATGCATTTGCAAAAAGTATCGACCCAGGTCAGCCTGCGCAATCCGCGCAGGCTGACCTGGGCCAAAACTTTTTGCGTTTTGTCAATTTTCTGCATGTCAAAGGACCAGTGTACCTAGTGATTCTGTAGATCGTTATACAAAACAGATTTTAGGGATGTATAAAACTGTGATGACTTACTTGGTATAATGCATTGTGGAGATACATTATGCCCCCTTTCACAGAGCATGGCTCATTTGTTTTTGGCTCATCTCAAAAACCAGCATTTTTTTAAATTTTCTACAGTTGATACAGATATCCATCAATATGAACTATTTAGAGAAGTCTTGTGGATATTTAGAGGATTACATCTCAAGTATTACAGGGTAAGTGGTCAGTATTTACTTGCTATTTGAACATTTTTAGCTCCACTGGCCAAAGGCCAGAGAGCTTACATCATGATCCTTTACCTGTCATGAGTCAGTGCGTCAGTGTGTTAACTTTTATTTGAAACATTTTCTTCTCTGAAACTACCCATCCGATTTTGACCATACTTCACAGAAATGATCCTGCCATAGTCTTCTTCAGAATTACATGAAAGAATTTTATTCCTTTAACAACTCTGGTTAGCATGGCAACAAAACAAAAAATATTGAAAATCTTTGAAAATCTTCTTGTCCAAAACTGTAATGCCTAGGGCTACCGAATTTGGCTTGTAGCTTCATCTAATGGACCTCTACCAAGTTTCTTCAAATTATAGCCCTGGGGTGAAAATTGGCCCCACCCGAGGGGTCACAAGTGTTACATGGGCATATACAGTGAAAACTTAAAAATCTAATTGTCCAAAACTAATAAGGCCTAGGGCTACCAAATTTGTCATGTAGCTTCATCTAATGAAACACTACTAAGATTCTTCAAATTATAGCCCTGGGGTCAAAATTAGACACACCCGTGGGGTCACAAGTTTTACATGGGATTATAGTGAAAACTTTAAAATTCTGCTGGTTCTAGATCTTAAGTCTTAGGGCTACCAAATTTTGCATATAGATTTTTCTAGTGAGCATCTACCAAGATCGTTCAAATTATAACCCTGGGGTCAAACATTGTCCCATCATATGAGCCAATTTTAAATTGTCGTCTGTAGATGATTTGAATTTGTTTGGGTTTGTGAAGAATTTTGATGTTTTGTAAAGATTTAACAGCTGATTCCTATATTTTGTTGCATTACAGTGCTGAGAAAGACAGTATTCATGCAGCCAGACTACATGGCATCTCTATGTTCAAGGTAGAGTAAGAGAACTTATTCTGACTAGTTTTATGATGTTCATGTACAACCAAACATTAACACCCCCCCCCCCTTCTTCTAAGGAGCATATTTAATGTAAATTTAGCAAACAAGATAAGAGGTGACAAATACAGAAGGTCACTTTTTCTTATTAATCCCTGGAGTGCAGCATAAACCCAAAGGAAAAAAGACCCAAATAATTGCCATAGATGAGCCATGCCCTTGCAAAAGGGTGCATAATGGGTCTCAGTTGTGCCTTATACCAAGCAAGTTATCACCTAATTATGGATCCCTAAAATCCATTTTGTGGAACAACCGACTGGAGTTAAAATGTCCTTTGACATGCAGAAAATTGACCAATAGCGAAAATGCAGAAAATTGACGAAAAGCAAAAACTATAGGCTCAGGTCAGCCTGCGCGACTGTGCAGGCTGACCCAAGTCGATCCTTTTTTTTTTTTTTTTTTTTTTTTTTCTCAGATACATTAAGCCCCCTTTTCAGAGAGCATGACTCCTACATATTTGACAGTTAGTATTCTGTGATGTTAGGAAAACAATGAAAGAAAATAAATGGTACACAAAAGAAATAGAACTAAAAAGTATCTACCCTTCACAAAAAAATCTTTTTCTGATGATTTTCATGGAAATCTATGACTTTCATTTTGATTTTGATGTTCTGTGTCATATAAAAGAAAAAGATACGGCATGATGTAAGTCTTTGGAGGCGAAGCGACTGCAGGTAGTAAATAGGGTACTGTTAGGTTTGAGAAAGGATGCTGAAGGAAAAAAGTGGTAGTAAGTTTCAAAAATTGTTGCAGTTATTAGTTTTTCATCTGTTTTTGTTTCTAATTGGGTTGCAACAAATTTTTGTTCAAATATTGTCAAAGGTTTTGACCAGGAATTCCACATGTTTTGTGTGAGATATAGATAAGATTCAGCTATTCAGGATTGATTGATTGATTGATTGTATGGTGTTTAACGCCGTTTTCAACATTATTTCAGTTATATCGCGGCGGCCAGTGCACCTATCCATGCTTTCCTTGAGTTTCTTTTACCAGTACTTCGCACAATATTCTTTCCAAGCCACTGGCTGCTTTCCCACATAGCCATTGTCGAAACAATGGTCAGCGGTGAGAGAGCTATTCAGGAACACTCACAGATTGAACATTGGATGAAAAACTTTTTCTTTCACAGTTTTTAATTTCCAAATATTGGAAATTTTTGGTTTTGGGTGATTAACATTTTCTGTTTCACCTACAATGCTTCCAAAAGGTCTTGCTTAGCACAGAATTAACTCTTTACCAAGCAACAAAATTTTAGACTTGTCCAATTTGAAAGCATTTGCAGACGGCAAAATAAATATGACTGAAAAATGTAAATCTGTTTTGGGAAGGGTAGAAAACATTTTGGGAAAAGGAGAAAATGCTGGTTACCAGCATTTTCTCCTTTTCCCACAATATTTTCAAAAGGCCTCTTTCTCAGGGTCGTTAAAAGTTGGGATTGTGTGGTAAAGGGTTAAATCAATATATGCAGTCATTTAATAAAAAAAAAAGAGTTAGCTATTAGCTTTCAGAAGACTGTTTTTGTCAGACTCTCTCTCAAAATTTAAGAACAGTGTAGATTGGAAATCAGAATGTTTGTTCATGCACTCAGATTCTTGATCTACACTGTCCACAAAGGTATTTAGAGGTATATTTGGCAGTCCTAGGTCTAGAATAAATACACCCTTAAGAAGTGATAAAAGTGGAACATCTGATAAAGTTTCGGTCAGCTGTTTTCAAAAATAGATTGATTGATTGATTCTATGGTGTTTAACACCGTTTTCAACATTATTTCAGTTATATCGCGGTGGCCAGTGCACCTATCCATGCTTTCCTGTTCTCAAGTCCTGTATGCTACCGACTGAGCTACAGGGGCTCGGCGTTTTCAAAAATAGGATATTGGTATTGTCACAGCTCTGTCATCCCTATTGCCATGCAGAAACTTAGACATTTTCTCACATTTCTGTTATTCCTGAACATGTTTATCTCCAACTTACGCTAGTTGTTAAATTATGAAAAGGGGAAGCCAGACAGCTAGGTGACTCTCAAAATATTTTCAACAGTTATCCCCCTTTTTCATCTTAGATTTTTCACTGAAAAGACATGTACATCTTAGCTTCGGCACCCACGTGTTGTGCTCTTGTTTATTTCAGGATGCAAGGAGTGAGGCAGAGGATTACATTTATAGAAAACTTAATGACAAGATCGATGAATTCCTGGAATTAGGTACGTATGAGTTCTGGATGAACCAAGTACTTCATGAAGAAATTTGCTTTTTATACGCTCGTCGAAGACGGGACGTATTATGGGATCACCCGTGGCGAGTGGGCGGGCGGCGTCCAGTTCTTTGTCCGGAGCATATCTCCAAAACTATACTACCTACGGTTATGAAATTTCATGCGTGGATAGATCTCATCAAGGGGGAGTGCAGTGCACAGGAATCATAACTCTTGCTTCCTTAATTTTTGAGTTATTGCCCTTTCTTGTTTTTCATACTTGAATTTTGTCCGGTGAATATCTCCAATACTATACTACCTAGGGTTATGAAATTTCATGTCTGCATACATCTCATGAAGGGGGAGTGCAGTGCACAGGAATCATAACTCTTGCTTCCTCAATTTTTCAGTTATTGCCCTTTCTTCTTTTTCATACTTGCATTTTCTCCGGTGAATATCTCCAAAACTATACTACCTAGGGTTATGAAATTTCATGCCTGCATACATCTCATTAAGGGGGAGTGCAGTGCACAGGAATCATAACTCTTCCTTCCTTAATTTTTGACTTATTTTCATACTTGAATTTTGTCTCGAGCATATCTCCAAAACTATACTACCTATGGCTATGAAATTTCATGCGTAGATAGATCTCATCAACTGGGAGTGCAGTGCACATGAACCATAACTCTTGCTTAATTTTTGACTTATTGCTCTTTCTTTATTTTGAAACTTTAATTTTGTCCAGTGCATATCTTCAGAACTATACTAGCTAAGGATATGAAATTTCATGGGTGGATACATTCCATCAACGGGAAGTGCTGTGCATATAAATTTCAACTCTTGCTTGCTTAATTTTTCAGTTATTGCCCTTTCTTGTTTTTTTTTTCGAACTTGAATTTTGTATGATGCATATCTCTCAAACTATACTACCTCGGGTTATGAAATTTTAGGGCTGGATACATCTCATCAAGGGGTAGTGCAGTGCACATGAAATATAAATTGCTTATTAGCTCCACTGGCCGAAGGCCAGCGAGCTATTGTCATGGCGTTGTGTCCGTCGTGCGTCCGTCCGTCCGTTCGTCCGTGCGTGCGTCCGTAAACTTTTTCTTTAAAAAACTTCTCCTCAGAAACTATTGACTGGACTTTTACCAAATTTCACAGGAATGTTCCTTTGGTGGTCCTCTTTCAAATTCCTTCAAATAATTGTGTTCCATGAAGAATTCTGGTTGCCATGGCAACCAAAGTAAAAAACCTTTAAAAATCTCCCAAACCGCTATTTGGATAGCATTATTATTTTGCAGGAATGTTCCTTAGATACAGGTTTACAGAATTTCTTTAAAAAAAAATGATCTGTCAAAAAACATGGCTTTCATGGGAGACTCATTTTCCTTTTATGGTATAAAGTAAAATCTTTGAAAAATTTCTTCTCTAAAACTATTCATTGGATTTCATTGTTGTTTTGCAGGTAAGTTCCTATGGTGGTTGTCTGCCAAATTGTTTCTATGGTGGTTGTATACCAAATTCCTTTTAAAAAAATGATACACCTAAAAACACATTTTTTTATAGACAAGGCTTATATTTCAAAAAAATGTTCTTCTCCAAAACTATTTATTGTGTTAGTTTTATCGACTAACAAAGAAAAAGGAAGAAAATTGGATTGACTTGACCTAGTCAGGGCTGTCCTATTTAAGCCCACACATTTTCCTTGGTATTAAGATCACAATTTACTCCAATGATATGCTATTAGTTAGTACTAGTAATAAAATATCACTGGCCATAAATAAGATAAAAGCTTGAGCACCTTTCACAACTTGAGCTTTTCAATTTTGCCTTATTACTAAGCCTGAGTAACCATGCCAAGATAAAAAAAGAAAAAGTATTTTAATAACAAAACCCCCATGTTGTAGGTACTTTATAGTCCTTTTGATATAGAACAAGAGAACCTCTGCACTTTTATTAGTTCTGGTAAAGGTTTGTTGACCTACTAATGAGTAAATGCAGAGTGGACAGAAGGGGTGTAAATCCTGGTGACCTGGTACACAGTGGGACAGGGCTTTACATTTGTGATAAGGCATTAATGTTATCCAGTCAAACTGATCCTGTAACTTCAGTACACCAGAATTAATCTGTGCCCTGGAGCAGGATATTTGATTTATGTAAATGCATTTGTAGACCATTTTGTGTTGTTTGCCACAGAAGACATTCTAACTGTGACTGTGAAAAGTTGATTATTAGGGATTAGGTGTTCATTGTATGCCAGCATATTTCATTCTATCTGGTGTATTGATGTAAGTTGATCTATATTGCTATAACATTCATTCATTTGCCCTCCTAGCTGTTCTTTTAGATTACCCCTTTACCACACAATCACAACTTTTAACGACCCTGAGAAAGACATATTTTCTATATTTTGATGTTTCCCCACCCAAAATGGTTTGTGAAAGGACCTGTTGCAGACAGCATATCTTCAAATTAGTAAGACATATATAAAAAAGGATAGAAATTATTGTGGGAAACTAAGAAAATGCTGGTTACCATTTTTTTCTTCTTTTCTCACAAGTTTTTTCCATACCTTTTTTCTTCAGTGAGCTAAAATGCAGGATTGAATGGTAATTGTTAAAAACTTCTTTTCGCCATTATAGAAATATCAGGCCTGTGGAGCGATACAGACGCTCAAGCGCCTCTAGTTTTTTATGCACCAGCATTTTCTCCTTTTCCCACAATGTTTTCTACCCTTTCCAAACCAAATTTCAATTTTTGAGTTACATTTAGTTTGTCAACTGCAAATGATTTCAGTTTGGACTAGTCCAAACTTTTGCTGTGTGGTAAAGAGTTAATAGTAATACAATAATAAACAAGAGTTCCGTCAACACAAATACACTGCCATTATCTTCAATCAACAGTAAAAAAAATATTCTGCACTACTATTTTTCTATACCTTCCCTTTATCATTATTATGCCCCAACTTTACAACTTGGGGTAAGACGGGCGTATCTTGCGAAAATTTGCCGCTCTTGTTAATGGCTTTGAGAACAGTGTTGTAAAACAGGGATAGTCACAATTAATCTGAGCCATGCTCTGGCAAAAGGGGGCTTTATGCATCTCCGTAATTCATCGTAGCAAGCAAATGATCACTGCATTATACATCCATAAAATCTGTTTTTTATAACAGCTTACGAAATCTTGAGGTACACTGGACCTTTTACATGCTGAAAATTGACGAGAAGCAAAAACGTTTGGGCTCAGGTCAGCTGGGTCCAAACTTTTTGCTGCGCAGTCCGCGCAGGCTGACCTGGGTCAATACTTTTTGCAAATGCATTAAACCCCCTTTTTCACAGAGCATGGCTCATTTAAGTTTTATCATATAAACGTATGCGAAAGCATGAAGTACTTGATCATCCAGAATTCATACAGGCAGTTTCAAGTCTGATTATGGTAAAAGTTCAAGCTTGAGTATCCCTTAATGAATGGCTTACATTATGCAATGAGGACCAGTGTAGACTGGTAGAAGCGTTTTGAAGCATGTAGAAGCTGACATGGATAGTCTGCTGCTAGTCTGATGCCTATATTCTGTGCTCAAGCTAGGTGATGCTGCAGTATTTTGCCTGGCAGTTTCATACCATGAGCATTTCCTTGCTTCAGTGGCTCATTTAAGGAAATTTTCTCTAGAATCAATGCAATTTTTGACTTTGGTGCATCGATTTGGAATAAACTCCTATCTATTTAGTGAACGACAAAATTTTAGGCTTGTCTAATTCCAAAACATTGGCAGACGAAAAGATAAATGTGGCTCACATTGTTAAAGCTGTCTTTGATAGATAAGAAAACATTGTAGGAAGAGGAGAAAATGCTGGTTACCAGCATTTTCTCCTTTTCCCACGATGTTTTAAGAAGTCTTCTTTGTCATGGTCTTTAAAAGATAGGATTGTGTGGTAAATGGCCATGAGAGAACTCTAGGCATAACTCCTTGCTTTTACAATGTACAATCAGATCAGACAATATAGTTGTGCAGTCTGATTTTAGCTAGTCAAATGTACACTGTCTTACATTATGGGAAGTATACTGACCAGAGCATCTTTCTGTAATTACATGCATTATTAAATTCTTTTTTCCTGAAGAAAAAATTGTCATCTTACTTATGTAGGGTTCACAACTTTTTACTAGATAACAAAAATTTAGACTTGTCCAAATTGAAAGCATTTGCCAATTGAATGTGTCTCAAATGGTGGGATTTGTCTCTGAAAGTGTAGAAAATATGTTTTCTTAAGGTTTCTTTCCCAAAGTTGTTAACTCTTTCCAAATTGACAAAATTTTAGACTGGTTAAAATTAAAAGCATTTGCATAAAACAAATGTAATTCAAAACTGAAATTTGCCTTTTGAAGAGAAGAAAACATTTTAGGGAAAGAAGAAAATGCTGGCTACTGGCATTTTCTCCATTTCCCATGATGTTTTCAAAGGCCTATTTGCTCAAGGTTGTTAAGACTTGGAATCGCATGGTAAAGGGTTAACACTCTGCCACACAATCCTGACTTTAAATGACCCAGGTAGATTAGACTTTTGAAAACATTGTGGGAAAGGGAGAAAATGCTGGTAACCAGCATTTTCTCCTTTTCCCAAAATGTTTTCCATTTTTATTACAGAGAGAAATTATCATTATAGCAACATTTGCTGTCTTCACATTTAGGTCCAGTTAATTTTTTTTTTTCCGTTTGGAAAAGGGTTAAAATCCAATACTGTTTAGTAAAGGACTCGGATAATTGTTCCTTACAGCTAGTTATAACTGGACACTCACGGAGCCCAGCAGTAATCCCAGTGGGTACCTCATGGACCTGGTGGCTTTTTTACAAAGTATTTTCATGTCTTTCACAAATCTGCCCGTAAGTATAGCAACACACAATGATTGGTTTTTTTTCATTATTCTTTTAACCCATTACTGCACACTCAAAATTTAGACATTCAAGGCTGTTTCCAGTCACATTAATTAAATGGCAAAATTTTTTAATGAGGGAAAATTATTGTTCTTTTATACAACGGAAAACATTGTGAAAAAAGAAGTAATTGCTTGCTAAAATTAATTACTCCTTTTTCCATAATGTTTTGGAAAGCTGTTGTCTGAAGTTGGATAAAAAGTTGATTTTGTGCCGTAATGGGTTAAATGGCTTCATTTTGCTGTTGTATTTCACATGATGGTAGAGATAGAAGTCTTTTTGTTGATGTGGAATCTGTTTAAATTTTTCTATCTGTTCGTGCTGTAGCAGAGATGATAGGGGGATGCTTCCTGCAAAAAAAATAGCAGAACTACCTACTATTCTGGCATAAGGCTTGTAAGTCTTGCACTCAAATGAAGTAAATTTCTAGGTAGGAAATGGTCATAAAACATATTATGACAACCATTACACCTACTTCGGGGTTTTTTTTTTTCTGCATTGGAAAGAACTTAATAAAGAAAAAATTCACAGTAGTATGTAAATATATCACTCAATCTGAAATGTTAGATAGTTTCTGGTTGGCAAGGCACTCAAGGAACTTCAGTGTTAGCCAATTGGCAAGGCATTCAAAATCAAATCACATGATTTAAGGTCCGCACTAAAAGTAGTAGTCATAGTCGTAAAAAGCAGAGTCCAAATACCATTGTTTTTTTTTCCTTCCTTAATCATGCATAAAATGTAATAATAATAAATCTGTACCAAAACATTATGTTGTATTTCACTGAGCCCATTCCTAAATTTTTCTTCAGTATAAACATTTACTAATATTCAGCTCACAGAGCTCAAAAATGTATGTACATCTGGGTACGGCAGAAAAACCGGTGATTGAGATTGGGCTTACCTTGGTTCGGTAGTTTGATTTCTATCCCAGATATTTTGACCCCTACTTCTGCTGTTGAAATTGGTTATATAGAGATGGCAAAACCCTCGTCTGTGGAACCCTAGTAAACAAGTGAATAACTGTATCGTTGAAGTGATATAACTGACCTGTCCAAATTGAAAGCACTTGCAGACAACAAAATAAAAGGGACTGGAAAATATCAATTTGTTTTGGGAAGGGTAGAAAACATTGTGGGAAAAGGAGAAAATACTGGTTACCAGCATTTTCTCCTTTTCCCATGTTTTCAAAAGGCTTCTTTATCAGGGTTGTTGAAAGTCGGTATTGTGTGGTAAAGGGTTAAATACCATTTTGATTAAAATGATTTGAGCCATGCTCTGGAAAAGGGGGGCTTAATGCATCCCCGTGATGCATGATACCTAGCAAGTCATCACATAATCATGGATCTGTAAAGTCCACTTTGTCTAACAACCAATTGAATCATGAGGTAAACTGGTCTTTCAACATGCAGAAAATTGACCAATAGCAAAAAGGTTTTGGTCCAGTTCAGCCTGCGTGGACTGCGTAGGCTGACATGGGTCGATAATTTTTTGCAGATGCATTAAGCCCCCTTTACACAGGGTATGGCTCCTATAGAAATTGTTTCAATTAACAAAATACCAAGTTTACTGATTATGTTTTCCCACAGGGGTTGTTTTGTTTGATAAGGGTAACATTTTAAGTTTTCAGTTCTGTTTTGTTCTTCATTTTCTCTTTTGATCTTTGTCTCTTTTCTTTATATGAGTATAAGGATAAAAATTCCACCGAAGAACTGTATGGAATTTTTAATTGATTTGAATTCAGTCACCAAAATTGACCTCAAGGAATGAATAGGAAAAATAACGATTTATATGGAATATTACAACAGTCTGCATTTCTGCGTTGTCAGATCATGTCGAGTTGTGTGTGTAAAGAGATGCGTATCGGACGAGACTGAAGGTCAAATCCGATGCACATCTCTTTACACACGCAAGTGTACAGTAGCATTTGGAAATACCCTTTACAAACAACACATGTTTATTTGATAGGCATTGATCAACATCGGACAAAATCAAGGTCAGAATAAAAATGCTTTTTGAAAAAAGTAGATGACAAACAACATTCGAAATATCTATAAATACACTGATAAATGGGGTTTTTGTGCTTTGTCATGTTAGCTTTGTCATGCTAGCCATAAAAGTTGAAAGTCTCGAACATAATTACACAGAAGTAGTCCGTGTACACGATTATGCTGTACACATGGTACCAGGCTGATATGGAAAAATTGTCCGTCGCGTTGTATTGTGAAGTTAGATAATGCCCGTATTGTACTAGGATCATTTATAGGTATATAATAAACGTTACCGTAATATTTATTCAATAGAATATCGTAATATTTATTCAATAGAATGTGGAAAGAATTTTTAAGGCAGATTTTAACTTAACATACGCTATTCAAAATTAATCTCTGGGATATGAAAACTTACGAGAAGTTGGTGACTGCGCTTCAGAGACAGATGATTACTGTAACCCTTTACCGCACAATGCCGCCTTTTTACGACCCTGGGAAAGAGGCCTTTTGAAAACATTGTGGGCAAAGGAGAAAATGCTGGTAACAAGCACTTTCTCTTTTTCCCACAATGTTTTCAAACCTATCAAGCCCGCCTGGGTGGCTCAGTGGTGAGCGTGTCGGACTCATGACCTGGTGGTTGTGAGTTCGATACCCGGTTTAGGTGAACTTTCTTTCCGGCGTATTTTCGCCTCTCACCTCTGCTGAAGCATGTGAGAAAAGTAGTCGGTGGTTTTGGAAAGAAAGTTGTGTTAGTACTGGTGTGAGAAAGCCAGGAAACACATGTGCGTCACCAACCGCCATGATATGACCTTAGCTGTTAAAGTGGCGTTAAACCCCAATACAACCAACCAATCTAACCTATCAAAGAAAAATTGCACCATTTCAGCCACACTGAAATTGTCGTCTGCAAATGCTTTCAATTTGGACACAGCTAAAATTTTGTCGTCTGGTAAAGGGTTAAGGGTCAGTGTTTCAGAAGTTTTTAGCTAAAGATCTAGGTGAAAATACGAAAAAATAGATCAAGGAATCTTACTTTTCAGTATGATTTAACTCTTTACCAAACGACAAAATTTTAGACTGGTCCAAATTGAAAGCATTTGCAGAAGACAAAACAAATGCTAATGAAAAATTAAAACTTGTTTTGAGAAGGGTAGAAAACATTGTGGGAAAAGGAGAAAATGCTGGTTACCAGCATTTTCTCCTTTTCCCACAATGTTTTCAAAAGGCTACTTTCTCAGGGTCGTTAAAACTCGGGATTATGTGGTACAGAGTTAAGCGTCAGTGTTTCAGAAATTTTCGCTAAAGATCCAGGTGAAAATACGAAGAAATAGATCAAGGAATCTTCCTTTTCAATACGATTTAAACTCCGTCATCATACCATCTTTATACTAATTGATATTTTCTTGTATATATTTTCAAATATACCCCTTACACATTTACTTCATGTAAAGAAAAGACCTGTCATATCTTCATTTTTCTGTGCATTTATTCTTCTATGTTTCTCAGTGAGAATTGACTCCAGAATAAGATCTGTCTTTTGTACATATGTATATTTGCAGGTACAAAAACAAATTAGCCACACTCTGTGAAAAGGGGGCTTATTGCATCTGCCGAAAAGTATCGACCCATGTCAACCTGCGCAGGCTGACTTGGGTCAAAGCTTTTTGCCATTTGTAAATTTTCTGCCTCCGGATCCAGTCGATTATTAGACTGAATAGGATTTATAGTTTCATGAGTATAGATTAATGCATTGTGGAGATGTATTAAGCCCCCTTTTGCCAGAGCATGTCTCATATATGTAAGCCATTTCTTGTCAAGTACAATATGAATAAGACATTGTTGAGGTGACATTACTGTCTATACAAACTACAAAATGAATCATGTTTCTATTTCACTGTATTCCATTTCAATTTCTCATACATGTATGTTCATCTTGACCAGTTTGATTTTGTTGTAGAAATTGAGCCATACTCTGTGAAAGGGGTTTAATGCATTTGCAAAAAGTATCAACTTGGGTCAGCCTGCACAGTTTGCGCAGGCTTACCTCAGTCGAAACTTTTTTCTATTGGTCAATTTTCTGCATGTGAAAGGTCCAGTTCACCTCATGATTCAGTCAGTTGTTAGACAAAATGGATTTTTATGGATCCATAATTATGTGATGACTTTCTTGGTACAATGCATCAAAGTGCTGCATCAAACCCTCTAATGTCAGAGCGTGGCTCAATTATGTTTGAGTTGTTTTGACAAAGTCTATTTTTAGAACAGTTATTATTTTTCTTTTCTGTGGTTTTTCTACAGAAAAATGAAAAGGTTTGATATTATGATCTTACTGCACTTGGAAACTTGAAGCATCGTTATGTCTGGAAATCGAAAGAAAGGCATAGAGTGTGTTTGCCTCAAGACAGAAAAATGGAAATCAGCCATGCTCTTTGAAAAAGAGGTTTAACTCAGTACCAAACGACAAAACTTTAGATTTGTCCAAATTGAAAGCATTTGCAGACAAAATAAATTAGACTCAAAAATTGAAAGTTGTTTTGGAAAGGGTAGAAAACATTGTGGGAAAAGGAGAAAATGCTGGTTACCAGCATTTTCTTCTTTTCCCTCAATGTTTTCAAAAGGCTTCTTACTCAAGGTGGGTAAAAGTCGGGATTGTGTGGTAAAGAGTTAATGCATATCCAATGCTTGATACCAACCTAGTCATCAGAGAAGTTTGGGTCCATAAAATCTACTTTGTCTAGTGACCGACTGAATCATGAGGTAGAATTGCCCTTGGACCTGCAGAAGATTTACTCCTCTTCCACTGCTGACCATTGTTTCGATGATGGTTATGTGGGAAAGCAGCCAGCATCTTGGAAAGAATATTGTGTCTAGTACTGGTAAAAGAAACTCTTGGAAAGCATAGATAGGTGCACTGGCCGCCACGATATAACTGAAATAATGTTGAAAACAGTGTTAAACACCATACAATCAATCAAGCAGAAGATTTACTGAAAACAAAAAGTTTTGACCAAGGTCAGCCTGCGCAGACTGCGGTCATTAAAACTCGGGATTCATGGTCAAGGGCTAAATTACAATGTTCAGTCTTTACACTGACTGAACTGACAATTTGCTAGAAATATGATTTATTAGGACACTTTCTAAAATGATAACTTATTCTAAAACATGATAGTGCTTCAAGTTGCCATCTTAATTTATTTTGTTTGTGTTTGTGCCCCATTAACTCTTTACCACAAAACAAAATATTAGGATTGTTCAAATTGAAAGCTTTTGCAGATGACAAAATAAACATGATTAAGAAATTGAAATTTCTTTTTGGTAGGGAAGAATACATTATGGGAAAAGGAGAAAATGCTGGTGACTGTCACATTTTCTCTTTTCCCTCAGTGTTTTCAGAAGCTTTCTCTTTCAGCGTTGTTAAAACTCGGGATTGTGTGGTAAAGGGTTAAAGTATTGACATGTATTATAGGAACCCTTGACAGTTTAACTCTTTACCAAACCACAAAAATTTGGACTGAACCAAATTGGAAGCATTTGCAGACGGCATTCATTATAGCACAGAGGGTAATTTTGTCATTGACATTGTAGAAATCAATGTGGGAAAAGGAGAAAATGCTGGTTACCAGCATTTTCTCCTTTTCCCACAATGTTTTCAAAAGCCTTTTTCCTCAAGGTCGTTAATACAAAGGATTATGTGGTAAACAGTTAAATCGATCCCAAAGTCCAAGGTCACCATATTTACATAATTTATTTCCAGCGTAAACGATACCTTTGCTACATGTAGTTTATTCATTGAGCCATGTCCCAGTCTTTACCTTTAACCCTTTCCCAAACAAGCCCTGGTTTTCATGTGTCTGCAGTACAAGTCTTTTGAAAACACTGTGGGAAAAGGAGAAATTGCTCGTAACGAGCAATTTCTCCTTTTCCCACCGTGTTTTCTACCCTTTTGGAGAACTTTCTGTCATTTTCATCAAATTTAAAATTGTCGTCTGCAAACTCTTTCAATTTGGACCTGTCTAAAATTCATCGTTTGGGAAAGGGTTAAATAGCTTTTATTTCATTCAGACAAATGTGTACGGGAATTTGAATGTCCCCTAGACAGTGCAGATCAAGAGAAGAACCACACAGAATGGTCTACACTGTCTAATTTTAGCTCGGCTGTTTTCTAAGAAAATGGTTACGGGTATTGTCATAGCCTTGTGTGCGTTGTCAGACTTGTTGTTAACTATCAAATGGGGAACCTATACAACAGGGGCAGGTAAACATCAAATTATTTTTGACACAGAAATATTTTGGTTTAGCTAATCAGAAGTTGTGTTACTTTCAAATTTAGAAAATCTTTGAAAATATGACTGAGAACATTCTTAACCCTTTCCCAAACAAGCCCTGGTTTTCACGTGTCTGCAGTACAAGTCTTTTGAAAACACTGTGGGAAAAGGAGAAATTGCTCGTAACGAGCAATTTCTCCTTTTCCCACAGTGTTTTCTACCCTTTTTGAGAACTTTCTGCCATTTTCATCAAATTTAAAATTGTCGTCTGCAAACTCGTCAATTTGGACCAGTCTAAAATTTATCATTTGGGAAAGGGTTAAGAATGGTTGGTGAATATTGACCTAGATTGTATACCAGTATTATATGCAGTTTGTTCTTGGTCTAGACTCTCAGTAGAATTCATCTATAGCTGTTCATGGTAGGAGAAAGGTTGTAATTGCAAAGGCTTTGTGACTTTAATTATTTTATGTGGCTTAGTTTATGTGCTAATTTCCTTGTCATATTTTTCTGTATTTTATACATTTTTGTGTTTAAAGGCCATGATTACCCGCGTACCGGTGAGCAGAGGAACGTTTTGGAATGCAAACAGTCCCTTGAAATTTAGAATGCCACCCCCATATTTTAGTCGTAGATTACAAATGACTTGATGGAATGACATGTTACAAGTGATTTTTTTTACTAAAAGTAGTGGCAAGTTTTGTTCCTGGCCTTGCTCATGGCACCTATTCACCGTCAAGGTCTGTATTCACCAACCATTCTTGAGAACATTCTTGGTCTAATTATAGATTTAAAAAGTAACACAACTTCTGATTGGCTAAATCAATTTGGTTTAGCCAATCAGACATCGTGTTCCTGTCAAATTTGGAAAATTCTTGAGAATAAGACTAAGAATGTTCTTAAGAATGGTAGGTAAATACAGACCCTGTTCTTTACTCTTTACCAGACAACATAATTTTGAACTCTTTCAAAGTGGCAGAAATTTGCAGACAGCATATTGAATTGTGTATCAGTGGATGGGGTTTGTCGTTAACCTTTTACCACAGTCACGACTTTTAACGACCCTTAGAAAGAAAGCTTCTGAAAACATTGTGGGAAAAGGAGAAAATGCTGGTAAATAGCATTTTCTCCTTCTCCCACAATGTTTTCTACCCTTCCCAAAACAAATTTCAATTTTTGAGTTACATTTATTTTGTCGTCTGCAAAAGCTTTCAAGTTGGACAAGTCTAAAATTTTGTCTTTTTGTAAAGAGTTTAAAGGGTAGAAAACATTGCGGGAAAAGGAGAAAATACTGGTTACCAGCATTTTCTCCTTTTCTCACAGCGTTTTCCACAGCGGTTACCAGCATTTTCTCCTTTCCTCACAGCGTTTTCAAAAGCCTCCTTCATCAGGGTTGTTCAGTTTCTATCTGGTTTAGGGTTTGTATGACTTATACTCTAAATTTCAGGCCAAGTCATTTGATTAGCTGAGACATTCTGAAACTTTCTGTTTCAGCCAATCAGATTAATAATTTTGAAAACGATCCAGTTTTACCTCGTTGATGAATTTTGTACAGACCTTGACCTCTCTCTAAAGCTTGATTAACTCATGACAAAAATGTAGATTTGTCCAAATTGAAAGCATTTGCAGACGACAATTTAAATGAGGCTGAAATGATGAAATTTGTCTTTTATAGGCTATAAACCATTGTGGGAAAAGGAGAAAATGCTGGATTTTGTCCTTTCCACAAAGTTTTCTTCTTTTTCAAAGACAAATCCCTTCACTTTAACCATATCTATGATGTGGCAATGATTGCTCTCAATTTAGACAAGTCTGAAATTTTGTTGTTTGGTAAAGAGTTAATTGCTATATAAAACTGATAAATAAACATTAACAGTTGGTATGGATAGGTGCACAGGCCACTGTATCATACCTACACATAAATGTTGGCCCTTTACCACACAGTGCAGACTTTTTAACGACCCTGAGGAAGAAGCCTTCTCAAAACATAGTGGGAAAAGTGTGGAAAAGGAGAAAAATGCTGGTAACCAGCAATTTATCCCTCCACAGTGTTTTCTCTCCTTTCTGTAACAAATTCCACCATTCAAATTACATTTAATTTGTCATCTGCTTATCCTTTCAAACAAGAGAACTGTACAGTTTTGTTGTCTGGTGAAGGGTCAATTTATTTTAGCTTGTTACTGAACATTCCAGTGTTTTTTCTTAAGTCTGAAGAAGAGGGCTTTTGAAAACATAGGTGTATAAGCAAAAAATCCTGATATCCAGCATTTCTCCTTTTCTCAATTTGATTTCAGCCCCTTTGGAACACAAATCTAATTGTTTAACTCTTTACCAAACGACAAACTATTGGACTAGCCCAAATTGAAAGCATTTGCAGATGACAAAATAAATGGGACTCAAAATTGAAATTTGTTTTGGAAAGGATAAAAACATTGTGGGAAAAGGAGAAAATGCTGGTTACCAGCATTTTCTCCTTTTCCCATAATGTTTTCAAAAGAGCTCTTTCTCAGGGTCGTTAAAACATGGGATTGTGTGGTAAAGGGTTAATTCCTCACCAATGGACAAAATTTTTGCCACATCCAAATTGAAAGCATTTGCAGATGACAAAATTAATGTAGCTCAAATGATATATTTGTCTCTGGTTACCAGCATTTCCTCCTTTTCCAACAATGTTTTAAAAAGCTTTCTTCCTAAGGGTCATTGAAACTCAGGATTGTGTGGTAAAGGGTTAAGCAACATCATAGTACGTCTGCTGTCTGGATTAATTTTGTTGATTGGAAAAGAGTTGCACTTTTTAGCATGTAAGTGCCTTTTCAAGTCTTTGCAATATACATCTTTTGCAAACATTTTAACTCTTAGCCAAATGACAAAATTTTAGACTGGTCCAAATTGAAAGGGTTTGTGGACGACAAATCAAATGTGGCTCAAAAATTGAAATTTGATTTGGGAAGGGTAGAAAACATTGTGGGAAAAGGAGAAAATGGTGATTACCAGCATTTTCTCCTTTTCCCACGTTTTCAAAAGGCTTTTTCTTCAGGGTCGTTAAGAGGAAGAATTGTTTGGTAAAGGGTTAACAAATGGAGAAAATGTTCTAACAAGCATGTGCTTTGAATTCATGAACATTGCCCTTGTCAATTTATTTGTATTGAAGTTTAACACCATTCTAACAGCTTAGGTCATATCATGGAGGTCAGTGCGCCTATGCATGTGTTTCCTGACTTTCTCACACCAGTACTGTCACAACTTTCTTTCCAAGTCACTGACTGTTTTTCTCGCATGCATCAGAGGTGAGAGGTGAAAAAATGCCAAAAAGTAAGATGGCTGCAACCGGGTATGGAACTCGCAACCGCTAGGTCACATACGGTAACCACAGAGCTACCTGGCCAGGCAGGCCTTTGCAGATAAAATGATAAAGGGATGAAAACCACTTGTCAAGCAAAAAGATGAAAACCACATTAAAAGCCAAACAAAGAAAACAATAGCAATAGACTTTTCATTCTGCACAGAAAGTTTATAAAATATGGCAAAGATGTTTTCCTACCATAGCAATATGTTCAATATGCCAGTACAGTGAGCAGCTTTTGAGAACATTATGGGAAAAGGAACGATTGCTTCCTATCCCACTTTAACTTTAATTCAGGGTCCGTATTCACCAACCATTCTTAAGAACGTTCTTAGACTTATTCTTCAAGATTTTCCAAGTTTGAAAGTAACACAACTTCTGATAGGCTAAACCAAATGGTTTAGCCAATCAGAAGGTCTGTTACTTTTTAGCTCACCTGAGCACGAAGTGCTCATGGTGAGCTATTGTGATCGTGCTGTGTCCGTCGTCCGTCGTGCGGTGTGCCTCGTCCGTCGTCAACTTTTTACCTTGTGTACGCTCTAGAGGCCACATTTTCAGTCCAATCCTCACGAAACTTGGTCAAAATGTTTGTCTCGATAAAATCTCGGACGAGTTCGAAATTGGGTCATGTAGGGTCAAAAACTAGGTCACTAGGTCAAATCTTAGAAAAACCTTGTGTATGCTCTAGAGGCCACATTTTCAGTCCGATCCTCATGAAACTTGGTCAGAATGTTTGTCTTGATAAAATCTCGGACGAGTTCGAAATTGGGTCATGTGGGGTGAAAAACTAGGTCACTAGGTCAAATCTTAGAAAAACCTTGTGTACGCTCTAGAGGCCACATTTTCAGTCAGATACTTGTGAAATTTGGTCCGAATGTTTGTCTTGATAAAATCTCGGACGAGTTCGAAATTGGGTCATGTGGGGTCAAAAACTAGGTTACTAGGTCAAATCTTAGAAAAACCTTGTGTACGCTCTAGAGGCCACATTTTCAGTCCGATCCTCATGAAACTTGGTCAGAATGTTTGTCTTGATAAAATCTCGGACGAGTTCGAAATTGGGTCATGTGGGGTCAAAAACTAGGTCACTAGGTCAAATCTTAGAAAAACCTTGTGTACGCTCTAGAGGCCACATTTTCAGTCCGATACTTGTGAAATATGGTCTGAATGTTTGTCTTGATAAAATGTTGGATGAGTTCGAAATTGGGTCATGTGGGATCAAAAACTAGGTCACTAGGTCAAATCTTAGAAAAACCTTGTGTGTGCTGTAGAGGCCACATTTTCAGTCATATACTTGTGAAATTTGGTCAGAATGTTTGTCTTGATAAAATCTCGAACAAGATTGAAATTGGGTCATGTGGGGTCAAAAACTAGGTCACTAGGTCAAATCTTAGAAAAACCTTTTGTACACTATAGAGGCCACATTTTCAGTCCAATACTCTTGAAAAATGGTCAGAATGTTTGTCTTGATTATATCTTGAAATAGTACGAACATCTGCCATGTTGGGTCAAAAACTAGGTCACCAGGTCGAATCTAAGAAAAACATTGTGTATGCTCTAGAGGCCAAATTTTCTGTCCAGTACTCTTGAAAGTTGGTCAGAATGTTTGCCTTGATAATATCTCTGACTAGTTTGAAAATGGGTCATGACGGGTGAAAAACTAGGTCACTAGGTCAAATCTTAGAAAAACCTTGTGTAAGCTCCAGAAGCCACATTTTCTGTCTTATACTCTTGAAAGTTGGTCAGAATGTTTGTCTCGATGATATCTCAGTAGCATTTGAAAATGGGTCATGTGGGGTCAAAGACTAGGTCACCTGGTCAGATCTTAAAAAAATCATGTGTACACTGTTGTGGCCACATTTTTTGTTCAGTACTCTTTTAAAGTTGCTCAGACTGTTTGCCTTGGTAATATCTTGGATAAGTTTGAAAATAGGTCATGTTGGGTCAAAATCTAGGTCACTAGGTCAGATCTTAGAAAAACCTTGTGTACGCTGTAGAGGCCACATTTTCAGTCCAATACTCTTGAAATTTGGTAAGAATGTTTGTCCTAATGATATCTTGGACAAGTTTGAAAATGGGTTATGTTGGCTGAAAAACTAGGTCACTAGGTGAAATCTTAAAAAACCTAGTGTATGAATGACTCTCAGAAAGAAGCCTTTTGAAAACACTCTTTGAAAATGAGAAGATGCTGGTATCCAGCATTTTTTCCCTTTTTCATAATGTTTTCTACCTCTTTGAGAGACCAGTCCCATAGCTTGATCCACATATTATTTGTTTTATGCAGAAGGTTCAGACTGATGAGTTTAAAATTTTATTGTTTGATAATACATATATCTCACAAGACGTTGGAAATTGGTTGTGCTTGGTCAAAAGGATCAGGTGAGCGACTCCAGGGCCATCATGGCCCTCTTGTAAATTTGGAAATTTTTGGAGAACAAGACCAAGAATATTCTTAAGAATGGTTGGTGAATACGGACCCAGATCTTTGCTAATACAGTTACTGAACAAATTAGCCATGCTCTGTGAAAAAAGGACTTAATGCATCTGCGAAAAGTATCAACCCAGGTCAGCCTGCGCAGTCCGCTCAGGCTGACCTGGGCCGCAACATTTTACTATTTGTCAATTTTCTGTATGTCCAAAGACCAGTCTACCTCATGATAAAGTCAGTTGTCAGAAAAAGTAGCTACTATGGATCAATCATTAGGTGATGAACTGCTTGGTATCATGGATCACTGAGATGCATTAAGCCCCCTTTTGCCAGAGCATGGTTCAGATGATTTGTTTGACACAGGCTGTAAAGCAACGGGACAGTTATTTGGTCGATGCTATTAGTGTGTCTCTTGATGGTATGGAAACAATAATTTTGTCTAACAGCCGACTGGATCATATACTAGTCCAGGTATACTGGTCCTTTAACTATTTACCAAATGACGAAATTTTAGACTGGTCCAAATTGAAAGCATTTCCAGACAACAAGATAAATGTTACCGAAAAAATGGAAGTTTGTTTTGGGAAGGGCAGAAAACATTGTGGGAAAAGGAGAAAATGCTGGTTACCAGCATTTTCTCCTTTTCTCACAATGTTTTCAAAAGGCTTCTTTCTCAGGGTCGTTAAAAGTCGGGATTGTGTGGTATAGGGGTTAAGATGCTTAAAATTGATCAATTACAAAGTTTTGTCCCAGGTCAGCCCGTGCAGGCTGACCTGGGTCAATACGTTTTGCAAGTGCATTAAGCCCCCTTTTCAAGGATTATGGCTCACATATTTTCCCACATTTTCAAAGCTGTCTACTTTGGTGAGGAGGTGTGGTTTGGGGGTGGGGCGGAAGCATCGCAGCCGTTATGACTTACATTTGTATGATGAAAGATAATGCTTAATTAATAGTTAGAGTTGGATGGTTTTGCCTGAAATTAGCGTCAACCAGTCCCCCCCCTCTTATATTAGTGAAACCTTTGTAACTCTATCCTACAATTTCCTGCTTCGGCATTCCATGTATGAAACCACTGCCGGAAAAAAACATAGTTTAGAACAAGCATTTTTAATTTTTAAATACAAGTTTTGCCTGTGAATGCCTTGTGGTATACATATACTACTGTTTTTTGTTCACCCTTTACCAAACCATCCTATGTTTTTGTAATCCTAAGAAGGAAGGCCACTGAAGACATTTAGTTTGTGAGAAAAGCAAAAAATAATGGTAACCAGCATTTTCTGCTGCAGCCGCAATATTTCAATCCCTTTCGAAGACAATTTCTACCATTTCAGTGACATTTGATAATGTTGTCTGCCAACACTTTCAATTTGTGCCTAAAATTATGTCATCTGGTAAAGAGTTAACCCTTTACCACATGACAAAATTTCAGACTTGTCTAAACACAAAGCATAGGCAAATTAAAGTTGGCTGTAATTGTGGAAGTTGTCTTTGATAGGGTAGAAAAACATTGTGGGAAAAGGAGAAAATGCTGGTAACCAGCATTTTCTCCTTTTTCCACAATGTTTTCAAAAGCCCTCTTTTTCTTGGCCATTAAAAGTTGGCATTGTGTGGTAAAGAGTTAGTGTTTTTCTTTGTTGCCTGACTTTTGACATAAGATTATTATTTATAAACTGATGGGAAAAAAGCATTGGTGTGAATGGCAGCTAGGAAATCATATGATTTCTGCTTGTTATTAACTCTTTACCACACAATCACGGGTTTTAACACCCCTGAAGAAGAAGCCTGTTGAAAACATAGTGGGAAATCGAGAAAATGCTGGTAACCTTCTTAAAACATATTTCAATTTTTGAGTCACATTTATTTTGTCGTCTGCAAATGCTTTGAAATTGGGCAAGTCTAAAATTTTATCGTTTGGTAAAGATGTAAAACACTTTCTCACAAAGACAGCTTTGTGATGACGAGTCACCTTTGATGAATGTGCTAGATTTAAAAGGCCCAATAGTGGCCAAAATCACAATGCAGTATGTTAAAATGCATTTAAATTTAAATCATACCATTTAAAAGTTTGGAAAATACTGTGAGGATGGCAATTTGTTATTGTGTGGTCAGTTCCAAGTGTAGGTCGCTGGCAGAAAAATGAATTTCAAAATCAGGCAAAAAGTAAACAAAAGATAGAGTGACCTGGCAGCATTTGACCAACTGTGAAATTAATTTCTCTGCCAGTGACTAACATTATGACTGACTGTACAATAACAGAATGTCATCTTCACAATAATTTCCATACTTTAATCAAAATTGTTCTGTCAAGCGGGTCGCACAGTAACTCTCATTCTTTACCGTTTAAGGAGTGGTAATTTGATTCATCAATCTAACGAAGATTTTTTGCTGGTATTAGATTTCGGAATAAATATGTATACACTTGTAGGACAGTATATACGGTAGTGACAAAATCCAGGTTGAGGTGTATAAGCTAAAACTGAAAGTAGAATGGGTTCAGCGTAAGCGTAAACGACAGTATATTTGGTACAGGTCAAACCGGTATCATAGTACAGTGCAAGCACGCATGCGTCATTACGCATGATGTACTTGGTTCCAATCAGAACGATCACAGTAAGCAGATTTGCTGTACAAATCCACCAAAAAGTATGATTTAAATTCAAATGCATTTTAACACCTGTTTTGTATACTTTTGGCAGCTGTTGATATTCTAAGCTTAAAGTTGTGATATTGAAAGTCTTTTTCATGGCTTGAAATGTTTGTTTCTTTTACCCTGTTCTTTCTAGATTTTAAAGTTTGTTATTTTTCAACTACATGCATAATCTACTCACCATGACAAGAATGATTCTCTGGCAAAAGGGGGCTTAATGCATCTCAGTTATCCATCATACCAAGGTAACCAAGCAAGACATTACATAATCAGGGATCCATAAAATCCATTTTGTCTAATAACTGTATCTTAAGGTAGACTGGTCCTTTGACATACAGAAAGTTGACCAACAGCGGACTGCGCAGGCTGACCTGGGTCGATACTTTTCGCAGATGCATTAAGCCCCCATTTCATCAAGCATGGCTCATATATTTGTGCATTATGTTTGCATTTTGTCAAGATATAAGTACATTCAAGCGTTCACGTGTGCATTTACAATATCTCTCTACCAAACAAAGAAATTTTAGACTTGCCGAAAATGAAAGCATCTGCAGACGACAAAATAAATGTAACTAATAAAGGGAAATTTGTTTTTGGAAGGGTGGAAAACATTGTGGGAAAAGGAGAAATCTTGGTTACCAGCATTTTCCCCTTTTCCCACAATGTTTTTAAATGCTTTCTTCCTCGGGTTTGTTAAAACTTGGGATTGTGTGGGAAAGGGTTATGTATATCTTGGTAGAAAAACTGTACGACATTTTGTGAACAATCTTATTTTCAGCCAATTCATATTACAAGTTATCTTCATAACAAGTGCTAAAGACAATTTATATTTTGATAAGTTACTTTATAGTGGATTTTGACTAACTCTTTACCAATCAATCCCGTACTTTAACGACCCTGAGAAAGAAAGCCTTTGAAAACATTGTGGGAAAAGGAGAAAATGCTGGTAACCAGCATTTTCTCCATTACCCACAATGTTTTTTCCCTACCAGAGACAGAAGTCATCTTTTAAGCTTCTTTTCATTTGTCATCTGCAAGTGCTTTCAGTTTGGACAGAGTCTAAAATTTGTTCGTTTGATAAAGGGTTATGGTTATTACAAATACAGATATGAATGATCAGGATGGCAAAAGAAAATTTTGAGAAAGTAACCCATAATACTTTACCATACAATTTAACGACCCTGAGAAAAGTGGCCTTTGGAAAACATTGTGGGAAAAGGAGAAAATGCTAGTAACCAACATTTTCTTCTTTTCCCAGAATGCTTTCTGGCCTTTTACAGACAAATCTCACCATATGAGCCGTATCTAATGTGTCGTCTGCAAATGCTTTCAATTTGGACAAGTGTAAAATTTTGCTGTGTGGTAAAGGGTTAAAGTGCCTTTCAGGACTGTAGTTGCCTTTGTGGCCAGTGCAGATCAAGATAGGCTTACAAAACGTGTCCACTTAGCTGAAACACTATAGACAAAAGCAACCATGAAATTGCAATTATGTGGACTGTATTTCTAGGATGAAAATGTCTGATTGGTCTATTTGGGGCTGTTAGGGTTGAGTAGTTTTCAGAGTTTGCAGATACAAACCCTTCACCAAATGACAAAATTTTGGGCTAGACCAAATTCAGAGCACTTACCCAAATGTGTCTAAAATGATAATTTCTGTCTTTGATAGGGTAGAAAACATTGTGGGAAAAGGAGAAAATGCTGGTAACCAGCATTTTCTCCTTTTCCCTCAATGTTTTCAAAAGCCTTCTCTTTCAGGGCCGTTAAAAGTGGGGATTGTGTGGTAAAGGGTTAAAACCTTATGTAACCCTGTACCAAACAACAAAATTTTAGACTGGTCCAAATTGAAAGCATTTGCAGACGGCGAATAAAATGTTGCTCAAATAATAAAATTTGTCTTTCAATGATAAGAAAATGTTGTGGGAAAAGGAGAATGCTGGTTATCAAATTTTTAGATCAGAATTTTGCAATACTGTAGATACGTGTGTAAATTTCTACCAGTAAAACCTGTCTCGCTCTTCTGAAAATCATATGAAAATTATGTCACATAGCGATATAAAGTAAATACTAGTAGTATAAAAATGTTGTCATGTGCAGGTATAATGTCATACTTGTCTGAGATAAGAACATTTGTAGTGGCTGTATTTCGGTGAAAACAAGGGGCTTATGTGATAAAAGAAAGTTAAATGATTTCTTTTAAACTTTTTAACCCTTAGGCTGCTAGGCGGGACTAAAGGACCTTTTGCGGACATTGTAGATCCAAGATCAGACTGCATGTTCTGTGCAGTCTAATCTTGGATCCACACTGTCCAATAAGGAGACATCTTTCACTATAAAGTCCCTTTGAAATAGCAGACTTTGGGTTTTTACCATCAACTTGAAAATTTTCATGGCACTTATTTAGCAGGATAAGGGTTAGTCATTTTCAGGAAAGGGTCATTTTAACTTGCATCTGTTTGCAAACTGACTGAAATAGTATACCCAATCTTAACCCTTTACCACACAATTCCAACTTCTTACGACCCTGAAGAAGAAGCCTTTTGAAAACATTGTGGGAAAAGGAGAAAATGCTGGTAACCAGCATTTTCTCCTTTTCCCACAATGTTTTCTACTCTACCAAAAGTAAATTTCAATTTTTCAGCTACTTTCGATTTGTTGTCCGCAGATGCTTTCAATTTGGACCAGTCAAAAAATTTGTCGTTTGGTAAAGAGTTAATACTGGTAGTGCATAATTTTTTTCATGAGATGATGTAGGAATAATTATTTGAATAATTCACACTACGAATTTCTTCCAGGAAAAAGTTGCACGTACTGCATGCATGTCAGCATGTAAACACATTGCAAACAGTCTCAAAGAGTTTCTGTTGGACAATAATGTGACCCAGATGACGACCCTAGCCCTTCAGCAGTTCAGCCTTGACGTGGCTCAATGTGAAGGTCGGTATGCTTGTGACCCTTTTCTTACGTCGCCATTACTTTATGTACATGTATATATGATCCATGCTCTGGCAAAAGGGGGCTTAACTCTTTACCTCACTACAATATTTAAGACTGGTATTTAAGGATTTAATATTTAAAATTGGAAGCATTTGCAGATGACAATTTAAATGTGTCTAAAATGATGAAATATGTTTTTGCCAAGGTAGGAAACATTGTGAGAAAAGGAGAAAATGCTGGTTACCAGCATTTTCTCCTTTTCCCACTATATTTTCAAAAGCCTTTTTTGTTTGGGTTGGTAAAACTCGGGATTGTGTGGTAAAGAGTTTATGCATTTCTGTGATACATGATACTAAGCAAGTCATCAATAATTGCGGATTCATAACGTCCATTTTGTCAAACAACCGACTGAATCGTGGGGTTACACTGGTCCTTTGATGTACAGAAAAATTGACCAATAGCGAAAAGTTTCGGCCCAGGTGTAGGCTGACCAGGGTCCATATTTTTTTTTTTTTTTTTTTTTAATTTTGAGATGCATTAAGTCCCCTTTTCACAGAGCATGGCTCATATGATTTAACTTGTTACCAAACAACAATCATTTAGACCTGACCATATTGAAAGCATTTGCAGATGACAAATTTAATGTGGCACCGTGAATGGGACTTTAATAAGAAAGGGTAGAAAACATTGTGAGAAATGGAGAAAATGCTGGTTACCAGCATTTTCTCCTTTTCCACAATGTTTTCAAAAGGCTTCTGTCTCACAGTTGTTAGAAGTAAGATCTGTGTGGTAAAGGGTTGAGCTTTACCTGTTCTATTGGTCGCTTCTGTAGGAGAGGTTTAAAAACTGAATGAACTGAAAAATACATGAACCTATATTTCTGATGCATAGACATGGTTTGAATGACCATCCAAGTACATTGATACACTGACTTTTGACTTATTTCCTTTTTCCAGCAAATTACTTAACTTTTTACTATACAAATTGGTTTTAACAAACCTGAGGAGAAAATCTGTGAAGAAATCTTGTAGGAAAAGGACAAAACGCTGGGTACCAGCATTTTATCGTTTTCCACTAAGTTTTCTGGATCCTTCTTTGGTTGGGTCATTATACCCCACCAATGTAGTAGAGGGGGTATATACTGGTTTCACCATGTCTGTCGGTCTTTCCATCCAACCATCTGTCCATCCCTCTGTCAATCTGTCCATCGTTTTCAGGGTGCCCAATCACGTACTGCAGTACGTAATTTACGTATAAATTCTACTCCGCGCGTACAAATCTTTTGTGCTTACGTGCATGCACGCACTGTCAAAAGTATGCACATACAAAAAGGAAAGTAATTACGTACACTGCAAGTACATAGTAGGTACCATTTCGTATTGCATGCCAAACAAACAAAACGAAAGTAGTTTTCCTTGTAAATGGGTACCATGCTTTGTCCTCAACATAGAGCGGGTTACCAAATATTTTCACTATATATATTTTGCGGCTCCATCGTCTATCTAAATAATTTTCGCTACAATTTTTTAAGGTGTCAAAATCTACCACGTGTACAGGAAATCTGGTAATTAATTTTCAGTGAGAAATTAAAATCATTTAATAATATTATGATGCACAGTTATCGTTAAAAACACAGTTTTTGACATATGAAAGATGAGAAATCAAACCGCAAATTAAACGTTTAATTTTTGTATGTATGGCGTCTGCTGCAGAAAAAATGTCATCACAACAAAAGCTGTTAAAATATTGTACAGCGTGAAGATCTGAGAAAGGGTAGGTTTACACAAGTGATTGTACCATTACACCTTTTGTTTTATTTTGCCCTAACACGGCATGGCATTTATTTGACAGATTTTGACCTTACAATGAGCCAGTCGGCCTGCTCCTCGGTCTGCTCCTCTATGATTTTAAAATAGCCAGATCTACGAACATCATCTTGAACAACGAGCATCAGTCTGTCTACACTTCCTTTTTAAAGCAGTTCTAATGTACTTCACAACTTTGAGAAGGAATAAAGGTGAAAAATCCTCCATAAAGGCGGTCGATTATCAAAACTCATGGCCGTGTTCGGCTTTTAAACCCTGACCGCTGTTGCGATTATATCTAAGTATGTGCATGCCTTGGAGACATGATGCATCCATATAATCACCAAATGCACAATTTACGAATTTAATTAAGATCCCATTCATTATGGTAAAGGAGCTAGGGTGTTAAAATTCATTAATAAAACTGAAACAGCCCAAAGTTACTCTGTACCCCCTAATTTTTCTTTGTACCCCCAATTCAAAACCTAGGGGGTACAGTGTACCCCCAATTTTTTCTCTGTACCCCCAATTCAAAACCTGGAGGGTACATGTACCCCCAAATTGAAAACCCAGTGGGCATGCTGGTTTTGTTTCCGTGCTTTAAGCCGTTTGACCTAGGACCCAGAAACTTTATGCAAGCGTTCCTCATGATCCAAGGAGGTGCCTTATTGTTTTGGGGTCACATGGATCAAAGGTCAAGGTCACAGGAGAACTTTGCTTTCTCTGATTTTGCTGCTTCAGTGACAAGGTCTTGGTGGGGGGTATTTGTCCTGCGACAGTTCTGTTTAACCCTTTCCCAAACAAGCCCTGGTTTTCACGTGTCTGCAGTACAGGTCTTTTGGAAACACTGTGGGAAAAGGAGAAATTGCTCGTAATGAGCAATTTCTCCTTTTCCCACATTGTTTTCTCCCCTTTTTAGCTCACCTTAGCACAACGTGCTAAAGGTGAGCTATTGTGATCGTCTTATGTCCGTCGTCCGTCAACAATTTCTTTAAACATCTTCTTCTCCTAAACCACTGGGCCAATCTTGATGAAACTTGGCAGGGATGTTCCTTGGGTGAAGCTCTACCAAAATTGTTCAAAGAATTAAATTCCACCCACAACTCTGGTTGCCATGGCAACAAAAAGGAAAAAAAAGCAAAATCTTTGAAAATCTTCTTCTCTGAAACTAGAAGGCGCAGAGCTTTGATATTTGGTATGTAGCATCTCCTAGTGGACCTCTACCAAGTTTGTTCATTTGATGCCCCTGGGGTCAAAACTGGCCCCGCCCCAGGGGTCACAAGTTTGAGCATAGTAATAAAGAAGGAAAACTTTAAAAATCTTCTTCTCTGAAACTTGAAGGCATAGAGCTTTGATATTTGGCATGTAGCATCTCCTAGTGGACCTCTACCAAGTTTGTTCATATGATGTCCCTGGGGTCAAAACTGGCCCCACCCCGGGGGTCACAATTTCCAACATAGGAACAAAGAAGGAAAACTTTAAAAATCTTCTTCTGTAAAACTAGAAGGCATAGAGCTTTGATATTTGGCATGAAGCATCTCCTAGTGGACCTCTACCAAGTTTGTTCATATGATGCCCTTGGGGTCAAAACTGGCCCTGCCCCGGGGGTCACAAGTTCGAACATAGGAACAAAGAGGGGAAACTTTAAAAATCATCTTCTCTGAAACTGGAAGGCGTAGAGCTTTGATATTAGGTATGTAGCATTGCCTAGTGGACCTCTACCAAGTTTGTTCATATTATGCCCCTGGGGTCAAAACTGGCCCAGCCCGGGGGGTCACAAGTTTGAGCATAGTGACAAAGAAGGAAAACTTTAAAAATCTTCTTCTCTGAAACTTGAAGGCGTAGAGCTTTGATATTTGGCATGTAGCATCTCCTAGTGGACCTCTACCAAGTTTGTTCATATGATGTCCCTGGGGTCAAAACTGGCCCCGCCCCGGGGGTCACAATTTCCAACATAGGAACAAAGAAGGAAAACTTTAAAAATCTTCTTCTGTAAAACTAGAAGGCATAGAGCTTTGATATTTGGTATGTAGCATTGCCTAGTAGACCTCTACTAAGTTTGTTCATATGATGCCCTTGGGGTCAAAACTGGCCCTGCCCCGGGGGTCACAAGTTCAAACATAGGAACAAAGAAGGAAAACTTTAATTTTTTTTTTCTCTTAAATGGGAAGGCATAGAGCTTTGATATTTGGTATGTAGCATCTCCTAGTGGACTTCTACCAAGTTTGTTCCAAGGATGCTGCTTGGGTCAAAACTGGCCCAGCCCCTGGGGTCACAAGTTTGAACATAGGAACAAAGAAGGAAAACTTTAAAATTCTTCTTTTCTGAAACCGAAAGGTGTGGCGCTTTGATATTTGGTATGTTGCATCTCAGAGTGGACCTCTACCAAGTTTGTTCATATGATGCCCCTGGGTCAAAACTGGCGCAGCCCCGGGGGTCACAAGTTCGAAGATAGGAACAAAAGAGGAAAACTTTAAATTTCTTTTTCTCTTAAACGGGAAGGTGTAGAGCTTTGATATTTGGTATGTAGCATTTCCTAGTGGACCTCTACCAAGTTTGTTCATATGATGTCCCTGGGTCAAAACTGGCCCAGCCCTGGGGGTCACAAGTTCGAACATAGGAACAAAGAAGGAAAACTTTAAAATTCTTCTTTAAAACTGGAAGGCGTAGAGCTTTGATATTTGGTATGTAGTGATTCTCTTCTAAGTTTGTTTGCCCATCTAAGTGCAACAAGTTCATTGAGTTCAAAATTGGGTCATCTTGGGTCATAAACTAGGTCACTAGGTCAAATTAAAGAAATACCTTGTTGGCACTCTGAGGCCACATTATTTGCTCAATTGCCTTGAAAATTAGTTAGAAAGTTTGTCTTTATAAAGTCTCACATAAGATTAATTTGGGTCAACTTGGGTCATAAACTAGTTCACTGGGTCAAATTAAAGAAATACCTTGTTTGCACTCTGGAGGCCACATTTATTGCTCAAATAACCTGAAATTTGGCCAGAATGTTTGTCTTGATGAAATACCAGATGAGTTTGGATTTGGGTCACCTGGAACCATAAACTAGGTCACTAGGTCAAAATAAAGAAATACCTTGTGGGCACTCTAGAGGCCACATTCTTTGCTTAATTGCCTTGAAAATTGGTCAGAATGTTTGTCTTTGTAAAATCTCACATGCGTCTGAATTTGGGTCAACTGGGGTCATAAACTAGGTCACTTGGTCAAATTAAAGAAATAGCTAGTGGGCACTCTAGAGGCCACATTTATTATTCATATGATTTGAAAATTGGTTAAAATGTTTCTTTTGATATAGTAAAAGACCAGTTCAAATTTGGGTCACCTGGGGTCATAATCTAGGTCACTAGGGCAAATTAAAGAAATATCTTTAGGGCACTCGAGGCCACATTTTTTGCTCAATTGACTTGAAAATTGGTCAGAATGTTTGTCTTCATGAAATATGAGTTTGAAATTGGGTCACCTGCGGTCAAAAACTAGGTCACATGGTCAAATTAAAGAAAAGCCTTAAAGGCACTCTACTAAGGTGAGCGACCCAGGGCCATCATGGCCCTCTTGTTGATAACTTTCTGCCATTTTCATCAAATTTAAAATTGTTGTCTGCAAACTCTTTCAATTTGGACCAGTCCAAAATTTGTCGTTTGGGAAAGGGTTAAAACTTGGGGTTATGTGGTAAAGAGTAAAAGGAGTAGAAATAAAGGTTCCATATGAAATACATGGTACCCTATATGAATGATAAAGGAGGTAGAATTACATACATGTATGTTTCTGATTTGTGACGGTAATTATAAAACTTGGACAATGCTTCAAAATTTCAGAGTTTGCAGCCTCGGAGCCAGTCCCAGGATTCAATGACGGGACCCTTCTGCTTGCGTTTGCTGACCTTCGACAACTATTAGATCTGTTTCTGAATGAAGATTGGTCTGTCTATCTTGCCGACTACGGGAAGCCTAAAGCCAAGTATATTCGTGTACAACCCCATGTTGCCATAAGTATAATGGAAAAGTAAGCTAATATTTGACAAAAAAATGGGAGGTATTTTTCTTAACTCTTTACCAAACGTCAGAATTTTTGACTGGCCCAAATTGAAAGCATTTGCAGACGACAAAATAAATGTGGCTAAAAAATGAAATTTGTTTTGGAAAGGGTAGAAAACATTGTGGGAAAAGGAGAAAATGCTGGTTATCAGCATTTTCTCCTTTTCCCACAATGTTTTCAAAAGGCTTCTTTCTCAGGGTCGTCAAAAGTCGGGATTGTGTGGTAAAGGGTTAGCTCTTTACCAAATGACAAAATTTTTGACTGGGCCAAATTCAAAGCATTTGCAGACTGCAAAGTAAACGTTACTAAATTGATGATCTCTGTCTTTGAAATAGTAAAAAACATTGTGTGAAAAGGAGAAAATGCTGGTTACCAGCATTTTCTTCTTTTCCCACAGTGTTTTCCAAAATCCTTCTCTGTCAGGGTCGTTAAAAGTTGGGATTGTCTGGTAAAGGGTTTAGCTACCTGTTTCAAAATGAAATACATGTAAATTCTACTTTCGATGTAGATTTCACAGAGCTATCTTCTTGCGTATTTACGCATTTCAAAACATCTGTCAGAGCTCCAGATAAGAGGGAGTGATGGTATTCTAAATCCATTATTTCTCTTCCAAACCCTATGTTGTGGGTACTCAGAATCGTCTCGATGAGACGATTCTTATGAGTACCCATAACATAGGGTTTAGTGGCGAATAATAAATATTTTCAATTTAGAAATCCAAATCATTCCCTCTATCTGGAGCTCTGATCTGTGAACATAGACCCCTGAACCGTATATAGGCTGAAGGTGATGATGCATGATACTTATTTGTCTATCATTCATTTTATGTGATAAACAGAATCTCACATTCATATTTGTGTTTTATCATTTTTATCAGACTCTTTGACTAAAATGTATTTGACGCTGGCCAAGGCTTGCGTCATATAATTTTAGTCAACTCGTTCGATAAAAATGATACATAAACATGTAAGATCCTCTATTTATTGCTGTATACATGTATAGTTACTTTTATGTATTTCAGGTTGTTTAATGCAGAAAAGAAGAAGATCAAAGTATTTGCAGCCTTGAAGAAGAACGAGCGTGATAAAAAGAAGCTGCAAGAATCTGTTCTAAAACAGTTAAAGGGACTTGTTAATGGTCAGACAGCAGGCATTGCACAATCTTGATAGTTCATGTGGATCTTTTACGTGAAAACGATAGTCTTTTTTACAACTTTTGACAGATTTCTTGTGGGAAACATGATTTTTAAAGGGACAATAGTTATCTAAAACTTTGCGAGACCCCACCATTTCAGACTTGTCCATATTGAAAGCATTTGCAGAACACAAATATTGGCTGAACCCTTTACCAAACAACAAATTTTGGACTAGAACAAACTGAAGGCATTTGCAGATGACAAATTTAATGTGGCTGTAATGATGATTTCTATCTTTAATAGGATAGAAAATGTTGTGAGAAAGGAGAAAATGCTGGTTACTAGTATTTTCTCCTTTTCTTGCAATGTTTTCAAAAGGCTTCTTTCTCAGGGTCGTTAAAAATCCAGATTGTTTGGTAAATGGTTAACTCTTTACCAAACAATCCAGTCTTTTAATAACCTTCAGGAAAAAAGCCTTTGGAAAACATTGAGGGAAAAGGAGAAAATGCTGGTTAGCAGTATTTTTAGCTCACCTGAGCACAAAGTGCTCAAGGTGAGCTTTTGTGATCGCCCAATGTGCGTCGTCCGTCGTCCACAATTTCTTTAAACATCTTCTCCTCCTAAACCACTGGGCCAATCTTGATGAAACTTGGCAGGGATGTTCCTCAGGTGAAGCTCTACCAAAGTTGTTCAAGAGATTGAATTCCACCCATAACTCTGGTTGCCATGGCAACCAAAAGGAAAAAAATAGCAAAATCTTTAAAAATCTTCTTCTCTGAAACTAGAAGGCGTAGAGCTTTGATATTTGGTATGTAGCATCTTCTAGTGGACCTCTACCAAGTTTGTTCATATGATGTCCCTGGGGTCAAAACTGGCCCCGCCCCGGGGGTCACAAGTTCAAACATAGGAACAAAGAAGGAAATCTTTAAAATTCTTCTTCTCTGAAACTGGAAGGCGTGGAGCTTTGATATTTGGCATGTAGCATCTCCTAGTGGACCTCTACCAAGTTTGTTCATATGACGCCCCTGGAGTCAAAACTGGCCCCGCCCCGGGGGTCACAATTTTCAAACATAGGAACAAAGAAGGAAAACTTTAAAATTCTTCTTCTCTGAAACTGGAAGGCGTGGAGCTTTGATATTTGGCATGTAGCATCTCCTAGTGGACCTCTACCAAGTTTCTTCATCAATTGACCTGACAATTGGTCAGAAATTGGATTATGCACCTTGAGTGAATTTCGCCTGTTGACTCAGGTGAGCGACCCAGGGCCATCATGGCCCTCTTGTCTCCTTTTCCCTCAATATTTTTTTAAAAGGTTTCTTCCTCAGGGTCATTAACTCTTTACCAGACGACAAAATTTTAGACCGGTCCAAATTCAAAGCATTTGCAGACGACAAATTAAATGATACTCAGATGATGGGATTTGTACCAGAAAGAGAAGAAAACATTGTGGGAAAAGGAGAAAATGCTGGTTACCAGCATTTTCTCCTTTTCTCACTATGTTTTCAAAAGGCTTCTTTCTCAGGGTCGTTAAAAGTCGGGATTGTGTTGTAAAGGATTAAAGCCGGGGTTGTGTTTGTTAAAGGGTTATGTAATGGTGTATCGGATTGCACAGATCATTTGCTTCACTTAGGGCTAGGAACTTATTCGAGATTTGGATTGTTGACTCTTCAGTGGATGACAAAATTTAAGACTTTACCCTTTATTACGCAAGCCCAAGTTTCAACAACCCTTTAGAGAAGGCTTTTGAAAAAATTGTGGAAAAATGAGAAAATGATGGTAACCAGTATTTTCTCCTTTTTCAACAATGTTTTCTACCCAATCAAAGCCAGAAATCATCATTTGAGCTACATTTAATCTGTCATCTGCAAATGCTTTGAATTTGGACAAGTACAGTACAGCATGTTGTTTGACAAAGAGTAAATTAGTGCAGACAACAAATTTGATGTAATTAAGATGCTGAGATTGGTCATAGAAAAAGTAGAAAACATTGTCTGAAAAGTGACAAAATGCGAGTGACCAGCATTTTTTTTTTTTTTTCACACCATGTTTTAAAAAGCTTTCTTCTGAATCACGAAAGCATGTGATTATTTGGTACAGGGACAACCATGAAAGGTTAAAAAATTGAGTGGACATCATTGGTAATATTTTCAATTGTGGCTGCACCACTTGTGAAAATATTACCAATGATGTTAACTTGTTGAAATAAATTTGATCTTTCACCGAAAACAAAACACAATTTTTCTATTTGTTTCATGCTTCTAACCCCTTTTTGTTGGGACTTGTGAAGTACAGGGGAGCTCTTAGTATTTCCATACCAATGAGTTTATCAATCAGTAAATTCACCGGTTGAAATGGTGAAATTATCAAACCATAATTCACCATTATTTCCCAATTAACTACAGAAAAGTAGTTACAGAAAAGTATGAAATAATTTTTTTTTTTTTTTTTCAGCAAAAAATCCAATATTGCAGTTTCAAGGCACATAAGCTTGCATGTCTTACACATGGTTGGATAGTGCACATCAAAGATCAGATCTTACTTTCCTTGTAGGCTGATCTTTATTCACACTGTCTTAAAAAGTGATACTATTAAAAAAAGTGCTCATCGTAGTTATGCTTAAAACTGGTCTATGAAAACGGGGAGATAACTGAATGGTTATCATCTGAGCATGACTTTAAGCATTACCACACGATCCAGAGTTTTAATGATCCTAGGGACAAGTGCTTTTGAAAACATTGTGGGAAAAGGAGAAAATGCTGGTAACCAGCATTGTCTCCTTTTCCCACAGTGTTTTCCACACTATGAAACACAAATTTCATTTTTTTTTTTTATAAAATTTGATATATGGTCTGCAAATGTTTTCAAACTGGACCACTGTAAAATTTTGCCATGTGGTATAGGGTTGAAAAGTTGTGTAACACAAAAAAGAATGATTTTAAGATTAGTTACTGGTTTATTGAAAATTGTTTTAATCTAGTCATTTTTTAACCCTTTCCCAAACAAGCCCTGGTTTTCACGTGTCTGCAGTACAAGTCTTTTGAAAACACTGTGGGAAAAGGAGAAATTGCTCGTAACGAGCAATTTCTCCTTTTCCCACAGTGTTTTCTACCCTTTTTGAGAACTTCCTACCATTTTCATCAAATTTAAAATTGTCGTCTGCAAACTCTTTCAGTTTGGACCAGTCCAAAATTTGTCGTTTGGGAAAGGGTTAAGTGCTTCCATTTGGAGTGTTAATATGCTTATGTATGTTTGTGATTACAAGGTAGATCCTTGGTAACATAGATTTGTGAGGCAAAAGTCACTAGCCACTCTGAAATCAGTTCAAATTCTAAATTGCTAAACTATCTTTCTTATTGGCCGAAATGTTTTTTGTCTGGACCAATCAATGGCAAATTTTGGAAATTTGATTTGGAACCCTTTATCAGATGAAAAAATGTTGGACTTGTCCAAATTAAAAAGCAGTTGCAGACGAAAAATTAAATGTGGCAAAATTGATTATTTTTGTCTCTGATAGGGTAGAAAACACTGTGAGAAAAGGAGAAAATGCTCAATTTTTTTAAAAGCCATCTCTTTCATGGTTGTTAAAACTCGGGATTGTGTGGTGAAAGATTAAGAATGGTTGATGAAAATTTGGCTGTGGGCATTTATCTGCTGTTGTGAAATGCAGCACCTTCTGAAACATAGTTGTGGTAGATTACTTTGAAAACCATACTTGAAGAATGTTGTGAACTCTTTATCAAACGACAAAATTCTAGACTTTTCCAAATTGAAAGAATATGCAGATGACAAAATGAATGTGACTCAAAAATTGAAACTTGTGTTGGGAAAGGTAGAAAACATGGTGGAAAAGGAGAAAATGCTGGTCAGTAGCATTTTCTCCTTTTCCCACAATGTTTTCAAAAGCTGTCTCACTTGGGTCGTTAAAAGTTGGAATTGTGTGGTAAAGGGTTAAGCAAAATAAACTAGGTGAACAGTTAGAAACGCTATGTATGATAAAAAGATAAATATTTAATTTGTGGAAATTGCTTCTTTTCCCACAATGTTTTCCATATAACTGACTACGCATTTTTTTATTTTTGATGAATGCGTTCTTTGTAATCTGTAATTGAGCTGTGCCCTGTGAAAAAGGGGTTTAATGCACCTGCCAAAAGTATTGACCAAGGTCAGCCAGGGCAGTCTGTGCAGGCTGACCTAGGTCAGAACAGTTTGCTTTTTGGTCAGTTCTCTGCATATACAAGGACCCTTCTACCTCAGGATTCAGGAGTTTGTTAGATAAGATTAATTTTATGGATCCATAATTTGACTTGCTTGGTATCATGCATCACAGAGATGTGTTAATCCTTTACCACACAATCCTGACTTTTAATGACTCTGAAGAGGAAACCTTTTGAAAACATTGTAGGAAAAGGAGAAAATGCTGGTAACCAGCATTTTCTCCTTTTCCCATAATGTTTTCTACCCTATCAAAGACAGAAACCATCATTTTAGCTACATTTAATTTGTCGTCTGCAGATGCTTTCAAATGCTTTCTCGTACAAACATTTGTCGTTTAGTGAAGAGTTAAATAGGCTTTTTCCAGAGTATGGCTCCTTTTTCAAAAGCAGCTGCAGCCAATTCTTGGCACTCATATGTGACACTCTTGTTTATAGATCCTATTATGGCCTATGCAGTGATAGGTTAAACGTTTAGGTAGAGTGGAACATGAGGTGTAGAAATACATTGAACTAATGACGTTCTTACTGCCTGTAGAAACTGATGGTTCACCCCTGAAAAATGTAACATCTATACGCCATGTTCGCTATCCTTGATGACTCTCAATACACTTGTTGAAAATATTGGGAAAAGATTTGATTGCTCATTCACTGAGTGAATATGGTTTTGGCTTGAAGTCGACATTGTTTTCAGTTATTGTGACAAAAGCTTAAAACATTTATTTGTCCTAGACTTCTTTTAACCCTTTACTACTCAATTCCAAATTTTAAAGACCTTGAAGAAGCAGGGTACTGAAAACAATGTGGAAAATGGAGAAAATTCTGGTTACCAGGCTACTAGGTTTAAAATGTTAACAACAAATCTAGAATTACCTTTTGTGCTTTCTTGAGGCCATTTTTGTTGTCAGATGTTCATGAAACTTGGTCAGGTTGTTTGTTTTGATGAGATCTCTGACATATTATAAAATGGAGTAACTTGGGTCAAATCTTATGTAGATTTATGTGCACTCTAGAGGACACCTATTCAGTCACATGCTCATGACAATTTGTGTGAGAATTTTTATTGTTGATATTGTGTACAAGTTAAAAAATGGGTTACATCAGGTTGAAAAATCAGTCAATAAGTCTGATCTTTGAAAAAGTTGTTCTACTGTCTTCAGGTCACATTTTCAGTCCAGTGTTTATAGAACTTAATCAAAATATTTGCGAGGTCTAAGAACAGGTCACCTGGGGGGAAATAATAGGTCACTAAATCAATCTGGGTTCCTATCCACCAACCATTCTTAAGAACATTCTTAATCTTTATACCTGAGATTTTCTAAATTTGAAAGTAACACAACTTCTGATTGGCTAAACCAAATGGTTTAGCCAGTTATAAGTTGTGTTACTTTCAAATTTAGAAAATTCTGTAGAATAAGACCAAGAACGTTCTTAAGAATGGTTGGTTAATACGGATGGTTATCTTACATACCTCTAGTCCAATGTTCACAAAACTTGTGAAACTAAGTAAGATTTTTTTTCTCTGTTTTGACATGAAGTTTTTGTTACCTTTCATTGTATGAAGCTTCAGATGAGCGCTGAATGGTCTTCATGGCCCTCTTGCTTCATTTTTTTTTCCATGAATAAGAAAAAATGTAAGAAAAAATAAAAATTCACTTTTTTTTAAAACTCCATACAACACGACAAAAATGTAGACTCGTCCAAATTAAAAGCAATTGGGACGACAATTTAGATGCAGATCAAATGATTGAATTTGTCTTTGATAGGGTAGAAAACATTGTGGGAAAAGGAGAAAATACTGGTTACCAGCATTTTCTCCTTTTCTCACAATGTTTTCAAAAGGCTTCCTCAGGGTCAATGAAAGTGGGGATTGTGTGGTAAGGGGTTTATTCTGTATTGAACATTATTGAGAGTGTGCCCAACTTATTTCTTTTCAAAATACATATATGATGTTATATACTTTAATATACAAGCACTCTTTTTACACTATGAATTATAACTGGTTTCTTTTCTATTAAAATGTTTAATGCAGTAATCGTCAACAAAGTGATCCGTCGTAGGTCTCTTGTTATACAATGGTAGTGTATTGTTTTACAAATTAATCCATCCAAATATAGCTTTTTCTTTCATGCATGTTTTTGTATTAATCATTAATGATGTATGGGTGATGTGGAAAATGTTTCAGACTCAAGAAGAAGCATTTCTGATTCATGCAGGTGCTTTGGAGGATTTGTAATATGTTGTTTCCAAATTTGAAAAAAGAAACAAGAAAGAGAGCAACCAACAAGAGTCATCAGTGGCAAGTTTTGTTTACCACAAGCTTGTCTTTTAGCACCAGTATGCTTGTACATGCTTGTTTTTTCAAGAATCGATCACAGGTGGATCCATTTCATTTAGGTTTGAAGCATTTTTACAGGGAAATATTCAGACGTCTCAAAATATAAGAGCCATGCTCTGTGAAAAGGGGGCTTAGTGCATGTGCAAAAAGTATCGATCCAGGTCTGCCAGTCTTCTCAAAACACATGGCCATGTTATGGGATCATTTTCAATGTCAGCTTCAGGGTTAACCCTGAGGCTGCTAAGGGTGATTCATTGACCTTTTGCGGACAGTGATAGATCAAGATCAGACTGCACCTTCTGTGCAGTCTGTTCTTTGATCTACACTGTCCGATAAGGTGATAATCATCTCTCCTCCAAAAATTCCTTTGAAATAGGAAAATTTGAGTTTTTACGATCGGCTTGAAATTTTCATTTCTTTTATTTAGCAGGATTAGGATGAATAGAATTGTTTATGCAAGAGCTTGTTTCAACACAGATTGAGTTTTGATGTTAGTACCAATATGTTTGTAACATATTTGCTGTAAAATTTTGTTATTTATTGAATATTTTGTATGATTACAGCTTCAATTTAACCACAAATATTGTGTCTTTGTGTTCCTTTTTCTTACCCCTAGAACTAAAACCTATTCCAGTATATCTGAAACCTTAGTACAGGGTTTGTATTCACCAAGGATTCTAGAACTCTAGAAAGTAACGCAACTTCTGATTGGCTAGACCATATGGTTAAGCCAATCAGAAGTTGTGTTACTTTCAAATTTAGAAAATTGTTGAGAATAAGACAATGAATCTTCTTAGAGTAATAATAGCTGCCAAAAGTAAACATAGCCAGAGTTAAAAAGCATTTAAATTACTCCATATAAAAGCATTGAAATTATTGTGAAGATGACAATCTGTTATTTACGGTTGGCCCAAGTTTTAGTTAGCAGAGAAATTAATTTAAAAATTGCCAGAGCACTTTTGTTTACTTTTTGCTTCATTTTGAAATTCATTTTTCTTCCAGCGACTAACACTTGGTCTGACCACAGAATAACAGATTGTCATCTTCACAATATTTTCCATAATTCTAGATGGTATGATTTGAATTTAAGTGATTTTGACATGTTTTTAGCAGCTGTTTGGCCTTTAAGAATGGTTAGTGAATACGTACACTGAACACAATATTGACCACAGCTAGTGGGCTGCGGATATGATGTTTTGGTTTGTGTAATCTTTACTGTATACAACAAATCGCTTATCACTCTACTGGGTAATGAAATATTCAGCAAATTATAGCGTGGCTGTTTTCAAAGAAAACGTAGAGTTATTGCCATAGCCCTGTTGTCATCTGCGTCTTCATCGTCCTGGGTCTGTATTCACCAACCATTCTTAAGAACATTCTTGGTCTTGTTCTTCAAAATTGTCCAAATTTGAAAGTAACACACCTTCTGATTGGCTAAACCAAATGGTTTAGCCAATCAGAAGGTGTGTTACTTTCAAACTTGGAAAATCTTGAAGATTAAGTCTAAGAACGTTCTTAAGAATGGTTGGTGAATACGGACCCAGGTGCAAAAACTTTGACATTTTACATCATCTCTGTTATTATTAAAGATATTTACATGCACTTCAAACTTGGACCAGTTGTCAACTATGAAACGGGGAACCCATACAACGAGGGTATGTAACAGTCAAAGCATTTTTGACTTGGTTATGCCCGCTTTTCGACCTAGAATTTTCACTGAAAATCAAGCAACTGCAGCCGAGCATTGGCACCCGCATGCAGTGCTCGTTTCAGTAATACCATGGCAACCAGTGCAAATCTTGGTGGCGTTCCCGAGTAGATGAACAGTTTATCACATGCTACTTCAACAGAGAAATAATTGATCATTCAATCAACTGTAAATTTATTCGATGTTCGATGTGGCCTTCAACAGAATTTAATGATATCTTCCAGCAGATAACATATTGAAATATCCTCACAGTGTTAACCCTTATACCTGCTTCAGTACAGAAAGATCTTCGAGTTTTTCCATACAGAAATCCATAGAACATGGCTGTTCAAAGATCGACCAACCCCGAAATAGGTGAAAGGTCAACCTAGGCTAATCATTTTCTCACACTTTGCTGTTGGTACGTACACTCCTTGCACCAATTATCCGTCCAAAATTTTCATTGCAATCTTAATGTCGGGTCTGGAAGTCCTGGAAGAAAAGATATTTTCAGGTTTTTGAAAAGGATAGTCAGGGCGGCCATATTGGTCACATGATCAGATTTTTTTTTTATTTAATTCACCGGTATCTTCCAGTATGATTATTCCAATAAAAGAGTCTACGAAATTGGACGATTGATTAATCCTTTTCTAAACGAAAAATTCTAGACTTTAAATTCAAAACATCTGCAGACGACAAATTCAAAGTTAGTACAAATGACCTTAAGCCCTCTAATAGGGTTAAAAACATTGTGGGGAAAAGGAGAAAATGCTGGTCACCTGAATTTTCTCCTTTTCCACGATGTTTTCAAGAGCCTTCTTTCCAAAATGCGTGAAAACCTATATATATACCAGGCACAAAACCTCAACTCGAGAATAACCCCTCCCCCACCCCAACCCACCCTTGGAACGCCAAAATGTACTTGTTGGAAAGGAAACATGATATTTTAATTTGAATGATATTCTTTGCCAGAGTATTACACAAAATTGCTAACCAAGTCCCGAAGCGTCTGATCTTAATCTACACTGCCCGCAAAATGCATTCTGATCTTCATCTACATAACAGAAACAGTTCAGGATGTGCCCAGCACATCGAAAACTGCGCACAAAACAAACCTATGGGTACAGGTTGATAGGCGATACAGTTTTCACAAAAAAATTCTCGACTTCGAGCGAATTTATCGCAACATCACAAAAGGGGACCGAAACTTTAACTGATTATTTCTGCTATTTGGAATATTTTCTCGTGCTTTAAAAGCTTTCCACGTGATCCGCCCCAATACTATCTAACTGTTTGCAACAACAAAATACATGTGTTGTGCGTTGTTCGTCAACAAATTTCCATTTTGCAACATGGTACCTCTTTTGGTGCTGCAAAAGTTTTCGCTCAAATTGACCGGATATCGGGTAAAACTTTCGCAGCACCACAAAAGCGCACCTTTTCTTGTTACGCTTCTATCTCACTTTTCTTTGGGTACCAATTATCATGACGCGGCAAGTATTCACGAAATACCCGGGTGATTGCAGACATATTTTACGCATCACCACAAAAGGGGCATTCAGATTTTAGCTTATAATTTCTGTAACTTGAAAACCTTTTCTATGCAATAAAAACTTTCCAAAAACCCTGTAATTTACAGCATCACAATATGGAAATATTTTTCTTGTGTTCGGGCAAATTCCAAATTTTCTACATGGTACCTGTTGTCATGCTGCAAAAGTTTTTCTACCGTACGGCTACATGACGAAATTTTCGCCGCATTGCTAAATGCGTACTATTTCCGTTACCATTCGGCAAACTTCGGGTGATCCGTTAATCAAGATGCAGTTACGGAATCGGCCGAGTTGTGACGAGTGCTCCGTTACGGGAGTGCTTACCTTTTTTTCTCGCTTAGATTTCCTTTTAACCTTTTACCTAAAAATCCAGAGTTTTAACGGCCCAGATCAAAAAGGCTTTCAAACAACATTTTGGGAACAGGAGAAAATACTTGGAACCAGCAGCTGAAAACAGTGTTAACCCCCCCTGGGTAACCTTTCTCTACATTGCGTACGAAATTTGCGTATGCAATTTCGATGTGCAAGCGTCAAATCTGAAACAAGTTTCACTTAACTGCACTATACTATTTGAGTAAATACTTGCATAACTTCACCCCAGCTCACACCTTTTAGTTCAGCAGGGATCGTAGGTATGTTCAATCCCCTAAACAATGCGAAAATCTACGCAGCTTAGTGAAAGGTACCCCTAGAGCGCTGAATACACCCAAGGTACTTGTGGGAAAGAAACATGGAGCTGTGATTTTAAAGGTTATTTTGCCAGAATATTACGTAAAATCGCCAGTCAAGTCCTGAACCATCTGATCTTGATCTACACTGTCCGCAAAATGCATTCTGATCTTGATCTACATAACAAAAACAGCTCAGGATGTGTCCAGCACATCGAAAACTGCGCACAAAAAATCTATAGGTACAGGTTGATAGGCGATACAGTTTTCACAAAAAAATTTCCGACTTAGAGCGAATTTATCGCAACATCACAAAAGGGGACTGAAACTTTAACTGATTATTTCTGCTATTTGGAATATTTTCTCGTGCTTTAAAAGCTTTCTACGTGATCCGCCCCGATACTATCTAACTAGTTTTAGTTTAAACATATTTTATTGCCAAGTATTTTACAAGAATATAATTTACAACATAGAACAATATACACAATCAAAGGACAAGGCAAAAGGGTCTGACCACAAGTTCTCTCAACTTAGATTCGGTCATTCCCTTTATGAAATTACATTTTTTTTTTAAGAGTCGCCCGTTTTTGCTTTTGGCTTTTTAATATGCATTAAGTTTTCATTTGATTTTTGACGACAATTTTGTTCCAGTTACGGACTAACATCGTAATGGCAATTGATAAATTGATAAATCGAGTTGGAAAAGAAAATAGGACATTTTTATATAAAAGAAAATGAAGGGAAAAAAAAAAAAAAAAAACACTCAGATTTTAGATTTTAACTAAATGATTACTGTAGATTAATCGTAAGTCAGTGGCGAATTGGTCAAATAAATTATCAATTGCTGCTTCAGGATTACTTGAATCGTCCTGTATCTTTTATATAAGTTTGTACAGTCCTAAATATCAATGAGTTGTCTTCGAAACTGAGATTATCAGATCCATACAATAGAATGTTGATATTTAATGGATGAAATCGACGTAAAGTTTGAAAGAGATTATTTCTCTGTATTGCGTATTGTGTACATCTGAAGAAATAATGTTCAGCATCTTCTTGATCGTAACCGCACCTACAGCTTGCATTTTGAGATATATAATTCGAGAAAAGGTCAAAGTTCAGATTGCTGCACCTGTTACGAATTTTTGTATGTACAACAGAGAGATGGCGTTTACCGACGAAATAGTGCTTAGGAACATCAGAAACATGAAAAGTCTGTAGGATACGAGATTTAAATTGCGACAAAGATTGCAAGGATTTAATATCGTCGGAGAGTTCGTTCCATAGAGTAACTGCAGATGGAATAAATGACTTCGTCATCAATTCGGTTCGACAAGCAACTAAATCGATATCGTTCGCATTGCGGAGTAAATAATTTGTTCTTGCGTTAACATTTAAAGGAAAGATATCGTTTAAGTATTGCGGAGTCTGACCGTTGACTACTTTATAAATAAGTACAAGTTTCTGATATTTACGCCTATTATCTAATGTTAACCAACCGATTTCTTTGTATAAGTCAAGAGTAGAAGCTGATCTTGTAATACCGGTTACTATTCTTGCGGCCTCAATTTGAATTTTTTCCAAACGATCCTTTTCCGACATAGTACAGTTATCCCAGACTACTGAGGAGTATTCGAGAAGTGGTCGCAAAAAAGATATATATATTTGGTTGAGAGAATCTCTCTTTAGCCTAAATTTTAAAGATCTCATAATTCCCAGGATCTTGTTTGAAGACTGGGTTATATTATTAATATGTTCACGCCACTTACCATTACTACTTAGAGTTAGTCCAAGATGCTTATGATTCGTAACAAACTGAATCGGAACATTGTTAAATAATAAATCTGGTGGCGGAACATTAGTATTTGTGAAGTGCATAGCTACTGTTTTTGAGGGATTAAATGATACCAGCCATTGTTTTGCCCATTGGGATATAATAAGCAGGTCATGATTTAAAATACCTTCAATATCTTCAATTTGAGTGGCAGTACAAGCTAGTGAGGTGTCATCTGCAAACAGACGAGATATACTTAAAAGATTGTCTGAAATATCGTTCACGTAGACGAGGAAAAGTAATGGCCCGAGAACCGATCCTTGAGGAACGCCTGCATTTATTGATGTTGTTTTAGATCTGGCAGTTCTAATAATAACAGATTGTTGGCGATTGGACAAATAATTTTTAAACCATTGAAGAAGGGGACCATCGATGCCAAGTTGACGAAGTTTAAAAATAAGACCTCTATGCCAGACTCTATCAAATGCCTTCGATATGTCACAAAATACCATACACAGATTTTGTTTTGCATCAAAAGAAGAAACGATTTGGTGGTATATTTCGATCAGTTGATGGACTGTTGAATGTCCTCGCAAGAAACCAGACTGCTTTTCGTAGAGTAAATGATTTGAGTGTAGGTGGTTGTACAGATGTGTATATACACACCTTTCCATCAGTTTACCGACACAACTTAAAAGAGATATTGGTCGATAATTGCACGCTAAAGATTTATCTCCCTTTTCGAAAAGTGGATTAACTAGTGAATGTTTCCATTTTTGAGGGAAAGTTTGATCTTGTAACGACTTATTAAATAATATTTGTAAGGGTTTGGATATGCTCTGTTTAATATTTTTTAGTAATTTGTGACTAATTAAATCAGGGCCTGCTGCTTTGTTTACTTCTAAAGTGCTGATTATGTCTTCTATTTGTTGTCTAGTGATGTCAATTATATTCAGAATATTACAAGTCTTAGGATGAAAAGGTGGTAAACAAGCGTTAGACTCATCTACATTAGAAATAGATGAGAAATATTAGTTTAAACATTCTGCCTTCTCCAAGTCTGTATAATGAAATATTTCGACGTTATTACTGTTAGATTTAAGAATTGGAATAAGGTCAGATTTCTTGTTCATGTTGACAAGACTGCGGAGATATTTCCAATATTTTTTGGGGTCACTGATGCGGGAGTTTGAAATTGTTTCATCAAGATTACTAAAGTATCTTTGTTTGGCATGTTTTTTCAAATTATTTACTTTATTTCTTATGTTTTTATATCTAAGCCAATCCGAAGTTTGTCCACGTTTCGTCATGAGTTTCTTAAGTCTGTCGCGTTGTCTACTAAGTCGCCTTATTTCAGAGTCATACCACGGTCTGTCATTGGGTCTGATGGTGACTTCTTTTGATGGTATACATACTGACATCATTTCTAATAGGGTAGAAGTAAAATATTCACATGCTTCGTTTATATCAGAAGACAACAATGGGTTCCAATTTTTTACGTTTATCATTTGGTTAAGTTCAATAAAATCAGCTCGGTTATAGAACCAGACCTTTCTTTTCAAGCATGTTAAAGGGGTACTGTCAAACCTAAATAAAACAAGAGTAGCTTTATGGTCACTAATGATACTTTCAATGTCTAAGGTGTCAGCATGAGTAACGTTGATAAAATTGGAGACAAGAATAGGGTCAAGTAGTGTTGATGAGTGTGTTGTGACACGAGTAGGCTTTGTGATGACATTCGTGAGGTTATTCATAGATATAACATTTCTGAGATGGAATTCAGTCGGATCGAGCAAGTCTTGGTTTAGGTCTCCTACAATAACTATTCGTTTATTAGACTCAAGAGCTTTTTCTAAGGAAATATTGAAATAGTCCCAAAATGCAACAGTTGTGTCAGGAGAACGATAAACAGTACAAAGAAGAAAGGATGTTGACCGATATTTGACTTCAATCCACATTGAATGAACTAAATTGTGCTCCAAGTCATATCTTCGTTTAGAAAAAAGGGAATTTGAGACATATGCAATGAGCCCACCCAAGTGTGATGTCATATCCTGTCTGTATATGCTGCTTTCATGGGTATCAAAAGTCAAGTCTGCATCTAAAATTGTGCGATCTAAGTGACTTTCAGAGAAACACAATATATCGAAGTCGGACATAAAGTCAGATATGAATTCTATCTTATTACGTATACTACGTATGTTAAGATGAGCAATAGAAATACAACTAGCAGTGGTGTTGGACGTATCGGATATCGGACCGGGATTGGTCTCAATATCTCCCGACAAAATTAATAGAGTACAGCAAATATTATATAGGAATATGACAAATGTATTTTTGAGAAAGGTATTGTTATATTGTATGGTAAGTATCAGGAGATGAGTTAAATGTTTACATAGATGAAAGTACAAAACTTTGAGCTGGTGGACGACAAAACGAAATTTCCTGCAGCAGCCATGGGTACTTGCGTAAAAACTTCCGATAGCCGCGCGCCAGACTGCTATATCAGTACCTACGGCGGTTCAAACGTTTCAATATAAGATCTGGCACAAGGCTGCCGGAAGATTTCGTAGTTCGCAACCAACCAATCAAAACATGACCCAACCGACTCAGATAGTTCTACAGTAATACAGAAATGTGAAAAATATGAGTAATCAATTGTAGTTGAAATGTAACAGAAAGAAGCTAAACCTGATAAGATAAAAAGTGGTATTTTATAACTGATCATAATATTTGAAAGCCTAAGTCAAAGACGGGCGTGGAAAAAAAGAAGAAGTTTGTGACTTGAAAAAAAAAAGACACACGAATGAAGACCAGATATATCATTGAAGAAGGACTTGCAAGTTTAAGAAAAAAAAAAATGAAATGTTTTTTCTGCTGATGAATGTATCTTACGTTTCCGTCTGCAAAGTTTTCTACAACATTGAAATATTCACAGTTAATTTGATTCAATACCAAACAATAAGAAACAGTATGAAATTTGAAATTTGATACTAGTCAAAATTCAAAAGAATTGAAAACGGCAATATGAACATGAACGCAAAATTGAACTCTGATTTTGCAAGGGTAAATTATGGGAAAAGGAGATAATGCAATTTACCAACATTCTCTCTCTCTCCCACAACGCCCCTTAGGCCTCCTTCTCAGGGTCATCACAAAAGGGGATCGTGCTATAAAGATATAGAAGACAGCTACTGTGTTAGTTACTTCAGTAATTTTGAAGTGGATATAGACCTATCCAGATATGTTCGACACTAAATATTTTTTGTCGGCAGGAGTAGACCGGAAATCAGACCACACGTTATGTGCTGTCTGATCCCAATCCACACTGTCCGAGGAGGGCATTGATCAATGAGGTGATAAATACAGAAAGTTTCACTCTCAAAATAGTCAAAGGTTTACACCATTTAAGATCTAAATAGCAATGTCAGCTTCATACAGAGACAGAGCAGTGATAGACGAAATTTCAGCACCTATTCATGTGAAAGGGTTCGACTGTATAGAAGACTAATTGTTATGACAAATGTAGCTTATTTGACTAAAAGAAAATGATGAGATCAAGGCTTATCCCAGATAAAAATAATATACTATACAGTTAAATACTATAAGACATCAAATAGCCAGTAAGTGCACATGAACACAGGCAATAAATAAGATTTTCGAAATAAATGCCCGAATCTCTAAATTAGATTAAGTCCTGACTGACTTAATCTAATTTAGAGATTTGTTGATCCATCATAATGTTTCTCAACGACTTTGCTACCAGTTTCACGTATTTATACCTACGTATGAATATACACATATTTACATGATTATATACATTTATCAGCCATGCACTGACAGAAGGGGATCCCTGAGTTACACTATACCAAGCAAAGACAATTCTACAATGGAATCATAAACCCATACTGCCCAACACTGACTGAATTTGGAAATATAACGGCCACAAGGCATGCATATATGACCCAACAGATACGAGTTTCGGCCCAGGTCTTCCATCGCGAAATGCGCAGGTTGACGAGGGCCGGCACTCTCTACAAATGAACCGCGACTGCAATTCGAATCTACTTATTTTATGTAGATAAACAAATTGTTTAAAAAATCAAATATACTCTAATATGTTTAGGCATGCACAGAGGTCGGACTGATATAGTTATGGATATATAGATAGTATAAATGACAACTCGAGTATGACGATACAGTGCAATAAACATAAAAAAGAAAAGCAGATCCATTGACTGAGCAGAGTGCACAACGTTAAGCCATGGATAAGGTTGATCACGATCAGACCGAGCAGAATGCTAGTCTGATCACAGATCACTATTAACCGAACGCAGTACGAAGCCTTTATGAAGGTAGGTAAAAACAGACAAGTAATACTGAATGTTCTCGGGTGACTGATCGTCAGTCTCTCTGCTTATGTTTGGATCTGGTAACACTCTACCAAATAACATAACTTATGTACATTTCAATCCGAACCTGTTTGCAGATGGCATAATATGATTAATAACGGAAACTGAACACCGTGGAGAATGGAGAAAATGCCAATGCCTGCACCCTCACCCTTTTTTCACAGTGCTCAATGAAAACAATAGGAACTTATAGACAAAGAATTGTTTGGGATAGGATCAAGGCGATCTTAAATTCCAATGACCTCGAGGGCTTTAGAAAGCCACCCGGGCTAATGAGAAATGCCAGCAACAGACATCCTCGCCATTGCTTACGATTTACCCGTACGTTCAATTCTTAATCATTTACCTCGACGAAGTTTCTGGACCACAATAGCTTATCTCAGATATAGTCCTCGGGTTAACATAAATAATTCTACCTTTAGATTGAGGTAATTTAACTCTTTACCAAACGACAAAATTTCAGGCTTGTCCTAATTGAAAGCACTGCAGATGACAAATTAAACTCGACTCAAAAATTGAAGCTTAACTTTAGAACAGTGGAAAAAACACTGTGGGGAAAGAAAAAAACGTTGGTAACCAGCATTTTCTCCCAGAAGACTTTCTCTGGGTTGTAAAAAACAGAGATTGTTTGGGAAAGGGTTAAATATAAATTTTACCAGTTTTTAAACAGTTAAATTAGTTCAGCAATAAGAGAGTTTCAATGTTTCAAACAGGGACAGATCCCAGATCAGATTACATGTCATATACAGTCCGAACTAAGTCTCCACTAAAAAAAAAAAACGCGCTGATCTAAAGTCAGGAGTATAGGTCACACTTGACGGCCCATTAGGTCAAATACCGTGAAACCAGTTGTTTCTATTTTTAGAGTTTAGATACGAGTACTGCCCTGGACTAGAAGGACAAGTTTATCGACTTGTCAGCAGTATTATACTGCACAAAAAAGCTAATGCCCGCAGATGATATTTTTCACATGGTCAAGATCAGACTGGGTCTCGATTCTATAATATTTTGAGTCTTTGTCTCTAACAACGATAGTACCATCTTTGGTCCATGTACTTTGGATAAGCTTTTCCTTCACCATTTTTCTGGTTTGATAATAAATATTGTCTCTGGTTAGGGTCAGGTCCTCATTGATAAAAATTCTCTCATATCCTTTCTCTTTCAACTGTTTTTTGTTTTGCAGTAGTTTCTGACGTGCACGGTAGCTCGTAAATTTGATAATAATGTCACGTGGTTTTCCAGATGTCTCAGTGCCCCTCATTTTACCAAGCCGATGTGTTCGATCAATTTCTTCAATTGACAGATTTGCACCCACGGTATTAGCAATTTCCAACACCTTATCGTCTACCGACTCTCCCTTTGACTCTGGAATACCGGATAGTCGAAGGCAGTTTCGTCGACTGTACTGTTCCGCTCTATCTGCTTTGTTTTCTAGTGCAATGACCTTATCTTTTAGTTGTTTATTTTCTCCTTCCAGGCTGGTGATCTTGCTACTGAGACCATGTAAGACCCCTTCTACAATGTTAGAGACCAGGGTCGATAGTTGAGTCTGCAACGAATCTTTTACAATGTTTGTAATTTGTGAAATATGTTCCTCAGTAAGAGTAATATTGGCTATTTGAGGAGAAATGGTCGACAGTTCAGAAGTTGCGTCGTTGACCGATTCAAGAAAAGATCCTGAAAGATGCTCTGTAGACCTCTCTTCTAAAGCAATCTTTTCGCTTGTACCTTGAGCCATTACAGGTTTAGTTTTCTTTAAATCAAGAAGATCAACCGGCGATGATAATGGTCTTTGCTTTGTTAACTGGACAGTAGCTGACGTATCTTGGGTCGCATCTGTGCTCATGTCGTAATGATACTTTAGTACTTTTGAGCAGTATACTTTCTGATTTTTTGTGCGTGACGGGTATACAAATCTACCGTTATCTCTTTGTTCCTATTGTAAAGAGCCGATCAGGCGATATAGCAATATAGAAAAAAAAGAATGATGCTTTAAATGAGTTACTTCTCCTCCACACAGTTTTACTACACTTTTATAAATTTTGTCCGTTTGAGGAGGAAGTAAACGCACAACCCCAGAGCAGTTTCACCTGGTTTTCATAACAAACAGTCTTGGAAACTTACGAAAAACTTCTTTTTTCCACAACGCTTTAAAATGTTTACCTTTCCATAACCGGAACCGGTTGTTTGCAACAACAAAATACATGTGTTGTGCGTTGTTCGTCGACAAATTTCCATTTTGCAACATGGTACCTCTTTTGGTGCTGCAAAAGTTTTCGCTCAAATTGACCGGATATCGGGTAAAACTTTCGCAGCACCACAAAAGCGCACCTTTTCTTGTTACGCATCTATCTCGATTTTCTTTGGGTACTAGTTTTAATGACGCGGCAACTATTCACGAAACACCCGGATGATTGCGGACAAATTTGACGCATCACCACAAAAAGGGGCACTTAGATTTTAGCTTATAATTTCTGTAACTTGAAAACCTTTTCCATGCTATAAAAACTTTCTAAAAACCCTGTAATTTACAGCATCACAATATGGAAATATTTTTCTTGTGTTCGGGCAAATTCCAAATTTTCTACATGGTACCTGTTGTCATGCTGCAAAAGTTTTTCTACCGTACGGCTACATGACAAAATTTTCACCGCATTGCTAAATGCGTGCTATTTCCGTTGCGATTCGGCAAACTTCGGGTCATCCGTTAATAAAGATGCAGTTGCGGAATCGGCCGAGTTGTAACGAGTGCTCCGTAACGGGTCTGTTACCTCTTTCAAGGCTCTTTGTCTCAGCTAGATTTCTTTTTAACCCTGTACCCCAAAACCCCGAGTTTCAACGACATAGATGAATAAGGCTTTCTTACACCATTTTAGGAATAGGAGAAAACACTTGGAACCAGCATTTCCTCCATTTCCCAGAATGTTTGTAAATCTTCAGAGACAAATATTATTACATGCACTCTACCACATTTAATCGGTTGTGTTTAAATGCTTTCAAGTCTTGAATTTCGTCGTTTGGTAAATACTTAAGAGAAAGTAAGGCTAGAGTTTCGATTTGCAAGCTATCACAATATTTCATATAAGGGACAATTTTTGACATCCCTGCATTTTTTAAAATATATTTCTAAGGACGTTTTCATGGAAAGAAGAAGAAAAAAACCTGCTTCGTCGTATGAGATTAATCTTTCCAAAACGACCCCGATTCTGAAAAAGAATTGGCTGCATAAAACATTGCTAATGCAAAAATTGCTGGTGACCACCGTTTTCTCTCCTCCCACTCATTTTTCTATCTTTATAACGACAAATCCCTCTGTTTGTGTCAAATTTAATTTGTCGGCTGCAAATGTTTTCAATATGGACAAGTCTTATCATTTTGTCGTCTGGTAAAACGTTAAACCATAACACTAGGCAGGGTATTTTTAAGGTTGATGTATTTGTACTAGTGTATGTACGTTTGGTGATTTTTCCTTACTGTCTTATTCTTGATAATTGAATTGTCTATTCTGTGGTTTTTCTTTCTTTTTTGGGGGGTGGAGAGGCGTTATTTGTTTAAATTTCGCTTGAAATTCCGCCATTAGTTTAACTATTTACCACACAATCCCGACTTTTAACGACCTTGAAGAAAAGGACTTTTTGAAAACATTGTGGGAAAAGGAGAAAATGCTGGTTACCAGCATTTTCTCTTTTTCCCACAATGTCTTCCAACCCTTCAAAGACAAATCTCAACAATTGAGCCACATTAAAATTTGTCGTCTGTAAATGTTTTCAAATTGGGCTAGTCTAATGCTATCTTTAAACCTATCAAAGTCAAGCCCCGGTAGCTAAGTGGGCAACGAGCAAGGCAGGCAATCCTGTAGTATACTGAGTTGTTTCCCACTGGACATACTTTCGACGATGTTTATGAGAGAAAGCAGCCAGTGCCTTGAAAAGCACTAAGTGCCTTGAAAAGGAAGTGGTAAGTGTTAGTAAGAGCTTTTGACCTCCGCAACGTAACTAAAATTAAGTTCAGGACAGCGTTGAACATAAGACTCACGAACCAAACAAACTATTACCAAGGAGAGACAAGAGAAACATTGGGAAGAAAGGCTATGAGCAACGCTTAGCAAAAACGTGTTTATCTCCGTGATACATTATACCAAGCGAGTCATCACATAATTATGGATCTATAAAATGCCTTTTGTCTAACAACCGACTGAATCATGAACTAGACTGGTCCTTTGACGTGCAGGAAATGGAACAATTGTAAAAAGTTTCGACCCAGGTCAGCCTGCGTAGCCTGGCCTTGGTCGATACATTTATGCAGATGCATTAAACCCCCTTTTCACAGAGCATGGCTCAAATGTATTGCTTAAGCACGGAAAAACACCGTGGGACCGACAGCTTAGAACAAGCAATGGCTCCTTTCTCCGACATGTTTTCAAACTTCATTCTGTAGTACATTTACGCTTCTAGTCCAGCAGTAATGGGTTGGATACAACAAAAACAAAACAAGATCACTTAACAGTACAGCCATCTATAATGCTTAAAAGTACGAACAGGGCAGGGGAGGAAAGAATACGAGCCATGCTCTGTGAAATGGGGGCTTAATGCAACTGCGAACAGTATCGACCTAGGTCAGCCTGCGCAGTCTGACCTGGGAAGAATGTTTTCGCAACTGGTCAATTTTCTGTATGTCTAAGGACCAGTCTACCTTGCAATTGGTCAATTTTCTGTATATCTAAGGACCAGTCTACCTTACAGTTGATTATTAGAATTGACTGATTTTATGGATCCCTAACTATGTGACGTCTTGCTTGGTATTATGCATCACGGAGATGCATTAAGCCCCCTTTTGCCAAAGCATGGCTCATATGTACAAGTACGGGTAAAGAAAATGATAGAAGTGCAGTACGGGTAAAGAAAATGACAGAAGTGCAGTTAAATTACAGAATATGTTTAAGACTAGCAGGCTCTATGTTGTTATAAACTCTCGATGACGACCCTAGTATTACAAAACCAGGGTCACTAACCATTCTTAAGAATATACTTAGTCTTACACTTGAAGAATTTTCCATGTTTGAAAGTAACACAATTTCTGATTGGCTAAACCAAATTCTAAATAATAGTTGGTGAATACGGACCTAGGGTCCACTTTCAACAACCAATCTTAAGAATGGTTAGTCTTATGGCAAAACGTTTTCTAAATTTGAAAGTAACACAATCTCTGATTGGCTAAACCATTTGGTTAAGCCAATCAGAGATTGTGTTACTTTCAACTTTGGAAAATTCTTGAGAATTAGACAAAGAATATTCTTCAAAATGGTTGGTGAATACAAACCCTGGACTGTTTTGGTGAGAATACCTCACAAAACATGTGTAGATCTAAGATTGACTGCACGCTGGAGAAAACAAAACGGTTAAAAAATTATGAATTCATTTCTATCAAATCTAAACAACCTGTGGTAGTCAAACCGGGACCGAGATGACACCTGTATATCAGCAATTTTTCATTTGAATTATCCATTGTTTAGATCTGATAAAAATTCTTCATAAATTGTTCCCCATTTTTTGAGCACAAATTCCATAATCATTTCTGTTTAACTGTTTACCACACGACAAAATTTTACCCTTGTCCAAATTGAAAGCTTTTGCAGACGACAGAATAAATGTTACTCAAAGTCCAACATTTAAATTTGAAAGGTAAGAAAACACTGTGGGAAAAGGAGAAAATGCTGGTTACCAGCATTTTCTCCTTTTCCCACGATGTTTTCAAAAGGATTCTTCCTCAGGGCCATTAAAAGTCGGGACTGTGTGGTAAAGGGTTAACTTGGTTTTTTAGTTTCCACAGTGATGTAAGAAATAGCACAAAGCACAATTGGTGTTATTTTTGTGATTAGAATAGATCAATGTACAGTCTGATCTTAAATCTGTAATGTCCATTTGTTTGTAAAATACTCTGGTTAAATAAAAAAAAAAAACATTGAAACTGCAACACTTGGCTGTATTCTAAACTAAAAGGCTCCATTTATTAATTCACAGCTCTAAGGGTTAACATATAGGCAGACATAGGCATGGTCATAGTATGTACACCAGGATCCGTATTCACCAACCATTCTTTAAAAAATGTTCTAAATTTGAAAGTAACACTACTTATGATTGGCTAAACCATTTCGTTTAGCCAATCAGAAGTTGTGTTACTTTCGAATTTAGAAAATATTGGAGAATAAGACTAAGAATATTCTTAAGAATGATTGGTGAATATGGACCCAGGTCCCTGACACATATACTCCTTTGTGAGTTGACTTAAAATGAAAGATCTCACATCGAAAATAAATGAAAAACAAGAGGGCTATGATGGCCCTGTATCGCTCCACTGCTTTTAACCCTTTCCCACACAATCCCGACTTTTAAAGACCCTGAAAAAGAAGCCTTTTGAAAACACTGTGGGGAAAAGGAGAAAATGCTGGTAACCAGCATTATCTCCTTTTCCCACAGTGTTTCCTCCCTTCCCAAAACAAATTAGAATTTTTGAGTCACATTTATTTTGTTGCCTGCATATGCTTTCAATTTGGATCAGTCTAAAATTTTGTAACTGGGTAAAGAGTTCACATATCATGTTTGGCACTGACAGACATAAATAACAAGAAATCTGTATGGCAATGAACTTTCATAGAGAAAATAGGCAAGCTCCCTTCACCCACAGGTGAACGGCGAGCGACAGTGTAAATCCTATGTATTACACACTAATATGCTGAAAGGTAAACAAATCGTAATGTATTTTCAATACCCCAGTCACGAATTCCATGCTGTTTACAAGTCATTATACTATCAATACTAACATCCATAGTACCAATTGATAGCTGAAACATTATTCTACAAGAAAATCATGTCACAATTTGAGCCGTTTCAAGCTGCTAAGAAATATCTAGCTCGAAACTGTCAAACAACCCAACTCGGAAGAGAACAGATTGTATTGATTCGCGAAAATTTTCAAGAGATAAAACCCATTTCGTTTCCATGCACACTTGGTTGCGCAAAAAAAAAAAAATCCTTAATGTCCTTAAAATTATACCGACTTCCCGTACTACAATATGTAAGAAAATGCAAAACTTGTGGGCCCCCACCCCCTCCCCTCTTGAGGTGGGGTCAATTTCAGACCCAGGGCTATAATTTGAAGAGTTTTGGTAGAAGTCTTTTAGACGAAGCTACATGCCAAATTTGGTAGCCCTAGGCCTTATGGTTTTAGACAAGAAGATTTTTAAAGATTTTCAATAATTCTTGGGTTTCATTGCCATGGCAACCATAGCTTTTGTTAGAATCAAATTCTTTGAAGATATTCTAAAGAGAGCCATGGCAGGATCATTTCTGTGAAGTATCATCAAAATTGGATGGGTAGTTCCAGAGAAGATGTTTGAAATAAAAGTTAACATATGCCAGGATGAACACATGGATGGACTGACACAAGACAGACACAGGGCCATGACACAAGCTTACTGACTTTTTGCCAGTGGAGCTAAAAACATGAAACAAAAGCATGAATCATTGCTTCTTGTAAAATGAACAAAACATCAAATATAGTTAAACTTCAATGATTCAAAAATGCATAGGACCAAAAAACAAGTTTAAATTGTTACTTTGAGATATGAGTTTGGTGTTAAACTCCATTTAAATCTTACTTTAGTGATATTACAGCTGCCAGTGCATCCATCAATACCTTCCTATAGTTGCCTGTAACAGTACTTTGAACAAGACTCTCCCAAGCCACCAAATGCTACCTGTTTTTCTACATGGCTGATTGACTGTATGGTGTTTAACAACTATTTCAACATTATTTAAGTTATATCATAGCAGCTAGTGCACCTATTTATGCTTTCCTGGAGTTTCTTTTACCAGTACTTTGCACAATAATTTTCCCAAGCCACTGGCTGCTTTCCAACACAACCATCATCGAATCAATGATCAATGGAGAGAGAAGAATGGATCCTGTCACAATGACTATCATATATCCTTGGAAAAAAATTGGCTTAGCTGGGATTCAAACTAGCGATTTTCTGTCCTCAAGTCCTGTATGCAACCAACTACGCTACCACAGCTGGGCTTTTCTACTCTGAAAACACAATACTTTTGATCAACTCTTCCCAGATGACAACATTTTTTCGCAGATTCTCCCATTTCAGCTATATTTTCTAGCCTACCAAAAGAAATCTCATTGTTTGAGCCACATCAAGTTGTTGTGTGAAAATGTTTCTAACTCTTTACCAAACGACAAAATTTTAGACCGGTCCAAATTAAAAGCATTTGCAGACGATAAATCAACTGTGGCTCAAAAATTGAATTTTGATTTGGAAAGGGTAGAAAACGTTGTGGGAAAAGGAGAAAATGCTGGTAACCAGCATTTTTAGCCATGCTAAAAATAAGAAAATGCTGGTAACCAGCATTTCCTCCATTTTCCACAACATTTTCTAATCTTTCACAGTCAAATACGACAATTTGAGTCTCAGACAAGTAGGACATTGCTAAAACACTTTTGCCTGGAAAAGACTATGATTTTTTTTAATCTAACAAATTTTAGACCTAAGATCATTCTGAATTTTCTGTGATATCTGATCTTCACCTGCACCATCTGCCAAACCAGCTGATGTGGCCTGTATCATGCTAATATTTAATTCCTAACCCTTTACCACAGAATCCTGGCTTAAACGACCCTGAAAATGAAGGCTTATGACAACATTGTAGAAAAAGAAAATGTTGGTTACCAGCATTTTCTCCTTTTCCCACAATGTTTTCTACCCTATCAAGGAAGGAAATTATCATGTTTGTTATATTTATCATCTGCAAATGCTTTGAATTTGGTCTAGTCTAAAGTTTTTGTCGTTTGCTTGAGTTAGAGCCCCACTCTCACCTGAAGTGGCCTTTGATGCTAGTGTAGATCAAGATCCGACTGAGTAAAACATACAGGCTTATATTTTATCTACACTATCCTCTTTGCCGAGACTTTCTAGACAACAGCTATCAAAAACTGCACTTATGAGGGTTTTATTTCTAGAATGAAAGTAACTTTGGTTTATTTAGCATTCTAAAGATTAATCCTTTACCAAACAATGCAGAGTTTTAATAATCCTACAGAAAAAGACTTTTGAAAACACTGCAGGAAAAAGAGAAAATGCTAGTAATCAGCATTTTCTCCTTTTTCCACGGTGTTTTCTACTGTATCATAGACAAAAACCATTATTTGACTCACATTTGAGTTGTCTGAAAATGCTCTCAATTTGGACAAGTTTTAAAATTTGTTGTTTGGGAAAGAGTTAACCCTATATCACACAATCCAGAGCTTTAACGACCCCTAAGGAAGAGGACTTTTGAAAACATTGTGGAAAAAAGGAGAAAATGCTGGTAACCAGCATTTTCTCCTTTTCCCACAATGTTTTCTATCCTTTCAAAAAAAACCTTTCCTTATTTTTGCAACATTCAGTTTGTCGTCTGCAAATGCTTTCAATTTGGACTGGTCTAAAATTTTGTCATTTGGTAAAGAGTTAAGTGGGTTTTATTTCTAGAATGAAACTGTGTTTGGTTTATCTGGCATTCTGAAGATTAATAAAACCCTTATCTGGCTAAAATGAAACTTTCAAGCCGCTAGTAAAAACAAGAAGGCCATTGGCCCTAAAGCGCTCACCTGAGTAAAGTCATCTACAGATGATAAAGCTGAAGAGATCCTGGTTTTAATGATGTAAAACATATGAGTGTAAGTGACCTACTTTTTGAATCAATAAATGTGACTAAATTTCAAACTTTTCCAAGATATCATTAAAAAAAACATTCTGACCAAGTTTCATGAGTATCAGGAAAATGTGGCCTCTACGGTGCACACAAGGTTTCTCTAAGATTTGGTCCAGTGACCTACTTTCTGACCAGATATGACCCACTTTAAAACTTATCCAAGATATCATCAAGGCAAACTTTCTGACCAAGTTTCATGAGAATCGGGCCGAAAATGTGGCCTCTAGAGAGCACACAAGGTTTATCTAAGATATGACCATGTGACCTACTTTTTGCCCCGACATGACCCACTTTTAAACTTGTCCAAGATATCAACAAGATGAACATTCTGACCAATCTTTATCAGTACAAGGCTGAAAATGTGGCCTCTATGGAGCACGCAAGGATTTCCTTAGATTTGGCCCAGTGACCTACTTTTTCAGTCAACATGATCTGATTTCAAACTTGTCCGAGATATCATCAAGACAGACAATCTGACCTAGTTTCATGAGTATCCGACAACAAATGTGGCCTCTAGACGGCACACAAGGTTTTTCTAGGATTTAGCCCAGTAACCTACTTTTTGACCGGACATGACCCAATTTCAAATACGTCCCAGATATTATCAAGTCAAACATTCTGACCAAGTTTCATAAGTTTTAGGCTGAAAATGTGGCCTTTAGAATGCACACAAACGTTTTTCTGAGATTTGCCCCAGTGACCTACTTTTTGACGCAACATGACCCAATTTCAAACTTGTCCAAGAAATCATCAAGACAAACATTCTGACTAAGATTCAAGAGTATCAGGTTGAAAATATGGCCTCTAGAGTGCACAAAAGGTTTTTCTTAGATTTAGCCCAGTGACCCACTTTTTGACCCGGCATGACCCAATTTCAAACTTGTCCAAGATATTATTAAGACAAACACTCTGACCAAGTTTCATGAGTATATGATTGAAAATGTAGCTTCTAGAGTGCACACAAGGTAATTGTTGACGCCTGGACGACTGACGACGCACACAGCACAATCACAAAAGCTCACCTTGAGCACTTCATGCTCAGGTGAGCTAAAAACAGAAAAGTGCCATTTCAAATTTGTTTTTGGAGAAAAAGATCTCCTTATCGGACATTTTCTGCAGTCTTATCTTGATCTACGCTGTCCGCAAAAGGTCACTGAGTCGCACTTAGCAGCCTAAGAGTTAAAAGTAATTTTGCCTCCTATTTCTATGATTGTATGGTAGGTCTCTCTGTTGATGACCCATCCCATATCTAAAATTAGAATTCAGCTGATCATTCCTGTATGGTTCCCAGTCTAACTCGCTCACACACTGATGGTTCCCCATCACCATCATCTGGTCCCTGACTGGTTCCGTGAAGTTTATATACCCTTCTTGGAAAGCATTTGGATCAACATCCCAGGTTTCAGCCATGTTTCTATTGGAGAAATGATGCTCTCTGTCTGGCAAACTGTTAAAGTTTCTTCCCTGTAGAATGTGATTTGGTTCTTGTCTGAGAGTGTTTGCCTCAATATGGACACCAGGTGGATGCAACCTAGGGCTATTATGGTAAGCATTTCTAACATTGTTCTCAATGTTAGCACTGATATGACTGATAATTTGTTGAAAGCTGTTTGGGTTTCTGTGGAAGCCCTGTTCATTGCCTTGAATATTGACATTACCAGGGTTAGAATTTTCATCCGTGTATCTTGACATGGTCTGGGCTGTACCTTTGTTCAGCTTGTCTTTCTCAAACTGCTCCTGTTGGTAAAAAAAAAAATATAAATGAGCCATGCTCTGTGAAATAGGGGCTTAATCCATCTCCTTCATGCATTGTACCAAGTAAGCAATCACGTAATTATGGATCCATAATAGCCGGCTGCTTTAACAACCAACTGAATTATGAGATAGAATAGTCCTTTGACTCGTAGAAAATTGACCAATAGTGAAAAGTTTCGGTCCAGGTCAGCTGGACTGCGCAGGCTGACCTGGACCGATACTTTTCGCAGATGCATTAAGCCCCCTTTCACAGAGCATGGCTCATATAAATAAAGCCAAACACTACTAATCCTGGAAGGGTTTTCGAGCGTGTAATCCCTATTAATTATATAATCTGGAGTTAATTGGTTTAGCCAATCAGGAGTTGTGTTACTTTCAAATGTTGAAAATTCTGGAGAACAAGACAAAGAACATTCTTAAGAATGGTTGGTGAATACCGTCCCTGGAGTTGTACGGTTTGAAGGTGGTTTGTTATGAGTAAAAAGTGTGCTAAATTTAACAACTTGGTAACTGGCCTTCAACCGTTCACCAGCAATCTGGGAGGGTGACTGGCCTTAAAGGGCTCACCAGAGTAAAGCAATCTAGGATTCAAACAACAGCAGCACATGCGGATGCCAACACTAGGCTGCGGTTGCTTGATTTTCAGCTGCAGTTGCTTGATTTTCAGAGAAAATTCGAAGTCAAAAAGTTTTGTTGTTTACTTGCCAACTTTACGGTACAGAGTATTGAACTGAATACGTGGTCTCTACAGTGTAAGTAAGATTTTTCAGAGATTTGTCCCAGTGACCTAATTTTGTACCAAAACACGAACATTTTCGAAAGTGAGAGATATCATCAAGCTATGCAACTTTCAAATGTATTGGACTGAAAATGTTGCCTCTAGAGTGCACAAAAGGTCTTCCTTTGACTTGTTCCAGTGACCTACTTTTTTGACGTTATTCATTTTTAAACTTGTCCAAGACATCATCAAGATAACCATTCTGATAAACTCTCATGAGTAATGGACAGAAAATGTGGCCTAAAGAGTGCGCACAATTTTCTTTTTTTATCTGTTCAAGTGACCTAAAAGCATAACATGATCTATTTTTAATCTCATCCAAGATATCAAGACAAACATTCTGACTAACTCTCATGAGTATCAGACTGAAATTGTGTTCTCTAGCTTGTACACAAGGTAAAGGTAAATGCATGCATGATTACATAAGCTAACCCTGCGCTCTTTTGTGCTCAAGAGAGCTAAAAATGAATCTTAACTCTTTACCATATGATAAAATTTTTGACTGGCCCAAATTCAAAGCATTTGCAGACGACAAATTAAATGTGGCTCAAATGATTGGATTTGTTTCTGAAAGGTTAGAAAACATGGTGGGAATAGGAGAAAATGCTGGTTACCAGCATTTTCTCCTTTTCCCACAATGTTTTCAAAGATCTAATTTCCCAGAGGCATTAAAACTCATCATTGTGCAGAAAAGAGTTAAATCAAGAGGGCCATTGGTCCTAAATTGCTCAGTGGGGTAAATCCATCAAGGATTGATAAAGATGAAAATATCCTGGTTGTGATGATGTTAAACACATGAGTGTCAGTGACCTACCTTTTGATCCAATGTGACCCAGTTCATAAGTATTCAAGATATTATCAAGAAAAACCTTCTGATCAAATTTCATGAGTCTCAGAAAATGTGACCTCTAGAATGCACTTAAGGTTTTTCTAAGATCTATCCCAGTGACCTACTTTTTGACCCAATTTTGACCCTATTAAAGATATTATCCAGACAAAAATTCTGACCAAGTTTCATGAGTATTGGACTAAAATTGTGGCCTAGAATGCACATAAGGTTTTTCTAAGATTTGTCCCAGTGACCTACTTTTTGACCCGACTTGACCCAATTTCAAATTTGTCCGAGATATTATCAAGACAAACATTCTGACCAAATGAGTATATGATTGAAAATGTAGCCTCTACAGTGCACACAAGGTAACTGTTGACGCCTGGACGACGGACACAGCACGATCATTAAAGCTAACCTTGAACACTTTGTGTTCAGGTGAGCTAAAAACAGAACAGTGCTATTTCAAATTTGTTTTTGGAGAAAAAGATCTTTTTGATCCAATTTTTAACCTGTCCAAAATATTACCAAGACAAAACTTCTGACCAAGTTTCATGAGTATTGGACTGAAATTGTGGCCTCTAGAATGCACATAATGTTTTTCTAAGATTTGTCCCAGTGACCTACTTTTTGACCCGTTGGCCCTAAAGTGCTCACCAGGTAAAATCATCTACAGATGATCAAGCTGAAGAGATCCTGGTTTTAATGATGTAAAACACACAAGTGAAAGTGACCTAATTTTTAACCCAACATGACCCATTTTCAAACTTGTCTGAGATATTATCATCACAAACATTCTGACCTAGTTTCATGAGTATCAGACTGAAAATGTGACCTCCAGTGCACCCAAGGTAATTGTTGATGACTAGACGACGCACAATGGATACAGCATGGTCACAAAAACTCACCTTAATCACTTTGTGCTCCGGTGAGCTACAAATTAATTCACACACAAAGTCATTATGCACTAAAACTTATGAGAGGGGTACCGTTAACCCTTTACCAGACGACAAAATTTTAGCCTTGTCCAAATTGAAAGCATTTGAAGACGACAATTTCAATGTGGCTCAAATGGTACAATTTTTCTTTGATAGTGCAGAAAACACTGTGGAAAAAGGAGAAAATGCTGGTTGCCATGTTCTCCTTTTCCCACAATGTTTTCAAAAGCTTTCTTTCTCAGGGTCGTTGAAAGTTGGGATTGTGTGGTAAAGGGTCAATGTCCAAAGAGTGTCAAATGAGGGTATCACTATTTTTTGAATCATCAATATCTTCTATGAATATCTTACTCTCAGAAGTATTTTCTTGGCGTTCTCCGGGAGTTTGGTGTTCCAAGCTTCTGCAATATGAGTCAGAATGAGGTTTGTCATGCGTCTGTGTGCTTTCATATCCCAATGTACACCGTCACCTACAATAGCAATGTGATAATTCGAGACTGTACCTATTATCCATTCACTGTGCTTGCAAAAAAAAAAGAGTTGATTATGAGACATTCTACAAAAACTACTGTAACTATGGTATGAAAATTATCACTATCTTAGAATTACGAGCCCAAATCTCTATACACTGATCCAACTGTGTTTCTGGTATGCATTTTCAGTTGAAATCTTAATCTACAGACTGTCTTTGCAAGTAAATTTATATAAGCCATGCTCTGTGAAAAGGAGGCTTAACCCATCTATAAAAAAGTATCAATCCATGTCTGCGCAGGCTGACATAAGTCAAAACATTTAGCTATTTGAAAATTTTCTGCAGGTCCAAGGACCAGTCTAAATTATGATTCAGTTGGTTGTATGACAAAGTACATTTTATGAATCCATAATTATGACTGTGATGACTTGCTTGGTATAATGCATTAACTCTTTACCACACAATCCCGACTTTTCACGACCATGACAAAGAAAGCTTTTGAAAACATTGTGGGAAAAGGAGAAAATGCTGGTAACCAGCATTTTCTCCTTTTCCCACAATGTTTTCTACCCTTCCCAGATCAAATTTCAATTTTTCAAGTCACATTTCTTTTGTCATCCGCAAATTCTTTCTATTCGTACATGTATAAAACTTTGTTGTTTGGTAAAGGGTTAAACCCTCTTTTGCCAGTGCCACTCATATAGATTATGGTCACTCTGCACAACACTTGTACCAAGCCACAGGCTGCTTCTCCATATAAACATCATTGAAAGGATTTTCAGCAATGAGAAAAATTGACTGATTGATTGTATAGTGTTTAACGCCATTTTCAACATTATTTCAGCTATATCACCTCGGCCAGTGCACCTATCCATGCTTTTCTGGAGTTTCTTTTACCAGTACTCCGCACAATATTCTTTCCAAGCCACTAGCTGCTTTCCCACATAACCATCATCGAAACAATGTTCAGTGGTGAGAGAGGAATGAATCCTGTCGCGATGACTATCATCAATCCTCGGAAAGAAATTGGCCAAGTCGGGGATCAAACCAGCGACCTCCTGTTCTCAAGTCCTGTACGCTACCGACTGAGCTAGGGAGGCTTGGCTACAATGAGAAAGAGGGATGAATCACGTTGCAATTACTACCATCAATCAATCAAAAGATCCTGACAGGGCCAAGATTTGACCCTAGGTATACTAGCTCAGTGTGATATTGTCTGAGCTATTGGGCTTGGCAGCAATGTTTACTATGGATCAAGATTCTTCTTAACCCTTTCCCAAACGACAAATTTTGGACTGGTCCAAATTGAAAGAGTTTGCAGACGACAATTTTAAATTTGATGAAAATGGCAGAAAGGTCTCAAAAAGGGTAGAAAACACTGTGGGAAAAGGAGAAATTGATTGTTACGAGCAATTTCTCCTTTTCCCACAGTGTTTTCAAAAGACTTGTACTGCAGACACATGCAAACCAGGGCTTGTTTGGGAAAGGGTTGATAATCTGGCAAAGCTTCACCAAAGAGATCATGCATTTCAAGTTTTATGGAAATCAGATCTGTTTTTATTTTGAAAAAAAAAAAAAAAAAAAAAATGTTTTTAAGAAATCTCAATTTTCTTAGATTTGTTTCCATATCAACCGGAGTTGTACACTAGACTACATTCTTTCAGCCCTTTAACAAACAACAAAAGTTTGGACTGGACCAAACTGAAAGCATCTGCAGATGCCAAATTAAATGCAGCTCAAATAATGAGTTCCACCTTTGATAGGGCAGAAAACAGTGTGGGAAAAGGAGAAAATGCTGGTTTCCAGCATTTTCTCCTTTTCCAACAATGTTTTCAAAGGCTTTTTTTTCTCAGAGTTGTTAAGACTCTGTACTGTAAGGAAAGGGTCAAAGGTTTAGACACAGACAGACAGACAAATAGACAGACCAGGGTCCATATTCACCAACCATTCTTAAGAATATTCTTAGTCTAGTTCTCTAAGATTTTCTGCATTTGAAAGTAACACAACTTCTCATTGGCTAAACCATTTGGTTTAGCCAATCAAAAATTGTGTTACTTTCAAATGTAGAAAATTTTGGAGAACAAGAATAAGAACATTCTTAAGAATGGTTGGTGAATACGGACCCAGAAGTCATGACTTGAGCACACTAGCTGTTGGTTACTCTTACCTGCCCGAAGTCGTAGATGATGTCGTAAGAAATAGTGCAAGTCCAATACATTAATTCCATTCGCAACTGCAATCTGTGGCGATAGAAAATAACTGTACGTGAGCTCTGGCAAAAGGGGGCTTAATGCATCTCCGTGATGTATGATACTGACCAAGCCACTGCATAATCATGGATCCATAATAGCCACTTTTTTTGACAACCGACTTAGTCGTGAGGTAGAGTGGTCCTTACAGAATATAAAGAATACAGAAAATTGACCAACAGCGAAAAGTTTCGGCCCAGGTCAGCCTGCGTGGACTGCGCAGGCTGACCTAGGTCGATACTTAACGCAGATGCATTAAGCCCCCTTTTCACAAAGCATGACTTACATATATATTATAGATTCAGACGAATGTGGATACATTACATATGCCCTTGAAACAGTTTTCCATATCCTGAACCCCATGTTGTAGGTACTCAACGTAACTGTCTTGACTATCTCATCAGACCAAAGGGAAGAAAAAAAAATTTAGTTTCTAACACCACCATTCTAAACAAGAGTTACACAACTGCATGTGAAAACAGATGAACATATGAAAACAATAGCTTAAAGATACATCCTTACAGCCAGAGAGAAAAAAATGTTTTTAAAATTTGATAGACTGTAGAATGGTTCAGAATTTAGTCAGCTGAGTAAACATAGATGAATTACCATTATATCTGGTGTATGGGATAGACACATATACCAGAAATGCACCTTTCAACATTATTTCAGTTATATTGCCATTTAACCTGTCCATGCTTTGCACCATATTCTTACACAGCCACTGGCTGCTTTCTCACAAAACCATCACTGAAACAATGATCAGAAGAATGAATCTTGTCCCAATGGAAAAGAAATTTGCAGAGCTGGGGATTTGAACCTGTGACCCCCTGATCTCAAGTCCTCTGTGCTACCAGGCTTCATACTTTCACCACCAAGCCAAACATGAGAAAGTCAACAATATAAAGTCAACAGAGCATGTTCATGAACCCTTTACCAGGCGACAAAATTTTAGCCTTGTCCAAATTGAAATCATTTGCAGACGACAATTTCAATATGGCTCAAATGGTGGAATTTTTCTTAGATAGGGGAAAAAACATTGTGAGAAAATGAGAAAATCCTGGTTACCAGCATTTTCTCATTTTCCCACAATGTTTTCAAAGGCCCTCTTTCCCAGGGTCGTTAAAAGGCGGCACTGTGCTGTAAATGATTGATAACCCTTACAAAAAGGGCTTTTGAAACACTGTGGGAAAAGCAGAAAATGCTTTTTTACCAGCAATTTCTCCTTTTCTAATGTTTTCTAACCTTTAGAGAACAAACCCCACCATTTGAATCATACCTAATTAGTCATCAGCTTATGCTTTGACCATTACCACACAATCCTGACTTTTAACAACCCTGAAGAACGCTTTTGAAAGCATTGCAGGAAAAGGAGAAAATTAATGCTGGTTACCTTTTCCCACAATTTGTTCTACCCTATCAAGTACAGAAATAATAATTTTGCACTGCATTTAAATTTTTGTCTGCAATGCTTTCAATTTGGTCAGGTCCTAAACTTTGTTGTTTGGTGAAGTCTTAAATTCTGACAAGTTTAACCCTTTCACAAACATCAAATGTTAGGCCCTTCCAAATTGTGGGCATCTGCAGACGACAAATTCGAAAGTGGTACAAATGTAATAGGTTTGAAAAGATTGTGGGAAAAGGAGAAACATTGTGACTTCCATCATTTTCTTCTTTTCCCACAATGTTTTCCAAAGCCTTCTTCCACAGGGTTGTTAATACAGCAATGAATGGTATAGGTTTGAAATCATACTGATTTGAAATAAGAGTGTGACAATACCTTATGTGTGTAGAAATTGGCCTCTAAAATGTCCAGTCTTAAAGTACTATTCATAAACTCTACCTCTGGGATGAGAAACCCACCACGAGCCTGTTTGGAAATGGGTAACGTAGTATTCCAAATGACCAGGCATGTTTTGGGTAGAACTTCATTCAGTCTTTGGAAAAGTCGAGACAGGTTTTCTTTGTATTCATCAACAGCATTAGGACCATACCTGCGAAAAAAAAAAATTTTTTTTCACACCTACAAAATTGCTTTAACCTTTTACCAAACAACAAAATTTTAGACTTGTCCAAATTGAAAGCATTTGCAGACGAAAAATTGAATGTGGCCCAAATGATGAAATTTGTCATTGATAGGGTAGAAAACATTGTGGGAAAAGGAGAAAATGCTGGTTACCAGCATTTTCTCCTTTTCCCACAATGTTTTCCAAACGCTTTTTCTTCAGGGCCGTTAAAAGTCGGGATTGTGTGGTAAAGGGTTAATACTCCTGTATGACTACAAAATATAGGAATCCAAATTGTACTCTGTACAGTCAAAAATATGATTTTTTCAGAATGATGTACAATTCCCATGCATAATAATGTTACACTTTCAAATATGCCCGAAGCATATTATTTACAGAGGTATTACAATAAAATTTATACCATTTAATAAATTTAGGAACAAAGTTTTATGACATGCACCTTATGAACTCATCTGAGATATAATTAAGGCAAATAATCTGACTTAGTTTCATGAGTATCAGGCTGAAAATGTGGCCTGGAGAGTGTACACAATGTTTTTTCTAAGATTGGGCCCAGTGACCTACTTTTTGATCTGACATGACCCAATTTCGAACTTGTCCGAGATATTATCAAGACAAACACTCTGACCAAGTTTCATGAGTGCACACAAGGTTTTTCTAAAATCTAGCCCAGTGGCCTACTTTTTGATCCCATGTGACCGAATTTCAAACCTGTCCAAGATTTTATCAAGACAAACATTCTGACCAAGTTTCATGACTATCTGACTGAAAATGTGGCCTCTAGAGTGCACACAAGGTAAATGTGGACGACTCGGAGGATGGAAGATGGACACAGCACGATCACAAAAGCTCACCTTTCGTGCTCAGGTGAGCTAAAAATAAAGGTGGCTTACGCCTTTCGAAAGATACATCGATTTACATCAAATGTTCAAAATGAAGTCCTACAATCAAGCCGTATCAGAACTACGACTATACCTGCTTATATCCCAGAGGCATGAATTCATCAAGATCACATCTGGTACAGGATCTTTAGAAATGTCAGACAGGATAGATTCCACATAGACATTGTAACATCTTGTTACAAAGTAAAATCTCACAAGATGATAGTCTGTCTGATACTGCCTGACCTCTCTGTACTTGACACCGTTGGTCATCTCCCCATATTGACCACCCTCAATCAGCTTGTCTCCAGAAAATGTCAACTCGCCCTAAAAAACAGTACATCAGCTTTTATTTCTTAACCCTTTAACACACAATCCCAGGTTTTCACGACCCTGTGAAAGAAACCTTTTGAAAACCCTGTGGGAAAAAGAGAAAATGCTGGTAACCAGCTTTTTCTCCTTTCCCCACAATGTTTTCTACCCTTCCAAAGAACAAATTTCAATTTTTCAATCACATTTATTTTGTCGTCTGCAAATGCTTTCAATTTGGACCAGTCTAAAATTTTGTCGTGTGGTAAAGAGTTAAGTCCTTTTGGCATCATATTCTGTTCTTGACAATCCATACAGAATATTATATTTTATTTCATGTTTTTCCATAATTTATCGAGAAATAATGGTGGATTATGGTTTGATATTTCCTGGTTACGACCAGTGAAAAATACAGATTTCGTATTTTCTAACTCTTCAATTGAAGGTGGAAACAGTAGTTCCTGTGCACTAGTTATCTAGGTAAATAGTGCATGCCATTCAAATAGAAGGAAATATGATGTAATTTATACACATTTACCCTGTATTTCTAGCTCTTTAAGTCAGGATTGTGTGGTAAAGGGTTGTTTGAAGCTTTTCCAGCTTTTGCCTTACTTAATTAAGTGATGAACCATTCCTAAATTTTGGCGAAATTAATAACATGAGGGCCATGATGGCCCTGTAACGCTCCACTAGCTAGTAAGTACAAACTATACCTACCACACATTACAATTCTGTGCAAAATTGTTTCAAACAGGAAGATTTATAAAGTTTTCTGTACAAAAGCCCATGATATTGTAAAAGTTGTGACCCCAGTACAAAAGCCCATGATATTATGAAAGTTGTGACCCCAGGGTGAAGCAATTTTTGACCACTATTAGCAATTACTTGAATACAGCAATTACTTGAATACAGCAATTACTTGAATACAGCAATTACTTGAATACAGCAATTGCTTGAATCCTGACAGAGGTCCACAAGAAAAGCCACACACCAAATAATAAGAGGTCTAGGCCGTATGGTGATAAACAAATAGATTTTCAAATTTTCCTCAATTTTGAAGCCAGGGCTATAATTTGAACAATCATGGTAGAGGTCCATTAGATGAATATACATGTACATGCAAAATTTAGTAGCACCAGATCTTAATTTTAGGACCAAGAAGATTTTTAGTTTTCACAATATAGGGCCATGTAAAACTTGTAACTGCCATGGTGGGGCCAAATTTGACCTCTGGACCATAATACGGGCTCTCTTGGTAGAGGCCAACTAGATAAAGCCACATACAAACTTTGGTAGCCGCAGGCCTTATGGTTAGGAATGAGAAGATTTTGAAAGTTTTCATTATATAAACCAACATAAACATTGTAACCCCGAGGCAGGGCCAATTTTGACCCCAAGGTTATAATTTGAAGGACCTTATTAAAATCCATTAGATGAAGCTACATGTAGCCCATGTACAACTTATGACCCAGAGGCAGAGCCAATTTTAACCCCAGGGCTATGACTTGAAGAAAATTGGTAGAGGTCCATTTGATGAAGCTACACGCCAAATTTGGTATCTCTAGGCATTATGGTTTTGGACAAGAAGATTTTCAAAGATTTTCAACATGTTTCAGTTTTGTTGCTATGGCAACCAGAGTTTTAAAATGAATTAAATAATTTTATGAAATTCTGAAGAGGACCATGGGAGAATCATTTCTGTGAAGCCTGGTCAAAATTGGATGAGTGCTTTCAGAGAAGAAGATGTTTGAAATAAATGTCAGTGCAGGCACAGGGCCATGACATAAGCTTGCTGGCCTTTGGCCAGTGGAGCTAAAAACCTGAACAGCTCTCTTTGAAATCTGTGAATTAAGTTATTGGTTGTGTAAAGGGTTGAAGAGCAAGAATACATACAGACCTTTGTTCTAAGGTTTCCCTCCGTCAGGTAGCGATTCTTTTGTAGAAGTAGTACTAAGTCCTTGTAGACAGCTCTTTGAACTGTAATTTTGAAATGAAGCCACAAAAGCACCATCTTTTTAGCACATGGCCAAATTTTAGACTTGTCAAAATCCAAAACAGCTGCAAATGGCAAATTAGATACGGATCAAAAGGTAAGACTGCTTTTGAAAAAGGAGAAAAGCAGCATTTTCTCCTCTTCCCACAATATTTTCAAAATGCCTCTTTTTCCGAGTCGTTCAATCGCAGGGTTGTGTGGTAAAGGATTATTTCCATTAACTCTTTAGCAAAACGACAAAATTTTAGACTGGTCCAAATTAAAAGCATTTGCAGACAACAATATAAATGTGACTCAAAAATTGAAATCTATTTTGGGGAGGGCAGAAAACATTGCAGGAAAAGGAGAAAATGCTGGTTACCAGCATTTTCTCCTTTTCCAACAATGTTTTCAAAGGGTTGCTCTTATAAGGTCGTTAAAAGTCGGGGTTGTGTGGTAAAGGTTTAATAGTTGTTTGTTCAGTCATATTATGCTCACTCTGGGGGATCAATTTTTCTTCTAAGCTCTTGCTTGCTGAAACTAAAACCAAGAGGGCCATTATGGCCCTGTATCACTTCATTTGCTTTTAAATCAATTGTAATTTTCATGGACCTATATTATTTAGAAAAAAAATTAGTAATTGTGATGATAATTGTATTGGTGTTATTATGATGATAATGAGGACAAAGATGATAGATGATGATGATGATGATGCCTGGATACACTATCACAGCTATTCTCCAATATCCTTGCATGCATACTCTAAAATTATACAGAAAATAACTGTGCACAAGCAAAGATTGCATTCACTAGGATTTTGTCTTTTGATGGTTGTTCAATTTGTTCAACTTCTACATTTAGTAACAGTAACCTTGACCTTTAAAAATATAGGTACAATACATGCACTTTAATAATCTACACATCAAGATCTTCACCCAACAAGATTCATAACCTTGATTGATTGATTGATTGGTGTTTTATGCCGTTTTCAACAATATTTCAGTCATATCACGACGACAGCTCACATATTCGTGTATTTCCTGGATTCCACCCGTACTAGACTAGGGTCTAAAGTGTCTTGCCAAAGGACACACTCCCACAAAAAACCCAGTGGATCCAGTGAGGTTCGAACCTGGGGCCTCCAGGTCACGAGTCCTACACTTTACAAATAGGCCATGTGGTACCCTTCATAACCTTGAATCCATGAATTTAAAAAAATAGAAAATTTTGCTCCAATTCAGTACTCCAAGGCTTAACCCTTTCCCAAACAACACATTCCTAGTCTTGCCCAACCTGAAGAATTTGCAGAGGTCAAAATGAACGTAGAACAAAAATTGAGATGTGTCTCAGATGGGGTAGAAAACATTGTGTGAAAAGGAGAAAATGCTTGTCACCAGCATTATTTCCTTTTCTCATGTTTTTAAAAGTCTCATTGCTCCAGGTTGTTAAAACTTACATGTGTGGTAAAGGGTTAATGACCTCACAGGCTCAAAATAACATAGTTTTGGAGAAAATTTGATAGTCTTCTAGATACCAGAGCTCCAGATAGAGGGAGTCATTTTGATTTAAAAATTGAAAATATTAATCTCTCTCCACTAAACCCTATGTTATGGGTACTCATTAGAATTGTCTCATAGAGACGATTCTAATGAGTACCCACAACATAGGGTTTGGAAGAGAAATAATGGATTTAGAATACTATCACTCCCTTTTATCTGGAGGTCTGAGATACTCACTTGAATCCCCAATAATTACTATGAACCTATTGTCTAAAAGTTTGGTGATGTCCTCTTGCAAAAATATGTCTGCCATATTGCTTCACCTTGTTTTCATCAGAAGCTAGAATAAAAGTTGATTAATTGTATAGTATTTAAAGCTGCTTTCAACATTATTTCAGTTATATCTCAGCAGCCAGTGCACCCATCCATGCTTTCCTGGAGTTTCTTTTAACAGTACTCCACACAGTATTCTCTCCAAGCCAATGACTGCTTTCCCACATAACCATCATTGAGACAATGGTCAGCGGTAAGAGAGGAATGACTCCTGTCACAATGACTATCATCAGTCCTCGGAAAGAAATTAGCTGAACTGGGGATCAAACCAGCCACCTCTTGTTCTCAAGAGGTCAAAAATGTTCTCAAAAATATGTCTGCCATATTGCTTCACAACATGAAATCTTGTTATTACCAGATGCTGGAAATGTGAGACAGCGTCAGTCAGTTTAAACCTATGCTATACAATCACAGGTTTAACCTTTACCACTCCATGCCAACTTTTAATGACCCTGAAGAGAAAGGCTTTTGAAAACATAGTGGGAAAAGGAGAAATGCTGGCAGCAAGAGTTTTCTCCTTTTCTCAAAACGTTTTCTACCCTATCGGAAACAGATATCTCATTTGAGATACATTTTGGACAAGTCTAAATTTTTGTTGTTTGGTAAAGAGTTAAATGACCCTGAAGAAAAAGGCTTTTGGAAACATTGTGGAAAAAGAAGAAAATGCTGGAAACCAGCATTTTCTCCTTTTTCCACAATGTTTTCTAGTCTTTCAAATGTACAACTTTTCATTTCAGCAATGTTTAATTTGTTGTATGAAGTTACTTTTAATTTGGACCTGTCTGAAAAATAAAATTTTGTTATTTGGTAAAGGTTTAACCATTGTAGTGCTATACACAACTTTGGTAAACTTTGTAGACAATAAAGGTCAACTAGCATTTTCTCCTTTTCCCACAATTTTTATACACCCTCTCTTACACAAAGATCAAGATTCAAGCCTCATTTAATTAGTTGTCTGCAAATGCTTTGGATTTAGACAAATCCAAAATTCTGTTGTTTAGAAAAAGAGTTGACCCTTTACCAAAAAATCTTAAGTTTTAATGATCCTGAAGAGGACGGCTTTTGAAAACATTGTGGGAAAATGAGAAAATGCTAGTAACCAGTTTTCTACCCAATGAAAGGCAAATTTCGTGTTTTTAATCATATACAGTCTGGAAATTTTTTCAGCTTGGACAAGTCTAGAATTTTATTTTTTGTCAAGGAGTTAAGCAAGTACATGTATATACTTGGGTTACCTGGAAACACAAAGTGGAATGAGTTGAAATCAGTCCTACAAATAATTTTGTACTTGAATCCATAACATTCTATTTACTGTCATAAATCGAAGCTTAATAATGCAAAAATTTTGAAATCTATTTGATTGCCGAAAAGCTCCTTCAATGTCATTTATCTGCACCCTTGTTGGCCATTTGATCACAATAGGCAGAATATGTTTGCATATTTTTGATGCAACATACTTTACTGGGAAATGGACATATATTTATAGACACCAAAGACAATGGCAACCTCTTTCAAGATGAGACATATTTCATAAAAATAAGTGACCTTATTTCTGGTCTGATTTCTATCTTGATCCTGGAATGAATTCTACACTGGATTAAGCTCATAGGCGCTCGGTTTCCCTGACTTTCAGTTTCACAGCTTTCAATTTATTTCTGTATATATTAAATACTAGTGTTTCCCTGACTTTCAGTTTCACAACTTTCAATTTATTTCTGTATATATCAAATACTATAGGGTATGTCGGCATGACGTCACTTCCCGTAGCAACAAGCGGACGCTATTTTCGGAGGTGAAAATGTTACGTAGCAACCAGCTATTACTATAGGCCGATCGAGATTTTGATCGTGGAATAAGAACTATTTTTTGCGATCACAAACAATTGCGGACCAAGAAATCTGTTACAAATAGATTTAATATTATGTATGTAGAGTTAACTAATATCGGGGTAGAGGTAAAACCACCCAGTCATAGTAGGTATGAGGGACCGGGCGCGAGGTGCGAAGTGTCAGCAGAAATTGCTTGTTACCTTTTCCACCATATTTTCTAAAGCTTTTTTCCTCACTCAAAGCTGGGATTGTGTGATAAAGGTATAATTGCTCTAACGTGCTTGATCATTAATAATTAAGAATGAATTTTCATTTCTGTCAGTGGCATTGCATATTGCATTATTGATCTATCAATGGCTTAAAGTCATTTAATCCTTTTAATACATTCAATCCAGTGTTTCAACCACCTCAACGGTTGCCTTCAAAAACATTATGGGACAAAGAGAAAATGCTAACAGTGGTTCCGAGCAGCCAGCATTGTCATCTTTTTGCACAATGTCCTCTACCACTTCAAAAACAAAATACATGTAAATGTCATCAATTGATCAATATTTAGTTTACATGTGTACAACTGCTTCTAACTGGCCAAGTGTGAAATACTAACACCCACCCACCCCCTTAAAAAAAGAAGAATATAAAACCCTTTTATCGACATAGTGAAATATTCAAATCCAAAAACTGAATTGTGGTAAGATTAAGTAATTTATTTTACCCGTTATGGTTTCACACCTTGAACATCTAATTCCACTACAAGAAATGTGTAACTGATAAAAAATGGTATTTGTTTTGAAAAAATATATATGTTAACAGTGTATATCCTTGACTGAATTGCTATGTCAAAGGTATTATGGCTCAAAGATAACAGTCAGGGGTCCATAAAACCCTGTGGTTGTAAAGAAATAACCAGTTAATCCTTTACCATATACAACCCGATGTTTTGAGGTCCCTAAAAAAAAAAAAAAAACAGGCCTTTTAAAACATTGTGGGAAAAGGAAGATGCTTACTATTCACTTTTAGACAAATCACGTTAGTTGAATCATATTATATTTATTATCTGCAAATTGATTAGTGGTAGAGGGTTAAGGAGCCTCTGGAAGTCAAAGGATGTTTCATTGTTTCACTAAATTTATCCAATAAACACCACCACATCACCCTCCTTTGATCTTTACCAGGGAGGGATATGCTGAGGGTCCCAAATTACTCCTTATCACACAAGAAACTTGGAATGGTCCAAATTCAAAGCTTATCTAGACAGCATATTAAATAGGGTTTAGAAGATGGTATTGACCTCTAGGAGCAGAAAACACTGAGGGAAAGAAGAAAATGCAGATTTCTAGTAAAATTAATGTTGCATTTGATAGACAATTTTCTCCTTTCCCAAATTTTCCTGCAAAAATTAGATCTATCTTTACTCTTTACCATACGGCAATGTTCTTGATAGACCTGTACAAACTGAAGGTATTTGGAGATGACGAATTAAGTGCAACACAAATAATGGAATTTGGATTAGGAAGGATAAAACATAGTGGGAAAAGGAGAAAATGCTGGTTACCAGCATTTTCTCTTTTCCACAATGTTTTCCAAAGTTACTTTCCACAGTCATTGAAATATGGGGTTGTTTGGTAAAAAGTTAAAGATTAAAACATTTGATAATACAAGTAATACAGAAAACCAGCATTTTCTCCATTTCCCACTATGTTTTCTCCCTTGTAACACCATCATTTTGAGCCATATTGACCTTTATATCTGCAAGGGCTTTCAAACCAGACAAGTTAAAGAAACAAAGCAAATGCTGGTAATCAGTATTTTCTTCATTTCCCAAAGTCTTTCTAACCCCAAACAGGATATTTCATCACTATTTGAGCCATATCTAATTTTTCGTCAGCAAGTGCTTTTGAGTTTTGACAAGTTTGAATTTTATTATTTTGGTCAATGTGGGTAAAAGAGAAAATGCAGATGACCAGCATTTTCTCCGTTTTCCCCTACAATGTTTTCTATCCTATCAAAGACAAATTTGATCATTTGACCAATGTTTAAAGTGTTGTCTGCAAACATTTTCAGTTTTTGACAAGTCGATGTTTTTGTTGTGGTAACAGGGATCGTAAATTACGTGTAATATACGATCCCTGGTGGTAAGGAGTTAACCCTTTACTCTTTGCACAAATGGCAAAGTTTTAGACGAAATTTAAAAAGAGAAATGCTGGATAAAAGCATTTTCTATTTTTCCAAATGGCACTGCAGATTTTCGGCATATCTATCGCTTTTACGACTAATTTCGATGTTAAATATGACTCGTTCACTATCAAACACTACTAAAGATGACGTCTATTTTCACCTCCGTGTCGGTTACTATCACGTGATCAACGAAAGTGCCCGGATATCCGTCATACCCTATGGTCAATCTCAGTGCAGAAACTGAAACCAAAACCAAAACCAGTTTCAGTACAACAAATACACCCTTAGAAATCACATAATTCTTTTTCTGGTAAATGAATAGCTAGTTTAGCTGCCGTATTTTTACAAATTTATATACAAGATAGCTGCTTGAAAATTATCGAGGCTGAAAGAATGATTATTTTGGACCACGACATTGAATTTCGTGCACTTGAAGTTTCCCGCAAAATTAACCCTCGTTTATTCTCTTGTAGCATAACTAATGTGTTGTATATTTTTATAAGAAAAAACGCTGCGGGCATAAGAAAATGTAAATTTGCTACAACACAAGTTCTTTGAATACTTTTAACACAAACCTTTCTGCTGTGTAGTTTCGGGTTTTCCCCACTTGCTGGAAATGACGCAAAAACATTACAGGGGAGGTAACTTTTCATTAATGTTCACGTGCAGAACCGAAACGTCATCCTACTTGGAATTTAGAGGGTTCCGGGGTGGTTCGTCCCAAAACCATTTCGTACTTGGGCTCTTTCGACTCTAGGCTTGTTCGCTTGAACTTGTTCGTCCCACGTGATTACACGCTACGTTATTGGCCAAACTGAGTGTTAAGTATCATGTAAGGATCAAAGTTAAGTAACTTCTTACACCTGTTAAAGATAATTGGAAGTCTTTTTCTGTCTTCATCATGTGGGTTTGTTGCTGTTATGTTTTTATATCATTGGTTTTGTCTTACCTACGGCATCGGTAAAGCGTGAACGATCCCGGAATCCTGAATTATATTTCATGATTTAGACTAGTCATCAATACTTTGAGTACGAATCGTGAAAATTTAGAATGATAAAAAAAAAAAACGATATACCTTACCTGTGTTATTCGTTCATATCTTTTGAAGACTACAAAGGCAATCTCTTTGAAAAAAGAAAAATCATTATATTTGTACGATCACCCTAGAAAACAACGCGATGTCTGTCTTTGATCTGGGTCTAAATTTTTTGCTATACGTAAATTTATACTTGTCATAGTGCCTTTTTTTTTACTTCATGATGCTCTTCATTTTCAGACAAAATCAGCGGCGTAGCTGCCTGTACTCAAAAACGCAGAAATTTGCGTACACTTTGAAAAAAAAAAAAAAAACCACAAAACACAATTTTGCTCAATAAAAACGTCACCAGAGGTTACCAAATAGCTTCTACAGTTCCAAAATTTTCTGGGGAAGACCCCTAGACCCTCCTGCTGGGATATATTCCCCCCTTTCTCTCTCTCTCTCTCTCTCTGTGACTTCGCGCCTCGGGTAGCCTGGGTTCAGGCGGTAATAATTTTACCCCGTATCATGCTCTCCTTAGAAACGTGGTCTGGGCCCGTATTCACCAACTATTCTTTAGAATATTCTTTGTTGTATGCTCTAGAATTTTCCAAATTTGAAAGTAACACAACTTCTGATTGGCTAAACCAAATGGTTTAGCCAATCAGAAGTTGTGTTACTTTCCAAACCCCAAATTTTTGAGAATTAGACAAAGAATATTCTTAAGAATGGTTAAAGAATACAGATCCTGCTATCAATCTTAGGCATCCCTCTGTTTATCGTTTTCGCTATCATTAACGTCATTTTTGACAAAGTAACGTCATAATGATAGAAAAGGAAAATATGAACGGACGTGAACCCAGGCTATGCCTCGGGTGTTACCTTGGGTATTATTTTTGTGTACACTTTATTTCGGGCTAGCTACGCCCCGCATATCATGTGTGACGACTTGCTTGGTACGAAGATGCATCTAACCTCCTTTTTCACAGAGCACCATCCGTTTTCTTCAAAACTGTTGAATTTGATGAGGATTCTGGGAATAAAGCCATCAACAGCAATGCAAAGAATGTACATGTATCAAGATTAGACGGCACATGTGTGTGTGGTCGCTGATCGTTATTTGGTATAAATTTTTGGGCATCATATGGCATAAAATTAAATTCTAAATAAAGAGGGACAATTTTTACCAACAATGAATCAATCAATGTAGCATCCAGAAGCTGAAGGTCTCAAATTTGTTTATCAAGGGAGATTGCGGGGAATTGGTTCGTTAAACCTTTACAACATGATACCGAGTTTTATCGACCCTGGTGAAATGAACTTTTAAAAACATTGTGGAAAAAGGAGAAAATGCTGGTAACCAGCATATTCTCCTTTTCCCACAATGTTTTTTACCACATCAAAAACAAATTGCATCATTTGAGCCTCATTTCAATTGCCGTCTGCGCATGCTTTCAATTTGCAAAAGTCTGCATGTTTTGTCGTCTGGTAAAAGGTTAAAAACACGGTAGGTATGAAAATCCTATCCATCTTTGACAGCCATTACCCTCCCGATGATATCAATGTAGCGGACTTCGAGTCGTGCATTGACTCGCCATGGCTACCCACAAAACTGATAGTCGACGTGCCTGGTTGCTCGAAATTCACTTAAACTGACCCTCCTTCCCAAACTTTGGCATCTGTTGAAAATCACGTAAATTCAAGATAAATTCAGAACACTTGCCAAGCCCCGGTATCGCAGTCGTTAGCGTACAGGACTTAAAAAACAGGGGGTCGCTGGTTCGAAATCCCAGCTCCGTCAATTTCTTTACGAGGACTGATGATAGTAATTGCGACAGGATTCATTTCTCTCTCACCGCTGAACATTGTTTCGACGATGATTATGTGGGAAAGCAGCCAGTGGCTTGGGAAGAATATTGTGCGAAGTACTGGCAACAGAAACTCCTGGAAAGCATGGATAGGTGCACTGGCCGCCACCATAACTGAAATAATGTTGTTAAACGCCTCACTCACTCACTCACTCACTCAAACAATCACTCACTCACTCACTCACTCACTCACTCACTCAAACAATCACTCACTCACTCAAACAATCAATCAATCAATTCAGAACACTTGAAAATGTTCAAAGGCGACAGTAAGCACGTTATTCGCTATTTTTTAAGTTCGAGTGTACGCACCGTCTAGGGATAGGGTGACTATTATCTTGCGTAGGATCTCTAGGAATGAGGTGACTGTTATCTTGCGTAGGATCTCAAGGAATGGGGTGACTGTCATCTTGGGTAGTAAACTGGCAGCCTGTTATCGATCTTCGTATCAACTTGGGTAATAAACTGGTACCCGTTGTTTCTCCCGTAGCCGTCCGATAGATACGAAGATCGATAACAGGCTGCCAGTTTACTTGGGTAGGATCTCTAGGAATGGGGTAACTACTATCTTGCTTTGGATCGCAACCTGTTTAAGATGTTTAAAAACATCCGTGATAATTACATAAATCCAAGTGTTTTCTCATTTACCCCGTAAACCTACATACATTTTATTATACATTATTATTATTATTTTTTTATCTTAAATTTATTTGTGTATCAATATGCTGAGAACTGTTCATCAAGCGATGAAATTTGTTCTGGGAAAGGTCAGAAAAAATTGTGGGAAAAGGAAAAAATTCTGGATATCAGCATTTTCTCCTTTTCCCCACCATCTTTTCAAAAGGCTTTTTCCTCATGGCCGTTAAAACTCGGGATTGTTCTGCAAAAGGATAAAGCGCCCAGCATAACTTTAGTTGCTTTTGTGGACAGTGTAGGATAAGGTCAGTGTGGTCAGGTCTAAAGTCTACACTATTAGATACCTGATGCAATAACCAATCCGGAACACTCTTAATTTTTTCAGCGCTTAAAATATAAACTCGACCTCTTTCGAATTACAATCCGCCGGAACTCGGAAAGATTTAACTTGTTTTTTAAGCTTGGTCAAACGAGATACATGTATATGGATGGTATATACCCAAGATCAGACTGCACGTTCCATGAGATCTAATCTTCATCTATGCCGTCCGCACATGGCCATTGTTTTCGCCTTTAGCGTTGTAAAAATTTTGGTAAAAAGGTCTCTTACAGTGATTGAAATTGTCTAGATAATTAGTTCAGTAAAACCTGTTTTCAGTGCATGCGTACGGCAGGTGAGGTGGGGGTGTTTAAACGTTGTCTACGCATGTCATATTCTTCGTAAGTTTTTATTTGAAAACAATGCCACCGAGCGGAAGATAATGGGCGTACCAGTGGTATTTCGTTTCAATAATTATTGGGGTTCTTTTCTATAATCTTTTGTAGATTGTGAACATCTATCCATAACCAGTTTACCCTTATGCGTGGGGGAAAAAAACCCTCAATCTACGCTGACATTTCTTTTTTAACCCTTTCCCAAACGATAAATTTTAGACTGGTCCAAATTGAAAGAGTTTGCAGACGACAATTTTAAATTTGATGAAAATGGCAGAAAGTTCTCAAAAACGATAGAAAACACTGTGGGAAAAGGAGAAATTGCTCGTTACGAGCAATTTCTCCTTTTCCCACAGTGTTTTCAAAAGACTTGTACTGCAGACACGTGAAAACCAGGGCTTGTTTGGGAAAGGGTTAATGCCCAGTAGTAGCCAAAAGTAAATCACGGGATGTAAAAATGTATTTGAATTTAATTCATACCATGTAAAAATATGGAAATTATTGTGAAGATGACAATCTGTTATTGTGTGGTCGGTCCAGGTGTTAGTGACTGGCCGAAAAATGAATTTCAAAACCAGGTAAAAGGTAAACAAAAGATAGAGTGACCTGGCGACTTTTAACCTAGTTTTAAGCTTCATTTTTTCTGCCAGCAACTGACACTTGGACCGATCTTACAACAACAGATTGTCATATTCACAATAATTTCCGTACATGTGAATGGTATGATCGAAATGTAAATACATTTTGACACCGGCGTTGTTTGCTTTTGGTCATTACTGGGCCTTTAATGTGTAACCACTTTGGAAGAATGTTTGGATGAGTATGTCCAAGATACATGTATACTTATTTAACTGTTTTTCACACGACAAAATTTTGGACTGGTCAAAATTGAAAGCAAATGCGGACGGTATATTGAATTTGTCTTAAATGAGATTTTTTTTTTTTCGAAAGGTAGAAAACATTTTGGTTACCAGCATTTTCTCCTTTTCCCCATTTTTTTTTTTTTTTTTTTGAAAAGGCCCCTCTATTAGGATCATAAAAACTCAGGATTATACGTGTCATTCTCTGTGAAAAGGGGGCTTAATGCATCTGCGAAAAGTTTCAACCCAGGTCAGCCTGCGCAGTCCGTGCAGGCTGACCTGGGCCGAAACTTTTCGCTATTGGTCAGTTTTATGTATGTCAAAGGACCAGTCTACGTACCTTATGATACAGTCCGTTGTTAGACATGATGGATTTTATGAATCCCTAATTATGTGATGTCTTGCTTGGCATGATGTATCACGGAGATGCATTAAGCCACCTTTTGCTAGAGTATGGCTCACATAGTTAAGGGGATACTATGTTCCTGCAAAACAAAAAATGACATGAATATGGGTAGAGAAACAACGGCTAAACTGTCCAATATTTCGTGATATATTCCGACCCCATTCGTCACAACTCGGCCGATTCCGTACTTACATCTAACTTGATCACCGGATCACCCGAAGTTTGCCGAATGGTTCCGACCCAACCATTGAAATTACATCTTCAACATCTTGAATGCCTTTACATATGTCATTTTTCCCTGTCCTTAACATTTTATCAAACCACAAAATTTTAGGACTGCTTAAATCGAAAGTACTGACAATAAATAAATGATGGCTCAGGTCATGGGAATTGTCTTTCAATGACTGAAAGTATTGGGGGGGGGGGGGAGGGGGGAATAGCATTTTCTCCAGTTCCAACAATGCTTTCAAAAATCTGCTTCCTCAGGGTCTTAAAAAGACGAAATCGTAGAGTAAAGATTAACCCATATTCTGCTGTATAAATGAAATTTTCAAACAGTTACTTTTTTTATTTTCATAGTTACCTGGAATTTTGTGACAAGTTCTTTTTCAACGCAACAATTAGCATTTTTTAGCATTAGGCTATCTGTAGGCTGGTAGAATAGAGAAGATAAATTTGTTTTTGCATAAACTCGTGTGCAACGACAAGTTACATTACCTTGTGACAAATATATTTAGACCAACTCTTTGACATGCATAATTTCCCCGTTTGTTCCATATTTAATAATGCCTCAGACCACAAACAGTTAAAATCTAGTGCGCCCCCCTTCGACATAATGGGGTATTGACGGAGTAAAGGAACTAACCAAGCGTAGCTTGTCTATGCAAGTTATAACTCTAACTCGATAAACCTTTCATTACCAGTTTGTATTGTTGTTTGTTTTTGGGAATACATGTTTAAACCATGAACCGTGACGAGATGATATAAACGTTGTCAAGTTGGGTTTATAAATTATCTTATCACGTTATGTGACTTTAAAACTGTTATCCCAAACATAAACAATAACTTTAACTGATAATGACAGGTTTATCGAGTGAGAGTTATACTTATTAACTTTTTTGTAAGTATAACATGAATGTCGGTAAACCAATTTAAGTGTAGGATATCAAATTATCAAAGCACATATAAACTGTTTAAGCTTTAAAATACCGAATTGGAGAATTTAGCGTTTAACAAGGAAAAAGATAAGGAACAATGTTCGTAGCTCTCTCTCTCCCATTCTCTCCCTCCTCTCTCTCTGTCTCTCTTTCTCTCTCATGGATTTCAGTGTTGCTTTCTACTTTGATACATGATTTTTTAATATAAGCACACGTGTAAACACTTGTTTGTGATGTTTTGACAGGAGTATTATTGGTAAGTATTTTCTTTAAATAATATTATGTACTAGTTCTATATGTAGGCGTACGAGAGGGGACAAGCAGAATTCGGCCCCCATCAGAATGTACTATGTATAATTGTGTTCTCAGAGAGAGTTCTGCCCCAGATATGTTGATTTTTTTTTTTCCTTTTTGAATCTGCACTTAAATGTCGTTTCTTGTACGTATTCTATCTGCAAGAACTGGATGTCCGTTCATTTTCATCTTAGTGATATGAGCTGCAGTTTCGCAAAGCGTAGTTTAACCCTTTACCACACAATCCCGACTTTTAACGACCCTGAGAAAGAGGCCTTCGGAAAACATTGTGAGAAAAGGAGAAAATGCTGGTAACCAGCATTTTCTCCTTTTCCCACAATGTTTTCTACCATATCAATGACAATTTCCATCATTTTAGTAACATTTAAATTGTTGTCTGCAAATGCTTTCAATTTGGACAAGTCTACATTTTTGTCGTTTGGTAAAGAGTTAATGCATCCCCATGATGCTTTACATGAAACAATTTGTGTGGCCGAAAAGATCAGATACCTAGTGAAATGATAACCCAAACAATATAGATCTGAAGATTTCCTCAAATTCCCAAAATTGCTCGCTGAAATTGCACCTTTTTTACTGAATGTAATTGCCAATCTTATATGATTGCAAAGAAAAATTATACCTAGTTGCATTTATCGGTGTGTCAACCCTTTGGCTGCTAAACGCGACTCACTGACCTTCTGTGGACAGTGTAGATCAGGATCAGACTGCACAGAACATGCAGCCTGATCTTGAATCTACACTCTCCGATAAGGAGTTATTTCTTCTCTAAAAGAAACTTTGAAATAGCAACATTTTGGATTTTACTATCGACCTGTAGCTATTATCTAACTTATTCAGCAGTATACCCCCCTTTAAGATGACTGCACACTGTAATATGATCTTGAGCTATATTATCTGCAAATGCATCGTAAACTAAGTACCGAAAGGGTCAAGGCAGGACTACCTAAAAATCATACAGATTGAGTATAGCATCCCAAATCCGTTTTATTCATTTTTCGGCGTAGCTGAATGCGCTCGATTTTGACCTACTTCTTGGTCCTGATAAAGAATGAATAGCTGGTAATCTGCGATTGGTCAAAAATGTGCGCATGATTATTTGGCGGGTCCTTTCTTGCATATTTGCCCGGACATTTTTGAAACTACTTTTAACAAGCAATGCTACTGCTAATCGATACCCCGGGACCTTTATTCATACCTCGGCAAAAAATTGTAGTACAGAATGATTCTTTTCTTGCGCTATTTTGAAGTTTAATATTTTCATAAGCGTTACCCAATAATCCACTACCACTTTTCAACAAACTGAAAAACAGTGAGGAAAAAGAGGTAATTGCTCGTGAGGTGACTTTTCATTATTTTACTTCATATTGAGCCACATAAGAGTTTCAATATTCATATTCAAGTATTTCTTTCGCCGCCCATCTTTTTTTTTTTTTAAAGATATTTCATTTTTCCCTAACAGATTGGCAACCAACAACATACTTCACGTTACGTCGACGTACTAGCAGGAGATGTATGCGTTTTCTGCCGTATCTGATGGGGTACGTCAGACTCTTCTTGTCTTCCTCCCTCTTCACCTTCTCTTCTTCATAAAGTATTAACACCACCCAGTAAATTTAACTCTTTACCAAACGACAAAATTTTGAACTGAACGAAATTGAAAGCATTTGCAGACGACAAATTAAATGGCGCTCGAATGATTATTTCTTTCTTTGATAGGGTAGAAAACATTGCGGGAAAAGGAGAAAATGCTGGCTACCAGCATTTTCTCCTTTCCCACAATGTTTTCAAAAGCCTTCTCTTTCAGGGTAGTTAAAACTCGGAAGTGTGTGGTGAAGAGGTAATTGCTTTCGGAATGTTGGGTTTTTTTTTTAATTTGTTGTTTAACGCCGTTTTCAATATCATTAAAGGCCCTCACAGCAGCCAAAAGTAAACAATGCAGGTGTTAAATGCATTTAAATTTTAATAACACTATTTGAAAGTAAGGGCATTTATTGTAAAGATGACAATCTCTTATTGTGCGGTCGGTCTAAGTGTTAATCACTGGCAGAAAAATGAAATCTAAAAGGAGGTTAAACGTTGCCAGGTCATTCTACTTTTGTTCACTTTTTACCTGGTTTTGAAATTATTTTTTCTGCCAGCGACTTACACATGGACCGACCGTGCAATAACAGATTGTCGTCTTCACAGTTATTTCCATACTTTTAAATGGTATGATTTGAATTTAAATGCATTTCACCATCCCATTGTTTATTTTTGGCCGCTATTGGGCCTTTAAGTTTATAATAAGTTATATCGTAGCGGCCAGTGCCCCTATCCATGCCTTTCTAAAGCTTTGTAACCAGAACTTCGCACAACAATCTTTCGCAGCCACTATGAACAAGAAATAAAATTCAATATGCCAATTTCTTAACATTAAAACTGCATATTGAATATTTTGAACCCCTGGGCTGCTTAGCGTGACTCACAGACCTTTTGCGGGCAGTGTAGATCAAGATCAGACTGCACATTCTGTGCAGTCTGATCTTGATCTACGCTGTCCGCAAAAGATCCTTAGTCGCGCCTAGCAGCCTAAGGGTTAAGACTTGTCCAAATTAACAGGATTTGCAGACTACAAATTAAATGTAGCTCTAATGATAAACTTCTTTAATTTGAAATGGTAAAAAAACATTTTGGGAAAAAAAAAAGAAGATGCCGGTTACCAGCGTTTTCTCCTTTTTCCGCAATGTCTTAAAAAGTTTCTTCATATGGAACTCGGAATAGCTTGGTAAAATGTTAAAACCAAACACAATGCATTCTTTATAAATGTATATCGGTGTTTATGCACATTTGACAACCATGTTATATAGAGTTAATACTAACCCTTCACCTATTCACAGCACATTACGCAACTACAGATTATCATTGGGACATTATATCGAGATCAGATTGCACATAATGTACGGTCTAATCTTGCATTTACCTACTTTGTCTTCGTTTCCCATTGGCAGGAAGCCGAGTCAAGTCAACCACGCAGAAACAGGCGTACTCTAGCACTTGATACCTTTGTCTCTGGAATAGTTCGTGATGACGAGAAAGAAGATTTCTTGAACGAATATGACTGCAAACCGCCTCCGGTTTTTATAATCTCCATTAGTCTGATAGAGGTAAGTGCTGTAAGCTCATGGTGAGGGTGCGGATTGCATTTGGGGGGAGTTGCGTGGTAGGGTTGCTGAGAAATTATAAGAGTTGGGGACGGTACAGTTTGACCAATTTCCATAGTTAGTGAAAAAAGACCCCAAAGATTCCAGTGGACGAAAACTCCAGCGCTCAGACAAGTTTGACAATTAATTAAGGGTATGTGTAATAATAGGAATTAATCTGGCCTCGTAACCGTAAGGTCCCGAGCTTGATTCCCGAGAGCATTCATTGACCCACACATTCGACTCGAGCACTGGTGTAGTTCCCAAGAAGCAGAATCGAGAGTGATTAGTATAAGTTGCGAGAACTTGTTTCTCAATCGATTGATTGAGTGTATGGTGTTTCACACCGTTTTCAACATTATTTCAGTTATAGCGGGGCGGCCAGTGCACCTATCCATGCTTTCATGGAGTTTCTTATACCAGTACTACGCACAATATTCTTTTCGAGCCACTGGCTGCTTTCCCACATAGCCATCGTCGAAACAGTGGTCAGCGGTGAGAGAGGAATGAATCCTGCCGCAATGACTACATTAATCATCGGAAAGAAATTGGCCGAGCCGGGGATCGAACCACCGACCTCCTGTTCTCAAGTCCTGTACTATACCGACTGAGCTACCGGGGGGCTCGGCGTTTCTCAATCGATGTAAAATAAATATGTTTAAACTAAAACAATTAAGGGTCAGAATAGGTCGATCCTGATTATTCCAACTGACGATCCACGACTTCTAACAATCCGTTTACTCGCGGCAGATCCACATTTTGGCGGAATTCACGATGTCAGATTCAGATCGACATTGTTCACTCGTCACAACTCGGCCGATTCCGTACCTACATCTAACCTCGTCTGTATAAGGGAGGCTTCCATTTTGAACTACCAATCACATGATCTTAAACATGGCGGCGCCCCTGTAGATCGCTTAGCAACGTCATGAACAACCATTGTGAAGTTATTCACTTTATCGATCTGTCGATGAAAGCTCCTAACGGAGTTTGATAAACCACGCTAAAAATTGAATGTACAAACTGTTTGCCGACTGAAATACTCTTAGAAAGATAACGATAGAAAATTTACTCATGAGTTCTTTCTAAAGAGGAGCTTTGCAATTTCAATAACGGTGAAGCGATGTGCTTCCGGAGATGTGCGAAATGTACCGTGTAGGTGCATATCAAGCTACGTGATACAGCCGAGGGATTTGATCACCGGATCACCCGAGGTATGCCGAATGCGACATTGTTATGATACACATACTCGTACATAGGCCTGCGTTAGAGCCGTACTCTGTGAAAAGGGGGCTTAAAGCATCTGCAAAATGTATCGACACGGGTCAGCCTGCGCAGTCCGCGCAGCCTGACCTGTGTCGATACATTTTGCTTTTGGTAAATTTTTTTTGCATGCCAAAGGGCTATTCTACCTCCAGGTTCAGTTGGTTTAACATTATACATAACGGATTTCATGGATCCACGGTTGATGCCATGACTTGCCTGGTAGCCTATCGTGGAACATGGAGATGCATTAGGCCCCCTTTTGTCACAACATGGCTTATATCGCATTATTGATATGAATGATGTAGAACCATAAGAAACCCAAGAGAAACTTTAGGCTATTGTCAAAGACAACGATCTGGATCCGACTGCTGTAAAAGTGAGCTTTGGTCTACACTCTCCCATAAATGTTTGTGATATTTTGACCAAAACGATTATTTTATACAGTCATACTTTTTTTTTCATTCAAGGCTATGATTTAATAAATTATAGCATAAAACTTTACCTTCACATCTTTTTTTTTTTTAACCAGATTATAGTATTTATAGTTTATGCTGTGGAACTAAGCGATACAGAAGATCCGGTCACATGGCGCAAGGGATTTCCCCTGTATAGCCCCCTTGTTTATAAACCTACAAAACGGCACGAGGCATGGAGGTTTATCACATATATGCTAGTGCATAATGGGTAAAGTCTAGAGAAATTTTGAAATGTGAGAGAGAGAGAGAGAGAGAGAGAGATATTCCTTTATGTGATTTTAAATTAATCTTTTCTGGTGCATTTCTGATATATTTAAAAAGCTTACTGACAGCCATTTTAATTTTCACCTTAGCCATTATTTCACCGTTGTAACTTACTCCATGTGAATCGTTCTCGCCCTAATTTATACTCTGATATTGTTGTATGTCACTCTAATCTCATCTCTTTCGGCAAAAAAACAATTTGCAACACCTGGTCGGCAGTCTGAAGGTTGACTTTTTTTCGGCGTGGCTGAATGCGCTGGCCTTTGACCTAATTTTTGGTATTATATTCGAATGAATAAATACATATTTGCGATTGGTCAAAAATAAGGAAATGTTTATTTTGCGAGCCTAGAGCTGCAGATCTGTTTGCGGGCAAATTTACACCGTATATCATTTTTAAGGATACCAGTATTTCTTGTTTGTGTTAGATATAAATGAATCACGCTCTGAAAAAAAGGAGGTTTAATGCATCTCTGTGATGCATGATACCAAGCAAGTCATCACATACTCATGGACCCATAAAGTCCATTTTCTCTAAAAACCGACTAAATAATGAGGTAAACTGGTCCTTGAACACGCAGAAAATTGACCAATAGCAAAATGTTTCGACCCAGGTCAGCCTGCACGGGATGCGCAGGCTGACCTGGTTCGATACTTTTTGCAAATGCATTAAGCCCCCCTTTTCACAGAGCATGGTTCATAGCCTATATTTATCGTTCGGCATGAGTTCCCATTTTGATCATGTTTGTTTTGCAGGTATTCTCATCTTATCAGTAACCTCTTTACCCAGTTTGTTCTTGGGCTTCCATTTGAGATGGCCCACGAGTACTGGAGGGTGATGATACTGTACATGGCTGGTGTTTTGGGAGGTTTGTTCGTTTGCTTAAGTATGAGCCATGCTCTGGCAAAAGGGGGCTTAACGCATCTCCGTGATGCATGATACTAAGCAAGTCATCACATGATCATGGATCCATAAAGTCCATTTTGTTTAATAACCGACTGAATCCTGAGGTAGACTGGTCCTTTGACATTTAGAAAATTGACCAGTTGATAGCGAAATGCCACCGTAATGTTGAGAAATCTGATCACTGTAGTCCATACTTGTAGACGGTATGAAACCGTGTTAGGATATGAAAAATATATCATAACGAGTTTATATTTGAAATCAATGTACAAAACGTATCACATGATCTGGTCATGAATTGCATATCTCGCTGAATACTTTAAGTTTTCGGTTAGCAATTAGATCTACGAAAGATAGTAAAAAAAAAAACCTTATCAATTAGAAACGACTGTATGTTCCTTGTATAGCTAGCTGTACATGATAGTTGTGGTGTAGATTGACAACGGAAGATCCCAAAGGGCATGCATCTCTGCGATATTCTGACCAAAGCGAAGAATAAACCCAAAGCTTGTTTGCTTCTTTTTCCTACTTAAAAATATCCCAATACTTATTTATCCCTTCTCCACACAGTTCCGAGTTTAAACGACCCTTAGGACAGAGGCTTTTGAAAACATTGTAGGAAAAGGAGAAAATGCTGGTAACCATGATTTCTATTTTGTCAAAAACAAATCTCATCATTTGCGTGATTGTTTAGTTTCTTCGCTACAAGTGCTTTCAATGTGGATGAGTCTTAACTCTTTACCAAACGACAAAATTTTAGACTTATTCAAATTGAAAGCATTTGCTTACGACAATATAAATGCAAATGAGAGACTGAAATTTACTTTGGGAAAGGTAGAAAACATTGTGGGAAAAGGAGAAAATGCTGGTTACCAGCATTTTCTCCTTTTCCCACAATGTTTTCGTAAGCCTTCTCTCTCAGGGTCGTTAAAAGTCGAGATTGTGTTGTAAAGGGTTAAACTTTGTCATGTCGAAAAGGGTTAACAATAGGCCTACCGAGTTTTCACCACCCTGAGAAAAAAAGCTTTTGAAAACATTGTGGGAAAAGGGGAAAATGCTGGTTACCAGCATTTTCTCCTTTTTCCACAATGCTTTCTAACCTTACATAGAAAAATTCCTTTATTTTTGCCACATTTATCATGTCGTCTGTAAATGCTTTCAATTTGGACCAGCCAAAGTTTTTTCGTGTATTAAAGAGTTAAATCATTTGTCTCTTGTAGGCTCGCTGTGTCATTCTGTTATTGATTATGACATGAATTTGGTGGGTGCAAGTGGCGGGACATTCGCTTTGCTCGGAGCTCATCTGTCCTCCGCTATTATTGTAAGTTGTCCACATTATTGGCCATTTCAAGTTTATCGTTATTTGCGTAATTGAGCATGTTATTGTCTTTCTAGTAGCCCCCCCCCCCCGTCCAAAATATCCAAATATTTAGGCGTATACATGCTTATTTACCTTTCGACATTTATCATCGGACCTTTCACATTTTATTTTTCTTATTGCGTATAACGTCTTTAGAAACGGGTCCCATTCAGTTCTATACATGTAACAAATCGAATCTCTCTAAAACCGCTATTATGACGAAAGAGAACTTTATTTACCTTTAAGAAGAACTTCCTTTGAAAATATTGTTTCTGTCTTAATAAATAATGGATAGATTCATTCAGAATTCAATTAATTCACTTGCGTGTCGGATTGCCGACAGAGTCGCCGCCATGTTTTTCAGTCATGCAGACGGTTGCATAACAAACCAGAAATGACTTTAGGTTTATGAACGAAATCTGTTTCAATAATCAAACAAGACCGAAGCGAACAAAATTTCGTTTTTTAAAAAAAAAAGACATATTTAAGATTCTGTAAGTTGCATTACTCCACGTGAAGGTTCATTTTGAATAATCACATCTCTTCCAAGGCAATTCATAACAAAAGAGAGTGGTGTTGACTTGGAATGGATTTAGCTCATAAATAGGCAAGTTTTGGACAAATATCCCTTTTCAATCGAGAAACTGTTTATTTATCTTACTTCTGATGTATATTTTATTGAACAAGCTCAGTTAAAATTGTCCGAATTTGCTGTTCAAACACCGACAAAATTCGATGTCGTAGTTTGCTAAAGGAAACTAGGAAGGAACCGGTAAGACCCTATGTACACGATAATGTCAAAATGAAAAATAACATACGTAGGGGCTTATAAATAGGACTACTCCCCCCCACTCCCGTATATTGTAGGCTCCACCTAAAAACTTTTTTTTCATCGATTTTGACAACAATATCTATTGAATACGATTTTCTTCTTTTTTTTAAACGTCTGCTCTTTCCTTTCCGCGTTTGATCAATCTAGAAAAGTCGCCCTCGTTTTAGCCTCTGCAGTTAAAGTACTCTTTTCAAAGATAGTTTTCAGAAAACACTGTTTTTTTTAATTTTGTGTGGTATCAGCAACGATATATCATCCCGCAATAAAGAAAGAAATGGATTGCTTTTGGTTAATGAACTTAATGTCAAGACTGCCGACACAGCTATAGTTGCCTTTGTTGCCAGACTAGATCAAGATCAGACTGCAGAATCTGATCTTTGATCTAAACTGTCTGCTTTGCTTTGCTTATTCTGATTAGGGATCGTATATTACGATCCCTGTTCTGATCACAGGGGCTCGAAACATACTTTAATATGCATAAATACATGTATACTGAATTATAGACATTTTTGACAAAAATCAGTATCTCTGAATATAAATATACATACATAAATATGCATAAACATACTGAATTATAGACATTTCTGACAAAAATCAGAATCTCTGAATATAAATATATGTATATTTATATTATGTAAAGTATGTTTCGAGCCCCTGTGGTTCTGATGGACAGAAGCAACCATAAAATTGTAATTATTTGGGTCCTATTTTTTTTTTTTAATGAAATGTCTGTTGGGTTTATTAAGCAAACTCCAAATTCTGTCAACAAAAGCAGCCTAAATAAGTTCTGCTTATTGCTTGGGGACGGGGGTGGGGGAAGGGAAAGGTTGGATTGTGCCCAGAAAGAGCCATGTTTTCCTACCCTTTTCTTTTCAACTATATAGATATTGCACGTACATGTATGTCCCAGATGTGCCCTCTTCAGACTATACATACAACAATATGTGGAAAAAGCAGAGTTGAATTCATGAAACTGTTGAAAGGGACTTTGTCATAATACACTTAAAAATTGTGATTGATTTTGGTGCTCAAACTCACTACTCTATCAACACAGCACTGTATAATTCATCCTTTACCAAAAGACAAAATTTTAGACAAGTCTAACTTGAAAGCATTTGTTAAATGCCGCTCAAATGATGATATTTGTCTCTGAAAGAGAAGAAAACATTGTGGTAAAAGGAGAAAATGCTGGTTACCAGCATTTTCTCCTTTTCCAAAGATGTTTTCAAAAGCCCTTCTTTCTTACGGTTGTTAAAACTTGGGATTGTGTGTTAAAGGGCCTATGCAGAAAAGTGATGCAAGGTTTTCATTTCTAATTTAGAACTGGGATCAACTGAATTACAAAAGCTGTGATGGGAATCCAATAAGGATAGCACTCAGTGGTTGGGTCCGTTTGATTTTAACAGTTGGGTTAAGTAAGTTTTTGTTTTTTAACCCTTTCCCAAACGACAAATTTTGGACTGGTCCAAACTGAAAGAGTTTGCAGATGACAATTTTAAATTTGATGAAAATGGCAGAAAGGTCTCAAAAAGGGTAGAAAACACTGTGGGTAAAGGAGAAATTGCTCGTTATGAGCAATTTCTCCTTTTCCCACAGTGTTTTCAAAAGACTTGTACTGCAGACACGTGAAAACCAGGGCTTGTTTGGGAAAGGGTTAAGATCTTGATCAATAGAGTGCAGAAAAAACTAGAAAAACTATCACTAAAGGTGATAAATACCCCCGCCCCTATATTTCATGTCACAGGGGCAATAACTCTGCAATGTCAATTTAGGGGCAATAACTCCGTAATCATTAGGCCAACACTCATGAAATTTGTGCTTTGCACATCTACTGCTCCTGGTGAATATCATGACAAATATCAAGTGAATAAGACTTAAACTGAAGGAATAGTTCTCTGGACAAGAAGTTTTGAGTAAATTCAGGGGTAATTAATTTGGCAAACATTTGAGAAAAATGCATCTTGAACCTCTACTGCTCCTGGTGAATATTTATGCAAAGTATCAATTTAATTAGACACAAAACTAAATGAGTGTAAAAAAGTGCAGACCATGATCTGATAATATGTCTGAGACACAGCGGCTGGTCTGGATCCAAACTTGTTGCAAATGTCCAAAGGTGCCTTTTCGCATAATGTTGGCCAACTATACATATGACAGAAAAGACCTCCTTAAAGTGAATCAGACAGACACTGTAGGAGGAGTTGTCCGGACAAGCATTTTTAAGTCAAATCAGGGGCAATAACTCAGTAATTCTTGATGGAATTTTTACAAAATGTCTGTCTTGCACATCTACAACTCCAAATGGACACTTCTGCCAAGTATAAAGCAAATCGGACTGAAATTGTAGGAGGAGTTGTCCGGACAAGCATTTTAAATGTGAATCAGGGGCAATAACTCATTAATTCTTCATAGAATTTTCATGAAAGTTGCGTCTTGCACATCTACAACTCCTAATGAACACTTATGCCAAGTTTAAAGTGAATCAGACAGAAACTGTAGGAGGAGTTGTCCGGACAAGCATTTTTAAGTCAAATCAGGGGCAATAACTCAGTAATTCTTGATGGAATTTTTACAAAATGTGTGTCTTGCACATCTACAGCTCCTAATGAACACTTCTGCCAAGTTTAAAGTGAATCAGACAGAAACTGTAGGAGGAGTTGTCCGGACAAGCATTTTTAAGTCAAATCAGGGGCAATAACTCAGTAATTCTTGATGGAATTTTTACAAAATGTGTGTCTTGCACATCTACAGCTCCTAATGAACACTTATGCCAAGTTTAAAGTGAATCAGATGGAAACTGTAGGAGGAGTTGTCCGGACAAGCATTTTTAAGTCAAATCAGGGGCAATAACTAAGTAATTCTTGATGGAATTTTTACAAAATGTGTGTCTTGCACATCTACAGCTCCTAATGAACACTTCTGCCAAGTTTAAAGTGAATCAGATGGAAACTGTAGGAGGAGTTGTCCGGACAAGCATTTTTAAGTCAAATCAGGGGCAATAACTCAGTAATTCTTGATGGAATTTTTACAAAATGTGTGTCTTGCACATCTACAGCTCCTAATGAACACTTCTGCCAAGTTTAACGTGAATCAGACAGAAACTGTAGGAGGAGTTGTCCGGACAAGATTTTGCAGACAGACCGACCGCCCGACCGACCGCATGACCGACCGACCGACAGGCTGATTCCAGTATACCCCCCACAAACTTTGTTTGCGGGGGTATAAAAAAGCAAAATTTCAGCTGGTCAATGCTATCCAGATTTTATATAACGTTTTGCTTGTATATCTCACAAAAAACTTTGTATGATGGAATCTGTGCAGTCTTATCTGGATCTAAAATTTGTCTTTTACCAACACTTTGATGTGGTAGACTGGTAAAATGAATGATCTTTCAATTGCAAAATAAAAAAAATAAAATCCTTTGGTGAAAAATTCAAGATACAGTAAGTTATAGGCTAACTGTCAGTTATTTCTCAGTACATGTACTTTAAACAGTACTGATCCAAGGTCAGAATGCATGTTTTTGCTGTCTGATCTGAATCTGCCCTATCTGCAAAAGCACATGAATTTGTTCTTCTGAATGAATTTGCATACACAGTTTAACCCTTTCCCAAATGACAAATTTTGGACTGGTCCAAATTGAAAGAGTTTGCAGACGACAATTTTAAATTTGATGAAAATGGCAGAAAGGTCTCAAAACGGGTAGAAAACACTGTGGGAAAAGGAGAAATTGCTCATTACGAGCAATTTCTCCTTTTTCCCACAGTGTTTTCAAAAGACTTGTACTGCAGACACGTGAAAACCAGGGCTTGTTTGGGAAAGGGAGTAAGGAAGCATCAAGTCTGAAAACAAGTTTCATAGAACTGCATAACTTAACAATTTTAGTAAATATTTGTATAACATTAGGCAAGCTCATACCTTTGGGTAAAGCAGGGAGCATATGTTTGTATATTCAATCCCAATAGATTTGTATAAATCTTCACAAAAAAAGGAATTCTAGGACCATGGATAGGTACACTGGGTGCCACGAGACAACTGAAATAGTTTTAAAAACCATGTAAAACAGCAAACAAACTAACGAACAAACAGAAAACCTAGAGATTGCAATATAATGTACATGAAAACTATGATGTACCAATAGATCTGCAAACAAACATTTTTTTGCATACAGGTGCTTTAAGTTTTGGAGTTGCCATATACGAGAGATATTATGATGATTCTAATCCTGGAAGTAAAGTCGGTATTGCTGCACATGTTGGAGGTCTTGTCGCAGGTAGGTCATTCCTCTTACCACATAGAGCCCTTTACCAAATGACATATGTTTTGACTGGTCCATATTGAAAGCATCTGTAGAAGACAATTCAAATGTAGCTCAAAATTGAAATTTGTTTTGGGAAATATAGAAAACATTGTGGGAAAAGGAGAAAATGCTGGTAACCAGCATTTTCTCCTTTTCCCACAATGTTTTCTATAGGCTTTTTCTTTAGGGTCATTAAAAGTTGGGACTGAGTGGCAAAGGGATAGCAAATAAAACTGATCTTATTTCAGTGGCACTCTGGCAAAAGGGGGTTTAATGTATCTCAATGATGCTTTATAACTTTCCCAAACAAGCCCTGGTTTTCACGTGTCTGCAGTACAAGTCTTTTGAAAACACTGTGGGAAAAGGAGAAATTGCTCGTAATGAGCAATTTCTCCTTTTTCCAGTGTTTTCTACCCTTTTTGATAACTTTCTGCCATTTACCTCAAATTTAAAATTGTCGTCTGCAAACTCTTTCAATTTGGACCAGTCCAAAATTTGTCATTTGGGAAAGGGATAACCATGTAAGTCATGGATCTATGATACCCATTTGTTCTGACAACTAACTGAGCTGACATGTATTAACCCTTTACCAGACGATAAAATTTTAGCCTTGTCCAAATTGAAAGCATTGGCAGACAACAATTTCAGCCTTGTTCAAATGATGCAATTTTTCTTTGATAGGGTAGAAAACATTGTGGGAAAAGAAGAAAAATGCTGGTTACCAGCATTTTCTCCTTTACCCACAATGTTTTCAAAAGGCGTCTTTTCCAGGGGCGTTAAAAGGCGTAATTGCGCTGTAAAAGGTTAAACAGATGCATTAAACCCCCTTTTCACTGAGCACGGCTGATTTTTATATCAAGAAAAGAATTTCAAACATATACAACAAATTATTCAATAGTAATTCACTGGATCTTTTTCTCATTATTGATTTATCCATTCAGTAAAATTATGAAAAAGAAAAAAATAGATATGAGGAGTACACATATAATTGAATCAAACTGCAATTTTTATTACCAAATTATTATTACTTAACATGCGGTGAAAATTATATGTACATTGCCAGCCATTGGTAGAGACCAACTGATTGCAACTCAACACTTTACCAAGCAACAAATTTTTGGACTTTGCACACAACAAATTTAACGTGGCTCAACCGATGGAATCTGTGAGTGAAGTACAGAAAACATTATGGGTAAAGGAGAAATGATGGTTACCAGCATGTACCCATTTTCCCACAATGTTTTCCATTGAAGATCAGACTGCACATTTTGTGAAGTTTAATCCTGATCTGCACTGGCAACACAGTCAACTTTAGTTGAGATAGGCATAGCTCTCCACAACACAATCCTGACCTTGAGAAAGAAAGTGTTGAAAACAATGTGGGAAAAAGGAAAAAATGCTGTTAACCAGCATTTTCTCCTTTTCCCACAATGTTTTCTACTCTTTGAAAGACAAATCCTATCATCTTAGCACCATTTAATTTTTCGTCTGCAAATACCTTCAATTTGGACATGTCTCAAATTTTATTGTGTTAAAGAATTAAGTCTTTACCACACAATCCCGACTTTTAATGACCCTGAGAAAGAAGCCTTTTGAAAACATTGTGGGAAAAGGAGAAAATGCTGGCAACCAGCATTTTCTCCTTTTCCCACAATGTTTTCTACCCTTCCCAAAACAAATTTCATTTTTTCAGTCACACTTATTCTGTCGTCTGCAAATGCTTTCAATTTGGGCTCGTCTAAAATTTTATGTGGTAATGAGTTGACCAGCATTTTCTCCTTTTCCCACAATGAATTCTACTCTTTGAAAGACAAATCCCATCATCTTAGCACCATTTAATTTTTTCATCTGCAAATGCCTTCAATTTGGACATGTCTCAAATTTTGTTGTGCGGTAAAGAGTTAATCAAAATTTTCTGTTACATTACAGGTCTATTTCTAGGACTCTCTGTAGTGAAGAACAGAAAAGTCCTTCCATGGGAAAACGTCGTTGGAAAAGGATTTCTAGTTATGTTTATAATCATCTTTATTGGGGCTGTATTTTTCAACATTTTTTACGAAGGATATCCACCAAAGGAATAACCAATGTCAGTCCTCTCCCCTTTACTTTTTCACCTCACAGATGCATGTTTCAACCCTTTGCCACACAATTCCCTGTTTTAACCCTTTCCCAAACGACAAATTTTGGACTGGTCCAAATTCAAAGAGTTTGCAGACGACAATTTTAAATTTGATGAAAATGGCAGAAAGGTCTCGAAAAGGGTAGAAAACACTGTGGGAAAAGGAGAAATTGCTCGTTACGAGCAATTTCTCCTTTTCCCAGAGTGTTTTCAAAAGACTTGTACTGCAGACACGTGAAAACCAGGGCTTGCTTGGGAAAGGGTTAACAACCCTACCAAAAAAGACGTTTGAAGACATTTTGGATAAAGGAGAAAATGCTGGTAACCAGCATTTTATCCTTTTCCTACAATGTTTTCTACCTTTCCAAAAACAAATTTAAATTTTTGAACCATCTTTTTTTTGTTGTCTGCAAAAACTTTCATTTTTGGACAAGTCTAAAATTTATCGTGTGGTACAGAGTTAACCCGTCACCGCACAATGCCATAATTTAACAACCCTGAGAAAGAAGGCTTTTGAAAACATTGTGGGAAAAGGAGAAAATGCTACTAACCAGTGTTTTCTCTTTTTCCCACAATGTTTGCCACTCTATCAAAGACAAATTTTATGTTTTGAGTAAAATTTAATTTGTCGTCTGCAAATGCTTTCAATTTGGAAAAGGCTAAAATTTTGTCGTTTGGTAAAGAGTTAAAGCATCTGTAGCAGAATCTGATGTAGACTGTAAACTTTGAAACAAATGAAGAAATCACTGTGACCAATTTCTCTAGTTGTCATGCCAGTTTTTCTCTGTATCCAGATAAATATTTCATTTAACTCTTTACCAAACGACAAAACGTAGACTTGTCCAAATTGAAAGATGACAATTTAAACTTGGCTTAAATGATGGATTTTGCCTTTGATAGGGTAGAAAACATTGTGGGAAAAGGAGAAAATGCTGGTTACCAGCATTTTCTCCTTTTCCCACAATGTTTTCAAAAGGCTTTTTCTTCAGACTGTTTGGTAAAGGGTTAAAGTAACACTGTCTACCAAGAGTAAACAAAATGGGCGATAACATGCATTTGAATTTAAATCATGCCATTTAAAAGTATGGAAATTTTTGAGAAGGTGACAGTCTGTTATTGTGCAGGCGGTCCAAGTGTTAGTCACTGACACAGAAATTAATTTCAAAACTAGATTAAATGCTGCCAGGTCACTCTGACTTTTTTTTTTTTAATTTTTTGCCAGATTTTAAAATTCATTTTTCTGCCAACGACCAAGACTTGGAACGACCACACAATGATACATTGTCATTTTCACAATATTTTCCATACTTTAGAATGGCATGATTTAAATTCAAATGTATTTTACCACCTGTGTTGTCTTTTTGGCTGCTATTGGGCCTTTAATCCTCTTTCAATTCAGTTTTATTTGGCATGTAGGTAACCTTTGAGCCATACTCTATGAAAAGGGGGCTTAATGCATCTGAAAAAAGGTATCAAATAGCAAAAAGTTTTGACCCAGGTCAGCCTGCGCAGTCTGCGCAGGCTTACCTCGGTCAGAACTGTATGCTATTTGTCTATTTTCTGCATATTAAGGGACCAGTTCACCTCATGATCCAGTCGGTTGTCATACAACATAGATTTTATGGATTCCATATCTATGTGATAACTTGGTTGATATTGTGTTTTACAGAGATGTATTAAGCCCCTTTTTGTCAGAGTACAGCTCCTTTGCCTTTTCTCAACAAATTTTTGGTGAAATATTGCAATAGGGAAAAAAAAAAAAGTATTTAACACACATTAAAATTTTTGACTTGTCTAAAATCAGATCATTTACATACAACAAATAAAATGAGGTTAACTCTTTACCAAATGACAAAATTTGAAAGAATTTGCAGACGACAAAATAAATGTGGCTAAAAAATAAAAATTTGTTTTTGGAAGGGTAGGTAACATTGTGGGAAAAGGAGAAAATGCTGGTTACCAGCATTTTCTCCTTTTCTCACAATGTTTTCAAAAGGCTTCTTCTTCAGGGTCGTTAAAAGTTGGCATTGTGTGGTAAAGGGTTAAAATGGGAAATTCCCTTTGAAATGGATAGAAACATTGTGAGAAAAGGAGAAAAACGAGGGCAACCTGCATTTTTTGTCATTTCCCATAATGTTTTCAAAAGCTTTCTTCCACAAGGTTGTTAAAACTTAGGAATATCCAATTAATAAATTCCCCAGAAACAGAAATTATTGACATTGAAATCTACAAAACTCCCATGACTTTTGTTTCAAATTTTTCTGTATAAAGTTTTCTGTAAAGATTTTTATTAGTGGATTACAGTATTAATTTTTTGTACATGTTCTTCAATATTAAGCCATGTAAAAAAAAATGTGGTTACATGGTAAAACAAAATATATATGACACATGAAAGGATATTGATGATTTTGTTTCCAATCTGTTGAAATTGCGTGTCTTAAGATTTTGTTTCTTTGCATGGTACAATATTACAACACAAAAATAAAACAAAGCATGAAAACTACTTATACAATATCTGAATTCAATACAAGACAACAACGAAAAAAAAAAAGAGAAAAAAATCTGGAAATTTATTAATAAAAGTTACCGGGTAGTTTCTTAGATTATCTTATATCTTTGTAACTCTTTACCACACAATCCCAACTTTTAATGACCCTGAGGAAGAAACCTTTTGAAAACATTGTGGGAAAAGGAGAAAATGCTGGTCACCTTCCTTTTCCCACAATGTTTTCAACCATATCAAAGGCAATGTCCCTCATTTGAGTCACATTTAAACTGTCGTCTGCAAGTGCTCTTAATCTGGACTGGTCTACATTTTCCTCGTTTACTCCTTACCACACAATGACGAGTTTTGACGCCTTTTGGAAATTAGACTTTTGAAAACATAGTGGGAACAGGAGAAAATGCTGGTAACCAGCAATTTCTCCTTTTCTCACAATGTTTTTTATCTTTTCAGAAACACATCCTATCATTTGAGCCACATTTAATTTGTTGTCTGCAAATGCTTTGAATTTGGGCCAGTCTAAACTTTTGTCGTCTGGTAAAGAGGTAACCCCCATGTGACAGAAAGCTTGGCCATCTTTGACCCCTTAGAAAACCATATGAATACATTTAAGAAACCTCACGCTATGGTGTACATGTCAAAAATCTGCAATGTTAAACTAACAGTTTCAGATAAGAGAATTTGTAGTTTTCTTCCTCTGGATATAGAATTGAGTCATGCTCTGTGAAAAGGGGGCTTAATGCATCTGCAAAAAGTATCAAATCTGACCTGGGCCAAAACTTTCTGCTACTGGTAAATTTTCTGTATGTCAAAGGACCAGTCTACCTCATGATTCAGCCAGTTATTAGACTAAGTGCACTCTATCATGGGTCCATAATCATATGATGACTTGCTTGGTCTAATGCAGCACGGAGATGCATTAAGCCCCCCTTTGCCAGAGCATGGCTCATTTCTATTTGAGGATGGGACCATGTTTGACCCCATAGAACAAAACCTGTACAACGGATGATAAAGAACCATCCTATGATAAGTACATCAACAGTCTAGGCTTTGTGATTTATGTCAAGAAGATTTTTTTTTGGTACCCTTACATGACTCCATGTCTAATCTATGAAACCCTGCAGGGCCATCTCTGACCCCTTCAGGGATAATTTGAGCACTTTATGAGTAAACCAAATATATCAACACTCTAGGCCTTTATATTTCAGACAAGAAGATTTTGTCAGCTTTCTTTGTGATTGCTTAAATCTTCTTGCACATAACAAAAAATTAAACTGGTCAAAAATTGAAAGCATTTACAGACGACATAATAAATTTGACTGAAAAATTAAAATTTGTTTTGGGAATGGTAGAAAACATTGTTAGAAAAGGAGAAAATGCTGGTTTACATCATTTTCTCCCTTTCCAAAAATGTTTTCAAAAGGTTTCTTTCTTGGGGTCGTTAAAAGTCCTGATTTTGTGGTAAAGGGTTAACTTGTGAATCCAGGACAGGGCTATATACTAATATCAACACTTTTGGCCATAAGCCATATTATTTCAGACAAGAGGATTAACCCTTTACCAGACAACAAAATTTTAGCCTTGTCCAAACTTAAAGCATTTGCAGACGACAATTTCAAAGTGGCTCAAATGATGCAACTTTTCTTTGATTGGGCAGAAAACATTGTGGAAAAAGGAAAAAAATATTAGTTACCAGCATTTTCTCCTTTTCCCACAATGTTTTCAGAAAGCTTCTTTCCCAGGGTCGTTAAAAGGCGACATTGTGTGGTTAAGGGGTAAGTATTTCATTTCCACAGAATTCTTTGTAAAATAGATCTATGTGACCCTCAAAGCAGCAGTCTTTGACCCAAGGACACAACTTGAACAAATTTTAACTCTTTACCAAACAACAGAATTTTAGACTGGCCTAAACTGAAAACATTTGCAGGCAACAAATTGGAAGTTAGCCCAAATGAGGAAATTTCTCCTTGATAGAGTAGAAAACATTATGGGAAAAGGAGAAAGTGCTGATTACACGCATTTTCTCCTTTTCCCACAATGTTTTCAAAAGTCTTGTTTTTGATGGTCATTAAAACTTGTGACTGTTTGGTGAAGGATTTAAGATCCACATATTTTGCTTCATGCAAAGTTTCAAAGTTCTAGGCCTTCTTGTTTCTAACAAGAGAATCGTTCAAGCTTCTCTTATACACTGCTCAAAAAAATTAACCCTTTCCCATACGACAAATTTTGGACTAGTCCAAATTGAAAGAGTTTGCAGACGACAATATTAAATTTGATGAAAATGGCAGAAAGGTCTCAAAATGGGTAGAAACCACTGTGGGAAAAGGAGCAATTTCTCCATTTCCCACAGTGTTTTCAAAAGACTTGTACTGCAGACACGTGAAAACCAGGGCTTGTTTGGGAAAGGCTTAAAGGAGCATGTTTCCTCAATTTTGATCACAAGATAATTCTCTCAGTGCAAGACAATGCAAATAGTCTTCTGCTCATTAGTTCATTCAGTTCTTACTCTATAAAATCTCAGAACAGGCAAAACGATTTGATTTGCACAAAAGAAAGATGTATGGGCTATGCCTGTAAAAGCCATCCTTTTTATATATTCCTCACAGGCTCTTTTAACTCTTTACCAAACGACAAAATTGTAGACTTGTCTGAATTGGAATCATTTTCAGACGACAAAATAAATGTGACTCAAAAATTGAAATTTGTTTTGGGAAGGTTAGAAAACATTGTGGGAAAAGGAGAAAATGCTGGTTATCAGTCATATAGACGGAAAGACAGACTCGTGGGGTTGTATATCTGACAGACGCTAATGCTGGTGTCTATATCAGATATACAACCCCACTTGTTGTCTATCTTACACATGTGACTAAATTATCTTCGTAAGATCGGGAAACATAATCGGAAAAAGGAAAATGCTGGTTCCTAAAAATTTCCCTATTTCCTCACAATGTTTTTGAAAAAGCCTTCTTCCTTAGGGTCAGAAAAACACAACATTCTGTCTTGACCCTTTACCAAACAATTCTAACAACACTGAGGAAAGAGCCTTCTGAAAACATTCTGAGAAAAGGAAAAATACTGGTTACCAGAACTTTTCCTTTTCCCACAATGTTTACTACAATTAATTTTAAAAACAATTTCCATCATTTGAGACACATTTAATTTTTCATGTGCAAAAGTTTTCAGTGTGGAAGAGTCTCAAATTTTGTTGTCTGGTAAAGTGTCATACAGTTAAATTTGGTACAAAATGTTTAAAAATATTAATATAAATTCAGTCTCCTCCAGATATAAGTTATACATTGAAGGTAATGATGTAATCTGGGTAGGCCTGGGTATCGTTGTAAATGACAAATTCTATTGGATTCTGGATATTGTCCACCGAACTGTCATATATCAGTGTTTTACTTTTATTAGGGTCAATGGCTGGTAAATAACGCATCGTTTTATTTCCGACTAGGTACTGACCTGGAATAAAATGAAGATGAATGAATAAGGGGATGGAATCTGTGATGGAACAATTGGAGATAGAAACAGAGGATATTTGTTTTGTCAGTGAAAGATTGAAATTTATTTCATCGATTAAACATCATCAGTAATATTTTCACTTGTGGTTGTGCTACTTGAGAAAATATCAATATGTTCACTCAATGAAATAAATTTTGATCTTTCACTGGAAAAAAAAATCTATTTATTTCATGCTTCTAACCCCTTTTTTGTTGGGACTTTCATCACAGTCCAGTTCAGTTGTTTTCAGTAATTCCCCGTGGCATACCCACTCACATAGCAATGCATTACAATATGACGTAAAGCGCAGCAACTAAAGGGTATATGCACATAAATCACGCCATATTTCCCTCTATTTGTATGGCACGTGCTGTTTATCTATGTAGCTAGTGCATGGGAACTACTGTTTCTACCTTAAAGAGTTAGAAAATATGAAATCCGTATGTACATGCCGAATTTGGTAGCCCTGGGCCTTTTGCTTTCTGACAAGATTTTTAAAGATTTTCAATATTTTTCAGTTTTGTTGCCAGAGTTTTTGTAACCAGAGTTTTTATTGGAATCAAACTCTTTCAAGAAATTCTAAAGAGGACCATGGCAGGATCATTTCTGTGTTCAACATTGCATGGGTAGTTTCAGAGAAGAAGATGTTTAAAATAAAAGTTAACATACAGACGGATGGACACACAACAGACACAGGGCCATGAAATAAGCTCACTGTCCTTTGGCAAGTGGAGCTAAAAATTGTCTTGTCAATTTTTTGTAACTTATGTCTTCTTGATTTGGCAAAAATTTATAATTGCTGTGGGTGTGTCTATTTTCTCTATTAAGCTGTTTGTACAATGTAGCTTTGTTAGACAGTGGTGAAATAGAGGTCTGTCAAGGTCATATTTTTATCACAGAGTAGCTCTCTCAAACTCTAGAAAGGAACAGGTAATGTTTTAACCCTTTACCAGATGACAAAATTTTAACCTTGTCAAAACTGAAAGCATTTGCAGACGTCAAATTCAATGTGGCTCAAATGGTGCAACTTTTCTTTGAAAGAGCAGAAAACATTGTGGAAAAAGGAGAAAATGGTGGTTACCGGCATTTTCTTCTTTTACCACAATGTTTTCAAAAGGCTTCTTTCCCAGGGTCGTTAAAAGTGGCATTGTACGGTAAAGGGTTAAATAGAGGATTTTACATGAGTGTTTGTGCACAATCATTTTTTTCAAACAAGCTGACTAAAACTATATGACGTGAGCTTTGGCAAGCCTCTGCCAAAGGCGTAATAACATTTTTTGTAGACTCATTTAATAAAATTTATCTCAAACACCAACTATTGCCAGATCTTATATAATGTCCTGCATCATGGAACAGAATGAAATTTAAAAGAAACACCAGATCATAACCACTGTTTGAAGTAATCATTATTTCAAATTTTTGTCAAATTATTTGGTTACACATACAGCACTGATATTTGAAAGATGCTGCTGACATTTGGAATGGCAAAGTGCACATAAAGTAGCACATAATTTATGTCATTTCTCCCATCAATGGCACAATGTCTGAATGGCATGAATTGTTACCTAAGGTGACAAGTGTGTGTGACCTACTGTATCTGCCTTCCATCAAAGAATTTACATATTTACATAGCCAAAGGCATCAAGTTACAACAGTTTGCTGAATCTGACTTCTGTATTTTGTAAATCTTATCATAGATGTAAAGTCATAATCATTTGGCAGTAAAAACTTATATATATGAGCCATGCTCTGGAAAAAGGGGGCTTAACCCTTTCCCAAACAAGCCCTGGTTTTCACGTGTCTGCAGTACAAGTCTTTTGAAAACACTGCGGGAAAAGGAGAAATTGCTAGTAACAAGCAATTTCTCCTTTTCCTACAGTGTTTTCTACCCTTTTTGAGAACTTTCTGCCATTTTCATCAAATTTAAAATTGTCGTCTGCAAACTCTTTCAATTTGGACCAGACTAAAATTTATCGTTTGGGAAAGGGTTAATGCATCTCCATGATGCAATGTACCAAACAAGTCATCACATAACGGGATCCATAAAATCTGTTTTGTATAACAACCAAGAGCAGCATTAAGTACACTAGTCCATTGACATGCAGAAAATTGACCGATAGCAAAAAGTTTCATACCATGTCAGCCTGCGCGGAATGCACAGGCTAACATGGGTGGATACTTTTTTTGCATATGCATTAAGCCCCCTTTTCACAGAGCATAGCTCATATTGTTCAAACAGTACCCTGGTGTGTTTGTGTCCAACCAGCACAACCATAATTTTTCTTCACAAGCAGAAACACCTTTTCTTCAAGAGGAGACAGTCTTAAATTCACCAGATTTATCATTTGATCATTCCACTGCCTTAAGGGGCCTGTACAGATTTTTTGCCATGAATAAGATTTTCTTCTTAAACACTGATTAATTTAATGGATTAATATTTTACTTTCAAAGTGTACAAAATGTGGATATTCATATTCAATAAAAACGTGAAATTTTGGCATTCCAATAACACGTGATTATTTTGCAATTGGCACTCTGTTTTCCTGAGCTCAGATTTGACGTCATTGTCCTGATTTGAATACCATCCTATGTAATGTACCGTATTTCACCTAATTAAAGCTCCCTCCCTAATAGTAGTGCCCCCATTGTATTTCTTACTCCAGAGGCCTCCAGACAACCCCTAACTTCATTGACTTTACCTTAAAATTGATGACTGGAGTGACAAACTTCCAAATGCAAGACAACTTCACTAAAACTTTTCAAACGCAGACTTACGAAAATCACTAATGACCGATATTTTACAAATAAACTTACCAGTACGGCGTCGACATAATCCATATTACTTCACAAATCAATGTCATTAACATCTGACTATCCAAATACACATACGGTTCCTAAACATAATAATCTTCCGGTAACACAAAGTTTGACAACTAACTTTGAAACACTTTAAGAAAGTGAAGTATTGAATACCAATTGGTATGATTATATAAATTTGAATAGCCCCCCCCCCCCCCCCCAACTTACACAAAATTTTAAAAGAAAAAATATTCTCACTTTCTGCTTACCTGTCAGCACTTTACACATGAATACATAGCCTTTGTTTTGACCAGGAGGATTTGAGGGGGTCTGTTGACCCATAGCCAACCAGGGCCTGGCAGAGTATGAGGGATCATTGGCAAAGTATACACCAGCTCCGAACCAAATTCCTGCAATACACAAGCATAACTCAGAGCTCCAGATAAGAGGGCATGATGGTATTCTAAATCCATTATTTCTCTTCCAAACCCTACGTTGTGGGTACTCATTAGCATCGTCTCAATGAGACGATTCTAATGAGTACCTATAACATAGGGTTTAATTGAGAAAAATTAATATTTTCAATTCTATAATCAAAATCACTCCCTCTATCTGGAGCTCTGATACTGTATTTACACATGTATGGAATTAACATTCCCTAAAAAAATTGAAATACTGCACAAAATCAAATGTAAGACACCTTTTTTAGCTCACCTGAGCACAACGTGCTCAAGGTGAGCTTTTGTGTTGTCCGGTGTCCGTCGTCAACATTTACCTTGTGGACACTCTAGAGACCACATTTCTTACCCAATTGACCTGAAAATTACTCAGAATGTTTGTCTTGAAGAAATCTCCGATGAGTTTGAATTTGGGTCACCTAAAATCATAAACTAGGTCACTAGGTCAAATTAAAGAAATACCTTGTGGGCACTCTAGAGGCCACATTCTTTGCTCAATTGACTTGAAAATTGGTCAGAATGTTTGTTTTAATTAAATCTCGGATGAGTTTGAAATTGGGTCAAGTGGGGTCATAAACTAGGTCACTAGGTCAAATTAAAGTAATACCTTGCGGGCAGACTAGAGGCCACATTTATTGCTCAACTGACCTGAAAATTGGTCAAAATGTTTGTCTTGATGAAATCTAGGATGAGTTCAAAATTGGGTCGGTCACCTGAGGACATAATCAATGTCACTAGGTCAAATTAAAAAAATAACTTGTGGGCAGTCTAGAGGCCAAATTTACTGCTCAGTTGTCTTGAAAAATGGTCAGAATGTTTGTCTTAATAAATAAAATCTCTGATGAGCTTGAATTTGGGATACCATGGGTCATAAACTAGGTCAGAATGTCAAATTAAATACCTTGTGGGCACTTTAGAGGCCACATTTATTGCTCAATTGACTTGAAAATTGGTCAGAATGTTTATCTTGGTGAAATTTCGGATGAGTTTGAATTTGGGTCACCTTGGGTCATAAACTAGTTCACTAGGTCAACTTACAGAAATTCCTTAAGGGCTCTCTAGAAGCTACTATTCTTACTTAATTGACTTGAAAATTGGTCAGCATGTTAGTCTTGATAAAATCTTGGCTGAGTTCAAAATTGGGTCACATAGGGTCATAAACTAGGTCACTAGGTCAAATCTAAAGAAATATCTTGTGGGCACTCTAGCAGCCACAATTCTTGTTCAGTTGACCTGAAAATTGGTCAGTGTGTTTGTCTTGATGATATCTCAGATGAGTTCAACCACATAGGGTCATAAACAAGGTCACTGTGTCACACTGAGGAAATACCCTGTTGGCACTCTAGAGGCCACAATTCTAGCTAAATTGACCTGAAAATTGGTCTACATGTTTGACTTGATGATATCTTTGATCAATTAGAAATTGGGTCTCGTAGGGTCATAAACTAGGTCACTAGGTCAAATTAAAGAAATGTATTGTGGCACTCTAGAGGCCACAATTTTTGCTCAACTGACCTGAAAATTTGTCAGCATGTTTGACTTAATGATATATTGAATGGGTTTGAAATCGGGTCACATAAAGTCATAATCTAGGTCACTAGGTCAAACTACAGAAATACCTTGTGGGCACTCTAGAGGCAGCAATTCTTGCCCAATTCACCTGAACCTTGGTCAACAAGTTTGTCTTGATATCTCGGATGAGTTTGAAATATGGTCACATAGGGTCATAAACTAGGTCACTAGGTCAAAATGAAGAAGTACATTTTGAACACTCCAGAGGCCACATTTTCAGCTCAATTGACCTGACAATTGGTCAGAATGTTTGTGTTAATAATATCTCGGATGACTTTTAAATTGGGTCAGCTGGGGTCATTAAGTAGGCCACCTTGTCAAATTGAAGAAATACCTTGTGTACATTCCAGAGGCCATGTTTTTAGGTCAACTGACCTTAAAATTGGTCATAGTATTTTAGTTCTTTTCATTATATTTAAGTCTATACTGCAAGCTTTGATAAATTCCAGAGCAACTCAGTTTGGTTAATATTGGAGATTTGTTCTTTTTGTGACCAGGGCTCATTTGGGGACCATTACCAATCTTAGACAGCTCTTGTTTTATGTAGAGATATAGAACAAAATATTACCCGTCTACGACAGAGATATAAAACAAAATCTTGAAAATTCTTGTCCTTAGCCATATGCCTAACATCATATTTATTTGGCATGTAGTACTTTCAATTATGACCCTGGAGTGAAATTTCGCCTATTGACTCAGGTGAGCTATCCAGGGCCATCATGGCCCTCTTGTTTCCAAAATCTTTCAGTTGGGTGGTTAAAACTCAAAACTTTTTGTTAACCCTTTACTGCACAATGGTGTCTTTTAACGATGGTGGGAAAGAAGCCTTTTGAAAACATTGTGGGAAAAGAAGACGCCCGAAGGGGCTTGTCAGTGAAATGAGCTGAAATGAAGGATGGGCCGTCAATGAAGAGTAGTTATTCTCCATGATAAAGAAAGTAAGTCTTGATTGTCTGTAATAGTTTATGGCCCGGACCAAACTTAATATTAACAAAAGGCAATAACTCAAAAAATAAGAATGGCACAGTTATGGTTCTTGTAAACTGCACTTCTTCATAATGAGTTCTATCAGTGTATGAAGGTTTGAGTTGATAGCTTCTATAGTATGGAAGTGATGGCCTGAACAAAATTTCAAAGTGAAAAATTGACTATTTCAGAAATCAAGGGCAGATAATTTTAGAATGCATACACCTATCCAAATTTTAACAGTCACATGCACAACTAGACATCATACAGATTCATTCTGGCAAGTTTCAAATAATTCCGATGGAAACTGGAGGAGTCGCGCACAGATGAAATTGCTAACGGACGGACGACCGGGGGTATAACATAATATGACCCTTCAAGCGTATAAAAAGGGAAATGCTCCACATATGTAAGAAAGGCCCTAACTGTAAATAACAGCGAAGGAAAATTACTCAGAAAATAATGGCAATAAATCAGGAAAGAAGAGTGGCAGAGTTATGGTTCTTGCACACTGCACTTCTCTACGATGTGTGCTATCCATGTTTGAAGTTTCAAGTTGAGAGCTTTTATAGTTTGGAAGTTATGGCCCAGATAAAAATTCAAAGTAAAAATTTAAAAATAAATAAAGGGCAATAACTCAAAAAATAAGGGTATCAGAGTTATGGTTCTTGTGCATGACACTTCTCCATAATGTGTTCTGTCAGTGTATGAAGTTTCAAGTTGATAGCTTTTCTAGTTTGGAAGATGTAGCCAGGACAAAAATTCAAAATGAAGTTATTAAAGGGCAATTACTCAAAAACTTAGGGTGACAGAGTTATGGTTCTTGTTTACTGCACTTCTCCACAATCTGTTCTATCAGTGTAAATTGTTTCAAGTTGATAGCTTTTATAGTTTGGAAGATCTGGCCCAAACAAAAATCTAATGTGAAAAATATTAAAGGGCAATAACTAAAACAATAAGGGTGGCACAGTTACAATTTCTGTGAATTGCTCTTCTCCACAAGGTGTTCTATCAGTCTTTGAAGGTTCAAGATCATAGCTTTTATAATTTAGAAATTATGGCCCAGACGAAAATTCAAAGTGAAAACTAACAAAGGGAAATAACTCAAAAAGAAGGATGGCAGAGTTATGGTTCTTGTGCAGTGCACTTCTTCATAATGTGTTCTATTAGCCTTTGAAGTTTCAAGATGATGGATTTTAAAGTTTGGAAGTTATGGCCTGGACAAAAATTCAAAGTGAAAATTAACAAAGGGCAATAACTCAAAAAATAAAGGTGGCAGAGTTATGGTTCATGTGCACTGCACTTCTCCATAATGTGTTCTATCAGTGTATGAAGTTCCAAGTTAATAGCTTTTATAGTTTGGAAGTTATGGCCTGGACAAAAATTCAAACTGAAAATCAACAAAGGGCAATAACTAAAAAAACAAGAGCATCAGAGTTATGGTTCTTGTGCACTGCTTTTCTCCATAATGTGTTCTATCAGTGTATGTAGTTTCAAGTTGATACCTTTTATGGTATGGAAGTTATGGCCTTAACAAAAATTCAAAGTGAAAAGTTGGTTATTTCAGAAATCAAGGGCAGATAATTTTAGAACGCAAACAGCGATCAAAATTCTAAGAGTCAGGTGCACAACTAGACATCATGGAGATTCATTGTGGCAAGTTTCAAATAATTCCGATGGAAACTGTAGGAGGAGTTGCCCACACAAGAAATTGCTAACGGACGGACGGACGACCGCTGGTATAACATAATACGATCCTTTGGGCGTATAAAAATGCTAGTAACCAGCATTTTCTCCTTTTCCCACAGTGTTTTCTGCCCTATCAAAGAAAAATTGCACCATCTAAGCCTCATTGAAATTGTCATCTGCAAATGCTTTCAATTTGGACAAGGCTAAAATTTTGTCGTCTGGTAAAGGGCTAAATGGTTAAATGAGGTTTACATTTAGACATCATTTTTCAACGAAGCATTGGTACATCATCAAAAAAACTTGTGACACTATGTGTTCACCTTTTACCACAGGAAAAAACTTGGACTCATCCAGACTGAAGCAATGTACAGATCACAATTCAAATAATTTTCAAATGATGGTATTTGTCCTTGAATAGGTAGAAAACATGTGTCCGAAATTCGATTGTCCGAATACTGCTGCACTTTTAGCCACAAGTTGATCTAACACTATCCAAGTACAACATGAGCATCTGACACGATCACTAGCTAATTTACTAACCATTATATAGAAAAGGCCATCACTGAATGTGAAATCAGATGCCCTACATAATTTACTTTTCTTCCGGCAAGAACTTTTCCTTCTGCCAGGATCGAAGAAAAAGAGCGCAATTGAAGCTGGCTGAGTATCTTAAGTTAAGCTATCTCACTTGCCATAAATATAGTATAATTTACTCACAATGAATAACTCATGATGAAGAATTTCAGGTTTCAATTCTGGGTTAAAAAAATATTTAAATTGCAATATGTACAGAGTAATTAACTAATATGACTTGAGAACAGGAGGTCGCTGGTTCGATCCTCGGCTTGGCCAATTTCTTTCTGAGGACTGATGATAGCCATCGCGACAGGATTCATTCCTCTCTCACCGCTGACCATTGTTTCGATGATGGTTATGTGGGAAAGCTGCCAGTGGCTTGGAAAGAATATTGTGCGGACTACTGGTAAAAGAAACTCCAGGAAAGCATGGATAGGTGCACTGGCCACCGCGATATAACTGAAATAATGTTGAAAACGGCGTTAAACACCATACAATCAAACAATCAATCAACTAATATACAACTTACAAGAAAAGCGAGTAAGAACAGTAAGAACAACAAACTCTCACCTTATGCATATATATATTTGATCTGTGCTCTGACAAACGGGAGCTTAATGCATCTACATGAGGCATTATACCAAGCAAGTCAACATATAATTATGGATCCATAAAAATTATTTGTCTAACAACAAACTGTATCATACGATAGACTGGTGCTTTGACATACAGAAAATTGACCAGTAGCGAAAAGTTTTGGCCCAGGTCAGCCTGCGCACTCCAAGTCAGCCTGCGCGGAGTGCGCAGGATGACCTGGGTCGATACTTTTCACAGGTGCATTAAGCCCCCTTTTCACAGAGCATGGCTCATATATCTTTGTAAGCGACAAAGTTACATCAGCAAATCTTAACAGCGTAAAGTTACCAATCCCGCTGGGTCAATGGTAGTTTTATTAGAGGATGATAAATAGATTTCCAATCTAAAGTGTTACGCAATTTAACCAAGCTGTTAGAAATAGCTTGACGTGTATGTATAATACATCCACAGGTAATCATTTGAGTGACCAAGTGCGTGATCATACTCTTTATTGAAACCTTTTTTTTTTGTTGTTGTTTTTCTTTCATAATCAATTTCTTAAGCTTAATAAAAGTAGAAAAAGAATATTCAAGTATGAAATTCATATTCGAACATTTGGCCATTTTTAGAATATTCGAATATTCAACTATTCGGTCCCATCCTTAACAGAAATACTACCCAAATCTTGACAGGCTAAGACTACAAGGGTATTTGGCTCCAAACAGCATTAAACATCTTCAAACAGCCAGTTTTCCCATATTAAAAAGTTTCTATGAGGTTCATAATATACATAATATAAACAAGTTGTGCAAATTCCATGAAAGCCAGCTCACAAATGAGAACTTTACTGTGTAATGTTGAAAGTCAATGGGGGAGAGACAATAGAAACCACACCAAGACATAAGCTCTTCCGGCATGTGGAGCTAAGACAGAAAGGGCATGCAGCTTTAAGGTCATGTTAAGCTGAGATTTCATCCAAAACACAAGCTAATGTAGATTTAGGATATACACATACATGTAAGTACTGGTTAGGGTTTACAGAAAGCAATGTTGCGAGTGATTATTATAAATTATCCGACTTTTTTCACGATCAATGAAAAATAAGTGTTTAAACTAAAACATGTAGTTGGGAATTGTTTAAATCTGTATGATCGAAGCAAAACCCGCATGCTTTGCACACACATTATACATGTTATCAAAATAAGAACTCACTTAACCCTTTCCCAAACAAGCACTGGTTTTCACGTGTCTGCAGTACAAGTCTTTTGAAAACACTGTGGGAAAAGGAGAAATTGCTCATAACGAGCAATTTCTCCTTTTACCACAGTGTTTTCTACCCTTTTTGAGACCTTTCTGCCATTTTCATCAAATTTAAAATTGTCATCTGCAAACTCTTTCAATTTGGACCAGTCCAAAATTTGTCGTTTGGGAAAGGGTTAACCCGTGATAGTTAAAATGGGATTGTGTGGTACAGTACTAATTAGCATTCTTTTGGTTCATACAAACCATTTTTGCCACAATAACTTCGGTTAAAACCATGTCTTTGTATGCTAGCTACGGCATCTGCTGAAGTCCCATGCCACAAAATTCTTTCCATTGGCTGAAACTGTTGTGGCAAGTTTGGTTTGTCTATCTCCATCTGTTTTTGTTTCGCAATGTACTGTTGGTATAAAGTTCTGTTTTGTATACGCTCAATCTGAAAGAATTATAAAAATGCTTAAAAGCTTGTTATCTGGCATGCAACACACGAAAAGGGGCCCTCGGACATATGCGTAAAAGTGTGTTGTCCCTGATCAGCCTGTGCAGGCTGTGACTAATCCGAGATGACACTTCCTGTTTTTGTGCAAATTTCTGTTTCACGAAAATCTACCGTATGAACCCAGGACTTTCAGGTTACAAGTCCCACACTTTACCATTGAGCCACGCAGGGCCCCTAAAACTGGTCTGAAAATGTGGCCCCCTAGAGTGCTCACAAGTTTTTTTCTAAGATTTGGCCCAATATCCTACTTTTTGACCTGACATGACCCATTGTTGAACTTCACTAGAGTTCATCAAGACAAACATTCAGACCAAGTTTCATGGGTGTTGGGATGAAAATCTTGCCTCTAGGGTGCACAAAAGGTTCTTCTAAAATTTGGCAGAGTGACCTACTTTTTGACCTGACATGACCCAATATAAAACTTGTCAGAGATACTATCAAGACAAAAATTCTCACTGAAATTCATGAGTATCTGGCTGAAAATGTGGCCTCCAGAGTGCACACAATGTTTTTTTTTTTTTTTCAAGATTTGTCCCAGTGAGCTAGCTTTAGACCCAACTGACCCAGTTTCAAACTTTGTCAGAGACATCATCTAGACAAGTATTCTGACCAAGTTTCATAAGTATTAGATTAAAAATGTGGCCTCTAGTGTGCACACATTCTGACCAAGTTTCATGAGTATTTGACTGAAAATGTGGCCTCTAAAGTGTACACATGGTAATTGTTGATGCCTTAATGACAGACACAGGACGATCACAAAAGCTCACCTTGAGCACTTCATGCTCAGGTGAGCTAACAATAGGGCAACTCCTTGGGTCATGATCCTAGGTCAAACAGCTATTGAGTTAGAGCATGGAAACAATTTTCAAAGTTCACCTGTGACCTTGACCTTTGACCCCAAAACAATAAGGCACCTCCTTAGGTCATAAGCAACACCTGTACAAAGTTTCAGGGTTCTAGGGCAAATGGCTTTTGAGTTAGAGCACAGAAACAATTTTCAAACGAAGTTTACCTGTGACCTTGACCTATGTCTCATGTGACCCCAAAACAATAGGGAACCTACTTGTGTCATGAACAACACGTGTATAAAGTCTCAGGGTTCTGAGTAAAAAGGCTTTTGAGTTAGAGCATGGAAACAAAAACAAGACAGACAGATTGACGGCAAGACGAATGGACTGACGGAAAGACAGACATGGTGAAACCAGTACATTCCCCTTTACTCTGTAGGTGGGGGGGTATAATTACAAGAACCAGGCGTAACTTAGGATGAGGATTGTCCTGTTTCGAGCACCTTTCCTCCCAAAAACATAACTAACAGCCTTCTCGGGGTGTCATCCATATCATCAAGCAGTGGCAACACGAAATAATTTTGAGTTTATAGACAGATACATGTGGAAAACACAAGAAAGGTCCATGAATTTGTGCAATTTTCCTGTAGAATATCTGATCCTGTTTAACATGGTGTAGCCGTTACTGTGTATCAAGAGATAATTACATTTTACCTCTTTACCAGGCAATTCCTTACCTAATGGACTTTTGAAAACATTGTAGGAAAATGATAAAATGCTGGTAACCAGCATTTACTGCTTATCCTACTATGTTTTCTAAGCCATCACAAACAATTTTCATCATTTCAGCCACATTTAACCCTTTACCGTACAATGCTGCCTTTTGACGCCCCTGGGGAAGAAGCCTTTTGAAAACAATGTGGGAAAAGGAGAAAATGCTGGTAACCAGCATTTTCTCCTTTTTCCACAATGTTTTCTACTCTATCTAAGAAAAGTTGCACTATTTGAGCCACATCGAAATTGTCGTCTGCAAATGCTTTCAATTTGGACAAGGCTAAAATTTTGTCGTCTGGTAAAGGGTTAAATTGTCATCTGCTAATGCACTTTTTCCTGTTAACATGGTAGATAACAGCTTATATGGATCTATAGCACAGTCAAAAGATGGTTTTGAAGGGTATACGCTTTACCAAATGTCAAAATTTTATTTTTAGACTTATCCTCATTGGAAGCAATTCAAAGGTGGCTCAAATAATGGACTTTGTCTTTTATAGATACGAAAACACTGTGGGAAAAAAAGAAAATGCTGGTCACCAGCATTTTCTCTTTTTCCCACAATGTTTTCAAAAGCATTCTTCCTTCAGGGTTGTTAAACTCAGGATTGTGTGGTAAAGGATTAAGGTTCCATCCCTGCCGAGGCCAAGTATTCTTTTGACATCTTTGTGGTTTCCCCCCCCAACTAAATGTAAACAGTCACATCCTGATGATTTTTGGACTTTTCCTCAAAAAAAAGCACTTGCAGGTAACAAATTAACCCTTTACCACACAACCTCAAGTTTTAACAACCCTGAGAAAAAAAGATTTTTAAAACATTGTGGGGAAAGCAGAAACTGTTGGTAGGCATTTTGTACTTTTACAACAATAGTTTACTATGTTTGACAGCTAGTTTGCATAATTCCAGCCAAATGCTTACAACATTCTCTACTTTTCCCACGATACACTCTTTGACAGCCAATTTGCATTATTCCTTACACATTTAAATTTTGTGTCTGCAAATGCTTTAAATTTGGAAAAGTATGATATTTCTCTGTTTGGTAAAGAGTTTTATCCTGTCACTTCCTATACATCCATATAACACAGGGTCATATAAACTTGTTGATATACGGTCACTTGACCATGTAACTAGGTTTATTATATCAGTTGCTCATGTGATCAAGGTTTATTAGGCTGCCGTCAAGGTTTATTCCTGCTGGCCATGTGATCAGCGTGAACTACATTTTTTTGGAATGCCAGTGCATGAAATCAATACTTACGTGTGAAATTATCATTTGAAATTCGATGCCCATCTTGATTTTTTATTTATTTAACAATGAAATAGAATTCATTTTTGCAAGGGTAAATGTCATGTTAATGACACTGTCAGTATCATTCATGACATCATTTTTGCAGGTGCATATTCAGAGCGCTATACAATTCTTAATTTTTTTTTTCATAGTGAAAAAGATGTCGATATGTGCCTTAATTTTGAAATTTTCTGCTTAAATCTTGTCAGATTCTGGATTGTAAATAAGAAACAGAATAAATAGAATAGATGATTGGTGTCTTGGATCGCTCGGCTCAGGACTTTATGGTATCAGTACCATAAAATATTGACTAAAAGGTACGGTCTTTATACTGATGTTTTATTTTTCATTTTGTTTTGTTCCTTTACAGTGCGTAACAGGACTTATAGAATAAATGGTTGGTGTCTTGGATGGGTTAATTAAGTTTATCGGGCTCGATTCAGGAATTCATCTGGTTCCCCTTTGGCTCACCAGATAAATTCCTCCACCTTGCGCGATAAACTTAGCCCATCCAAGACGACAACCGTCTATTCTCTATATATGTGGTTAAAATTGTGGATTTTTTTTCTTTGAAGGATAGGAATCATTCCCTCCAGATTATTTAAACTCTGGATGGCATGGTAAAGGTTTAACTCTAAGACTGTCAACCCAAATGGAGTGGTGATCTGTAGTAATCTACCACCATGCTCAAAATTAACCCTTTACCACACAATCCCAACTTTTAACAACCATGAGAAAGAAGCTTATTGGAAAGATTGTGGGAAAAGGAGAAAATGCTGGTAACATTTTCTCCTTTTCCCACAAAGTTTTCTATTCTTCCCAAAATGAATTTCAATTTTTCAGTCACATTTATTTGTCATCTGCAACTGCTTTCAATTTGGACTAGTCTAAGATTTTGTTGTTTGTTAAAGGGTTAACAAATTTTTATACATATACCTTTGTAACAATTATATTCTGGACATTTGGTATCCTGTTGGCATAGCCTCCAGTTTTAACTCCATTCACAAATGTGGTTTCTATTTGCTTATATTCTAGATCACTTTGTTGTAGGGTAACCATTTTCATGTTCTCTTGATCTGGCATGATAACCCATGTTTTTGGAAAGTTGGCATCCCCAGCTGAAATGGTACCAAGAATAAGAAACAAGCGGGTCACAGAGGCCTCTGTTGGCTTAACCCTTTCCCAAACGAAAAATTTTGGTTTGGTCCAAATTGAAAGAGTTTGCAGACGACAATTTTAAATTTGATGAAAATGGCAGAAAGTTATCAAAAAGGGTAGAAAACACTGTGGGAAAAGGAGAAATTGCTCGTTACGAGCAATTTCTCCTTTTCCCACAGTGTTTTCAAAAGACTTGTACTGCAGACACGTGAAAACCAGGGCTTGTTTGGGAAAGGGTTAAACAAGGCTGACATTGTATTTCTATCAATTGGGCAACACAGCACAAGTTTGTTCTATATCCAACCAAACCAAAGTCAGAATAAATGAGCCATGCTCTTGCAAAAGGCGGCTTAACCTTTTCCCAAACAAGCCCTGGTTTTCATGTGTCTGCAGTACAAGTCTTTTGAAAACACTGTGGGAAAAGGAGAAATTGCTCATAACGAGCAATTTCTCCTTTTCCCACAGTGTTTTCTACCCTTTCTGAGAACTTTCTGCCATTTTCATCAAATTTAAAATTGTCGTCTGCGAACTCTTTCAATTTGGACCAGTCTAAAATTTGTCGTTTGGTAAAGAGTTAATGCATCTCTGTGATACATTATACCCATCAAGCCATCATGTATTTATGGATCCAAAATAACCACTTTTTTAAACAACCAACTTAATTAATCATGGGGTAGAATAGTCCTTGGACTCACAGAAAAATTGATCAATAGCGAAAAGTTTCGGCCCAGGTCAGCCTGCACTGACTGTGCAAGCTGACATGGGTTGATACTTTTTGCAGATGCACTAGGCCTCCTTTTGACAGAGTATGGCTCAAATGATAAAGAAAAAATAATCATAATGGGCAAAAGAAAGTATAGCTTTCATAATCTGCAAATCTTCAAGCCAGTTTTACTATATTCTATTTATCACAAAAATAGATTTTCTTGGGATAATTTGCATTTCAAGGTGATTTTAAGACCCTGATTGCAATTAGATGTCTTCAAATCTTTGTCTATGATTCCTGCAAAATTCATCTGTGGTCGGAAATGGCTAGAAATCGATTTTCAAGTAAATTTTCTTACCCTTGATGATATCCTTTCTAACAACTCGAACCTGATCTGTATGGTCTGTAGCAAGATATTCAACCATGTCTTTGAAATTAATCACATATACTTCTTTATCTGCATAAAGTTTAACTTCTTTTTCACCTGCCTTATAAGCATTTTCGATGGTCAGATTTGACAGTTCGTCGTAGGCTTCTAAACTTGTACCACTAGCTGTAATGTCCTCGTGATGCCATTTGACGATGGTGTACAGTGTTTTGGCTTGTTCAACAGTTCTTCTGTTTGTCTCCAGCAATCGTAATTTGTTTAATGCCTCTGAATGTGCATTTGAAACAGTTCTGTTTGGACCATAAATTGTAATGATACCATTTGGCTGATCAATTCTGATATTCACAAGGTGTTTTGTTCCTTCAAAATCTTTCATCTGAAATAAACAAAGTCTGTATGTTAGATAATTCTTATGTAACATCTGTGACATGTAGATCATTACAAGTGACAGAAATACTGGCTCAGTATCGTTCAGCTCCAAAAAGCGCTGTGTGATGGCAACAAAGATCACCAACATTCATGGTATATCTCGGGTGAAACTCATTTCCATATTAAAATGAGCCATGCTCTGGCAAAAGGGGGTTTAATGCATCTCCGTGATGCATCATATCGAGCAAGTCATCACATGAAAAATCCAACTTAGTCTGGTACCCCGCCGTTCTTCAAAAGTACGATAACGTAGTGTTAGGGGCAGGTAATCCAGACTAAATCCAACCCTGCACATTCAAACACAGCCGGGTCTAAAACACAGACAAAAAAGTTTACAGAACGGATTTGATATAGTAACGAGATGTGATGTCACACAGAATAACGTCACATTTTAGACCCATATGGTGTAAATCAGACACAAGTAATTCAGTGGTAGAAAGTGGGTTCAATGTGATTCTGCAGTTATAAACTTGATGATTTTGTAAGATATATTAACCCTTATCCTGCTGAATAAAAGAAATTAAACTTTCAAGCCGATAGTATAAGCCTAAAATTTTCCTGTTTCAAGTGTATTTCTGGAGGAAAGATATCTCTTTATCGGACAATGTAGATCAAAGATCAGACTGCACGTTTTGTGCAGTCCAATCTTGATCTACGCTGTCCGCAAAAGGTCCGTGGGTCGCGATAAGCAGCCTAAGGGTTAAGTCTTTACCACACAATGCCGACTTTTAACGACCCTGAGGAAGAAGCCTTCTGAAAACATTGTGGGAAAAGGAGAAAATGCTGGTAACCAGCATTTTCTCCTTTTCCCACAATGTTTTCTACCCTATCAAAGAAAAATCACATTATCTGAGCCACATTGAAACTGTCATCTGCAAATGCTTTCAATTTGGACAGGTCTGAAGTTTTGTCGTCTGGTAAAGAGTTAACTAAATCAATCTTTTATGTTACTTTTAAGTTCTGTTTTGTGTTGCATCAAAGAAGACACGATGTATTGATTTTGTTGTGTCAGCTTTTCATTTTCTGTGTCAAAAACACTAAAAACGGACTCTCTGAAATGCTGGATCATGTTACTTTTGACAACTCCTGTCCACCTTCTGAAACCCTGGCACTCATGTGTGAAATACTTTAAAAATCAGGCCAGAGATTCAAGAGTTTATAAGTATGTGATCTCTGACCCCCTGTTGTGAACTTGACCTTGGAGTCCATTATCTGAAACCTGTGCTCTGCACATTGTCTCATTAACATGCAAACATGTGTGAAATGTCTTTAAAATTGGATAAATGGTTTGAGAGATAACATGCAGACCAACAAGTGTTATGGATGGAAGGACAGACAGACGGGAGGGGGGGTTGTAGCTGAAGGCCATTCCTATAATCCCCCTCTTCTTGCTGGCAGGAGGGCTTTAAAAAAAACAAAAAAACTATAGGAGCCATGCTCTGTGAAAAGGGGGCTTAATGCATCTGTAAAAAGTTTCAAGCAAGGTCAGCCTGTGCAGTCTGCGCAGGCTGACCTTGGCCGAACCTTTTATGTATTGGTAAATTTTCTGTATGTCAAAGGACCAGTCTACCTCATGATTGAGTCGGTTGTTAAAAAAGTGGCCATTATGGATCCATAATTATGTGATGGCTTGATTGGTACAATGCATCACGGAGATACATTAAGCCCCCTTTTGCCAGAGCATGGCTCAGTTAAGATATTTGATGACAGAAGGAGAAAACATTATTAAAAGAAGAAAAAAAAAAAGAACTTGACGTTAGTTATGTGATAACCTACTTATCAATGTTGTTGTACATGATAGAAAGCAATTTAACCCTTAGGCTGCTAAATGCGACTCACTGACCTTTTGCCCAAACACAGCAATGTGACAAGAGTAGCAAGAGAGGATCAAACTGGCGTTTCTGGATTTCAAGATGACTAAATAACTGAGCCATGTATGGCCCTAGCAATGAATGAGAGTACATAATTATGAGCCATGCTCTGTGAAAAAGGGGTTTAATGCATCTGCAAAACATATTGTACCAGGCCAGCCTGCACAGTTCGCGCAGGCTGACCTGGGCTGGAACTTTTTGCAACTGGTCCATTTTATCCATGTCAAAGAACCAGTCTACCTGATGATCCTGTTGGTTGTTAGACAAAATGGATTTTATGGATCCATAAATATGTGATGAATTGCTGGGTATCATGGATCAAGGAGACGCATTAAGCCCCCTTTTACCAGAGCATGGCTCATATACTTTCTCACCTCATCCTGAGACAGACTCTTGACTATATCAGCATAATCCTCAATTCTTTTTTTTGTGTAGTTATCGTCCAGTGTTTCATCTAATTTCTTTTTGCATCCTTCAATGTTAGTCTTGCTGTCTGAATGAATTGTAAGCGTTATGCAGGAATCTACCGTCTCTGCTTTTGCTGCAGCAGAATTTGAGGTGTTTCCGAATAATTTATCTTTTGCGTCAGATAAGAAACCTGAAACAGCCAAAGATGTTCTTTATTATTAGGCCTTAATTATAGTAACATTGGAGAAAGAGAGAGAGAGAGCGAGAGAGCGAGAGAGAGAGGGGGAGGGAGAGAGAGAGGGTGAGAGACAGACAGGGAGGGAGGGATGGAAAGAGAGAGAGAGAGAGGGTGGGGAGGGAGGCAGGGAGAGAGAGAGACACACAGACAGACAGTTCAAATATATCATTTTATTAACTTTGGCTAAGAAATCAACCAAATCTGACCTGTTGGCTCAACAAGATAATAACGATTTGTTTGTTGTAAGGTGTGGCCTACCTCTGGATATTCCTGGTTTAGTACTTTGGCAGGACCAACATTAAATGGCGTGCAACACACGAAAAGGGGCCTTCGGACAATTGCATAAAGTGTTGTCTCGGATTAGCCTGCGCGGACTGCACTTTACGACTACATAAGATTTTTTTATACAGTTGACTTTTGTGAGATAGAAAATCGCACAAAAACAGAAGTGTTGTCTCGAATTAGTCACAGACTGCACAGGCTGATCTGAAACAACACACTTTTATGCATATGTTGGAAGGCCCCTTCTCGTGTGTTGCACGCCAAATAATCTTGTCCAAGAAAGGTCTTACCTACAGCTTTCTTCTTGAAAGACCTTCACGTCATAATAACAAGAGGGCCATGATGGCCCTGGAGTCGCTCACCTGAGCCTTTTGACCTAGCACAACCAATTTCCAACGTCTTGTGAGATATATGTATTACCAAACAATAAAATTTTAAACTCATCAGTCTGAACCTTCTACATAAAACAAATAATATGTGGATCAAGCTATGGGACTGGTCTCTCAAAGGGGTAGAAAACATTGTGAAAAAGGGAAAAAATGCTGGATACCAGCATTTTCTCATTTTCAAAGAGTGTTTTCAAAAGGCTTCTTTCTGAGAGTCATTCATACACTAGGTTTTTCAAAGATTTCACCTAGTGACCTAGTTTTTCAGCCAACATAACACATTTTCAAACTGGTCCAAGATATCATTAGGACAAACATTCTTACCAAATTTCAAGAGTATTGGACTGAAAATGTGGCCTTTACAGCGTACACAAGGTTTTCTAAGATCTGACCTAGTGACCTAGATTTTGACCCAACATGACCTATTTTCAAACTCATCCAAGATATTACCAAGGCAAACATTCTGAGCAACTTTAAAAGAGTATTGAACAAAAAACGTAGCCACAACAGTGTACACATGGTTTTTCTAAGATTTGACCAGGTGACCTAGTTTTTGACCCCACATGACCCATTTTCAAATGCTACTGAGATATCATCGAGACAAACATTCTGACCAACTTTCAAGAGTATTAGACAGAAAATGTGGCTTCTGAAGCTTACACAAGGTTTTTCTAAGATTTGACCTAGTGACCTAGTTTTTCAACCGTCATGACCCATTTTCAAACTAGTCAGAGATATTATCAAGGCAAACATTCTGACCAACTTTCAAGAGTACTGGACAGAAAATATGGCCTCTAGAGCATACATAACGTTTTTCTTGGATTTGACCTGGTGACCTAGTTTTTGACCCAACATGGCACATTTTCGTGCTATTTCAAGATATAATCAAGACAAACATTCTGACCATTTTTCAAGAGTATTGGACTGAAAATGTGGCCTCTATAGTGTACAAAAGGTTTTTCTAAGATTTGACCTAGTGACCTAGTTTTTGACCCCACATGACCCAATTTAAATCTTGTTCGAGATTTTATCAAGACAAACATTCGGACCAAATTTCACAAGTATCTGACTGAAAATGTGGCATCTAGAGCATACACAAGGTTTTTCTAAGATTTGACCTAGTGACCTAGTTTTTGATCCCACATGACCCAATTTCGAACTTGTCCGAGATTTTATCAAGACAAACATTCGGACCAAATTTCACAAGTATCTGACTGAAAATGTGGCATCTAGAGCATACACAAGGTTTTTCTAAGATTTGACCTAGTGACCTAGTTTTTGACCCCACATGACCCAATTTCAAAAGCGTCCGAGATTTTATTGAGACAAACATTCTGACCAAGTTTCATGAGGATCGGACTGAAAATGTGGCCTCTAGAGCGTACACAAGGTTTTTCTAAGATTTGACATAGTGACCTAGTTTTTGACCCCACATGACCCAATTTCAAATTCGTCCGAGATTTCATCAAGACAAACATTCTGACCAAGTTTCATGAGGATCGGACAGAAAATGTGGCCTCTAGAGCGTACACAAGGTTTTTCTAAGATTTGACCTAGTGACCTAGTTTTTGACCCCACATGACCCAATTTCAAACTCGTCCGAGATTTTATTGAGACAAACATTCTGACCAAGTTTCATGAGGATTGGACTGAAAATGTGGCCTCTAGAGCGTACACAAGGTAAAAAGTTGACGACGGACGACGCACACTGCACGACGGACGACGGACACAGCACGATCACAATAGCTCACCATGAGCACTTCGTGCTCAGGTGAGCTAAAAAGGAGCACCACATACAGGTGCCAATGTTTGGCTGCAGCTGTGGTTATTAAATATTGTAAGTCAGAAAAAGGGCCATAACTATGTCAAAAATATTTACATGGTTACCTGTTCTTGCTGAATGGGTTCCCCTTTAGATAATTAACAACTAATCTAAGTTTGAAGTAAATATCTTCAGTACTGACAAAGATATTCACAATGATGCAGATGATGACGCACATGACTATGACAATACCTTAACTCTTTGCCAAGTGACAAAATTTTGGACTGGACCCAACTGAAAGCGTTTGCAGACGACAAACTAAATGTGACTGAAAAATTGAAATCTGTTTTGGGAAGGGTGGAAAACATTTTGGAAAAAGGAGAAAATGCTGGTTACCACCATTTTCTCCTTTTCCCACTATGTTTTTCAAAAAGCTTCTTTCTCAGGGTCGTTAAAAGTCGGGATTGTGTGGTGAAAGGTTAACCTTTTCTTCGTAAACTGCCCAGCTAAAATTGTTGATCTGTTTAATTCAATCTAAAAATTACCAAACAATCCCGAATTTTAAGGGCCTGAGAAAAGGATTTTTCAAAATTTGCAGAAGAATTGTGAAAGTTAAATAAGATAAAGGGCAATAACTCTTCCAAACATGACCAAATCAAAAATGCTTAAGAATATGTGCTACAGTGCTTCATTCTAATTATTCTGTGAAAGTAAAGCCAAACAACTGTAGGAAAAGCAGAAAGGACAAAAGCATAAAGAGGCAAAATTCAGGACTTAATTCTTCCATATATGACCAAATCGAAAAAGCCTGAAAATGTAAGTAACAATAATTAATATTGATCATTCTGTGAAAGTTTAGTAAATTGCATTTGAATTTTAAGAGTAGTTGAAAGGACAAAGACACATGGGACAGCGTGACTGCTAATGCCACCCTACAGGAGGGCATAAAATACTGAAGTGGGACAGTGTGACTGTTAATGCAACCCTACAGTAGGGCATAAAATACTGAAGTGAGACAGCGCAACTGCTAATGCCACCCTACAGGAGGACATAAAATACTGAAGTGGGACAGCGCGACTGCTACCCTACAGGAGGGCATAAAATACTGAAGTGGGACAGTGCGACTGCTACCCTACAGGAGGACATAAAATACTGAAGTGGGACAGCGCAACTGCTACCCTACAGGAGGACATAAAATACTGAAGTGGGACAGCGCGACTGCTACTCTACAGGAGGACATAAAATACTGAAGTGGGACAGTGCGACTGCTACCCTACAGGAGGGCATAAATTACTGAAGCGGGATAGCGAGACTGCTAATGCCACCCTACAGTAGGGCATAAAATACTGAAGTGGGACAGTGTGATTGCTAATGTGACCCTACCGGAGGGCATAAAATACTGAAGTGGGACAGCAAGACTGCTAATGCCATCCTACAGAAGGGCATAAAACACTGAAGTGGGACAGTGTGACTGCTAATGCCACCCTACTGGAGGGCATAAAATACTGAAGTGGGACAGTGCGACTGCTAATGCCACCCTACTGGAGGGAATACTGAAGTGGGACAGTGCGACTGCTACCCTACAGGAGGGCATAAAATACTGAATTGGGACAGCGCGACTGCTAATGCCATCCTACAGGAGGGCATAAAATACTGAAGTGGGACAGCGTGACTGCTACCCTACAGGAGGGCATAAAATAATGAAGTGGGACAGCACGACTGCTACCCTACAGGAGGGCATAAAATACTGAAGTGGGACAGCGCATCTGCTAATGCCACCCTACAGGAGGGCATAAAATACTGAAGTGGGACAGCAAAACTGCTAATGCCACCCTACAGAAGGGCATGAAGTACTGAAGTGGGACAGCGCGACCGCTAATGCCACCCTACAGAGGGCATAAAATACTGAAGTGGGGCAACCCAGCTGCTAATGCCATCCTACAGGAGGGCATAAAATACTGAAGTGGGACAGCGCAACTGCTAATGCCACCCTACAGTAGGGCATAAAATACTGGAGTGGGACAGCGCGACTGCTAATGCAACCCTACAGGAGGACATAAAATACTGAAGTGGGACAGCGCGACTGCTACCCTACAGGAGGGCATAAAATACTGAAGTGGGACAGCGTGACTGCTAATGCAACCCTACAGGAGGGCATAAAATACTGAATTGGGACAGTGCGACTGCTAATGCCACCCTACAGGAGGGCATAAAATACTGAAGTGGGACAGCGTGACTGTTTGTGTCACCCCACAGGAGGGCATAAAATACTGAAGGGGACAGTGCATCTGCTACTCTACAGGAGGGCATAAATTACTGAAGTGGGACAGTGTGACTGCTAATGCCACCCTACAGGAGGGCATAAAATACTGAAGTGGGACAGTGCATCTGCTAATGCCATCCTACAGAAGGGCATAAAATACTGAAGTGGGACAGCACGACTGCTACCCTACAGGAGGGCATAAAATACTGAAGTGGGACAGTGCGACTGCTACCCTACAGGAGGGCATAAAATACTGAAGTGGGACAGCACAACTGCTAATGCCATCCTAAGGTGGGATAATAATACTAAGGTGGGATAATAATACTAAGGTGGGATAGCATGACTGCTAATGCCACCCAACAGGAGGGCATAAAATACTGAAGTGGGACAGCGCGACTGCTTGTGCCATCCTACAGGAGGGCATAAAATACTGGAGTGGGACAGCGTGACTGCTAATGCCACCCTACAGGAGGGCATTAGATACTGAAGTGGGACAGCATGACAGCTACCCTACAGGAGGGCATAAAATAGCATAAAATACTGATGTGGGATAGCGTGACTGCTACCCTACAGGAGGGCATAAAAATACTTAAGTGGGACAGTGTGACTGCTAATGCCACCCCACAGGAGGGCATGAAATACTGAAGTGGGACAGCGCAACTGCTACCCTACAGTAGGGCATGAAATACTGAAGTGGGATAGCGTGACTGCTAATGCCATCCTACAGGAGGGCATAAAATACTGAAGTGGGACAGCGCAACTGGTACCCTACAGGAGGGCATAAAATACTAAGGTGGGATAGTGTGACTGCTGATGCCACCCTACTGGAGGGCATGAAATACTGAAGTGGGATAGCGTGACTGCTAATGCCACCCTACAGGAGGGCATAAAATACTGAAGTGGGACAGCGCGACTGCTACCCTACAGGAGGGCATAAAATAATGAAGTGGGACAGCGCATCTGCTAATGCTACCCTACAGGAGGGCATAAAATACTGAAGTGGGATAGCGTGACTGCTAATGCTACCCTACAGGAGGGCATAAAATACTGAAGTGGGATAGTGTGAATGCTAATGCTACCCTACAGGAGGGCATAAAATACTGAAGTGGGATAGCGTGAATGCTAATGCCACCCTACAGGAGGGCATAAAATACTGAAGTGGGACAGTGTGAATGCTAATGCTACCCTACAGTAGGGCATAAAATACTGAAGTGGGACAGTGTGAATGCTAATGCTACCCTACAGGAGGGCATAAAATACTGAAGTGGGACAGTGTGAATGCTAATGCTATCCTACAGGAGGGCATAAAATACTGAAGTGGGACAGTGTGACTGCTAATGCTACCCTACAGTAGGGCATAAAATACTGAAGTGGGACAGTGTGAATGCTAATGCTACCCTACAGTAGGGCATAAAATACTGAAGTGGGACAGTGTGAATGCTAATGCTACCCTACAGGAGGGCATAAAATACTGAAGTGGGACAGTGTGAATGCTAATGCTACCCTACAGTAGGGCATAAAATACTGAAGTGGGACAGTGTGAATGCTAATGCTACCCTACAGGAGGGCATAAAATACTGAAGTGGGACAGTGTGAATGCTAATGCTACCCTACAGTAGGGCATAAAATACTGAAGTGGGACAGTGTGAATGCTAATGCTACCCTACAGTAGGGCATAAAATACTGAAGTGGGACAGCACGACTGCTACCCTACAGGAGGGCATAAAATACTGAAGTGGGACAGTGTGAATGCTAATGCTACCCTACAGGAGGGCATAAAATACTAAGGTGGGATAGTGTGACTGCTGATGCCACCCTACAGGAGGGCATAAAATACTGAAGTGGGATAGCGTGACTGCTAACGCCACCCTACAGGAGGGCATAAAATACTGAAGTGGGATAGCGTGACTGCTAATGCAACCCTACAGGAGGGCATAAAATACTGAAGTGGGACAGTGTGAATGCTAATGCTACCCTACAGGAGGGCATAAAATACTGAAGTGGGACAGTGTGAATGCTAATGCTACCCTACAGGAGGGCATAAAATACTGAAGTGGGACAGTGTGAATGCTAATGCTACCCTACAGGAGGGCATAAAATACTGAAGTGGGACAGTGTGAATGCTAATGCTACCCTACAGGAGGGCATAAAATACTGAAGTGGGACAGTGTGAATGCTAATGCTACCCTACAGGAGGGCATAAAATACTGAAGTGGGACAGTGTGAATGCTAATGCTACCCTACAGTAGGGCATAAAATACTGAAGTGGGACAGTGTGAATGCTAACGCCACCCTACAGGAGGGCATAAAATACTGAAGTGGGACAGTGTGAATGCTAATGCCACCCTACAGGAGGGCATAAAATACTGAAGTGGGACAGTGTGAATGCTAATGCCACCCTACAGGAGGGCATAAAATACTGAAGTGGGATAGTGTGAATGCTAACGCCACCCTACAGGAGGGCATAAAATACTGAAGTGGGACAGTGTGAATGCTAATGCCACCCTACAGGAGGGCATAAAATACTGAAGTGGGACAGCACGACTGCTACCCTACAGGAGGGCATAAAATACTGAAGTGGGATAGTGTGAATGCTAACGCCACCCTACAGGAGGGCATAAAATACTGAAGTGGGACAGTGTGAATGCTAATGCCACCCTACAGGAGGGCATAAAATACTGAAGTGGGACAGCACGACTGCTACCCTACAGGAGGGCATAAAATACTGAAGTGGGACAGTGTGAATGCTAACGCCACCCTACAGGAGGGCATAAAATACTGAAGTGGGACAGCACGACTGCTACCCTACAGTAGGGCATAAAATACTGTCATCAGATTGTCTCCTTACCACACAATCCATAATGCATTACACCAATCAAGCCATCACTTGATTATATTAACTCTTTACCAAACGACAAAATTTTAGACTAGTCTAAACTGAAAGCCTTTGCAGACGACAAAATAAACAAAATGAATCTAACTTGAAAATTAAAACTTGTTTTGAGAAGGGTAGAAAACATTGTGGGGAAAGGAGAAAATGCTGGTTACCAGCATTTTCTCCTTTTCCCACAATGTTTTCAAAAGCTTTCATTTTCTCGGTGCTTAAAAGTCGGGATTGTAAAGAGTTACACAACCTACTTAACCTTGGGGTAGAGTGATACCTGGACATGCAGATAATTCACTAATAGCGAAAAGTTTCAGCCCCGGTCAGCCTGCACTGACCTGGGTTAATATTTTTGTCGCAGATGAATTAAGCCCCCTTTTCACAGAGCAGGCCTCAAATATGCAACAGACTCAGCCTAACCCTCTACCAAACAATTCCCAGTTTTTACAACTGTGAAGAAGAGAGCTTTTGAAAACAATGGGGGAAAAGGAGCATTTTTCTTTTACCACCATGCTTTCTACCGTTTAAGTGAGCTTAAGTAAATTCATATCAATTCTGAATGTGTCGTCTGCACACTTTGAATTTCGGAGAGATTGAAATTTTCTGCTGGTAAAAAGGTCAAGCAAATAAAGTGATTGTACAAAAGGGTTGACAGAAATTAACTACCTGCAGCAGTTTCTAGGCCCATTGTGACTCTATCTGTAATCACTGCAATCACATTTGTTTACGTCTTTATCAAATGGCAAAATTCTAGATTGTTTCTTTGACCCTTTACCACACAATCCCAGCTTTTAAAGACCTGGAGAAAAGAGCCTTTTGAAAACATTGTGGGAAAAGGAGAAGAAGCTGGTAACCAGCATTTTCTCCTTTTCCCACAATGTTTTCTACCCTATCAAAGACAAATTCCATTATTTGACCCACATTTAAATTGTCGTCTGCTAATGCTTTCAATTTGGATCAGTCTAAAATTTTGTTGTTTGGTAAAGAGTTAAATGTTGTCCTCTGGTGAAGGCTTATCCTTAATTCTAAAGCCAAGCCCCTGTAGCTCAGTTGGTAGCGCACAGGATTTGAAAACAGGAGGTCGCTGAATCGATCCCCGGTTTGGCCAATTTCTTTCCGAGGATTGATGATAGTCATTGCGACAGGATTCATTACTCTCTCACCCCTGACCATTGTTTCGATGATGGTGATGTGGGAAAGCAGCCAGTGGCTTGTAAAGAATATTGTGTGGAGTACTGGTAAAAGAAACTCCAGGAAAGCGTGGATAGGTGCACTGGCCACTGCGAAATAACTGAAATAATGTTGAAAACGGTGTTAAACACCATACAATCAATCAATCAATCTTAATTCTAAGTCTTTATGATATAAGCCAAGGTCTGGGAGTTTATTGCATCTGCAAAAAGTATCCACCCATGTAAGACTGCGCAGTCAATGCAGATTGACATGGGTTGAAACTTTTTGCTGTTGATGAAATTTTTGCATGGCAAAGGACCATTCTACCATGCTCATATCTCAGGATTCAGCGCTTTTTACAAACAAGAGCACTGCATGCAGGTGCCAATGCTCAGCTGTGATTGCTAAATTTCAAAGAATTCTAACTTGAAAAAGGGGCTTAACTGTGTCAAAAACACTTTGATAGTTACCTGCCCTTGTAGTATAGGTTTCCCTTTTGATAATCAACAATTTGTCCAAGTTTGAAGCAAATATTGTCAGTGATAAGAGATTATAAAATGTCAAAGTTTTCACACGACAATGCAGATGCCAATACCAGTGCTATGACAATACCTTGATGTTTCCTTTGAAAACAGCCAAGCTAAAAATGCATCCATATCATGGGACAACTTGTGTATTGCATTACAAAGATGTCTTAACCCTTTACCAAACCATAAAATTTCAGACAAATCCAGATTGAAAGCATTTGCAGAAGATAAAATAAATAGGACTCAAAACTTGAAATTTGTTTCTGGAAGGGTAGAAAACATTGTGGGCAAAGGAGAAAATGCTGGTTACCAGCATTTTCTCCTTTTCCCACAATGTATTCTAAAGCTTTTTTTCTCAGGGTCGTTAAAAGTTGGGATTGTGTGGTAAAGGGTTAAAGTGCCTTTTACCAAAGCATGACTTATACCTATATCTAACCCTTAAGTTAACCCCAAAAGACCTTTCACTGCTCCTGTTGACATAGCGGTCAGTGTAAATGAAGACCTTTGACTACAGTATTAACCCTTTTCTTCACAATGACACCTTTTAACAACCCTGGAAAAGAGGCCTTTTGAAACATTGTGAGAAAAGGAGAAAATGCTGGTAACCAGCATTTTCTTCTTTTCCCACAATATTTTCTACCTTAAAGACCTTTCACTGCTCCTGTTGACATAGCGATCAGTGTAAATGAAGACCTTTGACTACAGTATTAACCCTTTTCTGCACAATGACATCTGTTAACAACCCTGGAAAAGAGGCCTTTTGAAAGCATTGTGGGAAAAGGAGAAAATGCTGGTAACCAGCATTTCCTCCTTTTCCCACAATATATTCTACCCTATCAAAGAACTAGAAGGCCCTGAAGGGCCTGATTATGCTCTACTGGCAGGGAATGCAGACTTTATCATGTAAACAAGAATTGGAAATTTTCAACATGAAATGGCTACTTTTCCCACATTGTTTCTTCGATTTTTTTTTCAAAATCAATAGGGTTGAAGCTACTGATGAGATAAACAAACTGTGTGATTTTCATGAAAATCTGACCAGAAATACAGACTTTATTGCGTAAACAAGAACAGAAAATTTAAATTTTCAACTTTAAATGGCTACTTTTCCCATACTATTTGTTGGATTTTTTTCAAAGTCGATAGGGTTGAAGCTATTGATGAAATAAACAAACTGTGCAAGTTTCACGAAAATCTGAAGTTATTTGCAGACTTTATCGCGTAAACAAGAACTGGAAATTTTCAACTTGAAATGGCTACTTTTCCCATACTGTTTGTTGGATTTTTTTCAAATTCAATAGGGTTGAAGCTATTGATAAGATAAACAAACTGTGCAAGTTTCATGAAAATCCGGCAACAAATGCAGACTTTATCGCGTAAACAAGAAAAAGACTAACGGACGGACAGACGGACGGACGGACGACGGAAACCCCGCCATGACATAAGCTCTGCTGGCTTTCAGCCAGTAGAGCTAAAAATTGCACCATTTGAGCCACACTGAAATTGTCGTCTGCAAATGCTTTGAATTTGGACAAGGCTAAAATTTTTCGTCAGGTAAAGGGTTAAACTGGCACCTATTTAACTGTTTACCACACAATCCCGACTTTTAATGACTGTGGGAAAGAAACCTTTTGAAAACATTGTATTTTGTTGTCTGCGACTGCTTTGAATTTGGACTGGTCTGAGGCAACACCTGATTTATCAACAGCAGCTATTGGTTGTCAGTCTTGTCTTACGCAGCAATTAGACAGCGCGTAACAGAATGCCATTCTTTCTGTTTTAAAGTAATGGAAATGTTTTATCTTTGGCTAAAATTTTCATGACAGACAGAGATCATTCTGACCAGGATCAATTTATCAAACTTGCAAAAGAATTTTGTGATAAGGACTATCTTTGTGCATAAATAATGTCAAATTTTGAATTTCCAGGTCTCATATTATCTCATGAAGTCTCAAACCAGGCAGATATCTGCCTTGTAGAATAAGGTGTTCCTGTTGTTATTTGGATCTATAACAGGCTGCTAGTTTACTACAAAATGTGCTTTACCGAGACATTGTGTAAAAAAAAAGCAACCTTGATACTGCACTTACTAAGGTATTTTATAAATAGACTAGTGTATTTTTCGTTGACTGAAAATGACTTGTGTGCTGGTTCAAAATGGTACTTTAACTCTTTACCAAACAACAAAAGTTTAGAATGGTCCAAATTCAAAGCATTTGCAGACGACAAATTATTGATCAGACAGTATGATTTGTCTGTGATAGGATAGAAAACACTGTGGGAAAAGGAGAAAATGCTGCATACCAGCATCTTTTCCTTTTCCCACAATGTTTTTTTAAAAAGGCTTCTTCCCCAGGGTCATTTAAACTCGGGATTGTGTGGTAAAGAGTTAACTCTTTACCACGCAGTCCTGACTTATATTGACCCTTAACCCTTTACCAGATGACAAAATTTTAGACTGGTCCAAATTCAAAGCATTTGCAGACGACAAAATAAATGTGGCTCAAATTGTGGAAGTTGCCTTTAAAAGGGTTGAAGACATTGTGGGAAAATGAGACAATGCTGGTTACCAGACTCATTTAACCTTTTACCAAACCAGAAAATTGAAAGCTGCAAAGCAGACAACAAAATAAATGTCATTCAAACATAAAAATTTGCCTTAGGAAGGGTAGAAAACATTGTTGAAAAAGGAGTAAATGCTGGTTGCCAGCATTTTCTCCCTTTCTAACAATGCTTTCTTCCCTCCAGAACATAGAAACTGGATTTGAACCACATTTTAAGTGTTGTCTGCAAATGCTTTCCATTTGGACAGGTCTAAAATTTTGTTGTGTAGTAAAGTTAATCCATTATTGCATGGAAACATGCTTGTTCATTAACCCTTTACCGCACAATGCCACATTTTAACGACCCTGGGAATGAAGCCTTTTAAAAACATTGTGGGAAATGGAGAAAATGCTGGTAAACAGCATTTTCTCCTTTTCCCACAATATTTTCTACCCTATCAAAGAAAAATTGCACCATTTGAGCCACACTGAAACTGTCGTCTGCAAACGCTTTCAATTTGGACGAGGCTAAAATTTTGTTGTCTGGTAAAGGGTTTCTGTAATAGACAATGTGGGAAACATGCAACTGTAAGAAGCAAATGCTTGTTTTCCAGGGTTCATATTCACCAACCGTTCTTAAGAATGTTCTTCATCTTATTCTCCAAGATTTTCCAAATTTGAAAGTAACTTCTGATTGGCTAAACCATTTGGTTTAGCCAATCAGAAGGTGTGTTACTTTCAAATTTGGAAAATTCTGGAGAAAAAGACAAAGAACGGTCTTAAGAATGGTTGGTGAATACGGACCCAGGTGTGTTTTCTACAAAATTCAAGAAAGCTATTATTGCTTTCTTCAAGCACTTTCTCTTTGTGCTTACCTTTAAATCTATCAAGCATGCCTTTAGAATCCTTCGAGGATTTTGTCTTTTTCTCGATTGCTTCCATGATTGGTTGTTTTGTAGCATGTTGTTTTGTGAATATGACAAGACGGATATCCTTCAGTTTCGGTTTGCCAGGGGTGTTCTTGAAAAAGTTATTGATTGCATCAAATATGCATCCTGCCATGTCTTCTGGCCGAAAGTTAGTGAAGCCTTGACCTGGGATAAAAGGAGAAAAGGATCAACCAGTAAAGTTAACCATTTACCAAACAACCCCGTGTTTTTTTACGTCCCTGAGGAAGAGGCTTTTTGAAAATGTTGTGGGAAAAGGAGAAAATGCTGGTTACCAGCATTTTCTCCTTTTCCCACAATGTTTTCTACCCTATCAAAGAAAAATTGTGTACCCTGTCAAAAAACCTTAAGTTCATTTGTACCACTTTCAATTTTGTCATCTCCAGTTGCTTTCAATTTGGAAGGGGCTAAAATTTGTCTTTTGGTAAATGGTGAAATCATTTAACCTCAAATTTTGAAGTCATCTAAGAGAGGGAACTTCTATAAACCCTCTACCCAATGACAAAATCTTAGACTTAATCAAACTGAAAGGATTTGCAGACGACAAATCAAATGTAACCCCAACACTGGTGTTTATCTTTGAAAGGGGTGAAAATATTGTGGGAAAAGGAGAAAATGCTGGTAATCAGCATTTTCTTCTTTTTTTCCACAATGTTTTCAAAAGGATTCTTTCTCAACGTCATTAAAAACTGGGATTTTGTGGTAAAGGGTTAACTGCATCCAAACAACAAAATTTCAGACTGGTCCAAATTCAAAGCATTTGCAGACGGAAAACTAAATGCAACTCAAATGATTGGATTTGGAACAAAAACAGAAGAGGAGAAAATGCTGGTTACCAGGATTTCCTTATTTTCCCACAATGTTTTCAAGAGCCTTTATTCTCAGGGATGTTAAAACTCGGGATTGTGTTATAAGAGTTAACCCTTTCCCAAACGACAAATTTTAGACTCTTTCAAATTCAAAACATCTGCGGACAACAAATTCAAAATGGTACAAATGACCTTAAGGTCTCTAATTGGGTAAAAGACATTGTGGGAAAAGGAGAAAATGCTGGTAACCAGCATTTTCTCCTTTTCCCACAATGTTTTCAAAGGCCTTTTTTCCTAGGGTCGACATCTGCAGACAACAAATTCAAAATTGGTACAAATGACCTGAAGGTCTCTGATAGGGTAGAAGACATTGTGGGAAAAGGAGAAAATGCTAGTTACCAGCATTTTCTCCTTTCCCCACAATGGTTTCAAAAGCCTTCTTTCCTAGGATTGACATCTGCAGACAACAAATTCAAAATTGGTACAAATGAACTTAAGGTCTCTGATAGGGTAGAAAACATTGTGGGAAAAAGGAGAAAATGCTTAAGAATGTTTTTAGTCTTATTCTTCAGAATTTTCTAAAACTGAAAGTAACACAACTTCTGATTGGCTAAACCATTTAATGTAGCCAATCAGAAGTTGTGTTACTTTCTAACTTTAAATTTTTTTGTGGAATAACTCAGAACGTTCTTAAGAAATGTTGGTGGATACTGGCCTTGATCTGGAAGAGTTTTTCTCTTTGGCACACAGAGCCTTGATATTTTCACCCAATAGTTACAAAAACTGGCCAAGAGAAGCTGGTCATGACATTAATTCCAAACTAGAACTGTTGCGAACCAGACATATATCCCCCACCAGCATCTTGTCACTGAAGCTGCACGATCAGAGGACAGAAATGATTTTCAAGACAAACATCACCAGTGACCTTGACCTTTAACCCATGTGACAAATACAAAAAAAGGGCACCACTTACAAGTTTCAAGGTCCTAGGTCAAACAGTTATTGAGTTACAGCATGGAAATAATTTTCAAACAAAGTTCACCTGTGACCTTGACATAAGGGCGTCTTCTTGGGTCATTAGCAACACTTGTATTAAGTTTCAGGGTTCTAGGTCAAATGGCTTTTGAATTAGAGCAAGGAAATGAAAAAAATCAAAAGACAGATGGACCGACTGACGGACCGACCGATAGACTGACAGACAATGGTGAAACCAGTATACCCCCCTCTACTTCGTAGGTGGGAGGTATAATTATTCCAATAATGTCCGAGATAAACTTCTTTGAAACTGATTATGTAGGGATGCAAGATGGATGACAGACAGAAAGCCATCTTAACCCTTTCCCAAACAAGCCCTGGTTTTCATGTGTCTGTAGTACAAGTCTTTTGAAAACACTGTGGGAAAAGGAGAAATTGCTCGTAACGAGCAATTTCTCCTGTTCCCACAGTGTTTTCTACCCTTTTTGAGACCTTTCTGCCATTTTCATCAAATTTAAAATTGTCGTCTGCAAACTCTTTCAATTTGGACCAGTCCAAAACTTGTCGTTTGGGAAAGGGTTAAACAAGAGGGCTATTATGGCCCTGAAGTCTCTCACCCAAGTCATTTCCAGTCTCTTCAGAAATACTATGACAAACATTCTGACCAAGTTTCATGAGTATTGGACTTAAAATGTGACCCCTAGAGTGTGCACAACCTTTTTCTAGTTTTTGTCCCAGATACCTACTTTTTAGCACAACAATTCCATACTCATTGTAGATATCAAGACAATCATTCTAACCACTTTTCATGAGTACTGGACATAACTTGTGGCCTCAGAGGGTACAAAAAGTTTTTCAAAGATCTGACTTGTTGACTTACTTTTTGACCCTACATAACCTATTTTCAGTCTCATTCAAGATATCATCAGGACAAACATTCTGACCAAATTTCATAAGTTTTGGACTGAAAATGAGGCCTCTAAAATTTTTACAGTGTTTTGCTAAGATTTGACCTGGTGACCTACTTTTTGACCCAATTTGACCCATTTTTTCAAAGTCATCCAAGATATCATAGAGACAAACATTCTGACTTAATGTCATGAGTATTGGACAGAAAATGTGGCCTGTGGTTTTTCAAAGATTTGACCTAGTTTTTGAACTGCCACTGATCCTTTTTCAAACTCATCTGAGACATCATAAAGATAACCATTCTGAGCAACTTTCATGAGTATTGGACTGAAAGTGTGGCCTCTAGAATGCACACAAAGTTTTCCTTAGATTTGACTTGGGGACTAGTTTTTGACCTCACAAGACCCATTTTCAAACTTGTCTGAGATATTATCAAGAAATATATTCTGACCAAGTTTCATGAGTATCAAACTGAAAATGTGGCCTGTAGAGCATACACAAGCCAAAAGCTGATAATGTACAATGTGTGACAGGCACAGCACGATCACAAAAGCTCACCTTCAGCAGTTCGTGCTCATATGAGCTAAAAAGCTGACATTGAGCTGCAACACTTGCTCCAGTCAGCTCAACCTTTAGGTTTCTAAGCACCACTATATGTACTTTGTAGACAGAGTAAATCAAGATGAGGCTGCACAAAACATCTGATCTTGGACCTTCATTAAAATTAGTCAGGCAGTAGATGGCAAACTATTAATATATAGCAAGCAGGGTTCAAAACAAGAGAGCCATGATGGCCCTGTATCGCTCCAATGTCTTCAATGTCTTAACATTTTCCCAAACAAGCCCTGGTTTTCACGAGTCTGCAGTACAAGTCTTTTGAAAACACTTTGGGAAAAGGAGAAATTGCTTGTAACAAGCAATTTCTCCTTTTCCAACAGTGTTTTCTACCCTTTTTGGGACCTTTCTGCCATTTTCATCAAATTTAAAATTGTCGTCTGCAAACTCTTTGAATTTGGACCAGTCCAAAATTTGTCGTTTGGGAAAGGGTTAAATAAGTGTATCATGCGCTTAATTGGCATTAACAGAGACATGAATTGTAAGAAGTTTGTATAGCAATAAACTTACATGGAGAAAAAAGCAACCTGCACAGGCTGACCTGGGCCAAAACTTTTTGCTATGTGGGCAATTTTCTGTTTGTCCAAGAACCAGTCCACTTCATGATTAAGTTGGTTGTTAAAAAAAGTGCCTATTATGCATCCATGATTATGTGATGGCTTGATTGGTATCATGTATCAATGAGATGCATTAAGTACCCTTTTGACAGAGCATGGCTCAAATCTATGCTGTCTAGAGTTAACTGCAGTAGATAAGGTATAGAAATTTGTGAGCAGTGTATAGTACTAACCAGTCCCTAGAACTGGGAAGGCCAAAGACCTGAATCCTTTCTTGTTTGCCTTCTCCAGACATTTCTGTACAATATTTTGCCAGTCTTTTAAAGATTCCTGAAAGTGCACATGTATCACGTGCCCAGATGGCAGCCCTCTATCTGTTCTTGTGCAGAGAATTCCATTCTTTAGTAGTTTATCCTTCTCTGTTGGAAAAATACGTAGAATTGAAATTTTTCATAACTTAACCCTTTTATCACACAATCCGAAGTTTAAACTACCCTGAGGATGAAGCCGTCTGAAAATATTGTGGGAAAAGGAGAAAATGCTGGTAACCAGCATTTTCTCCTTTTCCACAATGTTTTCTTTCCTTTATAAGTCAAATTTCTTATTTTGAGTAATATTTATCCCTTTACCACACTGCAGTATTTTAGACATTTTCAAATTCAAAGCATTTGCAGATGACAAAATAAATATGACTCAAAAACTGAAAACCGTTTTTGGAAGGCCAGCAGTTTCTCCTTTTCCCACAATATTTTCAAAATGCTTCTGTCTCAGGGTCATTAAAAGTTGGGATTATGTGGTAAATGGTTAAGTTTATCCAGCAAGGCGGAGGAATTTTTCTGGAGAGTTGAAAGCAAAGCCGATAAATTCTTGAGCCAAGCCCATTAGACTTAACCCATCCAAGACACCAACCATCTATTTTGTTAATCCCTGTTCTCAATTACAATATATATCCAGCTGAATTGAATATTTTGCTTGAAACAAAGCACACAGAATCCATCAACATTCTTTTCACTGTGAGAAAAAATAAAAAACTAGATCTAAATCTATGTAAATGTTTTGGATTATGCAGCTGCAATAATGACGTCATAAACATTATGTTTGCCTGCAGAAAAATGTTGTGGCAAAGTATTCCATTTTATCTGAAAACAAACAGAAAAATCAACATTGGCATTGTATTTTAAGCAATAATTTCACTGTAAAATATTGGTTTCATGTACAGGCATTCAAAAAAGTAGTTCTGGCTGGTCACATGACCAACTTGTCTAATAGATCTTGATCACATGATTAACTGACATAATAAACATAGTCACATGGTCAAGTGACCGTATATCAACAAGTGATGACCCTGTGGTATATGGTGGGATTCATAGGTGATAAGATAAAATACTTACTGTCTATACAGGCCTTTTCTATCTTTGGACATTTTTTGAGAATACTTTGTGCAACAGCCCCTGAAACGGAGAAAAATGTTACTATTTTGACCCTTTACCAAATGACAAAATTCTGGACTGGTCCAAAAAAAATAAACCCACTAGCAGACAACAAATTGAGAGTGACCAAATGACAAAATTTGCCCTTGATAGGGTAGAAAACATTGTAGGAAAAGGAGAAAATGCTGGTTGCCAGCATTCTCTCCTTTTACCCACAATGTTTTCAAAATCTTTTTTCCTAAGGGTCGTTAAAAGTTGGGATTGTGTGGTAAAGGATTAAATCATTAAAAAGGCACAGTAGCAGCCATAAGTAGACAATAAATATGTTAAAATGCATTTGAACCATGCTCTGGCAAAAGGGGGCTTAATGCATCTCCTTGATACATGATACCAAGCAAGTCATCACATGATCATGGATCCATAAAGTCCATTTTGTCTAACAACCAACTGACTCTTGAGGTAGACTGGTCCTTTGACATACGTAAAATTGACCAATAGCGAAAAGTTTCGGCCCAGGTCAGTCTGCGCGGAATGCGCAGGCTGACCTGGTTCGATACTTTTCGCAGATGCATTAAGCCCCCTTTTCACAGAGCATGGCTCATTTATATTTAAATTCTACCATTCAAAACTCTGAAAATTATTGAGAAGGTGACAGCCTATTTTTGTACAGTCGGTCCAAGTGTCAGTCCATGGCAGAAAAATGAACCTATAAATTAGGTAGAAAAGTTGCCAGGTTGCTTTATCTGTTATTTACTTTTTACCTGATTTTAAGATTCATTTTTCTGCGAGCGACTAACACTTGGCCTGACTGTATAACGACAGACTGTCATGTTCACAACAATTTCCATACTTCATAAAGTAAATCAAGTGCATTTTAACACCCACTTAGTTTACTTTTGGCCACTACTGGGCCTTTAACCCTTTACCACACAATCCCGACTTTTAACGACCCTGAAAAAGACACCTGTTGAAAACATTGTAGGAAAAGGAGAAAATGCTGATTACCAGCATTTTCTTCTTTTCCCACAATGTTTTTTACCATATCAAAGACAAATTCCATAATTCGATCCCCATTCAAATTGTCATCTTTAAATACTTTCAATTCTGATAGGTCTACACATTTATTGTGTGGTAAGGAGTAAAAGGGTTATGCTTTCATGCTCTGATCAGTTAAGGCTGCAAATATCCCAGTTTGTTTCCCTTTTTACCTTATTCTGAGCCAGTCAACGTGACAGAAGCTATTATCCACTAATTTCTCCGAATGAAAGATCTATGTGTGGCACTCTGCCAAAAGCAGACCTCCAGATTCTAAATCCATTATTTCTCTTCCAAACCCTATGTTGTGGGTACTCATTAGAATCGTCTCGATGAGATGATTCTAATGAGTACCCATAACATAGGGTTTGGGGAAGAGTGATTAATATTTTCTAATTTGAAATCAAAATTACTCCCTCTATCTGGAGCTCTGCAAAAGGGGGTTTAATGCACAAGGTGAAGGAAATCTTTTTTTCTATAGTTATTTCAGGAGACGCATTTAGCAGGACAAACAAATGGATAGACTGATGGAACTGTGGAGAGATGAAGAGCAAACCTAAAGTTTTATTCAGTGAAAATGAGACCGGTCTAAACTGAGAGCAACTGCAGGCAACATTCTAAATTTTGCTAAAATGATGGTAACTGTGAAAGTGTTGAAAGCCCTGTGGGAAAAGGAGAAGATGCTGGTTCCCAGCATTTTCTCCCTTTCCAACAAGGTTTTCAAAAGGCTATTTCCTCAGGGTCCTTAAAACTCAGGATTGTGTGGTAAAGGGTTAACCCTTTACCACACAATCCTGAGTTTTAATGACCCTGACTTTTGATAACATTGTAGGGAAAAAGGTAAATGCAATGCTGGGAACCAGCATTTTCTCCTTTTCCCACCTTGTTTTCTAACTCATCAAAGAACTTTGGTTCAACTTCAAGTTTGTGATCTACAGAAGCTTTAAACCTCAAAGGAGTCCAGAGTTTGTCCTTTGGTAGCCCCGGTAGCTCAGTCGATAGCATACAGGACTTGAGAACAAAGAGGTCGCAGGTTTGATCCCCTGCTTGGCCAATTTCTTTCCGAGGACTGCTGTTAGTCATTGGGACAGGATTCATTCCTCTCTCACCACTGAACATAGTTTCAATGATAGTTATACGTGAAAGCAGCCTGTGGCTTGGAGAGAATATTGTGCTGAGTACTGGTAAAAAAAAAAAAAATCCTGGGAGGCATGATTAGGTGCACTGGCTGCCGTGATGTAACTGAAACAATGGTGAAAACGATGTTTAACAGCAATCAATACCAAACAACAAAATTTTAGACTGGTCCAAGTTCAAAGCATTTGCAGACGACAAATTTAATGTAGCTGAAATGATGTTTTCTGTCTTTGATAGTGCAGAAAACATTGTGGAAATAGGAGAACATGCTAGTTAACAGCATTTTTTCCTTTTCAAACAATGTTTTCAAAGGCCTTTTTCAGTAGGATTGTTAAAACCCGGGTTTGTGTGGTAAAGGATTAAATAAAAGAAAACAATACTTACCCAGAAATTCACAGGGTTTACCCAGAGAAGACACTATCGCATCAGCATTCTCCATCACAATGTCTCCCACTTTTACATTTAACCTCATTGCTCCAATCAGACAACCTATAGAGATAACATCATTGCCCTCAGTATATGAGCCATGCTCTGGCAAAAGGGAGCTTAATGCATCTCCGTTAAAGTATGATACCAATCAAGCCATTACATAATTACAGATCCATAATAGCCTCTGTTTTTAAAAACGACTGAATCGTGAGGTAGGCTGGTCCATTTGGCATACAGTAAATTGACCAAAAGCGAAAAGTTTTGGCCCAGGTCAGCCTGCGCCAACAGTGCAGGCTGACCTGGGTCGATACTTTTCGCAAATGCATCAAGCCCCCTTTTCACAGAGCATGGCTCATATGAATTTATAGCTTATAAAGAGTAAAGTTAACCCTGAAAGCACCTTTCACAAGTATTGTTGCCTTTGCGGCCAGTGTGGTTTAAGATCAGACTGCACAAAACATGCAGTCTGATCTTGATCTACACTGCCCGCTCTCCTGAGACATTTTGGAACAGGGCAACCTATGAAACTGCGATTATTCGGGTCTTGGTTCTAGACTGAATGTGGCTGTTGGGTTTATTCAGCGCTCTAATATCACAATTATGTGAAATGGATTGGTGGGTGAATACAGGAATGAATGAATGAATGTTGTTTTATGGCGCATCTACAGCTTTGGTCATTTAGCACGCATATCTGTGTTAAAGGAATGATTAAAGTGGAATTTTGAGCTAAAAAGATTTGAGACATACTGACAGTAAAAAAGTTGAATTAAGATGGATTATGTGTGATCTTAGTATGCATAAAAGGTATAATTGAGCAACAGGGCAATCCCTATCAACTCAAAAAGTTTTGAATGATGAAGTTAAGATTGTGATGAAAGATCTGAACAGTCTTAAATTGAAAATAAAAAGTCTTTAAATGATGAAAGGTTATAGGTAAGTTTTAATGTGCATAAAATATAATGGCTGGGTGTCCCTGCCTACTCCAAGTTTTAAATGAAAAAGTTAAGAATGTGAATAGTAGCTTAAAGGAAATGAGAGCTTAAAATTGAGAAAGTGTGGAGCCATCAATGGGATCAAAACACTCCCATTAAAAAGGTCCTGTCTCCAATGAGATAAGATGTTCCCAAGAGAGCTAATCCTCCCATTAAGGAGATGCAAACTGCAGATAAAAAGGATTAAGTGGTAGAAATACAGGTTTACACAACAGGTTAAAAAGGTAATTAAGAAAGTATCACAGCTTGTTGTATAGACCAATCTCAATGAGGGTGATAATTGAATCAATGTTGACTGTTTCAAAGAGATTGTGCATACTGTCAACATTGTAGTATTTCTCACGAATTGGCTGAAAGTCAATGCAGTCTAATAGAATATGTTTTATTGTAAGGTATTCATTGCATTGGTTAAAAGCCAGGAGTGTGTTAACCGAGAATGTCCAATTCGAAGCCTTGTGATTATCACCTCTTCTCGACGAACAGACCTGTAAGATGGGTACCACTCGCCAAGGGTTGGTTTAACAGAATGAAGTTTGTTGAAATGATCTGCATCCCACTGGGACTGCCAAAGAGATTGGATGGAAGGTAAAATGGATGCTTTAAAATCTGTGTAAGGTATTTTAAAACGAGATACGGAAAGAGACAATGCCAACTTGGCAAGTTCATTGGCCTTTTCATGGCCTCACATACCCATGTGACTAGGAAGCCAGCAAAATACAAACTTGTTTGAATCAGAAGAGAGGAAATCCTCTCAAGAACAGCACAAATAGATGGGGTTTCAATTTTCTGCTTATAGAGAGCCTGGAGTGTAGAGAGAGAGTCTGAGAACAGAAGAAAGTGATTAGACCTACTTTCCTTTGCAAGGCTCAAAGCAAGGACGATTGCCTTCACTTCAGCAGAGAAAATTGAAGAGTTGTCCTTAGATCCATCTGTATAAATGGGTTTATAGGAGTTGTACTGTTCTTTGATTTCCTGGTACTGAGTTTGGAAAACAATTCTATCTGTGGTTGATTGCTTGTGGGCCAGAAGGTCAAAGTGAAATTCAGCAGCCTTTATCAACCATGGAGGGGTATCAGGAATTTTGAATACAGGAATGGTTGGGGGTGATGACAGATGGCTTGGTGATGACTGATTGGTAATTTGATTTATAATTTATATTTAACCCTTTCCCAAATGACAAATTTTGGACTGGTCCAAATTGAAGGAGTTTGCAGACGACAATTTCAAATTTGATGAAAATGGCAGAAAGGTCTCAAAAAGGGTAGAAAACGCTGTGGGAAAAGGAGAAATTGCTCGTTACGAGCAATTTCTCCTTTTCCCACAGTGTTTTCGAAAGACTTGTACTGCAGACACGTGAAAACCAGGGCTTGTTTGGGGAAGGGTTAAGGTCCTCATTTAATTTCAGAACAAATTTTTATTCTCAATTATAAAGAAAAGAGTATATACAGATCAGCAAAATGATCTGAACAAATTTAGTCGAGATATTACATTGAGAACGTACCTGTGTGGTGCAAGAAAATCAAGGTTAACCCTTTACCACACAATCCCGACTTTTAACGACCACAAGGAAGAAGCCTTTTGAAAACATTGTGGGAAAAGAAGAAAATGCTGGTAACCAGCATTTTCTTCTTTTCCCACAATGTTTTCTGCCCTGTAAGAGAAAATGTTATGTTTTGAGCAACATTTAAAATGTTGTCTGCAAATGCTTTCAACTTGGACTGGTCTACATTTTTGTCGTGTGGTAGAGAGTTAAACACCAAGTAATCCTCTAATCAGGACCAATGTAGTACTGGAGAGGTATCAAGGGAAATAATTAAAGAATGGCCCCCCCTCATTTAACAGTTAAGAGCATACATGTATTGACTGAAGAATAACACTGATTGGTGTTTTAGCTGCTTTCAACATTCCCAAGAACAACCCAGTGCTTCCAGTAAGACTCAAACCCAGGACCTCCAGGTTAAAAGTCCTGCACTTTACCAGTGAGCCATGCAGGACCCCTGAAGACCAGCAGGGCCGATCCACAGTTGCATGGCTTGATGATTTTATAACTCTTTACCAAACGACAACATCTTCGACCTGTCCAGTTTGAAAGACGAAATATTCAAAGTGGCTCAAATCTAAGGATTTTTCTCGAAAAGGATAGAAAACATTGTGGGAAAAGGAGAAAATGCTGGTTATCAATATTTTCTCCTTTACACACAATGTTTTCGAAAGCCTTCTTTCTCAAGGTTTTTCAAACACAGGATAGTGTGGTAAAAGGTTGACACTTACACAGCTAATTAAATGAACTGGGACATTCTCAGGCATTACTTAACCCTTTACCACACAATCCCGACTTTTAATGACCCTGAGAAAGAAGCCTTTTGAAAACATTGTGGGAAAAGGAGAAAATGCTGGTAACCAGCATTTTCTCCTTTTCCCACAATGTTTTCTAACCTTTGAGAAACAAATGTAATCATTTCAGCCAAATTTAAAATGTCGTCTGCAAATGCTTTCAATTTGGACCACTCTGAAATATTGTCGTTTGGTAAAGGGTTAATCCTTGACCATACAATCCATAGTTTTAACAACCCTGAGAAAGAGGCCTTTGAAAACATTGTGTGAAAAGGAGAAAATGCTGGTAACGAGCATTTTCTCCATTTACTTCAATGTTTTCAACCCTTTCAAAAACAAATTTCAAATTCTGAGGCACATTTGTCTTCTGCACATGTTTTCATTCTTTACTAGTATACAGTTTTGTCATTTGGTAAAGAGTTTAGATGTAAATATTGTAACTTCAAGGCCCTTTTTCAAGGAACATCTGGCAATTAACCCTTTCCCACACAATCCCGACTTTTATTGACCCTGAGGAAGAAGCCTTTCGAAAACATTGTGGAAAAAGGAGAAAATGCTGGTAACTAACATTTTCTCCTGTTCCCACAATGTTTTCTACTCTTTCACAGAAAAACACCGTCATTTTTGCCATTTTTGAATCGTCATTTGCACATGCTTTCAATTTGGACTAGTCTAAAATTTTGTCGTCTGGTTAAGGGTTAAAGAAACTGACAGTGTTGATTCAGGATCAGAAAACATGTTCCACCAGAATTGATTGTATTAATTGATTGTGTGGTTTATTATGCCATTTTCAACATTATTTCAGTCATATCGCAGCAGCCAGTGCACCTAAGCATACTTTCCTGGAGGTTTTTTACCAGTACTTCGCTCAATATTCTTCCCATGCCATTGCCTGCTTTCCCACATAACCATCGTGGAAAGAATGGTAAGCTGTGAATTAGGAATGATGAGCCCAATGTTGCAATGAAAATCATAATTCCTTGAAAAGAATGATTGATTGAATGGTGTTTTACGCCCCTTTCAACATTATTTCAGTCATATTATGGCGACAGCACACATATTCATGTATTTCCTGGGTTTCACCTGTACTAGGCTGGGGCTCTGAAATGTCTTGCCAAAAGACACCTTTAAAAGAAACTGGTTTGACCGCTAAACTCTGCTGATCCTGTATCCCGATCTCTGTCACCAGATGTTCGACGAGAGCTATAAATAACCAGGAATAGCCTTGAACAAAAGAAATGCAGAGACGCATTAAACCTTATAGAAAAGGCACCTAGAGATCAGTTGACTTGCAATATGCCGGAGAAACAGGATTTGGAAGGGGTACCCCCTTCTCCCCTCCAAATTTTCTCCTTGGATTTAGATGATTTGTAAAAATGACCTAGTCGGACCCTGAAAATACGCAATTCCGTAGCAATACATAAAAATTTCAACCATGAAATTTTATCGTCTGGTAAAGAGTTAAACATGAGACAAACCAACCTGAATCAAACATGGCATATCTTTGTGACTGCTGTGAATCTTTCTTTGGAGCATGCCATGTGAAAGCTCTATCTCTTTTTACTGCAATGCCAGTACGGGTCTTTATCTGTGATTTGAAGGCCTATAAATATGACAGATTGATTGATTGATTGTATGGTGTTTAACGCCATTTTCAACATTATTTCAGTTATATTGCGGCAACCAGTGCACCTATTCATGCTTTTCTGGAGTTTCTGTTATCAGTACTCCACATAATATTCTTTCCAAGCCACTGGCTGCTTTCCCACATAACCATCATCAAAACAATGGTCATTGGTGAGAGAGGAATGAATCCTGTCGCGATGACTACCATCAGTCCTCGGAAAGAAATTGGCCGAGCTGGGGACTGAACCAGTGACCTCCTGTTCTTAAGTCTTGTACGGTAAAAAAATGAATTACCTTGGACAAATAAAACAGAAAGAAACACAATCAATCAAAATAAACTCTTTTCCACAAAACCCCAAGTTTTAATGACTATGAAGAAGAGGGCTTTGGAAAACATTGTGGGAAAAGGAGAAAATGCTGGTAACCAGCATTTTCTCCTTTTTCCACAATGTTTTCTATTGTATCAAAGACAAAAATCATCACTTGAGCTACATTTAAATTGTTGTATGTAAAAATGCTTTGAATCTGGACCAGTGTAAAATTTATCCTTAGGTAAAGAGTTAAACTACTTGTTGGCAAACTAAATGAAAAAAAAAACTTTCTGGATATCCACTCATATCTAAATTTCAAAAAGTCTTAATCCTTATCCTGCTAAATAAAAGAAATAAAACTTTCAAGCCGATGATAAAAACCAACATTTTCCTTTTGTCAAAGGTATTTTGGAGGAAAGATATCTCCTTATTGGACAGTGTAGATCCAAGATCAGACTGCATTTTCTGTGCTGTCTGATCTTTATCTATGCTGTCGACAAAAGGTAAGCGAGTCACACCAAGCAGCCTAAGAGCCTAAGGGTAAAAATGACTGTTATGTCATCCTCACTGCTCAGGTGATAGAAAGCATAGAAATATGACCTTGAGAAACTGTTAAAATTCAAAGATACATGTATACTCCATTCGAATCCAGTTTTTAGCCCATTTCATCTTTATTTTATCAAACTATAAACATTCTTGTATCTTCATGCCAAATGTTGCCCCCGACGGTTGCAAGGTTGCATAGATGAAGACCAATAGAAAATGCAATTTCATTTTCTAAAGGTGATCAAAAAAAACTGGCTTGCTACCAGCAGGTACTTTCTGTGACTATAAAATAAAGCACACAGCAGAGACTTGATCACATAGTTGCCAGAGGGCATTCTTTGTGCCTATGAAATAGATTTACAGTCGAAGACTTGATGACATAGCTGCTTGCAACAAGGAGGTAATTTTGTGACTATAAAATAGACCAGGAGGCAGTAACTTGATTACATAGTTGCTTGCCACAAGCAGCTCCTATTTGGGACTATAAAAAAGACCAGGAGGCAGGGACTTTATGACAAAGTTGCTTGTCACCAGAAGGTACTTTTTGTGACTATAAAATAGACCAGAAGGCGGAGACCTGATGAAAGAGCTGCTTGTCACCAGGAGGTAATTTTGTCACTATAAAATAGACCTGGAGGTGGAAGCTTGATGACAAAGTTACTTGTCATCAAGAGGTAATTTTGTGACTATAAAATAGAATAGGAGGTGGAGACTTGATGACATAGTTTGTAACCATTTGCTTGTGACTATAAAATAGACCAGGAACCGGAGACTTGATGACATAGCTGCTTGCAACCAGGAGGTATTTTTTGTGACTATAAAATAGATCAGGAGGCGGAGACCTGATGATATAGTTGCTTGCAATGAGTAGCTACTATTTGTAATTATAAAAAAAAAAAACAGGAGGCGGAGACTTGATGACATAGCTGCTTTCAACAAGGAGGTATTTTTTGTGACTATAAAATAGATCAGGAGGCAGAGACTTGATGACATAGTTGCTTGCAATAAGCAGCTACCATTTGTAACTATAAAATAGACCAGGTGGTGGAGACTTTATTACAAATTTACTTGTCACCAGGAGGTAATTTTGTGACTATAAAACAGACCAGGAGGTGGAGACTTGATGAAATAGCTGCTTGTCACCAGGAGGTGATTTTGTGACCATAAAATAGACCATGGGGAGGAGACTTGATGACATAGCTACTTGTGGCCAGCTGCTTGCCACAAGCAGCTACTATTTGTGACTATAAAATAGACCAGAAGCTGGAGGCTTGATGACATAGCTGCTTGCAACCAGGAGGTAATTTTGTGACAATAAAATAGACCAGGAGGCGGAGACTTGGTGACACAGTTGTCTTGCAACCAGCAGGTAATTTTGTGACTATAAAATAGACCTGGGGGTGGAGACTCAATGACAAAGTTGCTTGCCACAAGGAGCTACTTTTTGTGACTATAAAATAGACCAGGAGGTGGAGGCTTGATGACAAAGTTGCTTTTCACCAAGAGGTAATTTTGTGACTATGAAATAGACCAGGAGGCCGAGACTAGATTAATTAGCTGCTTGCAACCAGGAGGTAATTTTGTGACTATAAAATAGACCTGGAGGCAGAGACTTGATGTCATAGTTGCTTGCCACCAGAAGGTACTTTTTGTGACTAACTACAGATGCTTGCATGACCATGAAGCTGCTTATAAAATTTCCCGTCAGTCAAATTAAAACCACTGATGTGATTTTTAAGTTTTTTTTTTTTTTTTTTTTTTTTTTTAAAAATTGTCCAACAGTAGACTGTATTAAGCCAAGATCAGACTACACCTTCTGTGCTATCTGATCTTGATCCACACTTTCTGTAAAAATGCGATGAGTCACAGATCAAAGCTTAACCCTTTCCCAAACGATAAGATTTAGACTGGTCCAAATTGAAAGAGTTTGCAGACGACAATTTTAAATTTGATGAAAATGACAGAAAGTTCTCCAAAAGGGTAGAAAACACTGTGGGAAAAGGAGAAATTGCTCGTTACGAGCAATTTCTCCTTTTCCCACAGTGTTTTCAAAAGACTTGTACTGCAGACACGTGAAAACCAGGGCTTGTTTGGGAAAGGGTTAACTAATAACCTAAGGACAAGATCTAAGACTTCTTCAAACTTGATAGCTACAGCAGATGACAAATTAATGTGACTCTAATGACAGGAATTATCTTTGACAGGGTAGAAAACACTGTAGGAAAAGGAGAAAATGTTGATTACCAGTACTTTCTCCTTTACCTACAATGTTTTCAAAAGCTTTCTTTCTCTGGGTCCTTAAAACTCAGGATAGTGTGGTAAAGGGTTCAGGTCTAACCTTTTACTACACAATCCAGAGTTTTAATGACTACGCAGAAATGACCTTTTGAAACAATGTGGGAAAAAGAGAAATGCTGGTTACTAGCATTTTCTCCTTTTCCCACATGTTTTCTGCCCTATCAATGACAACTCCTATCATTTGGACCACATCTAGTTTGTCATCTGCAAAATGCTTTCAATTTCGGCACAGGTATCATTTGGTCGTTTGGTAAAGGGTTAAAAAAGGTCAAACCCACCTGGATGACATCATAGTCCTTTGCATACATTACAAATCTGACGCTCTTTACTGAGCCTGTCTGTGTGCTATCTGCCCATTTCTGTACAGCCTCAAACATGGCTCTGCTAACCACTGGCTTTGGGTATTTGAGAAAACCTGTTCCCATTGCAGGCATTGCAACAGAAGTATATTGCTCCTTTTTGCAAACTTCTAGAAAAGCCTGAATTGCATCACCCAGGACCTGAAAACAAGAGTATCACATGCGGGTGCTAATGCTTGGCTGCGGATGCTTGATTTTCAGTGAAAATTGTAAGTCATAAAAGGGGCATAACTCTGTCAAAAATACTTTGATGTTTATCTGCCCTTGTTGTGTAGGTTCCCCTTTAACAACTTTTCCAAGTTTGAAGTAAATATCTTCAGTAAGAACAGAGATATTATAAAATGTCAAAGTTTTTGTAGGACAACTCAGATGCAGATGCCAGGGCTATGACAATACCTCGATGTTTTCTTCGAAAACAGCTGAACTAACAATAATTATAATTGACATAACAGTGTTCACAAAACTAGAAAGTAGCTCCCTCTCTCTCTCATTATCTAGCTGACAACTTCAATCTTCCTGATGTTCTTGCTACTCTTCCATATACGTATATGAATTCGATGCTAACACTTGCAGCATTATTCACAACAGGCAACTGTGGTTCAAAATCAGACTGAACATGAATGGAATAAGCAGATAGGCAGTCATGATTCTTGTATGGTTACAGTTAGATTTTTGAAGGGAAAAAAAACCAAGAGGACCATGATGGTCCTATATCGCTCACCTGAGTACCAAGCAGTAAAGGTCTACAATGAAGATAAATACCAAATATCGAAGTGCAAGGTCAAAGCTCTAGGTCTTCTTGGTTTAGACAAGAACATAATCTTTCTTAACCAAACCCGGTTATATAAATATTTGTGAGAAGTTTGAATGATATTTGTCCAATAGTTGTTGAAAAATAGGGAGAACAAGAAATTTCATCAAAGGAAAATAACTTTGTAAAAATTCAGTGAACCGTCACCAAAATATGATATGCACATTCTTGCTTGGCACCGAGTCTCTCTAAAATTTGAATGAAATCTGTCCTGTAGTTGTTGAGAACTAGCTCTGACAAGAAAATGCTACAGAAAGACGGATGGATGGACGAATGGATGGACCGACAAGCTGACTCCTATATACCTCCAGAACAGAGTTTTGAAGGAATAATAACAAAGCCCTAGGCCTTTTGGTGTGTGGCAAAAAGTTGCCTGATTTGAACAAACTTAGTAGAGAATGTTTGCCGATTCAAGACTTTCTATACAAGTTAGTATTATAATGTTGTCAAATACACCAACAACTACAGTGGTTGTCCAGGGACATGTTCATGGGTAATTGCTATTGTAAACACATAAACAATGTATTTACACTTGCAATAGTCTTGCACCAACCTTTCAATGCATCCAGCTTACAAAAATTTGACCTTCAAATGTGACACTGACCTTGGCCCTACCTGAACAGATCTTTCAAATTGTACTTCAATTCATGGTGGAGTATATGCCCAAAAAGTTATAATGACTTCTAAGATTTACAAGATAAAATCTGTATTACAGAGTTAAATGAATGAACAAAAATGAACTCAAAATACAATGAACACAATGTTCAAAGATACATCCTAACAGCCAGAGAGAAAAATGCTGTCAAAGCCTTTAACCTTTTACCACACAGCAAAATTTTAGATCTGTCCAAATTGAAAGTATTTGCAGACAACATTTTCATATTGGCTCAAGTGACACAATATTTCTTTGATAGGGTAGAAAACTTTGTGGAAAAAAGGAGAAAATGCTGGTTACCAGCATTTTCTCCTTTTCCCACAATGTTTTCAAAAGTTTTCACAGAATGTTTCTCATCATGTGACCTAGCGCATATTGTCAAAGTTCTGCAATTTATAGCCGCATCATGGAAAAAGGGGTCTTCATGTTATATTTCATTTTTCACAATATATCTTTGATTACTGGACATATCTCAACAGATTTGGATGAAATTTTCACACATCAAGTGACCTAGCGCATATTGTCAGGGTTTTGGAATTCATTGCTGTGTCATGGAAAAAGGGCGCTTCATGTCAAATTTAAACTGCATCCGTCCATCCTGAATAGATAAAAGGAAAAAATGATCAGGTGGGAACCAAGGCTAGGGGTACGCAAGACAGGATGTTTTATCAGACGGTGTAGATAAAGATCAGACTGCAGTTGGATCTTGGATATATATGCCTTATATTCTGCAAGAGAGTATTGCCTACAACACAGTCTTGAAATGCATATTACTTGGTCTATCTTTATCTCTTTACCAAACAAAAATTTTAGACTGGTCTATAATTCAAAGCATTTGCAGACAACAAAATAAATTTGTCTCAAAAAATGAACTTAGATCTGGGATGGGTAGAGAACATTGTGGAAAAAGTTAAAAAAATGCTGGTTACCTGAGTGCTTGGCCCAACTGAGATTTAAACTTGACATCCCTGCATAGCTAGCCCTGTAGGTAATGAGCTAACAGGCTTGGCTCAAATCATTAACAAACAACAAAATTTAATCCTTAAACCCAAAGGCCATTTTCATTCCAGAATGAGTCCAAGATGATAACAACTGCGTGGGTGCCTTTTGTCTGCAGTGTTTCAACAAAGCAGACAGTAATAGATCAATGATCGGACTGCACATTTCGTGCAGTGTGATCTTGATCTACACTAGACACAAAGGCAACTATAGTAGTGAAAGGCACTTAAAGGGTTAAGACTTGTCCAAATTCAAACCATTTGCTGACAACAAAATAAATGTGACTCAAAAATTTAAATTTGATTTTGGTTGGGTGGAAAACATTGTGGAAAAAGGAAAACATGCTGGTTACAAGTATTTCCTCTTTTTCCCACAATATTTTCAAGAGCCTTATTTCTCACAGGCATTAAAACTTGGGACTGTGTGGTAAAGGGTTAAGTAGGACAAGACTTTTAAAGTTCATTCTGTATACCTTTATGTCCTGTTTTGACCCAGGGGCATCATCTGAACAAAATTGGTAGAAGTCCACAAGGAAATGCCACATACCAAATATCAAAGCTCTAGGCCTTCTAGTTTCAGACAAAAACATTTTTAAAGTTTGCTCTATATACAATTTTGCCCAAAATTGTGACCCCTGGAGTTAAAGGGTTAATTCAATTCTTTTAACAACTTTGGTAGAACTTCACCCAAGGAATATGCCTGTCAAGTTTCAACATGATTGGTTTAGGAGGAGAAGATGTTTAAAGGAATTGTGGAAAGACGGACGCTGGACAACGACGAATCACAATACCTCACCCAGCACTTCGTGCTCAGGTGAGCTAACATATAGGCCTAACTATTGTCTGTGGCTTGTGATAAACGACATAAAGATGAAGTTTCATAACATTTTGTCCTGTAGTTAAAGAGAAATTAATCCATAATGAAAATATATGTGAAGCCCGCTTTTTCCATGACATGACATTTAATCAAAAATGCTAAACTAATGATATTGGCTGACTATCATAAGGAACACACGAATGAAGTTTCACAAATTTTTGTCCAGGATTTTGAGTTGAAGATACATGTATATTGATCCTTAACAGAAATATACATGAAGCCCCTTTTTCCTATGAGACAGTATTTGATATCAAAAAGGAAAAAAAAAAAAATAAATAAATAAATAAATATCAGCGGACATCATTAGGAACACCTGTATGAATTTCTATTAGTTTTTGTCGAGGATTTTAGAAGATATCTGTCCTGAAAGATGGTCAAAAAAATGGTCATTGGTCAATGACGAAATTAAACATTTAGCCCCCTTTTTTCATGACAAATAACTATTGTCTGTGGCTTTCAATAAACAATAAAAAGATGAAGTTTCATGACATTTTGTCCTGTAGTTAAAGAGATACTGGTCCACAATGAAAATAAATGTCAAGCCCCCTTTTTCCATGACACAGCAATAACTGGTCCTATTAGACCTACAATCAAACTCATTCGAGATCTTATGGTCATATATAATATTGACTAAGTTTGGTGCTGATTGTTTTAAATTTGTAGATGCTAGAGTGTAAACAAAGTCAAATGGAGCAATTTTTTAATTCAAGGGCAAATAACTCCAGTCGATCTGGTCCGATTAGACACATAATTGAACTCATTCAAGATCTTATGGTCATATACATTTAGACCAAGTTTAGTGCCGATTGGTTAATATTTGTAGATGCTAGAGTGTAAACGAAGTCAAATATAGCAATTTTTCTAATTCAAGGGCAAATAACTCCAGTCGTTCTGGTCCGATTAAACCCATAATCGAACTCATCTGAGATCTTATGGTCATATACATTTTGACCAAGTTTGGTGCTGATTGGTAAATATTTGTAGATGCTAGAGTGTAAACAAAGTCAAATATAGCAATTTTTCTAATTCAAGGGCAAATAACTCCAGTCATTCTGGTCCATTACACCCATAATCGAACTCATCTGAGATCTTATGGTCATATACATTTTGACCAAGTTTGGTGCTGAATGGTTAATATTTGTAGATGCTAGAGCGTAAACAAAGTCAAATATAGCAATTTTTCTAATTCAAGGGCAAATAACTCCAGTCGTTCTGGTCCGATTAAACCCATAATCCAACCCATCCGAGATCTTATGGTCATATACATTTTGACCAAGTTTGGTGCTGATTGGTTAATATTTGTAGATGCTAGAGTGTAAACAAAGTCAAATATAGCAATTTTTCTAATTCAAGGGCAAATAACTCCAGTCGTTCTGGTCCGATTAAACCCATAATCGAACTCATCCGAGATCTTATGGTCATATACATTTTGACCAAGTTTGGTGCTGATTGGTTAATATTTGTAGATGCTAGAGTGTAAACAAAAAAATGTGAACGGATGGACGGACGGACGACGGACGGCGACGGACGGTGAGTGATCACAATAGCTCATCCTGAGCACTTCGTGCTCAGGTGAGCTGAAAACTAGAACTGTCCCAAATAGGACAATTATCCCCACCAGCATCTTGTCACTGAAGCAGCAAAATCAGAGAACGCAAATAATTTTCAAAACAGAGATCACCAGTGACCTTGACCTTTGACCCATGTAACCCAAAAACAATAGGGCACCTCTGTGGGTCATGAGCACCACTTGTATAAAGTTTCAGGGTCTTGGGTCAAACAGCTATTGAGTTAGAGCAAGGAAATAATTTTCAAAAAAAGTTCACCTGTGACCTTGACCTTTGACCTATGTGACCCAAAAACAATAGGGCACATCTGTGGGTCATAAGCAGCACTTGTATAAAGTTCAGCATCCTAGGTCACACAGCTTTTGAGTTAGGGCACATAAACAAACAAGTCTACAGATGGCCAGATTGACAAGTGAACGGACTGACAGATGGATGGGCAGAAAGACAGACAGACATGGTGAAACCAGTATACCCCCCTCTACTTTGTAGGTGGAGGGTATAAAAACATTTGAAATCTCTTAGTAAAACAAGAACACTGCATGCAGATTCCAATACTAAGCTGCAGCTACTTTTTGTAAAATTTTAACTCTTAACCAAACGACAAAATTTTACACTGGTCCAAATTGAAAGCTTTTGCATAATTAATTTTGACTCAAAAATTAATATTTGTTTTGAGAAGAGTAGAAAACATAGTGGGAGAAGGAGAAAATGCTGGTTACCAGCATTTTCTCCTTTTCCCACAATGTTTTTTCAAAAGGCTTCTTCCTCTGGGTTGTGAAAACTCGGGATCGTGTGGTAAAGGGTTAAGTCGAAAAAGGGGCATAACTGTGTCAAAAATACTCCCATGGTTGTATGGGTTCCCGTTTTGACAACTAATCCAAATTTGAAGTAGATTTCTTCAGTAATCACAGAGGTATCATCACATGTCAATGTTTTTAACACTTAAGCTGCTGAATACATGAAACACAAATTTCTACTCAATACTTAAAGCCCAAACACTGCGGTTTCAAAGTTGATTTCACCAGAAAGAAAATACCGTATAGGACAGTGTAGATCAAAGATCAGACTGTACGTTCTGTGCAGTCTGATCTTGATCTACACTGTCTGCAAAAGGTCAGTGGGTTGCGAATAGCAGCTTAAGGGTTAAAATGTTGAAGTTTTTGCAAGACGACGCAGGCAATGATAACACAAACGATACCAGGGCTATGACAATACCTCCACATTTTCTTTGAAAAAGGCCGAGCTGAAATATCAGAAATAAATAAACAAGGAATCATATTTTTATGTTGAGTTTGAACTCACACGGTTTGTCTGGGTGACAGCGTAGTAAGTATACATAAGGTTAGAATTAAACACATTCAAAAAAATCTTTGTAACTTAAAGCCAGCTTCAAAATGGGCTTTTTTGACTAAATACACTAAGCAAAATTTCAACTTAAAAGCACTAACTTTCCTTTATTAACTGTTGAATTTTCTTAATGTTCAACAGGCTCTAAGCTACTGATGATAACAAAAGGACCACGATGGCCCTGAATCAATCACTTAAGCATATGTACCTTTGAGAACATAATACAAAGTATCTAGTTCTAGTCAATGTTTTTCTCTGCTATGACCTAATGAACTAGTTGTTTATCTCTTTACCACACAATCCAGAGTTCCAACGACCCTGAGGAAGAAGCCTTTTAAAAACAATGTGGGAAAAGGAGAAAATGCTGGTAACCAGCATTTTCTCCATTTCCCAAAATGCTTTCAAAATCTTTGTTCTTCAGGATCATTGAAACTCGTGATTGTGTGACAAAGGGTTAACAAGAGCACTGCATGTGGGTGCTAACACTCGGCTGTGGATGCTTGATTTTCAGTGAAAATCCTAAGTTGAAAAGGGGCAGAACTCTGTCAAAATACTTTGATAGTTACCTGCCCTTGTTGTATAAGTTCCCCTTTTGATAATTAACAACTTGTCCACGTTTGAAGCAAAGATTTTCAGCAATAACTGGGATATTACAAAAAATTTACGCATGACAATGCAGAAGATGATGACAGGGCTATGACAATACCTCAACGTTTTCTTTGAAAAGCAGCTGAGCTAACTAGGCAGGGAATCAAACCCTGCAACTTTCCCATACACTCAAAATAGCCTCACCTTTATGTTTTCTTGAGAATATGATGGCAGGTTGGTCAGAAATACAGCCTTGCAGGGTAACTTTCCAGAAGAAATTTTACCAACTTGTCCAATCTGTAAACCACTTTGCCTATAAGCATTGGCATTCGCTTGAAGAGTTTTTCCCCCTGCTTTGAGCAGGGCTTTTGCAGCACCACTTTTTGAAAGGTCAAAATCACCACTTGTTGAACAAAGGATTGCATCAACCTACAATATATATGAAATAAGGTTGAGTAAAACTTAATCTAGTAATGTGAAAGCTAATTTAACCTTTTACAAAACAAAAAAATTTTTAATAAACCAAACGGAAAGCATTTGCAGACAATAGATAAAGTGAATGTCATTTAATGAATTCTGTGTTTGAAAGGGTAAAAAACATTGTTGGAAAAGAAGAAAATGCTGGTAACCAGCATTTTCTCCTTTTCCCACAATGTTTTAGAAAGCCTTCTTTTTCAGGGTCATTAAAACTCAGGATTGTGTGGTAAACTGTTAAGGCCTAATTTTACTCTTTACCACACAATCCTGAGTTTTAATGACCTTTGTAGAAGAAAGCTTTGGAAAAGATTGTGGGAAAAGGAGAAAACGCTGGTAAGCAACATTTTCTTCTTTTTCTACAGGCAAAGAGTTGACACAGGTCAGCCTGTGCAGCTTGCAAAGGCTGAACTAAGTTGATTTTTTTTTGCAAAAGCATTAAATCCTCTTTTCACAAAGCATGACTCAAATTTGTTTTTCATCCAGAGTAACTCAAGTAGCAACTGCAAAACTGGTGGTAGGAACATTCAAGCAAAATCATATCTAAACTAGTCCAATAATGGAGCATGTACAGAGAGGGTTAACTCAAAATTTTTGACTGGCCCAAATTCAAAGCATTTGCAGAGGACAAATTGAATGTGGCTCAACTGATCTGTTTCTGGAAGGTTCAAAAACATTGTGGGAAAAGGAGAAAATGCTGGTTACCAGACTTTTCTACTTTACTACAATGTTTTCAAAAGCTTTCTGTCTCATAGTCGTTAAAACTCAGGATTGTGTCATAAAGTGTTTGAAGAAGTAAATACATATCAAAGAATACCTAGCCCCAAAAATAAGGGAACCCTTGTCCCTTCTGACATGATATGACAGGGTGACTTTACCTCTCAATATTTCAGCAGATTAAAAGAGCAACGATACACTGTGCCTGCCAGGTGTCGTATGGGTGTTGCTGCACATTGAGGTAACACCTGGTACTGACTTGGATTCCATATCTATTACATGTTTCAGGTAAAATAAAGAATTACCTCAAGATCAAATGCAAGGGTTCCTTTATTTGTGGTTCTACATATATGTATGAAGTTACCTTTTGTGCGGCTAGATCCTCTATCACCATTTCAACATGGACATTCTTGAATTGCACAGCTGAAAGAGAAGTGGAAACACAGTCAGGCACATACGGTTTATAAATACATGCAGTTAAACCCATTTAACCCTTTACCACACAATCCCGACTTTTAACGACCCTGGGAAAGAAGCCTTTTGAAAACATTGTGGGAAAAGGAGAAAATGCTGGTAACCAGCATTTTCTCCTTTTCCCACAATGTTTTCTACCCTTTCCAAAACAAATTTGAATGTTTGAGTCACATTTACTTCGTCATCTGCAAATGCTTTTAATTAGGACAAGTCCAAAATTTTGTCGTTTGGTAAAGAATTAAGCCAGGCCCTGTGAGAAGACGGTATGATGCATCTGCACAAAGTATTGATCCAGTTCATTGGGCAGTTTGCGCAGGCTGACACGTGTCAAAACTATTTGCTTCCGGTAAATTTTCTGCGTGTCCAAGGACCGTCCTGCCTCAAGCTTCAGTCTGTTGTCAGACAATTTGGTTTTTTCTCGATCCATAATTAGGTGATGACTTTCTTGGTACGATGCATCACAGAAATGGAATGAAGCACCTTTTTGACAAACAGCATAGACAGACAGAGAGTAATCAAGTAATCAAGACAGTTTACATGGTCTACATCTTACACTGGGCGAAACTTTATCACTACAGTCGAATATCCATACCTCGAAGTTTAGGGGACTACCGAAAAAAGTTCAAGGTATAGAAAGTTCGATGTGCAGAGATTCTTCAGATGAGTGTGTCAGGTACCGGAAGTAGTTAACCAGAGCATACTTCGTTCACAGGCCGTACATTACATTGTTCCCTCTATAGTTAACCGATCATTGTTTTGAAAATTAATGAGTAAAGGATGCATAGTGTTTATTTTCTTTTATTAACATGTTTTTTTTTAATTCTGTTTGTAAGAACGATACTGAAAATTGTGAAATTAAAAAAACATTTCGTCAGCTGAAGTTGCTGGCTATCTCCCAGACTTTACCGTGTTTCTTTCACCAAACAAGTCCTCAGGAGTGAGGATATTTGTATTTTCGGTCGACAACGAAATGCCCAGTCTTTCTATATAGCCATGGCCAAAATCACAGTGTATGGTATGAAAATCTCAGTCCAAACATTTCTAATCGAACCAATTACCGATAATTATCTGCAAGTCAAGATTACTGGTACGTTAACACCCGAGCTGACAAAAGCCAATGATCGAAAATGTGTGAAAAACATACCGTCGTTGTATTATGTATAACACCTTAGTTTATAATTAAAGTCAATTAAAATGTGTGAAAATTCTGTACTGTGTTCCAAGTAAAGATGTGTAAATTAACTGAATCATTGAAGTTCGGACCTGAAATTAGGTTCGACGTATGGAGAAACTTCGAGATATGGACTTCGACGTGCGGATAGTACTTTATATAGAAAAATAGAGCAATTCAATCCAGACTTTAAATTTAGTTCGACATATAGAGAACTTCGAGGAGTAGACGTTCGAGCAATGGACATTCGACTGTATTTAATTCACAGGTGATTAACCCCTTACCACACAATTCCGACTTTTAACGACCCTGAGAAAGAAGCATTTTGAAAACATTGTGGGAAAAGGAGAAAATGCTGGTAACCAGCATTTTCTCCTTTTCCCACAATGTTTTCTACCTTTCGCAAAACAAATTTCAATTTTTCAGTCAAATCCATTTTGTCTCCTGCAACTGCTTTCGATTTGGACCTGTCTAAAATTTTGTTGTCTGGAAAGGGGTTAAACAGTTGGAAATTTATTCCTATTGAAAAATTTCAAATTTTTTACACCTACCAAATACTTGTCGTTTTCCCCCGCCATCTTTCAGTGATTTCACTTCCTCATCAAATGCCTGTAATTTGATTAAGTAAAATTAATATTAACCCTAAAAGTGCAAAATAAACAAATAGAACATTATTTCTGATAAAAAAAACTCAAAGATTAAAAATTGAATTCAAGGCTTGTTTTGGCTAGAATAGTTCAACATGGCAGACAGTGTAGATTCAAGCTTGGATCCCATGTTTTGTACTGTCTTATATTGATCTATAGTTTCTAGAAAAGCTTTTTAACATTTTGACATGCACTGCTACAGAAAACCGACTAATATTTTCAGTTGGTAGGAAGGACCAAGACTATTTTGGCTACCCTGTAATGTTCAAAATGATAATTTCCATAGGAAAAGGAAAATGAATAATTCATTTTTGTCCAAATATGCTTGCAAACAACAGCAAATGTTTAATACTATGATTCTTGCATTGGTTGATGAATCAATGGCAGGGAGTGTGTGTGTGTGGGGTGGGGGGAGGGGGCTGAGAAACAGCATTATGTTGTTTTGAACCCAGATGTAATGCTGTGTCGATCGTTGCTCCAAAAAACAGTGTTCTGACAGAGTTCCAGTAAATGGTACCATTTCTTCATTCTAGAAATGTTTATGCTCAACCCTTTCATGGCCTTTGGTGAAAGAATTGATTTTGTGGACAGCCAAGATTAAGATCAGACTTTAACCCTTTCCCAAACAAGCCCTGGTTTTCATGTGTCTGCAGTACAAGTCTTTTGAAAACACTGTGGGAAAAGGAGAAATTGCTCGTAACGAGCAATTTCTCTTTTTCCCACAGTGTTTTCTACCCTTTTGGAGAACTTTCTGTCATTTTCATCAAATTTAAGATTGTCGTCTGCAAACTCTTTCAATTTGGACCAGTCTAAAATTCATCGTTTGGGAAAGGGTTAAGAACTTGAAGTATCCTTTCCACCGACAGAGTCTGTTACTTGAATCAAAGTTATAGCAAAAAAAGTTTGAAGACACATGCAGGGTGAATGATGTGTTTAGTCCCTAACCCTTTACCAAACAATCCCGGGTTTTAACGACCCTGGGAAAAAGCCTTTTGAAAACATTGAGAGAAAAGGAGAAAATGCTTGTAACCAGCATTTTCTCCTTCCCACAATGTTTTCCATTCTTTCAAACAAAAATCCAATCATTTAAGTTACATTTAACTGGTCATCTGCAAATGCTTTCAATTTGGACCTATCTAAAATTTTGTTGTTTAGTAAAGAGTTAAAGTAGCTGAACATGGTCTTTATATTTCCAAAAGGAACCTTTGCTTTGCTCAAAATTACCTGTTTTATATGTAAATCTGTGGGATAGAT